>JACGCM010000816.1:7622787-8893252 GCA_014058105.1 Kingdonia uniflora | reverse complement strand
TTCATACATTGTGGTACGATTGGCACTGAACAGAATATCCAAATGTTCATCAATGGGTGACACTGGGCTTCAACCAGTTACTAGTCACTTTTGGGAAAAAATAATTATATAATTACAATAGACGTGAAGGGGACTAACTTGCAAGAAGGGGAAGTTGACTCCTATACCACAAACTTAATCAAAGGGTTAAGCATACAATCAATATACTATGACTAGTCTACTGACAATATACTTGCGTGGAGCCTAGAATGGGTCACTCCATGACCTCTGATGAGATTTTAAGAGTGTGATTTAAATATTGAGTAGTCGAAGTTTCGAGTACTGTATAGTTTACAGGGTGATAGAGGTAAACTTGCAGGTGTTCAGGGGAGAGATTTGTAACCTTTCCATGGTTCCCCCTCCCTCCTATTATAGAACATAGGAAGGGTTTAAGTCACCAGGGGAGGTCAAATTACAAGTGTATCCTCCGGGATAACTAACTTGTATCCGGAGTCGATTCTGACCCCGTAACTGTCGGGCCTGACACTGTAGCCGTTGTTGGTTCTGACATGGATCTGATAGTCGTTGTCGAGCGGTGTGCTCTACGTTATGTCTGGTGAGCTGGTTGTCTGACATGTCTGCCTTCGACCATGTACAACCATAGTCAAAGTATTATAGTGATGATGTGGAGTTTATATGCTGACAAATCTTCCTTTAGCTTCGAAGCCTGTTCATAGTAGAGTGCTCGTGTAGTCTTGGAGGCTTTATTATGGATTTATTAAGCTTTGAGTCATCAGGTAGACTTTGATGTAGCCTTCAAGTGTTCGAATAGAGCTAGAAGATGCGAGTAGGCTACTACATTCGCCCCCTCTCAGCAAGGGTCTCGAAAAGGTACAGAGGCATTTGCTGAGAAAAGTGTTGGTTGTTGGAAGTTGAAGGGTTGACTATTGCGTGTTGGAGTTCCGAGGGGGTAATAAAGGAAGGTAATAAGAAGTAGTGGTGATTACGGAGTATAAATGAGGTTAATGAAAATATAAATATGGGTTATTAGGAGGTAACGCTATAGATTCTTCGTCTTCACTTTCGTTCTTTGTATTACGTAAAAAACATCATGGACACCACTCCCAAACTCGTTACCAGATAAGAATGGGACTTGCCAGAGACCGTCGAATAGACGGAAAATGCCGAAACTGAAGTTGAAGTTCTTTGGTGACAGGGAGCTTGACTGGGACATGCCAGACTTAGTGGATCTAGAGCCTAGGGAGTCGATCAACGGGCACTCTATGCATATTTATGGGGGATGCTGCGGTGGAGGTTTACAGCGGCCGAGGAACATATCTCTTCTGCAAAGTTTGGCCAAGCGTATTGTGCAGGAAGAGGGGATCAGTTGTTGGAGGACAAGCAGGCTCGACGGGAGAACTGGCCCGTCTGTAAATAGGGCGGGATCTTTGTGAGGCGGTGGCAGGGTGGTAGTAAGGGGTGTCTGTTTTTTTTTTGTTTTTTTTTACTGTATTCGAAGGTTTCTATTTTTTTTTGGTGAAGTCTATGTATTTTCTTCTTCTTCCCTTTCATTTTTTAATGATCAAAGTAATGGAATGAAAAAGGTAATTGAAGTAACTCATGGAATTATGGTTTTTGTATCTGATAGGTATTGCAGATGAATAGACTGTAGGCGAGATCGAACATCCAACTTCGAACGAAGGGCAAATAGTAGAGACGCTCACTGCTAGGGGAAATTTATTTGAACTGTGATGTTGTGATCGAAAACATATGATGACCTTGACTTGGAATGAATAATTGACTGATAATTCGCGAGCTCGATGCATACATAAAAGAGTTGCGAAAAAAATGTATGGAGGGTCGACGATTCAAGAATAGTGATGTGTCGACTGCAAAACCTTAGAAATTGGTGTAGAATGTGCATCCTGATAAAACGGTTGAGCCTGGGAAGGTGAGAAGGCTTGACTGTTGCAATTCTTAGAAAAGCAATTGAAGACTGCGATAAATGCAGATTCTGATTAAGGAGGGTTTAAATGCACCTGCCTTCAAGTATAAGTAGGGTGTTTTGAGAGAGCTTCAAAAATCTGTTCCTTCTTCCCTGAGTAAAATGTTTGCGTCCTCGTCCCGAAGCAGTGGAAGCATTCTTAATACCAAGTACCATAAAAGAATGGCGGCAAGAGACTTTGCATACGGGAGAAGACCTTCGAGCTGAAGCAGAGATCTTTTGGTTATCGAGGCCTGGAGCCAGAGGAACCCATCGGTGGGATGCTTATGCATACTGGTGGAGGGTACTACAATGGATGTGCCCGCTCCAGCAACCGGTTTGCCTTCCTGGAATCTATAGCCGAGGAGGTGGTAGACAAGGAAGATGGCGTAGAGACTCTTGTGGTCAAAGAAATTGTTGTTGTAACTGGTGTGGTTGCGGACGCTGCTGGATCGAACCCTTCGACTGAGGGGGCTGGAGGTGTTGGCGAGGAGGAGCCTGTAGGATGAGATGGTGTGGCCACTCCGATATAAGGTATTGTGTTGGGTATACCAAACTTTTTTTTATCTTTCTGTTGTGTTGTAATATTTGGAGTGATGGCATTTGAACAATGGTTAACTTACTTTGTACTTGAGCTGTGAACTTGTGATTGCTTTAAATTGCTGATGTATGCTGAATTAATTTGAATTGGTTGCTAAAATTATTCTATCTGCATATATTATAAGTGTAGAATGCTTATAAAATTATCGAACCTTGAAGAGCTTCGAGGTGGTTCCCCAAGTATCAGTCGAGGGATGGACATGATACTTAAGTTGGATCAAGAAATTTACAAGACTTCGAAGTCCTGAGCCTGAACAAAGTAGAACGTGGTCGCCCCCAATGCATTCTCAAGGGTTTGGTCTCTTGACCATTCATGCCCCTCGAGTTTGCTCGAATTTTGGAGACTTGAAAAATTGCAAGGTCGCTCCTAAGTAATAGTCGGGTCGAAGGGTTGACATGATACTTAGGCTAAACTAAAAAATTTACTGGACTTCGAAGGCTTGAGCCTGATCAAAGTAGAACGTGGTCACTCCAATGTATTCTCAAGGGCTCAGTCTCTCAACCATTCATGCCCCTCGAGTTTGCTCAAATTTTGGGGGCTTGAAAATTTTTAAGGTCGACCCCAAGTATCAGTCGGGTCGAAGGGTTGACATGATACTTAGTCTAAACCAACAAATTCACTGGACTTCGAAGGCCTGAGCCTGATCAAAGTAGAACGTGGTCGCCCCCAAAGCATTCTCGAGGGTCCGGTCTCTCGACCATTCATGCCCCTAGAGTTTGCTCGAATTTTGGGGACTTGAAAAATTTCAGGCTCGCCCCCAAGTATCTGTCGGGTTGAAGGTTTGATGTGATACTTAGGCTAAACAAAGAAATTCACTGGAAAACAGGAGACAAAGTTTAGAGGAAAACATATGTTCATTGATTGTAATGTATTTACATCAGGTGAACAAGGTAGAGGCCATAGCTTTTTGTATGAGACAAGTTATATTGTATTCCATGGATTTGGTAGAGGCTCTTCATCTTCTGTCATCAGGTAATATGAACCTTGTTAGTTTTATTGTACACGACATAAGGTCCTTCCCAGGATTCGGCCAGCTTGCCGACATTTTGAGGCTTTGAAGACTCTGTGACACGTTAAAGTACAAGATCTCCAATGTTGAAACTTCGTGGTCAAACTCTCTTGATATATGACTTCTGGAGGGATAGATGGTAACGGCCGAGGTTGGCGATGGCTCGGTCTCTGGTTTCGTCAATCCATAACATATTGCATCCAAGTTTAAACTCATTGTCTTCGTCTAAGAGGCTGGGATTGTGTGTTGGCACTTCGAATTGAGTGGGTAGTACTGCTTTGGTACCGTAGGCTAGAAGGAAAGGTGTACAACCTGTTGCCTTTCTTGGTATTGTTCGATAGGACCAGAGGACATGTCGTAATTCCTGAACCCATCGTCCTTTCTTTGCATCGACACGCTTCTTGAGACTGTCGATTGCGGTTTTGTTGATTGCTTCAACCTGACAATCCCTTATGTATAGTAAGGTATTGAGGGGGAGAAGATGATGTTGTACTTCTTAAGGAAATTTTTGACTTTGTTCCCAACAAATTGTAGACCATTGTTACATCGAATCATATAAGGGCAGCCGAGGCGTGAAATAATATTCTCCCATAGAAATTTGATGACTTTCTTTTCTCTGGTTCGACATAAAGGCACAGCTTCGACCCATTTAGTAAAGTAAACTGTTACCGCAAGGATATGTTCATAGCTACCCGATGCTTTAGGAAAAGGACCCACGAGGTCGATGGCTCAATGCTAAAAAGGCCAAGAAACTTGACTAAAATGGAGGTCTTGTGAAGGTATATGAATGTCGTGGGCATGCCGCTGGCATTTGTCATAATGTTTGGCGTACTCTTCAGCTTGCTTCTTCATATTGGGCTAGAATAATCCTTGGGAGACGGCTCGAAGGGAAATAGATTGACCAGGAGGATGAGCACCATAAGTACCTTCATGGAGTTTGGCAAGAATTGTAGAGGCTTCATTTTGAGAAATACATTGAAGGAGGTGTATCTGCGGCAGTTCTCTAATAATGACCTTTTGGCTTTAGGATCGCCTGGGAGAGTAGAAATGTTGAAGTATGCAAGAAATGGTATACGCCAATCGTCTAGATTGAGATTCTCACCCCCAGTATTGATGATATTGACTTCCATCTGGTCGATACTTGAGCGTTCGAGTACTTCGATATGGAGGGTTCAAGATTCGGACCGACCTAGCATAGCAACAATATTGGCGAGAGCATCTGCGTATCTATTTTTGCCTCGAGGGTAGTAAGTGAGAAAGATTTTTTAGGAAAATGGTCCATGCGCTGGCGGACGAGGGCAACGTACTTAGCCATGCGACCGTTGGCTTAATTTTTACCAGTGTATTATCTCTGGAAAAGTTGGGAATCTGTGAAAACTTCAAGGTTAGAGACACCATGTTCGATTGCAAGGTTGAGGCATGGATTAAGGCTTCATACTCAGCCTCATTGTTAGAGCATTCAAAGTTTAACTTGACTGCCTTTTCTATTCGATCATTGGTAGGTGTAATCAGGACGATACCGATCCCCAAACCGTTAGGTCTAGCAGATCCATCTGTGAAAAGTAGCCAGCCTGTATTAGGGTTCCATGGGTTGGTTGGTTCGGGCTGGTCTTCTGGTAGATCGTCTTCGTGTTCCTCCTAATTGACATCTTCGACTGGGAAGTCATGTTTGCCAAGATAAATAGACCACTGTTGTACTTGTCAAGATTTTATTGTGATACCTGCTTCTTAAATATGATGTCATGTTCGCCAAGATAAATAAACCACTGCTGTACTTGTCTAAAATTTTTTTTCTTACTGAGTACTTCTCGAAGGGGATAACTTATAATAATATGGATAGGGTAAGCTTGAAAATATGGTTTGAGTTTTCAAGAAATGTAGATGAGGGTGAGGAGAAAATGCTCAAGTTTCGTGTATCGAGTTTCTGCAAGTGTCAGGGTTTTACTGATAAAGTATACAGGTTTCTCGATGCTGGATTTGAGTCGAATGAGGACTGAACTGATAGAAGTGTCAGTGACCGCAAGATATAAAGAAAGCGTTTTGCCTGTAATAGGGGTATTGATGATGGGTGGTCGACCAAGGTATGTTTTAACTTCGAGAAAGGCACGTTCACATTCGGGCATCCAGTTGATCTCAGGGTTGCTTTTCTTTTTGGCCTTGTGGATGCATTGGTCGCGTAAGAGAGAGAAGAGCAAAGAACATCAGTCTGAGGATTTCAAAATAAAACGGTTGAAGGTTGCAATCTTCCAAGCCACTTTTTGGACGTCTTTTTTGGTTCGGTGGGAAGACATATCGATAAGGGCTTGGATATGAGTAGGGTCGATCTCGATACCTTATTTGCTGATGAGGTGGCTTAAGAATTTACTGGACAAAATTCTAAACTGGCATTTGTCTGTGTTAAGTTTCATGTTGTATGTTCGAAGTATCGAGAAGACTTCGGTTAGGTCCTAGATGTGTGTTTATTTTTGGAGGCTCTTGCATAACATGTCGTCGATGTAAACTTTGACCGACTTGCTAAGCAAGGGTTTAAACATGATTGTTACAAGGCACTGGTAAGTGGCTCCCACATTTTTAAGGCTGAAAGGCATGGCGTTAAAACAATAAAAGCCTTGTTTAGTGGTAAAAGTGGTTTTAAGTTGATCTTCGGGGAGGAGGGGTACTTGATTATAACCCGAAGTTGTATCAATCATTGATAGGCGCTCATGTCCAGCCATGGCATCCAGGAGTACCTAAATGATCGAGAGGGAGAAACAGTCCTTCGGTATGTATTTGTTGAGGTTTGTGAAGTTGATACTGATTCTGATATTGCCGTTCTTCTTAAGAACTGCAACAATATTTGTTATCCAGTCAGCGTACTTGACTTCTCTGATAAAACCCGCTGCTATGAGCTTGTCGACCTCGAGGTTTACGGCTTCTCAAAGTCGAGGGGCTAATGTACGCTTCTTCTGTTTTACTGTTGTAGAGTGAGGGATGAGGTCGAGGCGGTGACATGCTAAAGTGGGGTCGACACCAGGCATCTCCTGAAACATCCATGTGAAGATATCTTTATTTCCTTAAAGGAAGGTTATAAATTCGAGGCTCTTGGCCTCATCCAAAAAAGTTTCACTGAACGTACCTCGACCAAGACCGTCGAGTTTAATATAAACAGTGGGTTTGATGGGTGAGATGGCAGGTGTCGAAGGTATAAAGATAGAGGGAGACAATGATTGCTATGGTAGTTTGACGAGTTTCTAGGTCTAATCGATCTTCGGAAGCTCACATGAACGAGCAAGGTGTTAGGAACCTTTTTAGTTCTACGTACTACTGGTGGTAGTCAAACGAAGGGTCTGATGGTAGGTCGAAGGTATGGCGCGCATGGCTTAGAGCCAGTCGCGCCCAAAGATACCGAGGTACTCAGATTTCTTGTCGATAACCAGAAAATTGGTTTGAAGTGTAACTAGGCCGGTAGTGACTGGAAGGCTGATTCAACCAATGGCAACTTCGGCAGCCCTATTAAAACCTTTCCTATATCGATAAGCATAGTGTGGAGGACGAGGTGTTCGACCTTAATCATAATGACTAAAGGGTCAGAATGGAGAAAACGAACGTGTGATGTGTCGTAGTCAATGAATGAAATACCCTCGGGTCAAGGGTATTGACTAGATTCTGGCAGGAGGGTGGGTAGCTTCTCCTGGTAAGTGAGTTTGCAGCATTCTTCGACACGCTTGCGCTTGCTTTTAAAAGAGCCCCTGTCGAAATTATTGACCTCGATGAGGTGAAGTTGGTAGATGTGTACCTCGGCTGGGTTGGCAGCAGGATTGGGCTGAGGTTTGAGGTATGACCTGTCGAGGTAACTAGAAAGGTCGGCGACATATTGGTATAGACGACCTGCCTTGAGGATTATTTCGAGAGAGCGCTACAGGGCGAAGTACTTATTGGTGTGGTGGCAGTTATACTTGTGGTTGGCGCAGTAAGGTTTGCCTGCTTTGACCTCGAGGGGGAATGGGGTACGCCATATGAGGTCTGCCTGGATCTATGGTTGAAGGGTGCCGATTGGGGTAGTAAGCTTCGGTAAGACCGGCTTCGGTCGTTTCTTGTAAACTTCGGTAGTATTGTCATTGTGGGGACGCTTGCGGCTCTCAGTCTCCTGAGAGACAGGAGCGATCAAGGGTGCAGGAGTAGAGGGTTGGCCTTGTCAAGGTTTATTTGGATTGGTGGTCGAAGGTTGCCCCTGTTTGTTTGATTCGTGGAGGCGCTCAAGGTCGATATGCCCATTGACTTTTGAGAGCATCTCCTTGAGGGTTTGGGGTTTGTGGAGTACCAGGTATTCTTTGACATGGCTATTATCTGGCAAAGCGTTTGAATACGCGAGTACAGCGTTCGCGCAGTTAAGGTTTTTAACTTTGCGTGATTAGTCGAGGAACCTCTTGGTGAAGGCTTCAAGGGTTTCATTGTTGGATTTTTAAAAGTCAAAGAGGGCATCGACCCTGACCTCTCGATATTTGTTAAAGGTGAATTGGATGATGAAAAGGCTGGATAATTGCTCGAAACTTCGAATCGAGCCATTCGGAAGGTTGTGATACCATCGAAGTGGGCTATCTATGAGGCTGGTTGGAAAAAGTCGACACATCAGGTGGTCAGCCGTAGAGTAAAGGCTTAGAACATTTTGGAATTTGAGGATGTGGAATTGAGGATCGGTATTGTGATATTTACTGATTTTGGGGGCTCAGAAATTTGGAGGTACCTCGATAGCGAGGAGCTTAGGGCAGAAGGAGTTGTTTAACCGACTCTAGGAGTTTGGTGTAGGGCTCGCATTGATGCGGATGGCAGGGTAGATTTTGTAGTCGAGGTCCTACTGTGCACAGTAGGCAGGATGAAGGGGGATCGATAGGGTCGAGGGTAATGAAGCCGAGTGTTCGGCGTGTGCTTGGCACTACAATCCTCACAATGTTCTTGAGTAGAGCGGCGTTTGGGGTGTCTAGTGGAGTGAAGGTAGAATTGGAGGAATCTTCCATGGGGTGGATTCCAAGATGGATGGAGATAGTAGGGGGAAAAGTAGGGGGACCATCGGTACCAAGACAGACCGGGGATACTTCGAGATGTGGTAGGGGGCCCAGTCGAGCGCGGGCAGACACACATAACGGGACGGGTGCTTGGGATGGCAGATGGGCGTTTAGAGGTTGTAGTCATTGCAATTCATGAACAGTATTATGCATATCGCTGATGACACGATATTGTCTGTCGACATCGTCCAAACGGCGTTGCCGTTCGGCTTCAAACTCCTACCGGTGTTCATCGCGTTCCTGATGTAATTGTCTTTGGTATCACTCCTCAGCCTGAGAAAATTGCTGGGTAAGTAGGGTGAGCTGGGCGACCACTCCGTCAGCGGAGTTGCCGGTATGGGTGGAAGTAGAGCGGAGGGTGGGGGCCATTAGAGGTGGTTTGTAGGAATTAGAAAGGGAAAAATATGAGGTAGGGGGTGACTGGTCGGGTGGGAAAGCACAAACGGCGCCAAATGAAGAGGCCTAACTTCGCAAGGAAGAGAAGTTAACTTCTACACCACAAAATTTAATCAAAGGGTTTAAGCATACACTCAATAATACTATGACTAGTCTACTGACAATATACTTGTGTGGAGGCCTAGAATGGGTCACTCCATGACCTCTAATAAGGATTTTTAAGAATGTTGATATAAATGTTGGGTAGTCGAAGTTTTGAGTATTGTGCAGTTTATAGGGTGATCGAAGGTAAACTTGCAGGGGTTCAGGGGAAAGATTTTGTAACCTCTCCATGGTTCCTCCTCCTTCCTATTTATAAAACATAGGAAGGGTTGAGTCACCAGGGGAGGTCAAATTACAAGTGTATCCTTCGGGGATAGATGACTTGTACCCAGAGTCGGTTCTGACGCCGTAACTGTCGGGTCTGACACTGTAGCCATTGTTGGTTTTGACATGGATCTGACACTGTAGTTGTCGAGTGGTGTACTCTGCCATTCTGTCTGGTGAGCTGGCTGTCTGACATGTCTACCTTCGACCATGTACAACCATGGTCGAAGTATTTCTGGTGCTGATGTGGAGTTCATGTGTTGACAAATCTGCCTTCGGCTTCGAGGCCTGTTCGTAGTCAAATGTTCATGTAGTCTTGGAGGGCTTGATTATGGATTTATTAGGCTTCGAGTCATCAGGTATGCTTCGATGTAGCCTTCGAGTGTTCAACTGGAGCTAGAAGGCTGCGAGTAGGCTACTGCAGGACAAACCCTAATCAGTATTATGGGAGCAAGAATACATATTCCACATACTAGTCGGAAGTTGTAATTATAATAACAGTGGCCTAGCGATTATCCTAAATCATTTAATTAAGTTCTCCACCAATCCCAAGTTAGGTATGGTATGGGGTACTCACGATACTCAATCATCTATCCCATTTAGTGGTAAAATAATCATCAAAAGCTTGTAAGTCCAACTCCTACGCCCCCATCAAGTCGTATCGATCAACTTTGATCGATTAATCCAAGAAATGAGCCTGCGATCAAATAATCAAAGTGAGAAGATGTGTTAATATTGCATTCCTGGATTTTAATAATATGCAAACGTAAGACCATCTCCTAGATGCGTTTATGATGACCATAAATATTCAAGTGGGCCACAATGTGGGTAGAAAGGTCCACATATGTCTCTATGGATGCGTTTGGAGCAAAGGTCGGAGATCTCACTCCACCTTGGTCATACTAGGATGAAATAGTAGACTTTCCTTAAAAGCAATTATTACACGTACGCTCTCTGGATCTTTTTTCCTTTTAAGGAAAGTTGAGATGTAATCCTGATAATTCTCCTTACTATTCGAGCCCTGAGGAGTGTATTGGAAACTATTACAATAGCGTGTTCTAACCTTAAAACATAGAGTGAATGCACAAAACCTTGTCTATCATTTTCTCTGATAGTCATTACATAGTAAGTATTATCATGTATCTCCCTAAACTCAGTAAAATCCAACTTAATTTAGTAGTCCATAAAGTAGACTAGATATACCGTATCGTACAGTTAGAGAGTAATTGCGTGACACACTCAGTGTATTATATCGTGTTGGTCGTACCAATAATATTCGTATTATCCTCGATGCACTAGGTTAGACAATAAATATATTTATATCCCAAAAGGGATCGAGTATATGACACTAATGTCTCTTAGACAAGTGTCACCACTCATCCGATTATCAGTCATGCTCTATGATCAGATAGATCCATAGGCAGGTTGTATATAGTAGATCAACTATCATACATGGAATTTAACTACTTCCCAAGAAATAAATTCAGAAAAGAAAATCAAATAACAATCTCACATAGATATGATACCAAACCAGTGCATGTCACGAGCATTCTATTAAAATAAATACTGAAGAGTTCCCAACTCAGTCAATGATAGAAGTAATCAAGCAAAACAACAACTATTCAATGAGTAAAGTTACTACTTGGCAATGCTCTCTGGGTAACATCATTCATCTATTGAGAATTTATTGCTGTTCATTCTTAAAACTTGATCCAATGTTGTATTGGTATTATGGGAGGAATCTAAAGCTGCAGACTCTATCGTAACGTGGTCTGTGCTAGCTGCGATCACGTGATAAGTTCGGGGCTGATCTCTTTGGATCGTCTGGGGTGCCTTGCAATCCTGTACCCGACTATCTCGTATCCATTTTTGAATTCTTCCTATTCCATTTTGGTCCATTGGTGAACTTCTTGTTCCCTCGCCTCAACTTACTGATGGCTGGAATTTAATCCTGCCATTGTTACCACCTCACATCTATACATGGTTGCGTCCCTGTCCATAACTTTATCTGTCACTAGACCTAACATTATGTGACCCTATCACATGCTTACTCTTAGCAGGCATAAGCTTGAGGTTCATAACCAGTAGCTCATTATTTTGCTCATAAATGAGGAAAACTTGAATTAGGTTTGCTTGCACAGTGATCTATCAAATGTTGCCTCAGAAGCGTAATATTTGAAGCGTAGAAAATATAATAAAATATTCTAAATATCTCTAGTTTCCTCAACTATTTCTCCATGTGAGATTATAGTGGAGTTGTACTGCCGAATATAAATTCTACCTCAGTCGTATAATACTATCACAGTATAAGGTAATCCATTATCAAGCTTTCCTGAATATGGAGGCGATGGTGCCAAACAAAGCTCATACTTTGTTATTTAGAGACTCATTGTGCTCAACAATAGTCTTTTCCAAATTTTATACTAGCAGATGGATTTCAGTATCCATATAGGTTAAGTTTATTGGTACCTATAATAGAAATTACAGTATCCCTTATAGGATCGTCTGCCTCCGTATGACTTAAGTTTAATCTTATGCTTAGCTTATGCTCTGTTGGAGAGGTCTAATATGGGTTATTAGCAGTTTCTAATCTTTAGGCTAGTTTCTTAATTAAATAGGTTAGGAAGGGGAGAGAGTGGTGTAATCTTTATGCTTACCTATAAGAGAAATTACACCCCAACCCAGTTGGGTCCCACCTTGGGCCAGACCCAACTCCTAACACTCTTCCTTGGAGTATTTCATATCAGGACAACTTGCCTCATCAAAACTTCTGCCTAGCAAAACCCTCTTGGGTAAAAAGTTGTGCAAGGAAAGAGTACAATCCTATTCCCCGTATGAGTTGTGGATGCGTATACGTTGCTTCATCAAAACCTCAAGTCATTAAAGCCTTCTAGGATAAAAATTACGCTATCAGGAAAAAGAGTACAATACGCATGTGTCCACGTCAGGTTAGGACTACTCCCCCTTACGTCGATCTCCCCCGAGATCTATCTCCCTGTGATATTGATAAATAAAACTTCTGCATGCCGATTTTGTGTACCAGCTGCTTGAACGTAAGTGGTGCAAGAATCTTCGTGAATAGGTTTACAAAGTTATCTTCTAAAATATCTTGAATAACGCCAATCTCATTCGCCTTTTGTAATTCATAAGGATGGAATGGCTCCAGTAAAATGTGCTTCATTCTGTCACCATTGATAAAATCATCATTGACTTGAATGATGCAAGCCGAGTTGTCTTCATACATAGTCAATGCTTTATCTTGGATAGAATATGTCATAATCTTCAATTGATGTGATATATCTTGGAGTGTAACTACTATTTTCTACCAGCTTCATAAAGTGTAAGAATCTCCCCGTGGTTCGAGGATGTAGCTACCGTCGTCTGCTTCATCAATCTCTAAGAATCTTTATGTATCTCCATACATAAATACATAATCCATTTGACAATGGCCTCTATGTGGGTCTAACAAGTATTCTGTA
Organism: Kingdonia uniflora; assembly: GCA_014058105.1. Lineage (NCBI taxonomy): Eukaryota > Viridiplantae > Streptophyta > Magnoliopsida > Ranunculales > Circaeasteraceae > Kingdonia > Kingdonia uniflora. The sequence continues at coordinate 8,880,396 of JACGCM010000816.1, read as the reverse complement.
TCGGCGTATTCTATACTTCTACCGTTTACCATTTTGAGTAGAATAGACCCCAATCTTTTATATCGATTAGATACCTCAGAATGTTCCAATCCTATTCTAGTGCCTTTGGGTATGAATAGAACTATGGCAAGCCAAACAGTTCACTGCGAATGAGTTATCGGGCCTAGTATGCCCAACTAACTATAACATAACACTTCCTAGCTATGGTGCCACAGCCCTAGAAGTTTCCCCCCATTAGGATGGTGGAAGATGTCGTTGTCCACATCTAAGTGATAGACACATAATAAAAGACTTAGTACCGTGTACTACATCCATATCGAAGTGTTAGATAACTCTTCTGAACATAAATTAAAAAATATTTTTAAAAAATTAATTAAAAATGGGTCTTCCATGGGGTAGGTCCAGTCAATAAAAAATTTCAAATTTTTTTTGACTCAATTTGACCGAAAATTGAGCTCTTTATAACCAATTTAGTGTCTGAACCAGTTCTGGACCGGTTTGGTTTGGTCTGGGTCAAAGCTTGGACCGGGTTGACCGGTCTAGGCTGGTTTGACCAGGACAAACCATTATGCCAGGTGCCATCAAACTGTAGTGCCACTTAACATACCACTCTGCGCCACATAACATGCCCATGACATGTTACTCTACTGCTACATGTCACACAAAATAACTGCCACGTGTCACCTTAAAATGACTACCACGTGGCACAATTCTGTGCTACCACGTGGCACCTGAACAGTGCTGCCACGGGTCACATACGTGTCTGCCACGTCAACAAGGTGGTCCCCACCTGCTACGTCAGCTTTACCACATGTCCTTGATTCGTGTCATACCACATCATTATGGGTGGGTCCCACTGTCACGTGGCATGCCACATGTCCTTGATGGTTCCCACTATCATCATAGGTGGGTCCCACTGTCATCATGGGTTGGTCCATGTCGTGGATGGTATGCGTGAGACTGTGATTGCAACAGTTCAGCATGTTCTGCAGGATGAATATGAAGCAGAGACTGGGATGCACACTACATTTGTATGTGAATCCTCTGGAGCACCGCCCCCTTAATTTCTTGGACGAAATCTTCTCAGATGGAAGGTTTGACGTGGCACATCCCTTATAGGGTCGCCTGCCCTCGTATGACTTAAGTTTAATCTTATGCTTAGTTTATGCTCTGTTGGAGAGGTCTAATATGGGTTATTAGCAGTTTCAAATTTTTAGGTTAGTTTCTTAATTGGATAGGTTAGGAGGGGGAGAGAGTGGTGTAATCTCAGTAGTTGATTTTGTTAATGAAAGTTGAAGTTCTTTAGTTAGAAACCCTTATTTCTCTAAAACTTAACTAACACGTGATATTCATACGAATCTCACTTCTGCGTTTGTAGTAATCACGTTATTATCACTACTCTTAACATTGATATTAGTAATATTAAGATCTGTAGGGGCAGAATGGATGAGAAGATTTGAAAGCCTGACTTGCAGGGTATATTAAATGAGAAACCATACACCCTAGGATAGCTTTCTAGGGTTGGAGGCTTTATCACAATGTCCTTCCATCTGATGAGAATATTAGAGCCAAAGGCATCACTGTGGTTTCTATAAGTTACTTCTGTAGAAACAATGAAGAGTTTACAAATTACCTTGTGTGGGGATATGAGAGTAGCAAGGCTTTTTGGAGATGGTTAGCAGACATTATGAAAATCAACATTATTTATTTTTAACTGAAGAACATGATTACGTATGGTGGTTCTAAAAGCCCTTATATCAGGGATCTCTGGTTTGGTGCACTGTGGCATGGATCTAACCTGATTTAGACTGCTAGAAATGATTACTGGTTTTGATGAGATTCCTATCAGTATGAATAACATCAAAGTTAAGGTTTTCTCTAAAATTATCTATGATACTGCTTTTTTGCCGCTTGCTTGTATGAACAACAATGTGGATGATCTAAGTATTATTTACAAGTTGAGGGTCCCTGAACAACCTAGGAAGACCCCAGTGATTAAGTCCTTCTTTTGGAAGCTCCCATCTACAAATCAAATAAAGGTGAATACTGATGGATTTCTTCTAAGGGCAATCCAGGCAAAGGAGGCATTGGTGTGATCATTAGCAATTATAAAGGGGATGTTCTGAAAATTATTTCTTTTTGTTTGGGCATTGTTACTAGCTTCATTGCTGAAAGCAAGGCTATTATTATGGGGGTGGAGGATGTTGCTTTAATTGGCTGGAGGGTTGCTTGGATAGAGTTTGATTTTACAGCTGCAGTCTCAGCTTTTAACTCTGGTAATATACCTTGGTCTCTTATTGGTGAGAGGCATGAAACAAGCAGCAAGATGAGGAAGATTAAAATATCTTCTACTTGGAGAGAAGCAAATTTTAGTTTAGATAGCTTGACTAACAGAGGTGCTGCTTTAGATCATCCATAGCAGCCTTCTTTGGATAGGGAGTGATTTTGAGGAGTTTGAGGGAAAATCAATTCTTACCAAACAGATTACCTATTTTAAGGAGCCACATCATAAAAATAACTTAAAACTATCCCACATTTTTACCCATGACAGGCTTTTCTTATTTAATTTTGAGGGTCCCACACTTTCCACCTACTAAAATTGTCAAATGTGGCTACCCAAATTTTTTTTTCTCTCTCCTTAATGTTGAGGAGAGAGAGTATTGAAACCCAAAGTAGAGTATTGAAACCCAAAGTAACTACCCTCCTAGGGAGTCTGAAAACTTGGTTTATAGTACTTTCTCTTCTATATTTTAGCTATAAAGAGACTACACTAGATCTTCTTACAAGAAAGTGTTTTAGAATCTAATGTATGGAGGCCTCAATTCCTGTATAAAATTGAAGATCCCATAACTGAGTATTTCAGGTTTGTTATCCTTATAATGTTGGATTTGTGTTGAATAAAATGTCACTCTAATTTACCAAAAAAGAAAAGAAAAGGGAACAGCCATTTTCTGTTGCTCCAGTGATCCAAAGGTCTATCTTAATAGGAGCCAAAGGCTAGTTTTCCAAAACTACAATGTTGTATTTTAATATATTTCTTATATATCAGAGAAGTGTTTGAGTTAATTTGGATTAGCAATTTGAAGTTTACAGTAGTCCATGATAATTTCCTACCCTCAAGTTAATATTTGAACATATCATCACGATGGATACTGTTCACTTATTTTCCAAAGAAAATAGCGACCGGAAGGGGCTGGAACAGTGGTGAAAGACCTGCCAAAGGGACTCAGTCGAAGCACATAGACTGTCCAATGCAGGTTACTCCTCAGTCGTAACGGTTCAGAGAAAACTGCCCGAGAGACCCAGGGGCTTAGTCGTGGGAACGATGATATAAACTAGTAAAAAATTATTTACAATAGCATATCAAAGAGGACTAATGGTGAAAATACATTGCAACTGAAAGAATGAAAAGAAAATTACAAACAGAGATTAATTGAATACAAACAGAAAAATTATTATTCAAACGAAGAAAATTTCATATACATAATACAACTGAAACACGAGCCAAAATCATGTATAGATCACACGAGGAGCGAATGGCAAAAGATGCGGAGGGAATACAGGGTACCGAGTGTATACGACCGGCATCGGTCTTGGAAACAAGATAGGTATGCTCCTTTGAGGCAATGGTCGGGAGATCAAAACAGGGATCTTCATGTCGATGCCATCAAGAAAGCCCTCATATCTCTCTTCAATAATATTGAACTGCTCCCTCATCTTCAAGAATAGAGATAACGTGAGTAGACTGTCCGAGCCCGCCTGGTGAGATATCCCAACCCTTTCAACATTCATTATACTCCCCAGCCTTTCTAATCCAAGCTTTCCACCAAGCAGCCCATTGCAAAACCGGGACATATACTTCACGTCGTAAACATTACGTAAAGTAACCCGAACTCCTTTCAGGAAACCACCTAGCGAACTAGGAAGTGGGGTGTTTCTCATCAAAGTTTTCATCAGATACCCTAAATCATAAAACCCGTGAAAGGTAATCCACTTCATGTTAGGATTACGGATCATAATCTGTGTAAACCACCCAGAAAATATACCAGGATCAACTCCCTCCCGCAGATTCTTTTCCATATCGATTCCGTTTCTTGTAAGTAGATCAATAGATGCAGAAACATAAGCATCCTTTCTTGGATCAAAGTCATTAAAGTTAAACTGATACGTAGAAACCGGTGGTTTATTACCGTTCTTGTCAGAGAATGAGAAGCCTATTTGTATCAGCTTCAAACGATCCACGTTGAATTTAAGATCTTCATATCTAACTTCTTGCAAAGCATCTCTCGGAGAACTTCTTAGGAACCCTGGGAATTCGGTATCGAAAGCACAATAAGGGTAGTTCTTTGTGATCATCTCTATCTCAAGCATGGCTTCCCTAAAATTGTGACTCCAAACCTCTTTAATCGCCATCGAAGTAAACTTCTTCCCTTTTTTTCAATGACTATCAGATCACAAAATCTCTCTAGGGAGCTGGTTTAGGTTTGTGGGTTTTGACGATCACAAGATGTTTATATATAGACAGCACTTGAGAAGTGTAACCCTAGTTTCTAATTTAAGGTTTATCTCAGATATGTTTGTTATGAGTGGGCCTGGGTTCCTAATTTAAGGTTTATCTCTAATATTCTTGTTGAGCAAGTTTGCTCAAATTTAAGTCACTTTTTGTTATGAGTGCGCATGGGTTTCTAAATATTCTCATTGAGCAAGTTTGCTGACATTTAAGTCTATCTGGAGAGAGTGAAATAAAGAGAGAAATAGGGAGAAATGTCCTAAAATTTACTCTGCAATGAAAAATAATAGTAAATCTCAACCCTAAATCAGAAAATTGGCGAAATTTCGAGGTCTCAAATAACAATTAAAAGCAAGAAAATACAACAAAAGGAGGATCTGTGCGTAGTTTGATACGAGGATTCGATAAAAGCAGGTGTGCAATAATCTGGTTATTGACACAACAATTATTAGCTACAATGCAAATTGGATTACCGATCATACTCCCAATTCTTTCTATACCATCTGGGTACCATAATAATGAGGGGACATTTCCAAGTGTTACCGATTTTCTTTTATATAATTGGTGTCTCTGGCTTCAAGCTCAACGTAAGGTGCACTGTTTTCAGCATTACGGAAGGTTTTTACAATGGCCAGCATTTACATTTGCCATACCACGATTTAGCATGTGAAGATTACACATATCGGCCTATTAACTCTATTAATACTTGGTATGTGCAACCCCCGACGTCCACTCATATAATATTGTAGACAAAGTTTTCCAAAATGGAAGGACCCCTCTCGAGTATGACCATGAACTATGTGGAGGGGGAATGAAAAATATTACTTGTAAGAATCCTAGGTCTAGGTCAAGAAGTGGCACCAATGTACAAGGACACACAGTCGTCTAAAATAAGTTGTTCTATATCCTCATCCTTGATGGCGAGCACACCAACGAATATGAATACCTTGTCGACAAATGTCTACTGAACAATCCTACATTGTGCTTATCACAAACTTTTAATAGATTGAGATCTCCTTATTATCATACGTATGTGCCATCCCGGGCTTGTCTCGTAATACATCAACTGGTCGCGTAACAACTATTACCTCGTCAATGGGTGGTTTCATCCTCGATGAACCGACTACACCATTAGTCATATTTTTCACATTGGCCCAACGATTATCCTAAATCACTTGATTAGGTTCTCATCTGTTATGGTATGGGCTACTCAAGATGCTCAATCATCCATCTCATTTAGCGGTATAATAATCATCAAAAGCATGTGAGTTTAACTTCCAAGCCCTTGTCAAGTCTCATCGATCGACTTTGATCGGTTAATCCGAGGACTGAGCTTGCGATCGAATGATCTAAGTAAGATGTTGTGCTAACGTTGCATTCCTAGATTTTAATAATAGCCAAATGTAAGACCGTCTCCTAGATGCGTCTATTATGACCATAAATACTTAAGTGGGCCACTATGTGGATGGATAAGTCCACATGTATCTCCATGGATACGTTTGGAACAAAGGCTGGAGATCCCATTCCACCTTGGTTATACTATGATGAAATAATGGACTTTCCTTGAAAGCAATCGTTACATGTACATTCTTTGAATCTTTTCTCCATTTAAGGAAAGTTAAGATGTAATCCCGATAATCCCCCTCACTATCTGAGCCCGGAGGAGTATATTGGAAACCATTCCAATAACGTGTTATAACCTTTAGATATAAAGTGAATATACAGAACCTTGCCTATTATTTTCTTTGATAGTTATGACGTGATAAACATTATCATGTATATCCCTAAACTTAGTAAAATCTGTATGGATTTACTAATGTATAAAGTGGACTAAATACTTCATATCATACTGTTAAGAAGAAATAGCGTGATGCACTCAGTGCGTTCTATCATGTTGGCCATGCCAGTGATATTTGTGACATCCCCGATGCACAAGGTTAGAGACAAGAAATATGTTCATATCTCAAAAGGATCGAGTGTGTGGTACTAATGTCTCTTAGACATGTCTCGCCACTCATCCAATTATCGATAATGCTATGAGTATTACTAATAGACAGGTTGTATATAGTAGATCAACTATCATACATGAAATTTAACTACTTCCCAAGCAATAAATTCATAAAAGAAAATCAAAGAACAATCTCATAGATTGGGTACTGAACCAGTGAAGAGTTCCCAACTTAGTCAATGATAGTAATAATAAAGCAAAACTATTGCTACTATGCAATAAGTAGAGTTACTACTTAGCAATGCTCTCAAGGTAACATCATTTATCTGCTAATATTTTACTATTGTTCATTCTTTGAACTTGATCCAATACTGTATTGGTATCATGGGAGAAATTTATGGCCACACACTCTGTCGTGGCGAGGTCTGTGTTGGCTATGATCACGTGATAAGTCCAGGGTTGATCTCTTTAGATCATCTAGGGTGCCTTGTATTCCCATGCCCGACTATCTCGCATCCATTTACAAATTCTTTTTATTCCATTTTGGTCCATTGGTGAACTTCTTATCCCCTGTCTCAAGTTACTGATGGCTAGAATTTAATCCTGCCATTGTTACCACCTCTCGTCTATCCATAGTTGTGACCCTATCTGTAACTTTACCTGTCACTAGACCCAACATTATGTGACCCTGTCACATGCTTACTCTTAGTAGGCATAAGCCTGAGGTTCCTAACCAGTAGCTCAGCGTTTTGCTCATAAATGAGGAAAACTTGAATTAGGTATGTGTGCACAGTGATCTATCGAATATTACCTCGTAAGTACAATATTTGAAGTATAGAAATTGTAATAGAATATTTTCAATATCTCAATTAATCTTAAACTATTTCTCCATGTGAGATTTATATTGGAGTTGTATTGCCGAATAAAAATTCTGCCTCAGTTATATAATACTATAATAGTATATGGTAATCCATTATCAGGTCTTCGTGAAGATGGAGGCGAAGCTGTAAACAAAGAGCTCCTACTTTGTTATTTAAAGACCTATTGTTCTCAACAAAAGTTTTTTCCAGATTCTCTAATAGCAGATAAATTTTAGTATCCATATAGGTCAAGTTTATTAGTATCTGAAATGGAGTTGCAGTATGGGAAGCACTAAATGTTCTGAGTGCACCAACATCTATTATGCATGTAGATTAATACCAGTAGTAGTACTTTATAAACATTCCTTGCATAAAGGTAATTCATAGTATTCAAGTCAGTGATTCCTAATCATAATTTGTAGGTGAACCTTGTTCATATCCTATTACTCATGAAATTCTATTTAAGTATATGATTTTCAATCATTACTTGTAGTTTATAGTATATAACGCAATGAAGTACATGATTCCCAATCATTACTTACAAATAAACCCTGGTAATGGCCTTATACTCATGAGGTTCTATTATGTGCCAAATCCCAGTTTTACCCCATAAAATGGTGATCTTAACCTTAAAGTATGTTTTAATAATGTCTTAGCTAAGACAGCTATTCAAAACCACCAGATGTCGTGTTTCCTTATTATAACAACTAGGTTGTTATAATCCCTAAAGTTCCATAAGGTTGGTATATTATAGTAAAATGTTCTATTTACTACGAATATGAGGGGTATTAGATGTTTAGTTGACAAGTAGTTCTACCCCGAAGTCTGCTGGGTTCATAGGATAGGTAGATTATGCCAGTCTTTGAACTAACATTCAAAGGTACTATAGATTACTATCAGTGCCTATATACCTCTAAATGTTATCATGTAATATTTAATTGTACCTTGATGCGTAAAATTGGTTCTTTAGATACCAAATTTTTAGAAATTATACTAAGTCAATTCTTAATTTAGCTATAATTATTTGTCCTTAGCAATTAATTGTGATTTAGATATGTGATAGAAATGTAATATTTACGTGTACAACTCCTAAATTTATATTTACCTAGTCATTTATTAAATAAATGTGACACTAATAGTATTTTTGTTTATATTTATCAGAAATCGGTCACATGATAAACAAGTCGTACATTTTCCCGATTTTTAACAAAGAACAAGGGTGATGCACTGCAACAATGATTCTCATTTGAAGTTGTCAACTAAAGGCCCATGCATGGAAGCCCATTGAAGAGAATTAGATATATATATTATTCTCATGAGTTGTAATATATATGCATGATTTTAAGCATTATTTAGGGGATTTTATATTAATGGTGTTATTTAGTAACTCTTTCTATACTTTATAAATAAGAGAGGAATCCCACCCATGAGAGAATATCTTGAAGAGTATAAATATTAAGGTTCAATAAGCAATAAAGTTCTTGTTCTTCTCTTTTTCTTGTTTTTTTACTTTTATCGTAGTAATAGTAGTATAACAATGATCAAAAGGATGAGTAGCTAATCTTCTTAGCCAAGGCTAGAAGAAGCTCCACCCAATGTAGCCTTAATGTAGATTGTATAGCTTAGTTAGAGTAATTAATTTCTCTTTATCCCAGAATATTGCATATTCGTATTCCTTCATCCTAGGCTTGACCATAGCTAGGATTAGGAGGAATAAGGAATATAAGTAACCATCTTACTTGACCATAACAAGATAGGTTAGAAACATGGAGAAGATAACATAATCCATGCTTATCAACCAGACCATGGTTGAATAAATTGGTTTATGGGTAGTTCCCAATCAATAGTTATTTTATCTCATGATGTATTGCATATACCCGACCAAGGATATACGATACGGGAATTCGTAAATACTCTAACTAGGTACACTATCTCAAGGTTACAACAGATGGAGTGGAATCATTCCTTGCTTTCCTCTCTAATTGTATCAGCACCTTTTCTAGTTTATGTTTTATTTTAATTTCTTTACTTATAAAAACCCAAAACTCATTCTTATTGGATAAAGTTAGTAGCTCAAAACATAATTTTTACCACAAGTCTCTTGGGATACGACCCTGCTTACCCTTGTACTTAACGGTACACCGTGCGCTTGTGGGTCTTTTAAGACGTCGGTTTATAATCAATCAAGTTTTTGGCGCAGTTGCCGGGGACTTGCAAAGTTGCATTTTATTTTTGAATTGTTTTATTTTAAGCCAATTTTTATTTTTTGTTTTTCTTTTCTTTTTCATTTTCATTTTCTTTTTTTTTGGATTCGAAAACAAAGTGATTGAGTGATTGGTTCAAACCCTCTTGATGTTACTGTATGTGTGAAGTCTATCCCTGAATATTTTATAATTTTTGATTATCTATACTTCACAATTGGGAAATACATTTGGTACAAAAGTTTCAGATAATTCAAAACCCTTTTCGAATTGCTATAGATCATATTTTTCTGTTTAGTCGTTTGAGAGTTACAGCCTTTTGAAGCAACAGTAAAAACAGTCTCAGTAAAGGACGCCGCTGTTCATTAATCACTTGTTTTGAGCGTTAGGAATACTAAATTCTAGAAAACTATCCGGTTGATAAGCATGAATTATGTTCTCTTCTTAATGTTCCTAACCTATTTTGTTATGGTCAATCAAGATGGTTACTTATATTCCTTATTCCTCCTAATCCTAGCTATGGTCAAGCCTAGGATGAAGGAATGCGAATATGCAATATTCCAGGATAAAGAGAAAGTAATTACTCTAACTAAGTTACACAATCTACACTAAGGCTACATTGGGTGGAGCTTCCTCTAGCCTTGGCTAAGAAGATTAGCTACTCATCCCTTTGATCATTGCCATACTACTATTACTACGATAAAAGTAAAAAATACAAGAAAAAGAGAAGAACAAGAACTTTATTGCTTATTGAACCTTGATATTTACACTCTCCAAGATGCTTTCTCATGGGTGGGATTCCCCTCCTATTTATAAAGTATATGAAGGGTTACTAAATATTACCATTAATGTAAAATCCCCTAAACAATACCTAAAATCATGTATAGATATTGCAACTCATGAGAATAATATCTATATCTAATTCTCTTCAATGGGCTTCCATACATGGGCCTTTGGTTGACAACTTCAAATGGGAATCATTGTTGGAGTGCATCACTCTTGTTCTTCGTTAAAAACTAGAAAAATGTACGATATGTTTATCATGTGACCGATTTCTATAAATACAAACAAAAGAACTATTTGTGTCACATTTATTTAATAAATGACTAGGTAGATATAAATTTAAGAGTTGTACACGTAAATATTACGTGTCTATCAATATGACTCCTAGTCATATTCTAAATTAGTCTTAGTTTCGCATTATCTGTGATCCTTGATCATGATAATTAGTATCCCAGAGGAATACTGCTATCCTATTAGCTATCGTAAGATACTTAAATATGTATTAATCCGTTTACTTATATCACATATAAGTGAGTTAATTTTCCTATACAAGGCATCCGTTCAAATAAAATATTAAAAATATTTTTCAAAATAAAAATAAAAATAAGTGTTCGATGGGATAGGTCTAGTCAATAGGATTTTTTTTTAAAAAATTGACTCAATTTGACCAAAAATTGAGCTCTCTATAGCCAATTTAGTGGCTGAACCAGTTCTAGATCGTTTTGGCTTCGTTTGGGTCAAGGCCTGGACCGGGTTGACCGGTCATGACCAGTTTGAACAGGTCAAACCATTATGCAACGTGTCACCAAATTGTAGTGTCACGTGTCATACCACTCTGCTGCCATATGATATGCCACTGTGTTGCCACATGGCAACAATTTGGACTGCCCACATGTTACATAAAATAACTACCACGCGTCACCCAAAAATGACTGCCACGTGATACAATTTGGTGATATCACGTGGCACACGAACAGTTCTGCCACATCATTAAGGTGGGCCTCACATTCCATGTCAGCTTTACCACGTGTCCTTGACACATGTCATACCACGTCATCATGGGTGCATCCCACTGTCACGTGGCATGTCACGTATCCTCGACATGTGTCATTGCCACGTCCGCATGGGGGAGGGGGGGTCCCACTTCCATGTGGTATGCCACGTGTCCTTGACACGTATCAGTGCCATGTCAACAATTGGATTAGGCCTGATCCAGTCCAATTTCCAAAATTGGATCAGGATCTGATAACGTCATAAATAGGTATTAAATATTTTTGAAAAAAATAATTTTGAACTAAAAAAAAACCTTGATGATATCAGCATGACCTAAATATGCCGTTTTTTTTTCTGTAAACTGTTAGTTTTAAGGCCAATTTTCTGGCGATTGGGACATCTCCCTAAGACGTGCCATATACTGATGTGATCATTGTGGAATATGCTACATAACAAAATTAATTATGCGTCAATCCGATCTCTGCAACAATCGCTATTTTAGTTTGAAAACAACCTGTAATAGCCTAATTTTGGGATTTAGACTTAGCCTTTACACCAGATGTGTTTGGAGCGCACAAAGACAGTAAACAATAATCAACAAGATGATTTAGCATGGAAAACCTTTGAATAGGTTAAAAACCACGACCTCTCTTAAGGATTTTGAGAAAGAAAAAAATGATTTTATTGAGATTGCTAACTTATTACAATGAGTGTTTTGAGTATGTAGAATTTTAGAGTAAGGATTTTTCTGTGTAGACTCTCTAGATCGGGCAAAAAAGTCTTTTCATCTAGAATTCTCTGGTCCTATTTATAGGTCTTATAATATAACCGTTTGATGACCATTACGATTCTTAAGTATGGGCGTTACGAAGTATATGTAAGATACTCTTTGACCAGATTATGTAAGGTTTTGATCTCTATTGATGTACAACGGTTCTATTGATGACTGAACACTTTCATAAATCGAACTGTTGATGTGGAGGTCGAACGCGATGATTCGAACTGGGCAATTCTGAATATGTCTTTAGTAGTATTTTCTATATGCTGATGAGGTCGAGGATGAAGCTTGAGTCCGAGATATGAAATAAACTATTACAAAACGACTCTCAACCAAGAGCACAAGTAGTATCATGGGCGAGTGGTGTTGGTTGAGAAACTCTTGCTGTTACCTATTTTCTGATGTTGTTGTCTTGATTCTGTTTGTGCCACGTGCTCTGTTGATGAGATCGAAAGTTCGTATGTAGTTCGAAGATGAAGCATGAGTTCGAGATGTGGAATAAGCCACTACACAACCCTTTATCAAGGGTTAAAAATAACTAAAAGTAGCCTTCTTAATCCAATTTTTTTTTCTCCAATTCATATCTAGATATCCAATATCATAGATCAAGCAAAAATTATATAGAAATTCGATATTTGTAAAGATTACCTCTTTGCAACGCAAAAAATCTAAAAAAAATATTAATTTTTAAGGGTTCTTTATCCCTTTTGATCCACTAGCTCGCAGTGCTGATAACGTGTTTGATAATATTGGATATTACTCTATCAGTTAATCAAAAACAATTATATGATAGAAGAGTAGGGACAGTTTTATTGATGAATAATATCTTTCTGTATTCTCAGAGGTTCTATGTTCTGTATTACATACGGATAACCTAATATGAGGTTATCTATATCTACTCAAACTCTCTCTTTAAACCCTAAAGACATATGGGCTTGTTAGGAGTCCAGTAGGACGCCCCAATCCAGTTGGGTTCCCACCTTGGGCCGGACCCAACTTCTAACACAGAGGATGGTAGTGACACCCAAAGAGAAAAATAGGGCCGGCCTTAGCCGGGAATTCGACATGGGATTGGTTTGGCTTTTATCCTATTTAAAATTTAGCTAGGCTGGGCTGGGCTGTGCTGAGCTTGGCCTTAAATATAGTTCATCAGTTTACCGCCAAAACCACTTAATTTTAGGCCATTGAGTAGAAATCATAGTCATGCTTTTTGTGAATAGGTTTATGAAAACATATTTATTTATCTTGAGCAGCTTTGAGAGGAAACATATTTATGAAAACATATTTAAATGATTGTGAACAAAAGCATTAAGATGCTTCTAGGCTAAGAATATATTACTGGATTCTTTTACTTTCATACTGTATGACGTAAGAACATCTTTAGCAGTTGAGATTTTGAGTGTGGGTTAAATTTTTTTTGTCAGCCCACACTCCAAACCCACACTTTTAATAATAAAAAATTAAGTGTGAGTTACTGAGTTGGTGGTGTCAGAACCCAATCGAGTATTGGGTGCTCACACTAAAAAAAATGGGTGTGAGGAGTTTAAAATACCATGTAGACTAAAGAAGTCCACGCAGATTAACATTTTTTTATTGGTGTGAGAGGAGATGAATAATTGTGGCGGAATAAATAAGTTTGTCGCGAACTAAAAAAATATTTTCATTAAATAAAGACCCGCCACATCATATTGCTGGAAGACTTAGAGTGTGCGTTGGGTTTTTTGGGTCTGACCTGTGGGATAGGTACACCCAACCCACACCCAACTGCTGGAGATGCTCTAAGGACCTGCATTATAACCATTTATCAGCCTAGTGATTTGTTTTGACATACGATCATCACCTCGAAATGACCTTCATGGTTGAGCCAATGACATAGGGGTCTGGATGTGTTTAGGTGAACTCCATTAGAGTCACACCATAGGGATTAGTTGTCCAAACATGCCTAATGATTTCAATGTTGCTTAGTCTTTACTAAATATGGATCATGATTAAAAGTGATCTTTATGACCAACAAAATCAAGTGGTTGACCACTTTACATTCGTAAGTAGGGAGGTTACACTGTTACAGCAATAAGACATTCTCAGTGTGTAATAGTTATGGATTAAGATCTCTATTTTAGGCAAAATGATTTCATTACAAGAGTGAAGTGAATGTACATAGGATCCTTAACAAGTTCTTGATAATGCTGGCATTTTGAATGGAGATTGGAAGGGTTGGAGTTAGAGGTAAGGAGCTCATAATCCATATATACTTCTTTAATTTGTTGTTTTTAGGCATTACTTTTTAAGGTTTTAGTAGAATTACGACAATGGGTTTTTAGTTGTAACTTTGGGGTTACAGTACTAGAAGAGGAACATATACATTTACATGTAATCAAAGATTATATTTTTAGGCATGTTATATGTGTTTCTTATGATAACTGTTGAGGTTTGATTAATCAAGAAATATTTTCGAGCTACAAGGAGAAGATAGAAATTAAGGTCCAGTACTAGAAGAGGAACATATACATAATAGAAAGACATAACTTAGATTGTAACATGTTTGCAACCGGATGTGGAATTTTTTCTTCACATGTTTCCTTAAGAAGTAAAGTAAAATTTGGGTTGGATATGCAATGGAAAACTGATATATGATGGTCCGTATTTGCAGGAAAATAACTGTCATGGAGGACTCAACTAATATGACTATCGAGTTCCTTCGTGCCCGGTTACTCTCGGAAAGATCTGCCTCAAGAAGTGCTAGACAAAGAGCTGATGAGCTTGCTAAAAAGGTAATAAACTCTTACTGTAATCCTTGTTTTCTCTCTGCGGGGATGGTTTACCCATTGTTTTGATATTGGTTCTCATTTCTATATTACGGTTGCATCCTTCATATTATTTACTTAATTCATATTCACATTTCCTTCTGTTATCTGAGCATCGTTTGATCATGTTACAAAAACGACATTCTTTCTCAAGTTCTGATATAACGTGTTATGTATGATATGCTTCGAACATAGGTAGTGGAGTTGGAGGAGCAACTAAAAATTGCGACTCTCCAAAGAGCGAAAGCTGAGAAGGAAACAGTGGAGGTTCTAGCGATTTTGAAGAAAAATGGGATCAATGACTTCTCACAGATACTAAGAAACTCTAACTCTGACCAGGAAACGCTGCCTGCAGAATCTAAAGCGCGCGATATTTCTACAAGTGAGGAGGGATGTTCTGAGATCTCTGTATCAAGGAGTAACGAAGCGGACGAGCTATCAGGTGAAGATTCTGTCATATCTAGTAGAAGCTTATCTTGGAGAAACCGCAGTATTTCTCCTGAAAAAAGATGCATTGATCAAGCCAGAATCCAGTACTGGTGCACACCTGTTTCTAGTGACGACGCTTCTAAGAAATCACACATGGGGAAGTCTTGCCGCCAAATAAAGCAAAGGAACCCATTGGTTAATGAGCTGGGAGATGCTTCTACTTGTTACAAAAATACACCTGAAATATCGATTGAAAATTTTAAAAACGAGGAAGAGACAATGTTCGAAGAAGGTATTTTTCTAAATACCGCAGCAGATGAAAGAATAGAAGCCAATGGGGGTGATGCCAGTATAAGTGGACTAGTTGCAAACATGGAAAGAGCACTGGACAATAAAGCCGAGCTCGTAGAACGATATGAAGCAGAGGAAAATGCACAGAGTCAATGGGAAGAGACGTTCTGTGAGAGTAACAACTGTATTCAGGTATGTTTCGTTCTTGCTACGTACGTGCGCAAAAACTCTTGGCTTTACGTAGACTCGAGAATAGAGAGTATATACTAAGGAGTTTCTGAAAGTAGTCTAATAAACTAGTGAATTCTATAGTAGACCAGCGGTGAAAATTAACTTCCAAGATTCGAAGGGAAGTTGAGTTTCTTCGGTTTTCACCATTAGATAAAAAAAACAAGTGGAATTTATGTAATTTGAGATTTTTTTTACGAGTAGAATAAAATTGTTGCTTTTTTATTGCAATACAAACAGGATTCATGTGAACATAGGAACCAGTCAGATATTACTGAAGAAAGGGATGAAATCGATGAAACCAGGGAGCATTCCAGTACTATATTCTCGTCTGGTGAAAGTGCTCGATCTCTTCATAGAGCATGTCTTGACACGGAGTCCTCGCCGCCACAAGATCAACAATTAGATGATATCAACAACCCTGTCATGGAAACATTAACAAGTTTTTCAGAATTTTCATTCTCATGCCAAGAGTATCCAGAACCTACAACAAAAGGAACATGCGTGTCCTTTGAGCACCAATTCCGTGTGTGCAATAGTGTATCATCGAAAGGACAGAATGAACTGCAAACAGCTACATCAGATAACTTTAGCAGTGTCTTAGAGGCACTTCAGCAAGCTAAAGTATCTTTGAAACATCACCTTGATATGTTGCCTTCCTTAAAGCGTGCACGGCCTTCGGTAAGGTTGACTGAAGAGATGCCTAGTGGACGTGCTGGATTGTTAAAGGTACCAAATGATTCACAGTTTCAAACAACTAGTCAGAGCAACTTATATGGTACTATAAGCTTAACCAAAAGTCCTCATTTGGAGATAAATTCAACAAGTTCTTCCAATATATATTATGATCCTTCTTTGCTTACTGGAAAGTCTACTTTTTATAGTGATCTGAGGCTGAGAAAGTCTTCTAAGGACACGACCCTATTGGAATTATTTACTAGAGAGTCGTAGCTTGCTTGGCTACACATCTATAGTTTCTTTCACCTTTTCAAATTATGTGGGATGAGTTGTGCAACTTGAGTTTTTGTTATGATTCTTGGGTGAGCCAAATCGGTATGTTTATTAACATGAGTTATCACATGGTTTTAAAATGGGTAGACGATTTGTGAACTAAAAGTTTTTTTTGGCGTGTCAGTAAATTGGTTACATTACAAGCAAGGCCGCCCTGTTTTTTGTAAGGCCTGTGCAGAAAAAAAAAAAATGGGCATTTTTTACTTAATTTTATTTTTAGTTTATGTTAGGAGTTAGGTCCAAGCCCAAGCTAGGAACCCAACTGGGTTAGGGTGTCCTATTGGACTCCTAACAAAGCCCATAGGCCTTTAGGGTTATGGGGAGAGTTTGAGATGGCTAGGTAATCTATTCAATAAGGTTATCTCATTTTGTATTACGTACAGTTCTACAGTTATCTAATAATCAATAAGAATCCCCTCTCTCTCAATTGCTCTACAAAGATATTAGAACTGATAATCCTTCACAGTAATATATTTACTAACACGTTATCAACACGTAAGAAGAGAAATGAAAATAACTCTCCAATCAGCAATTTTCAGGGAAACTTTGCAATCAAGAAGTATTTTACAAATTTTTGAATTTTGCTTCCATTTCTTCCTAATCTATGTTGTATAATATATGAATATGGATTAGTAGCTATTTTTACTATTTTTTTCGGATTAAAAATAAGCTTTTTTTAGTGATTTTTACCCTAGAAATAAGGCTATTTTCAAACCAAAATTAGCTTTTATGTGAATATCAGATGGAAGCGAGTCTACTTTGGTTAGAAAGCCTATCCCAAGAGCTTTCCAACGGCATATGACATGTCTCAGAGATATGTCACAATCGCCGGGAAACAAGCGATGCAACTAGGCAGTTTCACGGTAAAAATGACGGATGACGTAAGCAGAATTTTTTTATATTATTTTTATTTTTTTAATAATTAGACGTCATCGTTATCCATTGCTGACGTCGGCAGTGACACGTGTTAAGGACACATGGCATGGCACGTGGTCGGCACGTGCGTGACACGTGTGGCACGCCTAGAACATGTGGCACTCCTAGAACATGTGGCACGTGTTATGACACATAGCAGCCGCCAAACTGTCACCGGCCGGTCACCGGAGTAGTTACCAGACGGGTGACCAGAGTGACACATGGCAGACACGTATGGGGCACGTGTGACAGAGTTAACCGGGTCTAGACCGGTCACCTCGGTCTAGGTGTTGACCCAGACCAAGCCAGATCGGTCCAGGACCGGTTTAGACACTGAAACGGCTATAAAAATCTCATTTCTTGGTCAAATTGAGTCCAATATTTTGAAAAATTCCTATTGACTGGACCTATCTAGTGGGGGACCTATTTTAAAATTTCTTTTATGAAAACTATTATTTAATTTTTTTTTATGAAAACTTTTTTAATTTTTTTTTGGAAGAGGTGCCTTATATAGAAAAATTGGCACACTTATATCGGATATAAGCAATTGAATTAATACCTATTTAGGTATCTTACGATAGCTAATATGATATTAATGAGATGCCCCTAGGATACTAATTATCATGATAAGGGGATTAAATATAATACGAAACCAATACTAATTTAAGATACGACTAGAAGTCATATCTAAATAATTTTTTTTTTGTCAAGGACAAATAATTAGAGCTCAATTGGGAATTGACTTAGTCTTATTTCTAAAAACTTGGTGTCTAAGGAACTAATTTTTCGTGTCTAGGTGCAATTAGATGTTACATGATAACATTTAGAGGTATATAGACACTAATAGCAACCTATAGAACCCTAAAATGTTAGTTCAAAGATATTCATAATCAACTTATCTTGTGAACCCAACAGACTTCGAAGTAGAACACTTGTCAGCTAAATATCTAATACCCCTCATATTCGTAGCAAATGGGTTATTTGGCTAGAATATACCAACCTTTATAGCACTTGAGGGCTTAGAACACCCTAGTTCTCAGAATAAGAAATGCAATATCTAGTGGTTTTGAATAGTTTTCTTGGCTAAGATTCTACCAATATGCACTTTAAGGTTAAGATCGCCATTTTACGGGGTAAAATTGGGATTTGACGCTTAATAGGATCTCATGAGTATAGAGCCATGAACAGGGTTTACTTGCAAGTAATAATTAGGAATCATGTACTTCATTGCGCTATGTACTATAAACCACAAGTAATGATTAAAAATCATGTATTTAAAAATGATTTCATAAGTAATAAAATATAAACAAGGTTCACCTACAAGTAATGATTGGGAGTTAATGACTTGAATGCTATGAATTACCTTTATACAAGGAATGTTTATCAAGTACTACTACTGGTATTGATCTAGATGCATAATAGATGTTGGTGATACTCTGAACATTGAGTACTTCCCATACTGCAACTCCATTTCAGGTACTAATAAACTTGACCTATATGGCTACTGAAATCTATCTGCTATTACAGAATCTGGAAAAGACTATTGTTCAGAACAATGAGTCTAAATAACAAAGTAGGAGCTTTGTTTACATCTTCGCCTCCATCTTCACGAAGACCTGATAATGGATTACCATATACTATTATAGTATTATATAACTGCGGCAGAATTTTTATTCGGCAGTCCAACTCTACTATAAATCTCACATGGAGAAATAGTTTAAGATTAATAGAGATATTGAGAATATTCTATTACAACTTTTACGCTTCAAATATTGTACTTACGAGGTAATATTTGATAGATCACTGTGCATACATACCTAATTCAAGTCTTCCTCATTTATGAGCAAAACACTGAGTTACTGGTTAGGAACCTTAAGCTTAATGCCTAATAAGAGTAAGCATGTGATAGGGTTGCACAATGTTAGATTTAGTGACTGATGAAATTGTGGACAGGGTCGCAACCGTGGATTGAGGTGATATGGTAATAACGGAAGGATTAAAATTCCAGCCATCAGTAACCTAAGACAAGGGGAACAAGAAGTTTACCAATAGACCAAAATGGAATAAGAAGAATTTGCAAATGGATACGAGATAGTCGGGCATGGGAATGTAAGATACCCTAGACGATCTAAAGAGATTAACCCCAGACTTATCACGTGATCATAGCCAACACAGACCTCGCCACGACAGAGTGCATGGCCATAAATTTTTCCCATGATATCAATACAACATTGGATCAAGTTCTAAAAATGAACAGTAGTAAAATATTAGCAGATAAATGATGTTACCTAGAGAGCATTGCCAAGTAGTAACTCTACTTATTGCATAGTAGCAATAGTTTTGCTTTATTATTACTATCATTGACTGAGTTGGGATCTCTTCACTGGTTCGGTATCCAATCTATGAGATTATTCTTTGATTTTATTTTATGAATTTATTGCTTGGGATGTAGTTAAATTTAATGTATGATAGTTGATCTACTAAATGCAACCTGCCTATTAGTAATGCTCATGACATTATCGATAATCGGATGAGTGGTGAGACATATCTAAGAGACATTAGTACCACACACTCGATTCTTTTGAGATATAAACATATTTCTTATCTCTAACCTTGTGTATCGGGGATGTCATGAATATTATTAGCATGGCTAACATGATAGAACACACTGAGTGCGTCACGCTATTGTAGGGACTTATCCCTCGATCTTACTCAAAATTGAGCTCACACAGCTCGATTTACCTCCATCTCAGGTTCACGCATTTTTTATAATTAACACTCCAGTCAACATTCCAGCCAGCCCCGTGAACTACTCAAGAACGTGGATCGAGCTAAATCCAAAAAACGTTATCCAGTCAAAGACACCTGTCTCCCACAAACTCGTTAGTTATTCAGTCAACCACCACTAACCATATAATTCGAAGAACGTGCCCCAGCAAGATAAAAAGCTATATGAAAAGTCTATATAAAGAAAAAGTTCCAGAAGAGATAGGGACCAAAAAATTACTCAAACTTCTTATTTACAAGATCAAAAGCATTTCTATATTTAGAGATCTCTTGTAATAAAGATATCCGTTTCAAGCAATAAAGATAATTTTACAAAAATCCTCCATACGAGGTCGTGGTTTTTTTTACCTATTTAAAGGTTTTCCACGCTAAAAATACATGTTTCCATGTCTTACTTTCCATTAGAACATTGTTTCAGGTTCATTAGTGTGATAGCTAATTCCTAATCATTTCGAGCTTACGGAATTTGGTCATTACATTTGGCCCCGAGACAGCTCACCGAGTTACGGGCGACTCTCCACCCCGAGACAGAAAAATGCGCCGAACTCGAACTTCAATTGACAAAGGATCGTGAGCTCTGAGAGAATGAGCTCGATGCAGAACGACAAGCTCGTTTGACAGTACTCAAACAACATGAAGATCAGATGACGACGATGCAGATTGCACTCGAAGCTCAGCAAAATACTCAGCAGGCTTCTCTAGTCAGGAGTCACGATCAACTTCCAGAGACCTCCCGCATTTCAGCAAGGGAAAGATTGGGACCTCGGGGAGCCACCAGTAAAGCCATTTCTAGAAATTTACCACACGGACTGCAGCCCTCCATCAATTTGGGGGGAGAAGTTCAATCTGAAGTCAGTCGAGGCCACCAAATTTCCATCCGTCAGGAGAAAGACTAGTGACCTCTACATTAAGTTCCAGTGCGAGATCGCTTAAGTGAAGGAATAGGAACTCATCATCCCCTGCCAGCATGTCCAACGATTCAACCACACATCATTACGTCAAAAAGAACTTGTATTCTCTTATCGCTATTAAGCAGCCACATGGGGAAAAGCTTGAAGACTTCTCAAAGAAATTCCTAAAGCTCGCGAGAAAGGTGGATAACCTCGACCGAAAAATAGCCGTTGCCGCTTTCACCAATACTCTCTGGCTTGACTGCAAGGCCAAAGAGTTCCTCTTTCTTAACAAACCTGCGACATTAGAGGAGATGATCACCAAAGTTAACAGTTACGTCGACTTGGAGAGGATGATGTATGAGCGACAAAAGTCTATTAAATCTGTCCTTTCCACCAAAGCCACACCTGCAGATCGAACCAGCGAGCCTAAGGAGGAACAGGGAGATCATAAACGCACCAAGGGAAACAATGGATACCTCGAAGAAGCGGTCCACAAAATAAACTCGTCATCCCAAAGCTGAACGTCTGAATCTCCACAATTTTTCCACTGCTGTTGAAAGACCCACTCTATCTCATCTCCTAACCACTGGATCCTATCGAGAATTGACCATTTTTCTTACATCATAAGGTAAATCATCATACTACTGACAATTCCTATGCTCTACAGCGGTTGCTCGAGCTCATTTTCAAGGAAGGACGGATGCTCGAATACATTATTGACCTGAAGTCATACCAAGATGGCAACTATAAGATGTAGCTCGAAGTTGTTCAGGTCAACGATAGAGCTGAGGAAAAACATCTCTACTATATGCACCTCAGCAACATGATCAAAATCAACCAGATCGCCAATTCCAACCGGTCAAAGCACCGAAGGCTTTCGGAATGCTGTGATCTTTTACCTCAAGACAAAGAAGCCAAACTTCTTTCCGAGTCGAGCAATCACCGACTTGGAATCTCCTTCGAGGATTGCGATACTAGCCATGTCAAATTTTGACATCATAATGCGTTAGTCATAATGCTCAAGATGAAACAGTTTGTCATACACATAATGATAATCGATACTGGAAGTGGTATTGAATTTTTTTTTCAGAGTACGATCGACCAGATGGGTTTGGCTGACCAAGTCATTCAGAGCGGCACAGACATCAGTGGGTTCAACGGCTTCAGGGAGGAACGAATAGGTAAGATAATCTTACCTATTACCGCAGGACTAGC
The DNA here is from genome assembly GCA_014058105.1 of Kingdonia uniflora. Taxonomy (NCBI): domain Eukaryota; kingdom Viridiplantae; phylum Streptophyta; class Magnoliopsida; order Ranunculales; family Circaeasteraceae; genus Kingdonia; species Kingdonia uniflora. The sequence goes on along the minus strand of JACGCM010000816.1, from coordinate 8,857,750 downwards.
CACTATCGACGTCGTTTTCTACGTGATTAATGCCAAATCTCGCTATCTTGGGATTATGGGCCGCTGCTGGATACACAATATGGAAGCAATCGCTTTCACCTATCATCAAGCACTCCGATTCAAACACGACAGCGGTATTTATGAGATCAGAGGTAGTCACAAACTCTCTTGAGCTTGTGAAAATACTATCTCTGTCATGCTAGATACTTCAGACCGATTGGCAGCATAAAAATTATAGAAAAGCGATCACCTCAGCGATCAATCACCTACAGAGAAGCTCTCAGAATATGTCAACATTGATGGACCTAGCAGAGGTATGTTCATCGAGACCAAGCTGGTTCAGCATGAGAAAGATGCTTTCATTCAGTTCTTGCAAATCAATCAAGACGTTTTTGCATGGTCTTTCGAAGAAATGCCCAAAGTCGATCCGGCTATGGCTTGCCACAAGATAGCCATCAACATCAACGCCACATCGGTCAAACAGAAACAACGACGACTTACACCTCGTCTTTGAGATGAAGTTAACACTGAGATTGAGAAATTGATCAAAGTGAGATTCATTCGAGAAGCCAAATATCCGGACTGGATATCCAACATTGTCGCTGTCCCAAGGAAGAACAAAAAAGTTCGCGTTTACGTAGATTTCACAGATCTGAACAAACATACTCCAAAGGAGAGTTTCCCTCTTCCCAACATTTATCAGATCCTCAATTCTACAGCAGGCCATGATCTCCTATCTTTGATAGATGCTGCTTCAGGGTATAATCAAATCCCACTTCTGGAAGAAGATTAAGAGAAGATAATGTTCATCACCGAAAGTGGCCTTTATTGTTACAAAGTCATGCCCTTCGGGCTCATGAACGCAGGGGCCACATATCAATGATTGATGATTGTTTTGTTCAAAGCACACCTAGGAAAAATCGTTGAAGTCTACATCGATGATCTCTTGTGCAAAAGCATACAATCAGATAATCACATCTCAGATCTCAATACAATATTCAACATCCTTCGATCTTACAAAATGCGTCTCAACCCTGATAAATGTCAATTCAGGGTACATTCTGACCGCTTTATAGGCCACCTTATCAGCAAGAAAGGGATTGAGGCCGATCCATATCATATTCGGGATCTCCTCGACATGCCTTCTCCAAAGACAACAAAAGACATTCAAAAACTCACTGGCAAGATTACCGCGATCAACCGCTTTGTCTCTAAATCCTCAGACTGCTGCCATTGGTTATTCCTATTACTTTGCAGATGTACCAAACAAGGAAAGGTTCAGCCAACTGTAGAAGTCACATGGACACCAGAATGCGATGTAGCTTTTCAGGATCTCAAAATCTATTTGGGGAGGTCTCCCATAATGAGTACCTCAGTAGGTAATGAGGAACTGATAATCTACCTAGCTGTCACAGATACTTCTCTCAGCTTATTTCTCATTCGCCTGGAAGGGAAAATAGAAAAACCAGTCTTCTTCGTCAGCAAAACACTCACACCAGCAGAAACAAGGTACTCTAAAATTGAGAAACTTCTTCTCACCCTTGTTTACACTTTGCAGAAACTCAAACACTACTTTCAAGCACATTTCATCAAAGTTATGATGAACTACCCACTTCGGGAAGTTCTGTCCAAAAAAGAGAAGTAACGAAGAGTGTAACAATGGTCAGTCAGTTTGGGGGAACATGATATCAAGTTCGAACAACATTATTCTGAAAAAGGTCAGGCCGTTGCCGATTTTCTCATGGATTGTCCAGTGGAGGATCCCGAGTGGGAGGAGTATGACCCGGACCTTACCGAAAACATGCCAGAGAATCCAACTCTTAAGCCATTTGATGAACGAGCTGACTGGATCACTACGTCAAGGTGAAGGCTTCTCACAGATGGATCAGTAGGACCTGTAGGGTCAGGGATCGGGATTGTTTTAATTACCCTTTATAATGAATGAATTGAGAAATCAATCTGCTTAGATTTTGAGGCCTCAAATAATGTCACTGAGTATGAAGCTCTCATTCATGGACTCGACCTCACACTTGAGCCCAATGTCCCCAAACTCTCAGTTTACATAGATTAATTACTCATCGTTCATCATTATTCCGAGCAATACAAGAAGAACGGAAAGATGATTGAATACGCAGCCCTCGTTGCAGATGAGATGAGTAAATACATGAAAGTAACTCTCGAATATCTTCCTCGAGGTGAAAATAGACACGCCGATTTCTTGACATATCTAGCCGGGGTCTTGGGTACAGAAGCTCGATATCTCCAGATCAAAATTATTTCAACCCCCAGTATTGATCGCATATATACACGATCGACACTGGGGGCGATAAAGGGGGAGACGACGATTGGCAAAAGCCTTTCTTAGCCTACCTCGGTGTCGACAACAAATGCAATGGACCACTCCCAGCAGATCCGAAAGAACGCCGACAGCTGGTCAATAACTCAAAGCATTACATTACTCAAAATGGTATGCTTTACCGCCTTTCAGTTATAGGGCCTTACCTAAACTGCCTCTCGAAGTCAAAAGTAGATGAACTGCTTTGCGAATTACATGAAGGAACCTGTGGCTCCCACGCCGCAGGTAGATTATTAGCCAGCCGAGCTATAACGCAAGGAGTATTCTAGCCCGGCATGCACAAGCAAGCAGAAGAGTATTACTGCAGGTGTGACACCTGCACTCAAACTCTATACAAGCAAGGTTTTCTGGCCATTCAAAAGATGGGCACTAGATCTCGTTGGCGAATTCCCTAACTCTCTTGGTAATCGCCGTCACCTACTCATAGCTACCGATTTCTTTATAAAATGAGTAGAAACAATTCCACTATGTCGAACCAGGGAAGAAGAGGTCATCTCTTTTATCTGGAACCACATAATCACTTGGTTCGGGTGCCCCCACCTAATTTGTATCGATAACGGGCCCCAATTTGTGAAAGATAAGGTTGTAACCTTCCTAAACCACCACAATATCATCCACTCACCATCAAATCCATACTACCCTCAAGGCAATGGCCAAGCCGAAATCACCAAAACAACCATCGTGGATAGACTCAAAAAATGGCTTCACTCACATAAAAAAGGAAATTAGGTTCGCGAACTACCTCACGTCCTGTAGGCGTATCGAACCACTCCCCGATAATCCACTGGGTGTTCCCTATTCTTCCTTGCTTATGACACTGAGGTTGTCATTCCTTCTGAATACCATCATCCAGTTCGTAATCACGAGCTGACTGACGAAAAAAATGAGTTCAAATTTGCTTACAATCTCAATATGATAGATGAGACTAGAGAACGCACCCTCGCTAACATAGGTCGATATCATCATATGCATTCCAGACCGTATAATAACCGAGTCAGGAGCCGTACTTTCTAAATTAAAGATCTCTTCCTTTAAGAAATTCCTCAACATTGTAAAGAGCCTCACGTTGGAAAATTAGCTGACAATTGGGAGGGTCCATTCATTATCACAGGTCTCTCAGGCTTGAGATCATACTGTCTCATACAAGAAGAGGGAGTCCCCATTTCAAATCCTTGGAACACTAGGCGACTGAAACGGTACTATCGTTAGGCATCTTACTACTCTATTTCCATTGTTCGTTTTTCGTTTTTCAATTTGAAAAGTGAGATTCTCATCTCCATCCAATGTAAATTCTAAACTTATCAATGAAAGGTTTTTTTGAACAATATTATTCTCTTCACAAACATTCGTTCACATTCTACAGATTAAAGCGTAGATAATACTAGCATACAATCAATCTTATCCAAGTTAGATCAAGGTTATCACTTGATTTGGCTTCTTTTGCTACACCTCTGCGATTGTAGCAAGTGTAAAAACTTGTTTCATATCAAAGACTCTACCAAATAAGAGATAAGGCAAAGGAAATACTAGTCTTCATTTTTTTCAACTTGTTTGGATCATTTATACCGGCTGGATCAAGGATAAAACTTGGTTTAGCTGACTCTTTACATATCTATGATTGTAGCAAGTGTAGAAACTTGTTTCACATCAAAGACTCAACCAGGCATAAGATAAGTAAAATGTCATACTAGCTTTCATCTCTTTCAATATGTCTGCGACATTTTTATAGTTAAAATCAAGTTTCAACTTAATTTAGCTCAACCCATTTCTGCGATAAAACAAATGTAAAAAAATTGTTTTATATCGAAGACCCTACTAGACACAAGATAAGGCAATGATCATACTAGCTTTCATCTATTTCAATGTCTCTGCGACAGATACTATTTATTTTCAGGTCAAATTCATATTAGAAGGGTTTTTTTCTTGCTGATGGAGAGTCAGTGGTGCTTCCCCCTGCATCAAGAGGTCAAACTTTTAGTTCGCGGGTCACGGCAGCTCTACCCGATTCTATCAATTCAGCAGTTCAAGGGCCTAGTTGAGTCTCCATGACGCCCAGACAGTTCCCTCGATCAATCTTAGCTCAACAAATACACCCCTTATCCGACAGAGTTTTGAACAAGGTATCTCGTTCTGACTCAAGTCTTTTTACTTCCTCTACGAAATATGCAACTATCACCTTTAACAAGTCAGATCGTGACGCATCAGGTATGGCCATTGTTTTAAATCTCGCTCTCACCTTCTCGAGGAGTGACTCTAACTTAGCGTACTCATTCTTCTGTTAAGTTATTTCCACATTGACCTTAGCATGATAGATCACATTTTCTTCGAAATTGCAATATACTTTGTTGATTCAGCTAGGTTCATAGCTTCTAAGTCTACTACCCGAGCACGAAGCATCCAACTTATGATGGCATTCCCTCAAATTCACATTTTCTTTTTGGACATGCCCCTGAATACGAGATACGTCACTCTCTAGCTCTTTAATTCGACCTGAAAGACTAATTGCATCCTCTAGAACTAAAGGAGTCTTAACCTTAGTTTTACTCCCCATGAACGCTCTCTAGCCTCGGCTTTCTTGGCACGTGCAATGGCCTGCACCAGTTCGGCCTTAAGTCGTGTAACCCTCTCATTTAAATCGTTACACCGTGGTTGCATTTCCTAGAATTCCATATCCTTGGCGGGTAGGGCCATTTGCAAATGTTCAACTGCGGCTTCCGAAGCCGATAGATTTTCTCAAGCTACCTTCAGCTCGTCATCTTTTTAGGCAAATTTTCGTCTCATTCGCTCCAGCTCATTCCTACAGTTCTGGAGATCAGATCGAAATCGTTCCTCCGATTGTTCCAACGCCTGAATATGGTATTGAGCCGTGTCGGTTTGCTTACCCTTCACAGCAAATGCGTCAACTTGACGTTGAACCTTCTCGGCACGTTCTATTACCTCAGCTAGCTCTTTTAATCCCTTCTTTATCTCGGCATCTTTCTCCATGACCTGAAGAGTCAGGTCGGAAATGGCCTGCGTCAACTCTACAAGTCTAAAATGCGCTTTTACGTATTGATCTTCTCTATTACCGTTCGCCTCCTTCATCCTATCGATCTACTCCGCAAATTCCCGATTACACATGAGTACGTCGTCCTCACGTGAGCGAGATGAATCTAATTCGACCTGAGAAATATAAGAAGTTTTAGTACAGTTCAATTCAGGAAAGCCTTCGATATATACATACTACATTTCTAAAGAGACTGTAATTTCTAAACATCTGCTTCTAAATAATTTTAAACTAAAAGTTTGAAGTTCATTCTTAGACGAACGCTTCATGAGTCTTCTTTCGGCGTACAAGGTACATACTTTCGATATGCTACTCTATATTAATAGCGTTGGATTTTTACCATGCATCTATATACTATTTATTTGATAACTTAACGTTGGTATAGCATACAAGTTGAAAGATCTATTCTGATCTAACCTGTAGCTCTGCTTGCGCAGACAGCAAGGCTTTAAAGGTCTCTCTTTCCCTGGCAAGTCCAGACTCTAGATTATTTATTCGGAGACTCATCTCTCTAACTGCCTACAAAAGGTTTATAAAACGAAGTCAATCTATAGAAGTTTTCTTCCCCACACAAACTTACAAATATTCATACAAACACACGTGTCTACCCTACCTTCTCACTACCACCTTCTGGGAGCTCGACGTTGTCCCCTTGATTGTCGAGCACCATCTGGTGGGAAATACCATCTAAACCGTCCATGATCCCCACCGTTTCCGCTTCCTCATCTTCCTCCTCAACATAGGTGTCCGCCTTAATGACATTCAGCTCCTCATCAAAATAGCCTTTCAGCATCAAATGACGCCTTAGTCTATCTCGCTCCTCAACCATCTCGTCAAGATTGGCCTTTGTCTCCACCTGCAGCTGACCAATCGTCACGGCATGAGAAACCTTCAGCTGCCTGACTTCCTTTAAAGCGTCAGTCCTGGATCGAGCTAACTCTTTTTCCAGCTCAATATTTGCCTTCTTCAACTCACTTTTTTCTTCCTCTATACTGAGCCATATCCCCTTAATAAGGCGAGCAACCTGCAAAAATTACATCGATCTCAGCGATTAGCTCGAAGCGTATTAAGCAGTTCTTTATGATAATATAAACTTACCATCTTTCTCGAATCTTCCTCTCTGTAGAGAACTGCCAACCTAGCCCTTTCTTCGACCTCCTTAAGGTCGTCCATCACAGCAGATCGCCCTTCAGCGACCCTCTCTCCTGACTCCCCTTAAGGTTTGACCCTCCTCCTCTTATCTTTCACAACCTCACCACTTCCAGTGGTACCAGAGGCCAACAGAGCCCTTAGCATCCTTTTCTTCGGGTATTTTAGGGCTATCTTGCTCAGCTTGACAGGATTCGGCTGAACCAAAGTGCCATTTCCAGGAGTCTTGGAAAGATTAGTTCAAGCCTCCTCACCACTTACTTGCCTTTTTCCTTCATCAACCCCCGCCATCGACCTGGTAGATTAAGCTTTTCGAGCCTTGTTCTACCTACTATCGACCCTCTTCTTTCTACTCAGGCTGAGTCCCTATAACACATACTCCAGTTCAGTCTCCTTCTCTGCAACTTCATCCAACAGGGATTCCTTCCTTTTCACTGTAGACTTTACACCTGCAATAACAACATTTATACTATCAACTACAGTTGTTAGCAAAATGTAATAATAGTTCTATCTATGCATGTCTATACTTACTTTGCTTTACAGTTAAACTGAAGGTCCAAAGGTTCTTTATCATCTCTTTAAAGACAATTACCCTTCACCCATATGATGTTGTCATTCTAGGTTTGACCTGCTGAATTCAGATCGAAAAAACGACGCCGAGTTGCGCTCATACAGAAGTATGACACCCCACTAGCCTTATAATTCTTCACCCCATAAAATTGCAAAACATCCTTAGGGGTTATCCTCCTTACTTTTCCTTCCTTTTCCCATTTTTCATTCAGATGGTCACACACGGTTATTACCTATCACATATTCTCGTTCAATTGAACAGGACAAGCCCAATTGCATTCATAATCCCCTTCGCCAAATTGGTGAGGGGAAGGCTCAGCCTATACTCTAATTGAGATAAGTAATACAAAAAGCCCTCTGAGAGGTCACTCCGGACATCCCCATCAAAATATTCTAACATGATCGATTCATCTATACCCTTATCTCATTTTTCCACTTCCCGAATCTGCCAGTAGGTAAAAATAATCTTCCCCCTCCGCTACCGTACAATCCCTAAACTGCATATCGACAAACTCTACACAATTGTCCCACTTCTCTCTTACAGCCACCTTGGCTTTACAAAAGTCTCTAAAGGCATCATAACTAGGAGGATAAGACACCAATTGACCAGGAAAATCCGGGAATTGTTCCAATCCTACTTCCCCTTTATTATAAGACTTACTCGTACCACCATAGGTCAATGCCTCATTAACATACGAACTGCCCAACTGAAAAACAATTTCTACAAGCACGTTTTTGACCTACACAGATGCCTCTCACGCTCGACTTACATACAGGTTAAAGTATTTAGCATTCTTCCATCAATGTATATATATATATATATATATATATATTCAAGATATATCTCTGCTCAATCGTTTACATATAACATATATCTTTAGCACACACACACACACATATATATATATGCGTCAACATATATCGCATACATCTCTACTAACCTTCAGTATCCGAATGAGAATCGACAGTTATGTCAAGCTTTTCCCTCACAACGCTGCTGTATAGCCACCTACGAGATCCAAAATCGTTTGCCCTCTTCAACCGTTTATCACCTTCGGATAACTCTTTATCAAATCCCCTGATCTTTCGTCATTCTCTCTGAGTGCTCTCCAAATTTTTTAAAGTTGTAAAATGTTTAATTGGAGATGAAGATGTACTATTTATCTTTTCTCTCTCAAGCGGCTGGCATTTATTGCTCCTCACACGAACCGTCCTCGATTCCAGAACCGAGCGCGTCATTTCTACTCTCCATGTCAGACGCCTTGTACCTTTTCAATAAAACCACATTTCCATCATTACAACTCCCCTTATTTTTTAACATATTTTTTCTCCCTATTTCCATATCTTTTCCTGACCTTCCCAAGCTCATGATGACTTACTCTGTACGATGTCAGAGTTATATTTCCTTTTTCATACAAAACAAAACTAGAAGCTTCTACATTTTTATATTTTTGTTTCTCTGTTCTTGTTTATCATACTAATAGTGATTGGCGTTATTTTTTAAACTGTGCAAATGTTCAAAATTATTCAAAATATTTGCTAAAATAGTCTCAAAACAGATTCACCCCTATAGAGGATCCGATTGACTTATATTACTTCTGTTATATTCAAAACAATTATATTATTCATAAGAAACGCATTACATAACATCCATCACAGCCTTAATAACCTAAACAAACATTATCCAATCAACTTATTCGTTGGCCCTTAGATCTTTGAATTCGATCTCAACTTTAGCAAATCAAACCAACCAACTTTTATCGATCTATCGAATCCCTCACCAATACACAAAAACACACCTCCTAGAAGTAACGGGCATACTCCAATTCTCTATTCCTTACATCTAACCTTTGAGCTCGCATTCCATCCCAAATAACTCAGCATCATAACCAGACGAACCATAGATCCTCTCACGTACGTACTACAACAATCTTTATAAACAATCGTCCTTCCACGGCAAGATGGATCCTCTGAGATCGAGCAGTACCATCCTGATCTCTTCTCCATTTTTCTTTCATCCTACCTATATTTATACGTTTCTCACACACTTTTCCCTCAAATGGTGATTTTTACCTTGTACCTCGTAACAGAAAGCCCAAAATCTTGGAATAAAATTATTTAAACTTATCCTCTCACTAGTACACACATTAGTTACTATACTCGACCTTACGCTACCACGAGTAGTATCCCTATCGACCTGTAATAGCTCAAGTTTTTACGATTGCATATTTCCTACAGTTTCTCTCCCTCACCTGTTAAACATAAATCATTTATACATCAACACGACATTGTCAGCACGTACTCATCTCAGTTCGGGCAACATTGCTTCACCACCTGTATGCAGTTATTCAACCAACACCCAACACAATTCAGTTCGATTCAAAAGATTTTATCTATATACAGTTTATTAAATATCAACTTTTATTCATGTCATTGATATTACATATGATTTACAAATAACAAGTTTTCACCACATCGACCTCAGGAATACAACAGAATATTATCCATCTAGCACCAAACTCCTGGTACTTTACAGATAATAAGTTTTCCCTGTTTATTAAAAGTCACAGGTCATTCAGGCAGTCGAGGTGTCATGTCTTCGAGTTCTTCTTGATTCAGTGATTCTTCACCCTGATGCAAAGAAGACATTGGACACAGCAAAAAGTTTTCCTCACATGAGTTTGGTCGAAATTCAGTCGAACTTCAAAAGGTTACTATGTAAGCAGTAAACTTAGTGCTGGACCCCACAAAACCAGATGAAGGTCTTCTGAGCGCAAAAACACGATGGAAATGCATCAGCAGACTTTCCTGCCATCACTGCCTCTTTTATAACCACCACCACTGAAGACTTGGTAGAGATGAAGAGGGTCCGACCTTAGAATCCATGGCAACACAAGAAATCAGCATATCTACCCCGCAGATACACCTATCCCCGCATATGAAACCCTAATCATGTCTTCCGCATGAGTGCGGAGACAGGCCTAACGTTCCTTGCCTGTCAAGACGAAGACATAAAATCTCCACTTATAGTAAAAATCTTCCTCAGCTTCAATCGCTTCTTCTCCCAACAAGCCTTGATATGTCGGAGGAATAGGGAAGTGTAACGCCATTTCCAATGAATGGTCACCAAAGTACTTTAACTTCAACCTCTACATTTCAGATATAATCTTCTCTTCAAGAACCATCCTCCGAGTTTTCACCATCTCAAAAAAAGTTACGCATGCAGGAATTATTTCAAAGATTTGCTACAGGTACTCTTTATATAGCCCTAAATTTATTGTGTAGGTACGTTTTCCCAAGCGTCATCATTCATTATGGACGCAACTATTCAAATGCACCCATCACATACATCCGCATCATCATTTAATATCCATCACTTCCCAATATCACGTAACTTCCACCTAGTCAAATGCCATCATTACTCCGTTTTGAATATTACTTTGATGAGATGATATTCCCAGCATTAGGAAAAGATATGACAGCCAATGTTGAAGATGTTTCCAAGATTAGTTAGAAAATACAATCGTTGTCTCATTTAGATTATTTTATATAAGTTAAGTGATAATAAGGTTCATCACATTCCAAACTTGCAATAGGTCGCAAATAAATTGCCAGACACATTTATATGCCTTATTGAAGTATCGTAAGTGTATATACCTGCAAGTAATTATGCATCTATACAGCTGAATGTTCAGGGGAATTAGTACTGCAAACAAATCTGAGCCACGCGTTTAGTATGGGGCACTGTTAAGAGAAAGTATTCTAAGCCGGGGAACTGCATAATATGGGAAAAATATGACTAATGGTGTAGTCGGTTCATCGAGGATGGAACCACCCATTGACGAGGTAATAGTTGTTACGCGACCAGTTGATGTATTACGAGATAAGCCCGGGATGGCACATACGTATGATAATAAGGAGATCTCAATCTATTAAAAGTTTGTGATAAGCACAATGTAGGATTGTTCAGTAGACATTTGTCGACAAGGTATTCATATTCGTTGGTGTGCTCGCCATCAAGGATGAGGATATAGAACAACTTATTTTAGACGACTGTGTGTCCTTGTACATTGGCCAAAGTGGGCATCTAGAATCCAAGCGGAGCTCAACTTGCTAGCATAATCCAAGCGGAGCCTATCGATTATAAATGGGAATGGTACGGAAACATGATTAACTCGAAGAGATAATTTGGTCAAGGCAAGACTAGTTGCCCATGAATCTTTAAGAGATCTGGCATCGATTGCAAGCCTATAATCCTGTTATGGACACTTTAAAGTTTTGGTACTGATCAGTCTGTCAAGTTATCGAGGACAAGCTAGACATGCGTCTGATGTAAATACCACGTATCTATATGGAAAAATAGATACATATATCTAAATGAAGCCCCCTAGGGAGGCATAAGCTTCTATAAGCAAATAAGTCAGATACACGAGGTGTATACGTAATAAAAGTGGAAAAGTTATTATTGACTTGAAGCAATAGTAAGTTGACTGAATATTTGAAGGTCGGAGGCTTTGCAAATATTCATATCTGTCCAGATATTAGCTTCAATCATGATAAAAGTATACTAAATGATTTGGATATCATTAGACCCCCGGGGGAGATCGCGAGAGCCGCTAAATATCTTGAAAAGGAATTCGAAATAATAGACCTTGGGAAATTAAATAGTGTCTCAATTTACAGATTGAACATCTTGGTAGTGGCATACTCGTAGACCAAACAATATATATCGGAAGAGTTATCTAACTCTTCGATATGGATATAGCACACGGTGCTAATATAACAAGGAGTTTCAGTAGACAATCACGGCCAACTGGTTAAGGTTGTCAGGGATTGGTGCCCCTTCTTGACCTAGACCTAGGATTCTTACAAGTAATATTTTTCATTCCCCCTCCACATAGTTCATGGTCATACTCGAGAGGGGTCCTTCCATTTTGGAAAACTTTGTCTACAATATTATATGAGTGGACGTCAGGGGTTGCACATACCAAGTATTAATAGAGTTAATAGGCCGATATGTGTAATCTTCACATGCTAAATCGTGGTATGGCAAATGTAAATGCTGGCCATTGTAAAAACCTTCCGTAATGCTGAAAACAGTGCACCTTACGTTGAGCTTGAAGCCAGAGACACCAATTCTATAAAAGAAAATCGGTAACACTTGGAAATGTCCCCTCATTATTATGGTACCCAGATGGTATAGAAAGAATTGGGAGTATGATCGGTAATCCAATTTGCATTGTAGCTAATAATTGTTGTGTCAATAACCAGATTATTGCACACCTGCTTTTATCGAATCCTCGTATCAAACTACGCACAGATCCTCCTTTTGTTGTATTTTCTTGCTTTTAATTGTTATTTGAGACCTCGAAATTTCGCCAATTTTCTGATTTAGGGTTGAGATTTACTATTATTTTTCATTGCAGAGTAAATTTTAGGACATTTCTCCCTATTTCTCTCTTTATTTCACTCTCTCCAGATAGACTTAAATGTCAGCAAACTTGCTCAATGAGAATATTTAGAAACCCATGCGCACTCATAACAAAAAGTGACTTAAATTTGAGCAAACTTGCTCAACAAGAATATTAGAGATAAACCTTAAATTAGGAACCCAGGCCCACTCATAACAAACATATCTGAGATAAACCTTAAATTAGAAACTAGGGTTACACTTCTCAAGTGCTGTCTATATATAAACATCTTGTGATCGTCAAAACCCACAAACCTAAACCAGCTCCCTAGAGAGATTTTGTGATCTGATAGTCATTGAAAAAAAGGGAAGAAGTTTACTTCGATGGCGATTAAAGAGGTTTGGAGTCACAATTTTAGGGAAGCCATGCTTGAGATAGAGATGATCACAAAGAACTACCCTTATTGTGCTTTCGATACCGAATTCCCAGGGTTCCTAAGAAGTTCTCCGAGAGATGCTTTGCAAGAAGTTAGATATGAAGATCTTAAATTCAACGTGGATCGTTTGAAGCTGATACAAATAGGCTTCTCATTCTCTGACAAGAACGGTAATAAACCACCGGTTTCTACGTATCAGTTTAACTTTAATGACTTTGATCCAAGAAAGGATGCTTATGTTTCTGCATCTATTGATCTACTTACAAGAAACGGAATCGATATGGAAAAGAATCTGCGGGAGGGAGTTGATCCTGGTATATTTTCTGGGTGGTTTACACAGATTATGATCCGTAATCCTAACATGAAGTGGATTACCTTTCACGGGTTTTATGATTTAGGGTATCTGATGAAAACTTTGATGAGAAACACCCCACTTCCTAGTTCGCTAGGTGGTTTCCTGAAAGGAGTTCGGGTTACTTTACGTAATGTTTACGACGTGAAGTATATGTCCCGGTTTTGCAATGGGCTGCTTGGTGGAAAGCTTGGATTAGAAAGGCTGGGGAGTATAATGAATGTTGAAAGGGTTGGGATATCTCACCAGGCGGGCTCGGACAGTCTACTCACGTTATCTCTATTCTTGAAGATGAGGGAGCAGTTCAATATTATTGAAGAGAGATATGAGGGCTTTCTTGATGGCATCGACATGAAGATCCCTGTTTTGATCTCCCGACCATTGCCTCAAAGGAGCATACCTATCTTGTTTCCAAGACCGATGCCGGTCGTATACACTCGGTACCCTGTATTCCCTCCGCATCTTTTGCCATTCGCTCCTCGTGTGATCTATACATGATTTTGGCTCGTGTTTCAGTTGTATTATGTATATGAAATTTTCTTCGTTTGAATAATAATTTTTCTGTTTGTATTCAATTAATCTCTGTTTGTAATTTTCTTTTCATTCTTTCAGTTGCAATGTATTTTCACCATTAGTCCTCTTTGATATGCTATTGTAAATAATTTTTTACTAGTTTATATCATCGTTCCCACGACTAAGCCCCTGGGTCTCTCGGGCAGTTTTCTCTGAACCGTTACGACTGAGGAGTAACCTGCATTGGACAGTCTATGTGCTTCGACTGAGTCCCTTTGGCAGGTCTTTCACCACTGTTCCAGCCCCTTCCGGTCGCTATTTTCTTTGGAAAATAAGTGAACAGTATCCATCGTGATGATATGTTCAAATATTAACTTGAGGGTAGGAAATTATCATGGACTACTGTAAACTTCAAATTGCTAATCCAAATTAACTCAAACACTTCTCTGATATATAAGAAAATATATTAAAATACAACATTGTAGTTTTGGAAAACTAGCCTTTGGCTCCTATTAAGATAGACCTTTGGATCACTGGAGCAACAGAAAATGGCTGTTCCCTTTTCTTTTCTTTTTTGGTAAATTAGAGTGACATTTTATTCAACACAAATCCAACATTATAAGGATAACAAACCTGAAATACTCAGTTATGGGATCTTCAATTTTATACAGGAATTGAGGCCTCCATACATTAGATTCTAAAACACTTTCTTGTAAGAAGATCTAGTGTAGTCTCTTTATAGCTAAAATATAGAAGAGAAAGTACTATAAACCAAGTTTTCAGACTCCCTAGGAGGGTAGTTACTTTGGGTTTCAATACTCTACTTTGGGTTTCAATACTCTCTCTCCTCAACATTAAGGAGAGAGAAAAAAAAATTTGGGTAGCCACATTTGACAATTTTAGTAGGTGGAAAGTGTGGGACCCTCAAAATTAAATAAGAAAAGCCTGTCATGGGTAAAAATGTGGGATAGTTTTAAGTTATTTTTATGATGTGGCTCCTTAAAATAGGTAATCTGTTTGGTAAGAATTGATTTTCCCTCAAACTCCTCAAAATCACTCCCTATCCAAAGAAGGCTGCTATGGATGATCTAAAGCAGCACCTCTGTTAGTCAAGCTATCTAAACTAAAATTTGCTTCTCTCCAAGTAGAAGATATTTTAATCTTCCTCATCTTGCTGCTTGTTTCATGCCTCTCACCAATAAGAGACCAAGGTATATTACCAGAGTTAAAAGCTGAGACTGCAGCTGTAAAATCAAACTCTATCCAAGCAACCCTCCAGCCAATTAAAGCAACATCCTCCACCCCCATAATAATAGCCTTGCTTTCAGCAATGAAGCTAGTAACAATGCCCAAACAAAAAGAAATAATTTTCAGAACATCCCCTTTATAATTGCTAATGATCACACCAATGCCTCCTTTGCCTGGATTGCCCTTAGAAGAAATCCATCAGTATTCACCTTTATTTGATTTGTAGATGGGAGCTTCCAAAAGAAGGACTTAATCACTGGGGTCTTCCTAGGTTGTTCAGGGACCCTCAACTTGTAAATAATACTTAGATCATCCACATTGTTGTTCATACAAGCAAGCGGCAAAAAAGCAGTATCATAGATAATTTTAGAGAAAACCTTAACTTTGATGTTATTCATACTGATAGGAATCTCATCAAAACCAGTAATCATTTCTAGCAGTCTAAATCAGGTTAGATCCATGCCACAGTGCACCAAACCAGAGATCCCTGATATAAGGGCTTTTAGAACCACCATACGTAATCATGTTCTTCAGTTAAAAATAAATAATGTTGATTTTCATAATGTCTGCTAACCATCTCCAAAAAGCCTTGCTACTCTCATATCCCCACACAAGGTAATTTGTAAACTCTTCATTGTTTCTACAGAAGTAACTTATAGAAACCACAGTGATGCCTTTGGCTCTAATATTCTCATCAGATGGAAGGACATTGTGATAAAGCCTCCAACCCTAGAAAGCTATCCTAGGGTGTATGGTTTCTCATTTAATATACCCTGCAAGTCAGGCTTTCAAATCTTCTCATCCATTCTGCCCCTACAGATCTTAATATTACTAATATCAATGTTAAGAGTAGTGATAATAACGTGATTACTACAAACGCAGAAGTGAGATTCGTATGAATATCACGTGTTAGTTAAGTTTTAGAGAAATAAGGGTTTCTAACTAAAGAACTTCAACTTTCATTAACAAAATCAACTACTGAGATTACACCACTCTCTCCCCCTCCTAACCTATCCAATTAAGAAACTAACCTAAAAATTTGAAACTGCTAATAACCCATATTAGACCTCTCCAACAGAGCATAAACTAAGCATAAGATTAAACTTAAGTCATACGAGGGCAGGCGACCCTATAAGGGATGTGCCACGTCAAACCTTCCATCTGAGAAGATTTCGTCCAAGAAATTAAGGGGGCGGTGCTCCAGAGGATTCACATACAAATGTAGTGTGCATCCCAGTCTCTGCTTCATATTCATCCTGCAGAACATGCTGAACTGTTGCAATCACAGTCTCACGCATACCATCCACGACATGGACCAACCCATGATGACAGTGGGACCCACCTATGATGATAGTGGGAACCATCAAGGACATGTGGCATGCCACGTGACAGTGGGACCCACCCATAATGATGTGGTATGACACGAATCAAGGACATGTGGTAAAGCTGACGTAGCAGGTGGGGACCACCTTGTTGACGTGGCAGACACGTATGTGACCCGTGGCAGCACTGTTCAGGTGCCACGTGGTAGCACAGAATTGTGCCACGTGGTAGTCATTTTAAGGTGACACGTGGCAGTTATTTTGTGTGACATGTAGCAGTAGAGTAACATGTCATGGGCATGTTATGTGGCGCAGAGTGGTATGTTAAGTGGCACTACAGTTTGATGGCACCTGGCATAATGGTTTGTCCTGGTCAAACCAGCCTAGACCGGTCAACCCGGTCCAAGCTTTGACCCAGACCAAACCAAACCGGTCCAGAACTGGTTCAGACACTAAATTGGTTATAAAGAGCTCAATTTTCGGTCAAATTGAGTCAAAAAAAATTTGAAATTTTTTATTGACTGGACCTACCCCATGGAAGACCCATTTTTAATTAATTTTTTAAAAATATTTTTTAATTTATGTTCAGAAGAGTTATCTAACACTTCGATATGGATGTAGTACACGGTACTAAGTCTTTTATTATGTGTCTATCACTTAGATGTGGACAACGACATCTTCCACCATCCTAATGGGGGGAGAAACTTCTAGGGCTGTGGCACCATAGCTAGGAAGTGTTATGTTATAGTTAGTTGGGCATACTAGGCCCGATAACTCATTCGCAGTGAACTGTTTGGCTTGCCATAGTTCTATTCATACCCAAAGGCACTAGAATAGGATTGGAACATTCTGAGGTATCTAATCGATATAAAAGATTGGGGTCTATTCTACTCAAAATGGTAAACGGTAGAAGTATAGAATACGCCGATACAGAATACTTGTTAGACCCACATAGAGGCCATTGTCAAATGGATTATGTATTTATGTATGGAGATACATAAAGATTCTTAGAGATTGATGAAGCAGACGACGGTAGCTACATCCTCGAACCACGGGGAGATTCTTACACTTTATGAAGCTGGTAGAAAATAGTAGTTACACTCCAAGATATATCACATCAATTGAAGATTATGACATATTCTATCCAAGATAAAGCATTGACTATGTATGAAGACAACTCGGCTTGCATCATTCAAGTCAATGATGATTTTATCAATGGTGACAGAATGAAGCACATTTTACTGGAGCCATTCCATCCTTATGAATTACAAAAGGCGAATGAGATTGGCGTTATTCAAGATATTTTAGAAGATAACTTTGTAAACCTATTCACGAAGATTCTTGCACCACTTACGTTCAAGCAGCTGGTACACAAAATCGGCATGCAGAAGTTTTATTTATCAATATCACAGGGAGATAGATCTCGGGGGAGATCGACGTAAGGGGGAGTAGTCCTAACCTGACGTGGACACATGCGTATTGTACTCTTTTTCCTGATAGCGTAATTTTTATCCTAGAAGGCTTTAATGACTTGAGGTTTTGATGAAGCAACGTATACGCATCCACAACTCATACGGGGAATAGGATTGTACTCTTTCCTTGCACAACTTTTTACCCAAGAGGGTTTTGCTAGGCAGAAGTTTTGATGAGGCAAGTTGTCCTGATATGAAATACTCCAAGGAAGAGTGTTAGGAGTTGGGTCTGGCCCAAGGTGGGACCCAACTGGGTTGGGGTGTAATTTCTCTTATAGGTAAGCATAAAGATTACACCACTCTCTCCCCTTCCTAACCTATTTAATTAAGAAACTAGCCTAAAGATTAGAAACTGCTAATAACCCATATTAGACCTCTCCAACAGAGCATAAGCTAAGCATAAGATTAAACTTAAGTCATACGGAGGCAGACGATCCTATAAGGGATACTGTAATTTCTATTATAGGTACCAATAAACTTAACCTATATGGATACTGAAATCCATCTGCTAGTATAAAATTTGGAAAAGACTATTGTTGAGCACAATGAGTCTCTAAATAACAAAGTATGAGCTTTGTTTGGCACCATCGCCTCCATATTCAGGAAAGCTTGATAATGGATTACCTTATACTGTGATAGTATTATACGACTGAGGTAGAATTTATATTCGGCAGTACAACTCCACTATAATCTCACATGGAGAAATAGTTGAGGAAACTAGAGATATTTAGAATATTTTATTATATTTTCTACGCTTCAAATATTACGCTTCTGAGGCAACATTTGATAGATCACTGTGCAAGCAAACCTAATTCAAGTTTTCCTCATTTATGAGCAAAATAATGAGCTACTGGTTATGAACCTCAAGCTTATGCCTGCTAAGAGTAAGCATGTGATAGGGTCACATAATGTTAGGTCTAGTGACAGATAAAGTTATGGACAGGGACGCAACCATGTATAGATGTGAGGTGGTAACAATGGCAGGATTAAATTCCAGCCATCAGTAAGTTGAGGCGAGGGAACAAGAAGTTCACCAATGGACCAAAATGGAATAGGAAGAATTCAAAAATGGATACGAGATAGTCGGGTACAGGATTGCAAGGCACCCCAGACGATCCAAAGAGATCAGCCCCGAACTTATCACGTGATCGCAGCTAGCACAGACCACGTTACGATAGAGTCTGCAGCTTTAGATTCCTCCCATAATACCAATACAACATTGGATCAAGTTTTAAGAATGAACAGCAATAAATTCTCAATAGATGAATGATGTTACCCAGAGAGCATTGCCAAGTAGTAACTTTACTCATTGAATAGTTGTTGTTTTGCTTGATTACTTCTATCATTGACTGAGTTGGGAACTCTTCAGTATTTATTTTAATAGAATGCTCGTGACATGCACTGGTTTGGTATCATATCTATGTGAGATTGTTATTTGATTTTCTTTTCTGAATTTATTTCTTGGGAAGTAGTTAAATTCCATGTATGATAGTTGATCTACTATATACAACCTGCCTATGGATCTATCTGATCATAGAGCATGACTGATAATCGGATGAGTGGTGACACTTGTCTAAGAGACATTAGTGTCATATACTCGATCCCTTTTGGGATATAAATATATTTATTGTCTAACCTAGTGCATCGAGGATAATACGAATATTATTGGTACGACCAACACGATATAATACACTGAGTGTGTCACGCAATTACTCTCTAACTGTACGATACGGTATATCTAGTCTACTTTATGGACTACTAAATTAAGTTGGATTTTACTGAGTTTAGGGAGATACATGATAATACTTACTATGTAATGACTATCAGAGAAAATGATAGACAAGGTTTTGTGCATTCACTCTATGTTTTAAGGTTAGAACACGCTATTGTAATAGTTTCCAATACACTCCTCAGGGCTCGAATAGTAAGGAGAATTATCAGGATTACATCTCAACTTTCCTTAAAAGGAAAAAAGATCCAGAGAGCGTACGTGTAATAATTGCTTTTAAGGAAAGTCTACTATTTCATCCTAGTATGACCAAGGTGGAGTGAGATCTCCGACCTTTGCTCCAAACGCATCCATAGAGACATATGTGGACCTTTCTACCCACATTGTGGCCCACTTGAATATTTATGGTCATCATAAACGCATCTAGGAGATGGTCTTACGTTTGCATATTATTAAAATCCAGGAATGCAATATTAACACATCTTCTCACTTTGATTATTTGATCGCAGGCTCATTTCTTGGATTAATCGATCAAAGTTGATCGATACGACTTGATGGGGGCGTAGGAGTTGGACTTACAAGCTTTTGATGATTATTTTACCACTAAATGGGATAGATGATTGAGTATCGTGAGTACCCCATACCATACCTAACTTGGGATTGGTGGAGAACTTAATTAAATGATTTAGGATAATCGCTAGGCCACTGTTATTATAATTACAACTTCCGACTAGTATGTGGAATATGTATTCTTGCTCCCATAATACTGATTAGGGTTTGTCCTGCAGTAGCCTACTCGCAGCCTTCTAGCTCCAGTTGAACACTCGAAGGCTACATCGAAGCATACCTGATGACTCGAAGCCTAATAAATCCATAATCAAGCCCTCCAAGACTACATGAACATTTGACTACGAACAGGCCTCGAAGCCGAAGGCAGATTTGTCAACACATGAACTCCACATCAGCACCAGAAATACTTCGACCATGGTTGTACATGGTCGAAGGTAGACATGTCAGACAGCCAGCTCACCAGACAGAATGGCAGAGTACACCACTCGACAACTACAGTGTCAGATCCATGTCAAAACCAACAATGGCTACAGTGTCAGACCCGACAGTTACGGCGTCAGAACCGACTCTGGGTACAAGTCATCTATCCCCGAAGGATACACTTGTAATTTGACCTCCCCTGGTGACTCAACCCTTCCTATGTTTTATAAATAGGAAGGAGGAGGAACCATGGAGAGGTTACAAAATCTTCCCCTGAACCCCTGCAAGTTTACCTTCGATCACCCTATAAACTGCACAATACTCAAAACTTCGACTACCCAACATTTATATCAACATTCTTAAAAATCCTTATTAGAGGTCATGGAGTGACCCATTCTAGGCCTCCACACAAGTATATTGTCAGTAGACTAGTCATAGTATTATTGAGTGTATGCTTAAACCCTTTGATTAAATTTTGTGGTGTAGAAGTTAACTTCTCTTCCTTGCGAAGTTAGGCCTCTTCATTTGGCGCCGTTTGTGCTTTCCCACCCGACCAGTCACCCCCTACCTCATATTTTTCCCTTTCTAATTCCTACAAACCACCTCTAATGGCCCCCACCCTCCGCTCTACTTCCACCCATACCGGCAACTCCGCTGACGGAGTGGTCGCCCAGCTCACCCTACTTACCCAGCAATTTTCTCAGGCTGAGGAGTGATACCAAAGACAATTACATCAGGAACGCGATGAACACCGGTAGGAGTTTGAAGCCGAACGGCAACGCCGTTTGGACGATGTCGACAGACAATATCGTGTCATCAGCGATATGCATAATACTGTTCATGAATTGCAATGACTACAACCTCTAAACGCCCATCTGCCATCCCAAGCACCCGTCCCGTTATGTGTGTCTGCCCGCGCTCGACTGGGCCCCCTACCACATCTCGAAGTATCCCGGTCTGTCTTGGTACCGATGGTCCCCCTACTTTTCCCCCTACTATCTCCATCCATCTTGGAATCCACCCATGGAAGATTCCTCCAATTCTACCTTCACTCCACTAGACACCCCAAACGCCGCTCTACTCAAGAACATTGTGAGGATTGTAGTGCCAAGCACACGCCGAACACTCGGCTTCATTACCCTCGACCCTATCGATCCCCCTTCATCCTGCCTACTGTGCACAGTAGGACCTCGACTACAAAATCTACCCTGCCATCCGCATCAATGCGAGCCCTACACCAAACTCCTAGAGTCGGTTAAACAACTCCTTCTGCCCTAAGCTCCTCGCTATCGAGGTACCTCCAAATTTCTGAGCCCCCAAAATCAGTAAATATCACAATACCGATCCTCAATTCCACATCCTCAAATTCCAAAATGTTCTAAGCCTTTACTCTACGGCTGACCACCTGATGTGTCGACTTTTTCCAACCAGCCTCATAGATAGCCCACTTCGATGGTATCACAACCTTCCGAATGGCTCGATTCGAAGTTTCGAGCAATTATCCAGCCTTTTCATCATCCAATTCACCTTTAACAAATATCGAGAGGTCAGGGTCGATGCCCTCTTTGACTTTTAAAAATCCAACAATGAAACCCTTGAAGCCTTCACCAAGAGGTTCCTCGACTAATCACGCAAAGTTAAAAACCTTAACTGCGCGAACGCTGTACTCGCGTATTCAAACGCTTTGCCAGATAATAGCCATGTCAAAGAATACCTGGTACTCCACAAACCCCAAACCCTCAAGGAGATGCTCTCAAAAGTCAATGGGCATATCGACCTTGAGCGCCTCCACGAATCAAACAAACAGGGGCAACCTTCGACCACCAATCCAAATAAACCTTGACAAGGCCAACCCTCTACTCCTGCACCCTTGATCGCTCCTGTCTCTCAGGAGACTGAGAGCCGCAAGCGTCCCCACAATGACAATACTACCGAAGTTTACAAGAAACGACCGAAGCCGGTCTTACCGAAGCTTACTACCCCAATCGGCACCCTTCAACCATAGATCCAGGCAGACCTCATATGGCGTACCCCATTCCCCCTCGAGGTCAAAGCAGGCAAACCTTACTGCGCCAACCACAAGTATAACTGCCACCACACCAATAAGTACTTCGCCCTGTAGCGCTCTCTCGAAATAATCCTCAAGGCAGGTCGTCTATACCAATATGTCGCCGACCTTTCTAGTTACCTCGACAGGTCATACCTCAAACCTCAGCCCAATCCTGCTGCCAACCCAGCCGAGGTACACATCTACCAACTTCACCTCATCGAGGTCAATAATTTCGACAGGGGCTCTTTTAAAAGCAAGCGCAAGCGTGTCGAAGAATGCTGCAAACTCACTTACCAGGAGAAGCTACCCACCCTCCTGCCAGAATCTAGTCAATACCCTTGACCCGAGGGTATTTCATTCATTGACTACGACACATCACACGTTCGTTTTCTCCATTCTGACCCTTTAGTCATTATGATTAAGGTCGAACACCTCGTCCTCCACACTATGCTTATCGATATAGGAAAGGTTTTAATAGGGCTGCCGAAGTTGCCATTGGTTGAATCAGCCTTCCAGTCACTACCGGCCTAGTTACACTTCAAACCAATTTTCTGGTTATCGACAAGAAATCTGAGTACCTCGGTATCTTTGGGCGCGACTGGCTCTAAGCCATGCGCGCCATACCTTCGACCTACCATCAGACCCTTCGTTTGACTACCACCAGTAGTACGTAGAACTAAAAAGGTTCCTAACACCTTGCTCGTTCATGTGAGCTTCCGAAGATCGATTAGACCTAGAAACTCGTCAAACTACCATAGCAATCATTGTCTCCCTCTATCTTTATACCTTCGACACCTGCCATCTCACCCATCAAACCCACTGTTTATATTAAACTCGACGGTCTTGGTCGAGGTACGTTCAGTGAAACTTTTTTGGATGAGGCCAAGAGCCTCGAATTTATAACCTTCCTTTAAGGAAATAAAGATATCTTCACATGGATGTTTCAGGAGATGCCTGGTGTCGACCCCACTTTAGCATGTCACCGCCTCGACCTCATCCCTCACTCTACAACAGTAAAACAGAAGAAGCGTACATTAGCCCCTCGACTTTGAGAAGCCGTAAACCTCGAGGTCGACAAGCTCATAGCAGCGGGTTTTATCAGAGAAGTCAAGTACGCTGACTGGATAACAAATATTGTTGCAGTTCTTAAGAAGAACGGCAATATCAGAATCAGTATCAACTTCACAAACCTCAACAAATACATACCGAAGGACTGTTTCTCCCTCTCGATCATTTAGGTACTCCTGGATGCCATGGCTGGACATGAGCGCCTATCAATGATTGATACAACTTCGGGTTATAATCAAGTACCCCTCCTCCCCGAAGATCAACTTAAAACCACTTTTACCACTAAACAAGGCTTTTATTGTTTTAACGCCATGCCTTTCAGCCTTAAAAATGTGGGAGCCACTTACCAGTGCCTTGTAACAATCATGTTTAAACCCTTGCTTAGCAAGTCGGTCAAAGTTTACATCGACGACATGTTATGCAAGAGCCTCCAAAAATAAACACACATCTAGGACCTAACCGAAGTCTTCTCGATACTTCGAACATACAACATGAAACTTAACACAGACAAATGCCAGTTTAGAATTTTGTCCAGTAAATTCTTAAGCCACCTCATCAGCAAATAAGGTATCGAGATCGACCCTACTCATATCCAAGCCCTTATCGATATGTCTTCCCACCGAACCAAAAAAGACGTCCAAAAAGTGGCTTGGAAGATTGCAACCTTCAACCGTTTTATTTTGAAATCCTCAGACTGATGTTCTTTGCTCTTCTCTCTCTTACGCGACCAATGCATCCACAAGGCCAAAAAGAAAAGCAACCCTGAGATCAACTGGATGCCCGAATGTGAACGTGCCTTTCTCGAAGTTAAAACATACCTTGGTCGACCACCCATCATCAATACCCCTATTACAGGCAAAACGCTTTCTTTATATCTTGCGGTCACTGACACTTCTATCAGTTCAGTCCTCATTCGACTCAAATCCAGCATCGAGAAACCTGTATACTTTATCAGTAAAACCCTGACACTTGCAGAAACTCGATACACGAAACTTGAGCATTTTCTCCTCACCCTCATCTACATTTCTTGAAAACTCAAACCATATTT
Source organism: Kingdonia uniflora (assembly GCA_014058105.1). Classification (NCBI taxonomy): domain Eukaryota; kingdom Viridiplantae; phylum Streptophyta; class Magnoliopsida; order Ranunculales; family Circaeasteraceae; genus Kingdonia; species Kingdonia uniflora. The sequence continues at coordinate 8,832,990 of JACGCM010000816.1, read as the reverse complement.
TCAAGCTTACCCTATCCATATTATTATAAGTTATCCCCTTCGAGAAGTACTCAGTAAGAAAAAAATTTTAGACAAGTACAGCAGTGGTTTATTTATCTTGGCGAACATGACATCATATTTAAGAAGCAGGTATCACAATAAAATCTTGACAAGTACAACAGTGGTCTATTTATCTTGGCAAACATGACTTCCCAGTCGAAGATGTCAATTAGGAGGAACACGAAGACGATCTACCAGAAGACCAGCCCGAACCAACCAACCCATGGAACCCTAATACAGGCTGGCTACTTTTCACAGATGGATCTGCTAGACCTAACGGTTTGGGGATCGGTATCGTCCTGATTACACCTACCAATGATCGAATAGAAAAGGCAGTCAAGTTAAACTTTGAATGCTCTAACAATGAGGCTGAGTATGAAGCCTTAATCCATGCCTCAACCTTGCAATCGAACATGGTGTCTCTAACCTTGAAGTTTTCACAGATTCCCAACTTTTCCAGAGATAATACACTGGTAAAAATTAAGCCAACGGTCGCATGGCTAAGTACGTTGCCCTCGTCCGCCAGCGCATGGACCATTTTCCTAAAAAATCTTTTCTCACTTACTACCCTCGAGGCAAAAATAGATACGCAGATGCTCTCGCCAATATTGTTGCTATGCTAGGTCGGTCCGAATCTTGAACCCTCCATATCGAAGTACTCGAACGCTCAAGTATCGACCAGATGGAAGTCAATATCATCAATACTGGGGGTGAGAATCTCAATCTAGACGATTGGCGTATACCATTTCTTGCATACTTCAACATTTCTACTCTCCCAGGCGATCCTAAAGCCAAAAGGTCATTATTAGAGAACTGCCGCAGATACACCTCCTTCAATGTATTTCTCAAAATGAAGCCTCTACAATTCTTGCCAAACTCCATGAAGGTACTTATGGTGCTCATCCTCCTGGTCAATCTATTTCCCTTCGAGCCGTCTCCCAAGGATTATTCTAGCCCAATATGAAGAAGCAAGCTGAAGAGTACGCCAAACATTATGACAAATGCCAGCGGCATGCCCACGACATTCATATACCTTCACAAGACCTCCATTTTAGTCAAGTTTCTTGGCCTTTTTAGCATTGAGCCATCGACCTCGTGGGTCCTTTTCCTAAAGCATCGGGTAGCTATGAACATATCCTTGCGGTAACAGTTTACTTTACTAAATGGGTCGAAGCTGTGCCTTTATGTCGAACCAGAGAAAAGAAAGTCATCAAATTTCTATGGGAGAATATTATTTCACGCCTCGGCTGCCCTTATATGATTCGATGTAACAATGGTCTACAATTTGTTGGGAACAAAGTCAAAAATTTCCTTAAGAAGTACAACATCATCTTCTCCCCCTCAATACCTTACTATACATAAGGGATTGGTCAGGTTGAAGCAATCAACAAAACCGCAATCGACAGTCTCAAGAAGCGTGTCGATGCAAAGAAAGGACGATGGGTTCAGGAATTACGACATGTCCTCTGGTCCTATCGAACAATACCAAGAAAGGCAACAGGTTGTACACCTTTCCTTCTAGCCTACGGTACCAAAGCAGTACTACCCACTCAATTCGAAGTGCCAACACACAATCCCAGCCTCTTAGACGAAGACAATGAGTTTAAACTTGGATGCAATATGTTATGGATTGACGAAACCAGAGACCGAGCCATCGCCAACCTCGGCCGTTACCATCTATCCCTCCAGAAGTCATATATCAAGAGAGTTTGACCACGAAGTTTCAACATTGGAGATCTTGTACTTTAACGTGTCACAGAGTCTTCAAAGCCTCAAAATGTCGGCAAGCTGGCCGAATCCTGGGAAGGACCTTATGTCGTGTACAATAAAACTAACAAGGTTTCATATTACCTGATGACAGAAGATGAAGAGCCTCTACCAAATCCATGGAATACAATATAACTTGTCTCATACAAAAAGCTATGGCCTCTACCTTGTTCACCTGATGTAAATACATTACAATCAATGAACATATGTTTTCCTCTAAACTTTGTCTCCTGTTTTCCAGTGAATTTCTTTGTTTAGCCTAAGTATCACATCAAACCTTCAACCCGACAGATACTTGGGGGCGAGCCTGAAATTTTTCAAGTCCCCAAAATTCGAGCAAACTCTAGGGGCATGAATGGTCGAGAGACCGGACCCTCGAGAATGCTTTGGGGGCGACCACGTTCTACTTTGATCAGGCTCAGGCCTTCGAAGTCCAGTGAATTTGTTGGTTTAGACTAAGTATCATGTCAACCCTTCGACCCGACTGATACTTGGGGTCGACCTTAAAAATTTTCAAGCCCCCAAAATTTGAGCAAACTCGAGGGGCATGAATGGTTGAGAGACTGAGCCCTTGAGAATACATTGGAGTGACCACGTTCTACTTTGATCAGGCTCAAGCCTTCGAAGTCCAGTAAATTTTTTAGTTTAGCCTAAGTATCATGTCAACCCTTCGACCCGACTATTACTTAGGAGCGACCTTGCAATTTTTCAAGTCTCCAAAATTCGAGCAAACTCGAGGGGCATGAATGGTCAAGAGACCAAACCCTTGAGAATGCATTGGGGGCGACCACGTTCTACTTTGTTCAGGCTCAGGACTTCGAAGTCTTGTAAATTTCTTGATCCAACTTAAGTATCATGTCCATCCCTCGACTGATACTTGGGGAACCACCTCGAAGCTCTTCAAGGTTCGATAATTTTATAAGCATTCTACACTTATAATATATGCAGATAGAATAATTTTAGCAACCAATTCAAATTAATTTCAGCATACATCAGCAATTTAAAGCAATCACAAGTTCACAGCTCAAGTACAAAGTAAGTTAACCATTGTTCAAATGCCATCACTCCAAATATTACAACACAACAGAAAGATAAAAAAAAATAGTTTGGTATACCCAACACAATACCTTATATCGGAGTGGCCACACCATCTCATCCTACAGGCTCCTCCTCGCCAACACCTCCAGCCCCCTCAGTCGAAGGGTTCGATCCAGCAGCGTCCGCAACCACACCAGTTACAACAACAATTTCTTTGACCACAAGAGTCTCTACGCCATCTTCCTTGTCTACCACCTCCTCGGCTATAGATTCCAGGAAGGCAAACCGGTTGCTGGGGAGCGGGCACATCCATTGTAGTACCCTCCACCAGTATGCATAAGGCATCCCACCGATGGGTTCCTCTGGCTCCAGGCCTCGATAACCAAAAGATCTCTGCTTCAGCTCGAAGGTCTTCTCCCGTATGCAAAAGTCTCTTGCCGCCATTCTTTTATGGTACTTGGTATTAAGAATGCTTCCACTGCTTCGGGACGAGGACGCAAACATTTTACTCAGGGAAGAAGGAACAGATTTTTGAAGCTCTCTCAAAACACCCTACTTATACTTGAAGGCAGGTGCATTTAAACCCTCCTTAATCAGAATCTGCATTTATCGCAGTCTTCAATTGCTTTTCTAAGAATTGCAACAGTCAAGCCTTCTCAACTTCCCAGGCTCAACCGTTTTATCAGGATGCACATTCTACACCAATTTCTAAGGTTTTGCAGTCGACACATCACTATTCTTGAATCGTCGACCCCTCCATACATTTTTTCGCAACTCTTTTTATGTATGCATCGAGCTTCGAGAATTATCAGTCAATTATTCATTCCAAGTCGAAGGTCATCATATGTTTTCGATCACAACATCACAGTTCAAAATAAATTTCCCCTAGCAGGTGAGCGTCTCTACTATTTGCCCTTCGTTCGAAGTTGGATGTTCGATCTCGCCTACAGTCTATTCATCTGCAATACCTATCAGATACAAAAACCATAATTCCATTGAGTTACTTTCAATTACCTTTTTCATTCCATTACTTTGATCATTAAAAAAATGAAAGGGAAGAAGAAGAAAATACATAGACTTCACCAAAAAAAAAAAATAGAAACCTTCGAATACAGTTAAAAAAAAAACAAAAAAAAACAGACACCCATTACTACCACCCTGCCACCGCCTCACAAAGATCCCGCCCTATTTACAGACGGGCCAGTTCTTCCCGTCGAGCCCTGCTTGTCCTCCAACAACTGATCCTCTTCCTGCACAATACGCTTGGCCAAACTTTGCAGAAAGAGATAATGTTCCTCGGCCGCTGTAAACCTCCACCGCAGCATCCCCCATAAATATGCATAAGAGTGCCCGTTGATCGACTCCCTAGGCTCTAGATCCACTAAGTCTGGCATGTCCCAGTCAAGCTCCCTGTCACCAAAGAACTTCAACTTCAGTTTCGGCATTTTCCGTCCTATTCGACGGTCTCTGGCAAGTCCCATTCTTATCTGGTAACGAGTGTTGGGAGTGGTGTCCATGATGTTTTTACGTAATACAAAGAACGAAAGTGAAGACGAAGAATCTATAGCGTTACCTCCTAATAACCCATATTTATATTTTCATTAACCTCATTTATTACTCCGTAATCACCACTACTTCTTAATTACCTTCCTTTATTACCCCCCTCGGAACTCCAACACGCAATAGTCAACCCTTCAACTTCCAACAACCAACAACTTTTCTCAGCAAATGCCTCTGTACCTATTTTCGAGACCCTTGCTGAGAGGGGGCGAATGTAGTAGCCTACTCGCAGTCTTCTAGCTCTATTCGAACACTTGAAGGCTACATCAAAGTCTACCTGATGACTCAAAGCTTAATAAATCCATAATAAAGCCCTCCAAGACTACACGAGCACTCTACTATGAACAGGCTTCGAAGCTAAAGGAAGATTTGTCAGCATATAAACTCCACATCAGCACTATAAATACTTTGACTATGGTTGTACATGGTCGAAGGCAGACATGTCAGACAACCAGCTCACCAGACATAACGGTAGAGCACACCGCTCGACAACTACAGTATCAGATCCATGTCAGAACCAACAACGGCTACAGTGTCAGGCCCGACAGTTACGGGGTCAGAATCGACTCCGGATACAAGTTAGTTATCCCCGGAGGATACACTTGTAATTTGACCTCCCCTGGTGACTTAACCCTTCCTATGTTCTATAAATAGGAGGGAGGGGGAACCATGGAAAGGTTACAAAATCTCTCCCCTGAACACCTGCAAGTTTACCTTCTATCACCCTGTAAACTATACAGTACTCGAAACTTCGACTACTCAATATTTAAATCAACACTCTTAAAAATCTTCATCAGAGGTCATGGAGTGACCCATTCTAGGCCTCCACGCAAGTATATTGTCAGTAGACTAGTCATAGTATTATTGATTGTATGCTTAAACCCTTTGATTAAGTTTTGTGGTATAGGAGTCAACTTCCCCTTCTTGCAAAGTTAGTCCCCTTCACGTCTATTTGTAAATTATATAATTATTTTTTCCCAAAAGTGACTAGTAACTGGGTTGAAGCCCAGTGTCACCCATTGATGAACATTTGGATATTCTGTTCAGGTGCCAATCGTACCACAATGTATGAAGATGAGACCCTTAATGTTGACCTAGTATTATGCAGGTTATGATTTGTATTTATTACTGGATATTTGGAATCCATTGGCGACGTATATTTTATAGGGCAGATAATTATCACTTTGATGAAACTATATTCCCAACATTAAAGGGAGACATGATAGCCAATGCTGAGTATGTTTCCAAGAGGTCTTGGAATACACCATCATTGTCTCATCAAGATCTCTATACACAAGTTAGGTGACAATAAGGTTCAACGGATTACAAACCTCTAATAGGTCTTAAATAAATTACTAGACACATTCCTAGATACTATTGAAGTACGGCAAGTGGATGTACCTGCAAGTAATACACCTAAACAGTAAAACGTTCCAGGGGAATTAGTACCGCAAATAAATCTGAGGCTCGCGTTTAGCGCAGAACACCGTTGGAAAAAAGTATTCAGAGCCGGGGAGTAGCAAAATATGGGATAAATATGACTAATGGTCTAGTCAGTTCATCGAGGATAAAACCACCCATCGACGAGACAATAAAAGCTACGCGACCAGTTGACGCATTACGAGACTAGCCCAGGGTGACACATACGTATGATAATAATGAGATCTCGATCTATTAAAAGTCTGTAATAAGCGCAGCGTAGGATCATTCAGTATAGATTTGTCGCTAAAGTATTCATATTCGTTGCTGTGCTTGCTATCAAGGATGAGGATTCTGAACCACTTATTGTAAATAATTGTGTATTGTTGTACATTGGCCAAAGTGGGCATCTGGAATCTAAGCGGAGCTCAGCTTGCTAGCATAATGTAAAGTGATACAATTGAGCCTGTCGGTTATAAATGGGAATGGTACAGAAACATGATTAACTCGAAGAGATAATTTGGTCTAGGCAAGACTAGTTGCCCAGGAAATCTTTAAGAGATTTGGAATCGATTCCAGTGTGACCTATTACCCGGTTATGGACACCATAACATTTTGGTAATAATCAGTCTGTTAACTTGTCAAGGACAAGTTAGATATGCGTCTGATATAAATACCGCATATCTATATGGGAAGCTAGATACGGATATCTACATGAAGCTACATGGGGAAGTATAAGCTTCTGGAAGTAACTAAGCCTAATACACGAGGTGTGTACATAATAAAACTGGAAAAGTTATTGTTGATTTGAAGCAATTAGGGGCCATGAGACACAGTAAGTTGACTTAGTATTTAAAGGTCGGGGACTCTGCAAATATCTTTATCTTTCCATGCGTTCTTATTTAGAACACATATATTAGCTTCACTCATCATAACAGTATACTAAATAAAGTAGCTGAATACCTTGAGAAGGAATTTGAAATACAAGACCTTAGGAAATGAAGTAGTGTCCCGATTTGTAGATCAAACATCTTGGTAGTGGCATACTCGTACACCAAGTAATATATATCGGAAGAGTTATCTAACACTTCGATATGGATGTAACACACAGTGCTAATTCATTTATTATGCGTCCATCACTTAGAAGTGGACAATGACATCTTCCACCATCCTAATGGGAGGAGAAACTCCTAGGGCCATGGTACTAAAGCTAGGAGGTGCTTTACTATAGTTAGCTGGGTATAGTAGACCCAATGACTCATTCGTAGTAAACTGTTTGGCATGTCATAGCTCTGTTCCTAACCAAAGGCACTGGATTGAGATCAGACACATTTTAAGATATCTGATCAGTATAAAGGACTGGGGTTTGTTCTACTCGAAATGGAAAACGTAAAAGTATAGAGTACACCAATACTGAATACTTCTCAGACTCACATAGAGGCCATTGTCAAGTGGATTATGAGTTTATGTATGGGGATACATAAAGATTCTTGGAGATCGATGAAGTAGACGGTAGTAGCTACACCTCAAACCACAGAGATTTTTGAATTTCATGAAGCTGGCAGAGAATGATAGCTGCGCTCCAAGATACATCTCATCAACCAAAGCTGTGGTGTGTTCAATTCGAGATAAAGTATTGACTATGTATGAAGATAATTCAGCTTGCATCATTCAAGTCAATGACGATTTATCAATAGCGACAGAATGAAGCACATTTCATAGAAGCCATTACATCCTTATGAATTACAAAAGGCGAATGAGATTCGCATTGTTGAAGATATTTTAGAAGGCATCTTTGCAACCTATTCTCAAAGACCCTTGCACCACTTACGTTTAAGCAGTTAGTACACGAAATCGGTATGCAGAAGATTTATTTATCAATATCTCAGGGAGATATATCTTAGGGAGATAGATCTCAGGGAGATTGACGTCAGGGGGAGTAGTCCTAGCCTGACGTGAATACGTGCATGCTGTACTCTTTTTCCTGATAGTGAAATTTTATCCAAGGAGGTTTTACGGACTTGAGATTTTGATGAGGTAATGTATATGCATCCACAACCTATACAAGGCATAGAATTATACTCTTTCCTTTTACATATTTTTACCCAATGGGGTTTTGCTAGGCAGAAGTTTTGATGAGGCAAGTCGTCCTGGTATGGAACACCCCAAGGGGGAGTGTTAAGAGTTGGTTCCAAGCCTGAGCTAGGAACGTAACTGGATTGAGGTGTCCTATTGGACTCCTAACAAAGCCCATAGGCCTTTAGGATTATGGGGAGAGTTTGAGATGGTTAGGTAACCTATTCAATAAGGTTATCTCCTTTTGAATTATATACAGTTCTATAGTTCTCTAATAATCAATAAGAATCATATCTCTCAATTTCTCTCTAAAGATATTAGAACTGATAATCTTTCACAGTATTAAATTTACTAACAGTTTATAGAATTTTTTGGTACTACTAGGCCTTGTTTTGAGAAGTTGGGTATTTGGTTTGTGGGCCTTATATAATGGGTTTGGTTTTGTGGTTGAATATGAACTGGGTTGTTTACTATATTTTTTTTTTGGGTTTGGCAAATTTTTTATATTTTTTGGGCCCTGTGTCGCCGCACATGTTGCACACCCTCATGGTCGGGTCTTATTACAAGTCTGGTATTCAAAAGTAATAAATACATAAATTCAATAAAATAAAAAGAAACTAAACCATTTTTCCCTAATTCTCGCTACACTTTTCTTCACGTCATCCTCAACCGCATTTCCATTTCCTTCTGCCTCCGGGAATTCATAGCATAACCAACAAAGTTTAGTAGGCCTAATCATTGTGAAAAAGAACGTCCACCCAATTTGTCAAGCTTGAGCCGGGGAGTCCAATCCTGGAACCAGTAGTATAATATCCTCCCTGCACTTGGGATCGGAATTCCTGGTTTGTATTATGAAATCAACTTTTCGCATTGGTTCACCTCCACCCTGTGTGTCACACTCTTGTAATCGCTACTACTCGCCGCCTACATTCCCTATAATACAAAGCATAAGGACATCAGGTGCAGTAAACCTACACGCTTGTAAATCATATTAGGTTTAATACTTCAATTAATTTTAAGTACAGTAAACCTACCTCTATTAAAGTCAACTCCAATTGCCGCAATCCCTACTATCAGCAAGATAGGGTATAACACCTACCTGGGGGTGCAGGGTTCGATTCTCATCAATGGTGGGTTTGGAGGTTGGTCTTAAACCCCGCTGGCCTTATGCCAATGTGACCAGTTCGTGTGATTTATTGGTAGTTGCACTACTTTAGAGGATCTAGTTGAGAATTGGCTATCTGGCCAGTAGAAAATACTTGGGGGACCCTGGGGTTATAAGCCTAGAAGAGGGTAGTTTACCTTTCAAGGAAGTAAACTAGAAAAGGGAATTAACTAAAAAGCATTAAATATCATTTAATAAATAAAAAATTGGGCAATAAAGTCGTGTTTAGCTTTTGGTTGATGAGATATATTAATTTGTTAATGCTTAGTCATGAAGCCTTTTTAATGTTGTTGTGTATTGTTGTATCCTGGAAGAGGGTTGATTACCTAGATAATTTGGTCAGTGGAAAATACTTGGGGGACCCTGGGTTATAAGCCCAGAAGAGGGTGGATTACCTTTCAAGGAAGTAAACTAGAAAAGGGAATTAACAAAAAAAATATTAAATATCATTTAATAAATAAAAAAATTGGGCATTAAAGCTGTGTTTAGTTTTTGGTTGATGAGATGTATTAATTTGTTAATGCTTAGTCATGAAGCATTTTTAATGTTGTTGTGTACTGTTGTATTGTTTTGATTTTTTTTAAATTGGTGTAGAACCGAGGTTTTAAATGGTATGTTATAACGGTGTAACGGGCAGAGGCCATTACCGTATAGCTGTTATAACGCCGTTATAACAGTGTTACGTTTTCAAAAGCCAAATAACAAGTCAAGATAGTCAAAATTTTCAAAATTCAAAATTCAAAAATAGTGATAATACTTATTACGTATTTCCATATCAATGTTATATGAGGTACCTATCTCGGACATCTGCTATTAAAGTATTAGACATTACTATACGAGCCTAAATTTGGAGCTCGAACTTGGTTTCTCACACCAAAGATGAATAGAATACAAGGCAATAAACAAAGTAATCACAAACAAACACTAGATCTAGAGATGAAACCTTTGAGTCGCTAAAAGCCACGATATCTATTAAGAAACAATGATGTTATTGATTGAGTGACTACTGATTATAACGAGTATTCTTGATAGTATTGTGTCGATTATCTAGATAGAATAATCTGTCATTAATTTGTTCTACCTTGGTCCTATTTATAGGCCTCATATTATTACCGTTTTATGACAATTATCTCCTTTAATGACGAATGTTACAAAATAGTTTTGATGAGTCTTTCATAATGGCTGCATAACAGTCTAATTCTTCTTTTTATGTAACGGCTTCTTTAATGTCATCGTGTGATTATGGAGTCGAACTTGTTTGTACGGAGGTTGATATTAATGCTTCCTGGAGGTCGAGATTAATGCTTGAGTTCGTTAACGGGAGTAAGTCCTTACAATTAGGACATTATTATTTATTTTTGAAATTTTGTATTAGTTTTCAATTAGAACGACCATTATTTCACAAATAACAGTGTTATAACACCGTCATAACGGTATATAACTTTGGCAAAAAATGTAAAAGAGAATACTAAAAATAACATGTTATAACGGTAACAACAACCGTTATATCATAAAATAATAGTACATATAGGAAATAATGGGTGCTATTTTTTAGAACGGAACAAGGCACATAACGGAACGGGCTAAAGGCATTACCGTTATAACATCTAGTTATTTAAAACCATGCGTGCAATGTAACGTAGGTCGAACAAGCATTCGTGATTAAGTAATCTATATTATAAATCTCAGTTATGTCCCACGTGGCGTGATTGTCCTATGTGCCGGCGATTGTCCTGCGTAGCGTCATTTGTCCTACGTGGCGCATGCAAAACTGAGGGGTAATTAAGTCAGAAAAATGTTAGGAAAATTTATAGCTTTTAAACTGATGCCCACTACATTGACTACAACCAGCTTCGTTACTGATTAGATATAATCAGAAAAGATACATATCGTATTCCGCAACCATCCCTAAAAATCTTAAAACAAAATCAACGATCTCTCTGTCTCTCTACGCTTTAGAATTTTGTGGATTGTCTCTCTCTGAACAAACCTTTGTGTTCACCTACTTCGATTTGAGGTTTGGGGTTTTGACAATTCGATTTGCTGCAACATCCTACCCAACCCTTATTAATGGCGGATTTACATAGTTTTAATTTCGGATGAGAGTATTGTGGAGAAGCTATAATTTTTTTTGCCAAAGGTATGATTGTATAAGAGACGAAAAAAAATGCACAAGAGGGGAGGCAGATCCTACTCCCAAAACAAAATTACATTTTATGAAACTCTAAAATATTCTACCAAGGGGTCCTCAATACAGGAGATGAAAATAGGTGTTCCCACAAAATCTTCCTTCTCGTAACAAGGCAGAGAGATCCCTTTTTTGGCAGCTTGAGACACGGAGAAGTTCCCTTCCTTCCAGATAGATGAGATGCGCAATGAAGTAAATTTGTTTTGCAAGCCCGCCCATTTTGTGCGATGCTTCCAAGGAACCGCATTAGTGTTGAACCATCTTACCGTAGCAAAATAGTCGGCTTCAATCCAAACCTTCTGCCAACCTATATTGGCAGCCCAACTCATGGCCTCTAAAATAACACAACACTCTGCATCCGGTCTGCTCATAACTCCCATACCTTTAGTTCTAACCCTCAAAACTTCACCCGAATGATTTCTTGCAATCACCCCCAACCCAGCCTTGCCAGGGTACCCGAGAGTGGAGCTGTTACAATTGAGCTTGATCTCTTCATGCCAAGGTAGCGTCCATCTGCAGCTTTCAATGCATGGGGCAGGCTGAGTTCTAACTTGAACGCCTAACTTCAATATGATTTACAAATTAGTTATAGTATTATTCATACTGTTAACCGAGAGAAAGGTAGCTTCCTTGAGCAAAGCCAGCATATTCACTTTAAGCATATTACCGTTAAACCTCTCATCTTTGAATATGATTGAATTCCTAGAGAGCCAGATAAGATGCGTAAGATTAATCACAGCAGCCCTCCAAAGATCTTTGATGTACATGCTCATCTTTTCTCCCAATCCCAGTGACTCTTTCATGTTGTGAAGGATGTTGTTAATCATAAACATATCCAGTAACCACTGCCAAAGAGGAGCTACAATACCATAATCCCATAACGGATGCTGAAGCGATTCTGAGTGCATTTGGCAGAGAGAACATCTAGAAGGGAAAGAGAGTCCTCTACGTTTCAAGTTATCCTCTGTGGCCAGCACATTCTGACAAACTCTCCACAAGAATGATTTGTACTTTGGGTGCAAAGCGTTATAATTCAGAAATTTGTTCCACCATACCTTTGAGGAGAAGCTATAAGGTAAAGGGTTTTGCAGCTTCAATTTCGCCTAATGATTTCGATTTGGGTGGATTTGCATAGAGTTGTCAATGCCATTTTTGGAAATATTGTTGCTTCAATTTCACATTCTAGAATTGTCATTGCTTCAATTTGAAATAATAGTTATGATTTTGATAGATTTGCACAACTATTTTTGGAAATGTTTGGTTCAATTTTGCCTAGCATTGTGGGTGGATTGGGCTCCTACTTCGTTCAGCCTTTCTCTTGAAGCTTTATCGTTCAATTTTTATGTCTTCCTCAAGCATTAAATATGTACTCTAAACGCACACACACTCTCTCTCCCTTTCCCTCTTTCCCCCCCCACACACATGTTTGCTGGTAAATTTAATTTCTTGATTGCAATTTAGGGGATTCTAATTATAGATTTAACTATCATTTCAAAAATTATGGCTTTTAGTCCTTTTTAATCAGTTCTCATGTGTTTATCTGAGGGTCAAAGCTCATTACATGTCCAAAGAAATGCCCATGCTATTAATTTAAGTATTGTATTTTAAAAATTTGAGTATTGGATCCTAGAATCTTAATGATTTTGTAAGGTTATTATTTAGAGTTTATGGGTTATGTTTACAAGGGAAAGAAAGGCTCATAAGACATACAAGAACAAAGTTATCAAAGCTAATATGGAACTTTTGTGGGGGTTTTTACCTTATTTGAAACAATCCTGGGTAATGTAGTCCATAGGGTTACCCTATTTGAAGAGTACCTAGCTATCATGGAAAAGTTGGGTAAAGGAGATGATTATTGGTAGGTGGGTATGTTTGTGATAGTGGTGGTAGTTTCGGTCGTGTTTATGTGGCATTTGAGTTTGTAGAACCACCGGGTTACATGCTTTAGTAGTAGTGGCGATAGTGTATATACCATGAGTGGTTAATATGGAAGAGTGATCTAAATGCTTTGTCATAGTAATAACGATGTGTAGGTTATAATGCCGAAAGCATACAAAGATATTAAGTTTCTTTTATCGCTAACAAAACGACTTTGTTAATCAGGTAAAAGTGTATTGGTTCTTATTTGGAGATGACTTATGAGGCACTGCTCTATATATAGTTGGAAATCACGAAACTTGATAATGATGGAATTAGTATAGAAAATGAATATAACTATTTAATTGTTGAAAATTAGGAGCATGTGAACGGAGGCCATGTACTTTGCCCCATTCTCATGGAAATGAAGATGTATTAAGAAATCAGGCTTTGAACTATCCATTTTTTCTTATGCTTTCTAAATAGTTATTAGCTTAGGGTGTCATAGTTCACCCATCAAAAAGTGAGCAAATAGCTTAGGGTGCTGTAGGAGCCTACCCCTGGATCTTACCAAAATCGAGCTATCTCCAGTTTGAATTACCTCCATGACAGATCTACGCATTCTCCATATAGCTCCTCCAGTCAACATTGCCACCTACTTCACGAACTGATGAAAGAACTAGGTCGAGCTCAGACACATAAACTTAAGCATGTCAAAGCCACCTGTCTCTCACAAACTCAACAATTACTCAGTCAACCGCCACTAACCACATTGTTCAGAGAACGTGCTTCAGTATGATGAAGAATTGCGGAGAAGGCCTATATAAAGAAGAAGTTCCAGAAGATACAAGGACCAGAAAATTATACGAGACATCACCAAGAAAACTATATTTTCTAGATTCTCAAAACTTCCAACTTCTTATTCACAAGATCAAACATTTTTATGTCAAGAGATCACTTGTAATAAGATATCATCCTCAAGCAATCAACGTCACTATAACAAAAATTCTCAGCTCAAGGTCGTGTTTTCTTTACCTATTTATAGGTTTTCCACACTAAATACCTGTATCCATTTTTGCTTTATATTAGATTTTTGTCACAGGTACATTGGTGTAAGAGCTAATTCCAAGCCACTTCGAGCTTACGGAATTAGGCCATTGCATTTGGCACCGTCTCTGGGAAAAAAATCATTTCCACGATATCTTAAGGCATTCATTCCCTCTACTACAAATTCCAATCAGAGCTACGGACGAATCTCAACACCGAGATGGAGAAAAACAAAAACCTCGAACGTCAATTAACTCTCGATCAAGAGCTCCATGAAAAGGAGCTCGGCACCAAAAGACAAGCTCGTTTGACAGTGCTCAAACGAAATAAAAATCAAATGACAACAATACAGACTACCTTACAAGCTCTGCAGAACACCCAACAGGCTCTTCCAACACGAAATCACAATCAGGTGCTAGAAGCCTCTCAGGTTTCTACACACGCCCGACGACCTTACCAAGTTACTAAGAAGTCCAATTGCCAAATAACTATTCTATATGGACATTCTGAAAGGATTTCATACTCCAAAAATTTGCAAATTCAAGGGTATCGACCAAAAGGAGCACATTCAACAATATCGTGATTCATTGGGGTTGTACTTCAATCTTAACCTCATTTTTTGCCGTCTGTTCGCCGCAAGCCTACAGGAGGGACCGCTATGATAGTTCCACCTTCTACCTGAAGATTCCATATATACATTCGACCGACTGCAGAAACAATTCATCAAGACATATGCTCACAACAGAGATAAAGAGAAAATTTATATTCTCTTATCAGTCTCAAATAGTCTCATGGAGAGAAGCTCAAGGCTTTTGCGAAGAAATATTTGGAGCTCGCGCGTAAAGTAGACAATCTCGATCAGAAAGTAGCTGTTACTGCTTTCATCAATGCACTCCTGCTCGACAGCAAAGCCAAATAGCACTTCTTCCTCAACAAACCTGCGACCTTGGAATATATGATCACCAAGGTCAATAGTTACGTCGAACTGCAAAGGATGATGTCTGAAAGGCATAAATCTACTAAATCCATCCTTACCACGAAAGGTCCATCTACAGATTGAAACACTGAACCAAAGGAGCATCAGGGCGACCAAAAGTGTGCCAAGGGAAACACTGGTAGCCCTCAGAAAGGCGGTACACAAGTTAAACCGGTCCTCCCAAAGATGAATATTCAGATCTCCATAATTTTTCAAATCCTCTTTAAGGATAAGCTCTACCGTCTCTCCCAACCATTGGAACCAATCGAGAACCAGCCGTACTGCATGCATCATAAGGTAAACCATCATTCTACTAATAATTACTATACTTTAAAGGGGTTGCTCGAATACATTTTAAAGGAGGGACGAATGTTCGAATATATTGTCGACCTGGAATATTACAAAGATGACAGCTATAAGAAGCAGCTTGAAATTGTCCAGGCCAAGGATCAAGCTGAGGAGAAGCATCTCTACCATATCACAGTAACATGATCAAAATTAATCAGATCACCAACTATAACAGATTCAAGTGCAGGAGACTATCAGAATGCTACGATCTCACACCTCAAGACAAAGAAGCCAAACTTCTGCCTGAGTCAAGCAATCGCCGGCTCGGGATCTCATTCGAAGATTGCGATACTAGCCATGTCAAGTTTCCACATCATGATGCATTAGTCATAATGCTCAAGATGAAGAAGTTTTTCATGCACATAATGATGATCGATACTGGCAGCGGTATTGAGATTCTCTTTCAGAGTACTATCGACCAAATGAGATTGGCCGATCAAGTTATTCAAAGCGACACCGATATCAGTAGATTTAATGGTTCTAAAGAAGAGCGAGTAGGGACGATCATCTTACCTATTACCGCAGGACCAGCTACAATCGACGTCATTTTCTATGTGATCAACGCCAAATCTCGTTATCTCAGAATTATGGGTCGTTGCTGGATTCATAATATGAAGGCAATCGCTTCCACCTATCATCAAACACTCCGTTTCAAATACAACGATGGTATCTATGAGATCAAGGGTAGTCAAAAGATTTCTCGAGCTTGCAAAAACACCATCTCTGCTATTCTAGATACCTCGGATAGGTATACAGTATAACAATTACTGAAAGCTGGTCATCTCGATGGTCAGCCTTCCACGGAAGAGCCCATAGAATACATCAACATTAACAAACCTAGTAGAGGTACTTTCATCGGTACTAATCTAGTTCAGCACGAAAAAGACACTCTCATTCAGTTCTTACGACTAAATAGAAATATTTTTACGTGGTCTTTCGAAGAGATGCTTGGGGTTGATCCGGCCAAGGCATGTTGCAAATTGGCTATCAACATCAACTCCATGGTGGTCAAACAGAAATAGCGACGCCTATCACCGCAACTTTGAGATGAAGTTGACATGGAGATCGAGAAATTGATCAAAATAGGATTCATTCGAGAAGCCAAATATCAAGATTGGATATCCAATATCATCACTACCAAAGAAGAATAGAAAATTCCGAGTTTGTGTAGATTTCATCGATCTGAACAAACATACTCCAAAGGATAGTTTCCATTTTCCCAACATTCATCAAATCCTTGATTCCACAGCAGGTCACAAACTTCTTTTTATGATAGACGTTGTTTTTGGATACAATCAGATTCCACTCTTGGATAAAGATTAAGAAAAGACCACTTTCATTACTGAAAGAGGACTTTACTGCTATAGAGTCATGTCCTTCGGACTCAAGAACGCAGGTGTAACTTATTAACAGTTGATAACTAGTATGTTCGGAGCAAATCTTGGGAATGTCGTGAAAGTCTACATTAACGATCTCTTGTGCAAAAGCATATAGTTCATCAACCACATTTTAGATTTCAACACAATATTTAACATTCTTCGATCTTACATGATGCATCTTAATCCTGATAAGTGTCAATTCGGAGTACATTAAGGTCAATTTCTAGGCTACCTCACCAGCAATAAGGGAATTGAGGCTGATCCAGATTAGATTTGGACTCTCCTTAACATGCCATCTCCAAAAATGACAAAAGACATGCAGAAACTTGCCGGCAAGATTGCCACTATCAACCATTTCATTATAAAATCTTTAGACCGTTGTCGTTGGCTATTTTTATTACTCTGCGGTTGTACCAAACGAGGAAAAGTTCAGCCAAATACAGAGGTTTAATGGACATCCGAATGTGACGCAGCTTTTCAGGATTTCAAAACTTATTAGGGAAAGTCTCCCATCATGAGCACCACAATAGATAATGAGGAGCTGATTATCTACCTAGCAGTTACAAATACTTCACTCAACTCGGTTCTCATTAGACTTGAAGGGAAAATCGAGAAACCAATTTACTTCATCAACAAAACCCTCACTCCAGCAGAAATAAGGTACTTCAAAATTGAAAAACATCTTCTCACTTATGTTTATACTGCACATAAACTCAAGCACTACTTTTAAGCTCATTCAGTCAAAGTCATGACGAACTACCCACTTCGGGAGGCTCTGTCCAAGAAAGAAAAGTCAAGGATAGAACAAAAGTAGAAAGTCATTTTGGAAGAACATGATATCAAGTACGAACAACGTTATTCTAAAAAGGGTCAGGCCGTTGCCAATTTTCTAATGGAAGATCCTGAGTGGGAGGAGCACGATCCTGACCTTGCCGAGGAAGTTATAGGAGATCCACCCCCCAAAGTATTTGACGAACGAGCTGAATGGATTACAAGGAAAGGGTGGAGACTTCTTACAGATGGATCAGCAGGACCCGCATGGTCAAGAATTGGAATCGTATATATTACCCCTTCCAACAAAAAAATTAAGAATTTTATCCGCTTGGATTTTGAGGCCTCAAACAATATCACCGAGTATGATGCTCTCATTCACTGACTCGACTTCGTTCTTGAGCTCAGCGTCCCCTAACTCTCAGTTTACATAGATTCACTACTCATCGTCCACCATTACTCTGAAAAATACAAGAAGAGTGACAAGATGATTGAATGCATAGCCCTCGTTGTTGAAAGGATGAGAAAAATTGCGCAAGCAACTCTCGATTATCTTCTCAAGGAAAAAATAGACACGCCGATTCCTTGGCATATCTAACCGAGGTCTTAGGCACAAAAGCTCGATTTCTTCATATCGAAGTGATTTTAAACCGCAACATTGAACGTATTTTTATATGCATGATCAATACTGGGGGCGATAAAGGGGGAGACGACGATTGGCGAAACTCTATTTTACTTTATCTCAGAATCAACAATAAATGCGAAGGACCACTTCCAACAGATTTGAAGGAGCGCCGACAACTGATCAATAACTCAAAGCACTATACTAATCAAAGTGGTACCTTATACCGTCGTTCAGTCATGGGGACTTACCTCAAGTGCCTCTCCAAGCAGAAAGCGGATGAGATGCTCCGCGATCTATATGTAGGAACTTGTGGCTCTCATGCCGCAGGTCGATCATTGGCAAACAAAGCCATTACACAAAGAGTTTTCTGCCTTGGCGTGCGCAAGAAAGCAGAAGAGTATTTATGCAAATGTGACGCATGTCAATGATATGGACAGATGATTCACGCCCCTACGCTCGAACTCCATGCAAGCAAAGTATTTTGGCCATTTAAAAGATGGGCACTCGATCTTGTCGGCAAATTCCCTAATTCTCCAGGTAACCGCCGCCACCTACTCTTAGCTACCTATTATTTTACAAAATAAGCAGAAGCAGCTCTACTATGTCGAACCAGAGAAGAAGAGGTTATTTTTTTAATTTGTGAACACATTATCACTCAATTTGGGTACCCCCTCCTAATTCGTATCGATAAAGTGCCCCAGTTCGTTGGAAAAAAAGTCGCAACTTTCCTCAATCAACATAACATCATCCACTCACCATCTAATCCTAACTACCCTCAAGGTAACGGCCAAGCCAAAATCACCAACAAAACCATTGTGGATGGGCTCAAGAAAAGGCTACACACATAGAAAAAAAGAGAATTAGGTTCGCAAACTTCCTCATGTCATATGGGTATATCATACCACCCCATGTCAATCGACAGGTTATACTCCATTCTTCCTTGCCTATGGCACCGAGGCCGTCATTCCCTCCAAATACCATCATCCAGTCAAAGATCACGAGCTAATTGATAAGGAAAATAAGTTTGAATTGGATCGATGAAACCAGGGAACGCGCTATCGCTAATCTAGGTCGATATCACCATATGTTGGCCAATCCGTACAACAAGTGAGTCAAAAGCCGTACCTTCCAAATCGATGATCTCGTCCTTAAAGAAATGCCTCAACACCATAAAGAACCTCATGCTGGGAAACTAGCAGACAATTGGGAGGATCCATTCCTTATTATAGGTCTCTCAGGCCTGGAATAATATTACCTCATGACAGAAGGAGTTCACATTTCAAATCCTTTAAACACTAGGTGACTGAAACGATATTATCGTTAAGTCCCTCACTACTCCATTTTAAATTCTTGCTTTTTCCATTCCAAAAGTGTGATTTTCATTTCCATCCAATGTATATCATTTTCTATTTAATGAAACTTACAAGTTTTGTTCTCATACATCTCTCTACTGCGTAGACAACACATAGATTAAAACATAGATAATACTAGCTTTCAATCGACCTTTATACCAGTTAAATCAAGGATAATACTTGGTTTGCCTGACTCTACTAAATCTCTACGATTAAAACTAAGTTGACACTTGTTTTTTTTATCAAAGACTCTACCAAACATAAGATAAAGCAAAGGTAAAACTAGCTTTCATCTACCTCAATATGGCTGCGACATCATACCATTTCAATCAAGGATAATACTTGATTTGGCTGACTCTACTAAATCTTTGCGATTAAAACTATGGTAACACTTATTTTACATCAAAGACACTACCAGACATAAGATAAAGCAAAGGTAAAACTAGCTTTCATCTACCTCAATATGGCTGTGACATCATACCAGTTCAATCAAGGATAACGCTTGATTTGGTTGACTCTACTAAATCTTTACGATTAAAACTAAGGTAATACTTGTTTTACATCAAAGACTCTACCAGACATAAGATAAAACAAAGGTAAAACTAGCTTTCATCTACCTCAATAAGGTTGCGACATCATAGCAGTTCAATCAAGGATAATACTTGATTTGGCTGACTCTACTAAATCTCTATGATTAAAACTAAGGTAACATTTGTTTTGCATCAAAGACTCTAACAGACATAAGATAAAGCAAAGGTAATACTAGCTTTCATCTCTTAACTTGTCTGAAACAACTACTTTTTATTTCAGGTTAAATATACAACCTCTATAATGGATCCTATTTTTCTTTTGGGATATCAGCTACGTTTTCCCCATAAACAAGAGGTCAATCAGCCATAAATTTTTGAGCTCCCCCAATAATAGGAGGTCGATCAGCCATAAAATCTCGAGCTGGAGCAGTCATAATAATCTTTCCATGCTCTATCAATTCAGCAGGTCGAGGGCCTAAATTCGTTTCTACGGACTGTTTACAATTTCCTTGATCTACATCAGCTCTACAAATACATCCCCTAGCTAAAAAACTGTTGAACAAGGTATCTCTTTCTAACTCAATCCTTTTTACCTCCTATACAAAATAGGCAATGACAACCCTCAACAATTCTAAGTGTGATGCCTCGGTTACAACCGACATAAAAAAATTCGCTCTAACCTTCTGAAGACATTCTTCTGACCTCGTATACCGTTCTTTTAGCCATATTATTTCTCTATCTACTCAATTTGTGAAAGCAATGTTCTTTTTCAATTTTTTGTCGGCTTTTGCTGATTCATCTCGATTAATGGCTTCCAAATCGGCCACCTGAGCATGAAGTACCTCAATCTCCCTGTTTAGTTCTTCCACATCTAAAATCTTTTGTAACATTTTGTCTTTCTGCTGTATCAAAATATCCTTGGAAAGAGCAGCATCCAGCTTCCTTTCACCCTTCCTCAACCGCTCAACTCCTTTTCATACATGACCTTGAATTTGAGCGACATCCCCTCCAGCTGCCTTATTTGAGTTGATAGGCCAACTACATCTTCTTGTACAAGGGAGACCTTGGCATCATTTTTATTCTTCCTCGAGCGCTCTCTGGCCTCAGCGTGTCTGGCGCATGAATTGACTTACGCTGTACTGTCCAAAATTCAAAATCTTTGGCAGGTAAAGCTGTAGACAATTGTTTAACCGCAACTTTAAACTCAGATAGATCATCACGAGCTCTCTTCAGCTCGTTATCTTTATCAACCAATTTCTTATTCAATCCCTCCAACTCACTCCTGCTATTCGCTAGATCAACTCAAGTTTGCTCCTGATTGTTAGTTTTCTTGATCAAATCATTCTTTAAACCAGCCACCAACCGATTTAAACCTTCCTCTGATTTTTCTAACGGCTGTATACGGTGAAGAGCTATGTCAGCCTCCCTACTCTTTACCGTCAACGCATCATTCTGGCTTTTAAGTTTTGTCGCATGATCTTTTAACTCCGCGAGCTCTTTTGGCCCTTTCTCAATTTCGGCATCCTTCTCCTCAATTTGCCGAGCTAGGTCGACAGCAGTCTGTGTTGCTCAACAAACTTGAAGTGTACCTTTACATATTGATCTTCTCTATCTTCATTCGCCTCTCTCATCCAATCAAACTCCTCTATAAATTCTTGGTTACATTGGCGTGCATCACCTTCGCGCAAGCGAGCTGACTCCAATTCAACCTGCACATTACATATATATTATATCAAGTTTGATTTAGAACACTCAGTCACCATATATGACTCATTTGTAACATGATATCTATTTTTTGACTTCTACCGTGTAAGAGTACTTCCAAACTTAAGGTTGAAGTATAATCTCAGATGGATGCTCCATAACACATACATCCAAGTCTAAGGTGCACAATCTATATATTTTAAATTTGTCAATACTTTGATATTTCCTATGCGACATTTCAATGCCATTGCCCCTAAGCCAATAACAAGTTTTTGGTCAATCTCTACGCTCTATTTAGTACTTTGTAGCTCTATACTAGTGAAGTATACAAATCAAATATTTCTTGCTTTATTCTAACCTGCATCTCCGCTTGCGAAGACGACAGGGACGCGGAAGTGTCTTTTTCCTTAGCAAGCTTAGCCTCCAAATCTTTTATTCTGAGGTGTGCGTCCTTAAGTTCCTACAACAAGGTTTACAAAAGCAACTTAGCCTACAAAATTCTATCCAACAAAAAATATTCAATCAGTTTACAAATATTGCCAAATAGTCATACAATCACAAAATAATCGCACTACTTTACCTTTTTAGTTTCACCTTCTGGACGCTTGTTGTCATTCCCTTGGTTGTCTCTCATCATTTGAGGAGAAACACAGTCCAGGCCATCCACAATGCCAGCAATTACATCTTTAATCACTTCATCTTCCTCCTCCTCCACATAGGTGTATGCCCTAATGGCATTCACCTCATCCTCAGAATATCCTTTTGACATAAGGTGGCGTCCGAGTCTGTCACACTCAGCTGCCACCTCCTCCAAATTTGCTATTACTTCTGCATGTAGATTGTTGATCTCTACCATTTGCGAAGCCTTCAGAGCCTCCATCCATTTTCCCTCCTTGAGCAGATCAATTTTTAATCAAGCTACGTTCCTTTCGAGCTCTACCTTCTTCCTCTTCAGCTCAACTCTCTCCTCCTCGACCCTGAGGCATATTCCCTTCATTAGATGAGCAGCCTGCAAAAACAAACAAATTGACCTTATTGATTAACTCGAATCATCATATAAAAGACAATACAATACATATTCGAACATATTTACCTACCATTTTGCTCATCTCTTCCTCCCCATGGAGAGCTCCCATCCTAGTTTTTTCCTCTACCTCTTTCAAATCGCCCTCCACCACAGGTCGATCTTCTACGACCTTTACCCCCGACATGACAGAAGGTTCAACCCTTCTCTTTTTCACGATCTCACCACTTCCCGTGGTTCCTGAGGTCGAAGGACACTTCTGTATTTGCTTTTTGGGAAGCGTTCGAGATAATTTGCTCGACGTAGTGGACTCAAGTAACCCTGTGCAGTTTACTCCAAGGGGATTGGGCAAGTTAACTCACCTTTCCCCATTAATTTCCTTTTTCTTACTGCCGTCAGCACTCGTCATTAGCCTCGTCGACTGAGATTTTAAACTTTTTCGGCTCAACTATTAGCACGTTTCTTCCTGCTAATGCCAAGTTCTTCCAAGACAGCCTCAAGTTCTGTCTCTTCTTGAGCAACTATGTCCAACAACGACTCTTTCCTCGCGACCTAATATTTGGGAGCTGTCATTCGCAAAATATTATCATCAGCAGAGCATCATACAATTTCAACTATCAATGTCATACATTATATATTGTTATACTTACTTTGCTTTACAGTTCTAAACAGAAGTTCCATAGGTTCTTCATCATCTCTCTGAAGGCAATCACCCTTCACCCATATCACATTATCATTTCATGGTCGACTTGTTGAGCTCAGATCGAAGAAGCGAGGCCGAGTCCAGTTCGCAAAGAAATATGTATTCTTGCAAAATAGTTTTTTACCCCATAAAACTGTAAAAATATCCTCAGAGGATATCCCCTTTCTTCTCTCACCACCTTCCCATAGTTTTTTACCCCATAAAACACTTATCACCTCCCACATGTTCCCATTCATCTGAATGGGACATGCCCTGATGAAATTCATAATCCCTTTTGCCAGATTGCTAAGGGGAAGACTCAACCCATGCTCCAACTGAGACAAGTAACATTAAAGACCCTCTGAAAGTTCACTCTGAATATTCTCATTGAAATACTCTAAAGAGACCGATTTGTCAATGCCCCTATCCCTTTTATCCTTTGTCAGATCAGCGAACAAATAAAAATATTCCTCTCCCGTTGCTACAGTACAACCCCAAAATTTCCTACCGGCGTATTCTATATAGTTACCCCATCTACCTCCTAAAAAAGACTTGGCTTTGTAAAACTCTTTGAATACATCTGAGCGAGGAGGATATGATACCAATCTTCCAGGGAAATCTAGAAATTAATCAACACCTACTTCTTCCTTACTTTCAAAGATTTCAATCTAAGACTTAGCCGACCGACCTGAGGTCGATGCCTTATTTATAGGGGAACTCACCATAACAACTAAATAAAAGGATTTTTATCATACGCAAACTCTCCTCACGATCAACCTACATACTGGTTCAGGTATCTATCATTATCTTTCGCATATACATCATTCGCATTCAAATATCTTTCATACATCATATACCACACGGGTTTTCATAGATTACTATAAATTGTAATTTTTATATTTGCCTAAATGCAAAGTATGATCTTAAAAAAAAAACATATACGTACAACACAAATCCTCTACTGACCTTTGATGTTAGAATACGAATCCGAGGCAGCGCCAAATCCTTCCCTCACAATGCCGATGGATAACCACCTTCGTGACTCAGTCTCAGCAACTTTCTTACACTTTGAATGTTGATCACTTTCGATTAACTCCTCACGAGTATCTCTGCTATTTTTGCCTTTCTTCTTCCTTCTTCTCTCACTGCTCTTCAAGTTTTTAGAAGTTGAGAAACATTTGAATGACGAAGATGAAGCAGTATTTGTATTTTCTCTCTTTAACTGCAGGCAGCTATTGAGCCTCATATGGGCCATCCCCGGTTTTGGAATCGAGGCATCCCTTCCACTATCCATGTCAAACGTCTTGCACCTTTTCGGTGAAAACACTTTCCCATCATGGCCCTTTGCCTTATATTTTAATCTATCTTTTCCAAATCTCCCTCTGACCTCACCACACTCATGATGACTCACACTTACACGGAATTGGGTTTCTACAACTTTTCTATAAGGGACAAAATTTGAAGCTCCCTGCTTTTTCTATGCTTGCTTCTTCTACTTATAGCAGCAATGCCATCATTTCCGGAGCTCTCATAACAAAATTTCATAACCAAACTTCAAATGTTTTCAAATTCATTTTTCATAACAGTCACAAACAACATTCGCAATAATAGAGGATCTATTTAAATTTTATTCCCATTCTACTTCTTTGAAATTATTCAAACTCATATGATTACATATTGCATTCTACTCCTATTTATATTCTTTTCTTCTCTTCACATATAATTACACCTAAAGCAACTTTAATGACCTGGGGAACCACATCTGATCAAATATCCTCCAACAATCCTTATATCTTCCAATTTAATCTCATCTATAACAATCTCTCTCATATACACTTTTCGAGCTGCAAGATCTACCATAATTTCTCAGAACATCTCTTCATAAAAGTGATGTTCATACTCACGTTCCCTCTCAAACCCATCTAAACCTTCTAGTTGTACCTCCCTCACTGGCAACTCAGCGTCATAATCCATAAAATCCAAAAATTCCCTCCAGCACTTCGGCTATTTATATCGCCAACCTCCCCTCAGCGGTATAACAAATTCTCTTAAATCAAGCCCAAACCATCCTTATTTCCTTCCCCTTACTTAGAATTTATTCTCCCCTTATTTATACATTTTTACTACCAATCCCCCATAATTCGTGATATAATCCTATTATCTCGAAATAGAAACCCTAATATCTTAAGAAAAGTTATTTGAACATATCTCTCCATATCAACCTCAGTCATTTCCTCCTATTCCAAATTGAGCTTATTCTTTCCAAATCTAATATTCTAGAACGACCTCTCCAAGATCGATTCTTCATTCTAAAACTTTTACAATTTTCTCTCTCCCATAATTTTAGCATAAAGGTCGAATCATATTTGATACTTCCACATAAATTTTTACTTTACAAGAAAATTTCTACAGTTTAATTATGACAAAAAAATGTATTTTCTGATCTCAAACATTTCATTTCATACAATATTCGAAAGTCTTCGGATCATACAACTCGATTTCTAGAGTTATTCTATTCTATATCAACATAGAGTTTTGATGAAAAGATTTTAATCATCTCGAAACAAATTACAAGTGTTTTTATAGATAACAAGTCTTTCAAGTACTCAACATCAAGTTACTTTATAGATAACAAGTTTTTCAAGTACTTTTACAGCTAACAAGTCTTTTAGGCACTCCAAAACATTAAATCCTTCAGTTTATTCTACTTCAGTAATTTTTTACCCTAATGCAAAGCAGACATTGGAAACAGCGAGTATCCTTTCTCCCATGAGTTTGGTCGAAGTCCAAACGAACTTCAAATGGAAACTATGAATGCAGGACACTCAGTGCTTGAACCAACTCTTCCAACTGAAAGTTTTCTCAGTGCAAAGTAGTAATGGAAGTGCAGAAGAAGACTTCCATTCTCCATCTTCCTCCTCCACTACTATCGCCGCCTCTCCTATAACCACCACTCTCACAGAGTTGGTAGAGATGAAGAGGGCATGACCTTAGAATCCATTTGAGCGCAAGACATCAACGCAACTGCCCCGCAGTCACGCCTATCCTTGTATCTATATCCCCAACTTTGTCTTTAACATGAATACGGAGACAAACCCAACAGTGCTCACCTGTTAGGACAACGTGGTGAAACCTCCATCTGCAGTAAAACTCCTACTCAGTTTCAGCCACTTCATTTTTTGATAATCCTTGATACGTCGGAGGAACAGGAACAGAGTAGGATTCTTATAGGACTGATCCCCAAAATACTTCAACTTTAGTCTCTGTATTTCAGAAGCAATTCTTTTCTCCAGAATCATTCTATGGGTCTTCACCATCATCAAAAATTTCAGAGAATATTATAAAAGAATAAACATACTTTGCCACAAAACTTGGTACATGTACTATTTATATAACCTTACATTTAATATGTAGGAACGTTTTCTGAAGCATCATCATTAAATACAAACAAAACTCTTCAAACCCTAACGGTCACGTACATCAATAGTCCCATCAAACATTCCATGCACGTACATCCCCCCATAACACGCGCATTTTTTCCTGCAATCAAACACCATCATTACTTCCTTCATTATTCAAATTCCCAACACGAATACCCATATACCCAAAAATTCTTTCTCAACTAAAGCTACACGTGACTTCTGTAGTAGCCTACTCGCAGCCTTCTAGCACAAGTTGAATGATCGAAGGCTACATCGGGGCCTACCTAGAGACTCGAAACCCAACAGGACAATAACTAAGTCTACGAAGCCTTCCGAGACTAATCAAACACTCGAAGGAATTATCAAAACTAACTGCCTTAGTCAAAGATAGATGAGCCACTCCAGAACTCAGTATCAGTACCAGAAATACTTCGACCATAGACGCACATGGTAGAAGGTAGACACGTCTGACATCTAGCTCACCAGACAGAACAGTAAATTAAGCAGCTCGACAGCTATAGTGTCAGAACCAACAACCACGGTGTCAGAACTAATAGCTACAATGTCAGAACCAATTTCGGGTACAAGTCAGTTGTCCCCAAAGGATATACATGTAACTTGACCTCCTATGGTAACTCAGCATTTTCTATATCCTATAAATAGGAGGGAGAAGGCACTATGAAGGGGTTAAAAAATCTCTCCCACAAAGCCTTACAAGATTACCCCCGAATACCCTGTAACAGTCAACTCCTCGATCCCTCAACTAACTCGATATATATCATTTCTCCTTAAAATCTTTACTAGAGGTCGTGGTTTTCTTACCTATTCATAGGTTTTCCATGCTAAATACCTGCGTCATTTCTTGCTTTCTATTAGATTTTTGTCGCAGGTACATTAGTATATCCTTTATCGATTGTGATACTTCCCATGTTTGCTTCCCCCATTTTGACCCCTTGGTCATTATGATTAAAGTCGAACACCTCGCCCTCCATACCATGCTCATTGACACGGCCAGCATAGCTGACGTGCTGTTCCTCCAAACTGTTCGAGCCATGCAAAAGTAACCTCATCACCCCAGCTAATATCAAACTCAAAGGCTTCAATAACACCACAAAAGTTGTTGTCGGTCGCATTAGCCTCCCTGTCACTACAGGACCAGTTACCCTCCAAACTAGTTTTCATGTTATCAACAAGAAATTTAAATATCTAGGCATCCTTGGGCGTGACTGGCTCCATGCCATGAGAGCCATACCATCGAATTACCACCAAACACTTTGTTTTACTACCCCTTGTGGCACGCAGAACTTAAAAGGCTCCCAATGCCTTGCCTGCTCATGCGGGCACCCAGAGATTGATCAAACCCGAAAACTTGTCAAACTATAACAATCAATGTCTCTCTCTCCCCATACCTTCGATCCCATCCACCACACCCATCGAACCTACTGTCTATATCAAACTCGACGGTCCTGGTCGAGGCACATTCATTGGCAGTTTTTTAGATGAGGCCGAACGCCTCGAGCCCACCACTTTCCTTCGAGCAAATAATGACATCTTCGCTTGGACATTCCATGAGATGCCTGGTGTTGACCCCACTTTAGCCTGCCATGGAATTGACCTCATCCCTCACTCTACCGCCGTGAAGAAGAAGAAGCGTACTTTGGCCCCATGGCTTCGAGAAGCTGTAAACCTCGAGGTCGAAAAACTCCTTGCGACTGGTTTCATTAAAGAAGTCAAGTACGGAGACTGGATCCCGAACATTGTTACCATCCCCAAGAAGAATGGCAAAATCATAATCTGCGTTGCCTCACAGACCTCAATAGATACATACCGAAGGACAATTTTCCTCTTCTGGTTATTTCAGTACTCCTGGATGCCACAGCCGGTCATGAACGACTATCGATGATGGATGCGGCTTCGGGTTACAATAAGGTACCCCTCCTCCCCGAGGACCAGCTTAAAAATTCATTTATAACTGAATAAGGTCTTTACTGCTTTAACATAAAGCCCTTCGACCTTAAAAATGCGGCTGCCACTTACCAACGTCTTGTTACCACCATGTTCAAACCTTTGCTTGGCAAGTCGGTCGAAGTATATATCGACGATATGTTATGCAAAAGTCTCCAAAAACATACCCATATCCAAGACCTCACCAAGGTATTTGCCGTACTTTGATCTTATAACATGAAACTTAACCCAGACAAGTATCAGTTTGGTGTTTCATCCGGCAAATCCTTAGGCCACCTCATCAGCAAACGAGGTCTTGAGATCGATCCCACTCATATCTGCGCCCTCATCGATATGCCTTCCCCTCGATCCAAGAAAGATATCCAGAAGGTTGCTGGCAAGATAGCCGCCCTCAACTATTTTATCTATAAATCTTCTGATCGATGTGTTTAGCTTTTCTCCCACTTACGCGACCAAGGCATCCATAAGTCTAAAATGAAAAACAACCCCAAAATCAATTGGACACCCGATTGTGAACAAGCCTTCCTCAAACTCAAAATATTCCTTGGTCAACCACCTATCATCAGCACCCCCATCGAAGGTGAAATACTTTTGTTATACCTTGCTACCGACACTTCTATTAACTCGATCCTTATTCGACTTGAATCCAGTATCGAAAAGCCCGTATACATTATCAGTAAAACTTTGACACTTGGCGAGACTCGATATACTAAGCTCAAGCGATTGCTCCTTATACTCGTTTACACTGCTCGAAAACTCAAACCATACTTTCATTCCCACCCTATATGTGTTATCACAAGCTACCCCCTTCGAGAGATCCCCAGTAAGAAAGATAAATCTAGGCGGGTACAACAGTGGTACGTTTATCTAGGCGACATCACTTTCGAGAAATAAATATCTCAAAAAGGATGAGCCGTCGTTGATTTCCTTGCTGACTTCCCGGTTGAAGATATTGACTGGGAGGAACACGAAGATGATCTACCAGAAGACTAACCCGAACAGTACTACCCTTGGAACCCTAACAAGAGTTGGCGCCTCTTTATAGATGGATCCGTTGGACCTAACAGTTTGAGGATTAGTGTTATTCAAGTTACCCCCTCCAATGACAGAATCGAAAAGGCTATCAAGTTAAACTTTAAATATTCTAATAATGAGGCCGAGTATGAAGCCCTGATATATGGCCTCGATCTTGCCCTCGAACTTGGTGTTCCCCAAAGTAATAGTATTTGCCAATTCCCAACTTATTCAGAGATAGTATACTGGTGAAAATCAGGCAAACGTTCGCATGGCTGAGTATGCTACCCTTGTTCGCCAGTGCATGGATTGTTTCCCCAAGAAATCTTCCATTATACATTACTCACGAGGTAAAAACAGACATGCCGATGCCCTCGCCTACATAGCAGCCATGTTAGGCCAGTCCAAATCTTGAACACTCCATATTGAAGTACTCGAATGCCCAAGTATCAACCAGATGGAAGTCAATGCCATCAATACTGGGGGTGAGAGTCTCGATCTAGATGACTTGCGAACGCCTTTTCTTGCTTATTTCAATAGCTCTACTATCTCAGAAGATCCCAAAGCTAAACATTCATTACTAGATAATTGCCGCAGATACACCATCCTCAAAGGCGGATTGTACCGCAAATCCTCGAATGGAGTACACCTCCTACACATCTCCCAAAACAAAGCTATTACCATACTCACCGAACTCTACGAATGTACCTACGGTGCTCACACTGCTGGTCGATCTATGGCTCTTCGCGCTGTAGCACAAGGTCTATTCTGGCCTAATATGAAGAAACAAGCTGAAAAGTATGCGAAACACTTTGACAAATGCCAACGTCATGCCCATGACATCCGAAGCCCTTCACAATACCTCTATTGCAGCCAAGTTGCTAGGCCCTTTAAACGATGGGCGATTGAACTTGCAGGCCCTTTTCCCAAAGCATTTGGTAGGCGGGAACATCTCCTAGTGGCCACCGATTACTTTACTAAATGGGTCGAAGTCGTGCCTTTGTGTCGAACCAGAGAAAAAGAAGTCATCAAATTCTTATGGGAAAAAATCATCACACGTTTTGGCTGCCCTCACATGATTCGATGCTATAACGGTCCACAGTTTGTTGGGAGTAAAGTCTGTAATTTCCTCAAGAAGTACAACATCATCCTCTTCCATTCCATACCTTATTACCCTCGGGGGAATGGCCAGGTCGAAGCAATTAATAAAACTATAGACGATGGCCTCAAGAAGCGTGTCGATGAGAAGAAAGGCCGATGGGTTCAAAAATTATAGTATGTACTTTAGGCCTATTGCACCACACCAAAAAAAGCAACGGGCTGCACTCCTTTCCACCTGGCTTACGGTACTGAAGCCGTACTGTCAACACAGTTCGAAGTAACAACACGTGATCCTGACCTCCCCGATGAAGACAATGAGTTCAAACTTGGATGTAATATGTTATAGATCAACGAGACTAGAGACCGAGCTATTACAAACCTCAGTCGTTACCACCTCCCCCTCTAAAAATCATACAACAAAAGGATTCAACCACGCAGTTTCAATATTAGAGATTTGATAATTGGATGAATCACTCCTTCAAAGCCTCAAAATGCCTGTAAGCTAGCCAAGTCCTGGGAATGACCTTATATCGTGTTCGAGAAAACAGACAAAGGATCTTATTATCTCATGGCATAAGTAGAGGAGCCTCTACCTAACCCATAAAACATAATACAGTTAGTCTCATACAATAGGCCACGACCACCACCTTCTTCAACTGATGTAAATACAGTATAATCAATGAATATAGTTCTTATCCTCTGAGCTTCATGTCATGTCTTCAAGTAAATTTCTTAGTCTAATCTAAGTATCACGTCAACCCTTTGACCTGACTGATACTTGAGGGCGACCTCGAAGTTTTTTAAGTTTCCAATTCGAGTAAACCCGAGGGGCATGAATGGTCGATAGACTGGACCCTCAATAATGCATTGAGGGTAACCACATAATATTTTATTCAGGCTCATGCCTTTAAAGTCTAGTAAATTTCTTGGTCTAACCTAAGTATTACGCTAACCCTTCGACCCTACTGATACTTGGTGG
This sequence comes from Kingdonia uniflora, assembly GCA_014058105.1. Classification (NCBI taxonomy): domain Eukaryota; kingdom Viridiplantae; phylum Streptophyta; class Magnoliopsida; order Ranunculales; family Circaeasteraceae; genus Kingdonia; species Kingdonia uniflora. Next base: position 8,800,962 of record JACGCM010000816.1, on the reverse strand, counting down.
CGACCTCAAAGTTTTTCAAGTTTCTAATTCGAGCAAACCCAAGGGGCATGAATGGTCGATAGATCAGACCCTCGGGAATGTATTGGGGGCGACCACATAATGCTTTGTTCAGGCTCAGGCCTTCAAAGTCCAATGAATTTCTTGGTCTAATCTAAGTATCACGTCAGCCATTCGACACGACTGATAGCTGGGGGCGACCTTGATGTTTATCAAGTTTCCAATTTGAGCAAACCCAAGGGGCATGAATGGTCGATAGACTGGACCCTCGGGAATGCATTGGAGGCGACCACATAATGCTTCGCTCAGGCTCAATCCCGCGGATAGACCCGGGGGTGACCTTCGAGGTTCTGTACTTCTCGACTCGGTCAAATCTAAGTATCATGTCAGCCCTACGATACTCGGGGATAGCCTCAAAGATCTTCAAGGTTCTAGCCCGAACCCTAACACAAGCATTCTATACTTTGAATCACACATACAAATATAAGCATACAGACATACCAGCAATTCAAGTTCAATACATACAAGCAATTCAAATCAACTACATATAAACAAGCAACTCAAGTTCAAATACGTTATACATTGTTCAAGTACTGCCTATCCAGTACATTCAATTCAAATGCCATATCAGTAAAATTTAAACATCGCAGCAAGATAAGAAGAGGGAGTTTGCTTAGCAAACAGACAACAAAGACATACCTTCTGCCAGTACTTCACTCATACAGGAGTGGCGGTACTAACTCCTCCTACAGGTTCTTTAACAGTAGCACCTCCAGTCCTGCAGTGCCTGCACCACCATCGACCACAACATCTTCTATAGTTGTACAAGTACCGACACCATCCACTTAAACCACAGGAGCCACCACACCATCTCCAATACCTCCACCAGCAGGATCCACTTGCATCCCTACTGGCTACGCCACATCCTTGACAGAAGACTCATTGGTCAAAGGAAAATACTCGAAGGTCTTGGGATTATACCCCAGATCGTTAATAAAATTCTTCAGAGTCGTGGTTGTTTCGCACTCCTCATCATACTGCCCCTGGAAACTTGCTCTATTATCTTTCAACTCCTGCTCTTTTTCAGCCAGCTTCGGCTCCAACATTTTTCAAATTTAATCACTGTTGGCAACTACAACCTCGAGTTCCCCCGCACAATCAACTTTAATTTGCAACTTCTCTCGCTTTAACACATTCACCTCGGTCTCAAACGACATCATGGTTCCCCGAACGAGTTTCAGACTGTCCTTCACCTGTTTTAGCTGTTTACTTGTTACCCTCTGAGCTTTGGCAAAAGCTTGGGCCCAAGCATGCACTTGCTAGAATATTCAACTATTAGTAGTTCTCAAAGCATAATGATTTTTCTTAAAATTTTATAATCTCATAAAACAATTACCTAATACAGAGCCTTATTCATCTGCTTCCCTGCCTTATCTAGGTCATTTCCACAGAGGGTCGCCATCAATGCGGCCGTTGCTCAAGCCTGTTCCTCCAGTTCAGTTTCATGTCGCGCCTTGTTCGCCTCTTCCACATCCCCAACCATCTACTCATGCAGCCTCTTACGCAGAGTCGCCTTCGTCAGCTGCATTGTCGATGAATTGGGAATGGCCTTACCCTTATACTTGCTAGCCTGCCTCGACACCTCAGAAACAGCCTCGGGCACACTCGGCTGAATGGTCCCCAACCCTCCTCGCCGTTCCCTCGGCACATAGTTCGACTTTCGAGTCAACCTTCCCGTCTCCATCTCTTTGGCCCCTATCAAAACACCTTCTTCTCTTCTCTTCTTCGTTGGTCTGGCAACAATAGGTACATTTCAAAGCAACGTATTTGACTTCCTCCGCCTCTTCCTCACAATACCCAACTTCCCAAATACCCAGTTTACCCACTCCTCGTCGTGATCGATTAGTTCGTCAATATACCTCTTTAGATTCGTCAATGTTCTGCTACTGGGTTCTGCAAAACAACAAAAGACAAGTTTAAATAACCTATTCGAACAACTTAACCAGCAGCCTTCGACTCTCAACTTGCTTGGATTATACACCCTATGTTGCAGCTTATACTCCTCTCCCCCCCCCTGCATTCTCATAATTATCCCTTACCACCACTAAATCCTTATCCCACCCATGCCCCGTCAAACACAGATCGAATAGCCATGGCTTGTCTGCATGATATTGAATGTGATAAGTATCTGCCTTCTTATTGGCTTTCCTTGAGTAAAATGACACAATATCAAACCGCTCAATCAAACCCCTCTTCTCACGTTTTAACTCTAGATTGATTCCCTCGACCACCCTCATCATCTTATAAAAATTGCTATTCATCAGGCAGGGAGCAACATCCCAGTAATTTAATACCAGCTTCACCAGCTGTCGAAGAGGCAGTTGCATACCTAGTCAAATCTGACCTCGGAAAGCCATTATACCAACATGTAGGGCATTCATAAACGTGAAGCCTGCCCCTACATGAACCATTATAACACCTACCTTTGATAACTCATGTTTTTCCATGACTCGATCCAATCTTGCCCTTTCCTGAGCCGAGACTGGTCCCGATGGTGTCCCCGTATTGTTTGAATCATCTTCATCATCACTCTATTCCTCCTCCCCTTCCTCCCCCTCATCACTCGAAGGCTCAATATGACCTTCATTCCCCCTTCCCTCCCCATCCTTAACCTCTTCTTCGTCACTCTCCCCGACAACCCGAGTCTTGCGACGGCTCTTAGTCGAAGGCCCAACCTCTGGCACGAGCACAACTAAGGAGACATTTGTTACAATTTTCAACTCTTCTACCTCGCTGCTTTCATTCCCTCGACCTCGACCAGATATACTAGCCTCATTCATTTCATCCTCCTCATCTATAAGCCTCATCCTCGAAGTTTGACGGGTACGCATTATACCTTACAAAAGAAGAGGTACACAATTAGATTAAATATTTGGCTATCACGTTTTTATACCATATTTTGCTCTATCCTCTCCAACTCGCCCAACCCACAGTCGAATGTTCGACTACAACCCTAGTCACCCCCTCACTATTCCCAATTTACCACTAAGCTATACCTCCAGCCACATGGGTTACCCCCTTCCTCGATCAAGCCATTACTAATAAAAACCCTAGCAACACCTACCCCACAATACAAATAATATACAAATATAGAAGATGAAAGGACAGAGCAAAATCCCAAATCACCAATTTGCAAAGGAAATAAGAAAACGTACATGTTCGAATGGTTCAGATCTCTAAGCAACAATGAAGTGTCTTGCTCTCCTCCCCAACAAGTTCTACCGTAACAATGGAGTATGTGTTTCCTCTCTCCCTCATATGTTTTTTCTATGTTTGAGTAATTGGGAACAGTAAATTTCTCCCACACCTCTTTAAATACCACCTCATAAAAAATCGCCTCAATTTCCCCTCTCACCATCATTACCACTCCACCACTCCCCTTCATTTTTCGTATTGACAATTTTACCCTCACTTCTTCTCACGTACATATCACACGTTCACACCAAATAATATTTTAACCCTCCCGAACCTTCTGGCACCCTGCCCGAAGTTGTCAACTCAATCCTACGTGGCACTTCCACCCTTTTTCCCATAGCTTGAGGGAATATCATGATGACCTGTAAGGCACTCTGCCCCAGGAACAATACCGCTTCTGACATGGCAGCTATTACGGTTGTCAAGTATTGCAGTCGAAGAACATATGCCTTTGACAACAAAAATTTCCAAGCCCTCCCATGAGTTTGTTTGCGAACTATCGTTTACATACAAATTCAGTACTCAAACCTTCGGTCAGTATTTTCGATTATATGGCTTAACTCAAGTTTCTTACCATTCTTAATCGCGTTCATTACTTACGTTCGAAGTTCGACAATCATTATCGAGCCTACATTATCATCATCTACCAAACCTAACACAGTTCTATTGTCATTCATCAAGAAACATGATCTTCATTTCGAAACAACAAACCTATCGGGCATACAAAAAACAACATAAAACAAATAACAAAACAAAATACAAAAACATAAGCGTTAATATCTCCCCACCACCATCATCACAACTTGTCAAAGAACCCCCCTATTTACATACGGGGCAGTTCTTACCTAGCCCTGCCTCCTCATCTTTAACTCAGTATTCTGCATCCACCTGGTCCTCGGCCCTTCTGAAAGAAGTACCGATTGCTGGCGCTCGGGTTCATCCATTACAGTACCCTCCACCAATGTGTGTACGACATCCCACAGATTGGCACCTCTGGCTCCAGCTCGAATAAATCTGGCATCACCCAGTCCAGACCGTGATCGTCGAAAAAAATTTCTTTCAACATAGCCGTCTTCTGCTCTATCCGACATTCTCGTGCTTCCATTCTTTTATGGTATTTCGTATTTGGTGTAATTAAAGTCGAAGATGGAGATAGCCTGAAGCCCCCCCTAATACCCCCTATATATACTGGGATTAAGGGCCTTTTATTACCTCTAAATTACCTTCCTTAATTACTCCCCTCGGAATTGGCCACGTTCAGCCAGTCAACTCTCTAACTTCCTATGCCTAACCGTTTTCTCAGCACGCACCATCTACATCAATTTTGGAGGCCCCTGCTGAGAGGGGGCGAATGTAGTAGCCTACTCGCAGCCTTCTAGTACAAGTCGAATGATCGAAGACTACATCAAAGCTTACCTAGAGACTCGAAGCCCAACAAGACAGTAACTAAGTCCACGAAGCCTTTCGAGAATTATCGATCACTCGAAGGAATTATCGAAGCTAACTGCCTTAATCGAAGATAGATGAGCCGTGTCAGAACTCAACATCAGTACCATAAATACTTCAACTATGGACGTACATGATCGAAGGCAGGCACGTCTGACAGCTAGCTCACCAAACAGAATAGTAAAATAAGCCACTCAACAGCTGCAGTATCAGAATCAACAACCACGGTGTCAGAACCAACAACTACAGTGTCATAACTGACTTCGGGTACAAGTCAGTTGTCCCTAAAGGATATACATGTAACTTGACCTCCATGGTGACTCAGCCCTTTCTATATCCTATAAATAGGAGGGAGAAGGCACTATGAAGGGGCTTAAAAATCTCTCCCACAAAGCCTTATAAGATTACCTTCGAATACTCTGTAACAGTCAACTCCTCGATCCCTCAACTAACACGATATATATCATTTTTCCTTTAAATCCTTACTAGAGGTCATGGAGTAACCCATTCTAGGCCTCCACGCAAGCGTATTGTCTCTGTAGTATATCTTATTATTGTTATTTTTATGCTTGTAAACCCCTAGTCGAAGATTAACCCCTTGGTGTAAGAGTCGGTTTCCCCTCATACAAAACTTAACCCCTATAACTTCGGTTACGAGGGGGCAATTGTAGGGACTTACCCCTCAATCTTACCTAAATTAAGCTATTCCCAGTTTAAATTACTTCCATGATAAATCTATGCATTTTCCACATGACTCCTCCAATCAACATTGCCACCTACTTCACGAACAGATGAAAGACGTGGGTCGAGCTCAAACAGAAAAACCTGAACAAGTCAAAGCCACCTATTTCTCACGAACTCAACATTTACTCAGTCAACTGTCACTAACCACATTGTTTGGAGAATGTGCTTCAGCACGATGAAGAACTGCGAAGAAGGCATATTATATAAAGAAGAAGTTCCAGAAGAGACAAGGACCAGAAAATTATAAGAGAAATCACCAATAAAACTATATTTTCTAGATTCTCAAAACTTCCAACTTCTTATTCACAAGATCAAACATTTCTAAGTCAAGATATCACTTTTAATAAGATATCAGTCTCAAGCAATAAATGTCACAATTACGAAAATCATCAGCTCGAGGTCGTGGTTTTTTTTACCTATTCATAGGTTTTTCACGCCAAACACCTGTGTCATTTCTTACTTTCTATTAGATTTTTTTCATAGGTACATTGGTGTAAGAGCTAATTCCAGACCACTTCGAGCTTATGGAATTAGGCCATTACAGGTGTCATCCTCTTCTTTCTTATTCCTCTGAATTTCTTACTCATGGCTGTTATATCAAGTATATTTTTTGGTCAATTTTTATCATTATGTTCTTTCACTAAAGCACATATATATATAGGTAGGAAAAAAAATATCAAAACTGAACTGGTTATGAGCTGCCTATCTATAGCCCCAATTTCTACTTATACCGTCAGATAATGCTTGATTTTCTTGCTTTAGTTACAACGTCGTATAGTGATACTATTATCTGGTTTAACAATTTTTTTATTTTATGTCGGGGATGTCTTTTACATTTTAGGGCAGCAATGGTTCTCAAGATGATGTTTAAGTAAATGTTTTCACAAGTTAACTAAAGTTCAAGAATTTTTTTTAGTAATTAAAGAAAATTAATCACAACTATCGACAACCAATAGGACAAGACACCACATTGTACGACCCATTACATCAACTAACATAACATTCTGAGATGTTGTAGTAAAAGAATCATACCATGCCAGTAGAGAGGTAGATCCATTTCCTTCATCAGCAAACTTATTACTGTAAAATTTGCTTCACGATAGTCTGGTTTGTAGTTATCCCCATCCTGTAATTCTTTCCATTTAATTTAAATGCTTTATTTCCAAAAACAAAAAAATTCCTACAGTCCTTGGAGCAGAAAGAACGAAGCTTATTTCGATTTGAAGCATTGATCATAACTTTCAAGTTACCAAAGCTCGATGTCTGAAAAGAGAAATATTTCAAATTTGGGTGGAGCCACGCTAAAGAACTAGGGCCAAGATAGACTTACTCCATCCTCATATGATTTATAGTTTATGCAAAGCTTTACTATCATATGATTAGTTTTTAGTTTAATTTTCTCAGGATTTTTGTTTCATGGAGTGCAATGTATCTCCCCAACCAGGTCACCAATTGAAAGAGATTGAACTGTAAAAGGTACACTATGTCTATCTCACACTCTCTTTATAATTATCACAAAAAATTTGTCACTTCTTTGAAAAGAAATTATTTTACGGCCCTCTATAAGTCGAGTCACTTTGGGTCAGCATAACTATGTGTACACGACCCTGAACTCAATAAATAAATTAATTAAAAACATGATTTCACCGTGACGTCTTTTATTCCTTATTTGTTATGGGAATTATTGTTGTCCAATATTTTCTAGAGAAATTAAATACTTGATCATTACATTTTACACTAATGCAGATCTAAAAACATCCCGTAAATTAAAAACTATATCCATAACACAATCTCCCCTATTTTTTATCCTCCTCTCAATTAATTATGGAAATTAGGTCGGGTCAACATGGGTAGGGTCAAAGCGGGCTCGAGTCAGTAAACGCCCTAACCCGAACCCAACCTATTTATTAAACAGGTCATCATTTCTAAACCCTAACCTGACCTATTTAATATCCGGGTCGGGTGAAACCCATGCAACTCTCTTCATATTGACCTATTTCTCTTAGAAGATATTTTTCCTTATTTTTTTAACTGATCTTAATCAAATAAGACAACATCAGATATTCAGATCAAGAGTAGAGATTACAAATTTGCGATGAGGCCTTATTTGTTTTTTGGTCAAGGGTGAGAAGAAGTGAGATCTTTTGAAAACTTCACACCCTTGACATGTTTGCTTTTAATATAAAAGTTAGCAAAATCTCCAGAAAAAATGAAAACTAGAAGTTAGGTTAGAAGTTTAGCCTCACTTCTAACCTCAAAACTTCACCACCACCCCCTGTGAAGTTTATTAGGTTGACTTCTAAACTCAAAACTTCTAGCTTCCCTTTGACTGCTCATTTTCCCTCTATAATGTGGTATTGGTTATTTCCCACCCTGAGACCGATTTAAGTGGGGGTTTTTTGGGGGTTTTAACCCAAAAAAACTCAAATCTGTCCAATGAAAACCCACCCCCAACTCCCCAAACTTGCCAAATCATAACCTAACATAAAAAAATCAAAACAAAGAGTTCGTCTCCCTCAGCGCCTCCTTCGTCTCCCTGGAATATACCTTCTCCAGCATGAAAACCGACAAATAACACCTAATTTGAAACTCCATTTCTGGCAATCTCACAGAAATCCTAGCAATTCCCTACAGTCGCGCCGTACTTGCAGTGACGCCCACCAATAACCCTCTCCCCTTTTCGACTCCCATTTCTCACAAACTCTCTCTCTTCAACACATTATAACCCTTTACGATTGCATCACCACAGAAACAGAAAACTTCAACCTTCACTATCACGAATTCTGTCATCAAAATCCTACCCTCAAAATTTTTTTAATTACTTTTAGTCCATCCTTCCTAATGTAAATTCCTTCTAACACTAGCCTTATTATATATACATCTACGCAACTTTACAACAAATTATTTAAATATCACACAGAACAGCAAAAATTATTAACCTTGAATTCGCACTGTCTCGGTATATCTTTGCTTTACCCGCTTTGCTCTCTCAATTAAAACACTGATCTCCTCTTTCCTAATCGTTGACAAGGATTCTAGTGACGACCACAATGAATTTGCACTAGAAATAGTTTTTGCAGAATTTGTAAAATATGAACAGTCGACTACCACAGGGCTATTTATAGACCCCACGCGATTGCTCATTACACCACTCACGACCATTCGATTACTCGAGCATAATGCCTTACACGTCTTATCTCGAAGTCTTTGACTCTTCGCCTTCTAAAAGATAACAAACCCATACACTGTTGCTCCAACCCTTCCATATCTCAAAGAATACCCTTTGGCATATCCATACTCGACAAAACACAACCTATTTTATAACAAAGATGTTGTACATCCATTTCCTTATACTTTAAAATGTCACCTACAGGAATACACCTAGCCATTTTTAATTCTATCATTACCACGTCACATTTATCATTATTTACAATTCCCCTATATTCACGGAAAAATCGTCAAAATTTAATTCAAAATTTAAATTTTATTCGACATTACAATAACCCATATGCAATATTGGATTAGTACTTGCCATTCAATCACACGAGTCAAAAATATTCGACAACATTACTCATTACAAACATCGATATTCATCTCTGACAAACAAATTAATTCTATTTTACCATACTAAAATTGTTCGATCCTTACATCGACTACATCAAATGCAATTAGCATTTAAATATTCCTAATCGCATCAGCATCTTCCTTCCTAACCAGCATTTTAGTACGAGTGCACATATAACTCACACATTCCGGAGGATTTCAAAATTCAAGTTGGTAGCGAAACTAAAAATCCTTTTCCGTATTTTTTGCCTCTGCCTCGCTCATCCCTTCATAATTCGATTCAGCAGTAGCTTCCATTTAATAATTGACGCACCAGTTTCCAAAGTACCGCCTATACAATTCTCAACACTTAGCTTGAACACGGCTGAATTCTTCATTCCGCACTTGTGCCCTAGTCTTCACTAGGGTTGTTAAGAGAAACCCGCCAACCCAAAAACCAACCCGAACCGATCAAATCCGACCGGTTCGGTTCGGCTTTGTTGATAAGTCGGTTCAATTTTGGTTCAGAAAATAGAGACCCGATTAGAGTCGGGTCAGTTTTGGTTTTCGATCTGGATAAATCGGATAGGCCCGAACCGAATTTATATCATAAATGAAAGAAACCATCTCTCATTACCTTTGGGATCTCTCTCCTGGAACTCTCCCTCCCAAATCTTGGATGCATTCAAACCTTAGAAACCTAATCTTGGATGCATTATAACCCCAAATCTTGAATAATCAATGCTCTACCCCATCATTTTCGATCTGCATTAACAATCAATTGCAAACCCAAAGAGCAGTTGTTCTAATTCGAAAAGCTTCTCGGGTAACAACAATGGTGGATTCGACAAGTTAAAGAAACTATTGGTGGCGGTGGAGGATCTTGATGCGACAGTAACAATGGAACTGTGATTTGAGGTGGATGTGGGCGGGTTATTGTGAAGAGAATGGCTGATTGAATTACACTAACAACGCACATCATTGGAACACTATAAATAAAAGTAGCCTCAATAAGGGGAAAGAGAGAGAGAGAGATACATGTAGAGTATAGAGTGTAGAGTGTAGTAATTGGGATAAGGAGAAGATAATGTTGGGCACGTAGTCCTCCATAATTTTTAGCATCCTCCACCGCGTGGGACCCAACAATCTAGTCTATTAAAAATTGGACATATTCTAGTTTATGTTTGAGCTACAGAAGTTACGAATTAGCAGTTGGGTCATGTGCAAATTCTATTCATTCAAGTCCAGATGTTAAGAGGAGGAACAAGTTAATTTCTCTTCACAACAATAATGGTACACATTCTCTCTCTCTATTGAGACCTAATTGAGTGATTGATTTGCTTTGTTTGATTCTCATAAACTTTATCAGGGGAGGAGGAGTTCGTTGGTTTGAGTAAACTCAAATGCTGCTCGCACCGTAATCACTTGATTTGCATCCAATTTGACTCAGTTGAAGAGTACGAGAGAAGATATCAAAGAGTTATGTTGGGTTGTGGATTGATTTTGTAAAAAATTATATTTTTGTTGAAAAAGGTCTAGAATAAGCCAAAACCCGAGTTATGGACCCGGACAGACCCGACCATTTCGGTTCGGTTTTGATCCGGGTTTGGGTTGAGGTCGGTTCGGGTTCGGTTTTAAATTTTAAAAACCCGATTCTTCCGGGTCGGATCAGTTTTGGGCCAAAACCCAGGCCGATCCGACCCGTGTGCAGCCCTAGTCTTCACCATCTCAAACAACACATAATCTCAATTTCACTTAGCACATGGGGTACTTATAGTCCAACAAAGTCCAAGTCAATTTAATCCACATTTATTTCTCATTAAAACTTTACAATTTCAAAAGTCAAATCAATCAACCTCGAAATCCGTTCCTAGCTTCATACAGTCAACTATACTTCAAGATGTATTATACTAAAAACTTATACATATTCAACACATTTTACTTCGACATCAAAATAATTTGATAACTTATTTATTTTACAATACTTTAAACAACATAAAAAGTCGAAGAACAAAGTTTATTCAATGAACTATCTATTACATTTTACATTCGATAATTTACTCATTCGATTACATTACATCTAGGTATAATTCTATCTTTAATTCGACTTGAAGGGTTAATTGCTCTGTGCATTTTTTTACCAGAATCTGACATTATTGCTTCTTATCACCAGAATCTGACATTAGCTCTAGCAACAAGGGCAATGATATCCTAAGAAACTCAATGAATCTCAGGTCAGGGAACTTCTAAATAGTGTTGCTTCTGTAGAAGGACTGCAGTAGAAAGTTACAAGAAGGTACCTTGGATCGTCAAGATCCCAGGACGCCCAGCCAACCTTCACATCATCATCTTCAATAAGAACAGTAGCCCCTTCTTCAAAAATTTGATGAACTTCAATACCTTCGCCAACAGCAACTGACACCAACCCCAACGGATACCCCGCGTGAAAACGTTCTCTAACTCCACCTCCCCCAAATCCCCCCACCATGATGGCAACCAATACAGGATTAAAAAACAAGGACTTACAAAAATACTTTACCTCTGCTTGGTCGTCACGGTAACCGTCTTCCTCCTCAGGCCATTTACTGCACCACACTTGGGGTGACATCTTTCCAAATAAACTACCACACAATTCTTCTTTACACCATCTATTTATACCTCCACTTTCAGTTGCCAAGTCCAATGTTCCGCATTAATGCTCATCGGAAAAACCATAACAAGGTTCCCTTGACTTTGACCTCGAAAATGACAACATGAGGACTTTCTATACATTCGACAACCTCTTCAAATTCCAATTTATTCTCGGCAAAACCACAAGTGCTTCTGTCGATAATGGGACGATTGTAATAGCATATTTCCCAGATTCGACAAGAGTAAGCCAGCATAGCATAGTCAAGGACAGCCCAACATTCGAGAAGATACCACAAGTCACCGATCTACGAAAAGTAGCCATTGTGCCTGGTCAAGAAAGAGCCGTTAGAGATCCGTAAAGTTCGCCCACAACCCCCAAAATAGGAAATTATGTTTTTTTGTAAACTGCCTGAATCTACTATAAATACAGGCAGAAAATGGATAATTCAGATCCGCAACTTTACTACTCATCTTTCCTTACTTTACTGTCTCTCCACAAACTCTTAATAACTAGCAACCTATTGGATTTTACATCAAAATCATCCTCGAGGTCATAGTTTTTCTTAGCTTTTACTGAGTTTTCATGTAAAATCTTATTTGTTTTAGTTTATTGCTACCTCATCCCTACAAAAAGTATTGGCGAAGATTATCCTTCCGGAAAACACGTCATTACACTCTCTTAGGTCATAATTGAAAAAAAATTACTTTGAGATATCAAGGATTTTTCTGAATTAAGAATATACTTTGCTCCATAGAGTCCTTATACATTCTTTTGCTCCTCTTCTTCGTATGATCCATCCTCATCCACCTAAAAGTGAAGGTTTCTGGCCCATTGAACTCCTGCCAATTGAACAGATTATAAGAATTTAGTTTCAATTCTATTTTTTACCATGTACAAAATTAATCCCATGCATAAAATGATAAGGTCAAGAATACAAAACCTGAAGCATCCTTAGCTCCACTTTGGTAATCTCCCAATTATTGATAAAAACACGTGTGTTTCCATTGTCAGCATATGGCATGGTCGCATCGCCAACATTCATATGAGGGCTAATAAAATTGAAAGGTTTATTTCCTTCCTATCAAATACATCCATAATGTCAAATTTCGTAACAATGAAATGAAGTGGGAAAAAAAAGATCACATGAGTTTGTATTTTTACCTTTCCCCGCCCATAGACATGATATTGTATCATACATATATACCTGGTTTTAGCTTAGCTGGTGGGTTTGGGTAGCATTGTAATAGTACCAACTCTTCTTTACAAAGTTGACCCCATACACATAAACATTATTTGCTTGTAGTTTATTTGCATCACACAGTTACCTAAATAATTTTTTTGAATTCCAACTAGCTCAACAACTTTTTAAGCATTAGAGAGCAGTTACCCATACGGTACCCCTTTTCTTTGAATTTTCAATCAAATAACCGAAGCAAGGAACATATTTCCTTCCTTTTGGCATTAAATCCATTTCTCTTAACACACAATTACTGCAATACTTTGAATTTCAGACAATGCAAACCACATTTTCAGTGAGTTGATTTCCTTTAAAGCACCAATAACACAACCCTTTCTTAATTTTATGTTTGATTCTCTCCTTTCTAAGATAGTCTCTGATTCAACATGACTCAACTCATCAAACATTTTTTTTCCTTGTCTCTGCATCACAGAACGTAACGACAATTGTTCTTTTTGGAGACTTTTTTTCACGGTCCAGGTCGTTATCATCTTTCTCACACCCCAAAACACCCGAGCTTCCATCCCTCATAAGTCTGCAATCCTCAAAACGTTTTCACATTCACTGTAGCTTGTAAGCCTCCTAGATTCTCAAAGGACGTGCAAACCACAAGAGCTCTAGTCGAACAAAGCAACACAAATGTTGCATGCTTGAGTTTTCTACTCACAATCTACAACAGCAAATCAATTAGTAAGTATAAAATTTAAACAACATCACCAGTCAAACATTCTTACCTCCATTTCTTTTGTTTGAACTTTTACCCCATTTCAATATTGATTATGTTAGACTATCATTACTTTGTAATCCTCACTTGTAAATTACATTTGCTTTTACTGTGTAAGATTTAGGTGTAAAAAATTTATTTACACCCCTGGATCATATCCATAGCCTCCGATCATCATGGTACTTCATATCTATGCCGATAAACCAAGACCACAATGAAACAACCTCATTTACACCCGTGTTGTACAAGCCTGATAAAAATAACAAATAGAATATCCACCGAATGAAAGGTTTGACATAGTTGAAAAACATCAATGAAAACCAGATAAAGTAAAATTTCATATTCCTTAAAAAATAAATTGATATTTTTTGACTTGTAGAGAAATATTTTCGCGCAGTTTAGATCCTTCCCTTTTCATTGGTATCAGAGCCATGTGTGGCTAATCATATGGTTCGCGTAGGTATGTTAAGTCTCATATGAAAACCTAGGTATGACTTACTGTGTATCCTTGTTCTTGGTTAAATATGTTTACTCAGTTTAGTTTAGTAATAGACGTAAGTATGTTTCCTGTTTATCTTCTATATCTGGTTAAAATATTTTCTCAGTCTAGCCTGGTGAGAGAATTGGGTATGGTACGTCACCCAAGTCGCGTACGGCGTTGTTGTTCCGGAAGTGGACGTTTAGCCGGTAAATCGTTGACAGACGTGTACCTGAGTCTTTCACTAAGACTATAATGTTTCGACATCTTAAACAGAAAGAAAAGACCAACAGTAACCATACTAACATCTTTTACTAGGATTATACTGTTTACACATTTTTATCAGGCTGCAAGGATTAGCAGTAACCATACTGAATTTACTATATGGGATTTACATATTTATGTGATCCATCCTTCACATATGGATGAAATCAATAGGTCTCAAGAAGACAATTCATTTGTAAAAAATTCTGAATTAATTGGGTTTGAACAAACCCAGCAACTGAACCAATGGACCATACCATCCATTAAATTCAAATTAATATATAAACAAGGTAAGTTCAATTTCATTAGTCAATATAATATCAAGATTATGGAGCAATCCATAGCTCTTGACAGTGAATGCCATACTTTGAAGCTTCTTAATCTTAATGACATTGAGAGGTATCTGAAAAAATATAGCTATCTGCATGTATGATGCATTCAAATTGCATTCAAACCGTTGACTCTCCAAGGGAACAATTCTAGCATTCTTGCTTATCTCAGAGATGAGAGAAGTCGAGAATTCCAATCATCCCTTATGGGAATAGTTCAAACTAGCCTCTGTCATAGACCAGTCTATTTCGATGTCTATCCCAACTTAACCTTGCTCTTTACAGATAGGTCCTTGCTTGATGTTCTTAGTCTCTGAATCCAGACTCAGGGTTATGATTTTATCCGTAGAGCCGAAGTCATAGCCGTTATCTACATAATTCACCATAAGGTTATGAACACCTTATGCCCTAGGGCAATTCTAAAAAGTGAACCAGGTAAAACCGTAGCAGTCCAGAGTAACTGTTTAACTACTAATGTTGTAGTTAACAGACTTATAAATTGGGATGAAATTAACATCCCTACTGAATGGGTCCTACCTAAAGCTGTAATCCCCAGACCTAGGTTTAATAACCAGGTCAACCAAATCACCCAAACTTTTGATGGAGATGTTGAGATAACCTTTGCATCTCATCCCATCAGACTATCCCTTCACAAGAGTAAGTCTTGTAAGCAGCTAGCGAGTGAGGAAGAAATTTCTTATCATGTTTCCTGTCCTTCTTCCCAACCTTCAATTTCTAGACATTCCACATCTTAACCCATTATCAAGGGCATTAGACTCTCTGACCAACAAATCCCCCATGGATTCTATCATGATCCCACTACCAGTACCAGGTCCGAAGTAGATCAACCTACTTCCCCTAAATCAGAAGCAATCTTTTATCTTTAAAAATCTTTATGAATTTAAGCCCTAACTCTTTAATTCGCCAGTTTATCTGGGATGAATTCAGAACTACCAGAAATGATATCTTCAGAAGATGGTATCATTAGAATTTTACCGAAGAAAAATTGGGACTTATTGAAGACATTTACTATTATGAGATTGAACACAGCCAAAAAATCATTTTCTTTTATGATTGGTTCATCACATGGTATTATTGTCCTCAATACATTATCAGTAATATGGAGGATTTCACCAAGACATGGGTAAAAGCAGATGGCTTAGAAGTCCAATCTGTCCACCCTTCTCCTGAATCTCTCCATTTAATCAAAGGCAATCATAACTCCAAACCTTTGGAGGCTAATGCTTTTACTTATCCTAACAATACCTTAGCGGATGTTACTCTCGTCGTTAAATAGAATAATTGGGCTAATGTTACTCTCCAAACAATTGGAAATTGGCTGAATCGCATCGAAGATCACATCCAACTTCCTAATACTATCGACATTGATGAAGACAGCACATTGTCTAGTACACATCATGCTGATATTAAACCTATATGTGAAGTAAAAGACTTTAAGCTTTCAGATTCCGAGGATTCTGAATTTGTTAACCTTTTGGTTAAAAGGCTTAATAAGCTTAGTATTAATACTCTGGATCAACCCTCTACATCAGAAGCAACCTCTGATGACCAATCCGAAAGTTTCATTCAAACAGCTGAAACCAGTTTTCATAAAATTGAATATGAACCATCCCAGTTAAGAACATATTATAAAAGACCTTCTCCTCAGGATCTTTTATTTTTAAATGATTTTCTTCAAAATTAGATGTCTTATAATGGACGTACCATTTATGAATGGAATATCGATGGTTTATCCGAATATCAAATTTATGAAATTATCCATAAAATGCTTATGTATGCATGTATCTGCAAAATAGCTGGCAATGAAGACGACAGTGTTGCTAAATTTATTGCCAATGGTTTCACAGGAGCCATTATAGGCTGGTGGGACAATGTTATCACCGAGAACCAAAAAGTAGAAATTTTTGGAGCTGTAAAAAGGAAGGCACTAGTACAAATCTTGTCAAAGATGCGGTTTATACCCTTGTGCAGACTATTCTCTTACACTTTGTAGGACTTTCCCCACAGAGACATGAGCGGAATAGAGAACTCTTGCAAAATCTTAGATGTCCTTCCCTCACACATTTTAAGTGGTATAAGGATGTTTATATCTGTAAGGTTATGCAACGCAATGATGCGAATGCAGAACATTGGAAAGCCAGATTTATTGATGGCCTTCCCCCATTGTTCGCTGCTAAAGTTCGTCAAAAACTCAAAGACCAGTATGATGGTAATTCCATACCTTACCATAACCATACCTATGGTCAACTTATTAGTAATATGTATATATATATATATCCCCTATTGATCATAGACTGCGATGGTCCATAAAAATACAAATAATCAACCCATGATATGCACCATAACATGTATGTCTGTTATTGTTTACTAATAATGTGGATGCAAAGTGTAAATGAATTTCTTTAAAGAGGCCAAAGTTATATACATGAAAACAATAATTAACCCAATGGTTTCTTGAAAATCATACTTTTGAATATGAGGTATATATGTCCAGGCGTAAGTGAGCTAAGGCGTGTAGCAATGATCAATGGTGGCACCCAAACTTGATTATATTCATAAGGAAAAAACACGGTTATACGGTCCATCGATCTCTTAATGAAAATGACTATACGTCCTCCACAAAGAAGTATATATTTCTTAAGTGTAGTTAAAATAAAAAGATTGTGCCAGTGCCACGAGATTAATATTTGTTTTGGAATATGAACATTTTGATTGCATAGTTTCTAAGATTTTAAGTTGAAGCCAATCTCACAAAAGATCAAGATCACTATATTTCGTGCCTAAATAAATAAAGATGCGTGTCTAACCTAGATTTTTAATAAGAAAAGGCTATGTATAATATATGAATTTAAACGCGTAAAGGTTATAGGTATTTTTAGTGGCGTAAAGTTAGAACCTTATAATTATTAATTAATCAATATGGAAAACCATAATGTCATACAATTGCTGCCTACAACGCTCCTAGACGACTTAGGAATTTCACTTGACTTGCTGTAAAATTTATAACCTAAAAGTATACATTATCAAAGTTTGTGGTGTAACAATGATCTTGCGGTTCAATTAATGGTGTGCAGGAGGTGAATTACAATCAAAGTTTTTGCTTTTATTGATATCGAACGCAAATTAAGCAGACAATAGGTCTATGAGGGGAGTAAAAGAGAAAGGATGGAGAAAAGAAAAGAAGATGAGATCAAAATCTAGTTGAATTACATAATAGAAGTCTTAATAAGAATAAAAACTTATGTGAGGATTATTTTATAAGATGGCCGCCTAGTATTACCACTCGTCCCAAGAACAATTTTTTTTGGGACCGAACCGGAGTAGAGGATGATTAAAACGTTCCTAAGTAAAAATCGAGATACGACTAAATTCGTCCATGGGTCATCTCAGAAACATGAAAAAAATGCACTTGGTATGTTCTTTAATTCTGTATATTCGACAACTACTTACAATGGAAAAAATGCTCTTGGTATGTTGTTTAATTCGGATTATTCGAAAACCCATGAAATTTATGTTACAATGGAGAGTAAAGATTACCGTTAGTGAGGCGATCAAGTGCGAAGGAGACTTGGTCTGACTTCGAACTACGTTTTCAGCCTTCGCATCGAAATTGCTCCTAACAGCGCCGAGAATCGAAGAAATCCCATTTGCCAAAGCATTACAACTCGTATGATCGAGTGAGGGTTCAATGGGATTAAAAGATGGGTCTTGATTTTGTTATGAGGGTTTAGATTCTTGAAGAGATTGGGGGATTTCGCAAAACATGGTGTAATTGGTTTAGGGTAATTGTAGATTTACAGAAGTGGAATCCATTGCAATTAGAAATTTAAAGTAACCCAATTCAACACTAATTCAAATAAACTTAATCCCACCAAACGAATTCAGCTAAACCTACTCCAATTTCACCACAAATTGAACCCCAATTCATATCTAATCACCACTCATCGTCTAAAAATCACAACTTTAATAGGTAAATCGAAAAATTAAATAATAATAATAATAATAAATCGAACCTGTGATGATTGCTCGTAGATTGAAGTAATGGAGCTCGAAAACGAAATCAATGCAGAGAACCCTAGAATCGAATAAGGGTGGGTTCCTCTAATTTCAAATGATTTGAGAGAGAAAGATTTGGGAAAGAAGAGAAGAATGAGGGAGGAAGAGAAACAAGGGCTTGAATATTTGCATTGAAAAATTAATTAGGGGGAATACTCATCGTAGAACGCCACTCCGCTCTTTATAAATAGTTATTAGAACTAAAAACCTTTGAATTGCATAAAGGCAATGGTTCAAGGTGTACTTAGATGAATTAGGGTTTTGTTATGAGGAAGATGGAATTTAGATTAAAGATAGATTCAAGATTACGCTACTACCTTTGAAGTACTAGGTTTAACTTTGTATTTTAGAGGGGTAATGACGGAATTCAATACTACCCATTGAAATATGACAAATGTGTAAAGCTATTTTAGATTATAAGTTTGTATTCGACAAGGGGTATATTAGACCGACAAAAAAATAGTGTTTTTAGTCGATTTTGGTCAAAAATATCTAATGGCCTTCAACAAATCCTTATATTGAAGTTATAAATATAGCATTTGATAACTCCTAAAGTTGTGTGGAGGAATCTGATCAACGGCCGAGATGTATTCTCATTCAATGGATTTTCCTTTAGTAGTGTATAGATATAGGGATTCGTCTTCGCCACAAACTCATGGTGTTTTCATCCGTATTACGGCGACACTAGTTTAGTCCAATGGTGCTAATTAGTATTAAACACAGAACCGGACTCAAATCTGGGACAATAAAAAAAAACTCACTTTCACAGACATGCAATCTTGAAAACCTCTCATAAATAATACATTGTTATTGTTTTGGCTTTTAATGGCGACACAGAGAAAGAGAGTGCCAAAGAAGGAGAAAAAGATGGAGATGGATGATAAAGAGGTCATGACTAATGTTCCACTATCATGATTCGAAGATTGGGACCTGTTTGATGGAAAGCCAAAGTGACATAATGCAAAGTGCAATCCTAGTTTTCACGCAATCGGTTGATATTTTTAACCAGTTTGATAAGGTTTTTCTTTTTTGTTGCTCTCTCCTATCCATTCTTGTTCGTGTTTGTGTTTCTTATTTCTTGTTTTTGTGTGTTTGTGTTTCAGTGTCTAAAAGAAGTGTTTGCAAGAGAAGTGAAGAGTAAAAGTTACTATCAAGGTGAGTTTTATCGATTTATATTCTGTTTCTTGTTTTGGATATGGCGAATTGAGATTTTATGGCAAACCCCTTTTGATCAAAGCCTTATGGGGTTGGTAATATCGTATCTTAAAATCATTCCCCAAAATTTGGTTTCTTGTATTATTTACTGTTGCGTTGGTATTTTAGATGAACCCCAGTCGATAAAAACATTCGTTGGGTTAGTGAAATTGCATAATGGGGTCTTAATAAAATACCCCAATTGAGCAATCGGTCTCTGGATGGTTTTGCACCGTATACATACCTCAGTAACAATTTAAACTCGGTTTCATGTTTCTTTAATTTTTAATGTTGCATACTTGCATTGGAATTTTTATACGAAGCATAAAATTCGGTTTCGACATGCATATTGCTTGGTTTTATCAATCGTATTGCTCTATATGGTGGCTAATAGTATTTGTTGGGATGGGCGTCTCTGATGTGAAAACACTGACAAAATTATAAGGAAAAAGGCAGAGGATACAGAAGTCAAATACTCAAATGTCACTGCTCGTTGTATCGTACCCCAATCATTCCAATAATCTGCCAAATATTGTCATTTGCAAGTGTACTGCGACGAATTTTAAAACCCTACTGCTATATGTTTGTGTAGGAGCCAAGTTTCGTAGAGGGAGAAACTAACTCTTACACCTCGGGGTTCTCTTCGATTAGGGGACTAAGCAAGCATCTAATATAATAACAGACAATATTACTATACTAACACACTTGCGTGGAGTCCTAGAATGGGTTACTCCACGACCACTAGCGAGGATTTTTAATGGTTGATGATATATATCTAGTTTAGGTAACCGGTTGAATAGAGGTTGATTACAGGGTGGTCGAAGGTCATCTTTGAGAGTTGATGGGAGAAATTTTATAACCCCTTCATAGTGCATCCTCCCTCTTATTTACAGGATATAGAAAGGGCTGAGTCACCATGGGAGGTCAGGTTACATGTATACCCTTTGGGGACAACTGACTTGTACCCAGAGTCAGTTCTGACACTGTAGCTGTTGGTTCTGACACTGTAGCTGTTGGTTCTGATACTATAGTTGTCAAGCGGCTTATTTTACTATTTTGTCTGGTGAGCTGGCTGTCAGACATGTCTGCCTTCGACCATGTATGACCATGGTCGAAGTATTTCTGGTACTGATGTTGAGTTCTGACGCTGCTTATCTATCTTTGACTATGGCAGTTAGCTTCGATGATTCCTTCGAGTAATTCGATTAGTCTCGGAAAGCTTCGTGGACTTAGTTACTGTCTTGTTGGGCTTCGAGTCTCTAGGTAGGCTTCAATGTAGCCTTCGATTATTCAACTTACGCTAGAAGGCTGGGAGTAGGCTACTACACTCGCCCCCTCTCAGTAGGAGCCTCAGAAATTGGTGTAGATGGCACGTGTTAAGAAAAATGGTTGGGCATGGGAAGTTGGAGAGTTGACTGGTTGAATATGGTCAATTTCAAAGGGAGTAATTAAGGAAGTTAATTAAGAGAAGTGTTGATTAAGGGGTAATAAATGACCCTTAACCCAAGTATAAATGGGGGGTGTTAGGGGGGGTGGGGGGTTTCAGACTACCTTCATCTTATTCTTTGCATAATCAAAGCCATAGAAACTACACCCAATAAGAGGTACCAGAAAAGAATTGAGGCAAGGGAACAACGTATAAAGGAGAAAACGGACGCGCTGAAGGAAAAGTTCTTTGTGGATCACGGTCTGGACTGGGAGCTGCCTGAGTTGGTGGAACTGGAACCGGGAGAACCTATCTGCGGGATGCCGTACAAGCTTTGGTGGACGGTGCTTCAGTGGTTGGGTCCCAACGTAAGTAATCTATACTTTTTGCTTAAGAGCCTGGCAACTGACTAGGTAGATGTTAAGGATGCCGTCCAGTATGAAGTGGGGATCTACAAGAACTGCCCCGTATGCAAATAGGGGGATTCTCTGAAAAGTTATGGTAGTGTAGATGTGGTGTATGTTGTTACTGCTGTAGGTGTTGTTGTATTGCTGGTGTTGATTCTCTTTCTCCTATTTTGTAGGCCGGAGGGCTATTGTTTTATTTTTGAATGAAAAATATGTTCGTCGAATTGATGATAGACGAACCATACTAGGTGTTGCAAACGATGATAGTGTAGGTGCGGAATTAATTATCAAACTTCAAACTTAAGTAACGAACACGATTAAAAATGGTAAGAAGCTTGAGTTATGTCATATAATCAAAAAATACTGATGGGATGGGTTACCCTTTGGTCTAAGGGAAAATGTGGACGATGGTTCGGAAAGGAATGCATACGAGGGCTTGGAAATTTCTATTGTCGAAGGCATATGTACTTTGATTGTAAATTTTGACAGCCGTAATAGCAGACGTGTCAGAGGCGATACTATGCCTAGGGTAGTGTGCCACTGCAGGTCATCATGATGTTTCCTTGGGGTATGAGAAAGAGGTGGAGGTGACACGTAGGTTTGAGTTGACAGCTTGGGCAGTGCACCAGAAGCTTCGAGAGGTATAAAATATATTACTTGATGTGAGCGTGTGATACGCATAGGAGAGGAAGTGAGGGTAAAATTGTCAAGACACAACTCATCCAAAAAATAAGGGGGAGTGGAGGAATGGTAATGATGGCGAGTGGGGAAAATCGAGGCAGTTTTATTTTTTGAGGTGGTACTTGAAGAGGTGAGAGAGAAATTTATTGTTCCCAACCAATCAATTATAGAGAGAACAAAGGAGGAAAATAGGGAACACATACGCCATTATTGTGGTAAAGCTTGTTGGAGAGGAGAGAAGAACACTTCGTGGTTGCTGAGAGAACTGGCCCATTTGAACAGGTATGTCTTATGATTTCTTGTAAAAATAGGTGATTTGTATTTGTACTCTACTGCTTTGCCGTGTCGCCTTTTGCATTTGTATTTTGCTAGTATTGTGGGGTAGGTTCTGCTAGGGTATTTGTTTGTAACGGCATGACCGAGGAAGGGGGTAACCCATGTGGCTGGAGGTTCGGCCCAGTAGTGAATTGGGGAGAGTGAGGGGGTGATTGAGGTTGTAGTCGAACATTCGACTGTGGGTTGGGCGAGTTTGAGAAGGTAGAGCGTAATATGATATCAAAATGTGATAGTCGAATATATTGATCTAATTGCGTACCACTTCTTTTGTAGGGTATAATGCACACCCGTCAAGCTTCGAAGGTGAGGCTGATAGATGGGGAGGATGACGTAAATAAACCAAGTGCATCTGGTTGAGGTTGAGGGGATGAGAGCAGCGATGTAGAAGTGTCAGACATTATAACGGCCGCTTCATTGGCTATGGTCGTGCCAGAGGTTGAACCTTTGACTAGGAACCGTTGTAGGACTCGAGTAGTCAGGGAGAGTAACGAAGAGGAGGTTGAGGAGGGGGAGGGAAATGAAAATGAAGGTAATGTCAAACCTTCGGGTGAGGAGAATGAGGAAGGGGAAGAGGAGCAGAGTGAGAATAGGGATGATTCAAACAATACGGGGACACCATCGGGACCAGTCTCGGCTTAGGAAAGGGTGAGATTTGATTGATTCAAGGCAAAATATGAGTTTTCAAAGGTGGGTGCTATACTGGTTCCTATAGGGGTAGGTTTTACATACAAGGATGCCCCACAGGTGGGTATCATGGCGTTCTGAAGTCAGATTCAACTCGGGATGCAACTGCCCCTTCGAAAGCTGGTGAAGCAGGTATTAAATTTTTGGGAGGTTGCCTCATGCCAGATGAATGGTAATTTTTTTGAGATGATGAGGGTTGTTGAAGGGATGAATGTAAAGCTGCAAAGTGAGAAGGAGGGTTTGATCGAGTGGTTCGATATGGTATTTTTCTACTCAAGGAAAGAAAATAAAAAGGCAGATACATATCACATTTAATGCCATGAAGACAAACCGTGGTTATTTGATTTGTGTTCGATGGGGCATGGGTGGGATAAAGATTTGGTAGTGGTAAGGGGGAATTATGAGAATGTAGAAGGGGAGGAGGTGTATAAGCTAAAGCATAGGTTGTATAATCCAAGTAAGTTGATAATCGAAGACTATTTATTATGTGAATCGAATAGGTTGTTGAACTTGTTTTCTCTGTTTTGCAGATCCCAGCAGCAATACATTGATAAATTTGAAGAGGTATATTGACAAACTGATCGACCACGATGAGGAGTGGGTAAATTGGGTATTTGGGAAGTTGGGTATTATAAGGAAGAGGCGAAAGAAGACAAACACATTACTGCGAAGCATACCTGTTACAGCTGTTCAGTCAAAGAAGATGAAAGAATGAAGTGCTTCGATGAAGGCGGGTGAGATGGAGAAGGGAAGGTTGAGTCGAAAGTCGAGCTATGTGCCGAGGGAGTGGCGAGAGGGTCGGGGACCGTACACCCGAGTGTGCCTGAGGCCATTCCCGAGGCATCGCAGCAGGCTAGCAAAGGTAAGGGCAAGGCCATTCCCGAAGCTTCGACAGGGCAGCAGACGAAGACTACTCTGCGTAAGAGACCTCGTAAGCAGGTGGCCGATGATGTGAATGATCCAGTCGAGGATGGGTGACGCAAAGCTGAACTGGAGAAACAGGCTCGAGCAATGGTCGCGTTAATGGCGACCCTCTGCAAAATAGACCCTGATGAAGCAGGGAAGCATATGAATAAGATTCTGCATCAGGTAACTATTTTTTGAGATTCTAGAATTTTGAAAGTGACACTATGCTTTGAGAACTATTGATGAGTCGAGTATTCGTGCATGTGAATGCTTGGGACCAAGCTTATAACAAAGCCCAAAGGGTAGCAAGTAAAAAACTAAAATAGGCGATGGACAATCTGCAGCTCACGCGGGGGACCGCTATGTCACTGGAGAGCCAGGTCGATGTGCTAAATTGGGAAAAGTTACAAATTAGAGCTAAAGCTACGAGGGAGGTCGAAGCTGCGATTGCCAACAGTAATCAAATACAAAAATTACTGGAGGTAAGGCCGGCTGAGAAAGAGGAGCAGCTGGAGGAGAATAGAGCAAGTTTCCAGGCACAATACGATGAAGAGTGCTAAACGACTACAGCTCTGAAGAATTTTATAGATAGGTTGGGGTATAATCCTGAGACCTTAGAGCATTTTCCTTCGACTACAAAGTCTACTGTCGAGGATGTGGCACAGGCAGTAGGGATGGAAGTGGACCCTGTAGCGAGGGGCGCTGGAGATGGTATAGCTGATCCTGCTCCTGCGGTTGAAGGGGATGGTGCTAATTTTGGAGGGGGGTTTGCAATCGCAGGTACGGCTGATACTATAGGAAGGAACCCTACTATCAAAGTCATTGGAGATGTTGCCGTTGAAGAATCCATAGAAGGTATTAGTGCAGCCACTCCAATGTGAGTGGGATATATGTAGAAGGTATGTCTTTGTCGTCGGTGTTTTGTAATGAACTCTCTTTCCTTGCGTTGTTGGTATATTGAATTGGAATGATTATGTATTGGCTATGTATTATTTGAACCATGAGTATTGTATTTGAACTTTGTCTGGCGGTATGTATTGGACTAGCACTGCTTGTATGTATTTGACTTGAATTCCTAGTGCGTTTATATGCTTGTATCTGTATTGTACAATTAAAAGTATAGAATGTTCTGCCCTGGTGGGTTCAACCTGGAACCTTGAAGAACTTCGAGGTCGCCCCTGAGTATCAGTCAATTCGAAGGGTTGACGTGATACTTAGGTTTGACCGAGTCGAGAAGTGTACTGAACCTCGAAGGTCGCCCCCGGGTGTATCTGCAGGGTTGAGCCCAAATGAAGCATTATATGGTTGACCCTAATGCATCCCCGAAGGTCTGGTCTAACAACCATTCATGCCCCTCAGATTTGCTCCAATTGGAACCTTGAAAAAAATTAAGGTCGCCCCCAAGTATCAGTCAGGTCGAAAGGTTGACGTGATACTTGGGTTTATCCAAGAAGTTTGCTGGACTTCGAAGGTCGCCCCAGAGTCTATCCACGGGATTGAGCCTAAACAAAGCATTATGTGGTCACCCCCACTGCATTCCCGAGTGTCCGGTCTTTTGGCCATTCATGCCACTTGGGTTTGCTTGAATTGGAAAATAGAAAAACTTTGAGGTCGCCTCCAAGTATCAGTCGGGTCGAAGGGTGGACATGATACTTTGGCTTGACCAAGAAATTTATTGGACTTTGAAGGCCTTAGCGTAAACGAAGCATTATGTGGTCGCCTCTAATGCATTCCCGAGTATCTGGTCGTTCGGCCATTCATGCTACTCGGGTTTGCTCGAATTGGAAACTTGAAAAACATCGAGGTCGCCCCCAAGTATCAGTCGGGTCGAAGGGTGAACATGATAGTTAGGTTTGACCAAGAAATTCATTGGACTTCGTAGGCCTTAGCCTAAACGAAGCATTATGTGGTCGCCCCCAATGCATTCCTGAGTGTCCGGTCTTTCGGCCATTCATGCCACTCAGGTTTGCTCAAATTGGAAACTTGAAAAACATTGAGGTCGCCCCCAAGTATCAGTCGGCTCAAAGGGTTGACATGATACTTAGGTTTGTCCAAGATGTTCATTTTGAGATAGGACATGTAGCTCATAGAATAAATAAATATGTTGATTGATTATACTGTATTTACATCAGTTGAACAAGGTGGTGGCCGCGGCCTGTTGTATAAGGCTAACTGCATTGTGTTCTAAGTGTTAGATATAGGCTCCTCAGCTTCTGTCATTAGATAGCAGGATCATTTATCAGTTTTATCGTACAGGACATAAGGTCCTTCCCAGAATTTGGCTAACTTGCCAGCATTGCGAGGCATCGAAGATGGTGTGACCCGTCAAAGTACCAAATCTCCAATATTGAAACTGCATGGTCGAACTCTCTTGTTGTATGACTTCTGGAGAGAGAGGTGGTAACGGCCGAGGTTAGCGATGACTCGGTCTCTGATTTTGTTGATCCATAACATGTTGCATCCAAGTTTGAACTCATTATCTTCATCAGGGAGATCGGGATCGTGTGTTGGTACTTCGAACTGGGATGGCAGTACAACTTTAGTATCGTAAGCCAAGAGGAAGGGAGTGCAGCCAGTCGCCTTTCTTGGTATGGTACGGTAGGCCCAGAGTACATGTTATAGTTCATGAACCCATCGGCCTTTCTTCTCATCTACGCGCTTTTTAAGACCGTCGACTATAGTTTTATTGATTGCTTTGACCTGGCCATTTCCTTGAGGGTAATAAGGTGTGGAAAGGGAGAGGATGATGTTATACTTCTTAAGGAAAATACAAACTTTGTTCCCAACAAACTGTAAACTGTTGTCGCATCAATTCATGTGGGGGCAGCCAAAATGTGTGA
The DNA here is from genome assembly GCA_014058105.1 of Kingdonia uniflora. Taxonomy (NCBI): domain Eukaryota; kingdom Viridiplantae; phylum Streptophyta; class Magnoliopsida; order Ranunculales; family Circaeasteraceae; genus Kingdonia; species Kingdonia uniflora. The sequence goes on along the minus strand of JACGCM010000816.1, from coordinate 8,773,762 downwards.
TGATATTCTCCCATAAGAACTTGATAACTTCCTCTTCTTTGGTTCGACATAGAGGCACGGCTTTGACCCACTTAGTAAAGTAATCTATTACGACTAGAATGTGTTCTCGTCTACCCGAAGCCTTGGGAAAAGGGCCCACTGGATCAATCACCCATCGTTTAAAGGGCCAAGCGACTTGGCTGCAATGGAGGTCTTGTGAAGGGCTTTGGATATCATGACTGTGACGTTGGCATTTGTCACAGTGTTTCGAGTACTCTTCAGCTTGTTTCTTCTTATTAGGCCAGAATAAACCTTGTGTTACGGCTTGAAGAGACATAGATCGACCAGCAGTGTGAGCACCGCAGGTACCTACATGGAATTTGGTAAGTATGGCAGTGGCTTCGTTGTGGGAGATGCATCGGAGGTGTATGCCGTTCAGGGATTTGCAGTGTAATCCGCCTTTTTAAAATGGTGTATCTGCGGCAATTTTCTAGTAATGAACGTTTGGCTTTGGCATCTTCTGGGAGGGTAGAACTATTGAAATAAGTAAGAAAGGGTATTCGCCAGTCATCGGTATTGAGACTCTTTCCCCCAGTATTGATGGCATTGAATTCCATCTGGTTGATACTTGGGCGTTTGAGTACTTTGATATGGAGCATTAGAGATTCAGACTGGCCTAACATGGCTATTATGTAGGCGAGGGCATCAGCATATTTATTTTTGCCTTGAAGGTAATGTGTAATGGAAGACTTTTCAGGGAAACGATCCATGCGCTGGCGGGCAAGGGAACATACTCTGCCATGCGACCGTTTGCCTAATTTTCACCAGTATACTGTCTCTGAACAAGTTGGGAATCGGTAAATACTACAAGTTTAGGAACACCATGTTCGAGGGCGAGATCGAGGCCGTGTATCAGGGCTTCATACTCGGCCTCATTGTTAGAACATTTGAAGTTTAGCTTGACAGCCTTTTCGATTCGGTTATTGGAGGGGGTTACCAGGACAACACCGATCTTAGAACCGTTAGGTCCAACGGATCCATCTATAAAGAGATGCCAACCTGTGTTAGGGTTTCATGGGTCATTCTTTTTGGGCTGGTCTTCTAGTATATCATCTTCGTGTTCTTCCTAGTCGATGTTTTCAGCCAGGAAGTCAGCAAGAAAATCAATGACTGCTTGGCCTTTTTGGGATATTTATTTCTCGAAAGTGATATCGTGTTCACCAAGATTAACGGACCACTATTGTACCCATTTGGATTTATCTTTCTTGCTAAGTATCTCTCGAAGGGGGCAATTGGTGATAATACATATAGGGTGAGCTTGAAAGTATGGTTTAAGTTTTCGAGCAGTGTAAATGAGTGCAAGGAGCAATCGTTCGAGCTTGGTTTATCGAGTCTTTGTAGGTGTCAGAGTTTTGCTGATAAAGTACTCGGGTTTTTCCATGCTGGATTCGAGTCGAATAAGGCCCAAACTAATAGAAGTGTCGGTAACTGCAAGGTATAAAGAAAATATTTCACCTTCGATGGGGGTACTGATCTTGGGTGGTCGACCAAGGTAAGTTTTGAGTTCAAGGAAGGCTTGTTCACGATCGGGTGTCCAATTTATTTTAGGGTTATTTTTCTTTTTGGCCTTGTGGACGCCTTGGTCGCGTAAGAGTGAAAGAAGCCAAGCACAACCGTCAGAAGATTTGGATATAAAATGGTTGAGGGCGGCTATCTTGTCGGAAACCTTTTGGACATCTTTTTTGGTTCGAGGGGAAGGCATATCGATGAGGGCACGGATATGACTGGGATCGATCTCGATACCTCATTTGCTGATGAGGTGGCCCAAGAATTTGTTAAAGGAAACACCAAACTTACATTTGTCTGGGTTAAGTTTCATGTTATAGGAACGAAGTATAGCAAAGATTTTGATGAGGTCCTGGATATGGGTTTATTTTTAGAGTCTTTTGCATAACATGTCGTCGATGTAAACTTCGACCGACTTGCCAAGCAAAGGTTTAAACATGGTAGTAACAAGACATTGGTAAGTGGCACCCGCATTTTTAAGGCCGAAGGACGTAATGTTAAAGCAGTAAAGACCTTGTTAAATAATAAACAAATTTTTAGTTGGTCCTCTGGGAGGAGAGGTACCTGATTGGTAACCCGAAGCCACGTCCATCATTGATAGTCGTTTATGACCGGCTGTGGCCTCCAGGAGTACTGAAATGATCAGGAGAGGAAATTTATCCTTCGGTATGTGTTTGTTGAGGTCTATGAAGTCGACGTAGATTCGGATCTTGCCGTTCTTCTTAGGGACAACAAAAATATTGGAGATCCAGTCAGCGTACTTGACTTCTCTGATAAAACCTGCGGCTAATAGTTTTTTGATCTCAAGGTTCACTGCTTCACGAATCCTTGGTGCCAAAGTGCACTTCTTCTGCTTTACGGCGGTAAAGTGAGGGATGAGGTCAAGACGGTGGCAGGCCAGGGTTGGGTCGATACCAGGGATCTCATGGAAATTCCAGGCGAAGATATCTTCATTTGCTCGAAGAAAAGTGGTGAGCTCAAGAAGTTTGACCTTATCTAAAAAACTACAGATGAATGTACCTCAATCAGGACCATCAAGTTCGATGTAAATAGTGGTGGGTTCAACATGAGTGTTAGATGGGTTCGAAGGTATTAGGAAAGGGAGAAGCATTGATTGCTATGGCTTGACAAGTTTTCTAGTAAGATTGATCTCAGGGTACTCGTAGGAGTGGGCAAGGTGTTGAGAGCCTTTCATGTTCTACGTGCAAGAGGGGTAGTGAAACAAAGTGTTTGGTGGTAAGTCAAAGGTATGACTTTCATGGCATGCAGCTAATCGTGCCCTCGAATGCCCGGGTATTCAAATTTCTTGTCGATGACGAGAAAACTAGTTTGAAGGGTGACTGGACCGGTGGTGACAGGGAGGCTAATGCGACCAACGACGACTTCGGTGCCCCATTAAAGCCCTTGAGCTCGATGTAGGCTGGTATGATAAGGTCTATTTTTTGCATGACTCGATTGGTCTGGAGATATAGTACATCTGCTCCACTGCCCTTATCAATAAGCATGGTATGGAGGACAAAGTGTTCGACCTTAATCATAATGACCAAGGGATCAGAGTGGGGGAAGCGGACATGAGAAGTTTCGCAATTAATGAAGGATATACCTTCAGGTCGAGGGCTTTGACTAGATTTTGGCATAAGGATGGGTAGCTTCTCTTGATATATAAGCTTACAGCATTCTTCGACTCGTTTACGCTTGCTCCAAGTATGACCACTGTCGATGTTGCTAACTTCGATAAGGTAGAGTTGGAAAATATGTACATCGGCTGGGTTGGTAGTTAGAGCGGGTTGAGGCTTACGATACGACCCGTCGAGATAGCTGAGGAGATCGACGATATAACGATGTAAACGAGCTTCCTTAAGAATCATTTTCAGTGATCGTTACACAGTATAACACTTGTTGGTAGAATGGCAGCTGCACTTGTGATTTTAGGTGTAAGGCTCGCCTTTCCTGACCTCGATGGGGAAAGGGGTATACTAGATAGGGTCGGCTTGTATTTGTGAGAGAAGGGTACTGATGGGGGCAGTGAGCTTTGGTAGGACCGGCATTGGTTAGCTTTTGTAGATCTCGGCAGGGGTAGCATCAGAGTAAGGGTATTTGCGGCTCTTGATCTCCTGTGAGACGGGAGCGACCATGGGTGTAGAAGATGGTCGAGGTTTGTTATGGTTGGTGGTCGAGGTTTACTCCTGGTGATTTGATTCGCGGAGGCGTTCGAGGTCGATGTATCTGATAACTTTAGATAACATCTCCTCGAGGGTTCATGGTTTATGAAGTACTATGTACTCCTTGACACGACTGTGATCTGGTAGGGCGTTAGAGTATGCGAGAATAGTATTTGCATAGTTGAGGTTTTCGACTTTGTGCGACTTATCAAGAAACTGCTTGGTAAAAGCTTCAAGCATTTCGTTGGGGGATTTGTGAAAGTTAAAGAGAGCATTGACTCGGACTTCACGGTCTTTGTTAAAGGCAAACTGGGCGATAAAATGTTTGATAATTGTTCGAAGCCTCGGATAGAGCCGTTAGGGAGGCTATGGTACCATTTGAGAGGGCTATCAGTTAGACTGGTGGGAAACATTTGACATAAGATATGGTCGGCTGTGGAATACAAACTCAAAGGTTTTAGAATTTGAGTACATAAGACTGAGGGTCGGTATTGAGGTATTTACTGATTTTAGGGGTATAAAATTTTTGAAGTACTTCGACCGCAAGAAGTTTAGGGCAAATATGGTTATTTAACCGACTTAAGTTCGGTGTGGGGATCGCACTGACGCGAATAGCGGTGTAGATTTTTTGATCGAGTTTCTACTGAGTAAGGTAGGCAGGATGGTGGGGAAATCGCTGGGATCGGGGGGGACGGGGACGAGGGTTCGACGTATGTTCAGCGCTGCGCTCCCCGAGGCATTCTCGAGCAGAGCGGCATATGGGGTGTTGGGCAGTTAGAAGGGTGGATTCATAAGAGTCCTCCGTGGGATGTACACCATGGTAGATCGAATCGGTAGGGAAAATGGTGGGAGCACCCTCGACGCCAGGGTGAACCGGGGGAACTTTGACTTGGGGGTGGGGCCCAAGGCAAGCGCGGGCTGAAATGCGAGAAGTGCCAGGTGCCCGGGATCGCAGAGGAGCTTCGAGGGCATAGTTCTTGAAATGTGTAGCACAGTTCGTCGAGGGCACGATGTTGGCACTTCTTATCATCCAAACAACGTTATCGTTTGTTTTTGAGCTCGTTGCGTATGTCTTCACGTTCTAGACGTAGCTGATTGGAATGGCACTCTTCTGCTTGAGCGAACTGTTAACTGATGAGAGCAAGTTGGGTGACTATACCGTCGATGGAGTTTTCGACGATAATAGAGGTGGAGTGAAGGGTGGGGGCCATTGAGGATGGTTGTGAGGGGTAGAAAGAGAAAGAGAAAATAGACAAGGGTAGCTGGGTAGGGTGGGTATAACACAGATAGTGCCAAATGTTGGAGCCAAGTTTTGTAGAGGGAGAAACTAACTCTTACACCTCGGGGTTCTCTTTAATTAGGGGACTAAGCAAGCATCTAATATAATACCAGACAATATTACTATACTAACACACTTGCGTGGAGTTCTAGAATGGGTTACTCCACGACCTCTAGCAAGGATTTTTAATGGTTGATGATATATATCGAGTTTAGGTAATCAGTCGAATAGAGGTTGATTATAGGGTGGTCGAAAGTCATCTTTGAGAGTTGATGGGAGAAATTTTCTAACCCTTTTATAGTGCCTCTTCCCTCCTATTTATAGGATATAAAAATGGTTGAGTTACCATGGGAGGCCAGGTTACATGTATACCCTTTGGGGACAACTGACTTGTACCCAGAATCGGTTATGACACTATAGCTATTGGTTCTGACATTGTAGTTGTCGAGTGGCTTGTTTCACTATTCTGCCTATTGAGTTGGTTGTCAAACGTCTCTGCCTTTGACCATGTATGACCATGGTCGAAGTATTTCTGGTAGTGATGTTGAGTTCTGACGCTGCTCATCTATCTTCGACTATGGCAGTTAGCTTCGATGATTCCTTCAAGTGTTCGATTAGTCTCGTAAGGCTTCGTGGACTTAGTTACTGTATTGTTGGGCTTCGAGTCTCTAGGTAGGCTTCGATGTAGCCTTCGATTATTCGACTTGTGCTAGAAAGTTGCGAGTAGGCTACTGCAGCTTGTTGAAGGATCAGATCAAAATATTGAAAAACTAGTACTATCTGTAGCATTTACAGTATATATGGTTTATATTAGATACCCCTTCTATTTTTTTTGTTCATTCAGGATTTTATTACTGAATTTCTGCTCACTTTGTATTATACATAGGGGCATCTGCATAGTTACAATTACTGTCAAAGTGTTTGGAGATTCGACTTACAGGATGCAGTACTTACAAATGAAGAGGGCAAACAAAATGTTCCAAGAATCTCAATTCTTGCATTGGATTCAAAGGCTGAAGCTAAAGCAAAAGCGTTGCAGTTATAATAGAAGATAGGAAGAGTTCTAACAAAAGAATCTGTAGATTCTAATGACAATTACCGCAGATTGACAAAGTTTAATCAATTTCATTTTGCTTTTTCTTAGTTTGTTAGAAATACAAATTTATAATGTGATGTTTGTGGGTACATTGCATAGTGAGGATACAAAAGTGTTATTGAAATTCTACTAGAATTTCAGATTTACAGTGTGCTGTATATGTGGAATGTAGATCCATTACTGAGAATACAAAAAATGTCTAAAACTGGTTTTGGAATCCTGGCATTAGTTAATTATTTTCATATTTTGTTATGTTATTTTATTTTATTTTGCTAAGTAAGAAATTTTATTAAAGAAAAAAGAAGGTTACACGGGAAACAAAGAAGCAAGACACAAAAGAGAAAGGGAAAGAGCTATAACAAAAGGTTACTACGCAAGGCTCCTTAAGCAAAGCTACTCAAATCTAAAATATTCAATAATAGGTTCCTCAATCCTAGAGAGAAATTGAGGCCTGGAACTATACCATTCCTTTGAACTCTCCATGATTTTACTCGCCCTCTTTGCAGCCGAGTCAAAGCTAAAGTTATATTCCCTCCACACTTGGAAGAACTTTAGAGAGATGAAATAATTTCAGACCTCATTCCACTTAGGTTGTAACCTCCATGGAATTTTGTTGGATTAGATAGAAAGAATAGCTGCAATGGAGTCGGAAACCACCCACACTCTATTCCACCTTTTCATTTTGGCTTTAGACCCACAGTGTTAAATTAACCCTGCTCTTACTTTTGAATACAAATTGTTCTCTTTCTCATTTACTTTCTCTCTCCATCTCAATGAAGAATTGAGCTGAAAACTATTGATTAAAAACCATTATCAAATGATTTTAGTGACATGAGGAAATGTTTACTTGAAGTATGTGTACATCTTGGGACATGAGGATGATTCACAGGTACAACCTTTGTAGCTTTATGGTATACTCATGAATTGGCCAGTTCCTATTTGGAGGGCTGCAATTTATTAACTACCGCAGTTTCTGCCCCTGCTAATAGTTTAGCACATTCTTTGTTGATACTATGGGGTCCTGATGTTGAGAATCGAGGTAGCTACTCTCTCTTCTACACCAAGAACAATACGCGGAATATGCCGAACAAGTAAACAATCAACCAAAGAACATTAAACAAAGACAAGTATTTCCCGGAGGAGGGAAGTTGAAAACCCTTGAGATGAAAAACCACTCCCTACGAACAATTCACTATGATTAAATAGGTTACACACGATCTTCTCCAATCTTTCAAAAGCTTTGTAATAGAGTCTCACAAACCCTAGCTCTCTAGAGTTAAACTCATAGAAAAAGATAACTCACAAACAACCTAAATCTCCCTTATATACTTGGGCGACTAATTACAAGCAGAACATATCCCAAGGCAAACTCAACGTCCCAAACAAACTTACTAAACCAGCCACCTGATTTATGTTTGAACGAAATCTAGTATCGCATGAACGACTTTGATGGAAACAAGTTTTTGCCTTTGAAAACACGCATCTCATTCGAACGACTTAAAGTCCGCTTGAACGATCATCAATTCGAGTTCACCCTTAACAATCTCCCTCTTAAAATAAACTACCATAACCCATCTCTAGATCTCCAAATGAATTGCTCGCACTACCCGGACCTTCAATCATGAAGACCCACAGAAGTTGTACATGTCGTCAACTTCTGAAAAGTCACAACCTTCTTAAGCATATCAACCGGATTCACATCAGTATGAATCTTCACAACCTTTAACACACCGTCCTCGAGGAGCAAGCAAATATAATGATATCGAATATCAATATGCTTGGTCCTAGAGTGAAAAGCCAAATTCTTCGCTAAGTGTATAACGCTTTAACTATCACTTTACAACTTAGGAGAATGTTGTTCTCTACAAAAAAAAAATCATCAACCGTTTAAGCCAAACCATATTCTTGCACACTTCCGTAGCCGCAACATATTCCGCCTCCATCGTTGACAAAACTATAATCTTCTGCAGCCTAGAAACCCATGTAAGCGCACCGCTTCCCAATGTAAATACAAAACTACTAGTGCTCTTCCACCTTTTAATGTCACCCGCCATATCATAATCAACAAAACCTTATAAGCATATCTGAGAACAACCATAACATAGTGCCACATCTTGAGTCCCTTTTAGATACCTAAGTATCCATTTCGCAGCTCTTCAATGCTCCTTGTCTGGATTATGCATATACCTACTAATAACTCCCACTGCTTGGGCAATATCCGGTCTTGTACAAATCATAGCGTACATTAGGCTACCAACCACTGATTAATAAGGAACCTTCTGTATCTCATCGCGATCCTTCTGCATCTTCGGACAATACTCCTTTGACAATTTAAAGTGACCTCCCAATGGTATGCTAACATCCTTAGAACCATCCATATTTAACTGCTTAAGTACTTTGCTGATGTACTAAGCTTGAGATAACTTTAATTCCCGCCACTTTCTGTCTCTTGTAACACGCATACCAAGAACTTGTTTTATAATACCCAAGTCCTTCATAGAAAACTTCCAGGTACTTGCTATCAACATATTATATACATACAGAAGTAGAATGACATATGAGTTCCCCGTATTTTTGATAAAATAACAGTGATCCGCATTGCTTTTCGAATAACCATTTCTGAACATGAATTGTTTAAACTTTAAATACCTCTGCCTCGGTGCTTGTTTCAAACCATATAATCTCTTCGTGAGCCTACACACAAGATCTTCTTTCCCTTTAACTAATACCCTTTTGGCTGCTTCATATAAATTTATTCATCAAGGTTTCCGTGAAGAAATGTTGTCTTAACATCAAGATACTCAATATGTAAATCTTCAACTGTAATTATATTCATCACAACCAAAATAGTAGACATTTTCACAATAAGAGCAAAGATCTCACCAAAATCAATACTTTCTTTCAGCTGAAAGCTCTTTACCGTAAGTCTAGGCTTGAATCACCTTGAACCGTCAGATTCCTGCTTTAGTCTGCATACGCACTTGTTGTGTAATGCTCTATTCCTTTTTAGTAACTGAACTAAATCTCAAGTTTGATTTACTGATAATGACTGTATCTCATCATCCATAGAAAGCTCCCACTTTCACTTGGCTTATATATCTAAAGCCTCCTTGTAACTTTCTGATTTACCACCATCTGTAAGTAACATGTGATGTAGGGAGTTAACATACCTAGCCAGAACTCTTGTAATTCTCAGCTCCTTTAAAGTGCTATTAGAATATCTAGATCATTAGGTTCCTCGTCTTGATCCGGTGCATCGAACTCAACCACGACATGTTCATCAACCTCTCTAGAGCGTTCAAATTCAATGTCGACAATTTTCGCTGCTTCACTTCTATTCCATTCCACAAGTACTTTGAAGTCTCAATACAAAACATCCTCATTGAATGTAATATTACGTCTCCGGATAACTTTATGATTCTTTGCATCCTAAAAGTGGTACCCAAACTCATCACCACCATATCCAATGAATATGTACCTTGTTGACTTTGCATCTAACTTTGTCCTTGTATCTAAATTATCAAACACATATGAGGTACAACCGAAAATACGCAAGTGTGAAAGGTTTACCTCTATACTGGTTTATGCTTCTTCAAGAAGTCCAAAGTCCAAAGCCGTTGAAGACCCTCTGTTAATTAAGTACGCTACTGTACTAACTGCATCCGCCCAAAAACATTTTGGCAATCCAACATTGAGTCTCAAACTCCTCGCTATTTCGTTTATGGTTTGGTTCATGCGTTCTGTAATACCATTTTGTTGCGGTGTTTTGGGAATAGTCTTCTATCGCCGAATCCCGTTTGATGCGCAAAAGTCTTCTAACTCATCACTACAGTATTCTCCCCTATTATCCAACCTTAGACACTTCAAATTCAAGCCAGTTTTATTTTTAACTAGAGCCCTCCACTTCTTGAATTTATCGAACACATCTGATTTGTTCTTCACAAAGTAGACCTACAGTTTATGAGTAGCAGCATCAATAAAAATAACATAATAATGAGAACCACCAAGATAAGACACCTTGGTTGGCCCCCAAACATCTGTGTGGACAAGATCCAGCTTTCTAGGTTTCTATGATCATCAAGTTATTTTGAAACTAACCTTTTTCTGCTTCCCAAGAACATACTCTTCAAAAAACTTAATATCAACCTTATCAAAAACCTTTAGCTTTTCCTTTGTTACCATCATCTTCATCCCCTTTATACTCATGTGACCGAGCCGTTTGTGCCAAGTACTTTTATCAATCCCCATAGTGGTCACACAAATAGTAGAAATTGAGTTTTGTGTTGCATACAACGTCCATGTCTTAAGCCTTAAGCTACGACCATAGCTCCCTTTGTTACCTTTCAGAAGGTAGCACCAAAGGGGATTACATATTCACCATCATCTGCCAATTGGCTAACCGAGATAAGGTTATTCCCCAATTTTGGTACAAGTTGCACATTCTTTAAAACCAACGTCGCCCCCGAAGACAACCTCAACCTAGCATTTCCCTTTCCAATAATGTTGTGTGCACTCTTATCTATAAGAAAGACCGTACCTGTAGGGACTTATCCCTCGATATCACTCATAATCGAGCTCACGTAGTTTGATTTACCTCCATCTCAGGCTCACGCAATTTAAGCTCTTAACACTCTAGTCAAACATTCCAACCAGCCCCACGAACTACTCAAGAACGTGGGTCGAGCTAAACTCAAAAAATGTTATTCAGTCAAAGATACCTGTCTTCCATGAACTCATCAGTTATTCAGTTAACCTCCACTAACCACATTATTCGGAAAACGTGTTCTAGCACGATAAAGAGCTGTAGAGAAGCCTCTAAAAAGGAAAAGTTCCAGAAGAGGCAGGGGCCAGAAAAATCACTTAAAACTTCTTATTTACGAGATCAAAACCATTTATATATTCTAGAGATCACTTGTAATAAAGATATCCACTCAAAGCAATAAATATATTTTTACATAAATCCTCCATACGAGGTCGTGGTCTTTTTAACTATTCAGAGGTTTTCCATGCTAAAAACACTTGTTTACATTTCTTACTTTCTAAAAGAGTATTGCTACAGGTTCATTGGTGTGATAGTTAATTCTTAATCAAATCGAGCTTACAGAATTTGGCCATTACATTTGGCGCCGTCTGTGGGAAAGATTGTATTTCCACGATACCCTAAGGCAGCCTTTCATTACAATTTTCAATTATAGTTTCTTCCAGACGACAGGCCGCAGGAACTCAGCTCGAAATTTTTGTGGATCCGGGATAACTTACCGAGTTACGGGCGAATCTCCACGCAGGGCAGAAAAACGGGCTGAACTCGAACTTCAATTGACAAAGGATCACGAGCTCCGAGAGAAAGAGCTCGATGCAGAATGACAAGCTCATTTGACAACGCTCAAACGGTATGAAGATCAGATGACGATAATGCAGAATGAACTCGAGGCTCTGCAAAATACTTAACAGGCTCCTCCTGCCAAGGGTCGCGATCAACTTTCAGAGACTTCCCGCATTTCAGCAAGGGAAAGGTTAAGACCTCGGGGAGTCACTAGTAAATCCATTTCATGAAATCTACCACCTGGACGGCAGCCCTTCGTCCATTTGGGGGGAGAAGTTCAATCAAAAGCCAGCCAAGGTCGCCCTCTTTCCATCCGTCAAGAGGAAGACCATCGACCTCTACATCAAGTTGTAGTACGAGAACGCTTGAGTGAAGGAATGGGAACTCATCATCCCCAGCCAACACACCCAGTGATTCAACCAATACGTCATTACGTTACAAAAGATCATATGGATCAGCGAATTAAGGAGCTGATCGAGGCACAAGTTCTGGGTACTACTGGCGATACCATGAAGTTACAAGGAAGTTCTCTTGCCAAAAAATTATTCGATATGGAAATACCAAAAGGTTTCCATACTCTCCAAACTCACAAGTACAAAGGTACTGACCCGAAGGACCATATTCAGCAATACCGCGATTCATTGGGGTTGTACTCCAATTTTAACCACATTCTCTGCCGTCTTTTTGCCACAAGTTTATAGGAGGAGCCACTCTGATGGTTCCATTCTCTTCTTGAGGAATCTATCTACATGTTTGATCAGCTGCAGAAGCAGTTCATCAAGATATTTGCTCACGACAGAGACAAAGAGGAGAACTTGTATTCTCTTATTGGTCTTAAGCAATCACATGGAGAAAAGCTTAAAGATTTTTCAAAGAAATTCCAAGAGCTTGCAAGAAAGGTGGATAACCTCAACCAACAACCAGTTGTTACCACTTTCACCAATGCTCTCTGGCTCGATTGTAAAGCCAAAGAATACTTCTTCCTTAACAAACCTGCGACATTAGAGGAGATAATTACCAAAGTCAACGGTTATGTCGACTTGGAGAGGATGATGTCAAAGAGACAAAAGTCTACTAAATCTGTCATCTCCACCAAGGTCCCACATGAAGAATGAACCAACATGCCTAAGGTGGAACAGGGAGATCAGAAACGCACCAAGGGAAATAATGGGTATCCTCAGAGAAGCGGTCCGCAAAACAAACCCGTCCTCCTAGAGCTGAACGTCCGAATCTCCATAATTTTTACACTGCTGTTGAAAGACACGCTCTACCACATCTCTCAACCACTGGAGCCCATCGAGAATTGACCATTTTGCCTACACCATAAGGTAAATCATCATTCTATTAACAATTGCAATACTCTACAGCGGATGCTCGTGCTCATTTTCAAGGAAGGATGGATGCTCAAATACATTGCTGACCAGAAGTCATACCAAGATGGCAACTATAAGAAGCAACTCAAAGTTGTTCAGGTCAACGACAGAGCCGAGGAGAAGCATCTCTACTATATGCACCTCAGCAACATGATCGAAATCAGCCAGATCACCAATTCCAGCTGATCAAAGCGCTGGAGGCTCTCGGAATACAGTGATCTTACACCTCAAGAAAAAGAAGCTCAACTTCTTCCCGATTTGAGCGATAGCCGACTCGAAATCTCTTTTGAGGATTGCGATACTAGCCATGTCAAATTTCCACATCATGATGCGTTAGTCATAATGCTCAAAATGAAACAGTTTGTCATGCACACAATGATGATCGATACTGGAAGCGGTATTGAAATTCTCTATCAGAGTACGATCGACCAGATGGGTTTGGCCGACCAAGTCATTCAGAGCAACGCAGACATCAGTGGGTTAAATGGCTCCAGGGAGGAACGAGTAGGCATGATTATCTTACCTATTACCGCAGGACCAGCCACTATTGACATCGTTTTTTCCGTCATCAATGCCAAATCTTGCTATCTAGGGATTATGGGCCGCTGCTGGATACACAATATGGAAGTGATGGCTTCTACCTATCATCAAGTACTCCGGTTCAAGCACGACAATGGTATTTATGAGATCAGATGTAGTCAAAAACTTTCTCGAGCTTGTGAAAATACTATATCTGCCATCATAGATACTTCAGACAGATTGGCCGCATAGCAGTTACAGAAAATTGATCACCTCGACGACCAATATCCTATGGAGGAGCCCACAGAATATGTCAACATTGATAGATCTAGCAGTGGTACGTTCATCGGAACCAAACTGGTTCAACATGAGAAAGATGCTCTCATCCAGTTCCTGTAACTCAATCGAGACTTTTTGCATGGTCTTTCGAAGAAATACCCGGAGTCGATCCAGCTATGGCTTGCCACAAGTTAGCCATCAACGTCAACGCCTCATCGGTCAAACAGAAATAACGGCGACTTTCACCTCGTCTTCGAGATGAAGTTAACATCAAGATCGAGAAATTGATTAAAGTAGGATTCATTCGAGAAGCCAAGTATCCGGATTGGATATCCAACATTGTCGCTGTCCCAAAGAAGAACGGAAAAGTCTGCGTTTGCGTAGATTTCACAGATCTGAGCAAATATACTCCAAAGGACAGTTTATCTCTTCTCAACATTCATCAGATCCTCGATTCCACAGCAGGCCATGATCTCATATCATTGATGGACGCTACTTTAGGGTATAATCAAATTCCACTTCTGGAAGAAGATCAAGAGAAGACAATGTTCATCACCGAAAGTGCCCTATATTATTACAAAGTTATGCTCTTCGAGCTCAAGAACGTCGGTGCTGCCTATTAACGATTGATAACTACTATATTCAAAGCACACCTGGGAAAAATCATTGAAGTTTACATCGATGATCTCTTATGCAAAAGCGTACAGTCAGATAATCACATCTCATATCTCAACACAATATTCAACATCATTCGATCTTGCAGAATGCGTCTCAACCCTGATAAATGTCAATTCAGGGTACATTCTGGCTACTTTCTAAACCACCTCATTAGCAAGAAAGGGATTGAGGCCGATCCATATCAAATTTGGGCTCTGCTCGACATGCCTTCACTAAAGACAATAAAAGACGTTCAAAAAACTCGTCGGCAAGATTGACGCAATCAACCGTTATCTCTAAATCTTCATACCATTGTCGTGTTAATCCTATTACTCCGCGGATGTACAAAACAAGGAAAGGTTTTGCCAACTACAGAAGACACGTGGACACAAGAATGCAAAACAGCTTTTCAGGATCTTAAAATCTATTTGGGGAGGTCTCCCATAATGAGCACCCCAGTAGGTAATGAGGAACTGATAATCTACCTAACAGTCATAGATACTTCACTCAGCTCGGTTCTCATTCGCCTGGAAGGGAAAATAGAGAAACCGGTCTTCTTCATCAGCAAAACACTATCACCAGCAGAAATAAGGTACTCTAAAATTGATAAAATTCTTCTCACCCTTGTTTATATTTCGTATAAACTCAAGCACTACTTCCAAGCACATTCCGTCAAAGTTATGACGAACTACCCACTTCGAGAAGTTCTGTCCAAAAAAGTGAAGTCACGAAGAGTGTAACAATGGTCAATCAGTTTGAGCGAACATGATATCAAGTTCGAATAGCGTCATTCCGAAAAAGGTCAAACCGTTACTAATTTTCTCGTAGATTTTCCAGTGGAGGATCCCGAGTGGGAGCAGCAAGACCCGGACCTTACCGAAAACACGCCAGGGAATCTAACTCTGTGGCCATTCGTTAAAAGAGCTGATTAGATCACTACGTCAGGATAAAAGCTTCTCACAGATGGATCAGCAGGACTCGCAGGGTCAAGAATTGGGATAGTTTTGATTACCCCTTCTAATGAAAGAATTGAGAAATCAATCCGCTTAGATTTTGAGGCCTCAAATAATATCACCGAGTATGAAGCTCTCATTCACGGACTCAACCTCGCATTTGAGCTTGATGTCCCCGAACTCTCAGTTTACACCGATTCATTACTCATCGTTCATCATTATTCCAAATAATATAAGAAGAACGGAAAGATGATCGAATACGCAGCCCTCGGTGCAAAAAGGATGAGTAAGTTCGCGAAAGCAACTCTTGAATATTTTCCTCGAGGTGAAAACAGGCACGCCAATTCCTTGGCATATCTAGCCGGGGTCTTGGGTACAGAAGCTCGCAATTTCTATATCGAAATCATTTCAACCCCAACATTGATCGCATATCTGCATGCATGATCAACACTGGGGGCAATAAAGGGGGAGACGACGATTGGCAAAAGCCTTTCTTAGCCTACCTCGGTGTCAACATCAAATACAACGGACCACTCCCAACAGACCCAAAAGAGTGGCGATAGCTGATCAACAACTCGAAGCATTACATTACTCAGAATGGTATGCTTTACCGCCTCTCTGTTACAGAGCCTTACCTCAAGTACCTCTCGAAGTTAAAAGTAGACGAACTTCTCCACAAATTATACGAAGGAACTTGTGACTCCCATGCCACAGGTAGATCATTAGCGAACTGAGCTATAACTCAAGGAGTATTCTGGCCCTGCATGCGTAAGCAAGCAGATGAGTATTCCCGCAGGAGCGACACCTGCCAGAGACATGGAAATATGATACGCGCCCCTGCGCTCGAACTCCATGCAAGCAAGGTTTTCTGACCATTCAAAAGATGGGCACTAGACCTCGTCGGCGAGTTCCCTAACTCTCCAGATAATCGCCGTCACCTACTCGTAGCTACCGATTACTTTAAAAAATGGGTAGAAGCAATTCCGCTATGTAGAACCATAGAAGAAGATGTCATCTCTTTTATCTAAGAACCTCGATTTGGGTGCCCCTACCTAATTGGTATTGACAACGGGCCCTAATTAGTGGAATATGGGGTCGTAACCTTCCTAAATCACCATAGTATAATCCACTCACCATCAAATCCATACTACCCTTAAGGAAATGGCCAAGCCGAAATTACCAACAAAACGATCGTGGATGGACTCCAAAAACGGCTTCACTCACAGAAAAATGGAAATTGGGTTCGCGAGCTACCTCACATCTTGTGGGTGTATCGAACCACTCTCCGACAATCCACTGGGTGTACCCCGTTCCTCCTTACTTATGGCACTGAGGCAGTAATTCCTTCTAAATATCATCACCTAGTTCGTGATCACGAGTTGGTTGACGAGAAAAATAAGTTTGAATTGGTTTACAGCCTCAATATGATTGACGAAACCAGGGAACGCGCCATCGCTAACCTAGTTTGATATCACCATATGTTTGCTAGATCGTATAATAACTGAGTCAGGAGCTGTACTTTCCAAATCAGAGATCTCATCCTCAGAGAAATTCCTCAACATTGCAAAGAGCCTCACGCTGGAAAATTAGCCGAAAATTGGGAGGGCCCATTCATTATCACAGGTCTCTCAAGCCTAGGATCATACTATCTCATGACAGAAAAGGGAATCCCCATTTCAAATCCTTGGAACACTAGACGACTGAAACGGCACTATCATTAGGCGTCTTACTACTCCATTTCTATTGCACGTTTTTTGTTTTTCAATTCCAAAAGTGAGATTCTTATCTCCATCCAATGTAAATTCTAAACTTATCAATGAAAGTTTATTTTTTGAACAATGTCATTCTCTTCACGAACATTCGTCTATATTTTACAGATTCAAGCATAGATAATACTAGCTTGCAATCAATTTTTTCCAAGTTCAATCAAGGATAACACTTGATTGGCTTCTATTAGTACATCTCCGCGATTGTGGCAAGCATAAAAACTTGTTTTACATCAAAGACTCAACCAAACAAGAGATAAGGCAAAGGTAATACTAGTCTTTATCTTTTATAACTTGTTTAGATCATTCCAGTAGGCTGGATCAAGGATACACTTGGTTCAGCTGAATCTTTCCATCTCTACAATTATGGCAAGTGTAAAAACTTGTTTCACATCAAAGACTCAACCAAATAAGAGATAAGGAAAATGTAATACTAGTCTTCATCTTTTACAACTTGTTTAGATCATTTCAATAGGCTGGAGCAAGGATAACACTTGGCTCAACTGAATCTTTCCATCTCTGCGATTGTGACAGTTGTAAAAACTTGTTTCACATCAAAGACTCAGCCAAACAAGAGATAAGGCAAAGGTAATACTAGTCTTCATCTTTTATAACTTGTTTGGATCATTTTAATAGGCTGAATTAAGGATAACACTTGGTTCAGCTGAATATTTCCATCTCTGCGATTGTGGCAAGTATAAAAACATTTTTCACATTAAAGACTCAGCCAAACAAGAGATAAGGAAAAGGTAATACTAGTCTTTATCTTTTACAACTTGTTTGGATCATTTTAGTAGGCTGGATTGAGGATAACACTTAGTTCAGCTGAATCTTTCCCTCTCAGTGATTGTAGCAAGTGTAAGAACTCATTTCATATCAAAGACTCAGCCATGCATAAGATAAGGCAAAGGTTGCACTAGCTTTCATCTCTTTCAATATGCCTATGGCATTTCTATAGTTTAAATCAAGTTTCAACTTGGTTCAACTCAATCCATTTCTGCGATTAAAATGAATGTAAAAAAATTGTTTTATATCAAAGACCCCACCAGACACAAGATAAAGTAATGGTCATACTAGCTTTTATCTATTTTAATGTGTCTGCGACAGATACTGTTTATTTTTAGGACAAATTCATATTATAAAGGATTCTTTTCTGTTAAGGTACTGTCAGTAGCGATTCTCCACACATCAAAAGGACTCTCTTTCAGTTCGCGGGCCATAGGAGCTCTACCTTGTTCTATTGATTCAGTAGTTCGAGGGCCTAGTTGGGTCTCCATGACGTCCAGACAGTTCCCTTGATCTATCTTAGCTCCACAGATGCATCCCTTATCCGACATAGTTTTTAACAAGGTATCTCGTTCTGACTCAAGTATTTTTACTTCCTCTACAAAATATGCAACGATCACCCTTAACAAGTCAGATCAAGATGCGTCAGGTACTACCATTGTTGCAAATCTCGCCTTCAACCTCTTGAGGCGTGACTTTAACCTAGCGTAATCATTCTCCCATTTAATTATTTCTGCATCAACCTAATCATGATAGATTACATCTTCTTCCAACTTGGCAATATACTTCGCTGACTCAGCTAGGTTCAGGGCTTCTAAGTCTACTACCCGATCAATAAGTCTCCCAATTTTGTGTTCAACTCTTCCCTAGCTGGCAGATCTTTCAATAATTCTTCCTTCCTCTTCACCAGCAAGTTTTTTGCTTTGATCTCCCCTTCCAAAACTTTCTCCCTAATAAGTGCAGCATCCAACTTATGCTGGCATTCCCTCAAATTCGCATTTCCCTTCTGAACATGCCCCTGAATTTGAGATACGTCACTTTCTAACTCTCTAATTCGACCTGAGAGACTAACTACATCCCCTCGAACTAAAGGAGCCATAACCTCAGTTCTACTTCCCACTGAACGTTCTCTAGCCTCGGCTTTCATGGCACGAGTAATGGTTTGGTCATATTCAGCTTTAAGTCGAGCAACTCTCTCGTTTAAGTTGTCGCACCTTCGTTGCATTTCTCGAAATTCCATATCCTTGGCGGGGAGGGCTGTTTGCAAATGTTCAGTTTCGGCCTCTGAAGCTGATAGATTTTCTCAAGCTACCCTCAGCTCGTCGTCCTTTTTGATGAATTTCTGTCTCATTCGCTCCAGCACGTTCCTACAGTACTGAAAATCAGATCGAAATCGTTCCTCTATTTGTTCTAGCGCCTGAATACGGTATTGAGCCGTGTCGGCCTGCTTACCCTTCACAGCCAACGCGTTAACCTGACGTTGAAGTTTTTCAGCATGTTTTGTTGCCTCGGATAGCTCATCTAATCCCTTCTTAATCTCAAAATCTTTCTCTTTGACCTGAAGAGTCAGGTCGGAAACGGCCTGATTCAACTTCACAAGTCTGAAATGCGCTTTTACATATTGATCCTCTTTGTTCCCGTTTGTCTCCTTCATCCTATCGAACTGCTCCACAAATTTCTGATCGCACATGAGTACGTTGTCCTCACGCGCACAAGATGAATCCAATTTGACTTGGGAAATATAACAAGTTTTAGTACAGTTCGATTCAAGAAATCTAATTCCTAATATATTCAGACTACATTTCTAAGAGACTACGTGGTTTCTAAGCATCTGCTTCCAAGTACTTTTGGACTAAAAGTTTAGAGTCCATTCTCAGATAAACCCTTCATGAGTCTTCTTTCAGTGTGCAAGGTACATACTTTCGATATATTACTCTATATTAATAGCATTAATATTTTACCACTCATTCCTAACCTATTTTCTTGATAACTAAACGTTGGTGTAACATGCAAGTCAAAATATCTATTCCGATCTAACCTACAACTCCGCTTGCGCAGACAGCAAGGCTTTAGAGGTCTCTCTTTCCTTGACAAGTTCAGACTCTAGGTCATTTATTCTGAAACTCATCTCTCTATCTACCTACAAAAGGCTTATAAACAAAGTCAATCTACAGAAGTTTCTTCCCCACGCAGAATTCAAACAACTTACAAATATTTATACAAAACACATGACTACCCTACCTTCTCAATACTACCTTCAGGGAGCTCGACGTCATCACCTTGATTATTGAGCACCGTCTGGAGAGAAACACCATCCAGACCATCCACAATCCCCACCGCTTCTACTTCATCCTCATCATCTTCTTCCTCAATATAGGTGTCAGCCTTAATGACATCCACCTCCTCCTCGAAATTGTACTTCAACATCAAGTGACGGCTCAGTCTGTCATGCTCCTAAGCCATCTTGTCTAGATTGGCCTTTGCCTCAACCTGTAGCTGGCCGATCGCCATGACATGAGAGGCCTTCAGCTGCATCACTTCCATCATGGTTTCAGTCTTAGCTCGAGCTAGGTCTTTCTCCAGCTCGCTCTTCGCCTTCTTCAACTCGAATTTTTCTTCTTCAATACCGAGCCAGATTCCCTTCACAAAACGAGCGACCTACATAAAACGAATCAATCTTAGTGATTAGCTCGAAACACATAAAACAACTCTTTCCCAATTAGTAAAACTTACCATCTTGCTCGTATCTTCTTCTCCTTGGAGAGCCGCCAACCTGGCCCTTTCCTCGACCTCCCTAAGGTCATCCACCGCAGTAGGTCGCACCTCAGCGACCTTCTTCCCAAAGGATTCGACCCTCCTCCTCTTCTCTTTTGCGACCTCGTCACTTTCATGGCGACCGAGGCTGGCAAAGACTTTAATAACCATTTTTTTGGATATTTTTGAGCTAACTTGCTCGTCGTGAGATTAGGTTGAGCCAAACTACCTGATCTTGGAGTCTTGGACAAATTAGTTCAAACCTCCTCTACAGTTATTTATTTTTTTCCTTCGTCGACCCCCGCCATCGACCTGGTAGACTGAGTCTTTCTAACCACGTTGGACTTACTATCAATCCATTTTTTTCTACTTAGGCCGAGTCCCTTCAATTCAAGTTCGAGTTCAATCTCCTCCTCCGCAACTTCGTCCAACAAGGATTCTTTCCTTTCCACTGTAGACTTCACACCTGCAATAACACATTGTTACTATCAACTACAGTTGTCAACAAAACGTAACAAATATTCTATCTATGCATGTCTATACTCACTTTGTTTTACAGTTTTAAACCGAAGATCCAGAGGTTCTTCATCATCTCTCTGAAGGCAATTACCCTTCACCCATATGATATTATCATTCCAAGTTCAACCTGCTAAATTCAGATCAAAAAAAATGAGGACGAGTAGCACTCGTACAGAAATATGATCCCTCACTAGCTTTAAAAATCTTTACCCCAAAAAACTGCGAAACGTCCTCAAGGGTTATCCTCCTCACTTTTTCCTCCCTTTCCCATCTTTCATTCAGATGGTCACACACGGTTATTACTTCCCACATGTTCCCGTTCAATTGAACAGAACATGCCCCAATTGCATTCGTAATCCCCTTCGTCAAATTGGTAAGGGGAAGGCTCAACCCATACTCTAATTGCTCTAATTGAGATAGGTAACACAGAAAACTTTTCGAGAGGTCACTCCGGACATCCCCATCGAAATACTCTAATGAGATTGATTCATCTATACCCCAATCTCGTTTTTCCACTTCCAAATCTACCAACAGGTAAAAATACTCTTCACCCTCCGCAACCATACAACCCCTAAACTGCCTACCGACAAACTCTACATAATTGCCCTATTTCCCTCCTATAGCCGCCTTGGATTTACAAAACTCTCTAAAGACATTAGAACCAGGAAGATAAGATACCAACTGACCTGGGATACCCAGGAATTATTCCAATCCTACTTCCCTTTTATTATCAGACTCATTTGTCGGACCAAAGGTCGATACCTCATTAACAAACGAACTACCAATCTTAAAAATTGATTCTACATGCACGTTTTCGACCTATACAGGTGCCTCTCACGCTCGACCTACATATAGGTTAAGGTATTTATCATTCTTCCATCTATGCATATATATATATATATATATTTCACATATATCTCTGATCAATCGTTTACTTATAACATATATATGTACATACGTCAACATATATCCCATACATCTCTACAAACCTTCAGTATCCAAATTAGAATCTGCAGTAGAGTCAAGCTTTCCCCTCACAACGCTGCTGTATAGCCACCTACGAGATCCAGAATCTTTTGCCCTCATCAGCCGATTATCACCTTCAGATAGCTCTGTATCAAATCCCCTTATTTTTCGTCTCTCTCTCTGAGTGCTCTCCAAATTTTAGGAAGTAGTAAAACATTAGTTTGGAGATGAAGAAGAACTATTTATCCTTTCTCTCTCAAGAGGCTGGCATTTATTGCTCCTCACACGAACTGTCCTCGATTCCAAAACCGAGGGGTTCTTTCCACTCTCCTTGTCAGGCGCCTTGTACCTTTTCTATAAAACCACATTTCCATCATTACGACTCCCCTCATTTTTTAACATACGTTTTCTACCTATTTCCATATCTTTTCCTGACCTTCCCGCACTTATGATGACTCACACTGCACGATGTCAGAGTTCTATTTCCTTTTCCATACAAAACAAAACTAGAAGCTTCTACAATTTCATTTTTTTTCCAGTCCTTGTTTATCATACTTATAGTGATTGACGTCATTTTCTAAACATTTGCTAAAATAGTCTCAATATAGATTCGCACCTATAGAGGATCCGATTGACTTATATTATTTGTGCTACATTTAAATAAATTATATTATTCATAAAACACTCTTTACACAACATCAATCAAAACCTTGTTAACCTAGACAAACATCGTCTAATCACATTATTCGTCGGTTCTCAGATTGTCGAGTTCGATCTCAACTTCAGCAATCAAACTAGCCAACTACTCTCAATCTACCAATTCTCTCACAAACACACCTCAGAAAAATAACAAGCATACTCCCTGCTCCTTCCATCTGAACCTCGGACTCACATTCCCTCCCCAGTAGTTTAGCATCGTAACCAAATGAACCAAAGATCCTCTCACATACTTCAGCAATCTTTATAGACAATCGTCCTTGCACAGTAACACGAATCCTTTGAGATTGAGCTATACCATCCTAAATCTCTCCTCTATTTTTCTTTTATCCTATCCATATTTATATGTTTCTCACTAACTTTCCCCTTAAAATACGTGATTTTTATCTTTTATCTCGTAACAGGAACCCCCAAATCTTGGGATCAATTATGATAACTTATCCCCTCACTTTATTCGACCTTAACCACGAGTATTACCCCTTTCGACCTATAACAGCTCAAGTTTACATATTTCTTACCATTTCTATCCCTCACCTGTTAAACATAAATCATTTATATCCGCACGACATTGACAGCACATATTCATCTCAGTTCAAGCTGCATTACAATATTATTTCATCACTTATCATAAGTTATTCAACTAACACCAAACACAATTTAGGTCGATTCAAGAAATTTTCCTATATACAGTTTCATAAATATCAACTTTTATTCATATCAAAGATATTACATACGATTTACAGATAATAAGATTTCACACAGGAATACAACAAAATGTTATCCATCCAGCACCAAACTTCAAGTACTTTACAGATAACAAGTTTTCCCTGTTTGTTAAAAGCTACAGGACATTCACGCATGCCGAGGAATCATGTCTTCCAGTTCTTCTTAATTCAGTAATTTTTAACCCTGATGCAAAGAAGACATTAGAACCAACAAAGATCTTCCCTCACATAGCTCGGTTGAAGCCCAGTTAAACTCCAAACGAGAACTATACAAGCAGTGGACTCAATGTTGGCACCTACAAAACAAGATTAAAGGTCTTCTGAGCGCAAAAACACGATGGAAATGTGTCAGCAGGATCCCCCTTCCCGTTCTCCTCCTCTACTGCCATCACCGCCTCTTCTATTACTACCACCACCGAAGAGTTGGTAAAGATGAAGAGGGCCCATCCTTAGAATCCATGGCAGCATAAGAAATCAGCGTATATGCCCCATAGATATACCTTTCCCTGCATATGAAGCCCTAATCCTGTCTTTCGCAAGAGTACAGAGACAGACCCAACGCTCCTCACCTGTCAAGATGAAGACATGAAATCTCTACATATAGTATAAAACTTCCTCAGCTTCATCCACTTCCTCTCCCGACAAGCCTTGGTACGTTAGAGGAATAGAGGTTGGGATCACCATTTCCAAAGAATGGTCACCAAAGTATTTCAACTTCAACCTCTACGTTTTATACGCAATCCTCTCTTCAAGAACCATACTCCAAATTTTCACCATCTCAAAAAGAGTTATGCATATAGGAATTGTTCCAAAGATTGCTAAAGGTTATTTTTATATAACCCTAAATTTATTGTACATGTACATTTTCCCAACGTCATCATCCATTACGGACGCGACTATTCAAGCGCAACCGTCACATACATCCGCATCATCATTTAATACCCATCACACCCCAATATCATGTAACTTCTATACAGTCAATGCCATCATTGCTCTATTTCAAATTTCAAACTTTTAACACATTCTTTCTCAACCAAAGCCACTCGTGACTTCGGTTGTGAGGGGGCGATTGTAAAGACTTATCCCACAATCTCACTCATAATCGAGCTCACGCAGTTTGATTTAGGACTTATCCCTCAATCTCACTCATAATCGAGCACACACAGTTCAATTTACCTCCATCTCAGGGTCACACAATTTTAACACTTAACACTCTAGTCAAACATTCCAACCAGCCCCATGAGCTACTCAAGAACGTGGGTCGAGCTAAACCCAGAAAATATTATTCAGTTAAAGATACCTGTCCCCCGTGAACTCGTCAGTTATTCAGTCAACCTCCATTAACCACATTATTTGGAAAATGTGTTCTAGCACGATGAAGAGCTGTGGAGAAGCCTATAAAGAGGAAAAGTTCCATAAGAGACATAGACCAGAAAAATCACTCAAAACTTCTTATTTACGAGATCAAAAGCATTTCTATATTCTAGAGATCACTTGTAATAAAGATATCTACTCAAAGCAATAAAGATACTTTTACAAAAATCCTTTATACGAGGTCGTGGTTTTTTACCTATTCAAAGGTTTTCCATGCTGAAAATACATGTTTATATTTCTTACTTTCTAATAGAGTATTATTACGGGTTCATTGGTGTGATAGCTAATTCCTAATCAAATCGAGCTTGCAGAATTTAGCCATTACAGTAATGAAGTCACATTTAACAATATTGGTTAGGAAACCTATTATTGCAGTAGCATGGAATGAGGCACCTGAATCAGCTATCCAAAATTTATTAACATTGTCACACGAAAGTAGTAGAGCCTCCTCATAACTAACCTCCAAAGTAAGGTTCATTATTTTTTTCTCCTTATCATCAACTTTCTTAGAAGAAGAATTACAATCTTACCTGAAGTGACCCTTCTTTCAACAAGTTTAACACACACCGAGCGGCTTAGACTTCCACTTGACTGTGAAAGACCCCATCCATATTTCGGCCCCTTTCTGTAAGACCTCCTTCTTTCCTTGACGTTCAATGCACTGTCATTTAAACTCGAAGAGGGTTTAGATGTTTTACGCCTATTCTCTTCACTAATAATTAAAGAGACTATAATTTCAAATTTAATATCTTCCTTCCCTAATAAATTACTCACAGCTGTAATAGACCCTTCCCAACTCTCGGGCATCAGCCCTAAAAGAGCCCACGCTCTCATCTTCTGGGCAAAAGTAATTTTTACGGATTCAAGTTGAGCATGAATAGAATTAAACTCACTAATATTAGCTTGGATACTACCATTATCTTTCATCTTCAAGGTAAACAAACGCCGTAAAAGATGTACCTTATATGCCCTGGATGGTTCTGAGTACATAGATAACAAAGTCTCCATTAAATTCTTCATTGTCGTAACTTTGGAGATCATATGAAGAATTTGAGATGATAACGTTAACCTAATAGTTTGAAGCGTCTTGCGATCCAATCATACCTACTCAGCAGCATCATGATTTGTTGGCTTCATCACAATTTGACCTAATGGTAAGTTGAGATCCTTCTGACAGAAGTAATCTTCTATCTGCATCTTCCTCACTATAAAATTTGAACCATTGAACTTCAAGATCTTTAATTTCTCTAGATCAGCCATCGTTTTTCACCACAAGTGCCCTGATACGCAGAATATGCCAAACAAGTAAATAATCAACCAAAAAACAATAAACAAAGACAAGTATTTAATAGAGGAGGGAAGTAAAAAACCCTTACGGATGAAAAACTACTCCCCACGAATAATTCACTATGATCAAATAGGTTACACACGATCTTCTTCAAGCTTCCTCAAGCTTTGTAATAGAGTCTCACAAACCCGAGCTCCCTAGAGTTAAACTCACAGAAAAAGATAACTAACAAATAACTTAAGTCTCCCTTATTTACTTGGGAGACTTATTACAAGCAGAACAGATCTCTGAGTAAACTCAACGTCCCAAACAAACTTACTAAACCGGCGACGCAGTTTTCATTCGTACGAAATCCAGTCACATTCGAACGACTTTGACAAAACCAAGTTTCTATCCCTAAAAACTTGAATCTCGTTCGAACGACATCTAATCTCGTTTGAATGACTTTGACGAAAACAAGTTTTCACCCTACAAAACACGCATCTTGTTCGAACGACTTACAGTCCATTCAAACGATCATCAATTTGAGTTCACCCTTAACACCTGAAGCACAAGAGATTTTACTCGCTGGTATCAATTAGGTGGCCTGTGGGCATTTGTTTCCCTCCATGATGCTTTCGAACTAATTGGTTTCATGTTACGCCAATTCAAACTTGCTCGATCTGTTCAATTACGACCTTATAATGCAATCACATTCTCTGGCCTCATTGTTGTTTTTGTTTATGTATTCCTGATTTATTAACTAGGCCAATCTGGTTGGTTTTTTGCTCCTAGTTTTGGTGTAGCAACTATATTTCGATTCACCCTCTTCTTCCATTAATTTCATAATTAGAAGTTAAACCCATTTCATATGATGGGAGTTGTTGGCATATTAGGCACTGCTCTGTTATGAGCTATTAATTTTGCTACCGTAGAAAATACTTTATTCGAAGATGGTGACGGTTCAAATACATTCCGTACATTTAATCCAACTCAAGCTGAAGAAACTTATTCGATAGTCACCGCTAACCAAGTTTGGTTCCAAATCTTTGGGGTTGCTTTTTCTAATAAACGTCCGTTACATTTTTTTTGTTATTTGTACTAGTAACCGATTTATGGATGAGTGCTCTAGGAGTAGTCAGTCAAGCTCTGAAGCTACGTGCTTATGACTTCGTTTCCCAGAAAATATGTGCAGCAGAAGATCCTGAATTTGAGACTTACTACACCAAAAATATTCCTTTAAATGAAGGTATTCATGTTTGGATGGCGACTCAGGATCAGCCTCATGAAAACCTTATATGCCCTAATGAGGTTCTACCCTGTAGAAATACTCTTTAATGGAACTTTATCTTTAGCCGATTCTGACCAAGAAACTATCAGTTTTGCATAGTAGGCCAGGAATGTCGGGCTTATCAATTTGTCTTAGCGTGTACAAGGGCGTTCTAGTGTATTGTAGATTCTTATCCAAGACATATATCATTTGATGATGCCATGTGAATCGCTAGAAACATGTGAAGTGTATGGCTAACCCAATAATGAAAATTTCGTAAGGATCCTGGAGTAGGCTACCATGAGACAATGGATCTTCTTTCTAAAGAGATTTAATTCATAACTATTATATGTCCAAGGTCCAATAATGAAATCATTTCAGAGGTTTTCCCTGATTTTGTCCGTGTCAACATACAATTCGAAATACCTCGACTTTTTTCGAACAGGTCTGAGTCAAATAGTAATGATTCGAAGCACTTCTTTTTACACTATTTTGGAAACCCAAGGACTCAATCGTATGGATATCTAAAATATAGGATTTTCAATCCTAGCAAGAAAAGGAGGGAAATGGATACTCAACTTAAAGTGAGTAAACAAAATTCCATACTCAATCTTATAGATACATATAGAATTCGGTGGAAAGTTGCATTCTTATTGATACATATAGAATTCTGTGGAAAGCTGTATTTAATGAAAGTCGTATGTACCGTTTGGAGGGAGATCTTTCAAATCTTTCAAAATCTACCCTACAATATGAGGTCAAAAGGCCAAAATAAGTGATTTTAGCCCTTATAAAAAGAAATTTGATTCTTGAATTGAACTTCTTTCACGCTCATGTTACGTTGAGGTACTGTAAAAGAAAAAACTGTAAAATCCTATCCAATTTACCATAATCGATTAGTTAACATGTTGGTTAACCGTATTCTGAAACATGGAAAAAATCATTGGCTTATAAAATATCTATTTAACCCCGAAAAAGATTCAACAAAAGACAAACAAATCTACTATATGTTTTGCGTCAAATAGTACGTAGAGTAACTCCTGATATAGCAGTAAAAGTAAGACGTGTAAGCTGATCGACTCATCAAGTTCCCATTAAAATAAGATCTACACAAGGAAAAACACTTGTCATTCGTTGGTTATTAGGGGCATCCCGAAAATGTTTGGATCGTCATATGACTTTCAAATTAAGTTTTGAATTTGTGGATGTTGCCCAAGGGAGCGGCGGTACCATAAGCAAAATGAAGAGACTCATAGAATGGCAGAGGCAAATTGAGCTTTCTTACATTTTCTATAATCCATGAGCAAGATCTATATAGACACATAGATTCATACATTTTGATCGAAAAAGAAAGAATCAGAATTGATCGAAATCTTTCTCGAAACAAATGAAAAGGAAACGAAAGATGAAACATAAATCATGGATCAACTAAGCTCTCTCGGGGGCTTGCTTAAGAATAAGAAAGAAGAATCTCATCTAAATACCATGGAATAAGGCTTGATCATATTCCTGAGGATTCTATAAATATCCCATTCCTGAAATAGAAAGTTCGAAACAATTGAGACTTTTTTAAAGATTAGGTGCAGTTACTAATTCATGATCTAGCATGTACAGAATGAAAACTTCATTCTCGATTCTACGAGAATTTTTATGAAAGTGTTTCATTTGCTTCTCTTCAATGGAAGTTTTATTTTCCCCGAATGTATCCTAATTTTTGGCCTAATTCTTCTTCCGATGATCGATTCAACCTTTGATCAAAAAGATATACCTTGGTTATATTTCATCTCTTCAACAAGTTTAGTAATAAGCATAACGGCCCTATTGTTCTGATGGAGAAAAGAATCCATGATTAGCTTTTTGAGAAATTTCCAAACGAACAATTTTAACGAAATCTTTCAATTTCTTATTTTACTATGTTCAACTCTATGTTTTCCTCTGTCTGTAGAGTACATTGAATGTGCAGAAATGGCTATAACAGAGTTTTTTCTATTCGTATTAACATTTACTCTAGGAGGAATGTTTTTATGTGGTGCTAAAGATTTAATAACTATCTTTGTAGCTCCAGAATGTTTCAGTTTATGCTCCTACTTATGTATTATCTAGATATACCAAGAGATATGTACGGTCTAATATGGCTACTACGAAATAGTTACTCATGGGTGTGGAAAGCTCTTCTATTCTGGTTCATGGTTTCTATTGGCTATATGGTTCATACGGAGGGGAGATTGAGCTTCAAGAAATAGTGAATGGTCTTATCACTACACAAATGTATAACTCCCCAGGAATTTCGATTGTGTTTATATTCATCACTATAAGAATTGGGTTCAAACTTTCCACAGCACCTTCTCATCAATAGACTCCTGACGTATACGAAGGAGTACAGTTCATTCAATAAATTCTTACCTCTAGATCTATCTTTGTGATATTTGGATTTTTTAAAACTCCATGGACATGCAGAAGAGAAATGTTATCCCGACTCGGACCAAGACATAACATTACTTTTATCAAAAGTTGATTGTGATTTTTTTGTTCAAATAACAATTAAGGTGAAGTAGGGTAAGGAACAACGAATCCCTATATGATAAACAGATACATTTTGCAAGTTCATTATTACGGGTATAAGAGCCTAATTTCGTATCTCAAATTTAGTATCTCACACCGTATAGGGGACTACCCCCCGACCTTACCCAAATCGAGTTGTTTCCAAGCTCGAACTACCTCCATGTCAGACTTACGCATTCACTACATGACTTCAATAGTCAACATTGTCACCTACTCCATGAACTTGTGAAGAACGTGGGTCGATCTCAAACAGAAAAACCTGAACAAGTTAAAGATACCTGTCTCTCATGAACTCAACAGTTACTCAATCAATCGCTACTAACCATATTGTTCAGAAAGCGTGTATCAGCACGATGAAGAACTGCGGAGAATGCCTATATAAAGAAGAAGTTACAAAAAAAACAAGGACCAAAAAATTATACGATAAATCACCAAGAAAACTACATTTTCTAGATTCCAAAAACATCAAACTTTTTATTCACAAGATCAGGCATTTCTAATTAAGAGATCACTTGAAATAAGATATCAGTATCAAGCAATAAAAATCACTATTGCAAAAACTCTCAACTCGAGGTCGTGGTTTTTTACTTATTCAATAGTTTTCCAGGCTAAATCACCTGTGTTATTTCTTGCTTTCTATCAGATTTTTATCACAGGTAAATTGGTGTAAGAGCTAATTTCAAGCCACTTCGAGCTTACGAAATTAGGTCATTACATTTGGTACAGTCTGTAGGAAAGATTACATTTCCACAATATCCTAAGGCATACTTTCACGCTACTACAAATTTCAATCATGGTCACATCCAGACAACCAGCAACTAGAATCCAGCTCGATCTTTCAGTTGAGCCGAAAAAACTTATAGAGCTACAAGCGAATCTCAACACTGAGATAAAGAAACGCAAAGAGCACGAGCATTAATTAAATCTTGACCGAGAGCTCCGTGAGAAGGATCTCGATGCCGAATGGAAAACTCGTTTGACAGCGCTCAAACGACATGAAGATAAAATAACAACAATGCAGACTGCCTTACAAGCTCTACAAAATACTTAGCAGGCTCCTCCAATAAGAGATTACGATCTGTTACCAGAAGCCTCCCAGGTTTCTGCACGGGAATGATTAGGACCTCGAAGAGCCACCAGCAAAGCTATTTTTAGAAATATTCAAAGTGAACCTCAGCCTTCAATTTATTTGGGTGGTAAAGTTCAATTTGAGATCATCCGAGGTCACCAATTTTCTATACGTCAAGAGGAAGAACAACGACCTCTACCTCGAGTTTCAGCACGAGATCGTTGGAGTGAAGGTACCGGTACTCACTATCTACAACCTCCTCATCAAGTCACTTAGTTGACATGTCTCTATGCCACACAAGAGTATATGGATCAGTGAATTAAGGAGTTGATAAAAATATAAGTTATGGGCACAATAGACGACCTTACCAAGCTGCAAGGAAGTCCAATTGCCAAAAAACTATTCGATATGGAAATACCGAAAGGTTTCGATACTCCAAAAATTTGCAAATACAACGGCACCGATCCAAAGGAGCGCTTTCAACAATACCCTGATTCATTGGGGTTGTATTCCAACCTCAACCATATTCTCTTCCATTTGTTCGTCACGAGTTTGCAGGAGGAACCACTCTGATGGTTTCACTCTCTACCTGAAAGACTCCATATACACATTCGACTAGCAATAGAAACAATTCATCAAGACGTATACTCTCAACAGAGACAAAATAGAGAATCTATATTCCCTTCTCAATCTTAAACAGTCACACAGAGAGAAGCTTGAGGCCTTTGCAAAAAAGTTTTTGGAGCTCGTGCGTAAAGTAGACAATCTCGATCATAAAATAGTTGTTACTACTTTCACCAACGCGCTCCAGCTCGACTGCAAAGTAAAAGAGCACATTTTCCTCAACAAACCTGCGACCTTGGAAGATATAATCACCAAAGTCAATAGTTACATCGACCTGGAAAGGATGATGCCCAAAAGGCATAAATCTACTAAATCCGTCCTTACCACAAAAGTTCCATCTGCAGATCGAAGCACTGAACCAAAGGAAGATAAGGGTGACCAAAAGCACTCCAAGGAAAAAAAATGGCAACCCTAGGAAAGGCGGTTCACA
Source organism: Kingdonia uniflora (assembly GCA_014058105.1). Classification (NCBI taxonomy): domain Eukaryota; kingdom Viridiplantae; phylum Streptophyta; class Magnoliopsida; order Ranunculales; family Circaeasteraceae; genus Kingdonia; species Kingdonia uniflora. The sequence continues at coordinate 8,741,747 of JACGCM010000816.1, read as the reverse complement.
AATCAAACTGGTCCTCCTGAAGATAAATATTTGAATCTCCATAATTTTTCAAATCCTCTAGGAGGATAAGCTCCACCATCTCTCTCAACCATTGGAACCAATTGAGAACCGACCATACTGCATGCATCATAAGGTAAACCATCATTCCACTGACAATTACTATGCTTTATAGAGGTTACTCGAATACATTTTCAAGGCGAGACGGACGTTTAAATATATTGTCGACCTAGAAACATACATGGATGGCAGTTATAAGAAGCAACTTGAAGTTGTCCAGGTCAAAGATTAAGCTGAGGAGAAGTATCTTTACCATATGCGCCATAACAACGTGATCAAAATCCATCAGATCACCAACTCTAACAGATTCAAGCGCAGGAGACTATCAGAATGCTGTAATCTCACACTTCAAGAAAAAGAAGCTAAACTTTTGCCTGAGTCGAGCAATCGTCGGCTTGGGATCTCATTCGAAGATTGCGATACTAGTCATGTAAAATTTCCGCATCATGATGCATTTTTCATAATGCTCAAGATGAAGAAGTTTGTCATGCACACGATGATAATCGATACTGGCAGCGGTATTGAGATTCTCTTTCAGGGCATTATCAACCAAATGGAATTGGCCGATCAAGTTATTCAAAGCGACAGCGATATCAGTAGATTCAATGGTTCTAAAGAAGAGTGAGTATGCATGATCATCTTACCTATTACCGTAGAACCAGCCACAATCGACATCATCTTCTATGTGATCAACGCTAAATCTCGTTATCTTGGGATTATGGGCCGCTACTGGATTCATAACATGGAAGCAATCGCTTCCACTTATCATCAAGAACTCCGCTTTAAACTCAACAATGGTATTTATGAGATCAAGGGTAGTCAAAAGCTTTCTTGAGCTTACAAAAATATTGTCTCTGCTATTCTAGAAACCTCTGACAAATATACGGCATAGCAATTACAGAAAGTTGATCACCTCAATGATTAGCCTTCTATAAAAGAGCCCATAGAATACATCAATATTGATGGGCCTAGCAGAGGAACTTTCATTGGTACTAAGCTGGTTCAGCACGAAAAAGATGCTCTTATTTAATTCTTGCGACTAAATCGAGACCTTTATGTGTGGCCTTTCGAAGAAATGCCTGGGTCAATCCGGCCAAGGCATGTCATAAATTGTCCATCAATATCAGCGCCACTACTGTCAAGCAGAAATAACGATGACTATCACCGCAAATTCACGATAAAGTTAACATGGAGATCAAGAAATTGATCAAAGTGGGATTCATTCGTGAAGCCAAATATCCAGATTGGATATCCAACATCATCGCTGTCCCAAAAAAGAATGGAAAAATTTGAGTTTGTGTAGATTTCACCGATCTAAACAAACATACTCCAAATGACAGTTTCCCTCTTCCCAACATTCATCAGATCTTTAATTCTATAGCAGGTCGCGAACTCCTACCTATGTTCAAAGCACATCTTGGGAAAGTCGTGGAAGTCTACATTGACAATCTCTTGTGCAAGAGCATATAGTCCACCAATCATATTTCAGATCTCAACACAATATTCAACATTCTTCGCTCTTACAGGATGCGCCTCAATCCTGATAGGTGTTAACTTGAAGTACATTAAGACTAATTTTTAGGCCACCTCATTAGCAAGAAAGGGGTTAGGGCCGATCCATATCAGATTCGGGCTCTCCTCAATATGCCATCTCCAAAAATGATTAAAGACGTTCAGAAACTTGCTGGAAAGATTGCCGCAATCAACCAATTCGTATCAAAATCTTCAGACCGCTGTCATTGGCTATTATTTCTACTCCACGGTTGTACCAAATGAGGAAAATTTAAGCCAAATATAAAGGTTCAATGGACATTAGAATGCGAAGTAACTTTTTAGGATCTCAAAACCTATTTGGGGAAGTCTCCCATAATTAACACCCCAATAGATAATGAGGAGCTGATTGCCTACCTAGCAGTTATAGATACTTCACTCAGCTCAGTTCTCATTCGACTTGAAAGGAAAATCGAGAAACCAGTCTACTTTATCAGTAAAACCCGCACACTAGCAGAAATAAGGTACTCTAAAATTGAGAATCTTCTTCTCACTTTTGTTTACACTTCACAGAAACTCAAGCACTACTTCCAAGCACATTTAGTCAAAGTCATGATGAACTACCACTTCAAGAAGTTTTGCCCAAAAAAGAAAAATCAAAGAGAGTGTAACAATGGTCAATCAGTTTGGGAAGACATGATATCAAGTTTGGGAAGCGCCATTCTGAAAAGGGTCAGGCCGTTGCCAATTTTCACACAGATTTTCCAGTGGATGATCTCGAATGGGAAGAACACGATCCTAACCTTACAAAGGAATTTACAAAAGATCCGCCCCCCAAGGCATTTGACAAGCGAGCTAAATAGATTGTAAGGAAAGGGCGGAGACTTCTTATAGATGGATTAGCAAAACCTGCAGGATAAGAAATTGGAATCGTATTAATTACCCCTTCCAACTGTAAAATTGAAAAATCAATCCGCTTAGATTTTGAGGCCTCAAACCATGTCACCGAATACGAAGCTCTCATTCACAGACTTGACCTAGTTCATGAGCTCAGCCTCCCTGAACTCTTAATTTACATAGATTAACTACTCATCATCCACCATTACTCTAAGCAATACAAGAAGAATGACAAGATGACCGAATACGCAGCCCTCATTACAGATAGAATAAGCAAGTTCATGCAAGTAACTATTGATTATCTTCCTTGAGGTAAAAACAGACATGCCGATTCCTTGGCATATCTAGCCGGGGTCTTGGGAACAGAAGCTTGATATCTCCAGATAGAAGTAATTTCAACCCCCAATATTGATCGTATTTTTATATGCACAGTCAACACTGGGGGTGATAAAGAGGAAGACGATGATTGGCGAAAGCCTTTCTTTGCATATCTCGGTATTGACAACAAATGCAAAGGACCACTTCCAGCAAATCTGAAGGAGCACTGACAACTGATTGACAACTCAAAGCTCTATACAAATCAAAACGGTGTCTTATACCACCGTTTAGTTACGGGGCCTTATCTCAAGTACCTCTCCAGACAGAAAGCGAACGAGGTGCTCCGTACTTTACAAGAAGGGACTTGTGGCTCCCATGCCACAGGTCGATTACTAGCAAACAAAGCCATTACACAAGAAGTATTCTGGCTCGGTATGCGCAAGCAAGTAAAAGAGTTCACATACAAATGTGATGCAAGTCAACGACATGAACAAATAATACGCACCCCTGCCCTCGAACTCCATGCAAGCAAAGTGTTTTAGCCATTCAAACGATGGGCACTCGATCTTGTCGGTGAATTTCTTAATTCTCAAGGTAACTGCCGTTACCTACACGTAGCTACCAATTATTTTACAAAATGGGTAGAAGCAGTTCTACTCTGTCGAACCAGAGATGAAGAGGTCATCTCTTTTATTTGGGAATACATCATCACTCGGTTTGGGTGCCCCTACCTAATTCGTATCGATAGCAGGCCCCAATTTGATGGAGAAAAGGTCATAGCTTTCCTCAATCAACACAATATCATCTACTCACCATCCAATCCCTACTACCCACAAGGCAATGGCCAAGCAGAAATCACCAACAAAGCTATCGTGGATAAACTCAAGAAAAGGCTTCATTCACAGAAAAAAGGGAATTGGGTTTGAGAACTTCCTCATGTCGAATGAGCATATCGTACCACTCGACGTTAATCAACAGACTGCACGCCATTCCTCCATACTTATGGTACTGAAGCCGTTATTCCCTCAGAATACCATTATCCAGTCATAGATCATGAGCTAATTGACAAGGAAAATGGGTTCAAATTTGCCTGCAACGTCAATTGGATCAATGAGACCAGGGAACGCGTCATTGCTAACCTCGGTTGACATCACCATATGTTGACCAGTTCGTACAATAACCGAGTCAGATGCCGTACCTTCCAAATTGACGATCTCGTCCTCAGAGAAATCCCTCAAAATAGAAAAGAGCCTCATACTGGGAAACTAATAGAAAATTAGGAGGGTCCATTTCTTATCACAGGCCTCTCAGACATGGGATTATATTACCTCATGACAGAAGATGGAGTTCACATCTCAAATCCTTAGAATACTAGGCGACTGAAATGGTACTATCGTTAAGTCTTTCACTACTCCATTTCTATTACTCATTTTTTTCAATTCTAAAAGTGAGATTTTTATCTCCATCCAATATACATCCTTATCTATTCAATGAAGCTTACAAGTTTATCTCCCACTCCTCTCTCTACTTCGTAGACAATATATAAATTGAAGTATAGATAATACTAGCTTTCAATTGACCTCTATACCAGTTTAATCAAGGATAACACTTGGTTTAGCTGACTCTACTAAATCTCTATCATTAAAACAAAGGTAATACTAGTTTTCAATCAAAGACTCCACCAGACATAAGATAAAACAAAGGTAAAACTAGCTTTCATCTACCTCATAGGGCTACGATATCATACCAGTTAAATCAAGGATAACACTTAGTTTGGCAGACTCTGCTAAATCTCTGCGATTAAAATGATGATAATACTAACTTTCAATCAAAGACTCTACCAGACATAAGATAAAACAAAGGTAAAACTAACTTTCATCTACCTCAATATGGCTGCGGCATTATACCAGTTAAATCAAGGATAACACGTGGTTTGGCTGACTCTACTAAATCTCGGTGATTAAAATGAAGGAAATACTAGTTTTCAATCAAAGACTCTATCAGACATAAGATAAAGTAAAGGTAAAACTAGCTTTTATCTTTCAACATGTCTGCAACAGCTACTACTTATTTCAAGTTATATATACAACTACTGCAATGGAATCTTTTTTATTGTTGGGAAGTCAACTATGCTTTCCTCTGCAGCAGGAGATCGATCAGTCATAAATTCTCAAGCTCGAGCATTCACAACAATCCTTCCCTGTCCTATCAATTCAGCAGGTCGAGGGACTAAATCCATTTCCATGGAGGCCATACAATTTCCTCGATCTATATCAGCTCTGCAAATACATCCCCTTAAACAAGGGAAACCTTGGCATTGTTTTTATTCATCCCCGAGCGTTCTCCAGCCTCGGCGTTCCAGGAATGCAAATTGGCATGCTCCAATTCGGTCTTTAGTTGTGCCACCCTCTCATTCAACTCATCACACTTCCGTTATACCAACCGAAACTCCATATCTTTAGCAGGTAAGGCTATAGATAATTGTTCAACTACAACATCATAAGCCAATAAATCATCCTAGGCATTCTTCAGCTCGCTATCTTTGACAGACATTTTAATCTTCAATCGTTCCAGCTCATTTCTTACATTACTAGATCAGCTCGAATTCACTCCTGATTGTTTGTTTAATTAATCAATTTTCCCTTCAAATTGGCCACAGAGAGATTTAACCCTTACTCTGATCTTTCTAACACCTGTATACAGTATTGGGCCATGTCTGCATCCCAACTCTTTGCCATCAGCGCGTCATTCTAACTTTTGAGCTTCGTTGAGTGTTCTTTCATCTCTACGAGCTCTAGTTGCCCCTTATAAATTTTAGCATCCATCTCAACAATATTTCGAGCCAGGTCGACAACAGTTTGGTTTGCCTTAACAAATTTGAAGTGTACCTTTACATGTTGATCTTCTCTGACTTCATTTGCCTCTCTCATCCAGTAAAACTCCTCCGTAAATTCTTGGCTATATTGGCATGCCTTACTTTTGCTCGAGCGACCTGACTCCAATTTGACCTGCACATCACAGATATAATATATCAAATTTCATTCAGAACACTCATTCAACACATATCTCATTTCTAACAAGATATCTATTTTTTGAAATCTACTATGTAAAACTTCTTCTAAACTTAATGTCGAAGTACAATCTCAGATAAATGCTCTATAACATATACTTCCAAGTCTAAGGTACACATTATCTATAATTTAATTTGTCAATACTTTTGTATTTCCTGTGCGTCATTTGAGTTCTATTTCCCCTAAACTGATAACAGGCTTTTGGTTTGCCTCTATACTCTATTTATTACTTTGTAGCACTATACTAATACAGCAAACAAGTCAAATATTTCTAGCTATGTTCTAACCTACAGCTCTACTTGCGAAGATAATTGGGACGCTGAGGCATCTCTCTCCTTAGCCAGCTCAGTCTTTAAATCTTTTATTCTGAGGTGCATGTCCTTAAGTTCCTACAGCAAGGTTTACAAAAGCAACTTAGCCTACAGAATTCTATCCAACAAGAAATATCCAATCAGTTTACAAACATTCCCAAATATTCACACAATCACAGAATCATCATTCAACTCTACCTTCTCATTCTTCCCCATCTGGGCATTCATTGTCATCCCCTTGGTTGTCTCGCACCATTTAAAGAGAGACACTATCATGCCCGTCCACAACTCTAACAGCAACATCTTCCACCTTATCGTCTTCCTCCTCCTCTACGTAGATGTCAGCCCTAATGACATCCACCTCATCTTCAGAATACCCCTTTGATATAAGGTAGCACCCGAGTATATCCCGCTCAGTGACCACCTCCTCCAAATTTACTTTTGCCTCCACAGTCAGATTGTTGATCTCCACCAATTGCGAAGCCTTCAGGGCCTCCAGCCGCTTTCCCTCCTTGAGCAAATCAGCTTTCAATCGGGCTACTTTCATCTCAAGCTTGACTTTCGCTTTTTTCAACTTAGCTTTCTCCTCCTCAACCCCGAGGCATATCCCCTTTATCAGATGAGCAACCTGCAAAACAGGCAAAATTGACTTTAATATTAACTCAAGTCGCAATAATTTTTTTTATCACATATTCAAAGCATATGAACCAACCATTTTGCTCATCTTCTCTTCCCCGTGGAGAGCTGCCAACCTAGCCCTTTCCTCTAGCTCTCTCAGCTCATCTTCTACAATAGGTCGATCTTCAGCGACCTTTACCCCCAACGTTTCAAAAAGATTAACCCTTCTCTTTTTGGCCTTTCCTACGACCCCACCACTTCCTGTGGTTCCAGAGGTCGAAGGACGCTTCAATATTGCTTTTTGGGAAACGTTTGAGCTAGCTTGCTCGACATAGTAGACTCCGGTAACCCCGTGTAGTCCACTTTAGGGGACTTGGGCAAGTTCACTCGCCTTTCCCCTTCAGTTCCCTTCTTCTTACTGCCATCAGCGCCCGTTATTGACCACGCCGATTGAGACTTTTAAACTTTTTTGGATCGGCTGTTAGTACGTTTCTGCCTGCTAATTAATGCCAAGTTCATCCAATACAGCCTCGAGCTCTGTCCCTTCCTGAGTAACTATATCCAACAATGACTCTTTCCTCATCACCTGAGATTTAGGACCTGTCATTCACAATACATTATCATCAGCAGAGCAACATATAATTTCAGCATCTCAATCTTATACATTAAACATTGTTATACTTACTTTGTTTTACAGTTTTAAATAAAAGTTTCATGGGTTCTTCGTCATCTCTCTAAACGGAATCACCCTTCACCCATATCACATTATCATTCCAAGGGCGACCTGTTGAGTTCAGATCGAAGAAACGAGGCTGAGCCGAGCTCACAAAAAAATATTCCCCTCCGCTTGCAAAAAAAAATTTTACCCCATAAAACTGCAAAATATCCTCAGGCGATATCTTCAACTCAATCTCATCTACCTCCCACCACTTATTTAAAAATTCACAAACACTTATCACCTCCCATATGTTCCCTTTCAACTGAACTGGACATGCTTCAATGATGTTTATTATCCCTTTCACCAAATTGCTGAGGGAAAGATTCAACCAATACTCCAACTGAGACAAGTAACCCGTACTCCCACATGTTCCCATCGAAGTACTCCAGAGAGATCGATTTGCCTATACCCCAATCTCTTTTCTCCTTCTCCAAATCAGCCAACAGATAAAAATATTCCTCTCCCATTGTTACAGTACAACCCCTAAATTGCCTACCGGCGTGTTCTACACAACTACCCCACCTACCCCCTACAGAAGCCTTGGATTTACAAAACTCTTTGAACACATCAGAGCGAGGAGGATATGTTACAAATCTTCCAAGGAAATATGGAAATTGATAAACCCCTACATCTTCCTCACTATGAGACATTACAATTTTGGACTCTGCCGATCGACCAGAGGTCGACGCCTCATTAACAGGTAAACTCTCCATATCAATTACAAATTTACAGACGAGGGTTTGATCCTACATAAATACTCCTCACGATTGACCTATATACAGGTCCAGGTATCTATCATTATCTTTTATACATATATCATTCGCATACAAATATCTTTTATATATCATATATCAATAGGCTTTTATAGATTACTATAAATAGTAATGTTTAGTTTGCCTAAGCACAGAGTATGATCTTCAAAAATACATTCATATATCCCCAATTCTCTACTAACCTTCTGTGTCAAAATGAGAATCTGACGCAACGCCAAATCCTTCCCTCACAACACTACTGTATAACCACCTTCTTGCCTCAGTCTCTGTAACCCTCTCCCATTTTGACTGGTGATCACTTTCGATTAAATTTTCATGCAGTTCTCAGCTACTTTTGTTTTTCTTCTTACTTCCTCTCTCACTGTTCTTTAAGTTTTCAAAAGTTGAGAAACGCTCGAATTACGAAGATAAAGCAGTATTTCTATTTTCTTTCTCCAACTGCTGGTCGTTATTGAGCCCTTCACGAGTTATCCTCTGTTTTGGAGCCGAAGCATCCCTTTCACTATTAATGTCAAACATCTTGCACCTTTTCGGTGAAAGAGTTTTCCCAACATTTCTCTTTGCCTTATATTTTAATCTATTTTTATCTCTCTTTTCCAAATCTCCATCTAACCTCACCACACTCATGATGACTCACGCTTACATGCAATCAGGTTTTCACAGCTTTTACACAAGGGTTAAAATCAGAAGCACCTTGTTTTTTTTCTGCTTCTTCTACTTATAGTAGCACTAACGTCATTTCCAAAGCTCTAAAAAAAATCAAATATATTCAAATCTTTTTTTTTTCAACAGTCACAAATAGCATTCGTAAAAATAGAGGATCGATTCAACTTTTATGCTCATTCCATTTCTTTAAAATTATTCAAACTCATATAATTACATACATTCAAGTCACCCATATATACATTCACTTTTTTCACCTCACATATAATTACACCTAAAATAGCCTTGATGCCCTGAGGAGCCACATCCAATCAGATATCCTCCAGCAATCCTCAGATCTTCTAATTCAATCTCATCTATAGTAAGCTCTCTCACTGCATCATTTCAACCTGTAGAATCCACCATAATTTCTCAGAACATCTTTTCATAGAAACAACATTCATACTCGCGCTCTCTACCAATCCCATCTATACTTTCAACTTGAACCTCCCTCACTGGCAGCTCACCATCATAATCCAACAGTCCAAAAATCCGCTCCCGCACTTCAGCTATCTTTATCACGAAATTTTCATAACGAAATTTCAAATGTTTTCAAATTCGTTTTTCATAACAGTCACAAACGGCATTCACAACAATAGAGGATCTATTTAACTTTTATTTCCATTCAACTTCTTTAAAATTATTCAAACTCATAAGATTCCATACTGCATTCTACTTCTATTTATATTCTTTTCTTTTATTCACATATAATTACACCTAAAGCAAATTTAATGACCTGGGGAACCATATCTGATCAAAAATCCTCCACCAATCCTCACATCTTCTAATTATATCTCATCTACAACAAGCTCTCTCACAATCACTTTTTGAGCTGTAGAATCTACCATAATCTATCAGAATATCTCTTCATAAAAGTGACGTTCATACTCACGTTCTCTCTTAATCCCATCTATACCTTCAACTTGAACCTCCCTCACTGACAGATCAGTATCATAATCCAACAATCCAAAAATCTGCTCCCGCACTTCAGCTATCTTTATCACCAACTGCCTCTCAGCGGCGTAACAAATTCTCTCAGATTGAGTCCACACCATACATATTCCTTCCACCTGCTTAAATGCATTCCCCCCCCAATCTATACATTTTTGCTACCAATTCTCCACATCTCAGGATATTATTCTATTATCTCGTAACATAAAACCTAGTATCTTGAGAAAAGTTATTTGAACATATATCTCCCTATCAACCCTAGTCATTTCATCATATTCTAAATCGAGCTTATTCTTTCCAAATCTAGTATTCTAAAACGACCTCTCTGTGCGCGATTTTTCATTCTAAAATTTCTACAATTTTTTTCGCCCAAATTTCCAGCCCCTAGGTCAAACATCGTATTTGATACATATTTTCACATTACAAACATATTTCTAATAGCTCAATTATTACAAAAAGTGTACTTTCTAATCTCATACATTTCATTTCATCGAATATTCGAAAGTCTTTAAATCATACAGCTCAATTTCTAGAGTTATTCTATTTTATATCAACAAAGAGTTTGGATAATAAATTTTATTCATCTCGAATCAAATTATAGGTACTTTATAGATAACATATCTTTCAAGTGCTTTTGCAGATAACAAGTCTTTCAAATGCTTTTACAGCTAACAAGTCTTTTAGGCACTCCAAATGTCAAATCCTTCACTTCGTTTTACTTTAGTGATGTTTGACTCTGATGTAAAGCAGACATTAGAAACAACAAATATCATCCCTCCCATGAGTTTGGTCAAAGTCTAGTCGAACTTCAAATGGAAACTATGGAAGATAAGAAATTCGTGCTTGAACCAAGTTTTCTAACGGAAGGTCTTCTCAGCGCAAAGGAGTAATAGAAGTGCAGAAGCAGACTTCTATTCTCCCTCTTCCTCCTCCACTGCCATCGCCGCCTTTCCTATAACCACCACCCTCGTAAAGTTGGTAAAGATGAAGAGGGCCCGACCTTAGAATCTATTCCAACGCAAGATATCAGTACAACTGCCCCGTAGTTACGCCTATCCCTACATCATTCTCCCCAATCTTGTCCTCTGCACGAATGTGGAGACAAACCCAATGTTGCTTACCTGTTACGGTAACGTAATAAAACCTCCACATCCAGTAAAAATCCCCATCAGCTTCAGCCACTTCATCTTTGGACATTCCTTGATACGTCGGAGGAACAGGAACGGGAGTAGGCATCTCCAAGGACTAATCTCCAAAATATTTTAACTTTAACCTTTGCATTTCAGTAGCAATTCATTCTTCAAGAACCATTCTTTGGGTCTTCACCATCTTCAAAACTTTCAGAGAATTTTACAACAAAACAAGCGTACTTTACCACAAACCTCGGTACAAGTACTATTTATATAACCCAACATTTAATATGCAAGTACATTTTCCTAAGTGTTATCTTTTAATACAAATGAAACTCATCAAACCATAACCGTCGCATACATTAATATTCCCATCAACATTCAATGCACGTACGTCCCCCCATAACACGCACATTTTTCAAGCAGTCCAACACCATTATTACTTTCCTCATTATTCAAACTTCTAACCCGAATACCCATATACCCATAAATTCTTTCTCAACCAATGTCACTCATGACTTCGGTTGCGAGGGGGCGATTGGAGGGGCCTACCCCTCGAGCTTACCCAAATTAAGTTGTTTCCAAGCTCGAACTGCCTTCATGTCAGACTCACGCATTCTCCACATGACTTCAACAGTCAACATTACCACCTACTCCATAAACTTGTGAAGAACATGGGTTGAGCTCAAACAGAAGAACTGAACAAGTTAAAGATACTTGTCTCTCATAAACTCAACAGTTACTCAGTCAACCACCATTAACCACATTATTCGGAGAGTGTGCATCAGCATGATGAAGAACTGCGGAGAAGGCCTATATAAAGAAAAAGTTCCAGAAGAGACAAGGACCAGAAAATTATACGAGAAATCACCAAAAAAACTATATTTTCTAGATTCTCAAAAACTTCAAACTTCTTATTCACAAGATCAAGCATTTCTAAGTCAAGAGACCACTTGTAATAAGATATCAGTCTCAAGCAATAAAAATCGTTATTACAAAAACCCTCAACTCGAGGTTGCGGTTTTTTACCTATTTAAATATTTTCTACACGAAATCATCTGTGCCATTTTTTATTTTCTATCAAATTTTTGTTACATGTACATTGGTGTAAGAGCTAATTCCAAACCACTTCAAGCTTATGGAATTAGGCCATTATATACCTAATCCGATTAGAACCTACTAATCAAACACAAGAATTAGTATGGAAACCTCTGAATACGTATAAACCACGACCTCTCTTGAGGATTTAGAAAAAGAGATGTTATTGATTGACTAACGATTACAAAAAATACTCTGGATAGACTATCTTGATAGAAAAAGTTTGTCCCTAACCTGTAGTTCTCTGGTCCTATTTATAGGTCTTATAATATGACCATTTTATGACTGTAATTTACTTTAATGATGAACGTTACAATCATAGTTTTGATGAGTCTTCATAATGGTTGTATAACAGCTTGAGTAACTCTTCTTCTTTGTAACTGCTCTATAATGTGTCATAAATATACCACGTGATCGTATGTTGACGAGGTCGAGTAAAGGTATGATGAGACTATTTACTGTGTACTTTGAAATAGCGAAGTTTGATAGACATATGTTTATTACGCCTTGTTTGAATGTGTTGTTGATAACAGAAAAATTGTAATATGTGTAAGAGATAAAGCGGTTGAGAAAACTGTTACCACCCTAGAGAGATCGTTAAGTAGATCGAGGGACTCCATGACTCGTATTCAGCAGGCATTAAATAAAAGTGAATATGAGATAAGGCAGTTTAAATTTAATTCAAAGAATTTTTTTAATGAATTATATGATCTTCAGTGTAGATATGCTAAAATAAAAATAGAGAGGGATGAGGATTTAAAAAAAAAGGATAGAGGGGCGCTAGTACAAAAAGTTAAAGACTTGATTTATTTTACTGACCCGAGTGATAAAGCTAGGTGTCAGAAGTTTTTGGTAACTCTGACACTTTATTTTGAGGCTGAAGTAGATAGGGAGCAGGGTTTAAAAGAGGCTTATTTACAACTCTTAAAGGAAAGGGGTGTAGTACCTGACCCATCTCGAGTTATATTTTTAGCTCAAGAGGTACATAATCGTCATAGCGTAGAGGCAAAAAAAATACTCGGCTCAAGCTGGTGTGTTTGTTATATGGGATGACGTAGGTCCCTTACCTGATACTCTTGGTTTTATATAGGATCGAAGAGCAATGAGGATTTTGTTTTTCAAAATAAGGAAAAAGTGGAGAGAAGTGCAACTCAAGTTAGAGGTTGAGTTAAACGAGTTGCAAAATGTGTTGAGGCAAAGTACAGAACAAAATACCTCTTTGGCAAATCAACTGACAAAAGAAACAACTGTTAGACAAAAGGTAGAAGAGGAGTTGAAAGCGCTGGGTGTATTGCAGAAGGATAGGCGTAAGTGTCTGTATAGAGCGCATATGCATTTGAAAGAGCATTTATATCTGATGCGAGCAAAGGCAGACGGATCGTGAACGTCACATAGAGAGTGTGATTGTTTTTTATAGAAGGGAATTAGCAAGGGTATAGAACAATTTTAGGAAGTATGCTATGGATTGTGAGAAAGACTTTGATGTAGAGAATGAAAAGGCTGAAAATATGTAGTTTACAAAGGATGAGGAGGAAAAAGGTATTGAAAAACTAGCTCCTAGGCCGACACAAAATTTGTCAGAGGAGGATGAGGAGGAGGTTTAGAGCCTGATACCTCGGTAACAGAAAAAACAGTACCAGCAGAAGGTGATGACCTTTATTGCACCTTTGGATGTGCAGGTAGATAGGCCAAAGCGAGTGGGAAATAGGGGGCAGTCTTCTCGCAGCTCGAGAAAGTGAATTATCTAAGCTGCTCAAAAACATGCATATGCATTAGATATCTGTATAATGTTTTAATGATAAATAAATCTACATTGTTTGTGATGGTAAAGTTGATATAAATAGAGATGTAGATCGATCGTTCAGAAGTATTTTATTGTTGTAAGATTGATCGTACGCCATTGTAGTGAATGAAATTGTGAACTGTGATGACATGTTAACTGTTTTGATGTACGAATTATTATGTATGTGAAAGTAAACTGTTGATGCAGGCTAAAATAGAGGAGGTTCAAAGTCAGTGTGAAGCTCTGCACATTTTGAACAAAAAACTGAACGTTGATTTGAACTTTCATCGTGAAGCACTAAAAAATACTACTAAGTTAAATATACAAATGGAGGTGAGGATGATCGAGGGAAAAGATATGGTAAGCTATTTTTCCGAGCAAATGGAAAGAAAAGAGGCTGAACTAGCCAGTCTATAAAAAAATGGAGGAATTAAATGAGGTAGTGATGAAAAAGGAGGTAGACATGGAAAAAGCTCAATGTTATATAAGTAATATCCTGGAATGAGTAACCAAGTAGGAGGTGGAAATAGTTAGTGCTGGAGCTGCAGTGTGGAAGGCAGATGAGTGTGCTTATGAGTTTGAAGGAATGTACAATGTTGCTAATATTAAAAAAAAGAGTTAGAGGAAGTTAACAAGAAGCAAAATGAGCTAGTGAAAACATGAATCGTTGGTCATGATAGGACAAATGGATGACTTCATGACGGTAATGGAAGTATGTAATAAAACTTCTATTGAGGACAAGTTGGTGATGGCAGCGCGCTATAAAGATTTGGAAAGTTTGCTAAATGAGGCGAGGGGAAAGATTGCAAAGCTTGTCATGCCTGACAAAGTTAAGATCGAGGAAATAGAGGTGCATGACAAAGAAATGGCGGCAACGCTTACCTTTTTTGTGTCTGAGTTCAAGAGACTTGAAAATGAAAGATATATGATACATGACAGCATGATCGCAAATGGTATGAAATGTGATATGCAGCTAGTATGGACTGAATACCTGGAGCATGTTATGTCAAAAATTGGCGTTCTTACTAAAAATAGAGGCGATGAAGGATGACAAATTGTTGTTGCGAGGGTACCAGAATTGATGCGCCCGTATCCTCTAGAACGTGGTAAAAGTTCACGTGATGATGCGTTGGCTGAACTTAGTGATTGAGGAGGCGTTGGTACTGATATAAAAGTGAACTACTTGTGTTAGATCACCTAAAATATAGTAGATAATGTAACGGTTATACATATTGAACTTTGATAATAGAATTAGTGATCCGTGCATATGCGTATTGAACTTTGATGAATCAATTGTGGTTTTGAAGTATGTAATCTGTTTGCCGAATTGGGAAACCAATAATCAACCTGTAATATGATAGAAGATTTATTTATCTGAAATAATAGTCGATTTGTACTGTAATAAAAGATCAAATTGTTTGAAGCAATAATCTATCTGCAATAGTAGAATTGGGGTGAGCACATTTGTTATCTGTAATACTGTAGATATGTTCTATATATATGAGATAGTAGAAGAGTACTTGTATGAGATAGTAGAAAAGTACTGTAATGTAGGTTAGTCAAATACAAGTATTTTATTAATGTAAGAACGACGTGCAATATTGGAAGAAATAGTAGAATAGTACTGTATGAGATAGTAGAATAATACTATGATGTAGGTCAGTCAAACACAAGTATTTCATAATGTAAGAGCGATGTACAATATTATAAGAAATAGTAGAATAATACTGTATGAGATAGTAGAGTAGTACTGTGATGTAGGCCGGTCAAACACAAGTATTTCATTGATGCAAGAGCGGCAAACAAAAATGTAAAAAATAGTATAACAGTACTGTATGAGATAGTAGAGTAATATTGTAATGTATTTTATTGGTGAAGAGCGACGTACAAAAATATAAGAAATAGTAGAATGTAAACTGTGAGAGATGGCTATCTGTGATATAGCTTTAATCACTTTGTGTTCCAAGGATTGGGGACTCGATCTCCATCGGATGTAAAGAGGTCGTAAGAGCCGAGGCCGCTTTTGCCGACAATGATAAAAGGTCATTCCCAATTTTTTACGAGTTTCCCAGCATTAAGTTCCTTCCTATGTTTTAGGATCTCCTACAGGATTAGATCTTTAATATCAAACTCTCTATGATGAATGCGTTTGTTGTATGACTTTGCTAAAGTTTGATGGAACCTTCCCATATTCATGATTGCTCTGTCCTTTGTTTTATCGATTCAGTTAATGTTACTTACCAACTGGAACTCATTTTCTTCATCTGTTATAGTATGATCACGTAGTGGGTATTGATATTGAATGGGGATGATTTCTTTAGTACCGTAAGCTAACAAGAACGGCGTACATCCAGTCGACACTCGGGGTGTTGTTCGATACGCCCATAGCACGTGTGGTAACTCTTGCACCCAATTACCTTTCTTCTCTGTTAAGTATTTTTTTTATTTTGTCGACTATAGTGCGATTAGTGATTTCATCTTGACCATTTCCTTGTGGGTAATATGGATTTGAAGGAAGTGGATGATGTTATGCTGATTAAGGAAGCTGATAACCTTTGAACCAACGAACTGTTGTCCATTATCTATTCTTATGAGGTGGGGGTAACCAAACCCTATGATAATGTTTTCCCATATGAACTTCATGACTTCGTCTTCACGTGTTCGACTTAAAGGGATTGCTTCGACCCATTTGGTGAAGTAGTCTGCTGCTACTAAGAGGTGTTTCCTTTTACCCGGTACAGTGGGGAATTCACCCACGAGATCGAGGGCCCATCTTTTGAATGGCCAGATAACTTTGCTAGAATAGAGTTCTAAAGCTGGAGCTCAAATTTTAGGTCCATGTCATTGGCATGCATCACACTTGCTTGCATATTTGATGGCTTGGGCTTTCATTTTAGGCCAATAAGCTCCTAGAGTAATAGTTTGGTTTGCTAAGGACCTCCCTGCCGCATGGGATCCGCATATGTCTTCGTGTAAATCTTGCAGGAAGTCTTGGGCCTGATCAAATAAGCACTCGAGATAGGGTCTTGTAACTGGCCTTTTATAAAGGAGATTGTTGACAACGATATATCGTTTAGCATTATCGAGCAGTCATCTTCTTTTGTTGATATCTTCAGGGAGTTCACCATCAAATGTCTTTTTTGGTCCGATATATATGAGGAAAGGTTGTCTCCAATCGTCTTCAACCTCCTTGTCGCCCCTATTAATGGCATTGGAGCTGATGGTGTTAATACTGGGGGTGGAATAAGGGTGGCAATTTGACCCGAACCTGTTAACCTGACACGAACCCGACCCAAATTTTATGGGTTTGGGCATAACATTTCTAGGTTTTGGGTCGACCCAACTAACCCGTTTAGATAGCGGGTCAGGTTCAGGTATCACTATTATGGGTTCAAGTTGACCTGCAAACCCGTTTAACTCAAATACAATTTAATGTTATACTCTAACCAATTCTCGTTGAAAAGCACCGCTTGGATAAAGATGGCAGCAATTACTTCATTCTCCTTTATTTTATTATACTTTTTTCAATATATGTTTTTCACCAACGAGCTCTTGATTATTCAAACTACAAATTTTTAGCTTTTCCTTTAGTGTTTCTTCAAAAGTGTTTAATTGTTAAGTTTCTCTATGTAGTTCTCTCTCTCTCTGTTTTGGAGTGAAGGGTCATTCGATCCCAATGACTCCGATACTCTTTAGTATTCTTATAGGTTAAACTTTTGTTCTACTATTTTCTCTTTCTTTCCCTCTCTAAAGAATGTAATCTCTTCAAAAAAAATCTAATTTGTATATTTTCTGTGGATTGTTATCATTTACTAGATATGAGTTTTTGATCTCATTTCACAGTTAATTTTCAAATGTTATCACAATCACCCTCTAATCATCTGATTCTCACTTGCATTTTGTGATTTTCTTACTTATACTGGTTAATGGATCGGGTCGGGTCATCCCGATTATAAGCATGTCAGGTTTGGGTTCACAAATCTGACATGTTTAATAAATGGGTCGGGTATGGGTTTGGTGTTTCTCAACCCAAACCTGGGATGAAACCCGACCCAATTGTCACCCCTAGGGTGGATACTACTTCGATCTTCAAATATCGAGCATTTGTTCTGAGGACTCCAGCAAGCTAAGCAAGGGAATCGAAATGCCTGTTTTCTCTACGAGCTAAGTGTTCAATTGTAGCCTTTTTAAATTTGTTCATTTTTTCAGCCACTGTTACTGCGTAATCTATCATCTTTCTGTTTTTTTTATATTTGTTTGTATAATGGTTCACGATTAATAAAGAATCCGTGTAAATTAATAATTTGGGCACACCGATCTCTAGTGCCATATCCAGTTCGTGGATTAGTGCCTCGTATTCAGTTTCGTTATTTGTAGCTTTTAAATTAAGCCTGATTGAATTCTCAATTCTATCATTGAAAGGTGTGATAAGAACTATCCCGATGCCTGACCCTGCTGGTCCGATAGAACTGTCAGTTAAAAGGCGCCAACCTTTTTTGGATATCCAATCCAATTTTTCTTCGAGCTGCTCCTCGTTTATAACTGTACTATCCACATCCCAATCAGGGTCGTCTACTGGAAAATTTGCAAAAAAAATCTGCTACTACTTGCCCTTTTTCAAAGTGTCGAGGTTTAAAATGTATGTCGTGTTCGCCGAAAGTAGCCGACCATTGTTGGACTCGTCTGGATTTTTCTCATATGGATAGAACTTCACGTAGGGGGTAATTTGTCATTACTCAAACTGCATGAGCTTGGAAATATTATTTTAACTTCTGCGATGTAAAGACGAGAGTTAGGAGTAGTTTTTAGATCTTAGTGTACCGTGTTTCTACTGGAGTAAGAGTCTTATCGATAAAGTAAATAAATTTGTTTATTTTTTTGTCAAGTCAGATGAGAACTGAGCTGATTGAGTTATCAGTAACTGTAAGATATGTCGTAAGCTCTTCTCCTTCCTTGGGTATACTCATTACTGGTGGTTTCCCCAAGTAGCATTTCAGTTCCTAAAATGCTACTTTACATTCTATGGTATATTTGATCTAGGGATCTTTTTAGGTTTTGCCTTTTTTCGTCCCTTCTCGTAGATGGTCGAATAACCATCTACACCGATCTGAAGACTTGGAAACAAAATAATTTATTGTTGCTATTTTGCCGGCTATCTTTTGGACGTCCTTCTCAGTCTTTGGGGAAGGCATGGATAACAAATCACAGATACGATCTGAGTTAGCTTTGATACCTTGCTTGCTAATCAAATGTCCCAAAAAATTTCCTGATTGGACTCCGAATTGGCATTTGTCAGGATTTAGCCTCATTTGCATGAACAAAGAATTTCAAAGGTCGTGTGCAAATCTGCGAGATCGCTTTCCTTTTTGAGACTTTTACACATCATATCATCAATGTACACTTCCATCGTTTTCCCGAGATGGTCTTTGAGCATTTGAGTCATCAATCTTTGGTAAGTGGCTCTGGCATTCTTAAGGCCGAAAAGCATAACTTTGTAGCAATATAATCCATGTTCTATGATGAAAGCTATTTTTTCATGATCTTCGGGTAATAGGGGTATCTGATTGTACCCTGATATGGCATCCATCATGGATAAGAGTTCGTGTCCTGCAGTGGAATCGATAGGAAGGAGAAAACTATCTTTTAGAGTATGCTTATTTAAGTCTGTAAAATCCATGTATACTCTGATCTTGCTACTTTTCTTTGGGACTGCTACGATGTTCGAGATCCACTCGGGGTAATTGGCTTTTCGAATAAAACCAACTTTAATGAGTTTGTCGATCTCTTTATTGACTTCTTCTCGCAACCTTGGTGTTAAGGTTCTCTATTTCTGTTTGACTGCCTCAGCCTTATCTTTTAAGCTGAGCTTGTAGCAAGCTAACTTGGGATCAATGTCTGGCATTTCATGGAATGTCCATACGAAGACATCACTGTTATCTTTCAGAAACTGAGTAAGAACATTTCGCTCTGTTGTGGGCAAAAGAGTCCCAATGTAGGTACCCTGCTTATCTTCACTTATCTCAACATACTCTGCAGCTTCCACACTGGGTATCTGGTTTTTTGTAATGTTCTCTGCAGTATTCTTTATAGTGTTCTGCAATTGCTATGCGATACGTTCTGCTGGTGGTTCCATCACGATGTTTACGGTATTTTTGAAAGCTTGAGCTAGCTTCTGACTGCCCTTGATTTCATAAATGTCGCCATTCCAGTCAAATTGTAATGCCAAATGATAGGTTAATGGGATAGTTTGCATATTGTGCAGCCAACAGCGTCCCATGATTCCCAAATAGCGGGATTTCGCGTTTATAACGCAAAACCCAATATCAACCGTTGTTGGTCCTGGGGTAATAGGAAGTATGATTTTTCCAATGCGTTCTTCTTTGGAGCCATTGAAACTACTGATATCAATGTCACTAGGCTGAACTTTGTCGACCAGTCCGATCTTATTGATCGTACTTTAGAACAGTAGTTCGATACTACTGTCAGTATCTACCATCATTGTATGTAATACGACGTTTCTCATTTTCAACATGATCACGAGTACGTCACGATGAGGAAAGTTGACGAAGCGAGCGTCGCAATCTTCGAAGGAGATCCCTGTTTGTTGAATCTAACCAATCTGTTAATTGTATAAGTTTCTATAAAATGGCTGAGGGAGATATGGTACAAATGTTTTTTCTTTGCCGCTCCTTCTATCTGTACGATCTCAGTAGTGATCTTGTAACTTCCATTTTTATAACTTTCGACGTCTATAATGTACTTGTGCATTCTTCCGTCCACAAAGATATACTCCAAAAGTCGTTGTAAAGCGAAGCAATGTTTTGTGTCATGATGTCGGACTTTGTGGTGTATACAATACGGTCTACTTTCAATGGGTTTGAGGTATTGGGCATTACAGATGAATTTGTCCTTCTGAAGTGTGGGATACAGGCTGGCTATTGTAACCGTTAACTTGGGAAGACATAGCTTCG
This sequence comes from Kingdonia uniflora, assembly GCA_014058105.1. Taxonomy (NCBI): domain Eukaryota; kingdom Viridiplantae; phylum Streptophyta; class Magnoliopsida; order Ranunculales; family Circaeasteraceae; genus Kingdonia; species Kingdonia uniflora. The sequence continues at coordinate 8,720,858 of JACGCM010000816.1, read as the reverse complement.
GTAAGTTACCACCTTTTTTAAGTTGATCGTCATTAGATTTGGTCCATTTTCTGTCTCCTCCATAATCTAAAGTGTGATTGAAATCTCGTTCTATGGATTGATCTTTTGCTATCAAAGTTGACTTCTAGGGCTTCTGTCTTTCGGATACCATCCTTTCGAGATCGATATATCTATTTACTTTTTTGATTATATTTTCCAGGGTCGCAAGTTTGTTAAGAATAAGGTGCTCCTTCGCTTTACCATCCACGAGCAAAGCGTTTGTAAAGGCCAAAATAGTAATTTTTTGATCCAGTCGATCTACTTTTCTGGCCAATTCTAAGAACTTCTTAGTGAACGATTCCAAAATAGTAAGTTTTCCTCTTTGTCTCTATTGTGTGAGTAGTTCTTGACGAAGAGTTCTCGCAACTATTCGAATGTGCGAATTGATCCTTCTTGTAGGGAGTGGAACCAACGTAATGTTTCTCCCTGGAGGCTGGTAGGAATTCTTGGACGTGTTCCACAAGATTAGTTCCCCTGTACTTTCGGATTTTCGGGGTGTGGGAACCTCACTGTCCAATAGATCCTGAGCAATCGGGCTTTTCTGTAGTCTATTGTTGATGCCTTTGGTGGTTTGAATCTGAGCTTCAAATAATTCTTTAATGCATTTTTCGACATGTTCCTGAGTCACGTACTAACGAGCTGTGATGGTTTGACGTGGAATGCATCCTTCTCGAGAAATGTGTTTGCCACTTCCTTCACTTAGACGTTCACGTACAGGAATGCAGATTCTTCCACGTTGCGGGTCCTCTACTTGCCTGACTTCAGCGGGGACGTCATCAACTTCTTGTCGGAATCCTGGTATCTGTACGGGTTCGACCCCCAACTGATTATGATCAGATCGAGCATTAATTCCCTGGTTGTTGCCTCGAGGTCCCAGCCTATCCCGAACAAAAACTCGTGAGGTGGCTGGCAGTGCGTGCGTCTTTGTTCTTCTGGGCTGCAATTTGTTGTCCCTACAGAACTTTTAGCATATCTTGCCCATCTGCCAGCTGTTGTTCAAGAACAGCTCATCTTTCTGTCTCAGAGTGTAGAGTGGCCCGTAATTCTGCTAGCGCGGCGCTTCCTTCTGCTGGGCCCACTGGGACATTCTGTTATAGAAGCTGCATTCTGTGAAGAGAGTAAGTATCAGATGTATCTGAGAACTGTGGCTAATTGCTTCGATTCCCACAGATGGCGCCAAATGTAAGAGCCGAATTTTGTATCTCGAACTTAGTATCTCACACCGAATACGATTAGAACGTAATAAGCAACAACTAATCAAACACAAGAATTAGCATAGAAACCTCTGAATATATAAAAACCACGACCTCTCTTGAGGATTAAGAAAATGATACGTTATTGATTGACTAGCTATTATAAAGAACGCCCTGGATAGTTCTGTATAGACTGTCTTGATAGAAAAAGTTTGTCCCTAACCTGTAGTTCTCTTATCCTATTTATAGGTATTATAATATGACCGTTTTATGACCGTTATTTACTTTAATGAAGAACGTTACAATCATAGTTTTGATGAGTCTTCCTAATGGTTGTATAACGGCTTGAGTAACTCTTCTTCTTTGTAACTGCTCCATAATGTGCCATAAATGTGCCACGCGATCATATGTTGACAAGGTTGAGTAAATGTATGATGGTCGAAGCTGAGACTTGAGCTCGAGATTCGGAATAGACCCTTACAATGGGTAGTTCCTACAAAAGATTGGACTAATGACGTATACAATACTTGAATTCTCGATGTAGATGCTATATATTTGGTTCTCATCCTTCAGAGATTACGAGTGTAATATGTAATAGGAGCATCCGTCGACAGAAGGATCACCCTAAGATGATCGTCTCATGGCTATTGAGAACGAATCAAATCAGATGGTTCTATTTCTCAATCTTTCTTACTTGCTTCTACGAAACTAAGGTCGAAAAGATTGAAATAGACATCATTCACAACCACTGATAAAGGATTCCTTGAAAAGTTAAGGATTAGTAATCCTTTTTAGAATTAGAAATTAAATGAATTCGGTCTTAAACATACGCGAGGAAGGTAATCAAAAAAAAAAAAGATGAGTTCTTCTTTCTTTTATCACTTAGGAGCCGTGTGAGATTGAAGTCTCATGCACAGTTTTGAATGAGAGACTGAACGATATAGAAGCAGAGCAGATCCTCAAGGGGAAGGGGAAAAGGAAGGGGATCGAATGAGTACAGCTCCTCGAGAACAATAGTTCGGTACTTATAAATATTGGTATTTCTTCTGTGTTCAAAAATTGCAATGAATATGTTCACTCAATATGGGGGATTCTTAGACTGGTCTACATATTTCTGTAATTTGATCTTCAGTTTTATTTTATTGTTTTCGTACTTCTAGCAGTTGGCAACTCCATCAAGTTTGATCCTTGCACAAAGCAGTCCTCCACATATTTTATATGTTTCTACGTTTAGTCTGAATTCCTCATATTTTCTTAATTTCCTGTTGTTTTCAACAATGCTCAAATACACTGTTTTACAGAAGAGTATAAGTACTTGATGAAAGTTACTGTAAGAGAACAGCAATATAAGGGATCAGGAACAAATAGGAATTCTACCCCGTTCCCTCTTTGGCTCATCCAGTTGTAGTTTCAGCCTCTTTACTTCATAAACAAAATAGAAATCAATGCTCTCACTACTCTCATTTAAAGTCTCATACTTTTTGAACAGCTTCCCAAGAAGTCAGTCAAATGGTTGTGTAACCCACGAAGATTTGTTAGCAAGATCTAACTTGGCCAAGGTTGTTGTCTTTCATGTTTTCTGCTTTGTGACAGTGAGAACTAAAAGTCAAGGGCGGAAGTTTTGGAGGAACTAGAACAACTACTCCCTGTATTATATGAAGTCCCACTTGAACCATCAACTGGAGCTTGATTTAGACGCTCCAACACCAAAGATCTTCGACGTTGTAGCTTTATCGAGAATGTACTTGCTTCGAGAATGATAGGAACCTGTTGAAAATTTCAAATAATTAAAAGGATATTAGGCATATACATCAAAAATATTTGCATTCCTGCCCAGCTCAAAAGATTATGGAATCCCGTGGGGAGTATATCATCATTGCATTTCTTCCAGGTGGTCCTCTGGTGTAAGAGGTACTCTATCCTTGTCTTGTTACGATTGTTTACTTTATCATTTTATATATGTGGTCTATTATGGTTTGCCAATAATACAAGCCAACCCTTATTACAGTTATCCCAACTGTAAGGAAAATGCATTATCCTGTGGAGTTATATTGGCCTTTTCTTAAACGTTTCTCGAAGTATAATAGCTGCTTTTGAAATATCGATTTTTAGAGGATTTCACTAAAAATAGTATTCTCCTAGTTGATACAAGAATCCAATGCAGTTAATGGGACATAATAGTACAAGTTAATATTTCACTTACCTGTGTATTAATTTGAGCCACTTTATGCACATGAAGAAGACCAAGCATATCCTGATAGCCTGTAAGTAGTTTTGCTAAGTCCTTGTCCTCGTCTGATTCGAAGAGTTAAGATTATAGATTAGCTATAATAATAGCTTCAAAAAAATTAACGTGTGGGATGCTGGAAATTATATACGAAGAGATATTTGCACGACGCTAGAGATGCAAAGAGGAGAATTCCATGGTTCAGCATCTTTAAAGATGTTAAACTATTTTACCTACCTGGGATAGCTCTGACAGAAAGCAAGGTATCTGCCATGTGCTGCCATCTGGTAGATAAGGATTGTGAAAGAAGTGAAGGTGGAAAAGTTATCATAGCAACTGAATGTGAATCCCGTACCATGCTCTTCAGGGATCTGATAAAGGACAGCATATCCCATTCCTACAATAGTAAGTTGAAATTCACGAAATTTGTTAATATTTATGAAAATGAATTTTTTTCAATTTACCATATAATAAAGAAAAAACAAAGATATTATCATGTTATAATTTTTACTCAAACAGTGTTCCTAGTTCACGTGGCATAAAGTATTAGCGGAATTAAATCTATGTAAGCATGTCACACAAAACCTTATTTGCTGACCATATAAAATATAATTGCCAAGTGGGGGAAATCATATATTATGATAACCATTTACTTGCATCAATTTGCAATTGTACCAAGCAAGGCAACGAAAACAATAAATATATCAAATACTCATGGATGCATTGGCAACTGACCTTATCAGAATATCCACATTGTGGAGCACAGAACGACTGTATGGCTATACGACCAGCATTTCCAACACTTCCATCGTTTCTAAAATGAGACATTATGATAATGAAACCTACGTAAATGGTGGCAAAAAAAAATCTTTGAAGTAAAACAAATAATGAATGATCTAAAATTAGAAAATGCTAAGGGAGTTCTTGCTACTCTACGCTCTACTATTGTGTTTCTTTGTGGAAAAAAGAAAAGAAAAGAAAATGAACTTCAAGCAAACCAATATCCTTGTGTATAGTTTGTGAAGAAAATCAGGGAATAATATGCAGAACAATCTGCATGAACAAACAACACCTCTTAAGGAGATGATAGAGTCTAGTGTATACACATTATCTCTTTAAGACAGATTCGCCCCTGCGACAGTGCTTTGCAGGAATGTAGGCCCCTGCCTCCCAGGATACAACGATCAGTCGCAGAGAGAAGAAAACACTTTTATCTCTCTGCCAAACGAACCTTGATTGCATTTGTTTTCTCTCTTGAAAATGACTCAAGAAAACTCTGAAAAATTGATTATGAAAAATGAAAACGAAGTTGGGTTATATAGAGTATAGGTGACTCTTCACCAAGGGTCACACCTCAAGTTAGTGCCTCTTCACCAAGAGTCACACCTTAAGCTGCGTCTATTGGAGACAACCAAACTCACACCTCAAACCCAAAAAAAATGACTCATTGTTCCAAGGAATCCAATCCCCATGATCCCATGGCCCAAGGTCCCAAGGCCGAATCATAGACTTATAATAATAAGCGGGTTCCTAGGTCGAGCATGCCCATGGGTAGCTCATGCACCTAAGCTACTTTTCACACATGGGTCGCATATGCGCGTATGACCCACCAACTCTCATACACATCACAACAAGTTTAAGTGTTGGACTTACTTATATAGTAGAGTTGAGCTTCCCTCATATCCTATGTGGGACTAACACTTAGTTCTACCATTCAAACCAAAACCCTTGTATTTTCCAGCAATCCCCCACATTTGAATGGTAACAGACAAACTCAAAAAAAAAATCAGGGAATGGTCCTGTATCGAGATAGATGTCTTGCGGACTTGAACCTTCCCTAGTAAATAACAATCGGATTTACGTTGATTAGTGAACATCTTGAACTGTCAGCTTTAGTGTAAACCAAGACAATAATCTTCACACAGTACTTTTCCAAACGCAATCGGCTCTCACAGTTGTGTTCAATTCGGCCCTGAACAAACCCCGGATTCACGAGTGCTCTTAGAAAATTTTGCCCTATAAAATTCTCATGGAAGCGGCCCCACCTCACACTCACATAGGTGATTGCCTATTAAGAGTACCCTGTCGTACCCCACTTGTAAATACAAGGCATAGGAATCATTAAAAGTTCAGAGAACTTACCCTGAAAATTGCTACAGGTTGCACTGTTTACATCATAGAATGAGCAGGAGTTAAGATCTCCTCAGTGCTCATGTTGAGTAACTCACAACTAGTTGTCCTATTGAACCTAGATCATGGGATCTCCAATCAACTAGGTTAGGTTTCTGCTGAGGTTAACTCGTAGTTAAAGGCTTTAAGCCCATTCCCCTCGATGTGGAAAATACTTGCATTTTTGTCAACCCTTTTGTAAATGGATCCGCTAGATTGTCACTTGACTTCACAAAGTCAATGGATATAACTCTACTTGCAAGTAATTTCCTTACAGTATTATATCTGCGACGTATATGTCGTGACTTACCGTTATAGACATTATTTTTTGCCCTTGCAATAGCTGCTTGATTATCACAATGGATACATAAGGCAGGTACTGGCTTTGGCCACATAAGAATATCCTTTAAAAACTGTGGAAGCCACTCAGCTTCATCTCCCGCTAAATCTAGAGCAACAAACTCTAATTCCATAGTCGATCGAGCTATGCATGTTTGTTTTGAGGATTTCCATGAATAGCTCCACCACCAAGTGTAAACACGTATCCACTTGTGGAGTATAACTCGTTAGAATCTGATATCTAGTTTGCATCACTGTATCCCTCAATGACAGCTAGATATCTTGTGTAGTGCAACCCATAGTCTATTGTATGCTTTAAAAACTGTAAAACTCTGATTAATGCTTCCCAGTGGCTCGGTCTAGGGTTTATAGTATACCGACACAGTTTGCTAACCGCATAAGCAATATCTGGTCATGTGCAGTTCATAATATACATTAAACTGCCTATTATGCGTGGATACTCTATTTGAAAAATAGGCTCACATGTGTGTTTAATCAATTGACGCATATTATCATATGGTGTCTGAACACCACGGCAGCCAAATTTATTAAACTTCTTAAGAGCATTATCTATGCAATGTGATTGAGATAACACAAGTCCTGTGGTGTTCTGTTAATTTTTATGCCAAAAATAACATCTGCAACACCTAAGTCCTTCATATCGAAGTTCTTGGACAACATTTTCTTTGCTGACATAATGGCATTGATATTAGTCCCCATAATGAGCATATCGTCTACATAAAGACACACAATTACATGCTCACCATTAACGCTTTTAATATAGGCACATCTATCACATTCATTGATTTTGAAGCCATTCTTCATCATGACTCCATCAATTTTGTCATACCATTGTAAAAGTGTCTGCTTCAATCCATAAAGAGATCTAACCAACCGGCACACTTTATTTTCTTGGCCTCTGACAATAAACCCCTCAGGTTGGTTCATATATATTTCTTTATTTAATTCACCATTTAAGAATGTTGTTTTAACATCTATTTGATGTATTTCAAGCTTATGCACTGCTGCAATAGCTAACAACATATGAATGGAAGTTATTCTTGTCACTGGAGAATATGTATCAAAATAGTCCAAGCCTTTTTTTTTACTTTTCAATTGAACCATCAGGTCTCAATTTTCGTTTGAAAATCCACTTGCAACCTATAGGTTTGTTGCTAGGTGGAAGATCTACCAATTCCCAAGTATGGTTGTGCATTATAGAGTCTATCTCACTCTACACAGGCTCTTTCCAACTAGGAGCTTCAGGTGTAGCCATGGCTTCCTTGAAGGTTCGAGGCTCATTTTCTAATAGGAATGCTACAAAATCTTTGCCAAAAGACTTAGCAACTTTAAGTCGTTTCCCACGGCTTGATTCTGCATTAAAATCAAAACTTGTAGGAGTGGTACGCTGATCACTACTAGAAGCAACATCAGTTGTTCTTTTAAGAGGACTCTTTTTATATGGAAATATATTTTAAAAAAATATAGCATCTCGTGATTCAATGATAGTATTCTCATGCACATCATTTATTTCAGATTTGTATACGAGAAATCTATATGCACTACTGTTATTGGCATTGCCAATAAAAATACAATCAATAGTTTTAGGTCCTAGCTTAGACCTTTTTGGCAATGGTACTTGTACCTTTGCAAGACACCCCCACACTTTTAAGAACTTATAGGAAGGCTCTCTACTTTTCCAGAGTTCATAAGGAATCTTATCAATCTTCTTGTGAGGTAACTTATTGAGAATATAATTCGCAGAAAGTAGCGCTTCCCCTACAAGTTTTGCGGCAAACCAAAACTAAGAAGCATAACATTAAGCATACTTTTTAACGTTCTATTTTTTCTCTCAGCAACTCCATTTTGTTGAGAGTGTAAGGTGCAGTGGTTTGGTGTATAATACCAAACTTAGCACAAAGTTCTCCAAATGGAATAGAGTCGTACTCCCCACCCCTATCAGTTCTAAGAACTTTTATTTTTTGTTGAGTTGAGTTGAGTATCAACCTCATTTTTGAAAATAACAAACATTTACAGTGCCTCATCTTTGCTTCTGAGCAAATACACATGACTGTATCTTGTACAGTCATCTATGAAAGTAATAAAGTACTTCTTTCCGCCTCGTGTTTGAATAAACTTCAAATCGCAAAGATTACTGTGAATCAAATCTAGTGGTTCAGCTTTTCGTTGTTCAATAGAATGGAAATGTTGTTTTGCAAATTTTGCTTCAATATATACTTCACATTTTTGTTTGCAATCAAAATTGAATTTAGGCAGTAATCCTAAATGGACTAATTTACGCAGCAAACCATAGTTTACATGTCCTAATCGTTGATACCAAACATTAAATGACTCAAGCAAGTAAATAGAATTCTCATTCTTATTGATAATTGAAACGGGTTTACATAAGACTGTTAGTTTGAACAATCCATCACACTCATAACCCTTTCCTATGAATACACCATTTTTAGTCATGATACATCTGTTTGACTCAAACACTAACTTAAAATCATTCTTGATCAGCAATGCTCCGAAAACAAGGTTCTTGCGGTTATCAGGTACATGCAGCACTTCATTCAAAGTAACTTCCTTTTCAGACGTGAATTTCAGGACTACTTTCCCTTTTCCTTCGACCATTGACGTCGAAACGTTGCCCATAAACACTTTCTCTTCATGTTCAGTCTTATTGTAGGTAGTAAATAAACTCCTGTCATAGCATATATGGCGTGTGTCCCCTGTGTCCACAAACCATCCTCTAGAATCGCTTGCCAAGTTGATTTCGGAGATCACTGCACACAGGTTCTCCATCTCAGCAATGTTTGCTTGAGTGCCTTTATCACTTTCTGGTCCACTTTTACGCTTACGGCATTCCATTGAGTTGTGCCCTGGTTTGCTACAAACATAACAACTCCACGTGAACTTCTTAAAGTCTTTGCCACAGAGAATTCTTCCCATTTTTCCATTTCTTCCCATTTTTCTTATGGGATTTAGGGTTTCCCTCGACCATGTTAGCCTTAGCATCGTAAGCATGAACAGCATCCTTCTTATCATTGGATTTGTTATCTTCTTCAATCCTTAGCCTTACGATCAGTTCCTCCAACTTCATTTTCTTCCTATTATGCTTCAGATAACTTTTGAAGTCCTTTCAGGATGAAGGTAACTTCTCAATTATCGCAGCAACTTGAAACGATTTACTTAACTTCATAACTTCTGCATGAATATCATGCAAGATAATCTGCAGTTCCTGTACTTGACTGATTACAGTCTTGGAATCCACCATTTTATAATCCAGGAATCTGCCGACTACAAATTTTTTCAGTCCAGCATCTTCCGTCTTATACTTATGGTCTAAGGATTCCCACAGACTCCATTGGACTATACACATTATACAATGTGTTGTCCAACCCATTTAGGATATAGTTCCGACACAAAAAGTCGGAATGAATCCACGCCTCCACTGTTGCTACGGTTGTTGGGTCAGTTTCTTCCTCTAACTCGAGTTTGTCCTCCTTAAGGAATTTTGTCAAGTTAAGAATCGTGAGAAAGAATAACATCTTCTACTACCAACGCTTGAATTCAGTGCCATCGAACTTCTCGGGCTTCACCTTCAGAACTTGTGGGTTGCTCTTTTCACCCTCCTTCTCTGCGAGATTCACCATTATTGTAGTCTTTGATCACACAGAAAAATAGTCTGTCTTAAGATTGTAAAACAATCTGCATCAACAAACAACACCTCTTAAGGAGATGATCGAGTCTAGTGTATACACACTATCTCTTTAAGACAGATTCGCCTCTGCCCCAATGTTTTGCAGGAATGTAGGCCCCTGTCTCCCAGGATACAACGATCAGTCGCAGAGAGAAGAAAACACTTCTATCTCTCTGCCAAATGAACCTTGATTGCGTCTGTTTTCTCTCTTGAAAATGACTCAAGAAAACTCGGAAAAACTGATTATGAAAAATAAAAATGAAGTTGGGTTATATAGAGTATAGGTGGCTCTTCACCAAGGGTCACACCTCAAGTTAGTACCTCTTCACCAAGGGTCACACCTCAAGTTAGTGTCTCTTCACCAAGAGTCACACCTTAAGTTGCGCCTGTTGGAGACAACCCAACTCACACCTCAAACCCAAAAAAATGACTAATTGTTCCAAGGAATCCAATCCCCATGATCCCATGGCCCAAGGCCCCAAGGCCGAATCATAGACTTATAATAATAAGTGGGTTCCTAGTTCGAGCAAGCCCATGGGTAGTCCATGCACCCAAGCTAGTTTGCACACATGGGTCGCAAATGCGCGTATGACCCACCAACTCTCACACACATCACAACAAGTTTAAGTGTTGGACTTACTTATATAGTAGAGTTGAGTTTCCCTCATATCCAATGTGGAACTAAATACTTAGTTCTACCATTCAAACCAAAAAGAAAACCAAAACCCTTGTATTTTCCAACATAATATATCTCCACCACTTTCCAATTTGGTTTCATAATGGAGGAATAGCCACTTCCATTTCAAAACTAGGGAGGTTGATCATCCATTACTTTTTTGGAAAGTAATAAAAACGAATCTAGAGAGAAATTTGGACTCAGAAAGTCTACAAAGAGAAAATAGATGGATAAAAACTGAAATTGGAGAATTTAGTGAGACAAAAGTTGGCCTGACACAGTCTCGGGAGACAGCATTTGGACTGACACAGTCTAGTCTGTCTAGAAAGGCAAAAATTAGACTGACAGGATTCAGATTGAGCAATTCAAGAGATGAAACTTGAACTGCAAAATTCTAGAAAAAGGATTCGGATCAAGATACTCGAGTAAAAAAATTGGATAGAAAGAATCAGGATAGAGAAAATTTGGATTGAGGAAACCTAGAGAGAGAACATTTGTACTGAGACGATCTAAATCTTTAGAGAAAAAATGTAGAACAAGAGAATCTAGAAAGAAAGTATTGTACCGAAAGAATCTATGAACAAAGTTTAGACAGAAAATCAATTGAGAAATGCTAAAACGAGAAAATGTAAAATGAGAAAAATTGGTTCTAGAGAATCTACATGGAAAACATGTATTTGGTTAATCTATACAGAAAAGTCAAAGAATATTTATCATGCAGCTGTGATGACTCAGACAAACAAGCATAATATGTCCGTAACAACATGGTAGTTTCTCATTATATCTTTTCAAAGTAAATATTAAAGGAGCCACCTATAACTTCTGGATCCAGGGAGGTTTATTAATTGATTTTATTTTTAATGGTATCAGTTTAAATTTTGTTTATAATAATCTTGGTTTAGGGATCTTGTATAGAATTGATGCCTGAGAGATTTACCTCCCTCCCCCTGTCCCAGCCCCCGCCCCTTTACCCTCTCCCTCTCCCTCTCTTACTGAGAATCGAACCATATGGGGAGTGTGTTATTCAAGTCTTTATGGTAAAATTAAAGGAGAATGTCAAGGGCATCCCTTAACAGATTTTTCTTACCTCCGTGTTTTTGTGTTGATCCAAGGTGTAAGAAACATTTTATTTGAAAAATGTAATTTCTATGCCAACAAAGTAGTTCAAAGAACTTGATTGTGTTAACCACATTAATACACCTTAATTCCAAGAAAACTTCAAAATTGTTAAGAAAAAAATTGCAAGTTCCAAAGATCATTTGCAAGTATGAAAATGTGATGAGGTGATAAACAAGAAAGCAAGAAGACGAACCGTGGAATTTGATCTAAAAATGTAGAACAACGCTCTTGAAGCGGAGAAAGATTTGGGGAATCTTGCATGCTAATACTTCCAATGCGTTGTGTACTAAGTAAGTGCCTCTCCAAAGGTTTCCTTAAGTCAAATTCATTGCAATACTCCTTCCTCGTGTCTGCAAGATTGCAAGAAATTAGTCCTTCCTAATCTTGCAGAGCCTACTAAACTGCACAAACATTATTATATGCTCTGACATCATTTAGAAAGGAAAAATATATATATAGAAAAGTATGAAGTTTCCAACCAAGTCATTTTTCTTAAAAAAAAAAATCTCTTTGTTTATCAAGGTTAAAGGATCGTAACCTAATTAAATATTCACCTACACAGGTGCTCGTACGAAGAAATGACTCCACAATATTACAAGTAAACCAACATAGTCATTATGGATCAGATGGGTGTACAAGAATCTTTTAAGCGGTAGGTATTGGCAGCTCAATGTTGATCTTGGGTGTGGAGGAGTATACTCAAAAGGAGAAAAGATGTAAAGAAAATGGCTATCCACTTTAAGGGAGATGGGCATGACACTTCATTCTTGGATGACCCCTGGCATCCACTAGGGATTGTAAGAGACAGATTCCCCCAACAGTATCCAATTGAGAGTACTCTGAACCTACATGCCAAGGTTAGTAATACAATTCATAACAATGAGCGGATTACTCCTATTAATGCAGTTTATGAACTTTTTTTATGTGGGAAACCATAAATGACATAAATCCCAACTCAAGCAAAAGAAACCAAGCAAGGAGAAAAAGATGAAGTGGTATGGACTGTATCTGCAAAGGAAACTTAAAACCTCAAGGGCACCTACAACAATATGAGAGCAGTGAAGGACAAGGTTATTTGGACTAGATTTGTCAGGTTCTTCAATAACATCCCCAAGCATAATTTCCAATGTTGGCTGGCTCTTCACAAGAGGCTACAAACTCAGAATAAGTTGGTAAAATGGGGTGTGGTTCCTCCATCCAAATGTTTGCTATGTTGAAATGTTGAGGAGGTAGAAGAGCATAGGGTTCGCCTACTGTGAGGTCTGCCCTCACACATGATTTTATAGGACCCCTCCAGATAATTTACATGTGGCTTTTAAAACAACTTCGTAAAAACCAAATCCTTCAATTTACTCCTCCAAATTCTCTTTGTATTAAAATGCCCTATTTACCCCTTAATTTCTCACGCCACCTCTTCATCTTTCCCATCTTCCATCGACACCAACCTTCTTCTTCAACCTCTCCATTAATTCCCTATTTAACAAGAATAATTATTGGCTATTATCAAAATGTTGGCAGCAAGACATTCATCGAAATATCAATTTCAACATTCCCGAATCGAGAACTGGTACAAAACCACAGTACATATCATTTCAATATCGTAGGAAGATCAATGAAATTGAACGGTTGCAAGTTTTCTTCTCAATGCAAGTGTGTAAGAATTGACCGTCTCATTTCATTTGAGTACTCTTACTTTTTCTATTCCTTAATTTATTATGATTAGTCTCCTCAAGATTTATCATCCAAATATACACATGGTTTAGATTTTTTTGGTTCTTTAGAGTTTAGACTTTGTTTCAAGTTTTTGTTGTGTAAACCCTAATTTTAATGGCTTCCATATCTACAGTAAGGGGTTGAAAGATTCTGAAACTTGAGAGAAACGGAGATAAGGGAAACCTAGAAGTAAGAGAGAGAAAAAAAGAGAGTGCACTGGCAGAAGAGTTACAAATAATGGGTAAAGAGGTAATATTAAAAATAGGGAGAATTTAGTGGAGTATATTGAGGGATTTAATTTTCTATGAGTTGTTTTATAGCCACGTGTTAGCTATCTAGCGGGGTCCTATAAAATCATGTGTGAGGGTAGACCTCACAGTAGGTGAACCCAAGAACATATGTTCTTTGAATGCTCCTGTTCTAAAGAAATCTGGTATGAACAGTTGAAGACCATAGGGTTCAACAGCCAAGTACAAGGCTGGCAAGATGAGATCCTTCGGTGTGACTTGCGAGCTGCATCTACAAGGGGCGGGAATTACAGGTATCTCTAGAAAACTCTACTTATATGCTTTTATTTATAATATCTGGAGAGAAAGGAATGAAAGACTCTTCAATAGCCTCCAGTCCATTCCATTTCTGTTATTGAGTAAAATTAAGAATGAGGTCAGGTTTAAACTTCAGGCAGGTAATCTGAAAATGCAGACTGATCAATGCATAGATACTGTAACAGCTTGGAACTTGAATGGTACCTGGTTCAGTCCTAGACCTGTAACATGTAGATGGATCAAATCACTTCAAAACTACTATACCTTAAACACTGATGGGTCCCTTTTTGTTTATGGAGGTTTTGGGTCATTCTAAGGGACTGTGAAGATAAAGCGGTTGCTGGTTGTTCAAGTCATGTTATGCCTAAGTCTGTTCTCACCCATGAGCTGCAGGCTGTTCTTATAGGGCTCAGATTAGCTAAAAGGCATAATATTGAGCAAATGCAAGGCTACATTGATTCTCAATTTTCTGTTAACCTTATAAGGGGGACCATGACCCCAGATACAAGATAAAATACTGTTAAAAGAGGCTCTACTTCTTATATCTTAGCTTGCTAACTGTGAAGTTATTCATCAGTTTAGAGAAACCAATAGAGCAGCTGACCTGTTGGCAAGACCTGGGCCTATATGGAGAATGATCCTAAAAGACTTGTGTGAAGTAAAGGTCATAATTGAATAAATACTAGTAGTCTAGGCTCCCCACCCAACCACCCACGCACGTACCCGCACAGCCACACACACACAGAGCATTCCTCAGTCTTTGTACTCCTAGCTTACATTCAAAACAAAAGTAAACCAACATACAAATATGACCCTTACAAGTATTCTGCCTATGGAATATAAGGCATTTAACCATCAAAGTGATCATCTTTGACATGGGGGTATTCTAACTCATGATCCAATAATAAATGCACCGGACACCACCATTTAATTTCTTTTTTTTTGGAAAGTACCACCATTTAATTTCATTATTTATATAGGATATAATAAGTAGCAGGTTACAGAAGAGTGGCCAGAAACGAGAGAAGACCTCTGAACATGGTTGGTTTAACCAATCATTATGGAGGTACCACGCTATTGTTCACATAATTATCCTTCTCATAAATCATCGGCCACAATTCTATATATGAAAGTTGAGGTCGTTGATGTAATTAAGTGCCAAATGGCCCTTTAAATCCTTCAAAATACTAAGGCAATGAATAGTAGAACTTGCGATATAAACGAGAAATACCATGAATTGGAGGGGGCAAATCAATTTCCGGTAGAAAGGTTTCGTAAGAATTATAAGGTTAAGTTGATTTCAACCATCCAAGACCAATGCAAGGTGTTATTCAAATATTATTTGTTCACCACCCCAAGAAATCTCTACCGAGAACTTCATACTTCTTAAGGAAGTCAATAAGCAAACGCAGAACATAAAGTACTCCTAAATAGTTGATGGAATTAGTGCATAACAAGTAAAAATTCTCAAAACAATCATACCTCTATTATTCTCAGAACCATGTTGATTCTCCACAAAGTACTTCTTATACTGCCAAGCAATCTTCAACCCCTTCTCCTACACCACAAAAAAAAAATCACAAAACTCTTACAAATTCCCCAATAAACGACTAGACAACAGAATAACATAGAAGTAGAGTAACACCTTTTCTTGATCAATACTAGCACTCTTGACTTCCTTGGATACAATGGGGCAAGGCAAAGTCCCTAAAAACGCTCTGGGGTCTCTCGACGGACTGGCGTAAAGAAGGGGTTGGTTATGAATCACTCCCTGAGACATAAAGTTCCTTAGTAAGAGCAAATGGTGAGGCGCTTCTGCGTCTTCCATCACCATAACTAAGCTCCCCAAAGCAAACCCACCTCCTAAAATCTCTGTAATTTGCATTAAAACAACTTAATAAATATTTGAATGATTGATTGTAGAGATAGATGAAGTAAACAAAGATTGAAGCTTTTTTACTTACTGTCAAGGTCTGGGATTCCTGTGGAGATGAAAGTGGTGCCATTGGGTCCAGTTTTGAGACCTGGTGTATGAGCATGGGTTGTGCCCGGTTGGGTTCGAGAGAAGCTGCTCTTGCTTTTCATGGAGGTTTCAGTCTTTCAGAGAGAGAGCTACAAACCATGGAGAGAAGAAGAGAACTGTTGTTTTAAGAAAACTGAAGAACTACTTATTAGTATACTGCAACATAGTGAGGAACGACGGAATTTGCAGTTTTTTGCATTTTTGGAGGTTGTTTCAGACTGGTGGGAAACGACTGGAATACGGCAAGGTGATGTGGTTGCGCTTGACTGAAGTTGTCCGGAAATTGTTTCAGACTAATGTACTGTTGCCATATGGTGGTCAGAGCCGGCCCTTGGGGTGTGCAAGGTGTGCGACGGCACAGGGCCCAAGAGCAAAAGGCTCAAGAAAAAAAAATTTGCTTCAGCCCTGAAAAAAATAAAATTATATAAAGCCCAACCCAGTTTCGATTTAGGCATTGGGCGCCTACATAATTCTAAATCTTACCAAGTAAACCAGCCCAAGACCCAAGTGCCCAACTAATCATAAATCATTCCTTCTCAGTTCTCACTCTCTCTCTCTCTCTCTCTCATTCTCTTTCTATAATCAGTCTCTGACTCTCTTTAGTAAACAAAAAAAAAAAAATTCCATCTCTCTAATAAAGCTCTTAAGCTTGTTGCGTGAGAGAGCTTAATGGGTTCTCTTCTCCGAAGATACAAAGCACTCACTAATGGGTTCTCTAATCACATCAAACAAAGGGTTTCATCAAATGAGTTGTTATCATCACCCACCATCACCACTACAACTCTACAACTATCACCAGATTCTTCTCCTCTTCCTGTAAAACCCCAAGTTGTTATTTTGGAGGAAGAACATGTTTCAAAATTCAACAGCTTCATCTTCAGGGGCTCTCTTTACAAGGTTCCATTTCTTCTCAATTTATATAAAATAAATCTTCTTTTTTATTTTTGTCATTTTAATGTGTTTATTGATACCCATCTTACTCATTTTAATGTGTTTATTTTTTTTAATTAGAATTACTTGATTATTGTAAATGCTTTCAATTTGGGTAATGTTGATTAGAACATTTATATACAAAATTACAATTAAATTTGGCAGTAATGTAGTGGATCAGTGGATGGTGGAATACGTGCTTGTCCACATTAACATGTTGATGATTTGAGAATGGAGAGATTTCGTCATGTTAGTGTCACTAAGAGGCCAACTATACCTAAGATGAGTTGTTAATAGTAGTAACTCTAAGGTTGGAATAACGGGTTTTATGGGTGAACATTGGGTTTGTGTTTTGTTGGGACTTGGGAGATACAACTTTATTGATGTATGAAATTTATACAAGCAAAAGAACAAAGAAAGTAAGAAAGAAAAAATTATGTCATCTTCTAGGAAAGGTTACTCCTAGCTTGTCTAGGTTTAGAGCTGCCTTTTCATCATCAGGTAAATCCTCTTTGGACCCAGAATTATGCATCAACTTGAGAGCTGTCAACTTTGGATAATATGTCGGAAAATTGATTACCTTCTCTGTAAGAGTGTAATATGGAAGAATTTAGCCTATTGCTTAAGGAGACAATTTGTTTACATATGTTAGCACAATTCCAATTCACATTCTTCTTACCGAAACCAATCATAAATGACTTGAGTCAACTTCAACTTTAAACGGCCACCATCCATTGTTCCAACAAGCTTTTAACCATGAAAAAAACTTTGTCGTTGTATTAGACCATACTCTAAAAGAAACAACATATCCAAAAAAGGTCATCTCTAAAGTTTCTAACACCACCTGAAAGGCCAGGATTTGTGAGAGACGACGAATCACAGTTAAGTTTATATTCACCTGGAGGAGGTGTAATCCATTTAACAACAATGGGAGGTTTAAACATAGAATGTTTTAGGGACAACATCAAAGCACGACGAGATAAAGTGTCAACAAAAAAACATTGAGAAGAGACCTTGTATTTGAATGCAAGGTCAAACAACCACTGTTGAATGATGTTACTGATGAGTGTAGCATTCATGAGTATATCATCATATTTGCACTTATTCCTTGATTTCCTTATCTTTCAGCAATAGAGAAGGAAGGATACCTGTAATAATTCAAAGATGGATGGTTTTAAATGATAGACTGAACCAATGCTCGAATTGAAGTTGTAGAGAGTACATCCTGTCAAAAGGTACATTACACTAGGGCCGGCCATGGGGGCGTGCGACATGTGCGACGGCACAGGACCCAAAAAAAAAATGGCCCAAAGAAAAAAAAATTAAAAAAATATATATATAAACCCAACCCCATTATTCAACGTACAAGTTACAAGGCCCACAATCACAACCAAATACCCAAACTCAACTTCTCTTAATCTATATTATGTTAGTTAGTACTAAAAAATTCTTAAAAAAAAAAAAATTCAAGTAAAAAAATGCCCATTTTAATTCTTCGCACAGGGCCTTCAAAAGGCCAGGGCCGGCCCTGATGGTGGTCGTAAAGTTTCCATTCAGATTATTGGTTCCTGGTTTTGACTTTAGTTTTAGACATTATAGAAGGGAATTACAGGGAGAGATAAATAATAATTCTGTATTTTTTCCCGCATGAAGCATTTGATTTTAAGTGGAACATGGGAAGGAGCAAATTTGGGTGTACAAAATTCCTTTTGCTAGTTCTACAGGTAAAAGATGGTCTGTCACTTATTTTAGCATGATTTACGAAAGAACTGTGGGAGGACGGTTTTCTGGAACATTTAGAAGAATAACCCGTATAAAGCGATCCAATTGGAAACAAATAAGTGGGAGAGCGAAGGATAACAGTACAGGAAGATAGAAAAATCAATGATAAGAAATGAAGACTGTCCAATGAACAAATGGAGAGGAGTGAAGATAAGTATACAGAGAAATCGCAAATACCAGTAAACAGACATAGAATGAGAAATGTAAATAAAGATATAAGAATGTAACAAAAACTATCATATTGCAAGGACCAACCTGCTCAATATATATGAATGCAAATGAATCCAACTCTGTGTTTACAACTTCAGATTACTCATTTTGAGACTTGACCTTATTCTTCTAACGTTTACAAAGAAGAAACTAAAAGAGGGAAACTTTATCTCCTAAACCACTGTTCTTCCTTCGCTACAAAGATCCCCAGCAAAGGGCAGATAGAGAGTAAACTTTATCTCCGAATCACTAAGGATGATTTCCGGTTCAAAACTTCAAAAATGATTCCGCTGTGTAAATAAAATGTGCATAAGCTTTCCCTAAGG
Organism: Kingdonia uniflora; assembly: GCA_014058105.1. Lineage (NCBI taxonomy): Eukaryota > Viridiplantae > Streptophyta > Magnoliopsida > Ranunculales > Circaeasteraceae > Kingdonia > Kingdonia uniflora. The sequence continues at coordinate 8,701,861 of JACGCM010000816.1, read as the reverse complement.
CCTTTGGAACATCAGCACAATTATTTAGAACTGCAGGTTTTGATGCCAATTTCTACAAGGATGATAATGCCTGAGAAACATTCCGAGTTATTCGGTCATGTACGCCCCCTGCACGTTAAACCAATACTGAAGTAAGGAACAAGTTAAACTTCTACAGAGCCCCAGGTTAACATCAACAAGAAAAATTTACATTTTTCATCTCTAGAAATATAAAAATGTAATTTTCCTAATGGAACCAAATCAATTACCTCCATTCCTGGTATCTCAAATCGCGACTTTGTGATCATCTTGAAGAGGAAAATCCAACAACTGATGTCAATGCAAGAATAACAAATAAATTAAGAGGCTTCTTTAGCAATCAAAATACTAGAGGACCCATGTTACTTCATTAAGATAACATCTTCTGTTCCAAGAGTTGGGAATAAGACTTGGACCCAACATGCACACACACACACACAAGCACACGTACCCCCACATGCACAAGCACGCACACACACAGACACTCGCTTCATGTGTAATGTAAAACTCCTCAGATATAGGCGTAGCTTTCGAGAGAATAAGGCTAGGAACAATTTTAATTACAGGCTCCATGGAGCCTATAAGTGAAACTTCTGCAATACGAATCTCAAATGACCAAGGAAAAAGAAGAGAATATCTAGGAGACATTGTATATGTGTGACATGTGTATGTACAAGTGTCTACATATCAAACTCATCCCCAAATGAAAAACTAAAAGCCTCCTTGATTACTTACCTCCAAGCCAGTTCACAAACAAGTTCTTCAGGGGCATCAGGGAGGACCTGCAGAAATTGGTACATCGATTGAAATTTGATGCATAGATTTACATATGCAGAAAGGAAAGATATATCCAAATCTTTAGGTATGATTTACCTCGTCATTATACGGATTACAATGATCTTTGAACCACAACCTCAAAAATTCCTGATCACAATATATTTCTTATAAACATCAGCAAAACAATGATGGCCCACTGATATACTTAAAAGCTCAAACTAAGAAAGCAACAGTCACAACCATAGAGACAAAAGGCTAGGCATGTTATCATGGAAGAGCCAAGGTTGTTCAAAGATCTACTTTTAAACTATTTGTACAGCCAAATTTACTATTCTTAAATACCACTGAAAGAACTTTAGTACATTTCCATTTCTCCTTTTATTTTACATACTAGTACCAGTAAAAACCTTCTTTTTGATCCTTGACCACCGCACCAAAATAACAACAACAAAAAATCTAGAGTAGAAAATGTTGCTTCAAGAGCAACTTGGGTTGATGGCAGAAAGCATCATTGTAAAATATATTGAACTTATAACGGCTATCTCGAGGACAATGGAGAATGGCAACACGAAAGAAGGTTTCTGCTGCTCCAGAGACCAAATTCCTTAGAAAAGCAGTAAAAATGAATCATTACCACTAAAGATAAAACACCTTATCAACATTTTCAGGTTCAATACCACTCTGAATGCGCTCCTCATAAGAATGTGCAATCCAGTATCTGCTTGAATCTGGGGTATGCACCTAAACAAAGCATTGTCGTGGCCAGTATTAAAAATACCAGATAAGACAATACTGTTTTCTGGTTGCAACTATTTGAAACTAACCTCATCAATTAAAAGAATACTGCCATCGGACCCCTTTCCAAATTCATACTTAAGTGTCAACTAACATCATACCATTTTGTAATGCTACACTCTGCACTTGCAAAAGAATGATAAAAGAAAACAAAAGCAATCAGAAATACTGAGAAACCATTAAAGCTATCTTTGCGTAAGAATTGTTGAAACCTAGAAATCTTTTTGTTTTTCCAAAATAATTAGTTGAAATAAAACATATATGAAATCTTTCCAAATCGAAAATAGAAAATAGATGATGATAACATTTATTTCCTCCCTACCATAAAAGATAATATGTCGGTTTCATTTCCTCTGACCCCTCTCTACAAAGCTTCAATAATCATCAGCTTCTCTATATTACTCCCCCTCTCCTAACTTAACCATCATTGACCACAAGCAAAGATCTATCCACCTAATACATCCTCTCTAGAAAATCCCTAAACCTAAAACCAGGCTACATCTGTTCGCTCACCCAGTTCCGATCATCTTTCCTCTGATGATACCCATTTTGGGGGTGCTTCATAGGGTGGGATCCTTCCAATAACTCTATTTCTTGTGTGCCTCGGAACACTTAATTTTGAGATATTTGCAATGAGAGTGGGAACTACGAAACTGGATTGTTGACATAGGAACCCGCCATAATATTAAGTTTTAGGATTTACTACTGAAGTGTTTTCTTCGATTCCGACGCATGTTAAATGGTCAATTTAAGTTTTACATCTGACATTTAAAGAAATTTTAAATTGCAAAACCCATAGCCAAAGTGCATGGTAAAATCGTAAAGACTAAAATTAGTAAAAACAAAAGAAGTGCACGCCTACATTCTAGGCATGCTGCCTAATGAAACAACCTACAACCGAAAGGTCTTTGATTTTCATTATCTATTTTTATGTCACAATAATGTTATGATCATTCCTGTACCATTCAACCACATAAGGCATACAAAATATCATATAAATCAAGATGCTCTAAGTGGAGTTGTTACTAGTAAGACTTAGAAAATTAAAAGAGAGAAGTTGTCCGATAGATTCTTAATTTTGATTCACAGATACTTAATTGTTTTTATATATAAAAGGAATGCAAAATAACGAAAAGAAAACAAATACTTAATTTTAGTCCCTCCATATTAGAGCACCTATCAAACAATGATGCACTGTGACCGAAAAGAAAACAAAGCCATCTATAGCGTGCTCTACAAATTCAATATACATCCATCTTATGTCACATAATTAAAGCATGTGATAGGCTTGACTGGAGATTCGTAAGGCCTGTTTTACAGGAGTTTGGTTTTTCAGATAGACGGATAGCTTTAATTTCTCAATATGTGGAAACTCCCTGATTCTATGTGGTGGTTCATGGAGTATTCAAATGGTATTTCAAGTCTACTACGGGGTTAAGGCAAGAAGATCCATTGTCTCCACTCCTATATACCATTGCAGAAAAAGTTCTCTCAAGAGAATTAACAAAGTGTTTTTCAGATGAACAGATTAGATACTTTCACACGGCTAGAGGATGTGATTCTAAAACATCTTCTCTGTACAAATGATTTCTTAGTTTTTCTGAATGGTGGTAAAAGATCCCTCAGTGGATTCATAAAATTTCTAACCAAGTATGAAGCATTTCTGGGCAGTCCATCAATAAACTCAAAAGTGGTGAACCACTCCATGCCAGTTTTAAGGAAAACATCATTCAGCAAACATGTGGCTCTCAGATGAGATCATTTCCCATGACTTATCTTGAAGCAACCAACAGCTACGTCAAGGTACTATTTTTACACTTTAAACCCTTAATTACAAGAATACAAAACAAGATTAAGGGCTGGCATGAGAAACTATTATCCAATGGAGGGGAAATGGAAATTAGTCATGATAAATCATGTTATAACTCAATGCCAATAAACCTGCTTTCCTGCATCAATGCGCCTCAAACTGTGCTCAGAAAAATCGTAAATATGTTTTCAGAATTTCTAAGGGGAAGTTTTGAGGACACTGGATCTCATGGGGCTGTCTGTGCCAAACTAAAGCAGAAGGCGAACTGGGAATCAGGGACTTACATGATGTGAAATACAGTTTTCCTTGAAAGAAATGTTGCAACCTGTTATAGAAAGAAACCATGTGGTCAGAATTTCTCAGAACAAAGTATGCTTCAAATGGGGACATTTATCAAGCTAGAACAGGACTTTCATGGGAAAATATGCAGGGTTTATTCAAAACAGTTCAAGCAAACAGAATGGAGAATTGGGTATGGTAAATTGGCTTTTGGAAGGATGATTGGCCAGGTGAAGGCAGTTTGGCAGACATACTAGACATAGACTATGAGCAATCTATAACAGTCAATGTAAATCATCAACAATCAAGGGGAGTGGCATTAGAATAAACTGTAAGCTGAGATTCCTTCAACTTAAAACAGGTACTTCCAATGAAATACTTTCTATCTTCTTTTTTTAAATGTAAAATTTGATTGAAGAAATACTTTCTATATGAAGAAAAAGATACACCTATTTGGCCTTTCTCCACAGGTGGAAATTTTACCATTAATCTACATCGGAATTTGGAGATTCCCCAATCAGCTAATTGAAAAAATGGATTCGATATGGCACAATGCAATTCCGTCCAAAATTCAGGTCTTTAGCTGGAAAGTTTGGTCACATATTGTACCAGTTGATGAGTTCATACAAAAAAAAAATCCATTCACTTCAAAATGTCAATGTTGTATTTGACGTGATTACTACGAATGCGGAAGCAAAATTCGTATGAAGATCACGTTGTATTTGAGAGTTAGAGAAAACTAGGGTTTCAACTAAACAGATCAACTTTCATTAATCAAAATCAACTGAGAAACAAATAACCTAGACCTCCCCTTTTATAGAACACAAGGGGTCCTAATTAGGAACCCTAATTCTAATTGAAATGGATTTCTACTTAAATTGGGAAACTGTTAATAACTCACATTAGACCTCTCCAACAAAGCTTAAGCTAAAGCATAAAATATAAAGCATTAATTAAACATAGGTCACACGGTGGGTAAACAATTCTATGAGGGATGTGTCACATCAGTATTCATGAAAATTTTGAAACTCTTGACCATTGGCTTGTGATGGTGCCATTGCTGCAAGTTTGAAGTTTCTGTGCATCTGGTGTTGGTGTTTCAAATGTCTTAAATCAAAATTATTGGGCTACTTAAAGGGTGTGGTTACCGGCTGCCAGCAAATGTACTCAAATGGGAATTATTAAAGACATTTTGTGAGCTCTTATATGAAACCAATGAATAATCTCAAGAATCCCTTAAGGAGGTGTTTTCATGTTTTCTTAAAGTATCGTTTATTTATTTATTTTCTATCCTTGGGCTCATCTAGTCATCTATGATTGAGATCCGAAAGAATTTTGCCATTTTCCTTTCTAAAAGACGAGCATCACCATGAATGGAGGAAACTGAAGAAATTAATGAAAGCCAAAAGTCATACCAAAAAGTCATAGAAATAGTTTCAAAGGAGGTTTAAAAAGGCAGTGTAGCAAGAGATGATCAATAGTCTTTTTCCCAGTTTTACAGGTCTCACCATCCAATTGTTTGCGTTCGAAGGTTGTCTTGAGTGAAGGGAGTGAAGGTTCAGGACCAAGCCACTCCCTACTAGAAAAAAAACAGACCATGGAGTGGATGTTTCTTTTCCAAACCTTTTTCAGTGGAGATTATTGAAGTGATAATCTCGCAAAAGATATCTTTCCTCATTCCTTTTGGTAAATCTTTCTCATACATGTGGCCAACCTTGTAGGTAAAAATCTTTGTTGTAACTCCTCTATTTACCCCACTAAGAATTGATAGTTGATAGTGGAGCAACTGACCACATCACCCACGATAAATCCGTATTTCACACATACAACACATCGCATGATTCCCCACCGGTTAAACTACCAAATAGTACCACAATCCCAATTTCTCACGTTGGCTTTAGTAATTTTGTCCAATGATTTTCTATTGGATATTGTCCTATGTGTACCGTCCTTTGATTACAACCTTCTATCTCTACCTCCCCTTACTCGTTCGCTCAATTGTACAGTCACATTTTTTTTTTCTGATTATTGTATTTTTCAGGACCGACAAACGCAGACAACGATTGGAGTGGGTAAAAGATATGGTAGAGTCTACCTCCTCATGCCTCAGACACCTTTACTATCTTCAACTCCCTGCACTGGATGACCCAAATCGATTTATGGCATAATTGATTAGGACACCCTCTCTACCTTGGCAACGAGTAACTATCTCAAGTAATTTAAATCTATTAAATTTGTGTCCTTGTGATACTTGTTACATGGCTAAACAAAACTAGACTCCCCTTTCCTATCAGTTTTATTTTCACTAAGGCCCCCTTTGATCTCATTCATTGTGACATCCAGGGTGATTACAAAACCGCCTCATTATGTGGTGTGCATTATTTTTTAACGCTGGTTAACGATTTTACGCGTTGTACTTGGATATTCTTAATGCGTCATAAATCCGAAAGCAACAATCACTTAGAAGTCATTTTTTACCTTTGTAAAAACTCAATTTCATATCTTAAAAAAAAGTTTTCGCTCAATGGAATAAGTTTTTTTTAATGACTTTCGTGTTAATCCTCTAACCCACGATATTACACACCAACACTCTTGTGTCGATACTCCACAACAAAATGGAGTAGCGGAACGCAAGCATCGACATTTGCTCGAAGTTGGTCAAGCTTGGCAATTTTAAGCAAACTTACCCCTCAATTTTGGAGGTGAATGCATTCTTACCGCTTCATATTTGATTAATCGCTTACCTATAAAAGTTTTAAATGAAAAATCCTCCCACGAAGTGTTGTTCAATGAACTTATCATTAGGGGAAAGTTTTTGGTTGCTTAGCTTATGCACATAACATTAATCATCATAAACATAAATTTGATAGTCGAGTTGGTCATTGCATTTTTATTGGTTATCCTTTTTAGTCAAAAAGCATATTTCTATATGACCTAGATACCTATCTGACCTTCGCCAATAGGGATGTTACCTTTCACGATAATATATTCCCTTTTGTAGCTCTGCCGCAAGATAGCAACCCATCATTAGTTTTACCCGTACTAACTTTAGACACTCCTGACCTTATCTCTATTATACGCCCTCATACTTCTACTCATACAAACACCACTATTTTTAACCATTCCCTACCTACCCAACCTCCCACTATTAATACCCTAAGCTAGCCTTATTCCCACCCCTATAAACATAACTCAAGAACCCTTTCAAACACCACCTGGAATTCAAGTTGACGACCACACCACCATTTCTCCTATCACCCCAAATAAGCCTCCACCAGCACGTTACTCTACCCGTATCTCCCGACCTCCCACATATTTACGAGATGATCATTGCCCAATCATTATATGCAATGCCTATACCTCATCGCCCTTTACAAACACGGTGTCTCAAGGTACATTTCGCCCCTTATGCAATTTCATTTCGCATGACAAGCTCTCTTCCCATCATCGACACTTTGTTGCATCTTTGTCCACTATCATTGAGACCAAGACCCTTAAAACATGTAATGTCAGATGCAAAGTGGCAAGAGGTTATGCCCAACGAGATCCTTGCTCTCTAACGAAACAATAACCAACCTCCCATATGGCAAGCACCCCATTGGGTGTAATTGGGTTTATAAAATCAAGTTCAACTCCGATGGCTCAATTGAATGTTTAAAAGCTTGGCTTGTTACAAAGGGCTTTACACAAAAGGAGGGTCTTGACTATCATGAGACCTTTGCGACTGTCACTAAGCTTGCCACCGTACGATGCCTTCTTGCTCTAGCGGCAACAAAAGGGTGGCAACTACATCAACTTGACGTCAATAATGTTGTTTTACACGGGGACCTTGACGAAGAGGTTTACATGCATATTCCACCTTGTTTCTCCAAACAGCAGGAGAAAAAGGGTTTGCCGATTAAACAAATCTCTCTATGGACTTCAACAAGCAAACAGAAAATTGGTTTTTAAAGCCATATTCTACATTGTTAGACAGTGGTTCCAAACAGTCTTGGGCGGATTATTCTCTTTTTACTTGCATTAATGCCTATCATACACCTTCATCCTTATCTACGTTGATGATATAATAATCACACGTAATGACCAAAGTGTTATCCTCTCGCTAAAATAACTATTCCATTCAAAGTTCCACAACAAAGACTTGGGGAATCTAAAGTATTTTCTGGGAATCAAAGTCGCCCACTCCTCACAAGACATCTTTATTTCCCAACAAAAGTACACGTTTGAGATTCTACAAGACATGAGCATGTTAGGAGGCTGAAACTTCTAGCTTTCCTATGGTACAAAACATGAAACTCAATGGCACCGACGAAATGAAGGTCCCTTTCTCGATGATCCTACACCATATATCGCCGTTTGATTGAAGAATTATCTACCTGAGTCCTGACCATAACACGTCGAGATATTGTTTTTTCCAGTTTACATATTAAGTCAGTTTATGAACAAACCTCGTACTCCACATCCGGAAGTTACCTTACGTATTCTCCGTTTCCTCCAAAGTACACCTGATCAAGGCCTATTATTCTCATCATCCAGCTCTCTTCAATTGTGTGCTTATTGTGACTGACTTGGATAGTTACCCCATGACAAGGCGTTCCGTCACAGGTTACTGTATTTTTCTTGGGAATAGTCTTGTATCACGGAAAATGAATAAAACAAGCCACTGTCTTTAGATCCTCAACAGAATCTAAATATCGATTAATGACTTTCGCAACTTGTGAGCTGATATGGATACGTTACCTACTAAATGACCCTGAAATCTAGCACCCTAGACCAATGAAGCTTTATTGGGATAACCAAACGGTAGTACACATCGCAGCAAATCCAGTATTCCATGAACATATGAAACACATAAAATTGGACTGCCATTTTGTCCTGAGAGCGCATACAACAAGGTCTGCTTCAAACATTTTATGTTTCCACAACACAACAGCGAGCATATATCTTCACAAAAGCTTTGGGGAAAGATTAGTTTCTCAATTTGTCTGGCAAGTTAGGCATTCACGACATCCATGCTCCAACTTGAGGGGGAGTGTGAAGTTATGTATCAAGTGTAAATTACCACCACCCACATGTGTTTAATGTGATCAAGATTGTAGGCTATAGGGTAGATAAATGTTCACACACAAAACCATAATGTGTGTTGCACAAGAGAGCAATCATACTAGCTAGTACTACTTGTGTATGTCCTATAGATGAAGGCCTAAGGAATGAAGAAATAACAACAAGAACTTCTATCTTTCTAATTTGACAAATCTTTACCACATTTATTCAATGGGAGAGGATTTAGAGACACTCAATGACGAGACACTAAAGTCTCACTCTATACTCGTGATTTAAATTTCAAGGTTCAAACTAAACCTTATCTTTCTGCACTGCTCTCTCTCTCTCTATACCCCAATAAAGAACTCTGATTTCAGACCAAACTAGATTCAGTCATATCTAACTCAAAAAAATGGCGGAAATCATCAATGGGATCAACAAAGGGGTAAGTAGTCACTTTCTATTTAGGGATTGTATTTTTTTTAGGGTTTTACTTTTTTTTGGCCTTGCATAGTACCAAACTGTTGATTGTTGTTTAAATGTTGTTGATTGTAGATGATTTCCTGATGATGGGGATGATTGTTGGGGATTGATTGTTTTTGTTTGAAATGTGAATCGACAATTTTTATACATTGCCAATCGATAATTTCTATTCGACAATTTCCATTCGATAATTTTTTATATATTTCCAATCGACAATTTTTTATATATTTCCAATCGACAATTTGTATACATTGCCAATCGACAATTTCTATTCGACAATTTTTTATATATTTCCAATCGACAATTTTTATGTAATGCCAACCGACAAATCTAGTGTAGATCAGTTTCTTCGATAATCTTGCAGTTAAAAATTGTCAAATATAGTGTCAATCGATAATTATGCGTTTGTGAATTGTCACATGACTACTTGTTTGACAATTCCTTTACATTGTTTAGGCATGTATTTTCTTGTAAGTTGAGTTAGTTTTATGCTCAATCTATTTGTTTGTTTCAAAAATTACCATCATACTGATGGCACTCAATAAGGATAAAGCTAAAGATGTCGCAAAGCCACCATATTAAGTCCCTCAAACTGGCTCTATTCGAAAGAGGAATGCACAGGAATGAATGCATCCTAATTACAATATTCTCGTGGATTCCAGTAAAAAGAAAACTGCAACCACGGAAGTTCTTGCATCAACCACGGAAGCCACAAGCTTGGAGGCAGTTAATGTTAAATAACAATGTAAACCTTGAAATGATTTCAATTTTGTACATTCATGTTGTATGAATATTGGTCTTTTTGTAAAAGAAATTAAGTGCATTATGATTTGTCTGGATTTTTTCTTCGTTATGAATGGCGCTCATGATCAATTTCCTGTGTATGTCTCATTGGTCGTTGAATTGAGGTTTACAGATGAAGGAAAGACAGGCAAAGAGAGAGAGACTGAGAGACACTAATCTCACCAAATTTGGTGAAGAGAGAGAGAGGTTTTGTTTGAAATATGAATTGCAGAGGAGAGAGAGAGATATAAATCACGTGAAGAGAGAAACCCAAGTTCGATAATTATCATAATATCTCACACATGAAGAGAGAGAGAGAGCATGTCTCCTCTCTGCCAAGTGCCAACTCATTTCCACTTCCTCTATTATGAGGACCACTCATCTCTAGAGATGTGTGGTTCCTATTGAGTGAGACATTAGTGTTTGGTTTGTGAGTGTTTCTAAATCATTCCTCTTCATTCAATATCTAATCATTTATATCAAAGGAAGCTATTTTTGGCAGCACCTGTATTATTTTGAAGCAACCCTTTTTTTTATGCGTATCTCAAGAGCATAAATAATTACATAACTTCAAGGATCTAACTTTATTCCAAGCAACCCCACTTCTCACTTCTCACTTCTCACTTCTCACTTCTTCCTAAGCTCTCCCATGGTTACTATCACCGCAGAGTCTGGGGAAAAAATTAAATTGAAGCTCGCAAACTATGTTGTTGTTGTTCTTCCAAATGGTGGATCACATTTTCATGGAATGTGTTACTCATTCACTTCTAACCCTTGTTTGTTCAAATCAAATGCCACTCACGACAAACATAGGATTTTACACAGGTAAACAACTTCACATTTTTATGGCCGGAACCATGTTGTTGCAGTCATATTGCTAACTGTAAGATAGAGAGAAAAACATTGACGTAGTTCAAAAGAGAAAGTTTGGATGGAAGATTTGGGGTTGCCCAAGGTTAATATATTTGTAACTATGTGGTTATTATCTCGAGAATAGTTCTAGTGTTGCTTGGAATCATTTGGGGTTAGAGTAGAATAATGGGTGGCTTGAGAATAACCATCTTCTTCCTTAATGATCGTGTGTCTCACGTCTTCCTCCATAAACCGAATTAGTTAGTTGGATATATGTATATATCATATTAAAACAACGAATAAGGCAATCTCAAATGACAGTTTTATGGGATGCTTGTTTTCCCTCCATTGAACATCAAAAATACATAAAACAATAATGATACTCTCGAACAATTCCCTTCGATCAAGGAATTATTTAACGCGCTACACTAAGCAAAGACTCAAAACCAGCAGTTTAGATCTCAAGGAAGTGAAAAATTTGTTGTATAACATTGAGGGTTGAGAGGTAATTTGATAAAAATTAGCATTTCATATCCATCTAGTTATATAACATATCAAAATTCTTGTTGCTCTGTGAAATTTAGATCTGAAACAGAGAAAGATCACTTACAAATTTTACTAAGCTTCAACAGGAGAGAGAGAGAGGTTTCTTCATGTGATACATGAATTCAAGTGCATTTCTATTTATAGTTTTCTGGTGGTGCTTAAGTTGCAGTTTTTTTATTTTCATTTCAGTAATGCGTGCTCAGTGTGCATTAAGAGCAAAAAAAAAAAAATTACTTCTCTTTATGTTTGTAAGATATAGAGAAATGTAAATTATCAAGTGCCCAATCTGTATTTGTGGAAGAAGGAAAAAATGAATTAGGGAAGATATTGAGATTGCGTACTATAATGGGTCGGGGTATGGTAGGCCCGAATGATGGGTTTCTGTGTTATTTAAAACAAGTGGCATATAGTATTAGGATTCCCTTCACTTATTTTCAGAAAAGGATTATGAATGCATTGCAGTGCTGCCCCGCACAATTAAATAGAAATGCTTATGAGATGATGAGGGTGTGTAAGGTGTTGAATGAGAGGTGGAGAGAGAACGGGACTACAAAGCAGTTCGTTACAGCTGACGTACTGAAATATTACAAAATGAAGTATGTGCAAGCTCGTAGGAGTGGTTACATGTTTAGTGATTCGTCTAGGCCGAAGTTTTTTGACTTCGAATTTGCTGGTAGACTGTGGAGCAACCATCTTGTATGGGTAAGGGGTAATTGCATGCAGGTTCCAGATGAACCAGTGCTCGACCTGGAACTTAAATATTTTAATCCGAGTAAGTAACTTCTGTTATCTTGAACAAATATCAATTTTTGTGTGAGCTTTTAATCATTTCCTTGATTTTGTCAGTCAGTTCCTGATCCCAAAGCCGTTCCTGATAAAACGAGTTAATTTGACTGCGTAGCCTGTGAACAAGTCGAATTGAAGCAGGTGTTGGGTGAATTAAATATCTGTAGGGATAAAAAGAATGGACTCCAAAGTTCCAAAGGTTCAACGAGCTCACAAAAAACAAGCTATGATTGGTTAAGAAGGTAATGAGAAGGTTGTGAACATAAACCTTCGTCATCTTGGGGATTTGACTGGTATCCCCCCACCTCTGCTAGAGAGTTTGAGCGGTCCGCAGAAGATCCGTAGGGCAAAAAGAACGCTGTAAGAATCTTCTCATTCTACTGTAGAGGTGACCCAAGGGAAAAATGGTGACAAGCTGGTTATCTCGGATGCTGTGGAGCAGCAGACAGTGAGTGAGATCGTTCCACAAGAAATAGAAAAGACTACTTCTCAAAAAAGGAAACATGAGGTCGAAGATAGTGACCGAACTCGGGATAAAGCTATGGCCAAGCTGAGGGGATTACAACAAGGCTATTTTACTATGGTTGGGGGTAATATGAGGAACCTCGAAGTTGTGTTTTAAGAGCAGACAACGTAGGTATGTATTAATATGCTTTGTATGTTGCAATATGGTCGATATATTCATTGATGGCTCTGTTTATTGTATTGGCAGCTCTCTATGCTGGTGAAAGGAGCTATGGATTTTATTGAGAAGAGAAACCAGGAGTATTTGGAGCTTACACAGAAGTTTGATACTCAAGCAACCCGGTTGAAAGAGCTCGGGGAGGAGCTCGAGAAAGAGAGAGAGAGGATAGAGGAAGTTGTGAAGGGTATTGAGGAGTTGCGCGTGCAAATGTCTGAGTGCGAAAAGACCATGGGGAAAGCTTTGGCTACGGTGAGGGTTGGCAGAGACAATCTAATCCAGTCCTATTGTCACTTTGGGTTAACTGAGGCCGATATCACTTTTGGTCTGGAGGGTAAGTACCAGGAGATAGTTTTCCCTTCGAATGCTGAAGATGAACCAGTGGATGATAATGTTGCTCCAATGAATGTACCCCCCTCCCAAGTTGAACCCGTTCAAGCTGCTGGTGCTAGATTGGAGCCACAGTCTAAGGTAGAGATTGGCAAGAATAATTAATATCATTCTATGGTACTTTATTCGAACTATTTGTTCCGTTTTGACTTTGATAAGACTGTTTCCTGTGTGTTTTGAAACTGTAAAGTTTGATAGACATAAGTTTATTGTGCCTTATTTGAATGTTTGTTTGGTAGCAGAAAATTTGTAATTTGTATAGGAGATAGAGTGGTTGAGAAAAACTATTACTACAATGGAGAAATCGTTGAGTAGAGCGAGGGACTCCGTGGCTCATATTCAACAGGTATTAAATAAAACTGAATATGAGATAAGGCAGCTTAAATCTAATTCGGAGAAAAATTTTAAAGAAATATATGACCTACAGTGTAGATATGCGAAAAAAAAAGGATGAGATTTTAAGAAAAGATGAGGATAGATTTACACTTTTATGAAAATCTAAAGACTCGGTGTGTTTCGTTGATACGAGTGTTAAAGCCAAGTGTTAGAGGAGTTTGTTAACGCTGACACTACATTTTAAGGCCGAAGTAGATAGTGAGCGTGGTTTAAAAGAGACTTATGTAGAGCTCTTAAAAGAAAGAGGGGTAGTACCTGATCCAGCTCGAGTTAGATTTTTAGCTCAAGAAGCATGTAATCATCATAGTGTAGAGGCAAAAAAATATTTAGCTCGAGCTGGTGTGTCTATTATATGGGGTGACGTAAGTCTCTTACCTGATGCTCATGGCTTTGTGTAGGATGGAAGATAAATAAGGATTTTGTTTTTCAATATAAGAAAATAACCAAGAGTGGTACAAGCCAAATTAGAAGGTAAGGTTAATGAGTTGCAAAACACGCTGAAGCAATGTACTAAACAAAATACATCTCTGGCAAATCAACAGATAGTAGAAACAATTGTCATAACAAAGGTAGAAGAGGAATTGAAAGTGTTGGGTGTATTGCAGAAGGATACGCGTAAGCGTCTACATAAATCGCATATGCAGTTGAAGGAATATTTGTATCTGTCGCGAGCAAAGGTCGTAGCTCAAACGGACCAGGAATGTCATATAGAGTGTGTGATTGAGTTTTATGGAGGGGAGTTGGCAAGGGTGGAGAACGAATTTAGGAAGTATGTTATGAATTATGGAAAAGACTTTGATGTAGAGAATAAAAATGCTGAAAATATGTGGTTTACGAAGGATGAGGAGAAAAAAGGTATCGAAAGACCTGCTCGTAGGCTGGCACAAAATTTGTCAGAGGATGACGATGAGGAGGTCGAGAGTCTTATACCTCGTTCACGACGCAAGCAACGCCAGCAGGAGGTGGTGACTTTTGTTGTACCTTTCGATGTGCAGGTAGACAGGTCAGAACGATCGGGGAATAGGGGCAGTCTTCTCGTAGTTCGAGGGGACGAAATTATATTAACTAAGTTGTTCAAATCTTGTTTATGCATTAGATATCTATGTACTATTTTGATAATAAATTGATGTGTTCTGTTTATAATAGTAGAATAGATTTGAATAGAAATGTAGATCGATTGTACACAAGTATTTTATTGTCGTAAGATTGATCGTACACAATATATGTGAGTGAAATTGTGAACTGTGATTTAGAAGTGTGATAATATGTAAACTATTTTGATGTACGAACTGTTTTGTATGTGAATTTAAACTGTTGACACAGGTCGAACTGGAAGAGGTTCAAAGTTAGTGTGAGGCGCTGCGCATTTTAAACGAAAAATAGAATGTTGATTTGAACTGGCATCGTGAAGCATTAAAAAATGTTGCAGAGTTATATGTAAAAATAGAGTTGAGGATGATTGAGGAATAAGGTACGATGGGTCGTTCGACCAAAAAAAATGGTAAGAAAGGAGGCTGAACTAGCAAGCGTACAAGAGAAAATGGTGGAGTTAAATGAGGTTATGAAGAAAAAGAAGTTGGACCTTGAAAAAGCTCATTGTCACATAAGTAATATCTCGGAACGAGTAACCAAGCAAGAGTGGGAATTAATACTTGCGCGAGCTAAACTGACAGAGTTGTTGGCGATGTTGAAGATAGAAGAGAAAGGTGTTAAGTGCTCTTAGGTTCGGATCAACACGTTAAAAGCGGAGTTAGTTGGTTTGCAAGCTTCTGTTAGGAAGGCAAATGAGCGAGCCAGAGAGTTTAAAAGAATGTGTAATGTTGTTAAAAATAAAGAAAAGGAGTTGGAGGAAGTTAATAAGAAATAGAATGATTTGGCAAAAACTTATTAGGCGAGGATATGGAACTTAGAAAACATAGTTCAAGTGCTGGAATTAAACCTTATGGGGTTTCAAATGACAGTGGAGGAGCTGACTAGTTCGAATGAAAAATTGGGGGGCGGACCTTGTGGCGGCCCAACCGAACCTTAATATAGAGGTTGATTATAGGTGCCACAGCCAGTTTGTCATGGAGGAATAGTTGGCGATGTTGGAACAAATGGATGAGTTTATGACAGTGATGGAAACACGTAATAAAATTTCTATCAAGGAGAAAGCTCTGATGGCTGATTGTTGCAAAAACTTGGAAAGTTCGCTAAATGAGGCAAGGGGAAGGATTGCAGAGCTCGCCGTGCCTGACATGGGTAAGCTCAAAGAAAATGAGGTGCATAACAAAGAAATGGCAGCAGTGCTTACCTTCTTTGTGTCTGAGATCAAGAGACTTGAAAAAGAAAGAGACACGATTCATGACAGCATGATCTCAAATGGTGTGAAGTGTGAAATGCAGCTAGTGCGGACTGAATATCTGAATCGTATAATGTCAAAAATTGGTGTGCTTACTAAGAATAGATGGGATGAAGGAAGAGAAATTGTTGCTGCGAGGGCACCAGAACTGATGCTTCTGCAACCTTCGGAATGTGGGAAAAGTTCGCGTGATGGCCGCTTTGATTGAACTTCAAAATTTAGGGGGCGTTGGTATTAATTAAAAACAAATTACTTTTGTTATACCACTCGAAATAAAGTAGATAGAGTGTAAAGGCAATGTTGTAGAGAAATTTGTGTTGTCTGATAGTAGGATTAGTGATCCGTAGTTATTTGTATCGAACTTTGAGGAACCAATTGTGGTCTTGAAGTATGTAACATGTTGGCCGAATTGGGGAACCAATAACTAACTTGTTATGTTTTAGAAAGCCAAATTGGACAAACCAATAACCGACCTATAATGTATTAGAAGATCGAATTGTATGAAGCAATAATCGACCTGTACTATATTAAAAGATCGAATTGTATGAAGCAATAATTGACCTGAAATGTATTAGAAGATCGAATTGGACGAACCAATAACCGACCTGTTATGTATTAGAAGATTGAATTGAATGAACCAATAACCGATCTGTAATGTAATAGTAGAATTGGGATGAAACCATTGTGTATCTGCGATATAGTAGATGTGTTATGTATATATGGTAAATATGAGATAGCAGAAGAGTACTGTAATGTAGGTCGGTCAAACACAAGTATTTCAGCAATGTAAGAACGACGTACAAAAATGTAAGAAATAGTATAATGTAAACTGTGATAGGTTGCTATCTGCGATACAGCTTCAATCACCTCGTGTTCCAAAGATTAGGGACTCGATCTCCATCTGATGTAATGAGGTCGTAAGAGTCGAGGCTGCTTTTACCGATAACAATAAAAGGTCATTCCCAATTTTCTCCGAGTTTCCCAAGATTTAGCTTCTTTCTGTGTTTGAGGACCTCTCGTAGGACGAAATCTTTAATGTCAAACTCACTATGACGAACGCGCATGTTGTATGACTTTGCCAAAGCCTAATGGTACTTTCCCAAGTTTATGATTGCTTTGTCTCTTATTTTGTCGATCCAGTTCATGTTACATGCTAACTGAAACTTGTTTTCTTCGTCTGTTATTGTATGATCACGTACTGGGTGATGATATTGAGTGGGGATGATTGCTTCGGTACCGTAAGCTAACAAGAACGATGTACATCGAGTCGAAACTCGAGGTGTTGTTCCGTACGCCCACAACACATGTGGTAATTATTGTACCCAATTACCTTTCTTCTCTGTCAAACATTTTTTTATTCTGTCGACTATAGTACAATTGGTGAATTCGGTCTGACCATTTCCTTGTGGTTAATACGGATTTGAAGGAGAGAGAATGATGTTATTCTGATTAAGGAGGTTGACGACTTTTGAACCAACGAACTGTAATCCATTATATATTCGGATGAGGTGAGGGCAACAAAACCGCATGATAATGTTTTTCCATATGAATTTGATGACTTTGTCTTCGCGCGTTCGACCTAAAGGGATTGCTTCTACCCACTTGGTGAAGTAGTCCATTGTTACTAAGAGGTGTCTCCTTTTTCCCGGGGAACTTGGGGATTCGCCTACGAGACTGAGGGTCCACCTTTTGAATGGCCAAATAACTTTGCTAAGGCATCACACTTGCTTACATATTCGATGGCTTAAGCTTTCATTTTAGGCCAAAAGACTCCTTGAGTAATAGCTCGGTTTGCTAAGGATCGTCCTGTCGCATAGAATCTGCAAGTGCCTTCGTGTAAATCGTGCAAGAAGTCTTAGGCCTCCTTATCAGATAAACATTCGAGATAGGGCCCTGCAACTGACCTTCTGTAAAGGAGATTGTTGACAACGATGTATCGTTTAGCATTGTCTATCATTCGTTTTTTTCCATTGATATCTTCGGGGAGTTTGTCATCAAATGTGTTGTTTGGTCTGATATATGTAAAGAAAGGTAGTCTCCAATCATTTTTGACCTCTTTATCACCTCCAGTATTAATGGCATTTGAGCTGATGATGTTAATGCTGGGGGGTGGATACAACTTCGATCTTTAAATATCGTGTTTCCGTTTTAAGGACTCCAACAAGATAAGCAAGGGAGTCGGAATGTCTATTTTTTCCATGAGGTAAGTGTTCGATTGTAGCCTTTCTAAATCTGCTCATTCTGTCGGCTACCGCTACTGCGTAATCTATCATCTTTTCATTTTTCTGATATTTGTCTGTATAATGGTTCACAATTAATAAAGAATCTATGTAAACAGATAATTCGGGCACGCAGATCTCCAGTGTCATATCCAATCCGTGGATTAGTGCCTCGTATTCTGTTTCATTATTGGTAGCTTCAAAGTTGAGTCGGACTGATTTCTCAACTCTATCATTGGAAGGTGTGATAAGAACTATCCCAATGTCTGGCCCAGCTGGTCCGGCAGAACCGCCAGTTATAAGGCGCTAACCTTTTTTAGATATCTAATCTGATTTTTCTTCAAGTTGTTCTTCGTTTATATCGATACTATCCTCTTCCCAGTCAGGGTCGCCTACTAGAAAATCTATGATGAAATCTGCTACTGCTTACCCTTTATCGGAATGTCGTGGTTCAAAACGTATATCGTGTTCGCCAAGAGTAACTGACTATTGCTGGACTCATCTAGATTTTTGCTATTTGGATAGAACTTCGCGCAGGGGATAATTTGTCATTACTCGAACTGAATGAGCTTAGAAATATTGTTTAACTTCAGCTATGTATAGACGAGAGCTAGGAGCAGATTTTCAATATTTGTGTACTGTGTTTCCGCTGGAGTAAGAGTCTTACTATTGAAGTAGAAAAGTTTTTTCGTCTTCTTGTCAAGTCAGATGATAATAGAGCTGAGTGAGTTATCAATAACTGTATGGTATACCGTATGCTCCTCTTTCTGTGGATGCACTCATTATTGACGATTCCCTGAAGTAGCGTTTCAGTTCCTGAAATGCTGCTTCACATTCTGTGGTCCACTCGATCTCTGAATCCTTATGAGTTTTGCCTTTCTTCGTCCCTTCTCGTAGAAGGTCAAATAACCATCTACACCGGTCTGAAGATTTGGAAACAAAACCATTTATTGTAACTACTTTGTCGGCTGACTTTTGGACGTCTTTCTTTATCTTTGGTGAAGACATGGATAACAAGGCACAGATATGATCTGGGCCAGCTTCGATACCTTGCTTGTTAATCAAATGTCCTAAGAATTTTCCCGATTGTACTCTGAATTGGTATTTGTCAGGATTTAGCCTCATTTTATATGAACGAAGAATTTTGAATGTCGTGCGCAAATCTGCGAGATGGTTTTCCTTCTTGAGACTTTTAAACAACATATCATTAATGTAAACTTACATTGTTTTTTCGAGATGATCTTTGAACATCTGGGTCATCAGTCTTTGGTAAGTGGCTCCGGCATTCTTGAGGCCGAAAGGCATAACTTTTTAGCAATATAATCCATGTTCTGTGATGAAAGCTATTGATTTTCAGGCAAAATGGGTATCTGATTATACCCTGACGCGAGATCCATCATGGATAAGAGTTCATGTCCTGCAGTTGAATCGAACAGATGGTTGATGATATCAAGGGAAAAATTCTTTCGGAATATGCTTATTTAAGTCTGTGAAATCCACGCATACTTTGATTATGCCATTTTTCTTTGGGACTGCTACGATGTTCGAGATCCATTTGAGGCAATTGGCTTTTCGAATAAAACCAACTTCAATGAGTTTGTCGATCTCTTTGTTGACTTTCTCTCATAGTCTTGGTGCTAATATCCTCTGTTTCTGTTAGACCGCCTCGGTCGTGTCTTTTAAGCTAAGCTTGTGGCAAGCCAAAGTTGGGTCGATGTCTGGCATTTCGTGGAATATCCATGCGAACACGTCACTGTTATCTCTTAGAAACTGAATAAAAGTATTTCGTTCTGTTATGGGCAAAAGAGTTCTAATGTAGGTACCCCGTTTGTCTCCACTGACCTCGACGTATTCTGTGATTTTCGCACTTGGTAGCTGATTCTCTGTAATGTTCTGTAATTGCTACGCGGCATGTTTTTCTAGTGGCTCTATCACGATGGTTACAATATTTTTGCAAGCGCGAGCTAGCTTCTGACTACCTTGAATTTCATAGAGACGGCCATTCTAATCGAATCGTAACGCCAAATGATAGGTCGATGGGATGGCTCTCATGTTGTGTAGCCAATAGCATCCCATTATTTCCAAATAACGAGATTTTGTATTTAAAACGTAAATGCAACGTCAATCGTTACCGGTCCTGCAGTAATAGGAAGTATGGTCTTTTCATACGCATTCTTCTTTGGAGCCGCTGAAACCACTGACATTGACCACTGACATCGATGTCACTAGGCTCAACTTTGTCGACCAATCCTATCTGATCAATTGTATTTTGGAAGAGTAGCTCGATACTACTGCCAGTATCTACCATTATTGTGTGCAGGACGACATTTCTCATTTTTAACATGATCACGAATGCGTCATGATGAGGAAAGTTGACATGGCGAACGTCGCAATCCTCAAAGGAGATCCATGTTCATTGTGTACTGGATGTTGGGAGTAATCTAGCTTCTTTGTCGACCATGGCTAAATTGTTGAATTGGCTGAGACGTCGTCTTTTGAACCTGACCGGTCTGTTGATCGTACGAGTCTCTATAAAATGGCTGAGGGATATGTGGTACAAATGCTTTTCCTCGGTCTCTTTTTATATTTGTACGATATCAATATTAATATTGTAACTCCCGTTTTTGTAACTTTCTACGTCTACGATGTACTCGTGCATTCTTCCGTCCGCAAAGATGTACTCTAAAAGTCTCTGTAAAGCGAAGCAATGTTCTGTGTCATGATGTCAGACTTTGTGGTGCATGCTTTACGATCAGCTTTCAATGGGTTAGAGGTATTTGGCATTGCGGAAGAATTTATCCTTTTGGAGCGTAGGATACAAGCTGACTATTATAGCAATCAAATTGGGAAGACATGGCTTTGGAAAATTACTACCTCTCCGCGGCCAATCTTCATTAGATTTAATCCGTTTTCTGTCTCCTCCGTAATCTGTAGTACGATTGAAATCTTGTTTTGTGGATTGATCTCTTGCTGTCAGGATTGACTTCTAGGGCTTCTGTCTTTCGGTTAACATTCGTTCGAGATCGATATAGCCGTTTACCTTTTCGATCATATCTTCTAGGGTTGCGGGTTAGTTAAGAATTAGGTGTTCTATACCTTCCACGAACAAAGCGTTCGTAAAGACTAAAATAGTAATCTTCTGATCAAGTCGATCTACCTTTCTGGCTAACTCCAAGAATTTCTTAGTAAACGATTCAAGTTTCTCTCCCAGCATTTGTTTAAGGCTAAACAAAAAATAGAGGCTTTCCTCTTTGTCTCTGTTATGCGAGTAGTTCTTGACGAAAAGTTCTCACAACTGTTCGAATGTATAAATGGACCCTTCTTGCAGCGACTGGAACCACCGCAAAAGCTCACCCTCGAGACTGGTAGAAAAGAGACAACATAAAATGTGGTTCAATGAAGAAAGGCAGGGGAAGTAAAAGAGGAAGAGAGACATATAAAAGGGAAAGCGAGGGGGGATAGAGGGTCGTGAAATAGAGATGAAAGAATAACACAAAGAGGGTATACAATGTGAGAGGAGGTGCAAGATAGATAGAGAGTCGTCAAAGACAATTACAGTAGAGTATGGAAGATAAGGTTGCCATGGATAACCAAATGTGAGTTTTAGTTACGTGTTATCTTTTTTTTAATTAAATATCTAATGTTGAATTAGAAGAACGAAATAGCCCTATTATTTTTAAATTTTGCAAGTATACCCATATATTTTGTTTGAAATACCTCAAAATTATAAAATCTAACAACGCATCTCATCCACCCACCTACACTTTAGATGTCATCTTTATTTACATTTGGTATTAGATAAAATCAAAATGTTACATTTTTTAAGTACTTTAATATAATTTATATCTTTAAATCTCAATATCATCCCTTTATCCAACGTTTTTCCCCAAATAACAAACGTCAAGATAACAAAAAAATAACATAAATCACAAGACTTCGAAATAACAAGTGTTGAGAGAAAAGAAAAATTGATATAAATTACAAAACTTCTTAATGAGAAGTGTTGAGAGAAAAGAAAACCTTACATAAATCACGAGGCTTTCAAATCATGTGATTTATGCAGTTTTTCCCTTCTCTAGACATTTATAATTTTGAAGAATCGTAATTTATGTTAATTTTTCCTTTCTCTCGACACTTGTGATTTGGGGAATAAAAGTTGGATAAACGGACGAGATTGAGATTCTAAGATATAAAGTACATTAAAGTACTTTAAAAAAAAGTAACATTTTGACAAATGTAATTAAAGATGGCACCTTAAAATCTGGATGGGTGGACCAGATACATTGTTGAATTTTGTAATTTTGGGTATTTAAAGACGGTTTTCTATTCCATTAACACCACAATAGTTTCTCTTATGTTGGGTATTAAATCTTCATCGGAAGATCTAAAAATTAATCTCATTGGTTTGCTCAATTGGGTACGCCCAAATCGTTTATCTCGTAAGTCTTATTGTTTAATGCCAAAATTGTGTATTGTTTTTGATATTTGATGTAGGTCTGGCGGAAGAATTGTGGCAACGCGCTCCTATCGACATAATCATCCTGAAATTAAACCTGCTAACAATCAATCGAAGGGAGGAACGCAACCACAGATCAAGAGTAAAATGTGATTGTTCCTTTTGGCAGCAATGGAACATTGGTACCTGATGATGAAGGGATATTGGATCCATCCAAGAAGGGGATGACGAGGCTAAGAGTTCACCTCGACAAAGAAACAGATAGAGTGTGGAAGCTTCTTATGGGTAAGGAGGTTGGTGAAGAAAACACGGACGAGAAAAAACAAAAATGGTGGGAGCTTCCGGCCTCCGAGGATGAAAATAAGGTTTTCCCGGCTGAAAATGGAGCTGACTGATTTGGTTTCTCCAGGCTCTGCATGTTTGTTGCTTACAATGGAAAAAAAGAAAGATTCCTGACATGTTGGTATGAGCTTGATATTGCCAGGCTGTTTTATATTAAGTCTTACTATTGCCAAGTCTCTGGTGAAAGACAATTCTTTTGGCTTTCGGCTTTTTTCTTGGAAGCCCATGCCATGATCTTCTCTTTAATAAAGAAGAATTCATTTCTACCAGTGGAGCAACTACAAAAAAGGTGCGTACTTTCCGCATCATGAGGTGACGACGTCTGGTGTTTCTTTCAAGCGTTTAATTTTTGTTACGGATGACCAATCGTGTGGTCTTCGTTTCTGGTTTCTATTTGGCGCTGATTGCTGGCACTAGTGTGATGATGTGTGGTGCGTTGGTGTGTGATTAATGATGAAGAGTACCAGTTAAAACATGAGATGATTAATGATGAAGAGTACCACTAGTGTGATGATGTGTGGTGAGTGGAGCCTTTTTGTACGCATTTTATTAAGTATGAGCTATGAAGAAGGAATACGGATATATAATTATGGGTCATGTTTCGTTACCTGGAACGAGATGCATGCAGGCAATGAAGGAGTCAGCCCAATAAGAAGCTTATGTTCATCTTATGTTCATCTTCCTACCATTTTTCTTTTTTCTGGTCTGTTGGCTCTTCACCAACCTCCTTTCCCATAAGAAGCTTCCACAGTCTATCCGTTTCTTTGTCGAGGTGAACTCTTGCCCTCGACATCCGCTTCTTGGATGGATCCAATATCACTTCATAAGGTACCAATGCTCCATTGCCGCCAAAAGGAACAATAGCATTTTCCCCTTGCTGTGTGGTTGTGTTCCTCCCTCCATTGATTCTTAGCCGGTTTAATTTCAGAATGATTTTGTCTATGGGAGCGCGTGGCCACAATACTTTCGACGGTCCTACATAAATATCAAAAACAATATACAAAATTGGTATTAACGCGTCAAAACAGTTGGAAAATATTTGAGCTACATCTGATTAAATGTACCTCTTGATTTTGCTGGGGAGTGGTAATCGTCTTGATGAACGACAACTTCATAGAGACCTACTTCATTAGTACTGGGGTAAAAGTATGCCATTGGATTTCAACAAGGTTTTCCTTTTGTAGTCCGTTTCTTCTTCGTCACCTTCACATAATTATCTTCTGCTAATAAAGCTTCAATGCAAGTATGAGAGGATCGTGAGCGACCACAGTTCTTTACATGCTGCGAGGTATTGGTGTTGTTTTGGCAGGAGTTGGTGGCAAGTGATTCCAGTCCTCCGCTATTGCAATTAGGGCGCTTAAGTCACGGACCCTCGTAGGCATGGTGGACCTCTTCTTTGTCATCCTTTCTATCTTCTGGCTGAAGGACTGCATGAAGTTAGAACTTTGCGGTTCGTCAAGGCTGGACCCTTTCAATACTTCCACAGTCGTAGGCAGCTCCGTGGAGACATTTGGCATTTGGGCATCTGGGCTCGTAATCAAAGAGTGTCCATTCCAGTTGCAGGGATGATTTGTGACTTCACTCTTAGAGGCAAGCGGACTGGCATCTCTTACACTATCATGTACAACTGCCGTACACAAAGATTTGCTAGGTAAGGATGTTTTTTGTCTCCTCTCTGTCCTCTTTTTCTTGAATACCACTGGTAAATGTAGTTCAAGATTAATCCTGTCTTTGTGGTACTCGTTTCTCTTCAATAACTCCTGGCAGACTGGCATGGCGCTAAAATGGTTCCCAGTAAGATCCATGGAGCACGTAGCTATCATATCGGTTGCACTGCAATATCCTCTCTTTGTCCCCCTTGAATCATTTCTATTTTGCGCTGCACTTTCAGTTGAATAACCATTTGAGATGTCCAAATCTTCTCTTAATAGGTCGTTCCTTCTTTAAAGCGGGTTAGAAGGAGCTGGATTTTCTGGGCTAAAGAAAAAATACTCAACTCTTGAGTCAAGGACTGGTTGAGATTCTCCTTTACTGGAGTCCGCACAACTTCAGAGGTGTCTTCGACCGGTTGTGGAGATGTTTCAACTCCATCAAGATCAATAACTTTTATTGCTTTCTGAGCACCTTGACTACCTTCTTCCTGAGCTGGCCGGGCCATATCACCTGCATTTACCATTTCAGAAATATTGCCATGAGCTCTCTTTCCATTATCCGGTGTTACTGAGGTAGATTGGAATGATAACATACCCCCACTTGAAAATGCATCAATAGTTGTTCTATTTGAATGGTGAGAAGGGTTTAAAACATCCATTTGGAGTTTGTTTCATTTAGTGTCTAGAATATGTGTCAGGACTATCTCATGGTTATCCATCGCAGAGAGTACACATGGAACGACTACAGCTGGACTGACACTGAACTGGTAAGCATTGAACAGGTAAGCACTGCACAGGTAAGTGGGTTTCTATCTCCTTGCTCTAAATGTCAAGCCCGTAGTATTTTAGAGAATATGAAAAGAAAGTGTTTTGTCTTATTTGAGAAAAACAGGTCTCTATTCGAACAGACTCTGTTCGAATAAGACTTTGTTCGGAAAAAAATTAGTTCTATTCGAATATTTTCCCTCAGACCAATATGTATTCGAATAGACTATTTCTTTGTTCGAATATCTTTTCTGGGAACTTAGTTATTTGAATAAGATTTTTCTCTGTTCGAATAAAACTTGTTTTGTTCGAATAGGATTTTTCTCTGTTCGAATAAAACGTGTTTTGCTTGAATAGATTTTTTCTCAGTTCGAATAAAACTTGTTTTGTTCGAATAAACTCTTTCTCTATTCAAACAAATTGACTCAGGACTTTATTTGTTCGAATACATTTTTGATGTATTCGAATAATAATTGTTCTATTCGAATAAACTTTTTTTCTATTCGAACAGAGGTCGGGTTTTCAATTTTTCTACATAAGACAATTTTTCTTTTTTCATAATTCACTTTTTTGAAAACCTATTTTTTAAAGGCTTGTATTTTTTAGAGAGGAGAGATTTCTTTGAGAGATTCAAGAGAGAACTAGCAACTCAAACTTGAATCAATCATCGATCAAAAACCCAAATAATGATTTGAAGAACTTGTGGGATTCAAGATTGAAAGCTTCGACGAGATATTGGAGCGAGGCGTTGCGAGAACGTGGAATCTATTGCAAGAAGCTTGATTAGAGGAAAGGTAACCATGGGATGTGTTTATCGAGTCTGTAAGTAATTAAACTCTTGTAATTCGTTTTTAATGGTAGATTGTTTAGCTGTCGGGTGATTCGACAGCGACCTGTGGATTTTTCTCCTGAGAAAGGTTTCCCAAGGGATTAAAAATCTTTGGTCTTGTGCCTAATTTCCAATTGCTTGTTGACATTAGATAATCGTATCAATTTGAATTAGGTTAAGGTTAGACCATTAATTCAAAGGAATTCGGACTTTTTGATTTAGACCTAAATTAATCGAAATTGATTAGTCTCAAGTATTGAGGAATTTCAGGGTTGTCATCTGTTAAGTTTCAAAAACCCTTCATCAGTCATGAAAAATGTACATAACAAACTTCAGTGTAATCTACTAATGTTATACTTAGGGAAGTTATACATATAATGGATCTTTGGCACAGATAGATGTGTTCTTCCATTTAGTCTCACTTCCTTAATTTCATACTGTCTTTAACTATACAGAATAAGAATATAATATCTTCGGAGAATATGACAATTGCGTCAAAGTGGTTATGTCAAATCCAATGTTTACCAATATAAGAGCATGTGCAGCAGCCTCGCTAACTTAGCGAGCCACCTAGGCATAAATTCAGGAAAAATCTGACATGTAGCTAGAGCTATTTTTTTCTTCTTTTTCAGGGTGGGAATGGTGGGATATATGTCAGTTTTTAATTTTTTTTTAATATATATATATTTTTTTAAATAAAAATAATATTAAAAATATTAAAAAAAAATAAAAAATATACACAACGCCAATTCAATTGGCGCAGTAAAGTTAAAAAAATAAAAATAAAGTTAACAAACCATTTTTTTAATAATAATTTTTTTTTTAATTTCTCTGACTAAACTGGGCTCGCTACAGATAGTCACTGACTTTCTCGAAGTTTGCATAATTTGAGCGATAGCTAGCCTCGAAAACTGATTTTTGTAAGATTTGGATCGCTAATATAGCGATACCTATCCTGCTGCCCATGCTCTAACACAACCAGTAACAAGAATGCGTTTTTATATCCGTATAAGAGTCAAAAATCATTTTCCCTCAAAGACCACCAAAATGGCAATAGCAATTTGCTCAAGTCAAAGCACTTTACAGATACAGTGAACAGAAACTGGAGACTTAAGGCTAGAGCGGATGAAAGTGTGGGAGACACTTTCAGTAGCACCCCGTGTTACTATCCCGAAAGCCCCCGTATCATTATTCCTACTATCCCGAAAGCCCCTGTATCATTATTCACTACGGGGAGAATGTTACCACATTTGATTGAAAATTGGTTGTCATATCCCCACTCACATCTTTGAGAACTTGTAACCAGTTGAAAAGCCAAAAAAGCATTAAAACAACCCCTGCCTAACCAGCGTCACGCATATAACCTTAAGTTGTCCAGCAAGTGTGTTTTCATATGATGACGAGCAATAAGGTGCGTTTAATATTTTTCATTATTTTGAGTAATCAACTGGTTACGAGTTCCTGATAGCACTGCGTGGGAAATGAATACTACCATCTATTGAAAAATCTCACCCTATCTCTCATTTTCATTATAAAGCCCCCTGCCCTCCTGCTAACAATGATCTATTCAAAGTTAGAGGACATTTCTGAAGAGAATTCATCATTCTCATTTAATTTCAATTTTCCACTTTGGAAAACGTCGGCAGCATCTCGGATCAATAGGGTGCATGGTATTAATCAGGATACTACCGAAACATTTCACCGGTGGAAAATTAAAATGAGAATAATATTTTCTTTTTCGAGAGTGAAATGTCGGAAATACCCTTCAACTTCGAGTAGGGTCAGTTGTAAGCATTCCCCACAAATCGTCAGCTCGTCTATCGATGTGGGTGTGACCTCGAAACCTTAGTCTATTATATGCCCCTGGTGTAACACCGGGGCGGGTGAATGTGTCTCATCTCCCTACGAGATGGCCCCATGTCTCGGCCAATTCTAATCAGCCGATAAATGGGGGCATCTAAAATACCAATCCACATGGTTAGACCATATGAAAAATACAAAAAAAAATAGTATCACTCACATTGAGATATTTGTTGTGCCCCGATGCTATTTGACACGTCCGGCCTCTCTATTGGTGGTATCACATGCAGAACCTGAACCAGAACCAGAACCTACTGTAAACGCGCTGGTTTATGCCATTCACACGTGCGGACTCTCTATTTAGGCAATCCGCGCACCCCAAAATTTTGTTCTTCCGCATTGTTAAGCATATGAGGACTCAAAATTGGGAAGAAAATTGTACTAGCTTCACCGCGACTCTGCATTAAACCTCCTGAGTTCGCTTGATGTTGATGATGGTAATCTATACGTTGTTGTTCCAGGTTTTCGACTCGGTGAGAATGCATTAAAGGGTAAAAATGGCTATGATCACCATTATTACCATTTTGTCTCTGAAAATCACTTGTAGAACTCAAAGAACCCAAACTCATTTCCCAAGAATGAATCCCTCTTCTTTGATCTACAACCCAATTTGAATAAACCTGATCTCCTCGCATAAGCCCTGCTGAAACCACATCACCGGGTTGAACCCAATCTCGGGTTTGCGCCATTTCACCTGAAGTTAAGTTATGGTGTGGTGCGGTCTCACTATAATTGGCTTTGATGGAGTCAAAGAAGCACCCAATGAAGCCTCAATGAAGTCCTTATCGCCCGAAAACGAAAACCCGCGAGGGAAATCCATCTCAGAGCCTAAAGAACTGATTTTTTTAGCTCAAACTGGAGTTTTTTCAAAACCCCGCCTCTAAAACTCACTCAAATGTTGGAAAAAAAGAAGGTTTCAGCTCTTCCCAGAGCTAGAAAAAGCTGAAACAAGAGGAAATCAGAGGTTTTTAAGAGAAGATAAAACACCCCATTGTTCCCAAATGAAGAGATCAACAGCTATCAACAGTGATCTCTCACTATTTAGACTGAAAAGGAAGCAACTTTAAACCCAAAATCCCCAATAATTAGAAGAACATGAAAAGGTGAAACTAATTTAGTGAGAATTCAAGGACAAAAATATCTCAATTCCTCTTACAACCCTCTGTGATCATGGAAGATATCTGGTTTCCTCTTCAAGCTCTCTAAACACACATCAATGGCCCCTCTCCCCTCTCTCTCTCTCTCTCTCTCTCTCTATGATCTTGTGAAGGTTCATGAAACCAACAATACACAGTGAGAGAGTTATTAGTTAGCTAATTAGCCTTTGCTCAGCTGATAAACATGGGGCATTATGCAAAGGTTGCTTTCCTCTATATATGGTAGTAGAAAAGCTACACTACCCCACAAATCCCATACACTAACATGCATAGATCAAATCTTTTGCATTTAGTGGGATTCGATACGATGCAAGACATCGATGGTAGCGTGGAGAAACAGCGAAGGCAGTGCTAGGCGTGCGAGAGCTTATCTAGATAGACTGGCTCGGCTGTAGCATAAGGAAACATATTCAAAGGGTTTTACAGCTAGTAGAACGTGTCTGGAGAGTGCCAAAGTGTTTTGTGACAGTTGTTGTGGAGGGCATCTTTCTCACCGCCAACGCCAAAGATGACGCATTCATTGCAATTGAAACGGTAAATCTGACAAATTGACATGGCATGAAGATTGGATTAGATTTTTCTTGAGTATGGAGATTGGATTAGATTTTTCCCGAGTCTGGAGATTGCGAAAGATTTACCCCTTAGTACATTGATGAGTCGCGTGCTCAAATTGTTATCTCTGTTAATCAAATTGAAACGCTGAATCCGGCAAATTGACGTGGCATGAAAACTGTAAAAGTTCTGAGTCTGGAGATTACAAAAGATTTATCATTTAGTACATTGACGTGCACATTGCACAAAATGTTATCACAATTGAAACGCTCAATTTGGCAAACTCACGTGACATAGAAATTGTAAAAGTTTTTTAGAGATTGTGAAATATTTGCCTTTGAGGACATTGATATGGACATTGTGCTTCAAAATGTTACCGTTGAATACAACTGACGCAGACTTAGTTGTCATCAAACAAAAAAAATGTTACCGCTGAAGACTGTTAAAATAAACTCAATTAGCAGAAAACTAAAATATGTTACCGTTGAAGACTGACTGTTTATGTTGACTCAATTGTCATCTAACTCAAAAATGTTATTGTTGAAGGTTAATAAATTAAACATCAAACTCAAAAAATTTACCATTGAAGACGGCCGATGCAAACTAAATTTGCATCAATCTCAAAAATATTACCGTTTGAGACTGTTGATGAGAAATCACTTGACATTAAACATAACAATGTTACAGTTGGTACAAAATTATAAAATGTAGCCGCTGAAGGCAATTTGTGCAACTCAATCAACATCAAACTCATGAATGTTATTGTAATTGCAGACAGTTGATGTGAACTCACTTAGCATCTAACTAAAGCGCATCGCTTCCAACTTAAATCAATTCCCTTGTTCTTCTTCATGTAGTTAAAAATCATCTTTTATCCTCTCTTTTTTATATACATATAGCCACATGGGCATTTTCATTTTAATATGCAAAAAAAAAAAAAAAAATCAAAATGGAAATTATGATAATAAATACTAGTTTTTGCCATATTTACAAAATCAGACCCATGGAACAATAAATTTCAAAATCGATATTGGCAAGAGGAAAAACCAAATTTGCCCCTACTAAAGTTGGAATATTATAGCAGACAACTACCTGTTTTTGGGCTCCACAAGTACAAATATCACATTCGGCGTAATAAAAAATTGTAATTTTTTTAACTCATTTAAAATTATTATATCAAGCCACGTATACAAGGAAGGCTGACATTGTCACCATCTCATGAATTATTTGTCATTTTTTTTTGTACATTTTGTCCTACTTTTGACCAGATTTCTTATTTATAAGAAGACAGACTCTTTCACCAATTCTGTTACTGTTTCTCATCGTTTATGACTAGGTATCACCTGCGGTTCATAGGAGTTCATCTGGTTTTTGGAGCCAAAAGCGATCCCGATTCATCGAACAGTTTCTTCTTCTTACTCAACCGCAAAAACTGTCTCAATTATTTGTCAGAAATCGTCTGTGTGACTGTTGCCTACTAAGTGTTTGATTAAAGACTGGTACTCTACTCCTTGAGCATGACGGAAATGATGGCATTCGTAACTCCTGTAGATAGTACTCTACTGTACTCAACTCGCGGAACAAGCGATGGCAAATCGTCTGCGCAGCTGCTGCAAACCAAAATATGTTATTTATTTAGTTCAACTCTGGCATTCTTTCAGACATCTATGTCATTTTTAACAGACTGTTGTCATTTGTGTTATATAACTTTCCCATTTGTTCAGTCTTCTTTGTCATTTGTTTTATACAACTTTGCTATTTTTTTTGAAAATATCAATTGTTTAAATATTAAAGTAGGTTTCTAGGCCGTGGGCTCCACTAGTTTGAATGTCACTTCATAATTAATAATAAAAAAATTCAAATCATTTAAAAATATTATTATCACGCCACGTGTCCAATTTTAATCGTTCCTCGATCTACACATGTCATTACTATTTCAAGACGTGTAAGGCAGACCCTGTCACCATTACATGCATTTGTTATCATTTATTGAAACCAATTTGTCATGCGTTTAAACATTAGTTATATTGGCTCATGCAGACTCTATCACTATCAGTTATATTATTTGACATTTGTTTACTATTCTCTAGGGTTAGGTAAAATGTGTGATTCACACAAGTTCGTTTAGCTTTTGGCGCTAAAAACTATTTATATTCCTCAAACACTTTCTTCTTGCACGACCATTGCAAAGACTGTAAAAACCGTCCCATTTCTACAAATCGTATGTGTGATTGACGAGCGTAAAAACTGTCCTAGTCGCACAAACTGTTTTCTCAAAAATCATTGGCAAATCATCTGTGTGTTTGTGTGATTTCAGTATTATATAAGTGGCAAATTATCTGTGTGACTACTGCCTACCAGGTGTTCGATTAAAGTATTTTTTTTTCTTCTTCCATAATAAAGTCTGATAAAGAAGTGAATGAACAAGTTGACGAGGAGAACCAAACACAGGAGGGTGGAGCCAAGAAGGGCACCTCGAATGCAAAAAATTACACCTCTCGGTGTACAGGTTTGGGACTTCACAAAATATTTGTAGCTCTGCCTGAAGAGGAGAAGAGTGTTCTTCGTGTCACCTGCTTTGTACCCTTACTACTGATTGATCCAATAGCGACGATGTCTTCGATTGTCATCTTGGTGATATGAAGTTCCAATTTGGGGAGACGATAATTCAGATAAAACCCATTCATGTTTACCTAATTTTGGAGCTACGTGTCTCTCCTTTTGCAAATAAATTCTTATTTGTTGATCCTGAGCATATGATGAATTTCAGATTGAGGTAATTCCCCAAGAAGAAGAATATATATGGGTTGAAGGAAATTGATGATGTGTTAAAACAGGCAAAATTAGAAAAATATCATGGTAAGGCTCTAATTTGTCATTTGTTTTGTCTGCTTTATCATCGTTCTTCATTGTATTTCTCACCCCTCCAATATTTGTATTGTATTTGCCATTTTTGGCTCATTATATTATAAGGTTCTTATCATTACATTGTGTTATTTTGTTTTGTAGAAAATGTTCTTCGATTAAATTTGTTAAAAATTATACTATCCTTTCTCCCCCCGATCAAGGGGACAAACGTTTGGGTGAAGTATGTTGATCTGGTAGATGATCTAGATCAGTTCAGCAGATTCCCCTGGGCTGAGCAAGTCTATAATTTTTTGTAGAGCCAAATAGTGGAGTTTGCCCATTATCGATCAGCCGCTGGTAAAAAATCTGATAAAACTTTATCACTGTACAGATGTACCTGGGTGTTGATGATATGGACTTTCCTTTTTATCCCTTGGCTGAAGTTTCCAATAAAAGATAAAACCATACATTTGTTTCCTAAGCCACAAGGATGGAGGATGACATCCTTTAAGCATCGCCAAATTGTGACGTTTAAAAAGTTTTTTGCTAACCCCAAATTGCTGGTAATAGCTATGAAGCTGTCTGAGACTGACATGCAGCAAGGTCTTGTGCAAGAGGCCATAAGAATCTTTCATTATTTGTATGATTGATTCATTTTATTGCTTCCTTGTCATTTAATTTATGTTTCGTATCATTTTATTTTTTAGATTTGGCATTTTTTATTCTCTTCTCGTCATTTGTTTGATTTTTTTGTCATTATGAAGTTATTTTTTATTATTTGTTGTATACCTATTATCATTGTAAGAATATTTTCTGTCATTTCTAAGTTGCATTTTGTCATCGTCATCTGTTTGAATATTTCAGAGAAATCAAATCGAAGCACCTGCAGTCGGCACTGCGCCTGCAATCGAACCACCTACGGTCGGTGCACCTACAGTCGGTGCGCTTACAATAGGTAGCAGTTCTTCGGCCACTGAGATCGGAGCTGTAGTGGTTATGGTATACTCCCAGTTGGAGAAGCATGGTAAAATATTACTTAAGTTAGATGACCATGGAAAAATGTTACATAATCATGGTAAAATGCTAGAACAAATTTTAATATATACTGTGGGAGATAGTACTCTACCACTTGGAGATACTCCACTCCTTGGGCAGTACCAGTTCTCTACTCCTGAGAAAACTGCGAAACGCAAGAAAGAATGAGGTAATAAGAAAGAAGATGAGAAAATGAAGAAGGCAGAGCCGAGAATAAAAAAAGGTAAGGGAGAATGGCAGAAAAAGGCAGAAGAAGCTGATGTGCCCAACAAGAAGAAAAAGGTTGAAGGCCCGAAGAAAAAAGCTTTTACTGATAAACAATTTGATCATGTCCCACTGATCCAATTGAAAGTCTTAATCCCCAAGATCCCCAAGAAGGGTTTGGTTAATAGAGTACCAAGGAAGAGACGGGTAGAATTCCCAGAACTTGAGAATATTCAATCAACTGCCAAAAATTTGCTTCAGCAAGTTACACCTGGAGAAATATTGGAGGTGGTAAATGATTTAATGGTAGATGATGATGTTGAAGTTGGGAGGGAAGTAAATTTCAATGCGATATCGTCTGAATATGGTGGTAATCTTCTAGAGGTATCATCCGTTTGCTACTTCTTATCATTTATATGATCTTATTTGATATTTTTGTTTGAAAATATTGGCATTTACTTTATGCAATTTGCCATTTCTTTAGAATTCTGTCATTTGTTCAGTATATTTTGGCATTTGTAAGGTTATCTTTGTCATTCTCTTTTCCAGAACTTTCATTTCTTATGATGTCTTTGTTCATTTTATTTGTTGTATGTGAAGTGGAAGAATGGTGTCGAAAAAGATAATAATAATAATAAAGATGTCGAGGAGAAAGTTAAATCTGAAGAAGAGCAACCTCAAGCTGCTGAAGAAGAGGGAGTTCAAGATGTATTTATTTATTTTACATTTATTTTGAGCTATCTATCATATTTGTTGCTACCCTGTTATTTGTTCATTTAATTTTACCATTCGTAGTATGTATCACTACTAGAAAATGAACCAAATGCCAATGTCAAATTTAGTTTTAGCCACAGTTGTGTATGTGGCAAATTCTTGCAAACCAGGGCATGGCTAAAACAAAATATTCGTGGCCAAAAAGTTCCCACATTAAGGTTTCGTGACCAAAAATCAAATTTCATGCCTAACCGTGGCCAAAACAGAAGGGAAACGCGGGATTCTGAAACCCAAAATCAATTTGGCGCTAACATATTTTCATAACTCATCTCCTTTCGATCTCTTTGTCTTAGACTAATTTTTCATCTTAACCCTAATCTCTGCTGTTGTTGTTGTTGCCCTTCTTGGAAGAGAAGAAGAAGAAATTTTATAGGATTTGCTTGTTTGTCATCACCACCACATGGAGGATCAACCATTGTTAGATAATTCTCGTTATAGCAATCGAGATTCATTCGTCATTGATATACAACGCGAGGGGTCTTCGATTTCACATCCTTCAACCTCGAGGTAATAATATTGATTTTAAGTTAATAGTGTGTTTAGTGTCGAAATAATGTTACTGATAACATCAGCTTCCCCTTCTTTAGATCATCCACATGGAGCTCTTTAGGGGAGATTGTTTGCTCTAGTGTACTTGAGCTTAACCTAAATTACACCATCATTTGGGGATCTAGTGAAGCACTCTGATCAGATCAACAGTTCATCTTGTTCAGTGGATCTTGAGATCAAATACAATGGAATTACTCCAGCTCCCACCAGAAATCACCACTGAGATCCTCATCAAATTACCTCTACGCTCATTCCTCAATTGCAGGTACATTTGTAAAACTTTGTGCGCTAATGTAGACGAAATTAGGTTCTCTAAATTGCATTTTCTTAACTTCACAAATAAACCCACCACTACTACTTGCACTAGTTTCATAGTTTGGGTTAGATGTAAATCCAACGATTACTACTTTGTTAGTAACATTGATGGAAGTCTTGTTGTAAAGCGATACGGGAGAATCGGTTTTGCTATCAGGAATATGTGGTTATGGAGTATAAGTCATGGTGTAATTTTTCTTCAACGGTCGAATTCGAGGTACCTAGGTAGTCTTATTATGGGTAAATATGCACAGGTGTTGGAACTTGATCCGAGTAAGACGGGATGTTATAGTTTTGGAATGGGGTTCACTGTGTCTACTAAAGAGCTCAAGGTGGTACAAGTGTTTAGTTTATATCGAGGAAAAATAACGCAACAACTAGAATCACATTTTAAAGTGTTTGTGGTAGGAGCTTAAACTGGGTGAAAAGGAATATCATGCTGGCTGCTTGAAGGATCACAAAATGGGTGAGCTTAAGGTATGCACCATACAAATTTGTTTATATTTTTCATGTTTTCTTTTGGCATACCTGAAAGTTTGCAACTATATTTCAATATGTAGTTACATGACCTCGGTGATGTGAAAAGGTTAATGGCATGATAACCGCATAATGTCATAGTGATACCCAACATATTCTTGTTGAGTATCTCAAGGATGATAAAAATTACGAGGCATGCGTGATTTCTTTTCTTTAGAATGATATTAATTATTTTATATAACAGAAATTGCCAGCAGGGAAGTGGTTTTGCTGCTCAGATTGTGGAAGAATCAATGACTGCTTGCGAAAGATGATAATTAAGGGATCAGAGAGACTAACAGACTCTATTTCAAAACTTATCAAGATGAAGTGTGGAGCTAGTACGGATAACGATGCTAAACTTGATATAGGATGGGATCTTCTTAGTGGAAAGAACTCCTATTTTCGAAGTAGATCGTTGCTTTCAAGTGCTTTAACGATCTTTCAAGTAAGTAGTTATTAATTTATGGAAAAACTTATATTCTTCATTCGCTTAATGTGGTTGTGGTAGTGTTCATATATTTTTGGATAATCATTACACGTAAATTATGATTAGTATCTACCATGGTTGTTTTTCAATTAATTTTGTACATTTAAGATGTTTAATCTAGCAAATATACCACACTTAACTTCGACGAATGACTCATATATTGACAATTAGCTTTGTAACTTTTACAGCTCCAACTTGCTTGCATCTAATTTGTTTGAGTACTTTCATCGATATTGTGTTTGAAACTAATAACTCAACAATATAATAATTCAACTTTACTCAAGAAAATTGATTTTTGTTAATTTTCTTTGATGATAATCTACTAACAGAGGAGGGTCGTCACCTATATTAATAGATATTTAACAAGTCTTTCTTATTTCCTCTTGGGATTTCCAAATAAAAATTCTGCTAATTTTTTTTACGAAATAAAGAAATTTCTGAAACACTAAAGGAAATAAATACTTAACAATTTAAAAAAGGAAGAACTGGAAAATGGGTGAGGCAAAATTAGACGCTTAATAGGAAAATGATGCGTCACATCACATTGTCTCTTGTATTCTCCATTTTTTTGTTCTTCGCTGCATTCTTATATCATGTCATCACAGCTGTTAATTATTTCTCCCTAAAATTCATATTTCTTAGGACCGCTTTGACCCGATAGTTGATTTAGAAACAGGCCGTGACCTCATTCCCTCCATGGTTTATGGGTGAATAAAGATTTTTTTTTCCCATTTCTATTGTCGTTCGTCTGCTTATTGTTCTTTTCTATCGTGCAGTAGAATTAGATTTTTAATTCTTTTCTTCTATAATTGTATTGCAGAATAAACTCAAAGGACTAAGAGTTTGGAGGGATGTATTGTGCAATATTGACAGTCAAGTACGAATTATTTCTTAAAAGCATGTTATTTTATTAGCTTAACTGTGAGTCGTCTTATCAGACTTTATCTATTACAGCTCACGTGTGGTATCGGCTGGGATCATACGAATTTTGGGAGTAGAGGTCGCAAAAATTCCTATAGTTGGAACGATTAGTGATTGCCAAGGAAAGGTGAGACTGTTTAGTTGGCTTAAGATCTTAGAATTTGTAAAAAAAATTCTTGTATTTCTGGCATTCTCCTTTTTATTTGTCAAGGATTGCTGTTTATATCATAAGCTCGTGAGTAGAATATGTGAAATTAGAATTTATAGAAACAAGTAGAATTTTTTATGCATTGACCTGCCTCTCCATGAAAATTGTTTACTGATACGACATATTACTTCCAATTTTTTCATACTTGGTTGGTAGTTTCACTGCGGGCGCAGAGACTAAAACATTTTACGGAGAAGTGAAATACTCCATATTAGCAGGTGTCTGTAGGATTAGGAGATGGGAGGGATATTTCCACTCTACCTCCTAAATTGACCTCCAATAATCGAGATGGGAGGATTCTCCTGACTCACCCTCACCTCGTTTAAAGAGTGGGGGCAGCCATTCCGCAGCCATGTTATCACCACCGTCGTAGCTGTTGGACGCTGATTCAAACAACCTCCACAAACATTCAACACTAACTGTACTTTTTTAATGAGTTGTAAAAAACTCCGTCCACCTTGAAAACTATTAAGAAAAAATTGTGATGGGAGTACTAAGTAGGTTAAAAAATCAGAAAGTAGTTGGAATATTTTTTAACTGAAATATCGAAGATTGATGTTAAAATTCGAAAGAAGGTACGGACAATAGGACATTGTAATACCGTTTGGTCACTGCTGATGCGATGATAGTTAATTCGTAGTATGGAGATCAGCGGCGTTTTGTTAGGATAATATAAGATCAGAGGAGGACTGTCAAATATAGTCTAGTGAAATATAAATATATAATTATTTTAGTTCAGCTTACAAAAGTATTTTAGTTTCTAGTT
The DNA here is from genome assembly GCA_014058105.1 of Kingdonia uniflora. Classification (NCBI taxonomy): domain Eukaryota; kingdom Viridiplantae; phylum Streptophyta; class Magnoliopsida; order Ranunculales; family Circaeasteraceae; genus Kingdonia; species Kingdonia uniflora. The sequence continues at coordinate 8,663,423 of JACGCM010000816.1, read as the reverse complement.
ATCAAACAAAATACCTGAGTTCCTCTAGAGTCTAGATGCTTTTTGGTACCTTTTTGATTTGATCTTGTAAGTTGTAAGGCAAGTTTGCTGATTTGAGGTGGAGTACATAAGGAAGATAAAGGTATTAATTATTTAAGTATTTAGAACCTCAAGGGACAAATATTAGGAATTGATGGTTTCTGTTGTTTAAAGTTGGGAAGTGTGAGGTGTAGAAAATAACTCTGGAAATACATATCGGGAAGCGATATATGGTTTCTCTCCATATTTCTCTTTTGATTTTGTGAATCCATATAAATTCCATTGTATCTTCTATGCATACTATACCTGGAGGGTAAGTAGATGCCACTTTTATGCGAATGACACAATTTAATCAAAGTAACTCTAAATAATCACTAAGACCGAAGGACAAACTCGATGATACTAGCAAATCAAAACTAGGGTTCTTTCTCTTAAGAACATAACAATCCTAAAAATTCTTCTTTCAAATGTTAATTCCCTAATTAAAGTCCTAATTTAACCTTTGTAGTTATTAGGGGTGTTATTGGATGGAAAATACTAGATTTATTTTATTTGTATTGTGGAGAAACAATTTAACCAAGAATACACGAAACCCAAAACTATAAAAAAAAGTAAGTCAGGCACCCAAGTCTGGGCTCGAGTCTACCCCTTACTGGCCATCTTTATTTGTTTGAAGGGGACTCGGCTGATGCGTCAGGTGCCAAGTCAGGACCCTGATTTGCCTGGGTTTAGTATTCTTTCATGAAAAAGAGTAAATTTATTTACTTATTGGAGATGGAAAACATAAGTCTTTAGGGATAGTTTGTTTTTTCTTTATTCCCGGTTTAAAATCCCTTTAGTCACTCTTCTTGTAAAAAATTACTATACAAATCGAAACGACTTGGCTGCAGTCTGCCTTTTGTTTATATAATTATGCCATAGTTTTTTCCAACTACCGCCGACTATTATACACTATAATTGCTTCATTTTGGGTAACCTAGCTTTGAGGGAATTCTATGAACTGAATATATATTTTTCTTTTTCTTTTTATACTCTGCATATAACTCGTTTTTCGTATTTCAAAAATGTCTTCATAATATCGTATGTTATAGGATTTTGATGACACTTGTTTCTATTTACAGGGTTACTTTCAGGCTTTGTTCGCTTGCATAGAGATATTCTTGGGTTCTTGAATGTGAGAAACTTAGTGCTTCCAGCTGCTGATGAGGTGGGATTGATATGGACTGATAAATTTGGTTTCAACAAGATGACGCATGAGCAGGTGAGTGTTTAGTTAAATTTAAAATGCTGAACAATTCCTTGGGTTTCAAACCCAAATTATTTGCGAAGGGGCCTTAAGTAGGACTAAATCCTCTGCTATTCTTTTGTGTTAAGGAGAAAGCTTAGCTTCAGTGCCCCTTCGCCAATGCTTCTCCGTTACACGTTTTTTATTTTCCTTTTAGTTGTAGCCATTATCTGACAATTATATAGTTTAAGCCTTTTATTTTCCTAGATGGGATACCACATTTAATATGGTTATACATGAGAATACTGGAGTTGTTAGATTTAATCTCTATGAATGGGTCTCAAACAATGTGAAGCACGACTACATAACTAGTTGTGAAATGAAGGTACTTAAATAGATAATATTTGTTTTCACAAATTGTTAACATGTATACGATGTGGTAAAATACTTAAATTTTTTTATAGTTATTCTTATAGTCGTCAAGTTATCTGATATATTTTTCGTAAATAGCTCAAATATGTTACAGATAACTCTACAATTTTCTGAGCCATTGGACCAGGATCTAGTGTTCTTGCAAAACGAGTTGAGTCTGTGGGACAGGAAGTAGAAATGGTTGTTCCATTTGGGGGAATTAATTAATTCAGGAGAGGTATACTTCCTGCATCATTTGTATAATGTTCTTTTAATTTCCTTCTTGTAAAATCAGTGTACATGGATGCTTCATTGTTTATTGATAAATGAATGAAAGGAGTTATTAACTGTCTTTTGTTGATATATTATAACTTCAAATATAATCTAATACAAAGCTACATGGGGCATACATCTTTCACTTCAGGTTATTTGGAGTTGGCATCTCTTACTTCAGTTGGTCTGGGGCTGGTATCTCTTATTTCACTTCAGGTTATTTGTTTATTGATAATGTTGACATCGATACAACTGACATAACAATCCAGTATTCTTATTCCTTGCAATAAATCAATTTTAAGTTAACTTAGCTAATGCATGTTTGAATCTTCAATTGCTTTCATTGACCTTTTGATCGTGATGTTAGTGCAATTAGAAGCCCTGTAAGGGAACCTTAACTGTGAGTTATTCCGTTCGATAGTCATAAAGACCCCATATTCTCTGTACTCTTTGTTTAGAGTTAGTTGTAGTCTACAGTTGTTATTTGAACACTTCTACTATTCAAGAATTCCTTAACTGTACTCAGAACTGGATTCTTGGTACTCGAGAATTCCCCAAATATATACAAATATCTATGTCAGTTATAGCTGCATGTGGCTACTTTCTCACAGATTTCTAACGATTCCTTTCTTCTTAACAAAAATATATGAACAATATAACTCTGTTCTCAGTAATAACAATCATGTTATTGTTCCCCTTAACCCCTGTGGCATTATTTATGGAGGGTGTCAAGTTTACCCCCACCTACCTGCAAGCTGCTGTAAGTACATGCTTAAATTTTTTTTGCCTGATTAATCTGAAGCCATCACATTAAATGGCTGATTGAGCCTCACTTCATTCTGTATAGGGCTTGAAAGCTAAAGACGTATGCATCAAGGCTCTTGTTGCTGGGATATGCTTTCATGCTTATCAGCAAGTGAGGCATTCTTTTGGATATTGCATATATTTGTAATTTACAAGTGATTAAATTTAATATGAAGAAAATGCCTTGCATTCATGATTGCAATCTGCTAAAATACAAAAAAAATGTAGAAAAGAAGGCCAAGCATGCCTCAGAGCTCGAAACTGAAATAGATAAGGCAATATGGGCATATAAACGAGGGTAGTACAAAAAAAACACATAAGGGATTTTAGATTCCTGTATATATCATTGCACTGCCCCCTAGCTGGTAATCTGCTGCATAATGTCCAGGTCAAATTTGGACATCATTGGACCTCATCTGCTTGTCCAAAAAATGCTTCTCACATTCCCCATGATCTTCATAAGACCAAAACCTGGCACCACAAATCCTTCAGAAAATTGTGACAACAACCTTTTCTTTATTTTTCTACTTATCTTCAGTGGTTAGGCATAATGATAAACTCTTCCAGTGAAGGCTGGTAGTCTAAGGTGAATGCAAACTTTCCAAACCCATTCAGACCAACCAAGGGACCTTAGCTCTAGGTCTTAATTTTTGAAAAGCTGACTTAATATTAAAGGCATCCTTGTACATGATCTTATATACATAGCGATTGAAAAGTTGACACTAAATCTTAGCATATACCAAGCCAAAAATGTCCAGAAAAAATGTTCTCAGATAAATTTAATAATATAAATAGCGATTGATTATGTGGCACTCGTACATGATCCTATATACATTGCTAGGATTTCATTCTACTTTCATCCCTAGTTGTAAGAGCACGCACATCAACTATGAGAAGTAAAGATCTTTACCTTTCTTATTGGTGGACTAGCCTTTTTGTTTAAATGTTTGAGAGTTCTTGTATGGTAGTTTTGCTTTTGCTAGAAATATTTGTAAACAGTAAAGATTGCAGTTCGATTATGCTGATCAGTCCTAATACATCTCTCCTTTCGGAAAAGTTACCACTAAAGAGTGTTAGTATTATGTGCTATCAAGTTAGCTATGACTTACACTTCATTGTGTTCATTCCTAGCAGGCCCATTACCATTTGTTAGGCGTTTCTCATACGCGGAGATAAAGAAAGTAACTGGTGGTTTCAGCAGTATTATCGCTACACATTCTAATGGTTATGTTTACAAAGCTCAGTTCCGAGGTGGTCTTGTTGCTGTTGTGAAGGAAGTAAGAATATTTAATACGAAGGATGCCATTAATAAGGAAGTGCAGCTCTTGTAGCACGGAGTATGTGATACCCTCTCTACCATCCCTTTGTGCATGAGAAATAATTATCCAAGAGCATCTATTTTTTATGCGGTTACACGACGTCATTTTGATCTGCTAATTTTTGTAATTTATCTTTCTTAGGAAATTATGTAATCGTGGTTTCAGCCATTTACAATGGTGAAATATATATATTTTTTTTTATGTAAAATGATTAGCCACGGCTAGTTTTGTATATATATATATAAAATGACTTTAGCCACGACTAGTTTTGTAGTTAATAGAGAGTATTAACCACAGATGAAATAGTGGTAATTAACAAGCATTAGCCACAAATATTATGGTGGTGATTGACAGGTATAAGCCACGAGACATTTCGTGGGAAAGTTTGTAGCCAATTGAGCCATTTACCACGGTTTATAATGTATCTAATGTGCATTAATAGCTATAAAATAGCCACGGTACTGCCCGTGACTATATCTGATTTATTGGCCACGGTCAGGTTCGTGCTTGAACATTAGCCACACCACCAGTTGACGCGACCCTGGGCACGGGTATACCCGTGGCGAATGGTATTAACCACGGCCATGGCAGTGGCCATTGATGCCTATTGTAGTAGTGGGTATCCTATTTTACGGATGGAAGAATCAAAGAATAGTGATGAGAAAGTTGATGATATTGAGAAAGATGGTGAGGAGAAAGAATCTGAAGAAGAGCAACCTCAAGTTGCTGAAGAAGATGATTCAGAACAACCAATCGTAGTGGTGTATTATACTGGAAAAAAAGATGTACAACATGACAATGAGGTATTTGTTGAACAAGAGGACTCATAACCTAAAGTTACCTAACTACAACTAATATTTGTTGGTATTGAGCTATCCATAATATTAACATCACCTATCCATACCATTTTTTTTAATTTGTTTTTTCTTTAACCTTTGTTGTACAGACTATGGTGGTTGCAGAGGTAGCAAAAATTGAAATAGAATTCTTCAGCCATGAGGAAGTTGTTGGTGAAGCTTATCAAGTAACTTATCATTGGTTTGTTGTTGACTTCTCATTTTCTTCTTTTGTTTTACCATACCTTGTATCACTCTTATCATTTGTAGTCTGTTTATTTACAAGCTAGTGTTAACCAAACAGTTGTTGTATCTATCGAAGAACAGACTCTGGAAGTTAAAAAAATTGAAGATGAAGCTAGTCAAGTAACTTATTTGTTTTTTGCTGGTAACTTCTCATTTTCTTTTTTTATTTTCCCATATCTTGTATCACTTATTTTTAGTCTATTTTTTTAAAGGCTAGTACAAATCAAACAACTGTTGTATCTGTCGAGGAATAGACTATAGAGGTTGTACAAACTGAAGTAGTAATCTCCTACGAGGAAGAAGATGTTGGTGAAGCTAGTCAGGTAACCTATCATTTGTTTACTGGTAACTTCTCATTTTCTTCTATTTATTTTCCCATATCTTGTATGACTCTTATCATTTATAGTATATTTATTTACAGACTAAAGAGAGTAAAGATGAGGTGGAACAGAATAAAGAGGAGGTGTTTGAAGGCAAGGATGATGATGATAGAAATTCACAGAATAAACCAGACCCTGAGCAAGTAATAAAACAAATGGTTGTTGACCAGACCAATGTATGAAGTACTTTTAAACTAAACAACTGGTTTATTACTCATTCTCATGTAATAAGCATATTTATATTTCATTTTATTTTTCAACATATTTGTTCTAGCTTGTTTTAATAGAGTTAGAAGTGGATGTCACCTTAAAGAAGAGGCATGCACTAACTAAGGGAGAAATTAATGAAAGAGCCGTCAAAATGGCTTGTAAAATGAACCGATTGCGTGCTCACCTTGACGAGCTTCATCCAGGAGTGTTATTGGAATATTTTATTCAAATATCCATCTCCCAGGATGAGAAAAACTAGGTGGACCAAGTCTGGTTACTGAGGGAAGATGAATTATCTCCTGAAGCTAAAAATAACAATAGTAGTACCTATATGAGGATAGGTGAAGAAACTGCTTACCTTAACTCTCTCTATACCTTATATCTAAATCAATGGTTGGACAATGAGGTATTTATATCATTTATTTCTTTTCCTCTGTCATTTGTACAAGAGTCTCTACCATTTGCTTTCACATTGTCTGTCATTTATTTATTTGCATTTTATCATTAGTTTTGCCTTTGTTGTCATTTGTAATATTGAACTTTATCATTTTTGTTTTCTAATTTGTCATTTTCTTTTCCTGTTCAGGTCATTGATGTATACATTAAAGCCAGATTTAATATTTTGACACACAACATTGTGCCCGCCCAGATAAAGAAAAGATTGTGCTGGCAGATGTCTTTGCCTGTCAATATATTAGCAGGGCTTTCAATGTCTGGACTCATAATATTTCCTCTCCAGAAGGTGTGGAATTGAAGAAGAAATCAATTTAGGAACAAATTACATCTTTGCAATGAGATCGTACAGTTTCTAATTATATCCATCGAGAAGATTTGAAAGTGGTCAATTTGAAATTAATACTCATTCCCTGGAATGTCAATGACAACCACTAGGTACTTTGTGTTGTGTCTTTTCAGGCAAGAAAAATATGCATCTACGATTCAATGGTGGATACGAATATTGCAAATGCATGGAAAAAGAAGAAGTTATCTCCTGGACACCAGCTTATTGAAGATCAGATATCAACGATCCTCCTAAAAATGTTGATATGGAGAGATTTTGCCGATCATAGTAGCCCACCTACTGGTTCAGAGGTAAAGGATTATGGTCTAAACTCCAAATGGACAACTCATTTTGGGAAATGTCTAATATAGCCAAATGGTAATGATTGCGGGGTCTATATGTTTGTCTTTATAGGCAATCTTCTAAGAAGAATGAAATTTCCAGATCTAATAGACGGTAATGAATGTCGTTATACAATTGCTTATTTAGGCTGGGAGTTGAGCCGGATGAGATTTTAAAACTATAACAAATATTTTGTTATAATGTATAAATTCTGTAATTTTGTAAAGTTATGAACAAGTAATATCATTCATTTATATAATCTTTCTCATTTGTTATATCTTCTTTGTCATTCGTATATATATTACATATTTGTTAGAGTGGTTAGTCTGTATAGTTGGATTATTATTAATTTTTTATTTCTTATGTATGATTTGACATTGGTTATCATCGATTTGATATTTGTTACCATAGATTTGTCATTTGCTATATATAATTTGGCATTTGTTATCTGAGATTTGTCATTTGTTATATATGATTTGGCATTTGTTATAAGAGATTTGTCATTTGATATATATGATTTGGCATTTGTTATCTGAGATTTATCATTTGTTATATATGATTTGGCATTTGTTATCGGAAATTTGTCATTTGTTATATATGATATATCATTCGTTATATATTATTTATTTTGTAGATAGACTGTATTTGATGTAAGTGAATGGTTGATTTGGTTCAAATGAATTGTGATTGTTTGTAAGTTGAAAACATGTGTTTTTAAAAATACGATTATTTATTTGTTAACTATGATTTGTCATTTGTTAAATATTATTTGGCATTTATAATCAAAGATTTGTCATTTTTTAGTTATGATTTGTCATTAGTTACCAATGATTTATCATTTGTTAACTATTAATGGTCTATTTGGTTCTTTGAATATTTGTATTATATTTGTATGATAGTAGACAACAATTGTACTTAAAAAATAATAATTTGTCATTTGTTCACGATGATTTATCATTTGTTAGCAATAATTTATCATTTGTTAACTATCAATGGTCTATTTGGTTATTTGAACATTTGTATTGTGTTTGCTTATTTGAAGACTTCATTTTAACTTAAAAAAATTAGGCATCAATAATTTACCATTTGTTAGCTATGATTTGTCATTTGTTAACTATCAATGATCTATTTGGTTCCTTGAACATTTGTATTGTGTTTGTTTGTTAGTAGATAACATTTGTACTTAAAAAAATAATTTGTCATTTGTGGACTATGATTTGTCATTTATTGCCAATAATTTATCACTTGTTAACTATCAATGGTCTATTTGGTTTTTTAAACATTTGTATTGTGTTTGTATGATAGTAAACTTCATTTGAACTTTAAAAAAATTAGTTATCAATAATTTGTCATTTGTTAGCTATGATTTATCATTTGTTACCCATAATTTGTCATTTGTTAACTATCAATGGTCTATTTGGTTCTTTGAATATTTGTATTGTGTTTGTATGATAGTAGACTTCATTTGAACTTAAAAAAAATAGTTATCAATAATTTATCATTTGTTAACTATGATTTATCATTTGTTACCAATAATTTGTCATTTGTTAACTATCAATGGTCTATTTGGTTCTTTGAACATTTGTATTGTGTTTGTTTGCTAGAAGATAACATTTGTTAGCCATGATTTGTTGTTAGTTAACAAATGTCAAATTATTGTTAACAAATGACAAATCATCGACAACAAATGACAAATTATTGATAACTAATTTTTTTAAGTTCAAATGAAGTCTACTAACAAACAAATACAATACAAATGTTCAAAGAACCAAATAGACCATTGATAGTTAACAAATGTCAAATTATTGATAACAAATGACAAATCATAGCTAACAAATGACAAATTATTGATACCTATTTTTTTAAGTTTAAATGAAGTCTTCTAACAAACAAACACAATACAAATATTCAAAAAACCAAATAGACCATTATTAGTTAACAAATGACAAATCATTTGTGACAAATGACAAATCATAGATAACAAATGAAGAATTATAGTTAACAAATGACAAATCATGTATATCATATAAGTAATCGTGTTTTTAAGTACAAATGTTGTCTACTTATAAATAATACAATTCATTATATCAAATATCTAAATAAACCATTGATTTACATCAAATGTTGTCTATCTATAGAACAAGTATATCAATTTTTCGTAGATAACAAATGACAAATCATATATAGCGAATGACAACTCATTTATTAATAATGATTTGTCATTTGTTATATAATTTGTGAATGTTCAATTGATCTATTTATTTTTTAGATAGACAACAATTGATGTAAGTCAAAGGTCTATTTGGTTATTTGATATAATAAATTATGTTTGTTTGTAAGTAGACAAAAATTGTACTTAAAAACTCGATTATTCATTTGCTATATATGATTTGTCATCTGTTATATGAATTATTTGTCATTTGTCAAATATGATTTGTCATTTGTTATTTGTTATTTATGATTTGTCATTTATTATCAATGATTTGCCATTTGTCATTTGTTATCAATGATTTGTCATCTGTTTTATATATTACTTGTCATTTATTATCTGAGATTTGTCATTTGACAACTATGATTTGTTATTTGTCATTTGTAATCATTGATTTGCCATCTGTTATAGATTACTTGTCATTTGTTATCTAGGATTTTTCATCATCTTCATCTTCAGCATGCTAAGATTAGATTTCTTTACTTCGAAATTACAATACTCATTGGGTAAAAAAAAAGAAACTTTTATTAGATCTTAATTTATATTATATCAATTTACATAAGTTTATGCACTCGGAGGTGGTGGTGGTGGTGGTGGTGGTCGGTCTCCCCTAACACCACCACCGTTTCCTCCTTCGTAACCTCCACTACTATCTCTTCCTCTGATCCTACTCAGGGTAACGACGAGACATCATCAAACGTATACCAGTCGCTTCATCCGCCGCTGTAATAGCATCCTCTGCCAGATGACGCAGACCAATTCTCCTCCCCTTCTCTGACGTCACCATATAGTGAAAGCGGAGCATTTGATTATAATCGTCATCCACCTCTTTCGCCTATTTATACGTCATCTCATGGAAGATAGGACGCACTAGAATAGAAGTAGGAAGTTCAAGGGACTGGGTCCCAAAGTATCGAAGTCGCAACTCTTGCATCTTGGTAAGAACCCTAGCCTCGTACGCTTGGCGTCTGGTGGTTACCATGTTTTTCATAGAGCAGATACACAAGATTAAATAAAGAATAAAGAAGTATTTGTCGAATAAACCACATCAGTATTTATACCATAGCACTGCAAACGACAACAGTATTTAATGCTGAGTTCCAAATCCCAATGTCAGAATGAATTCAAGCACAGTAGTATTTAATGCTGACGATACTCATTGGAAATGAAGGAACATAGGAAATGTATTTGTTATTTAATGAAATATATGTCATCCAACAATAAGCGATTTATCATTTGTTTTTTGGTGTTTGTCATTTACAATCCATAAATTGCATGGTATTACTAAAATGTTGTCATTTGCTATATATGATTTAACATTTGATCCTTAAGAGCTTAACATTCTAATGCCAGAAATTAACGTCACTAAAGATAAGGAATATTACACTTCACTCCTACATATTTCTCGACTTGGTAAGATCCAGAGATTTTAACTTAGACAAAAAATCTTGCAGCATCTCCGTTCTGACCTCCGAGATCCTTAGTTGAGTATAAGTTTTAGATGTAATAGTGTCAAGGATCTAATTGCTCATTTGGCTAGAATTTGTGATATCTTCCGCCATTGACGATTGTGGCCTTTTTGAATCATCGGGCATAGAGAATTCTCGAAACCAAGTTTTGAACTGACAATGGTATTGTTGGCAATGGTTGAATCTTCTACCGGGCAGTTTAGAGACTCTACAAATGAGACCACAATCACACATTTTTACCTCATCTACCCACGCCCATAAACCACACTCACCAATTTTGCGAGCGCATTGACAGAACCAGTGGTTAGGGTTGAGGTTAATGCGTAAGAGATAAAGATCACAATTTTTACCGCACCAGCAAATAAAGGAATGCATCATTGGTAGGGAAGTATGTAATACTTGAGAACTGGAAGCAAGTGTACAGGTTATGTAGTATAAGGTTATGACAACCTATTATATAGAAATGAAAATTAACACATTGCGATGATACCCTTGGTCATAACAAATGTCATATCCCTTCTTTAAAGCTGACAGATTCTTGCATTTATAGACGATGTGACAAGCCATTCTTAAAGTCAACTTTGATTACGTTTATAACAATTTATCTAACCAAAACATCTATGTGGTTCCCGTTACTCTAAACACTAAGCCTTAAACCCTGCCACGCGTGATTTAAAGTCCTAATTCTCCCAAGTATAAAAAAACCCCTAACTAAAGCTCTAACCCTCAACTCTTTAAAACTTTTCAAGAAATGTCACACTCCCACTCTACTCAATTTAGCCATGCCTCTTCCAGTACCCCTCATGATTGGTTTAAGGCGGTAGGGATTAAGGAAGATTAGGCTGACAAACATCTCCTCACGTTGAATAAAATTTTCCTAATGGAGAAGGATATCACCGGTGAGATGGTACAATTGCTGAAAGAGCATTACGAAGAGTTTAAGGAGAAATTAAGAGAGCTCAATGAAATGGATGAAGAACTGGATAAAATTATAAAAAAGAAAAGAGAGCGTTCTCAAGGGTTCAAGTTCCATATCCGCTTCTTAGAAGATCAACTCTGCGCTTTAAAGTTGGACCGGGATGAGTACAAGAAACTGTAGGAGGAGTCAGCCTGTAAAATTAACTGTCTCGAGCAGAAGATCATGGCTATGGAACGTGATCAGAATTCCTCAAGTGAAGAGTTGTGAACATTTGGGTTGGCTTTAGTTTTTTTTTTTTTGCTATTATCGTTTCCCTTGTATGAACATTTGTTTTGTTTTGTTTCTGTTTTTCGCTTTCAAATAGAATATAAGGGAAGTTCCATCAGAAATAAATGATATAAGGGAACCAAACCAATGATAAAGTCTCCATAAACAATGGTAGATAAATGTTAAACTTAACAAAATTGGTGATAACATTTGAACAGACAAATAATAAATTATCATTAAACAATGATATTTCAGGAAATAGTTATGATATATAGCATAAAAAAAATGTGAACTTATCTTCAACATATGACAAATCGATGTGATAAGTAATGATAATTGATTAGACAGCTCTATTTAAATACTCATATTACTTACGTGTGCAAAAAAAAAACGACGGGTTCGAACCGAAGTGATAATAACTTTAATAACTTTTATCCTAAACATTGGGTAATCCCTGACACGCGTCCCTTCCCAATGCATTCAACTCCCCTTATAAAAATTTTAAGTTCAAATAAACTATTCTCTACTCTTCAGCTATTCAAACCCTAAACCTTAAACTCTTTTCATCTTCTAAAAAAAAATGTCGCACTCCACTCGAGTTAGCCATGTCTCTTCGAACACTCCATACGATTGGTTTGAGTCGGTAGGGATGCAGGAAGATCAGCGTGACCAACGTCTATAAAAACTAAATAGACTATGCCTAATAGAGAAGGATATCTCCGGTGAGAATGCATAAATGATGAAAGAGCATTATGAAGACTTCAGGGAGAAATTAGGAGCGTTCGATTATATCTACGATGAACTGTATCAAACTATAGCAAAAAGAGATCAGCATTTTGAAGAGTTCAAGTTCCATATGAGCTTCTTGGAAGATTAGCTCTGTGCCGTAAATTTGGACCGGGATGAGCACAAGAAACTGTGGAAAGAGTCAGCTTCTAAGATTAGTTGTCTCGAGCAGAAGATTTAAGCTTTAGATCGCGATCTGGAATGCGCGGAACGTGATCAGGAGAAGTTGTAAACTTTTATTTTTTTGGTGTTTCCTTTGTTCATTTTTTATGGTAACAAGTACTTTGCCTTTGTATGAATGAAAAGGTGTTTTGTTTGGTGCTATTTCGTTTGCTTTTTATTGTTAAGTAGTGGTTTCCGTTTAATATGGGGCAAACAAAACAATCACAGTTCTGTAAGAAAATAATGATGATATACGGGGGACAAGTTTAATGCTGAACTTAACAAAACTGAAGATTAAAATTCAACAGTCTTCACAATCTGTCGATGGCTTTGGAACTCGAGAAATAATATCAGATTCGATGAAAGGAAGTTGTCTATCAGAGAGATACAAAATAAGGCTTTGGGAGACATATCCAATAGCGTCAAACTTTCTTCAAATAGCATGTACAATACAACTTTTGAACTACAGGTGGTAAATGTGTTATCGGTCAACTATAAAATGTGGAACGTTCCATCCATTCGTAGTCGTGGATGGATTCTGCCAAATATCGGAGAGGTTCAGCTGTGTTGTGATGGCTCAGCTTTGGGTAACCCTGAACCGTCCGGGATTGGAGTTATATACAGAGACTAGGAGGGCAGAGTTTTGGGCACACTCAATAAAGCAGTGGGTTCCACCACTAACTACCTGGCAGAAGTTCAAGCTATCGTAGACTGGGTGGAAAAAGCAATGCATAGAGGATGGACAAATTTGTGGATAATGTTGGACTCCTCGGAAACTATCAAAGCTTTTCTTTCAAGTAAGATACCCTGGAAGTTCTAAAGCAAGTGGACGAACCTACTCACATCCATACAAGCAATCCGCTTCAACTCAATATGGAGAGAAGCAAATTTCTCGGTAGACACCACAGCTAAGAGAGGATCTAGAGCTGGCCTACCTTTTGAGGAATGGGTTGAGGGTAGACTGAATTTTCTGACACGAATTGAAGACCCTCATTCTGAGTATTTCCGTTTTCGCTGAAACTGATTTTTTAATCGAATAACACTTCTCCTGTTCGAATACAAAATTTCCTAAGTGACTTTATTTGAATAAAAGTTTTTCTGTTAAAATACACTCTTTCCTGAGTGATTTTATTTGAATAAAATTTTCTTTGTTCAAATACATTATTGACTGAATATTTTTATTTAAATAGAATCCTTCTCTCTTCGAATACATTTTTGACTGACTATTTTTATTCGAATATAATTCTTCTCTGTTTGAATACATTTCAATTGGTGATGCTTTATTTGAATAGACCAATAATCTATTTGAATACACTCTTATACGAATAGACTTTTTTATCTATTCGAACAGGGCGTGTTTCAGTTTTTTTTTTCTACGATTTTAAGGGTTGTTTTGTTCTTGTTTTGTAATTATCTTGTACTTATGATCCTGCTTATATAAAATTTTAAAATTTTTGCTAATAAAAAGGTTCTTCTTTGAGGCTCATGTTGAACAAGCGTCATAACATGTGATCAAGTTTTGAGTACAGGTCGACTGCGGCCTTGAAATGACGGACATGGGTGAGAAGGTCGATAAGGCCTGCATATTGATGAAACTTTGGCATGTGAAAATTATCTGGAATATGCATAACCTCAAGGTAAGGGGAAATAGGATTCGTCTCGATCCTGTCTAGAGCGGATCTTTGACTAGTGTTGTTGGAATGTAAGGCATGAATTCGATTGTTCAGGTCATCCAGAGTAACGAATTGTGGGGGAAGGTTTGGGGCTGCAGTAGCTTGAGGATCAAAATCCCCTTATCCTTTCGGGCCCAGCCGTTCTCTGATTGGTTACCTCAGAGCAAATAGCGGGGTCTGATGGCGAGTATGCCGACTTCCTTGAGTGGTCGATGCTAATAAGGTGAGTCCAAAATATCGTGATACTCGGTCTAGGTTTCTTGATCGAGATCTAGAGGTTCGATTTCGTTCCTCCCTTGGTACATACTCCCACTGGGAAGCTCTCGATCGGTGATCGCTTCGGGGGGAGGGGGGGGGGGGGATTCTTGTCGAGTAGTGAATGGATCATTTTGTCTTCGTGAACTTTCTATTTCTTTTTGATCTATTCGACTCTGCTGTTCCAGGGCTTTCCTTATCTCGTCTCTCTCAACTTGGAGGGCGTGAGAGTGAACTCTCTGAACTTTGAGATGCTGGACCCTGTCAGATTCCATATGCTTCTGAAGTTCAACCACAATATTATAAAAGTTAACTGTTTCTGGAAAGACGGTTGCCAGAATTTCCTTGTTGTTTCTCTCGGTACTGGAGGCGCATCTGAGGTTCATATTAGTCATAACAGTGATTGCTCAGGATAAGATTTGGTAATGAAAAAGTAGGTTCCCCACAAATAGTGCCAATTATAATGGTTTGTTTTCCGGTTGATAAACTTCGCCAATACTTTTGTTACGGAAATACTACGTAGATGTAAACAGAGTCTACAACACAGTAGATTTTACGTGAAAACCCAGTGAAGTCTGAGAAAAACTACGACTTCGAGGATGATTTTTCGATAAGAATCCGCTATGTGCTAGTCTATTACACTTATAGAGAGATTGAATTGAGTGTTACAATGTAAATTATACTGATATCTTCGAGAGAGTATTGACATATGCTATGTCGGTATTTATAGATGAATACAAGCAGTTACAAGTATATTTCCTATTTTTATGGGTGGTGGGCGAACTTTACGGACCATTTGCAACGGCTCTATTTGACCAAGTATAGCTGTCGAGATCTGTAGATGTAGTATCGAAGTCTTCTCGAATGATTGAATACTTTCGACATGGTTCTGTTAGCTTTTCCTTATCGAATGTGAGGTGAGATGTGGTTCTGCAGGCTTCACCTTGTCGAATCTGGGGAATATGCTACTACAATAACGCCTGAAAAACTCACAATCTTAGATTGGAGAGATCCGTGCCTAATTAAACGTTAAAAGCTCAAAATCTTTGATTGGAGAACCAAGTATTACATTGCTATTGTCCAGATCTCCAGTGAATCCTTATTATTATAGGTTTCAGATACAACTATTACATACATACCGTGATGTATAATTTGTAATTATTTTTTAAACCATCAGGTGAACTCATTGCCATTGCTATCTACATTGGCACCCCTGGAAAGGGTATTTTGGCAGCTGATGAGTCCATTGGGACAATTGGCAAGCGCCTATCCAGCATCAACGTAGAGAACGTTGAGTCTAACAGGCGTGCACTTCGTGAACTACTATTCTGTGCACATGGTGCTCTCCAATACTTAAGTGGTGTAATCCTTTATGAGGAGACTCTATCTAAAAACTGCTTCCCGAAAGCCCTTCGTGGACATCCTTAATGAAGGTGGAGTTCTCACCGGTATCAAAGTTGATAAGGGAACTGTGGAGCTTGCAGGAACCAATGGTGAGACCACTACCCAAGGTCTCGATGGCCTTACCCAGCGTTGCCAAAAGTATTATGCAGCTGGTGCCAGGTTTGCTAAGTGGCGTGTGGTGCTGAAAATTGGCCTCAATAAGCCATCTCAGCTGGCCATAAATGAGAATGCTAATGGGTTGGCTAGGTACGCCATCATCTGCCAAGAGAATGGTCTTGTTCCAATTGTCGAACCAGAGATTTTGGTTGATGGATCTCATGACATTGATCGTTGTGCTAATGTGACTGAAAGAGTCCTTGCTGCGTGCTACAAAGCACTTAACAACCACCATGTACTTCTCGAGGGCACTCTGCAAAAACCCAACATGGTCACACCTGGATCTGATGCAAATAAGGTATCCCCTAAGGTAATTGCTGAGTACACCGTGTGTACACTTCAGCGCACTATGCCTGCCGCAGTTCCTGCTGTGGTTTTCTTGTCTGGTGGCTAGAGTGAAGAGCAGGCGACACTTAACCTCGACGCAATGAATCAGCTCAAGGGAAAGAAACCTTGGTCACTCTCGTTCTCATTTGGATGTGCTCTGCAACAGAATACTCACAAGGCTTGGTCCGGGAAAGAGGAGAACGAGGAGAAGGCACGTGCTGCTTTTCTGACAAGGTGCAAGGCTAACTCGAAGGCAACTCTTGTTACCTATAAGGGAGATGCTGGAAAGGGAGAAGGCGCTTCTGAGAACCTTCATGTGAAATATTACAAGTACTGATGTAAGTTTGTTTTAGCTAAAGACTATTTGACGAAGAAGGCTTTATAATGGATTAATGTCTTCTCCGTGGAGAGTCTACTAGAAAAACTCTTAATTCAATAAATTCAAATGTTGGGTTCCTGGTACTTTAACTATTGTTGCTTCATTTTTTATTGCTAGTTCATTCGAATAAATTTGGGTTTCTATTTATCTATTTTTGTGTAAAAGATTCATGGTGTTTATGGTTATGATTTACGGGAAAAAAAAATAACACATAACGGCTTGCAATAAACAAGATTTACTACTTTTTATTTTCATTTGGAAAAGTAAAAAAACAAATGATTTTATTCCCACGTGTATTATTAGCTGAAGCATTACAATAACTTCATAATCTTATTAAAACCCAATAACAATTAATCTTCAAGCACATAATGTATGAAAGAATTAGAGAGCTTTGATGATATCCTCGGCACTGGTAACCGTGAACTCGCCACCTGATTCAACGTTAGCGACCTTCACCTTAAGATCATCAACCAACAAAGTAAACCTCCTTGACCGAGTTCCAAGTCCTCCCTCTCCAAGATCAAGCTCTAACCCAAGCGCATACGTATAAGTTGCTGACCCATCAGCAAGGAACTTCACATGCTTGTTATCTGGATACGTCTTTGCCCACGCCTTCATCACGTAGGGATCATTAACGCTAATAAGCAAGATTTCATCAATACCCTTTGATTTCAACTCCTCTGCATGGTCAATGAACCCTGGAACATGTTTCATGCTGCATGTAGGGGTGAATGCACCGGGAACACCGAAGATAATGACCTTTTTACCGGCAGATAAAGAGTGGATGGACACCTGCTGGAGTTCATCGTCTTTGTCAAAGTGGCCTAATGTTCCGTTAGGGATCGAGTCGCCAACTGCAATTGGAGCCATATCTGATTAACAACAGTCTAGAATGAACTTTAGTTGATATATTTGGGTTTGAAACTTATGATGTCCATTGTGTTTCTCTAGGGGATTTTTATAGGTTTTTTCTTTGCCGGATTTAAGGTGTTGCTTTGTTGTATTTTCAACGGTTTAAATTAGGTCTAAAGCAACTAATACCTACTTCATCTATTCTTTGCTAGAGATAACCTTCTTCTTTTTTTGTTGCTAAAATTGGAATTTGGAGTTTATCTTAAAATGAAGAATACATGAGAATGATTAAGGTCGGGAGGGAATCGCAAGGCCCGACTTTGTTGATATAAATTAGAGGAGAAAGTTTATTCACTCTTAAGTTGATTATAGATTAGAACCTAGCCTTCTTTATATAATAGAAGTTTTCTAAGCTGCATCTATTCCTACCCAATGTGAGACTAGAGTAGATATGTCTAGTTACACACGTACACTCCAACACTCTCCCTCACGTTGATACGAACATAATATGTTTGTATCAAAGTGGATAACAATAAGAAAGTAAAATAGATAATCCCTCATGAATATAATCACTCTCTCACAGGTAAAGAACTAAAGATCCCCCTAAAGTTGATAAAACTTCTATCAGACCATTCTTTTGCAGCAGTAGAAATCTTCAAAGCTTCACATATCCCTTACGAAATCGGCGGCACATACCGACTTGCCAATTTTCCCACTCGAGGGTAATGTTAATATCTTGAAGAGACACTGAGGTAAGAGAATTAGTCGAGAAAGAAAATCACTCAAGGTAATGTAGAGGAGAGATAATCACTTGTGGAAAATAAATCCACGAAAGTAAAGAAACGATTAACTCAAGGACTAAAAAATCCGCTCGAGTAAGGAAGAAAAAATTATTACTTGAGTTTGGAAAAAGAAAACCACTCATGGAAGATATAGAAAGAAAGTCACTCAAGGAAGAGAGAATCACTCGAGGATTATAAGTTATGACCTTGGTAAAATGAATTCAATGTCTTCACCCGATTCAAAGAAAGAACTCGCATCTCACGATAAGAAAAGATTGCATCTCAATTTTGTAATTTATACTTATGAATTTGGCAAAAAAGATAATCACTAGAATAAATATAATTGTTTTAGGAAAGAATCACCCGAAGAAAGAAAATCATTCGAGGAATGAAACCAATAACTTATGATTGAGGTGGAAGATAGTATAACATCTTTATCCAGTCCAAAAGAGATAAAAATTCATGACCGAGGTGGAAGGTTAGTCTAATAGCATCTTCAACAGATCTAATGTGAGAAAATTGCATCTCGCGATAGGCAAAAGAAGAAGAAAAAAAGCCTCAACCCACATTGGCGATCAAAAGAATAAGTAAGAATCATAGTGAAAGAAAGAACAGTCACTAGATAAAGTTATAAACAACCGCCGAAAGGGAATTTATTTGTTAGAGTACATGTTGGGATTTACACACCAACATACACATTGTGAAAATCAATATATCTCATATTTCCACCGTGTGTCCCACATCTTACTATGAATCACAAGGATTAGATTCTACCACTAATTAGGGCCATGTTGAACTACACATCAAACATAGTCAAAAATCCCCACACACCATCTACTACATGTTAAGAATTGAGGTAGTTATTCTCTCTTCTACGACAAGAACGATACGCAGAATAAACCCTAACAGAAGAAACGATCAAGCAAGAACAATAACGACACAATAATTCCCAGAGGAGTGCAATGGAAATCCCTTGCGGATAAAAAGTCACTCCCCGAACAATCTATTATATTAATCAAATGGGTTACAAGAATCTCTCCAAGCTTCTCAAGCTTTAATGGAGTCTCTCAAATTATAGGTCTCTCTAGAATTAAACTCACAAAGATAGGCTAACAAAATAATCTTATTCCCCTTTATATAGTAGGGAACTTAAGATACAAGTAGAACGGATCTCGAGGCAAACTCAACATCGCAAAAATAACATCTAAAGCAAACCTACGCTAAGCTCGTTCGAACGACTCCAAGCTCGTTCGAACAACTTTACGATAATTGGTCTCCAGCCCTAGAAATATAACAACTCGTTCGAACGACATCCAAGCTCATTCGAACGAGTTTGACGAACCAATTCCAAAACCTCGAAAAACATAATCTCGTTCGAACGACTTCCTTCTTCGTTTGAACGACTTCGACAATTTCTCATTCGAAAATTCCATTCTTCAGTTCGAGTTCATACACAAAAATCTCCCACTTGAAGTCAAATCCTGTAACCCTTCTCCAGATCTCCAAATGAATTACTCGCACTACCCGGACCTTCAATCTTGAAGACCCACAGAAGTTGATAACATGTACAACTTCTGAAAAGATACCACCTTCATAAACATATCGGCCGGATTCACATCAGTATGAATCTTTACAAGTTTTAACACACTGTCCACGAGGAGTGAGCGAATATAGTGATATCGAATATCAATATGCTTGGTCCTTAAGTGAAAAGCTGAATTTTTCGCTAAGTATATAACGCTTTGACTATCACTATACAACTTAGGAGAAAGTTGTTCTCTACCAAGCTCTTTCATCAACCTTTTCAGCCAAACCATATCCTTACACGCTTCTGTAGTTACAGCATATTCCGCCTCCATCGTAGACAAAGCTACAATCTTCTGTAGCCTAGAAACCCATGTAACTGCACCTCTTCCCAATATAAAAATAAAACTACTAGTGTTCTTCTGCCTATCAATATTACCCGCCACATCAGAATTAACAAAATCCTGTAAGCATATCTGAGAACCCCCATAACATAATGCCATATCTTGAGTCCCCTTTAGATACCTTTGTATCTATTTTACAGCTCTCCAATGCTTCTTGCCTGGATTACTCATATGCCTACTAACAACTCCCACTGCTTGGGCAATATCTGGTCTTGTACAAATCATAGCGTACATTAGGCTACCAACCACGGATTGATAAGGAACCTTCCACATCTCATCGAGATCCTTCTACGTCTTCGGACAACAATCCTTTGATAATTTGAAGTGACCACCCAATGGTGTACAAACAACTTTAGAACCATCCATATTAAACCGCTTCAATACTTTTTCGATGTACTGAGCTTGAGATAACTTCAATTCTAGCCACTTTCTGTCCCTTGTAACACGCATGCCAAGAACTTGTTTCGCCTTACCCAAGTCCTTCATAAAAAACTTCTGGGATAATTGTTCCTTCAACTTGACAATTTCTCCCATGTTAGCACTTGCTACCAACATATCATCTACATACAGAGTAGAATAATATACGAGTTCTCTGTATTTTTGATAAAATAACAGTGATCTGTATTGCTCTTCGAATAACCATTTATGGACATGAATTGTTCAAACTTCAAATACCACTATCTCAGCGCTTGTTTCAAACCATATAAGCTCTTCGTGAGCCTACACACACGATCTTCTTTCCCTTTAATCGAATACCCTTCTGGCTGCTTCATATAAATTTTTTTATCAAGGTTACTGTAAAGAAATGTTGTCTTGATATCAAGTTGCTCAAGATGTAAATCTTCAACAGCAACTATATTCATCACGACCTGAATTGTAGACATCTTCACAACAGGGGCAAAAATCTTACCGAAATCAACGCCTTCTTTCTGCTGAAAGCCCTTCACCATAAGTTTAACCTTGAATCTCTTTAAACTGTCAGATTCCTGCTTTAATCTGTATACTGACAAGTCTTCCCTTTCGATAGCCAAACTAAATCCCAAGTTTGATTAACTGATAATGACTACATCTCATCATCCATAGCAAGCTCCCACTTGCTCTTGGCTTTCACATCTCAAGCCTCCTTATAATTTTCAGGTTCACCACCATTTGTAAGTGACAAGGATTAGAGTTAAGGTACCTAGCCAGAATTCTTGCAACTCTCAGCTCCTTTCAAAGTGTTATTAGAATGTCTAAATTATTAGGTTCCTTGTTTTGATCCGGTGCATCAGACTCAACAACAATTTCTTCATCAACCTCTCGAGAGGGTTCATCATCTTTAATGTCGATACTTTTCATTGCTTCACTTCGAATTCTTTCTACAGGTACTTTGAAATCTTTATACAAGACTTCCTCATTGAATGTAACGTTACGGCTCCGAATAACTTTCCGATTCTTCGTATCCCAAAATCGGTACCCAAACTCATCACCACCGTATCCAATGAATATGCACTTCATTGACTTTGCATCTAGCTTTGTCCTTGTATCTGAATTATCAAGCACATATGAGGTGCAACCGAAAATACTCAAGTGATTAAGGTTTACCTCTTTACTGGTCCTTGCTACCTTAGGAAGTCCAAAATCTAAAGCTATTGAAGGCCCTCTATTAAGCAAGTATGCCGCCCTACTAACCACATCCACCCAAAAATACTTTGGCAATCCAGCGTTGAGTCTCATATTCTTTGTTTTTTCATTTATTGTTCGGTTCATGCGTTCTGCAATACCATTTTGTTGCGGTGTTCCAGAAATAATCTTATGTCTCCTAATCCCGTTTGATGCACAAAAGTCTTCAAACTCGTAACTACAGTATTCTCCCCCGTTATCCGACCTAAGACACTTCAGTTTCAAACCGGTTTTATTTTCAACTAGAGCCCTCCACCTCTTGAATTTATCGAACACATTTAATTTATTCTTTACGAAGTAGACTCACAGTTTACCAGTAACATCATCGATAAAAGTAACGTAATAATAAGAACCACCAAGATAAGACACCTTGGTTGGCCCCCAAACATCTGTGTGTACAAGATCTAACTTTCCAGTTTTCCTTGATGTTCCAGATAATTTAAAATTGTCATTTTTCTGCTTCGCAAAAGCACACTCTTCACAAAACTTGTGATCAACTTTAGCAACACCCTCTAGCATTCCCTTGATTACCATTATCTTTATCCCCTTTTCACTCATGTGACTGGGCCGTTTATGCCACGTACTGTATCAATCCCCGGAGTAGCCGCACAAATAGTAGAAATTGTGATTTGCATTATATACAACGTTCCTTGTTGCAAGCCTCGAGCTACAAGCATAGCTCCCTTTGTAACCTTCCAGAAGGTAGTACCAAAGGTACTCGCATATCCGCCATCATCCGCCAATTTGCTAACCGATATAAGGTTATGCCCCAATTTAGGTGCAAGTCACACATTCCGCAAAACCAATGTTCCCCCTGAAGGTAACAGCAACCTAGTGTTTTTATTTCCAGTAATATTACGTGCACTCTTATCTGCAAGAAAAACCGTACTGAAGTTGCCTTTAACAATATTAGTTAGAAAACCTACGTTCGCAGTATCATGGAAAGAAGCACCTGAATCAACATTTTAAGATTTATTAACATCAACGCATGACAGTAGGAAAGCCTCGTCCGAACTAACCTCCTCATTAAGTTTTATTGTATCTTTCTCTTCATCATCAATCTTCTTAGAAGAAGAAGAGTTACAATCTCGCCTGAAGTGACCATTCCTTCCACAAGTTCAACGCGCACCGGGCGGCTTAGACTTTTCTCTTGACTGTGATCGACCCCTTCCAAATTTTGGCCCTTTTTTGTAAGACCTCTCTCTGTCCTCGATGTTCAACATACTGTCGTTTGAACTCGAAGAGGGTTTAGATATTTTACGCCTATTATCTTAACTCATAATCAATAAGACTATAGTATCAAATTTGATGTCTTCCTTCTCCGATGAGTTGCTCACAACTATAATAAACCCTTCCCAGCTCTTAGGCATTTGCCCTAAAAGAGCCCACGCTCTCACCTCCCTGATAAAAGTAATTTTAGTAGATTCCAGTTGAGCATGTATGGTATTGAACTCACTAATATGAGCTTTCACACTACCATTATCCTTCATCTTCAAAGTAAGCAAGCACCGTAAAAGGTGTACTTTGTTTACTCCAGACGGTTCTGAGTACATAACAAACAACGTCTCCATCAAGCCCTTCGTTGTCGTAACTTTGGAGATCATGTGTAGAATCTGAGATGACAACGCTAACCTAACGGTTCCAAGCGCCTTGCAATCCAATCGCACCCATTTAGCAACATCATATTCTGCTGGCATCATCTCATCTCTACCCAGTAGTAAATCAAGATCCTTCTGATAGAGGTAATCTTCGATCTGCATCTTCCATACTAAAAAATTTGATCCATTAAACTTTGTGATCTTTAACTTCTCCTGATCGGCCATCGCTCTTCACATCACAAACCCTGTAACACTTACTCTTAATACCATTATTAAGAATTGAGGTAGCTACTCTCTCTTCTGTGACAAGAACTATATGTAGAATAAGCCCTTACAGAAGAAATGATCAAGCAAGAACAATAACGACACAAGAATTCCCAGAAGAGGGAAGTGGAAAACCCTTGCAGATAAAAAACCACTCCCCGAACAATCTACTATGTTAATCAAATAGGTTACAATGATCTCTCCAAGCTTCTCATGCTTTAATGGAGTCTCTCAAATTCTAGGTCTCTCTAGAATTAAACTCACCAAGATAGGCTAACAAAATAACCTAAGTCCTCTTTATATAATATGAAACTTAAAATACAAGTAGAATGAATCTAGAGGCAAACTCAAAGTCTCAAAAATAACATCTAAAGCAAACTTATGCCAAACTCGTTCAAACGACTCTAAGCTCGTTCGAACGACTTTGTGATAATTGGTCTCCAACCCTAGAAACATAACAACTCATTCGAATGACATCCAAGCTCGTTCAAACGAGTTTGACGAACCAATTCCAAAATCACGAAAAACATAATTTCCTTCGAACGACTTTGAAGTTTGTTCGAACAAGCTCGTTCGAACGACTTCCTTCTTCATTTGAACTACTTCGACAACTTATGATTCGACAATTCCATTCTTCAGTTCGAGTTCATACCCAACACCACAACATAAATCAAGGTCTAAAAATAAATACTATAGATGATCTCAATTAAAAATACCTGACATAAGTGCTCAATAGCAAAAAGAAATAATAAGTATGTTGAAACATTTTTTCTTGAACTAGCATGTTGTAAAACTATTCCTTTAGAATGGTGTTCTTGATCTCAACTCAAGTTTAATTCTTCAATTGTTCAGCATCAATAAAAATCTAGATATCAAAATTAGGTTTCTAGAAAGCCAAGTGCAGATTTCAATCGCAGCATAGAGAACATACCACATTAGATTTAGGTTCCCAGAAAACCAATTGCAGATCATCCTGGCTTCTTTGCTATGGCCATATTCGTGTTCCATCATCTTCAACTGTTGTGGAACAGAGTCGAATATGCAGTACATGCTGCTCTTATATCTTAAAACCCTCTCAACTTTTTTTTCAAGTTACACTTCAAATATGACCTAATTGCAGGTACTTGGAACAAAGATAAGCAATCAACCCTTTGTGCCTTTACAATTAAGACAAACAAGTAGTCCAACAAATCCCAACAAATCCTTATTCAATATGAATTAACACAGATCCTTCCACTTAAAATTAAAAAGATAGGTGTCGATCGAGAAAGACCGAGGGGTGTCATAGAAGAATACGAACGCGGAACCACAAATGCAAAGCTGATATTTATTCTAGAGAAGTAGAAAAAGCATCTTCATCAATAATCAGTAGTGTGTAGGCTACCATGGCCTTCGCCTTTGGAAGTACCATTTCCTTTGTTACCCATCCCGATGTACTTATATTCCTCTTTAATTTACAAGTTGCAATTAACTCCACCAGCAGAATCCCCTTATCTGTACTACCAATGCTCTACCTTTGTATGTGTTTTTATCATCTGGAACATAAACTAATTGTTCATCGCCCATTGTTATACCGGTAGATGATACCCCCTTTGGTACAGAACTATCTGGATCATATGAAGATGTATCATCTTCACCCACTGCAAAGTCCTTGTTTGTCATCTTTCTTCATGCTCAGAGACATGTGACTTCATCATAGAAGTCTCATCAAAAGTGACATCCCTGCTTAGAATAATCTTCCAATCCTTCGTATCCTATAACTTATAACCTTTCACCCCTTTCTTCTTACCCAGAAAAGTGGTTTTCCTTGCTCGAGGATCCAACTTACCATCTTGACATAATAGTATGTCGGACACCCAAAAATGTGAATATAATCATAATTTGTAACATGTTCTCTTGACTAAGCTTCTATTGGAACTTTACCTTCTAAAGGAACCTATTAACGAAGTAGCATGCATATGTCTAAGTACGATTTATGCTCTCTGATACCCCATTTTGTTGCGGAGTCTCCCTAATGGTGAAATGTCAAACATTCCCTCATCCTGACATACTTGTAAGAACGGATCACTTGTATACTCTCCACCATTATCTGAATGGAGAAACTTAATTTTTTCTACCAGTTTGAGTTTCTAATCAACTTCGTCAACATCATGAATATTTCTAGGACTTCATCCTTCCTTCTCATGGTATATACCAGCACACACCTAGAAAAATCATCAACAAACAACATAAAATATGTTTGCCTCCAAGTGATGCATTCTTGGAGGGTCCCTATACATCTGAATGAACATAGTCAAAGGTTCCACGAGTGCGATGGATAGCCATGCCAAATTTCAACCATGTCTGCTTGCCCAGAACACAATGCTCATAAAAATCCAACTTGCATGCCTTATAACCATTCAATAGCCCTTGGTTCGCAAGAACTCTCAAGGACTTCCCATCCGTTATGCGCTAAATGCAAATGCCATAGTATAGTGGTATCTCTGGAAGTAGTCTCTACACTTTCGACATAAGTAACCTCCCCAAGAATAGCCATACCATCTAAATAGTACAACTTGTTGCTTCTTCTTTGACACTTCAAAACCACCATTGCTCCCTTAAGAACCTTCTTCACGCCATTTTTAGACACAGCCTTTTAACATTTCACTTCAAGTAAACCAGTTGAGATAATGTTATTCTTCATAGACAAAATATACCGAACCTCCTCAATTTCATTAACCAAACTATTGTGCAACTTAAGATGAATAATACATATCCTCATAATGCGACAGGAATCATCATTTCCCATCAACACAACTCCACCTTCTAACCTTTTAAAACTGGAAAATAACCCCTTTTGGGATAAATATGATAAGTAACACCCGAATCCATAATCCATTCTTTGAAATCAACAATACATGTACAAGATGATATACTTAAAGAAAAGTTAGACTCATTACCATCACCTCCCCCATATTCTTGAGCAACATTTACTGAAAAGGCCATCTTTCCCACCTTTCTTCTTCTTTATAAATGTAGGTTACTCATTCTTCCAATGTCTTATCTCTTTACAAAATACACATTGGTCTTTACCTAAATTATTACAATTAACACTGCGACCTCTCGACTTCGATCAAGAGTTATTATTGTAATAGCATATTTCCCAGATTCGACAAGAAAAAGCTAGCAAGACTTAGTCGAAGATATTATATCATTTGAGAAGATGCCACGTCCGCGACTACAGGGATCGACCCACTATAGTAAATATTATTCTTGGTTAATTAGAGCCATTGCAGAGAGATACGCGAAGTTCCCCCACTGTCTGCCAAAATAGGAAACTATTTATTTTTGTAACTGCTTGTATCTACTATAAATACAGGTAGAGTATATGTTAATCCGATCTGCAAATCTATTATTCTTACATATTTTCACGTCCTTACCATTATGTAATTATAATAATTAGCAACTAGTGAATTTTATACCTAAATCCTCCTCGAGGTCATAGTTTTTCCTAGATTTTACTGAGTTTTTACGTAAAATCTTGTGTGTTTAAGTTTACAGTTACAATTTCTTTACTGAAGTATTGGCAAAGTTTACCTTCCATAAAATGCACCATTATAATTGGCGCCGTTTGTGGGAATACCATACTTTTTCTTTACCAACTTTGATTCTAGACAGTTTGATGATAAATATAAACCTCAGAAGTGCCTCTAGTACTTTGGGGAACCACGAAATCAATCCCTTGCCTACCTTTCCAAAAACTGTCGATCTGCATAATGCCATGGTCGAACTTCAAAAGCAGATGGAATCTGACAGGGTCCAATTGCTAGAAGATCAATGAATCTACGCCCAAGCTCTTCAAATCGAAAGAGATGATATGAGGAAAGCCCTGGAACAACTGAGTTGAACCCATCAGAAAGAGATGGAAAATTTGTGAAGACATCTGGACCGATTCACTGTCCGTCAAATGTCACTTCCCCTAGCCCAAAGTGATCATCGCTCTAGAGCAAACCAAAGGGAGAACTTTCCAATAGAATAATAAATTCAAACTTCTAGATCTCGATCAAGGAGCCCTGATAGGGCTTCTGGACACTTTGGTCTTACTTCATCAGCCTCGACCACCCAAGGAAGTCGACATACACGTCATCAAACTCCACCACCACCTGTGAGGTGACCAGTGAGAGATAGATTGAAACCTGAAGGACATGGCAACTTTTATCCTCAAGTTACAGCCACACCCAATACTCTTCAGTAATTTATCACCCTAAATAATAGGATCCAAGCTATACATTCTTACAATCCTAGTCAAAGATCTATTCTCGATAGGATTGAAATAAATCTTGTTTCCCCTCATCTCGAAGTCATGCCGATTCCAGATTATTTTTACATGCCAAAGTTTCATCAATATATGGGACTCGCTGATCCTCTCACCCATGTCTGTCACTTCAAAGAAGCAGTTAGATTATACTCCATGCTCGTTCACATGTTATGCCAATTGTTTAACATGAGCCTTAAGGAAGAACCTCTCAAATGGTTTCATACTATTCCTGTTGGCTTGATAACCAGGTTTAGCCAGCTGCAACAGCTCTTCGAGCCAAACTATGCTCATGCTAAGAAGCGAGAAATAACAGTCGATTCGTTATTCTTTTTGAGCAAGGTGCGAAAGAAACATTGGCTAGCTTTTACAAACATTTCCTGCAAGAAACAAGAAAATTTGGAAATTCATATCCCAAAATTGTCGTTTCAGTATTTACCTTCGCACTCCACATCGATTTAAAAGTTCGAGAAGAACTTACCTTACACAAACCCAAGACAGTGATGAAAATGATCAATGTTGTCAATAACTACATTGAACTCGAACGATCCAAGAATGATAAAATGAAAAGCTCCTCAATCATTCATGCCAATGATGCGTTTTCATCGCCACCCCTAATGTCAGCTAGTAATGTGACTTCCAACAAGCGTAGAAGGACCACCAACAGCATTAGGAAAAGAGATGGAAATACAGATAGACCCGTCCTGGTCTTGCCTCCTATGACAACCACACTCTTTGCCATTCTACCAATAATAAAGGGTAATGACTTGTTTTGAAAAGCACAGGCGATTCCTGATCTACCAAACAAACCCTTGTGTTAATATCACAATATGCATAACCACGAGATTGACAACTGTTACTCTTTGATACATATCTTTTACCGTATTTTACTCACAGGAAGACTTCACGAGTATGTAGTCAATGTCAAGAAGTTTCTCGAAGAAGAGACGAAAAGAAAAAGGTTGAACAAGAGCAAGGAGAAGGTCAATCTCACCATCTTTATATGATTGAAATTTAGAAGGGAAAGAAAAGAAAAAAAAAGATGACAGAATCCTATCCTACTGCAAGATGACGTCATCAAAAAAATTAGCAAAACTTCTACCCAGCTTCAACAAAACCAAACGTCCATATCACATTTCCTTCGAAGACTGTGATACTAACCATGTCAAGTACCCTCATGAAGACCCACTGGTCATAATGCTCAAAGTAGGACAGGACTACTTACACACACTTCTTGTCGATACGGGAAGCGCGACAAAAGTTTTATTCAAGAGAGCCATTGATGTTCTAGGCTTCAAAGATTCATTTAAATCTTCGACAACAACTATTACAGGGTTTAACGGTTCTAAAGAATCTGCCTTGGAAGAAATTACACTACCTGTTCAAGCGGGACCAGAAACCACCTTCGTAAAATTTATTGTCATTGATGTTGAGTCAAAATATTTTAGAATCTTAGGAAGAAGTTGGCTCCATTTTATTAAGGTAGTACCATCGACATATTATTTGGCCTTACGATTTCCAGCATATCATGAAGTGTATAAAATGAAAGGAAGTCAAGTTGTGATACGAATATGCGAAAATACCACCACAAATTCTCACACAGTAAAACTTTTGAAGGCATAGCAATTACAGTAGAAGCCACCTCCAACATTCAAGCAACATGACACAGAGGCGGTTGAATCCATAGAACTCGATGGGTCAGGACCAAATTCTTTTATTGGATCAAAGCTGTCATTCGACGAAAGAGAAACCCTGGTACAACCTTTAAAGAAAAATGTCGACATAATTGCATGGTATTTCCAAGAGATACCCGGCATTGATCTATCGATTGCATGCCACAAGCTTAACCTCCTTCCTGACAATAAGGCAGTTGTGCAAAAGCGACGCAATTTAGCTCCCCGTATTCAAGAAGCAGTTAATGAAGAAATAAATAAACTCCTTCGCGTCGAATTCCTTCAAGAAGCAACTCAAATGTTTAAAGATCATTTAGGAAAAATCATTGCAACAATCTACATCGACGATATGATCTGTAAAAGCTTAAAGCGGGAAGATCATTGCAACAATCTACAGACCATCTTCGACATCCTTCGAACTAACCAAATGAAGCTAAACCCAGAAAAATACCAATTTGGTATCGCATCGGGAAAATTTCTGGGATATCTGGCTAGTAAGAGAGGCATAGAAATTGACCCAGCACAAATCAAAGTAATCATGGCAATGCCATCTCCACGAACCAAAAAAGATGTACAAAAGCTTACTGGCAAGATTGTGGTTCTTTATAAGTTCATCTCCAAGTCATCTGATCGATGCAAACTTCTTTACCTCCTTCTTCGTGGGAATCTTGCTCCAATGTCTAAGAAGCAGCCCAAGGATATCATATGGACCCCTGACTGTGAATTGGCTTTCCAAGATTTCAAAAGATACTTGGGGCATCCACCCATAATGAGTACACCTATTGATTGCGAAGTACTAACGATGTACTTATCCACTACAGATGACTCCATCAGCTCCGTCCTTATTCGAGAAGACGATGGGGTGGAAAAGCCAAACTACTTCATTAGCAAAACTCTAATGCCTGCTGATAAGAGATATACAACAATCGAAAAGTAGCTACTCGTTTTGGTGTACAGTTCTTAACAACTTTGACCTTATTTCCAAGCCCACCCCATCAAAGTTATCATCAAGTTTCCCCTCAAACTTGTCCTCTAAAAAAAAGATAAATCCCGAAGGGTTTAGTAATGGTCTGTATTCCTACGTGAATATGATATCTCATTCAAGCCACAAATATCAGTCAAAGGATAAGTAGCAGCCGATTTTTTGACAGATTTCCCAGTCAAAGACCCAGAATGAGATGAACTCAAAGAAGTACTGACCGATGACTCCATCGCAGAACCAAATGCATGATCGCGAAGGACAGGATGGAAACTTTTTACAGATGAATCTGCTGGACCACGAAGGTCGGGGATCGGTATTGTCCTCGTTACACCATCTAATTATCAAATTGAAAAAGCTATCAAACTCAAGTTCTATGCCACCAACAATGAGGCAGAGTATGAAGTTATCTTGCATGGACTGGATCTTTCAATAGCACTTGGAGCAGAAGAATCTATTCAGAAGCTCCCTTGGATCTTTCTGGTCGAATTCATAATTCCCTAAGACATGGAGACAATCAGCAAGTATTGCCCCCCCCCCCCCTGTCGATTCCATTTCATAAAAAAGATGCCTCCTCAGGAACCTTGCTAAATACATGTACCCCAACTTTTGTATAATCTTTTTGAGTGTGTAATACACATACAGGTCATCCACAGTGATCATCTCTTCCTCTCTCTCCTTTAATCAACCATTTATCACTCCCACCACCTGGAAGAGATTATACACGTTCGGGTTAAACTTACCAGGAACAACATCAAAGAATTTTAGAAACTTCTTTTGATCAACACGAAAATGCAGCTTTAACCCCTTCTTTATCTGTTCTCGATGGACGAGTATATCGTCCAAATGAACCCCTTGATCCGCCATTTTGTAATGGTACACTTTTAACCTAATATCATCAGGGATACCATACTTCGCCTTGAAACTCAAGATTTTGCTAGTTTCTTTAGCCTCCCCATAACACTCCTCCTCTTCCTCTTCAATATCTTCTTCTCCACCATTACTCCATTTTCGATTACTTACCTGAGGCTCGTGATCCACATCTGTTTCGGTCCTCTCCCCGTCATACACTTTAAGTCCTAGTCTCCACTTTGAATCAATTAATATTGGCCACGTCAGAGCTACTCTACCCAACTCTTCGACACACGTTATTACATCGATTAAAAATGGTTCTACATCTATAAGGTTCCCGAAGATTCCTTTCTTATCAATATTTTGGACAGGATCAACCATTTTATGAACCTAAAAATCATATTCCCTTTTTTAAGTTAGTATAATATCGTATATGACACATTATATATGGTCCTATGTCAATCTTGCTACTATTGTCAAGTTTAAACTCCAACCCATCATTCTTTCTATTACCATCGTTCAACATTATTGCATTAGTTATCGATACAATTTTATCTCAAATTTTACTAAGTCCTAACATCGAGACCTCTCTCTATGTCCCTAACATCTTCTACTCGAGTGTACAAGAACTACATAACTTATCGAAGATACTTCAGCAGTCACACAGTTTCTCGCCAAAACAAGCTGAATCCAAAATTTCAATTTTGTGCTCTCTTCAGTGTAAAATTTGGCCCAATTAATAGGAAATTCGGTGCCACAACTGTAAATATCATACAATATCAAAATCACGACAGAGAGCCCCAGTATCCCGTCGTAATGATAACGGCGACTAAAACACACTCTTTACCCACATCATTATCAATCACTTCATGCCCTTTTCTCCCAAATACTCTTTTATCATTTTTAACACCTTTTCGGTATCAGCCGCACCTCCATATCATCACATAATTGTAGAATTTCAAAAATACTCAAGAATTGTGTTTATCAATTTCTTCCAAAATACACACTAAAACTTAAATTCCTTCATACATCCCATTCTACAAGTTCTTATCTACACAGAGTTGTAATAGAATCACGGTACAATTGAACAAATATCATATCAAACAAATTCTCAAAACAGACACTAACCTTGAAGTCGCGACACTTTAATATCCCTTTATTTTGCAAGTTTGGCCCTCTGGATCAAAATGCATATCTTCTTGTTACCAATGGTGGATAAAGACGCAAGCAAAGAGTACGAGTTAAAACTCAGACAAATTTCTTCAAAGTCAGTGTGAACAGTCGCCAACCACGGGGCTATTTATAGGCCCAACACGACTGTTCATCGCACCCCTTCGCGACCGTTCAAGTACTCGCGTATAACGCATCGCACGTCTCTTCTCGAAGTCTTTAACCCTTCGCCTCCTAAATGCCAACATGCCGATGCATTGCTGCTCCAAACATTCCATGTATCCCTCTAACTCCTCTATTATATCCATCTTCACAAAAGTAGCTCTTATGTTAACAAAAAAAGATTATACCTCCAATTCTTTTTACCTCAAAACATCACCTGCAGGAGAGCACCTAGCCATTTTTCTACATAAACCTGCGCACATCTTTCCTTTTTTATTCCCTTTCTATATTCTCAGGATAGTTGTAACAAAAATTTAAAATTCAAATAATGTTTGACAATTCAACTACCCACACATCGAGCTGCAATCACAATTCACTTAATTCAGCATAACACTTTTTATCAATCAAAATTTAAGCCATATTTGAATACTTCGAGAACATTTTAGCCTTGTAAAGGTCGATAATTCAATCTGACAATATATAAAGAAATTTATTTCACTCAACAATAAAGTACAAGTTTATTCATTTATTACAAGCAACGGCAGCCAACAGGTCCGCCTTTCAGCCAATCCAAGCAGCGAGAGCATCTTCCTTCCTCACCAACACCTTGGCACGGGTCCTTAGACTACCAACATGCTCCGAAGGACTCAGATATTGTAGTTGGCAATGATATAAGTACTCCTCTTCAGCTACCTTTACCTCCACCTCTTTCATCCCCACATAGTTGGGCTCCACCGATACCAACGTCTGCCTATTTATACAGAGTTAACCAAAATACTAGTTCAGTAACTCCCAATACTTGTCGTATACACGGTTACAAAAAGCATCCTCCCAAACATGTTCCCTCGTCCTCACCATCTCAACAGATTGATAATAACTTCCTCAAGCTACAAGGGGTATTTATATCAAAAACTCAAGGTGTCACGACTCCCAAGAGTCAAAGATAGCAGTCACTATCCATTGGAACTCTGATAACCCAGTCAACCAAACTCCTAGGGAACCGCTTCAGGGACCTACACAGTATATACATACAACTTCGAGATCCTATTTTTCATTCCATTCGAGAAGCCAAGATTACATCATTTATGTCGATACAAAAAAACTTCGATACAAAATTAGAAGAATGAAAAATATTTATTTCGCAAATATACCATTACAAATTACATTTCACATTCACAACTCATTACTTCGATAAGCATTACAAATTGGCATACAAGTTACTTTACATCTGATACACCTCATGTTTCTTCATGTAGGTAAAACGGCTACTTCGCGAAGGAAAAACAGCCACCCCACTGAGGAAAAATAGCCTCCTCCTCTATAACCCCCACCATCTCACAAACCAAGGGGATTGCATAGACAACAACGTCCAGAGAAGCCCCCACAGGTAACCATGCCCGCCAATGCATCTTCATCTTCCACATGGGCAACGGCTAATTCACGAAGTCTGTCAATGTACTCTGCGGAGGTCAGCAACATAAAAAGGTACTGGCACCGGATGAAGAACTGCGCTTCAGCAATCTCTGCCTCCAATTTTGTCATTCCTTCATATATCGGCTTCACAGGTTTCGGGTAAAATGACGCGGCGACAACCGGCCGAAATACAACTCCTTCAACTCCCCATACTTGGTGTTCACACTCCCCACGAACTCATTATGCCCTGTCAGAAATTATATCGTTACCATTTTCGAATACATCCACCTTCATTATCTGCCGAAGAACACCTTCCCCCCTTTCTCCATTACTATTCATAGTATCGCTCTCACAATGCATTTCAACAGTTAAATATCCTACTATTTATGAACATCGAGACCAGGAAATGATCAGGTTCATTTGAATTTTAACCTTGAAAATGACAGAGCATAGATTTTATACAAAGTTTGTGAACCCTTTCACAATCTGATATTCTTCTCGACACAACAAGTAATTGTTTCAAGATTGGGGAAATTGTAGTAGCATATTTCCCAAATTCGACAAGGAGAAGCTAGCAAGGCTTAGTCGAAGATATTATGTCATTCAAGAAGACGTCACATTCGCGACTACAGAGCTTGACCCACTACAGTAGCTGTTACGCTAGGTCGAATAGAGTCATTGCAGGGAGATCTGTGAAGTTTACCCATTGTCTGCCAAAATAGGAAATAGTTTATTTTTGTAACTGCCTGTATCTTCTATTGATAGACACGTAATATTTACGTATACAACTCCTAAATTTATATCTACCTAGTCATTTATTAAATAAATGTGACACTATAGTATTTTTGTTTCTATTAACAGAAATCGGTCACATGATAAATAAGTCGTACATTTTTCTAGCTTTTAACGAAGAACAAAGGTGATGTACTCCAACAATGATTCTTATTTGAAGTTGTCAACCAAAGGCCCATACATGGAAGCCCATTGAATAGAATTAGATATAAATATTATTCTCATGAGTTATAATATATATGCATGATTTTAGGCATTATTTAGGGGATTTTATATTAATGATAATATTTTGTAAACCCTTCTTATACTTTATAAATAGAAGGGGAATCCCACCCATGAGGGGGGATATTGGAGAGTGTAAATATCTAGGTTCAATAAGCAATAAAGTTCTTGTTCTTCTTTCTTTTTTTTGACTTTTACTTTTATCGTAGTAATAGTAGTATGGCAATGATCAAAGGGATGAGTAGCTAATCTTCTTAGTCAAGGCTAGAGGAAGCTCCACCCAATGTAGCCTTAGTGTAGATTGTGTAGCTTCGTTAGAGTAATTACTTTTTCTTTATCCCGGAATATTACATATTCGTATTCCTTCGTCATATGCTTGACCATAGCTAGGGTTAGGAGGAATAATGAATCTATGTAACCATCTTGTTGGACCATAACAAGATAGGTTAGGAATATAGAGAAGAGAACATAATTCATACTTATCAACCGGACCATGGTTGAGTAAATTGGTTTATGGGTAGTTTCCAATTACTAAATCTCTTGTATTTTTTGATGTATTGCATATGCCCGACCAAGGATATGCGATACGGGAACTAATAATTTATTTTAATTATTTATGCTATCTAACGGTTAAAAAGGGTAGAGTGGAATCGATGTCTTGGCTTCCACTCCAATTTATCTTGTAGTTTGTTTTGTTCTTCTTTTTATTTCAAAACCTACACAAACTCGTTGTTATTGGATAAAACTAGTAGCTCGAAGTATAATTCACACCATAAGTCTCTAGGGATACGACCCCGCTTACCCTTGTACTTAACGGTACACCGTACACCTGCAGGTCTTTTAAGACATTGGCTTATAATCAATCAAGTTTTTAGCGCCGTTGCCGGGGACTTACAAAGTTGCGTTTTATTTTTGAGTTGTTTTATTTTAAGCCAATTTTTCTTTCTTATTTTCTTTTCTTTTTCATTTTTTTTTTTTTTTTTGGATCCGAAAACGAAGTGATTGAATGATTGGCTCAAACTCTCTTGACGTTACTGTATGTGTGAAGTTTGTCCCTGAATGTTTTACGGTTTTTGATTATCTATACTTCACAATTTGGAAATATATTTGTTACCAAAGTTTTAGATAATTCAAAACCCTTTCCGAATTGATATAGATCATATTTTTCTGTTTAGTCGTTTGTGAGTTACAACTTTTTGAAAAAATAATAATAAACAGTCTGTAAATAACGCCGTGTTCATTAATCACTTGTTTTAAGCGGCAGGAAAGCTAAATTCTAGAAAACTTCCTTCTTAAATTTCTTTCTTTTTTGAATTATCTTTCCAAATTGATATTATTTAATGCTCTCTCTTAACCGAGCTGAAAGATATGCGCATTTGAAAATCAAGATATCATAGACTACAATAAACATGGAAATTAAATTAATATTGTTGTCGCAAGTTCACTAATCATTTTTCTCTTGTTTTGCAAGATAGTCACAAAGTTGGAAACGAGACAGAAAATAAGCAAAGCTAAAAGTATCATCAAATCCATCCTTCTTGTGCCCCCTAAGTGAAGGGGCGGCCACAGCTACACCAGGAAACACTTCTCGTAGGTTGGTACTCCTTAAAACTTGACATCTATAAGGGGTACATATCCGTTCTGCCCCGGCACTAGGACATATAAATTCGTGTGAACTGTGCAAATACACGCTGCTCTATTAAAAAAATATTTACTGTGGTTGGATTAACCTATTGTTGTGTTTAAAATTCTTTTTCATACCAACATTAGTAAAGGTAAAAATTGTTAGAGACTTGCGGGATTTCATCACCCAAAAAGCTCTTCAACAAGTGGGACCACCCATTAGGGATACAAAGAAATTTGTATCACACGAAAATTGAACGTTCCGAACCTCAAAATATCTGTTAATAAAAAAGAGTAGCAAGATTCCCGCGGGATTTCATCACCCAACGAATAGGTGTACCGAACCGGTGTACAAACACGGGTTCGTAGGATACAGCCCCCGCCTAGTATCGCGAAATACTAGTTGTAGGTTTGCAACGTCACCGTTCTGAGTGTTGACGTACGATAAAGCTACTCGCTCAGGCGTGAGGACTGAGCATCTACTTTAAGCTGGTACTAGCATAGTGACGCAGAGGAGTATAGGAACCAAAGCCTTTTGCCATCGCACCCATTTTAAACATAGAAGAATATAGGGAAGACCTAATTATTACTTCTAAAAAATGTTGATGTGCTAAAATTTAGGCTTGATTGATTGTTTACAGCACCGGGTGCCAAATTTTATTGATTATTAGTTGTGCATGATCAATTGGACACGTGGAGGAAAACGTTTATGAAGCTTACCGGAACCTTTATCCATTTACGGGCCACCACCTCAACCTAAGCGGAGAGGGAGACCACCTTGCCCAGTTAATACAATAGAGGACTTAGGATCCCCAGTTTGGGAGGAAAGTGATCCATCTCGAGTTTTTCCAATTTTGGAGGAGGGTAATTCATCTAGAGTTGACCCAATTGAACTTATTGTCGAGCTAGAAGTTAAACCCCCAATCATGGCTGCTGCCAAATCTCTTAGGGACTATTGGACCCCAGTGGTGAGTGATATACCTTCATGTATTGTGTTACCAGTTGTCACGATAAACCATTATGAAATCAAGCCTAGTGTGCTCCAAATATTACCTATTTTTCGTGTCCTTGATTCTGAGATCCCTTATAAGCATGTTTGCGAGTTTAAGAAAAATTTTGCGCTCTCCAAATACCAATATTTACTGAGGATTTCGTCCGTCTTCGTTTATTCCCATTCTCGGTAAAAGACAAGGTGAGTCATTGGTTTGATTCATTGGCACCAGCATCTATCAATTCATAGGATTAAATGGAGACCAAGTTCAAAACCAAATGGTTTTCTATGGAATAAACACTTGCTCTTAGAAATACAGTTGTTGAATTTGTTTAAAATGAGAGTAAAACATTTTACGAGGCATGGGAAAGATATAAAGATCATCTTTCACAATGTCCCCATCATGGTTTTGAGAAGCAACATCTAGCCCAGATCTTCTATCGTGGAATAACTTCTGAGAATCGTTATAGGATAGAACCCATTCATAGTGGAAAATTCTAGGACATTGAACCTGATAGAGCTTATGAGGAGTTTAAGACATTGGCTGAGAACTTTCAGTAGTGGGATTTTGATCCACATAGAAATATTCGTACAACCAAGAAAGGTGGCTTATACGAAGTGAGTGAGGGAACGGCCATCAAAGCCCAATTAGATACTCTTACCCAAAAAATCAAGGCTATGGCTACGAATCAATCTAAGGGTAGTGTGAACCAGGTTAAGCAAAAAGGTTGCACCGTTTGTTATGATGTAACCCATGTGACTCAAATGTACCCCTTGCTCAATGAAATGAATAACAATCAAGAGAAAATGAATGTTTTGAATAATACCTACAAGAGGCCCTTTGACCCGTACATGCCAACTTGGCAGAACCACCCAAATTTTTCGTAGAAGAACAACCAACCCAGTTCAGGTTTAGGAGAGCCACAAACCTCAGGTCATAATTTACCTACGAATCCCCTCTCTCAATTTTATCCTCAGGTATCTCAGCAATCCTTTCAGTCATCCAAACAGTTCCCACCCGCTCCATCAAAACCATCTTTGGAAGATACCCTTGTTCTCTTTATGCAAGAATCAATGGAAAGCCAAAAACAAGCATTGCAATTTCAGCAACAAATGATGCAATTTCAACAACAGACTTTGGTAAATCAGAATTCTACATCCCAATCTATCTCTAATCTCGAGACTCAGATAGGACAATTGGCAAATATATTGCATGAGAGACCACCAGGTACGCTACCTAGCCAACCTATATCTAATCCAAAAGGACCACCGAGGTTTAATTCTAGCTCAATCCCAAAATAGGTTAATGCCATTACAACTCTACAAAGTGGTAGACAAGTTGATAACTGAGTTAAAATACCTAGGGTTGAGCAAACACCCGTTGCTATTAAGGATGAGGTCGGTATGAGTGAACCTTCTAATAAATCTAAGGAGTTGCCTACCCCCTCTATTTCCCTACAAAAGGTACATTTTGAGCCAAAGGTGCCTTATCCACAGCGCCTTCTTCTGGCTAATAGAGAAATTCAATTTGGCGAGATATTGGATACATTTAAGCAAGTTCATATAAATATTCCAGTACTCGATGCCATCATGCTTATCCCTACATTTGCCAAATTCCTTAAGGATGCGTGCACTAAGAAAAGGAAAATCAATATGCACAAGAAAGCCTTCTTGACTGAGACATTAACCCCTCCTAAGCTTCGAGATCCTGGAAGCCCAACCATCCCTTGTAAAATTGGAGATCACAAAGTGGATAGGGCATTACTCAACCTAGGAGCTAGTGTGAATGTTTTACCTTACTCGGTCTATCAGGAATTAGGACTTGGAGAACTCGAACCTACCCGAATGATACTTCAATTGGCTGACTGGTCTATACGATACCCACGTGGTATCCTTGAGGATATTCTGATCAAGGTTGATACTCTTATTTTTCCTGTAGATTTTGTTGTTTTGGGTACTGAAGATGTAAGGAATCCTAGTTGTGAGATTCCCGTCATATTGGGTCATTCTTTCCTTGCGACTGCTCATGCCATTATTAATTGCTTTAATGGGGTCTTACAGCTATCAATGAGAAACATGAAGATCAAGCTCAATGTTTTTAACAATAATACTCAAGCCCCTCATTCTGATGATATGGCCGAGCTGAATATGATTGACTCCCTAGTTTGCAACTCGTTCCCTAAGTTATTTTCTGAGGACCCCTTAGAATCATGTCTTGTAAACTTTGGTAGAGACTTTGATGCTCTACTCGACTCAGCACCTATTTTTAACAAGTCCAAATGGAGACCTCATGTTGAACCTCTAGAACTGTCCACTACTTTGCCTATTCCATCTATTGTTAATGCGCCCAAGTTAGACCTCAAGCCATTACCTAAGACTTTGAAGTATGCTTTCTTAGGTGATTCTAATACTCTGCCTGTGATCATAGCTTCCAAGCTTAATATTGACCAAGAAAGTAGATTGTTGGGTGTCATTGAAAGACACAAATCTGCCCTAGGGTGGTTTATAGCAG
The DNA here is from genome assembly GCA_014058105.1 of Kingdonia uniflora. Classification (NCBI taxonomy): domain Eukaryota; kingdom Viridiplantae; phylum Streptophyta; class Magnoliopsida; order Ranunculales; family Circaeasteraceae; genus Kingdonia; species Kingdonia uniflora. The sequence goes on along the minus strand of JACGCM010000816.1, from coordinate 8,622,803 downwards.
ACTTGAAGGGGATTAGCCTGACCATTTGCATGCATCGCATCAATCTCGAGAAAGGTGCCAAAAATTCTCGCGAGATGCAATGGAGGTTGAATCCCACCATGATGAAGGTGGTGAAGAAGGAAGTTCTCAAACTTTTGGACTCGGGTATCATATACCCCATTTCAGATAGTAAGTGGGTCAGTCCCGTTCAGGTTGTACCTAAGAAATCAGGGATTACTGTAGTTGAGAATGAGAACAATGACATTATCCCCACCCACATGACCATTGGGTGGTGTGTATGTATCGACTACAACAAATTGAACACGGTCACAAGGAAATATCATTTTCCTCTTCCTTTCATTGATTAAATGCTTGAACGCTTAGCCGGAAAAAGACATTACTGTTTTCTTGACGGCTATTCTGGATACAATCAGATCTCCATTATCATAGAAGATCAAAAGAAGACAACTTTCACGTGTCCCTACGGGACATATGTTTATCGACGTATACCATTTGTGTTGTGCAATGCACCCACTACATTCCAGCATTGTATGATGAGCATATTTTTTGATATGGTTGATAAATTTCTTGAAATCTTTATGGATGATTTTTCAGTGTTTGAATCTTCTTTTGATGAATGTTTATACCATTTAGAGCTCATCTTAGAACGATGTACACAAACCAATTTGGTGTTAAACTGGGAAAAGTGTCACTTCATGGTGACACAAGGGATAGTTCTTAGACATATTATCTCCAACAAAGGGATTGAAGTCGATAAGGCCAAGATCGACATTATCTCTTTTTTACCTCTACCTCAAACAGTTAAGACCATTCAATCATTTTTTGGGCATGCTGGGTTTTATCGCCGGTTCATCAAAAAATTTAGTAAAATTTCTCAGCCCTTGTGCAATTTACTTGCTAAGGACACTAATTTCAACTTTGATGATGTATGTTTAGGAGCTTTTGAGAAGCTCAAACTTTTATTAACTTCAGCCCCTATCATCCAACCTCCAAATTGGGAACTTCCCTTTGAGCTCATGTGCGATGCATCTAATTACGTTGTTGGAGCGGTTTTAGGGCAAAGATTAGATAATAAACCTCATGTTATTTACTATGCCAGTCGCGCGCTCAATGACGCACAGTTAAATTACTCTACTACAGAGAAGGAGTTATTAGCCATTGTGTTTGCCTTGGAAAAATTTTGATCATACTTTGTTGGATCCAAAATCATTATTTACACCGACCATGTGGCCTTAAAAGTATTTACTATCTAAAAAAGACGCCAAGCCTCGGTTAATCAGATGAAATCTTTTGTTACAAGAATTTGATATCAAAATTCGAGATAAGAAAGGTGTTGAGAATATGGTTGCGGATCATCTATCTCGAATTCTCACTGAGGGGGCTGAAGATTTTCTCCCTATCTTAGAGACATTTCCTGGTGAGAAGCTCATGGTTGTTTCACAACTGCCTTGGTACGCCAATATTCTCAATTATCTTGCTACGCAATAATTACCTGCCCATTGGTCAAAGCAAGATAGAACCAAATTCTTGCACGAGGTTAGACGTTTTAGTTGGGACGATCCTTATCTTTATAAGTTTTGTTATGACCAAGTGATTATGAGATGCATCCCAAATGATGAGTTCCGTAGTGTACTCACATTTTGTCATACCTTAGCTTGCAGAGGACATTTTGGGACCAAGAAAATTGCTGCAAAAGTCCTTCAATCTGGTCCTTATTGGCCTACCCTTTTTCGTGACGCACATACCTTTTTATTCTAAATGTAATAGGTGCCAGAGGACCGGGAATATTTCTCACCGAAACATGATACCCTTGAACAACATCCATATTTTTGAATTATTTGATGTTTGGGGCATTGATTTTATGGGCCCATTTTCTTCTTCTCGCGGTTACCTTTACATTCTAGTTGCAGTCGATTATGTTTCTAAATGGGTTGAGGCGGTGCCATGTCAAACGAATGACCATAAGCTCGTGGTAAAAATTTCAAAAATCATTTTTAATCGTTTTGGCACGCCTCGGGCAATTATTAGTGATGGTGGTAAACATTTTTGTAACCATGTCTTTCAAAATCTTTTGAAAACTTACTTCATCACTCATAAAGTTGTCACATCTTATCATCCACAAATAAGCGGTCAAGTCGAAGTACCCAATCGGGAGATTAAAAAAAATTTAGAAAAAACTGTTCGAACCGATCGTAAAGATTGGTCTGATCGTCTTGATGATGCCCTTTGGGCATATTGAACAGCTTATAAAACCCCGATTGGTATGTCACCCTATAGACTTGTCTTTGGAAAGGCTTGCCACTTACTTGCGGAATTGGAACACTAGGCCCTCTGGGCTATAAAGGCCTTCAACTTTGAAATGGATAAAGCCAGATCACATAGAAAACTTTAACTTTCTGAACTTGATGAACTTCGTCACGAGGCTTATGAAAATGTAAAATTTTACAAGGAACGAACTAAAGATTTTCATGATAAGTCGATTGTTCGCAAAACTGTTGAGCCTAATTATAAAGTGTTACTCTACAATTTACGACTACATTTATTTCCTAGGAAATTACGTTCTCGTTGGTACGGCCCTTTTGTAGTTCAAACTGTTTATCCTCATGGAGTCATAGAGGTGGAGGATCCTAAGAACATAATTATTTTAAAGGTCAATGGCCAACGATTAAAATTGTACTTAGAGTTCTACACTTTTGATAAAGAGATAACATTTTTAAATGATCCAGTATATCAAAACTGATATTATGTACCCCTATAGTGCCATTATAAATTATTAAAGTATGGGGGTACATTTGTCTGGCTGAAGACGGTAAACTTAGCATTTCTTGGGAGGCAACCCTTGACACATTCAGGTGAGACATTTTGGTTTTATCTTCCATTTATTATCTTGCTCTCCAACATTGAGGGCAATACTTGATTTAAGTTTGGGGGTAGGAAACCATTTCTTGATATGTTTTTTGAAGAAAAGTGGAATAATGGCATTTTGACAATTTATGATATATTTTTGATGAATTTCCAAACACTTAAACTGATTTTACCTTGACATAAATATTATGAAAAAACCTAAATTTTGAAATTGTACCAAGTATACACTAGAATATTTTGGAATATCTTAAGCTAGATGTACTATCTTTTTATTAGCGACTAATTCAAGTTAACTTGGCATATTTTAGAAACGTGCACTTCATTGTAGTTTTGTAATTAATACCTTCAATAGATTTTTGCTCAGTATAAAGGAAATTTAGCATTTATGTTAGGAATTGTTCGCTACAAGGGAGACAACTGCCTAAGAATAAGTTTACTCCTAAGAAGAAGAAGAAAAAATAAGCCAAATGTGCTCTAAAAACGTTCAAGCTGCAAGGCTACTCGCATGATTAAGAACTGAAAGAGAAAAAATTATTACCAATCTCGAGTTTGACCATGAACGATGTGAAATGAGCATGAGAAAATATTATTTGTGAGAATCCTGAGTCTATATCATGATGGGGTACCACACCTTGGCAACCTTCGCCAACTAGTAGGGATTGTCGACCGAAAACTCCTTATTACGGAGGCTTCACTAAGAAACAAAGTACTCAAAAGAAAAGGCTTACAAAAGAAAAGAAAAAAGTAAAATTCTAGGAAGACGAATTGACTAAGGCACTTGTCGAATTGACCGTTGAATTTATTCCAGTGAGAACTAGACTACCAAAAACTGAGTAAATTATTCTAAACAACGTATTAGGCGATAAAACTATTTTCATTATACACTCAAATATAGCTAAAGCAAAATACTTGAATCTCTTTCTAATCTTGAGGTAGTACCTCTAGTTTCGGATAAGCTTAAAATATTTTTTGATATACTTGGGAGAATATCAAGTTTAGGGATTTTTTCATTAGTATATTTTTGTCACAACTAAGTAAGGATAAGTTCACATGAAATGAGTCATATGTATTCTAGAATTGTTTGAAATGTTATTATTGACTTTTATGGGTATAGTCACTGCAAACCCTCACGAGACAACACTTATCCACCAGGCTAAACCTGGGGGATTAACGGCTTGTTGCATACGCTAAATGCAACCGCATGACATGCAAAAATAGTTTTTGTTTACTTTTTCTTGAGGACTAGCAAAATATAAGTTCGGGGCTATTTGATAGACACATAATATTTACGTGTACAACTCCTAAATGTATATCTACCTATTCATTTATTAAATAAATGTGACACTAATAGTGTTTTTCTTTGTATTTACAGAAATTGGTCACATGATAAACAAGTCGTACATTTTTCCAGTTTTAAAGAAAAACAAGGGTGATGCACTCCAACAATGATTCTTATTTGAAGTTGTCAACCAAAGGCCCATGCATGGATGCCCATTGAATAAAATTAGATATAGATATTATTCTCATGAGTTGTAATATATATGCATGATTTTAGGCATTGTTTAGGGGATTTTATATTAATGGTAATATTTTGTAAACCCTTCCTATACTCTATAAATAGGAGAGGAATCCAACACATGAGGGAGGATCTTGGAAAGTGTAAATATCTAAGTTCAATAAGCAATAAAGTTTTTGTTCTTCTCTTTTTTCTTGTTTTTTACTTTTATCGTAGTAATAGTAGTATGGCAATGATCAAAGGGATAAGTAGCTAATCTTCTTAGCCAAGGCTAGAGGAAGCCCTACCCAATGTAGCCTTAGTGTAGATTACGTAGCTTAGTTAGAGTAATTACTTTCTCTTTATCCTGGAATATTGCATATTCGTATTCCTTCATCCTATGCTTGACCATAGCTAGGACTAGGAGGAATAATGAATCTATGTAACCATTTTGTTGCACCATAACAAGATAGGTTAGGAATATGGAGAAGAGAACATAATTCATACTTATCAACCGGACCATGGTTGAGTAAGTTGGTTTATGGGTAGTTCCCAATTACTAAATCTCTTGTATCTTTTGATGTATTGCATATGCCCGACCAAGGATATGCGATACGGGAACTCGTAATTTACTTTAATTATTTATGTTATCTAACGGTTAAAAAGGGTGGAGTGGAATCGATGCCTTGGTTTTCACTCTAATTTATCTTGTAATTTGTTTCATTCTTCTTTTTATTTCAAAACTTACACAAACTCATTGTTATTGGATAAAACTAGTAGCTCGAAGTATAATTACCACCACAAGTCTCTAGAGATATGACCCCGCTTACCCTTGTACTTAACGGTACACGGTGCACTTGCGGGTCTTTTAAGACGTCGGTTTATAATCGATCAACTACAAATACAGGCAGAGCATATGTTAATCCGATCCGTAACTCTATTATTCTTATACATTTTTACGTCTTTACCATTTAGCAATTGTAATAATTAGGAACTAGTAGATTTTATACCGAAATCCTCCTCGAGGTCATGGTTTTTCTCAGGTTTTACTAAGTTTTCACGTAAAATCTTATGTGTTTAAGTTCACAGTTGCAATTTCCTTAGTGAAGTATTGGCGAAGTTTACCTTCTGGAAAACACCTCATTACAGTTACCACTAGACTTCTTCTTATCCGTAGAGCTCCCTCTTGCCATCAACACCTCAGACATTGACTTGTCAAACTTACGTTTATCCTTCTTTTGGCACTCATGATTTACCACCGCCATAGTCGTATCCGAGTATTACAAAGAATTCTTCCTATAGGTAATCGTTGTAACGAACTGTTCGCATTCTTCGGGAAGCAAGTTTAAGAACAATAGAGCTTTTTCCTTATCAGCAACAACCTCTTCTAGATTTGCCAAGTAGGCAAGTAACTTGGTAAAATTGTTCAAATGCTCCACATAAAAATCCTTTGTCTTATCGTGAAGTCATAAAGCTTCATCTTCAAGTAGAGTCTATTTTGGATGTTCTTCACCAAATACTTCTCCTCAAGAATCCTTTAAATCTATTTCGCTGAGGTTTTATTCATCACAAGATACTTTACGTCTTGAGCTAGGCATGACCGAATTTAACCACAAGCCTGTTTGTTCATCTTCTTCAAAACTATTTCCTCTACCTCCTCGTGTTTGTCTTCCAACACCCCATCCAAATCTTGTTGACTAAGCGCATCAAAAACTTCGCATCGCCACATGCAAAAGTTATTTGTGTCATTGAATTTCTCAACTTTAATTTTGACATTGTTAAACATAACCGTTGTGTTATTCCGTTTAGGCGTCGTTGAGGAACTTGGTTCATCTCCTTCTACCATTGCTCCTCCAATATTCATACAATAATCAAAATAAAAAACAAAGCAAAATCGAGATAAGCCGTTACCTCAAATTTTAATAACCACCAAGGATACAACCTCACTCTGATACTAATTATTGTGCTGCACTACAGAAACTGACCACCGATTCGATCTGATTAGTAATGAACAAACTAAAGGAATAAACACAATCGTAAGAGAACACGTATTTACCGTGGTTTGGTAAATTGTCTACGTCCACACCAAATAGATAGAGAGTTTATTCAAGGATCTCACCTACCACGTGCCTGCCATGCCAACATGGGTGGGTCCTACCTGCTACGTCAGTTATCACATGCTTACCACATTAACATAGGTGGGTCTCACCTGCCATGTCACCATAGGTAGGTCCCACTTGTTATGCCAGTTGTCACGTGTCTGCCATATCAGCATGGGTGGATCCCACCTGTTACGCCAGCTGCTATGTGTTTTTCGTGTCAACATAGGTAGATCCCACCTGCCATATATCCTTAATACATGTCACTGTAGGCCTGGTTCCCTGCCACGTCAGCAAACCTGGTCCGGTCTAATTTTATCAGATTAGGTCTGATCCAGGTCCAATTTTCCTAAAATGCATTTAGATCAGATTAACCTCGATGACATCAACATGATATATTAAAAAAAAGCCTAAATGCTTGTTGACGTCAACCTGACCTAATCTGTCGCCAAAATTTGAGTTTTTTGCCGTGAATTGCTTAGTTTCAACGTCGTTTTCCCAGCGACAAGGACATCTTCCGAGGGAGTGTGATATATAGACGTTGTCATCATAGAGTAGTCTACACAACAAAATTACAAACACCTTAATCCAAATACTATAAAGATCTTTATTTTAGTTTGAAAATAACCATTCGCAAGGGTAATTCTGGAAAAAAAAACAAGTATTAATCCTTAAACTCATATCTACATATCATATACGTTAGATCATGCAATTAATACTTAAAAATGAAATTTACAAAAAATATATATATACCTCTTCGTAACGCAAAAATCCAAAAAAAAAAAAAAAAAGTTCTTTGGAGAACCTTTTCGTCCTTTGATCCACTAGTTATTCGCAGTGTTTATAACGTATTGGATAACAAGCTATTTGATGAGAGGATTTTTGTGTCCTCTAGCAAAATACTCGCTCAAATTACGATTGTCGAATTGTAGCACGGATGAGTGGAATTGAATCTACAAGGAGGTTTGGGAAAACAAATACTTTTTTGGCCGAATAAGGTTTTATAAGAGATCGATTGAAAAAAAGCAAAAAAAAAACTAACAATTTATAAGAGAATTGCTATGACTAGAATTTGGCCCAACCCAAAGCAATATAGTTATCATGTAGTTTTACTAAGCGGATTATTCATATCAAAAATAATTGGTTAGCCATTTTTTATGTAAACGACAACCCTAGATCCATGGTTAGGCATCTAGCTAAGATTTGGTCACATTATGTTTGCCTAAATCTGTTATGTATGAGAAAATTTTCTAATTATGGTTAAACTTGGTCTAACCTCTTCTAACGAGTCCTCTTTGTTTTTATACTAAAATCCGGTTTAATGGTTATAACACCGAATTTTGGCTAAATAATTTAAATCCACTTACTAGCTATGGTTAAGCCTAGAAGTAGATTTAACTAATTTAGAAAATGTGTGCAAAGAGAACTAATCCTAGAATTACACCATAACTATTGCTACTCGGGTAAGGACTTCTTTCTAGTCATAGCCAAAAAAGATTAACCTTCTATCATTCCCAAGATCATTGCATTAAACTAATCTATTTACAAAATAAATATAATAGATAAGAGACAACTAAATTAAACTAAGTCTTTATTTCTTCTAAACTTGCTCCAATATGAGATGATAATTATAATGGGAGGAGGGTTCCTTTTATTAGAGAATGAACCCAAATCTTTAAGAATATTACACATATCTAGGATATTACAATATATATTATTACAATCAATCACTAAGATATATGGGAATATCTTCATATCATTTCCTTGTTGAGTGTAAAATTCTTCTAACTATGGAAATACTTCAGTATATTTTAGCTGTAGAATATCTTCTCAATATAATTCTTAAATCTTGAATGCAACCTCTTTTTATATTATACTCCAAATATATTTGTGTAAATATTTCTTGTCTCTTGGATATCCCATGCTAAAGAACTGCTGGAGATACTTTTATCTAATTTTGAAGTGTTTGGTTTCAAATATCCATCTCCAATAGCTACAATCAAATAAACGCGCATAAGTACTCAAAATTAAATATAATGGACGACTAAAATACATGTTCGAGTATATTAAAAATGTCATAGTTACGCGCTCATCGTTATTCTACTAAGCAATCATACACACACATAAATATGAGAGAAAAATAGAGAGTTTGTTTATTAATAGGTTGTTCTATGTTACAATACATAACTCTTCTAGGTGTTAAATACTCTCTAAAACTTTCCCCATATTCCCTAGCATATATGGGTTTGTTAGGAGCACAGTAGGACACCCCAACCCAGTTGGGTTCCCACCTTGGGCCGGACCCAACTCCTAACAGTTTTATTATATTTTTATTTAATAAAAAATGTTGTGCGCCAATTGAGGTGGTGCAGAGTTTTTTTAATTTAAAAAATATTATGCGCCACTTGAATTGGCGCCAACATTTTTTTTTTTTTTTAATAAATAAATATTTATAAAAAATAAAATAAATGAAAACAACTTACATATTATCTTACTTGCTTAGTGCATCCCCACCCTGTAAAGGATAAAAAAAATTAACGATTACTACATGTCATATTTTCTCTGATTTTAAGCCTATGTGACTGGTTAATATACCCAGACTGCTGATGATGCTCTTAACATGTTTCCAATATTTGAGTGCAAATTAGTACAACCTAGTGAGCTATTGATATATACCAGATCTATGATTTCTGACACTACATCTATGAAGCTTCAGTGAATTTGGTCTTCTTATTAGATTCTTGGTAACCCAGTAACTAGTTTGACATGGAGTTGTGTCTAGCTAGGGACAACTATTGAAGCATTCAGTAGCATGCATTTTGGCTTGCTTGCTTTAAACAACCTGCTGAAGCAAAGCTGATGTGAATCGTCATCTAATAGTTATTCTCACCGTCGACACATTATCTTTATTTATGTTATTTTGATTCAAACATTTCCATTGCTGGAGATGCTAAGTAGATTTTAGGGACTTACTTGTTTAACCAACACAAGGTAAAAGATGAAGTTTTTCCAATTTAAGTAGAATTCTATTTAGATTAGAAGTAGGGTTGCTAATTCTAATCCCCATTGTGTTCTACAAAAGGGGAGGTCAAGGTTATTTTTTCTTTAGTAGATTGGTAGTAGAGTTGATTTGTTTATGAAAAGAGTTGAGTTTTCCTCTTACTAAACTTTAGTTGAGATCTAGTTCAAACTTAAGTGTTAAATCAAATACAAATTAAGCTTCCACGTTCGTAGATTTACATTAGAAACTACATGCATTTGCTCATAATAAAGCTTGTAGAAATGTGGAACTTCTCATTCTTAATATCGAGAGAAACGATTGAGGTAAAACATTCATTCTCTGTCCTTGCTAGCCAATGAATAGCTCCATTAAAAAAAATCCAGGCTCCAAAAAATAGCAACCTTGAGAAGGAATGTCATCAATCTTTCTCCACGAGGTATTGCGTAATGAGTATACATTGACCATTGTCTTGAAACCATTATGAAAGTAGATCGCCTTGTACCACCTTGTATTCATTGCCAGTGACATCGCAATCATTTCTTTCGTAGGCGAAGGTAGTAATAACTAATAATACTTAATAGAGCCCTAATGAAGAGCAATAATTGGGTATAGCATTAATCAAATATAACTAGTGCATGCACTAAAAATTTACTAATCTAACAATGAAAAAATTTTGATAACATTATCTAATAAATCAAGAAGAGAGGTATTTCTGTTATTCTCAATTAAGGTTGAGACTTGTGTAACCTTGTATATATAGAACACAATTACAATTACAATATATTAAGAGAATTGTAATGGAAAAGAATCCTAACTGATGGAGAAAGAATATATACATGAGATTTCCTAAATAAGAAACTAAATATCTTAAAGTGCTATCCAAGATACAAATCCTCTAAGGATCTTAATACTCCCCCTCAAGTTGGGTGTATGGCCATAACACCCAACTTGCAAATTCATTGATGAAAAGGGTCATTCCCTAAAGGCTTTGTGAACAGATCCGCAATCTAAGCGGAAGACGAGATATAACGAGGAAGCAATAGATTGGCTTGAATCTACTCACGATTGAAGTGACAGTCTATTTCTATATGCTTTGTACGTTCATGAAAAATTGGATTTTCAGCAATGTGAATGGCAGCTTGATTATCACATTACATATACATAACTTGAGGATGGGGTATGCCCAAATATCTGAGTAGATACTTCAACCATTGTAATTCACATGCGAGGATGGCCATAGAGCGACATTCCGCCTCTGCCGTGGACCGTGAGACTGTAACAAAAACCACTTATGTACAGACTGCAAGAAGAAGAAAATAAGATACCTACCAATAGATCCTTTAAGGTACCGTAGAACGCGATGCGCCGCATCCATGTGGGAAGTACAAGGGGACTACATAAATTGACTTAAAGCTTGAACAGAAAACGTGAGATCTGGTCGTGTAACAGTGAGATATATAAGACGACCAACTAATCGACAATATAAAGTCGGATTGGGCAATAAACTACCATCATTTGAATTTTAACGAAGATTTTGTTCCATGGGAAAATCAGAAACGCTACCACCAATTAAACCAGAATCAACGACGATATCCATAGGATATTTACGTTGAGTAAGGAAAATACCAGCCTTAGAGCGAGCTACTTCAATTCCAAGAAAGTACTTGAAACAACTAAGATCTTTAATATAAAAAATTTGCGCCAAGAAATTCTTGAGTTTCTGCATAGCCATGTGATTATTACCTGTGATGATAATGTCATCAACATAGATGAGAACGAAGGTAGAAGTATCTCCATGAATCTGAGTAAATAAAGAATAATCAGACTTTGATTGCCGAAAGCCTGCATGTACCAAAATAGAAGAGAATTTAGCAAACCATTGGCGAAATGTCTGTTTCAAACCATATAGGGATTTGTTAAGACTACAAACTCTATTCTCCCCCTGTTTGGCAAATCCTGGAGGTATTGTCCTGTAGACTTCTTCATGGTTCATACTCAGTTTCAGTCAAAAGCTTTTTCTCTTATGTCAAGAAGTGGTGATGAATTCTTCCCACAAATCCAAACGGTTCGTTCTGATAATGGTACTGAATTTATGTCATATAAAATGCAAGATTTTTTGTCTCGTGGTGTCATTCATCAACAAAGTTGCGTTTCTACACCCCAACAAAATGGGATTGTAGAACGTAAACATCGTCACCTTCTCAATGTTGCTCGTGCCTTACGCTTTCAAGCAATCTTGCCTTTATCGTTTTGGGGGGAATGCATCTTAACTGCCGCTTATTTTATCAACAAACTGCCATCTCCACTCTTATTAGAAAAATCTCCTCATGAGTTGTTATTTAATTCAACACCCATTTATTCGAATTTAAGGGTGTTCAGTTGTTTATGTTTCGTTCGTAACTCAAATGTTAAGCACAAATTTTATCAACGTGCTAGACCTGAGATTTTTGTTGGGTATCCTTATGCTCAAAATGGGTACCGAATTTTTGACATAGATTCAAAGAAAATTTATACTTCTAGAGATGTCAAGTTTTATGAAACAGTTTTTCCTTTTATTGGTCTTTCTACTGCATCACCATCTTCTCCTGTTTTTCCTTTACCAATATCTGATAATGAGAAATTTAATTATTCATCAAATATTCCCACAACTGCATGGCCATACCATCCTAATGGTCAAGATCATCCATCACATGTTCCTAGTCCTACACCCATTACTAGTGATTCTCCAAACACAGAACTATGCGACTCGAATATTATGGTGCCAGAACCTACAGATGTATCATCATCTTCATCAGAAAACTCAGTCTCTAATCTTGAAACACCTCCACCTCCTACCAACTCCAAGGATCTTAATATTATCTCTCTAATTATGGATGTGCACTAGGTATGATGATGTACTTATATAATAAACCAAAATTTCGTAATAGTTTTTTTTTTTTTTTTTTTAAAGGGTGGGATGTTATTTTACACGAAATAGTGGGCTCCAAAATTATTCCTTGTTGATGAGATGAGCATCTCGTAAATTCGTTGGACATTCTCGCCCTGGTTTTTTCAAGTCAATCTGCATCCCAAACTCGAAAAAGAAAAAAACATATTTCCCGTAAGGCCGTGTAACTGTGATTCTTGCTAAATTAAAATAACCACTGGTTCCAAAGCCTTTGGCATTGCAAGGAGTCTGCATAAATGAAAGAATAAAAGAACAAAGGAATTTGGCATGCATTAGTAGCTAACAAAAAGCATGTTTAGTAACAAGAAAGTTACCATTGCTCTGCACATTGTCATAACAGTTTTTACAGATTTTCTGTCATAACAGTTGCCATTGCTCTGCACATACGTCTTTCCATCTCCATACGTCCACCATTTACACCATACATAACCATGTTGATTGATAAAATTAAGGATGTATCTAACCCCAACTCTCCTTAACCTACCCCCTCCTCACCGCAGGTTAGACTATCCTTAAGCAAAATTTTGTTAGGTGACAGAACCGCTTCTTTAATGGCCATTGGGATAAACAAGTTCGTCTGAGAGTTCCTCAATCAAGTAGTTAAAGATGGCATGCTCAATCACGGTAGATGTCTCTTGCAATTGCTTGTGGATTTTCATCCATCCATCGGAATCCCTTCTTAAGTCCAACTCAACCATCATGTCAATGGTGTTCGACTCTACCTCCTTCCATGCCTCAAGTCTATCCCACACCTTTCTCGCCACCGACTCCATATAACATGGCTCGGTCATCTCTTCTCCCCGTTCCTCAGCAACTAGGTCCAAAACCAATTTCTTCATGTCTAAAGGAATCCGTTGATATAAGACGTCTTCAAAATATAAGCCATCACCCACTTCATTAGATAACACTGAATCTTCGTCATCGTCTTCATCATAACATTCTTCTTCAGACATTCTCTTCTCAAGTTCGATAGGATCTAAATCTGCTAATCTTTCGAATCGACGAAGCTTGTGTAGTAACTGTTGCTTCGCTCCTGTCAAACAAAATATAAGAATTATAAGTTACTTGAAAGTTGGAACTCGAAACAAACTGCATCGTAAGTATCTCATAATCTCATAATACAAATATAAACCATAGGTAACAAAATTTAATGACAATGTTGATAATGTGACTACTTATATATAAATAAAAGGGTACCGTAAAACTAAATTCGTTTCCTGGTAGTCTGGTACAAGGGGTAATTTTTCGATAACTTGTAACCCCGTTTCAGAAATAGATTGGTAAATTAAAGTACAGGTGCATTTTGAACCCAAATCACTGGAAAAAAAATGCTCCAACAAACTTAACCAATATCTGGCACCTACCCCGATTTATTTCGAATGATTACAACCATTAGATTTATCATGAAAGTTTCGAAAACAGTCATGACCAATGAGCATTTCGAACTACATTAGGGTAGGCAAGATGAATTGCATGACGAAATGAAATAAATACCTAAGGCAAACCCAACAACTTTATACTTACAAAACAACTAACATACACGAAAACACGAATAAAAACAAGCGATCGTAATGAGGTGTTTACGTACTCTGTACTATCGCAAAGCTGCGTTCGAGTTCATATCCTCCTTGCTCATCATTATCATCATGTCCTTCATCTTCGTCATCTTCAAATGGAGGGTCCAACACAGATACAGGACTATTTTGTTCCTTCTCTTCTTCCTCTTCACATTGTTCCTTCACACAATTTACCGTCTCTTCACCGTCATTTACCGTCTGAAAATATAAAATTTACACTCTATTAGACATCTTTTACCACCCCAAAAAAATGTTACAAAACATAGTAGCCATGAATGAGACTTAGTTCAACTTTAACAACAACAACAACAACCATAGAAACAAAGTACAATATTTCAGTAAATCACAGAGAATGACTTTAATGCCATTTAGAAATGTCAAGTTAAGATAAATCAAATTGGTTAATTGAGTAATTTGAAGTAAAGACAAATCAGAATCCTTTTGCCGACAACGATTCGACTCACTGAGTCGTACTGAGTCATGACTCGCTTCTCTGAAACAAACCAATCAACAGCTCATTCTCTGTAAAGTTTGGGATTTCGGAGAGATGGGGCATCCTTATAGTACGATTTCATGACTGATTCAAACTCACTGAGTCAAGCTTAAATCGTTGAACGAGTCAAATCCGAGTTACAACTCACCAAAACCAGAGAAACAGAGAGAGAACAAACCTGTCGAGTTGGGGACGACAATGGAGTGTCGAATTCAGGTGTCCGGCAATCTGGGGATGAGGTTTGTTGAAGAATGAATCGAAAAGGGCTTGAGCAAAACAACCCCTTTTCACATAAACCTCCATTAATGGCGTCTTCGAGTTCTTCAGAGCTACTACTACTAGTTGAAGTCTCCAAATCGAGAGATTTCTCCTCATTATTCTCAGACCAAGCACTACTAAGTCTACTATTACAAGAACACGAGAACCCCACATCAGAACCCCTCTTAATTTCACCATTTTCAATCAAATCATTTCTAAAGATCGGTTTTTTACCTCCATTAATGGAATCCCACCTCAATATATCCTTCACAGACACCTTAATTTCATCCCCTTTGTCTCTATTCCTCTTTTTACTCCCTAATTTCCTCAAAATCGACCCTAGAAACCCAAACCGAGAACTATTCTTCTGGGGTCTCTGTTTCTGGGCTTGAATCCTCAACGCTGCTTCTAACAACAACGCTGCTGTTCTCGAAGGTATTTGTATGAAAAGGGTATTTGGGTTTGGGTTTGAGGTTCTAATGGGGCTCTTTGAAGGCGAAAACAGAGGAGATTTGGGTGATTTGGTGGGTGAGTTTTTGAGGTTGAAACAAGCAGTTTTGCAAAAATCGTGATGAAAGATAGAGTTTTGAGAGATGGGTTTTGTGTTTTTGAGATGAAATTGTGATTTGTGATGAAACAGAGTACGTTTGTCATGAATGTAGTTTTTGAGAATAAATGGCTCTTGATCTTCGTTTAACAACTCTCGTAGATGTTGCTTTGATGAACCCATCATTGCCCTTCAATTCAATGAGAGAAAGTGAGTGTGAGAGAGAGAGAGAGATAGAAAGAGAAAGGTTGAATTTGAAGTTTGAATTCGATTAAAAGCACTTTTGAGTTTGATTTGAAACTCTGTTTCTCTCAAACAGAGGTTCCCTGTTTCAACACCAAAAGGAGTGATTGGGTATAAGTAGGAGAGAGAGAGAGAGAGAGAGCTTTTGAGGCGTGGTGTCTAAAAGTGCAGAGGGCAAGAGATTTTGTCTCTGTTTTTACTCTGTTTCTCTCTCTCTCTCTCGAAAACTTCGTCATCTTTATCTCACGAATATATCGTGAAAGCTTCGCTGGCAAGGAAAAGGCGAAGATCCTTCGTTTATTTCGTAGTATTCGATATATCTGGAGAGGAGAAATAAACCCATACCATTTGCATTGGGAGATTGATTATAGATTGATTAAGAGAGGACGTAAGATTTTTAATTTTATTAGATAATGAAGTTTTAATTTTGTAGTTGGAGGAGAGAATAGATTGATTAAAAGCAAGTATGGTGGCTTACATTACATCACGATTATGGAACATTTGTGCATTTTATTAAAGGAATAAACCAATCATGCCACTATTGTTGGGGAGCATAGGGTGATCATGGTATAGTGTTTTCAGGTATTACTCAAATAAAATCTCGTACTATAATGTTTCAATATAATTCAAGTCGTGGAGGTCGTTAGAAATCATCATACTAGTTTTTCGTTGAAATATTGTATATTAGATAACTCATACCACATACTTAGCTCTAGAGCGCACAGACGTCGTTGTGAAAAGCAACTGAGTCATAGAGGTCGTTTTCTAGCTAATTTGACGTATTACAACACAATCAAAGGTCGATTATAACATAGTTTGTTAATAGGAAATCGAAAATGTATAATCGTCAAGTTTTTCTTATTAACAGTTTTTGTTTACTCCAACAACAACAAAAATTATTATGTAAATAAATATACTTTCGTATATTATGTTTATTTTATATATTTTTGCCTTGCCAGGACGACTAGTGTTTATAATGTAACATCAAACATGGTTTACTTGTCAAATCCCCAGATATATGCAATCCCTCTGACATACAGGATAAATTTTGCCTAGTGGCCATTGTTGGTAGTGAATCGAACTCAAGAACTCTGCTTCTTGAGTCTTTCTTGCATCTGTATCGTAGGCCTTCGTTCGAAACAACATAATCGAATCATAATAATTACTTCATCATACATAACACAAATCAATGGTTATCTCCTAGGTCTCATGTACACCAAAAACTTCATTAAATTACTAATACGTTTAAACAAACTTTCACCGTTTTATCTCATTTACGACAGCATAACAGACTCACAGTAACCGTTGACTGCTCTAAAATACACTTCAAACATTGATATATTCGCGATAAACTTAAAAAATCTCAATATCTCACGATAACTTAAAGTACACGTGGTGGTATAGGTAGCGCTCGAGCCGAAACGCTAGGAAAATGACAAAATAGAGTGTGCGCCTGCCGATGATTTACCGATCCCGACAACCGAAAAACCGGATCTTGACGAAAATCTTTGACCTCTAATCTGGACCGTTGGATCTGATGGATTATTATTGGCACTAGACAATTTTTGGTTTATCCTCACCTCCAATCAGACACACGCACGTACGCGTAGTACACCTATTTATCACCACCAACATGACCTATTTTGAAGGCTTTAATTCAAAACTGGAATATAGTGAAGCTGTAATTGTGAGGGACCTATGGTTAGAGCGTCTCACTCAGTTGGGCCAAATAACTGAGGTCAAATTTTATCCAATAGTACTTGAGTTGTTTTTTTTTTAAGAGATGCCAATATATTAGGCGTCCCTTTCTTCTTCTTCTTTTTTATTTTTACTTTTATTTATTATTAAAAAATTTTATTAAGCTCCTAATTGTTAGATACTCGATTTGATTTTTTATTTTTTATTTTATATTTTATATTTTATATTTTTTTTAAACAATTAGATCTCAAACCTTAGGCGCCCAATTAAAAAACAAACAAACGCCCAACACTTAGGGTAAAAAAAAAACAAGGTTGCATCTCCTAAAAGTATTTCATTTACTTGGTTTTTCACCTCAAAAAGTAAGGTTGAGCCTTATTTTCCAATGTGCAACCTTACTATTTTATGTCGCGAAATCAAGCGCCTAAGGTTTGGGCGCCCAATTGTGTGTGTGTGTGTTTTAATTTCAAATTGGGCACCTCATACGTATGAGCCTTATTGGAAATATATATCTTTAAGTATTTTAAAAAATTGGGTGTGTAGAGGGGTGTTCCAAAACGGGGTGTCCACGGATCCTCTCCCATATATATATATATGTATTGGACCTCACTCAGTTGGATTTTATATTTTTTTATTTTTTAGAATTAAATGTGCGCCCAACATTTAAGTGTCTGTTGAGAAAACCAATTGAGGTATTGTTGGATGAAATTGGACCTCATTCAGTTGGTTTTTTTTTGTTTTCGCCCAACTGAGTGAGGTACTTTAGGAGATGCTCTTACAACAATTTGATTGCAAAGTATATGTTTGATTTTTGACCTATTTGCAATAAGTGGGCACCCCTAGTTGGTTGTCCAAAAAAATTGTGCCCAGCA
The DNA here is from genome assembly GCA_014058105.1 of Kingdonia uniflora. Taxonomy (NCBI): domain Eukaryota; kingdom Viridiplantae; phylum Streptophyta; class Magnoliopsida; order Ranunculales; family Circaeasteraceae; genus Kingdonia; species Kingdonia uniflora. The sequence goes on along the minus strand of JACGCM010000816.1, from coordinate 8,604,708 downwards.
TGAGGCGACAAGTTTAGAACTCTACCCGGGAGTCCAGGATCAAAATTAGTTTTACGCTAGTTTAAGATGTAGTCCAACACAATGATATAAAGAGTTTGGTTCGCTGCAAGTACGATGTAATGCAAATTCGTTGTATTTGCAATGATTTGCATTACAATAGAAGTACAGGATTTTTTTTCGAATGAGGTAGGAATACAATGTACTGCAAGTGCAACTAATTGCAAATTAATGTTTATGTGTTGGTTAGGTGCATTGCTATACAAATGCAAATGATAACTATTTTTTTTTTATTCCTTAGAAGGTCCTTATTTTTCTACCATTTTGTCTCCAAGTAGAAAACTTAAATGCAAACTCTGTTGCAAATTTTTTTTCACTGCAACCAAATGCAAGCAAAAAGAGAAGCTTTTGCATTGAAATTCAGTTGTTTGCAAAAATAAACCAAACACATGCAAGTATTTTAAAGGCACCACATTGTAATTGTAAATTAAACTAAACACATGGAAGTGGTTAGAAATACAAATTGCTTGTATTTGCATCATATTTATAGCGAACCAAACTGAGCACAGTCTACTAAAATTTTCTAATACATAAAAGAGGGCTATGACTTTCAACAATTGATAACTGTTAATTTAAAGTATGATCAGGAAAAAAAAAAAAAAAAAAAACTTAGTTGATTCAGCGATCCAAACTTTCTAAATTAGAAATATTATCACCGGAAAATAATTTGGTGTAACAAGCACGAACATTACGGTTAACATGCTAACTTACTAAGTAAACCGTGTATCTCTCATAGTGCCCTCCTTAAAGCCCGTATTTTTCTTACAAAATGAAAACAATAAACGGTGTGATGAGAGGATGATAGCTTAGTTTACCTGCAATACTATTTAAAAACAATCAAACAGGCCTAAATATTAATTTTGTGCATTTTCTAATGACGGGCGACTAATTAGGAAGCCGTAGCAACTGGAAAGTACATTTTGTACATGATATTAATTGGCAGGTTTTCGCGAATATGACTTGCATTGTTGTCATTTAATTGATAGTCTTTGATTTGATGATTCTCATCAAGTATAAATTATAAAATGGGAAATTCCTAATTGTATTGTACTTGTAACCATGTAGTTAATCATTCGGTATTTCATAGCATTGGTATTATTAAACTTGTGAACAAAGTTTCCTAGTATTAGCGCACGGTTCTCTAAAGGCAAGTAAAATACGGCCTTAATCTCGTCTAAAATCAATGATAAACTTTTCTGAGCTTATTATGGATATCATAGTCAATAATAGATCAAAAGAGCGAGCGAATTCTCTAGAGGACTTTCCTTGTTCAAAATTGGTGTACATAATCATTTTTGAATTTTGATATTTCTTTTTCGACCCACTAGCTAATATTGACCATGTAACGGGATTATTCAGCATCGGGGGTCGCAATCTATCGCATTTGACGCGACTAATCTTGTAGAGTGTTGTATAATTTGGACCATATTTGTACGCTTTGGATCCAAAATTTGTAATGTCGTATTTGATGGTGGCAATTTTGGGGTTACCAAAAATCGTGGCCTCTAATATAAAACTCCAATACAAAAGTTAAGAAAATAACCTTCCTTCTTTCCTAGGATCCTTTCTACCAAATTTTATTAAATGCTTGTGGAACATGTGCGCATAATTCCAACATAAAAAATCAAATAGAAAGCCACCATTGGAGTTGGTCACAAAATAACAAAATATTTATCACCAAATATTGGACATAGCCAAACATGTCGAAAATGTTTAATTGGTGAATAACTATGAGCATTTCTTTACTTGCATATTTCATGTTCTTCGTGAAGTCATGAAACTTGCATGACTAAAGAATTTCACGGAAGATGTATGAGCTATGAAGTGAGCGAGTAGTCGCTGATGATATGTTATATTTTACTTGCATATTTCATTAGCCAGAGAAGAAGTATGAAATAGAAAACTTAGTTTAATCACGGGCAATTAGTCCACTGATAAATTATTTTGTTGTGGAGGTTAGCAAGAAAAATATTGGTCCCAACTCGGTGCCAAGTAATACCTTGAAGCATGCACTTTAATCGGTTTGAGGAAGTCTAACTTCTGCTTCTACATTGTGAAATAGAAGACAATCTTCCGAGAATTTCAGGGTTGTTACATAATTTAGGTCTAGGGATTTATACCTCGAGTTAGGATATTATCGAGCTAATACCATGCCAGACTCACGCAACATGCATGTGACATACGATATCAACAATGACACCTGGACTACGAACTACAGAAGAACGTGGCTCGAGCACTCCAAGTGAAACAGAACAAGTCAAGGACACCTATCTCCCACGAACTAGCAGTTACAGAGATAATCTCCACTCTTCCCCCAATTCAAAAGAACATGATGATACTATAGTAGCATATTTCCCAGATTCGACAAAGAAAAGCTAACAAAACTTAGTCGAAAACAATCCAACATTCGAGAATATGCCACGTCTGCAACCACAAGTTCTCGACCTACTAAAAGTTGCCGTTGTACTTGGTCAAAAAGAGTTGTTGGAGATCCGCGAAGTTCGCTCACCCCGAAATAGGAAACTATTTTTCTTTTTGTAAAACTGCATCTATCTACTATAAATACAGGCAGAGAATGAGTTATTCGGATCCGCAACTCTACGATCCATTCATCCTTACTTTCTTATCACGCAATAAATTGTAATAATTAACAACTTATTGGATTTCTCATCAAAACCATCCTCGAGGTTGTGGTTTTTCTCAGCCTTTACTGAGTTCCCACATAAAATTTTGTTTGTAAGCTTATTATTGCATAATCCTTACTAAAAGTATTAGCGAAGATTATCCTCCCAGAAAACACGTCATTACAATTGGCATCGTCTGTGGGAAAACCACACTTTTCTTTACCACTGTGATTTAAAACAGTCCGATGACAAACATGAATCTCTAAAGTGCCTCCAGTACGCTGAGGAACCACGAGATCAACCCGATACCGGAAATAATCCATCTACACAGTGCCGTGATCAAACTTCAGAAGCAAATGGAATCTGACCGAGTCCATAGGCTTGAATACCAGCGAATTCATGCCCAAGCTCTTCAAGTTGAAAGAAACGAAAGGAGAAAAGCCTTAGACTAACAGAGCCGGACACATCAGAAAGAAATATAACATTTACGGGGAATTCAAAATTGGTTTACTGGCCGTCAAACGTCACCTCCTCAGGCCCGAAATGATCATCACTCTAGGGTGACACAAAGAGAAAACCAGCCAAGAGAAGAACGAGCACAAACTTCTCGATCCAAATCAAGGAATCCAGACAGGGTTTCTCGACATTTTAGACTTACATCCTCATCATCGAAAACTCTCGGAAGTCGACGTACACATCATCAAACTCCACCACCACCGGTAAGATGGCCTATAAGAGACCGATTTGGACTTGAAGGGCAGGGATACTTTAATCCACAGGTTACAACCGCACCAAATCCTCTACCACAATTTATCACCTTAGATGACTTAAACAATAGGATCCAAGCCATAAACTCTGACATCCCAGGCCGAAGGTCTGCTCTCGATAGAATCGAAACAAATTTCATCTCTCCTGATCTCGAAGTCATGCCCATTCTAGATATTTTTTCACATGCCAAAATTTAATCAGTATAAAAGCCTCACTGACCCTCTCACCCACGTCCGACACTTCAAAGCTGTAGTTGGATTATACTCCAATCTTGATCACATTCTATGCAAATTATTCAACATGAGCCTAGAGGAAGAACCTCTTAGGTGGTTCCATACTATGCCCGAAGGTTATTTCAATACATTCAGCCAATTGCAGCGCCTCTTCGAGCCAAATTATGCCAATTCTAAGGAGCGAGAAATAATTGTGGATTCATTGTTCTTCTTCGAGCAAGGTGCAAAAGAAACCTTGGCAATTTTTTACAAGCATTTTTTGCAAGAACCACGAAAAATTGAGAATTTAGATCCCAAGATTGTCGTTCCAGCATTCACCTCAGTACTACATATCGACTCCAAAGTTTGAGAATAACTTACCTTGCACAAGCCCAGAACGGTGACATAAATGATTAATGGTGTTAATAACTACATCGAATTAGAACGATCCAAAAAAGATAAGATGAAGAGCTCCTCAGTCATCCATTCCACTGAAGCATTTCATCGCCACCTCAAAAGTCAACCAATACCGGACCACCCAAGTAGCGTGGAAAAAACATCGACAACGCTAAAAGAAGAGATGAAAAACCAGACAGACCCATCCCAATTTTACCTCCTATGATGACCACACTCTCTGCTATCTTACCAACGATAAAGGGAGACAAATTATTTTGGGAAGCACAAGCAATTCTTGATATACCCAACAAACATTTAGATACAAGACTGACAACTATTACTCTATAATTTAGATTTTTCATCGCATTCTGATAGTTGGAAGACTTCACGATTATGTACTCGACGTTCAGAAGTTCCTTGAAGAAGAAACTAAAAGAACCGACGTTCAACAATATTAAGTACAAGGGCAAGCTCGCCATCTTTACATGATCGAGATTGAGAAAGAAAAAAAATAGAAAACAAGATGATATAATTACATCTTGTTACAAAATGATATCCTCAGACAAGTCAGCAAAACTCTTCCCCAACTCCAGCAAATCAAAACGTATGCACCATATTTCATTCGAGGACTGCGACACAAGCCATGTGATCCAGGAGGATCTAAATACATTTTTAGACCCTTTTGTATTCGAATAGACTTCTTTTCCAATTCGAATAAGCAGGTGTCTGAGTATTTTGTTCGAACAGGCTTTTAATATGTCCGAATACACTTTTTTTATATTCGAATATACTTTGATTTCTTTTTGAATAAACACCTGTTTGAGTCTTATGTTCGAACAGTTTAGTCTGTTCGAATACACTTTTTCTTGTTTGAACAGAGGCTTGTTCTGTTAGAACAGAGGCACGATTCAGCATATTTCTTTAGGTATTTAATGGCATATTTGTCCTATTTTGTAACTAAGAACTTGTAACCCTTATAAAGTGGGAAAGCTAGGCAAGATTAGATCATGTTAGATCAATCAATGTTCCGAGAGAATGACTTAGGGCATAAGATAAATTTCATTGTAATTAATTTATTTGAGCAATTGAAACTCAAAAAGGGATTATTCCCAACCAATTGGTGTATTATTTGTACTTTTATGCTAATTAGGGTTTCTCAATTCGTATTATGAATTAAGTGGTATCAGTTTTTCAGTTACGATTCTCAGGGGTGATTGTGGCTTATGGTCTCTACAAGTAACCGTCTCAAGCAAACAAAGGAGAAGCTAGTGAGTCCGTTGAAGATTCACCGGAAACCTAACTCGAAGAAGAAGGACGATTTGGAGATGGGCTATTCCGAAGATCGACTCACAACTTTGGAAACGAAAGTTTCTGACCTAACTATTATTCTATGGGAGTTGGTAGAACAATTGCGTCTCACGAACCATGCAAAAGTTTCTACTTCGGTGAAACGATGAGGCTGCTCGAAGAAGAAAGAGGTTTTGGAGGGGGATGGTGACGAAGGTACGGAGAAGATAGATATCAATTCTAGTGATGCTGATTCCATCAAGGAGAGCTCGGGTATTGGTAAGTCAATGAATCCTATGCAAAATCTTCGTATTGACTTTAAAATTGAAATTCTAGTATTCGACTGTTCGATCGATGCCGAGAAGTTGGATAATTGGTTAGATAGGCTAGAGATCTACTTTTCTGTATACAAATATTCCAACGCTCAGAAAATTTATTTCTCTACATTAAAATTTGCAAGTCATTCTCTAACGTGGTGGAAATCCCATCAGAAACATCACGAAGTAGGAAGTTTAAGTTAGAAAGAATTCAAGGTGTTAGTGAGGAAGCAGTTTTATCCAATTAGGTATGAACAAGAGCGATGGTACAAATGGCACAACTTGCGCCAGAAGTTTGGGCAATCCGTAAAACAATTTACTTCGGAGTTTCATAACCAAGCGTTGGTTTTGGACATTGATGTAAATGAGTATGAGGTATTCATGAAGTATACCGGGGGTTTGTCGGAGTTCATAAAAAGATAGTTAAAGCTCTTTACTGTAGAAAATATCGAAGATGCTACCGTTAAAGCAATTGCTATTGAAGGCAAATACTTAAAGAATAACAAGAAAGACGACAAGAGCAAGTCAGGGTACAAGCCTAATTAGAAGAATGAGTAGAAAGAGAAGTCCAAAGGAGAGGGGTCTTCATCTAAGAAGAATTATTATAGTCATTGTAAGAATAATGGGCACATTTTAGATAAATGTTGAAAAATTCACCCGGAGCTTCGGCCAAAGAAGGAGAGGAGCAAAAAAAATAAACATGCACTTACCACAACGATTGTGGATCTTCTGGATTTAGATAAGCTAAATCCTAAGCTTACTATAATGTTTAAGCAACCTATAGCTATTGGCAAGGCGAGTCAAGAAGAACTTTTTCATGTAAGTATTCAAGTGAAGTAGAGCTTTGTCGAGGCTATCGTTGATCTGAGTAGTCAGAAGAATTTAGCTTCTGAGGCGGTGGTGAAGAAGATGGGTTTGGCTATTATGGCTCGTCCTAAGCCGTATAGTTTGGATTTGATTTAGAAAGACACAGAATTGAAAATCACTAGGCAGTGTACGTTCAAGTTTACGATTACTGAGAAATTTATTGATGAAGTGACATGTGAGGTAATTCCGTTGGATGTGTGTCAAGTCATCTTGGGTAGTCATTATCTTTAGGACCAAGATGCAATCCTTTATCGTAGAACTCGTAAGTATCGTCTTGTGAAGGAGGGGAAGTAGTTTCATATCAATGCTTGGAAGGACCATATCACTACCAATAATTTAGTAGCGACGACTCAGGCGAAGAGGTTGGTTAATGCGAGCGGCAAGTTTGCATCGTTATTGGTGCGACCGGTTCAAGAGGGTTTGTCGGCAAAGATATTGTCTGCTTTGGGAATGTCTCCTAAGTAACAAACCGATATGGGAAAGTTGTAAGAGGAGTATGAAGACTTGTTTCTGGGCATAGAAGGGATGCCGCGAAAGAGAGATGTGGAGCATGATATCACATTGGTGAATAGTGAGCCACTACCCAATATTGGGTTATATCGAACTTCTATCACAGAGTCTAATGAGATCAAGAAATAAGTCTAAGAACTCCTCAAGCAAGGAGTTATCAATCCAAGTTGCTCACCTTGTGGTTTACCAGTATTATTGGTGCCGAAGAAGGATAGGTCTTGGAGGATGTGTGTGGATTATCGGGTGTTGAACAAGATTACTGTAAAAAATCGTTATCTGCTTCTACAGATTAACGAGCTTTTAGATGAGTTGCAGATGACTCATTTTTTTACCAAGTTAGATCTTAAGTCGGGTTACCATCAAGTTAGAATCCGGGAAGAAGATACTTGGAAGACAACGTTCAAGACCAAACAAATATTTTTTGAGTGGTTGGTGATGCCTTTTGGGTTATACAATGCTCCAGTGACATTTATGCGGTTAATGAATGAGGTACTACGTGCTTTTATTGATGATTTCGTGATTGTGTATTTAGATGACATCTTAATATATAGTCAAACATGGGATGAGTACCTTGGGCATTTACGCGAAGTGTTTGGCATTTTGCGATCACAACAACTTTTTCTAAATAGAAAGAAGTATACGTTTGGGAAGATAGAGTTAGTATACTTGGTGTTTATTGTTGGTGGTGGCGAGCTTAAGGTCGATCCAGAGATGGTCTCGGTTATTACTAATTGGCCTAGACCCCGTATAGTGACAGAAGTGAGGAGTTTTATGGGTTCTTGTCAGTACTTACAGAAGTTTATTCAGTATTTTTCACAAATAGCCGCACCGTTACATTCCTTGACAAAAACCGGGGTACAGTTTGTGTGAGACAATTACCATGAGAAGACTTTTTTGTTACTTAAGCGCAAGATTACAGATGCACCAGTGTTAGCGTTGCCCAATTTATAGCAGCCTTTTGAGGTCGAGACAAATGTGTTAGACTATTCATTAGGGACAATTCTTTTACAGGATGGGAGGCCGGTTGCCTACCATTTTGAGATGTTTACAGGAGCAGTATGTAACTATCCTACTTACGATATGGAGTTCTACGCATTATATCAATCAGTGAAACATTAGCAGAGTTACTTATTAGGGAAAGAGGTTGTGGTACATTCTGATCATAAACCATTACAGTTCTTATCTACGCAGACTAAGTTACAGCAAGCTCGCAATATGAAGTGGATGTTGTGCCTACAACAGTTTTCCTTATTGATTAAGAATAAGAAAGGAATGGACAACAAAATGGCTTATATGTTATCTCGACCCCCATTACCAACTATTTCCATTTTATTGGTAGTTATCCAGATATAGCCTATTGTTCCTTTTGAATACGTTACAGGGTATGGCGATGACAAGGAGCTCAGTATGATTTACGAGAAGTTACTGCAGGAAAAGACCTGCGAGTATATATTGAAGGATGGTTTGATGTACAGGGGAAGTCTACTATGCATTCCAGATGGTGGAGACCGTTTGCATTGGATTCGAGAGACACATTATTCCCGAGTGGCAGGTCATTTCAGGGTTGAGAAGACTCTTTTAAATTTATGATGGTAAGTCTATTGGCCGAAGATGTAGGTAGATGTTTCTCGTATGGTTCATAGTTACATGCTATGCAACACTTTGAAGCCATCCAATCGGAAGATAGGACTGTACTTACCATTACTAGTTCCTAGTCAACCTTGGGAGAGCATTTTGATAGATTTTATGGGTGGGTTGCCCATGACCAGGTCTAAGAATGACTATTTGTTTGTGGTGGTGGATCAATTTAGCAAGATGATTGTTCTTACTCCATGCCAGAAGATGGTCACCGGGGAAGGAGCAGCGTAATTATTTTTCAGAGACGTCTAGAGGTATTTCGGGCTTCCTTATTCTATTATTTATGTTCGGGAGAGCCACTTTTAGGGATATTTCTGGAGATCGTTATGGGGGATGATGGATACTAAGTTGAAGAGAAGTACTATTTTTTATCCGTAAACGGATGGGAAAATAGAGGTAGTTAATCGCACGTTGGTACATTTACTATGGGATAAGAGTTTACCATATCTTCAGTTTGCGTTCAACTGGGCAATTTATGGCTCCATTTTGCAGTCTCCATTTAAAGTTTGTTTGGGGTACTTACCTCAAAGCTCTTTTAATTTGGCTTTTAGTCTTGGCGATAAGACGGTGTTAGGAAAAAAGGAAGATGAACAAGTTAAAGCTTAGTATTTTATTGAGAGGATAAGCAAGGTTCATAAGGCGGCTGAAGCACAATTGACGAAGACAGAAGCGAAGTATAAGGCCTGACATGACAAGCATCAGGTTGAGTGTACTTTTCAAGAGGGCGACCTAGTTTGATTATATTTGGGTAAGGAACGGCTAAAGGGGTAAGGTAAGAAGCTCAAACCTATCTGCTATGGTCTATTTACGATGCTTAAGAAGATTGGTAACAATGCATTCCAATTGGATTTGTCATCTTTCATGAAGATGTATTCGGTGATTAATGTTGAGCATTTGAAGTTGTTTGAGCCTTCTCTTTTAGATGAAGACTCTATAATCAACACTTGCCTACCGTTAGTTGATGACTTATAGATAGAAAGAGAAGATCCGTACTTTTCCCAACCAATTGGTGTGTTCTTCATACTTTTCTGCTAATTAGGGTTTCTCAATTTGTATTATGTATAACCATGTCAAGTATCCTCATGACGACCATCTAGTTGTTATGCTCAAAGTATGATAGGACTGCTTCCTCACGCTTCTCGTCGATACAGGAAGCGCATCAGATGTACTGTTCAAAAGAGCAATTGATATTCTGGGACTCAAAGACTCAGTGAAAACCTCGACAACCACAATCACAGGGTTCAACTGTTCTAAAGAATCAGCCACGGGAGAAATCACCTTGCCAGTTTAAGCAAGATCAAAAATCACTTTGGTCAAATTCGTTGTCATAGATGCCGAATCAAAATATTTGGGAATTTTAAGTCGAAGTTGATTACATTCGATCAAAGCAGTTACTTCGACATATCATCTGGCCTTGTTATTTCTAACAGATCACGGAGTGCATGAAATCAAAGAAAGTCAAGCAGTTGCACGTATGTGCAAAAATACCACCACCAACTCTCACACGGCAAAACGCATGAAAGCATAAAAACTATAGCAGGAAACACCCCCCATGTTCGAACAACATGATACTGAGGTAATATACTCCATTGAACTCGATGGGCCCGGGTGTAACACCTTTATTGGCTCAAAACTGATATCCGACGAAAAAGATACCATGATCAAACTTTTAAAGAAAAACGTCGACATCTTTGCATAGACTTTCCAAGAAATGCTCGGCATTTATCCCTCGATCGTATGCCACAAGTTCAACCTCCTTCCAGATAGCAAAGTATTTGTACAGAAGCGTCGTAATTTAGCCCCACGCCTTCGCGAAACCGTTAATGACGAAATCGATAAACTCCTTCATATAGGATTTATTCGAGAAGCAAAATATCCTAAATAGGTTTCAAATATAGTGGTTGTCCTGAAGAAGAATAGGAAAATCAGAGTCTGTGTCGACTTTACAGAGCCCAACAAATTCACGCCGAAAGATAACTTTCCTCTCCCACTGATCCCACAACTCCTTGACTCTGTAGTAGGACACAAACTTTTCTCAATGATAGACACAGCCTCCGGTTACAATCAGGTTCCTCTCGGCGAAGAAGATAAATAAAAAACAACTTTTGTTACACAAAGAGGTCTCTACTGTTACACAGTAATGCATTTTGGATTAAAAAGTACATGAACCACTTACCAACGACTTGTCACCAAAATATTCAAAGATCATTTGGGCAAAATCATGGAGATATACATCGATGATATGATCTGCAAAAGCTTGAAGCGTGAAGATCATTGCAATAACCTCCAAACCATCTTTAATATCCTTCGTACCTACCAGATGTACTCAACCTAGAAAAATACCAATTTGGTGTTGCCTCAGGTTAATTTTTGGGATATCTGTTTAGTAAGAGGGAAATCAAAATTGATCCCGCACAAATCAAAGCACTGATGGCCATGCCATCTCCTCGAACCAAAAAATATGTACAAAAATTTGTTGGCAAAATTGCAGCTCTTCACATGTTCATCTCCAAGTCATTTGATCGATGCAAACTTTTTTACTTCCTTCTTCGTGAAAATCCAACTCCACTGTCTAAAAAATAACCTCAAGAAATCATTTGGACTCCTGACTGTGAATTGGCTTTCTAAGATCTTAAAAGATACTTGGGGAGTCCTCCTATAATGAGTACTCTTGTTGATGGCAAAACGTTGACAATGAACTTATCAACCACTGATGAATCTATTAGCTCTATCCTTATTCGAGAAGACGGTGGTGTGGTAAAACTAATCTACTTCATCAACAAAATTTTCATGCCTACTGAGAAAAGATACACAACAGCTGAAAAGTAACTACTTACCTTGGGAAACAGCTCTCAAAAACTTTGACCCTATTTCTAAGCTCATCCCATCAAAATCATTATCAAGTTTCCTCTCAAATTTGTACTCTCCAAAGAAGAAAAATCTCGACGAGTTCAACAATGGTCTGTATTCTTCGGCGAATATGACATCTCCTTCGAGCCTCAAATATATATTAAAGGACAAGCTATAACTAATTTCTTATCAGATTTTCCAGTCGAAGACCCCGATTGGGAAGAACTCGAAAAAGTACTGACTGATGACTCAATAGCAGAGCCAGACATATGATCACGAAGCACAGGATGGAGACTCTTTACAGACGGATCCGCCGGACCACGAGGATCAGGAATTGACATCGTTCTCATTATACCATCAGATCATAGCATCGAGAAAGTTATTAAACTCAAGTTCTATGCAACCAATAATGAAATAGAGTATGAAGCTATCCTCCATAGACTGAATCTTGCTATCAAACTTGGGGCGGAGGAAATAGTTGTTTACGTCGACTCTTTACTTGTAGCCAACCACTACAATAAAACATTCAAAACATCGGGCAAGATGGTTGATTGTGCAGCCTGGTTGAAAAAAATGAACAAGTTCAAAACAGCAATAATTTCTTACCTCCCTCGAGCCATGAACTGCCACACTGACGCATTAGCATACATTGCTGCAATGCTCGAAGATAATGAAAAAAGAACTTTAGACATCAAGGTCATAGAACATTTCAGTTTCGATATAAGCTATACAATACAAATCCATGTTACTGAAGACAAAGATACTGAAGATTGGAGAAAACCATTTTATGCATACCTTAATTCCAACATCCTCCCGAGTAACAAAAAAGAGGCCCGATCACTCATAACAAAATGTCCTTGATTCATAGCTTATAATAAAATCTTATATCGCATTACAGAAGGATGACCACTTATTGAATGCATCTCTAAAAAATAAGCTCAAATCTAAATCAAAGAACTTAACGAAGGAATCTGCGCAACTCACATTTCGGGATGATCATTGGCCCAACGGGCATTCACTCAAGGATTATACTGGCCGAAGATGCGACAAGACTGCAAAGACTTTGTTCGTAAGTGCTACAAATGCCAAATCCATACTCAAGACATCAAAAGCCCAGTACTTGACTTGTACATAAGCAATGTCCTTTGGTCATTCTAAAGATGAGAGATCGATAATTGGTCATTTCTACCCAGCATCGGAAACCAAAAATTTGTTCTTGTCGCAACAGACTATGATGGACACATAAAATGACCACTATTCCCCTATGACTTAATGTTTATTATTCTTAATTTTATTATTAAACATGACTTATAAAACCAATTTTTATATTTCAGGTCACATGGAGCTCATTTACCAAATATGTGCAAATACCGGGATGTATAGCTCAAAAGATGAACTGTTGGAGAAGGATGTAGAGTTGTCAAACACAAGGGTCCCACATGGGGAGGTTACAATTTTGGAGGATAACTCTTGGAGGTTATAAATTTATGTACATTCATGGCATAGGTTATAAATCTAATATTAAATGTAAGAACCCTCACCTTCATCTATAAAAGGAGAGGTGGTGAGCTCATAAGATCATCCAATTTTGAGAAAATCATTCTTGTAGAGTGCAAGAGAGCATTATTGGAGTAAGTTGGTGCAAGTCTTGTAAGCATTTGAAGCATTTCATTTTGTAAGTCAATAAAATTCTTTTTGTTGTTGTTAGTTTATGTTCATTTCATTCTCATATCATTTAGGTTTTATAGTTGTTATAATGGCCGGCTAAGTCCTCACTAGGGGTGAGGATGGATCCACCATAAGCGTATGATATCATGTAGTAGAATGTATTTTTTTCTAACACAATATGAGCATATTATCACAAATCCCAAAACTAGATGTGGCTGTTTATTTTTGTCATACAAAATTCTTATTTTCATCAGTTCGATACACATTTTTTTCAAACATCTTTGGCATAACACATAACCCCATAGTTCGACACATATTGCTTTCGATCTAACCATACTCTATTCTAGAATTCGATATAATCACTTTCATATACTAATTCCGAATTTAAGACGTTTGATATCACAACAAATTTATTTTATTATCTCAAAAATGCACACTACATAGAGCTTTACACAAAACAACAAGTTAAAGATACTTTCGTACAAGCACCAGCAGCTTCATCCACCTCTGAAACTACCACTTCTACAAGAAAGTGAAGATGGTTATTATAACAGAGATCTTTCACCTCTGAAACCACCACCTCCGCAAGAAAACGTAGATGGTTGTAACAAAGATCTTTTACCACTGCCTCCACTTACAAAACCCAATCACTCACAGGATAGTGACGATACTTTCTGACACGGACGTCGGCCTCCTCATCCTCCTCAGTAATGGCATCATCTGTAAGCAGACGAAGACACACCCTGCGTTGTTTACCCTCTACCACCAAATAATGAAATCGCGAGCGCCATTTGGTAGTAGTCATTATCCGCCTCCACTACCTCCTCGTATGTCATACCATGATAGGTAGGATGTACTGGAATGGAAGTAGGGAGATCTAAGGACTGCGTCCCAAAGTAACAAAACTAGAGTTCCTACACTTTGGCAAGAACCCTAGATTCATGCATTTGACGTCTGGTTCTTACCATTATCACTACAGAGAAACTACAAAAGATTTGAAAAGACAAAATCTTGCAGAAGAATAACCGGCAGTACAACAACAACAATATTTCTAGAGACATACATAACATTCAATACAGGGAGGATTTTCAAAGCAGTCATCATTCAAAGAATACTTATGGGAAACCCAATAGCCAATTAAACACAGTCACAATCCTAACACCATTCTAATTCCCAACAGTCCATTACACTTCCAATGTAAAATTCCACATCACCAAATCTATCATTGCCAATGTCAGACAATCTCTTTGTATTTCAATACTGAACTCGATTGAACCTTCTGAACTCAAGACACACGTGCCCTCAGTTGAGAGGGGGCGATTGCAGGGACTTATCCCTCGAGCTGGGATATCATCGACCTAATATTATGCTAGACTCACGCAACATACACGTGACATACGCTATCAACAATGACACATAGACTACGAGCTGCAAAAAAACGTAGCTCGAGCACTCTAGTAGAGACTTGTAGTAGTAGGGTTGGCTTGAGTTTGGTTACAATACAACTTACCTAGTAAAAAACTAAAGTTTTTTACCCCATTTTTAATTAAATTTGCAGTTTATTTTTTGTGCATTTATAGCAAATATTATACTTCTAAATGATTTTACATAGTATATTCCATAAGCAACATACTCGGATTGTGGTTCGTACCGGTTGCAAGGTTGTCCTCTGTCATTATCAACTATTGCCTGCAATTTGTAGATCGTTATGTCGAATTTGATAGAGCTTGAACGAGGTTTATCTATGTCATTGTGTAAACAATGCAAATGTGGCAGAGATAAATGTTGCAGAAGAAAGAACTCAAAAACAGAGCTCGCCTGTCCAGCTAGCATGTTGGAATATGCTTTCACTGTGTCCCTTCCACTTCGTTGCTTATCTGTCTTTAGCTCTACTTTAAATCTTAATTAAAAACCTCTAGGGAAAGGGTTTAACACCACACCGCAATCGGTTACAAAATAAAAATAAAAATAAAAATAAAAATGGTGAAATAACAATCAAGTATGGGACAAAGGAGAAAATTCGACGAAAGCACCACCGTCATTAGTATACTGTTTTATGCACACGTGGTCGTAGGTGAATCGAGTCCATAAGTCAGAGATGGTCGGATGCGGAGATTTTGTGTCCCATATTCTCGAATTTGTGAGTGGGTCCCACCTTCCTTAATCAACTAATCAAAGGCAATACAAAATCTCTCACCGTCATGACGTCCAACTCTTCACTCTACAGTGACAACATAGGATTCCAAAGGCAACACTCTCCTACTACACGGTGTTATTTTGCTACTTCAATATTTCCAGGGAGAAAAAAAAAAAAAACAAACTTTAACGTCTTCTTAGTTCCCGCCAGAACAACAATTGAGTCAACAAGGGTGGTCTAGCGGGTTTGGGAGTTGGGACTATGCCTCAAGAAGAGGTTATGATTCACGAACAACAGGGATATGCAGAATTTATCCTGACATTCTAACGTGCCTCCAGGAGTAGTCGGGCAAACGGAGTTATCTAATCAAACCGGAACAACCTGTATGGTTCTGCTGGGGAAAAATGCGTCACTTTTGCTAGAAGTATTCATTCAGTGTCATTCCAGGCTTGTCAAACGAAACCTATTATGATTGAACAACATAGTTATGGTTTTGGAGAATTTTATTTGGATTTTAAAACCCTACTAAAGTCGGTGGCCGAGAACGTCAGCTAGATTTCAAAAGTAGTCATCTGAGTATACGAATAGAACTCACATTGGATGCTTTATCATGCCTCATATAATAATTGTTTCTAACTAGCAGCTATTAGATAATGTGTACCAGACATTAGTTAGGTAAGCCGATTTTTAGAATACTTTGGAAATTGTTTTCTAGGATGAAATCAAAATTATTTCCATCGTGCATCCACGGATAATATGACTAATATTAAAACTCCTTTGGTTAATCATGAGCAAAGGCATGGCAACATTAACAAAATCCAATTTCCAATTTTGTTCTACGAAACTAATAAATTTAAAATACGCGGTCAAACAATTCTACAAGTAGTTGTCTAACTATGACATGTACCAAGTGACATTAGAGCTACAATTTCCTTGATCAAAGGGAGTTGTAGTTTTTTTTAAGAGTCTAGTTTGCGTTTTCTAGGGAAATGTTTAGACCTCCCTCTCCAATTTTACAAAATAAACTTGTAGGTAGGGGGTTCGACCTTCCATTTGAATCAAGGAGAAAAAAACACCTTGGTCTTAAGTCCTAAGTCCTAAGTCCTAACTAATCCACGACTTTGCTTTAAGATAAAATGTAGAGTAAGAGCATCTACTACAGCCTCTCTAAAAATTATCTAATGAAAGCTAGCACGACTAGCGAGTAGCGTGATAGAGAGTCTATAAAGGCGATTTTAAGAAATATTGTCTTTCTATAATAGCTTTTAGAGATGCTGTAGTGGATACCTAAGATAAACCATCTAAATTCCCAATAGCAATACAGTGTCACCTAAACACTAGAAGTTCAGGTGTCTCCCTTTACCTCTTCTCAAGGCACAGACACCCATCATCTCAAAGTCACCCCCGCATAAAAAGCCCTAGAGAAAGACCACCTTTACAAAGTTGACACACACAACAACACCAAATAATAGAGAGATGCAATAGTAGTATTCTAATGTAATATGTCACAGTCAAAGGGGACAATGTCATCTAATATAAATCAATAACAATCACTGAGGAAAAAGACATAACATTCTCAATATCTTCCTCCCAACAGTCCATGATTCTTTCATTTTTTTCATAAATCAAAGTAGTTTTACTCTAAGAGCAAGAACATCTCCCTATTTTACTCTAAAAGCATCTCCAGGAGTTGGGTGTGAGCTTGGCCTACCATTTCAAAAAATAAAAACCAAATTCAAACTCAACTTTTTCAACCTTTGGTGCTTTGGCAGGTCTTTATTTAATGAAAATAATTTTTTAGTCTGTGGCGGACTTCTTTAGAGCATCTCTAGCAGCAAATGAGAATTTAGGTGTGGGCTCTCACAAGGGGCCCACAAAAAGCCCAACTCACACCCATTCTCATCCAGTAACGAGTTTGAGTTAGATTTGAGTTTATTTTTTTTTATTTTTTTTATTTAGTCCGCGCGGTATTCCTTTCTCTTCATGCACTATTCATCTCTCTCACATATTAAAAAAATCAAAAAAAATAAATTAATTGCTGCGGTAATCAAAACATCGCCAAACTCAATTTTTTTGAGTGTGAGCTCCTCCCACTCGGTTGAGTTACTGTAGCGCCAGGTCACCCAACTCAGCAATTCACACCCAATTTTTTGGATGTTGAAAGGAGAAAAGTGTGGGTTTTTGAGTGTGGACTCACAAAAAAGCCCAACCCACACTCAAAATCTCAAATGTTAGAGATGCTCTAAAGATATTGGTTCTCTTAGTCATATAAAATACACTAGCTTTATATCCTTTATGAGCAATGTGTTTAATCCTACTAGTGCCATGTTACAGGCATTTTTGATTCAACAGTTGTTGCGAGGCATTAAACGGCTGAATGGGTCCCCAAGAGTTTAATTGAGGGAAATGTCGATAAATTATAACCATTGGTTACTCCCGGAAGAAACAAAATAGGAAAGAATTATAGGAGTTTATGACAGAAATGATTCCTTACAACTATGAGCATTCACCTTATTTATAACATGATACGGACTGGACTGCGTAACAACTTCCAAATAAAACACTCAATGGCGTGGCTGAAGTTAAAAAGAGAAGAGAAACTAGGGGGATATACTAAAGAGTTCACCGACATAGTACGGGTATGATATACCTCCTTAAGCAACCTGGAAAAACCTTTTTGCTCCATGATCGGTTTAGTCAGCTGGACTAATATCATAAATAGTAAATAGATCAATCTTGAGCCAAAAAAACTATTCGGTGCAAGAATTTGAACCAACTATGGCCTATGATCAATTTTTGGGAAATCTATACTTGATATAATGGGCTTAATTTTTCAATTTTTGTAATTGGGTATTTGTATTTGTAAACCAAGACGGCTTTTAAGTCACTTTTACTTGGATTATGATGTGTTTTGTCTGGACAGGGATACATTGGGCTTTACAGGAAATCAAGTGGGCATCTAATAGAGTTTTGTGAGCTTGGAAATTATATGCTGATCAGAGCGACTCGGTATCAGCATCAGGGACTTCTGATGCAGAGCACGTCTCAGTATCATATTCGGCCTAGTTTTGGTGTTATACATGAGTCATACGTGATCAAGTTTGGCTTGTTATACTACTTATTCGGCCGAGACGGGCACAACTAAATTTGGGGATTAAATTGTTTGGTGTGTACAGTTTTTGAGTGCACAAACTTAGGGAAAGCCATCCATTCCTCACCCTAGTACATTCACTAGGGAAAATGTATGGGGCTCTCTACGAAGATAAATAAATACATAAGTAAAAAACCATAAACTCGTATGCATCAGGGCTAGTCGTTCAAATGAATCCAGAGTCGTTCGAACTCCAGGAGTGAAAATCCTTCAAAATGTCGTTTTTCTCGACAATTTAAGAAACCCGGTTTTGAGGTTAGCGTGTAAGTCATTCGAACGACTTCCAAGTCCGTTCGAACGACCTGTTGAAACTTGTCTTCATAATGTCGTTTGAATTGACAAGTTTAAAATTTTTGCCATTTCGTTTGAACAATTTTCCTCACTCTATAGTAGTCCATACCCTGGTATTCGATTATCTCTAGGTATCCTGGTTTGTCATCTGTCCATTCTTCCAGCGGTTGGTTTGGGTCCGAGCCTCTCCGTGCGAGGTGATCTGTAGAGAAGTTGCATTCTCTTCATACATGACTGAACCGGATGTTCTGAAGGAGAGGAGTGATCAGAGTCCACGTTGTTCTGAGAGACCATGGTATATTGTCTTTGAGGAAAGCTTTAATAGCTGCTGCTGAATCGGAGACAACCCAAACTCTTCTCCAGCCATGTGCTATAGCACGTTAAACGCCCGATATGATTGCAGTGATCTCTGCTATATAGTTTGTAGCTTGACCAATTGATTTGCTGAAAGTTCCCAAGACCTCCCCGGTGTTATTTATGTACATTATACCAATTCTCGCCGGTCCTGGATTGCCCATAGCCGATCCATCACAATAGATTTTAACCTCGTTCGCTTCAGGGAGCAACCATCTGCAGCTCTCGATGTTGCTGCGTTTTCATGGTTTGCATTGGACATTTAGCGCCTTTATGATCTTCAAGTCATGAACCGTGTTGTTCATCGTATGTTGAGAGAGGTGGGCAACATCTGCGATATCCGTTAGGATGTTCAGCGTGATTTTTTGAATTGTAATCTTGAGTCCATCTGAGCGCCACTTATTTCTTGCCTACCAAATGTTGCTGCATATAGAGAAGACCATGGCAACCATAAGTCTTTAATATATGGGCTAGACGGTTTTCCCTTTCCCAGAATGGTTCTCCAAGTATTTGTAGGTGTAATAGGATCATAAGAGAAGCAGTTTGTAGCCCTTTGCTAGAGAGAGGCCGCAGGGGAGCAATGTAGTAGTGTATGTGTTTCCGTTTCCGAGTTGTTGTGCCATTGGTGACATACCGAGACCAAGGCTATGCCTTTCTTCCTGATGATGTCGTCCATAGGCAGGAGATGATTCAGCAGGCGCCATGCAAAACCTCCCAGCCTCGGGTGGATTGCTTTACTCCATACATATCTCCACCACCATGTCGTGTTCTCTCTTCTACGGAGAGCATCAAAAGCATTCTTGGTTGTGAACGCACCTTGTAGATCTAGCTTCCAGATCATTGCGTCCTGCACATTTGGGTTAAACTGGATTTATTGTAAGTCTATTCCCAAGGCAAGGAGGAGAAGGCGGATATCATTAGGGAAGTTCCAGCCTTGTGGGTTGATGAAGTTGCTGAGTTTTGGCGTACAATTTTTCTACAAGTGCCTAGGCAAGTCGTTGTATTCCATGATAGGAATATCTATCGCCCAAGTGTCTCTCCAGAAATCAATTTGCATTTTATTTCCGATAAGCCATTCAATGTGAGGTTTCGAAAGTGCAGCTCCTGTTTGAATGCCCTTCCATATAGTAGAGGGTTTGTGGTAACAAATTAGGTCTCCACTCTTGCTGCTGAATTTGGATTTCATAAATTTTGCCCATTCTTTTGTACCTTGTTTGAAAACCCAGTGCAGTTTGCAGAACATTGCGTTATTTACTTCCCCCAAACTTTGAATTTCAAGTCCCCCTTCCTTTATCGGTTTGCAGACTTTCTCCCACTTCAGTATTACTCCTTTCCGCTTTGTCGGGTCTCCCATCCAAATATAGTTCCTAATGATGTTGTCCCCCTCTTTGATAAGCGACTGAGGCCACTTGTAAATTTCCATATTATGAATGGGGACACTGTTAAGGACAAACTTTGCTAGAGTAATTCTTCCCTGAAAAGAAATCATGCTTCCAGTCCAGCTGTTAGCCCTCTTTTGGATATTTTCAATAAGCGGTATAATAACTTACTTTGTAACCCTCCCTTGTATAAGTAGGATGCCCAGATATGTTTTGGGGAACGTTCCCTCTTTGAAGCCAAATATATCTTAGACAATTCTTCTTCGAGTAAGAAGAATACTTCTAATGAAAATCTTGCTTTTGGCCACACTGATCTCTTGCCCAGACGCCATCTTATAATCTGTAAGGAAGAGCTTAAGCAGTCGTAGGCATTTAGTGTTCCCGTTTACAAACACGGTTCACCCTAACATAAAAGTCAAGGAACAATTGAAAGAATAACAATGATAAACTGAGCCTAAAGTTTAGATATGCAGATGTTGCTTTGAAAATATATGGTTCCTTCATAACATATTAACCATCTAGTTACATCTCTTTATTATAACGGGGCAGTGTTTTTGCCGTTTTGGACAAGTCTGCCTTATGTCCAGAGACAAAGAGGGGTCAGGATGTGGCACCGACACCTCGAGATTTAGATGAACATGGGCTATTTTGGAATTTCACATTTTAGCCCCAGAAGCTAATGATCCCAATCCTGAAAAAAAATCTAAACATTTCCTTCCCCGATAAAAAAAACTACACTTCTCCTTAAGAACAAAAAAACACATTTTTTTTTTCTCTCTCTCAACTGAACCCGACCATCAAAAACCACTCTTTCTGAAAAGTCACTCTCCAATATTCTTTAGCCTCTCTGATGAGGACTGATACATTGAGAAGAACGTAGAAGAGAAGAATAATAAGATTTTGAAGAAGAAGAAAAACAAGTAGAGAAGAAGAATATGAAAGAAGAAAGATATATATTTTTATTCCCCTTTTCTTCTCAGACATTACAACTAATATCGCTAATTGGTTCAACTAAATTAGAAATACTTCTGAATCTCATAATCAAAATATTAGAAATAGGGAATCAAATATAATTGTAAATCTAACCTAATTAGAAAAGGAGAAACTACTAAATTGATAAGCTAGGATCTCATCATCCCATCACTCTTGAAAGAAAACCTTGTCCTCAAGGTTTGAGCTCTGAAAATCGATGAGAAAAATCTGGCCAAGATTCTTATGTAGCATCCTCGGGAGTTGAGCCGGCCCACTGTACCAAAACTTCTATCAGTGCAGCATTATCCTTCTTGATCATACGTCTTTCTAGGATAGCTTTTGGATCGTCTTGAATGATGCCCTCATCTATAAGCAACAGGAGATTAATCACCTGTACATTGGTAGCACATAATTTTTTCTTGAGGAGAGAAACAGGGAAAACAGGGTGTATTTTTGAACCATGCGGCAACTCCAACTTGTAAGCTACAACTCCAACTTTTTGAATAACCTTGTATAGACCGTAAGACCATGGGGAATACTTCATTGATGTCCTCGTGTCAGCTGAGAGTTGTCGATACGGTTACAAATGCAAGAAAACACAATCTCCAACGTCAAAGAACATTATGTGCAATGTTTATCTGCTTGTTGTTGTTAGGAAGCCAAGAGGGTAAATCGCAACGCGGAAGCACCATGTGATTGAGCAAGAACTGAAGATCTAATTCTAACCACAGAGAATTCAATCAAAGCAATTAAACACATACACAAGGTCTAAATTTAGGTGGAAACCCAAAAGGATCAAAACCACCCCTGACAAGTACAACGTATCCATTATCAATTAGGGTTACAAGAAGTTCCAGAGATTACTCTATCTTACCTCTACCCTTATAGATAATCCCCAACGAGAAACCCTAGAAAGAAAACCCAATAAATCTTTCCAGAGTAAAACCCTAGATTAATTTCTCCATTTTTTCTCTCTAACTATTTTCTCACAGTACAGAGGCTTTGAACTCATACTCTATATTTATAGACTCTCTATTATGTCATCAACGAAGTATGCATCACGAAACAAACCATCGCCTCCAAGAAAATGAACTAACAAAATAAACAACGCGGTTTTTGTTTGAACGACTTCCTCTGCTTTGAGCCATAACCCAACAGTTGTTTCATCTGATGTTGTGCAACAAGAAGGTTTTCCCTTAATATGCGGTTAATACGGTCACGATCACGTAATGCTTTATCTACGTGATGAACAGAAGTTGTACCCAAAATATATGTCATCAACGATGGAGGCTGTTGTTCATAGACTGCTTCATAAGGAGTCATCTTTGTTGAAGTATGAAATATGGTATTATACCACCATTCATCCCAAGAAAGCTAACGGACCCACTAACGAGGCTAAAGTCTAATAAAACAACGCAAATAGTTTGTTAGGCAACGATTGACAACCTCTGTTTGTCCATCAGATTGAGGGTGATAAGCGGAGCTCATTTGAAGTTCTAGGCCTTGAAGTTTAAAGAATTCTAACAAAAAATGGCTTGTGAAGATAGGATCACGATCACTAACGATCGATTGCGGTATGCCATGAAGTTTGAAGACACTCTCGACATAAACCTGGGCTACTTGTGCGGTAGTATATGGATGAGTTAAACGCATTAAATGGGTAGCCTTGGAAAAACAATCAACTACAACCATAATGCAAGTCTTCCCATTATAAATCGGAAGACCCGTAATGAAATCCATAGACACATCAACCCATACAGAGTCTGGGATTGGAAGAGGATGTAACAATCCAGGAGGAGCAATCGATTCTGATTTATTGCTTTGACAAGTATCACACTCTGGAATAAATTGTTTAGTTGAGTGTTTCATACCCTTCCAATAAAATGTAGTCGAAATGCGTTTTGCAGTCTTTAGATAACCTGAGTGACCGATACCATAAGAATACAAAATTTATGTACAAAGAATTGATGATGGGGGGAGAATAATACATTGCTTGTAGCGTAATAGTCATCAGACCAAGTATAATTGTGATGCGAAGACAGATCATTTTGCAAGTCATGAATTATCTTGCTTAAAACAACATCAGAGTTGTACATTGCTTTAATATCATCAGTAAAGTAGAAATAGATAGAGAGATAACATTCAACATGTTCTCTTCCAGCTTACGTGAAAAGGCATTCGCAACACCCTTCTTACTACCCTTGCAATATTCGATAATGAAGTCATATCTCATTAATTTGGAAAACCACTTTTGTTGAACCGAAGTAGACACTTGTTGTTCCAACATATACTTGATGCTCCGAGTGGTCTATGATGATGGTAAATTTCCGAATGAGTAAATATGGATGCCATTTGAACACACAATGGAGAATGGCCAGCACCTCCTTTTCGTAAGTAGATATCCCTCGATTACGGTTGGCTAAAATTTGACTCGTAAACGCTATATGATGACCTTCCTACATGAGAACTCTACCAATGCCAACCCTGATAGCGTCACATTTAACAAAAAAAAGCTTGTTGAAAATCGGTAAAACTAATACGGGTGCGGATGTCATTGCGGCCTTAAGTGTGGTAAAAACACGGTCTGCCTCGTCACTCTATAAAAGGGAGTCTTTCTTGAGTAACTGCGTAAGAGGGGCACTAATTGACCCATAATGTCAGATAAATTTTCGATAGTAACCTGTGAGGCCCAAAAATCCTCTTAGTGCTTTAATAGTTCGAAGCGTGGGCCAGTTGAACATGCACAAAATCTTATTCAGATCCGCCGCTACACCATGAGTGGATATAATGTGACCAAGATATTTCACCTCTTGCGCCGCAAATAAACATTTTTCAAGATTTACAAACAAATTATGATTCTGTGATGTTGAAAATACGACAGTTAAATACAAGAACAAACTTACGTAGATATTGACGGAATACGAAATTCATCAGGCTCTGAAATGTGGATGGAGCATTGGTCAAACCTAAAGGCATTACTAAAAACTTGTAATGGCCTTCGTAAGTTTGAAAAGACGTCTTGTGAATGTCATCAGAATGGACACGAATCTGATGATAACCTGATCGGAGATCCAACTTCATAAAAAATAATCCGCCGTGTAATTTATCGAGTAACTCATCTATTACAGGAATTGGAAACTTATCGTTGATTGTGATGTCATTTAATGAGTGATAATCAACGCACATGCGCCATGAATTACCAGACTTTCGAACTAGAATGACCGGCGAAGAAAAAATGCTTGTACTAGGTTGTATACAACCAAAACTTAGTAACTCACCCACCATAATCTCAATCGCATCTTTTTGAATGTGTGGGTAGTGATATGGGAAACGACTAGGCGGTAAAGACTCGGCAATAAGTGGGATCTGATGATCTTTGTCGCGGACTGGGGGTAACTAAGATAGGGTGGCAAACAAATTGCCAAATTCAGTTAGTAGCTGTTGGAGAGCCAAGGGTTATTGTGTAACAATAGGAGCCTCTGTAACGGAGTTGAGGTAAAGGAGAACACCATGGTCACCTCGACAGAGTGCTTTCTCGATGCAATTCAACCCAACTACTACGGGCGGTGAAGTGCGAATCCCCTTAATCTCCTGTAGTTGCCCACGATAAGTAAAATGCAAACAAAGCTCTTGAAAATGAAATGTTATTGGACCCAAGGTGCGTAACCAGTAAGCACCCAATACCGCATCACATCCACCCAAGGGTAGAACAGAGAAATCAACGTCAAATTGCATGGAGCCAAGTAAAAACGGGACCTTCGAACATCTCTCATTGCACGAACGCTCAGCCCCATCAGCTAACATAACATTAAAATCAACTGACATTTGGAGGAGTCCACCAACTTGATGCACCACTCGCGGATCAATAAAGTTGTGAGTACTATCAAAATCTACTAAGATAGAAATAGAACGACCGCTAATAATGCCATGCACTCGAATAGTTTGTGGATTCAAAGTGCCACCCAAGACATGTAGGTAAATTTGAGGCGTACCATCCATTTCCTCGTTGACTTCATTTGTAATAATGGTCTCCTCGACGACGTCTTCATCTTCTGACCATTCTCCTTCCATAAGGAACAATTGTTTAACCATACATTGATGACCTCGCTGAAATTTCTCATCACAGTTGAAATAAAGGCCTTTACTACGTCTTTTATCCATCTTTGTAGGGTTAAGGCGACGAATAGGCATAGTGAGGGGTTTAGTACCTGGAGAATGGAAAGTAGTTGGAGCCGATGTTGAGGATATGAATCTGCCATTAGCTGCTCTTACTGGTCGGTGAGATAACACTAACTTTTTCTCCACTCGTCGTGCTAACCCAATAGCTTGATGTAGCTGTAATGGCGGATTTTCTGGAAGGATAATCTTTGCCAATACTTTTTGTAAGGATGGTGCAGTAATAAGTTAAAATAAATAAGATTTTACGTAGAAACTCAGTAAAGTTTGAGAAAAACCATGACCTCGAGGAGGATTTAGATGTAAAATCCAATAGGTTGTTAGTTATTATAAGTTGCGGAGTGATAATAAAGTAAGGAAAAGTGAATAGTAAAGTTACAGATCTGAATAACCTATTCTCTGTCTGCATTTATAGTAGATACAGGCAGTTTACAAAAAGAAAAATTATTTCCTATTTTGGGGGTAGGGGGCGAACTTCGCGAATCTCTAATGGCTCTTTCATGACTAGGCATAACGGCTACTTTTAATAGGTCGAGGACTTGCGATATCTTCTCGAATGATGAGCTGTCTTCGACTATGTTAAGCTGGCTTACCCTTGTTGAATCTAGAAAATATGCTACTACAATCACCCCATTCTTGACAGAAGTACTTGTGGTTGTGTCGAGAATAAACTCGAATCTGAAGAGGTTGGCGAATGTGTATAAAGTCTTCATGTATCATTTCCGAGGTCAAAGTGAGGTGAATGTGGTCATGTTATAACCGAGGAGTATTTAATGCGGAACATTGAACTTTGTTACTGGAAGTGGAGGTATAAATTGATGGTGTAAGGGGGAGAGGGATTTTAGGTGGTTGGTTTGAAAAGATGCCACCCCAAGTATGGTGCAGCAAGTGTCATGAGGAAGATGATGGTGACGTGATGACCAAGCAGAGGTAAAGTGTTCTTATAAGTTTTTGTTTCTTAATCCGATATTGGTTTCCATCATGGTGGGGGGATTTGGGGAAGGTGGAGTTAGAGAAGGTTGTTACGCAGGGTATCTGTTGGGATTTTTGTCAGTTGTTGTTACTGAAGGTATCGAAGTTTATCAATACTTTGGATAAGGGATTACTGCTCATGTTGAAGATAATGAAATGAAGGCAGACTGGGCATCCTGGGATCTTGTCGACCCAACGTGTCTTCTTGAAATTTTCTGTTACCTGTCTTCTGTAGAGGTAGCTCTATTTTTAGAAGTTCCCTGACTTGAGATTCATTGAGTTTCGTTGGATATCGTTGCCCATGCTGCCATAAATATTATCAGATTATGGTGATAAGAAACAATAATGTCAGATTCTGGTGAAAATAAGTTAAAGGCAGTAGTCCTTCTTATCGAAGAAAAGGGTGTAATGTAGAAGGATGTAATGTAATCGAAGGAGTGAATTGTTGAATGTAAAATATAACAGTTTTATGAATAAAACTTATTTTTTGACTTCATTTTGTGTTTTCGAGTTTGTTTTCTTTGAAGTACGCAAGTGATCGAATTAATGTGATGTCGAAGTAAAATTTGTTGAATGTTGTTAAGTTTCAAGTTGTAATACATCTCGAATAATTGTTAATTGTGTGGGGCCAGAAATAGATTTTGAGATTGATTGATTTAACTGTTGAAGTTTTAAAGTTTCAAGGTAAAAGTAAATGTGGAGTGTGGACTTGGAATTTGTTGTCTATAAGTACCCCGTGTACTCAGTTAAATTAGGATTTAGTATTTGTGGAGATGGTGAAGACTAGGGTGCAAGTACAGAATGAAGTATTTAGCCGTGTTTAAATGAAGTATTGGGAATTGTACAGACGGTACTTCAGAAATTGGTGCATCAATTATCAAATAGAAGAACCCGTTGAACCGAATTATGAAGGGATGAGCGAGGCAGAGGCGAAGGATGCGGAAAAGGATTTTCAGTTTCACTGCCAACTTAAATTATGGAGTCCTTCGGAACGTGTTAGTTATATGTACACCCATACGAAGATGTTGGTGAGGAACGAGGATGCTGCTGTTGTAAGGAGTATGTGAAGGCAATGTTTCTTTTTGAAGTAGCAATGTAATGATCGAATAATTATGTATGGTAAAATAGAATGAATTTGTATTTCAGAGATTGTTGTCGATGGTATAATGAGTAATGTTTGTCGAATATTTTTAAATTTTTGGAAAAATGACATGTATTATTTCATTTATGTTCTACATACCAACCTTGAACCCTTGACCTTGGGGACACCAATTAGTCTACAAACAACAAAGACAAGGAAGGTTGGTAATTATTTTGTCGAAGTAAATTTGAATTTGAATTAAATGTTGAAGATTTCCCGAGAATATAGGGGAATTGAAATAATGATAAATTTGTTGAGATAGTGATGAGAATTAAAATGGCTAGGTGTAGTCCTGTAGGTGATATTTAGAAGTATAAGGAAATTGATGTACAAAATTTATTTATAAAAATAGGTTGTGCTTTGTCGAGTATGGATATGACAGAGGATGTTCATCAAGATATGGATGGGCTGGAGCAATAGTGTATGGGTATGCTAGCTTTTAGAAGGCGAAGATTCAAAGACTTCGAGAAAAGTCGTGTAAGGTGTTACGCTCGAGTACTCAAACGGTCGTGAAGTTGTACAATGAACAGTCGCGTGGGGTCTATAAATAGTCCCGTGGTAGGCGACTGTTCATATTTTACAAACTCTAAAAAAACTTTTTCAAGTGTGAACTCTCTATGCTCATCACTAGAATCATTGTCAACAATTGGGAAAGAAGAGATCAGTGTTTTGATTGAGAGAGCAAAGCGGGCGAAGCAAAGGGATACTGAGGCAGCGCGAATTCAAGGTTAGTGATTTTTTCTATTTTGATGTGATATGTGAATAAGTTGTTTATATAGTTGTGTAGATGTAGGTATGATAAGTATAGTATTAGAAGGAATTGGTATTAGGAAGGATGGATTGGGAGTAATTTGAGACGTATGGTGGTAGGGTTTTGATAGCAGAAGTT
Organism: Kingdonia uniflora; assembly: GCA_014058105.1. Lineage (NCBI taxonomy): Eukaryota > Viridiplantae > Streptophyta > Magnoliopsida > Ranunculales > Circaeasteraceae > Kingdonia > Kingdonia uniflora. The sequence continues at coordinate 8,576,052 of JACGCM010000816.1, read as the reverse complement.
GTGATAATGGTTGTAAAAGTGTTTGTTTTTGTGGCAATGCATTCGGAAAATGTTATAATGTGTATTGGCGAGATAGGGTTTGTTAGATTGGGTAGTGAGGAGGGGAGAGGGTGATTGGTAGGCGTTGCTACGAGTAAGACGCAACTGTAGGGTATTATTGAGATTTCTGCGTGATTGCAAAAAAATGGGGTTTTGAATTAGGTGGTATTTGGCCGGTTTTTACGCGGAAGAAGGTGTATTTGTAAATCTTTTGAATTAAATAGTCTTGGTGGGAAATAGGCAAAGTTGTAGTCGGGAAGTTTGAGATTCCTGAACTTCGAGAAAAAAGAGATGTTAGTACAATAATCGATATTAGGACTTTAGAAAAAAATTATATTAATGAAAAATTATATCGAGAACTGAATGTAGTAAATACAGTCGAGTAGTAATGAAATCCTTCAAATAGTAATGATAATAAGAGAGAATGATATGTTGGAGAGTCAACTCGACAACTATAGAATATGAACATATATAATATATCAGATATGTTTGATACTAACTGTTGTAAAAAATGGAATCTGATTTTCAGGTTCTTAAAAAATGGCTGAATCAATTTAAATCGATAATAAAGAGATATACGAGGACTTTTAAGATGTAGGGCCCCTGATGATTGATGTAGCCACCTGTGTGTAACAGTTAGGTAGTAGATATAGGGTGGGTTCGAGTAGTACAGACATTGCTAATATCGACCAATTTAGAGTGTCACCTAGGATTATCGATGTTTCGGACGTGGAGGGTACTGGGACTGATGTGGATCACGAGCCACAAGCTAGTGATCGAGAAGGTTGTGGGGGTGGGGAGGAAGATATGGAGGAGGGTGAGGAGGCTTGTTATGGAGGGGTCCAGAAACAAAGGAAATTTTTGATTCAAGAAGTATGGTATTCCGCAAGACATTAGGTTAGAGGAGTACCAATATGACATGATTGATCAAGAAATTCAATTGGGTGAGATTCTTGTTCATCGAGAACAAATTAAGAAGGGGTTGAAGCTTCCTCTTTGCGCTGATCAGAAGAAGTTGCTGAATTTTTTTGATGTGGCACCTGGTCAATTCAACCCAAATGTGTACGATTTGTTTCGCGTACGTGGGGCGATAAATGGTCCACTAAAGTCTAGGGCACTCCCCCAAAAAAACAAATTTGCCGTGGGTCTTTTCAATTTTCCTAGGGCATATGTTGTAGTTACTGTAGCACGATCTTTATCCGTGGTAAATTTAGTTTTGTCCTTGGTAATTTCTATTTTCCTCTTATCTTTGTCGCTATCTGGTCTCTCCTATTTTCCCTCTTTTAGTTTTGATTCCTTAGTCTTCACACAAAAATCCCTCTCCTTATTATGAAGAGAAGATGATCTAGCTTAATACAAAAAAAATTGATTTCGATGGAATCCTAGGTGCGTATATATTTCAAATTTTCAGTTCTAATGAGTATCGAAATCCCTGGGTGTTAATCTATGAAGTCGATCTAGCTGTATAACTACGTTTTTCGATTTCTAATATTTATGATTGGGGGCATTTCATTTTTAAGGGATTTAATCAAGAATTATTGTATTTAGTGTTTGGTAATGGTATCTAGATTTAATTTTGTAGAATCATTCTATAATTTTTTGCAAGCATTTAAAGTGGTTTTAACAAGCTGCATTAGATTTTGAATCATGATTTGGAGATTGTGAAAGTTTAAACGTGATGAAATTTTGCCCAAATTTTGGATTTGATGATGATGAGACAAAAAAAGGGTTATTAACTAGGGTTTTCTATTGAATTTTTTTGGGGGAATTTAACTCAGGATGCAATATGGGTAAAAGTAGTTCTAAGGTTCAATTTCAATTGAAAGATGCAAATTATAAAGGTGTGGTGGATGAGGGGTACCATGTGTTAATTGCTTGCAGCTTGCCATCCTGTTTGAAATTTTCTGTAAGCGCTTGCATAAACGTTGCCTAACAATTCACTCATTGGCGTCTCTTTCCTTTTCCTCTAATTAAAGAGAAAAATAAATAGTAAAGGAAAATGTAAAATAAGTAACGAAGGAAAAAGTTTGTCGCAACAATTGTTTTGGGGATTTTGAAGTTTCTGGACATGATCACTATTATAAGGAAAGTACTTTTATAGGATCTTATCTAGTTGTTGGTTCGATAGTAGAAGAAGAGTCAATACATATGTGGACTAGTAGTGTAAACGAGGTGGGCTCAAGCTCAAAGGGTGTACAAGAAGATGGTGATATGAGGTGACTTCAATTGGGTATTGGTGGTTACACGTCAACGCACCCGGTTGAGATCAAGTTGACACTCCGATAAGAAGAGGTGAGTTATTCGAGCTTAGTCTCTTACCCGATGGTACAAACAAGATCTAAAGCCATTAATTTCCCTTCTCCCATTCCAAATTCCTGAATTGCGTGCTCCATTTCGAAGGAGACTACGTTCAAGCATTTGGTTTGTTCTTCATGCATTACAAATTTAGTAGGTACAAGGATTTTCTAAAAGCAACTTTTTAATCATAATTTTATTATTATTTGTTGGTTTTTTCAAAAACTCCTTGGGCTTGGGCTCACCTTTAAGATTCTCCTATGGGCTTGGGTTTGTTCTTGACTTGGTCTTTACTCTCAAAACGGCTAGTATTGAAGACCTGATCTTTGGGCCTTTAAAACGCATGTAAGTTATGGATAAAGCCGTTACACAACTTTAAAACGCATGTACGTTATGGATAAAGCCGTTGCACAACTCCTCTATATATATCCATTGGAACACCACTTTTAAAGATATAACACAGAACTTCTTTCTCTCTGAGCACTATTCATTTCTCTCTCCCAACTTGATATTACAGTTTACCTTTAAGTGCTACCATCGTTTATGTAGACTTCCCGGTGTGAAGCTACAGTATACCTGCCCGTTGTATCCTGGGAGAGTAGTCGAGTTACGTCGAGATACTCTTTAAAGGGAGTGTGACCCACGTCTCGAGCGCTAATCATCTTGTTACTTTTCAGATCAATTGCTGTCACGAAGCTTAATTCTATTGCGAAGTTCAAAGTTATTGTAGCAGTTCGAAGTTAATGTAGTTGTTAAGTGTTCGAAGTTACTGTAGCTGTTGCTGTTCGATGTTACTGTAGCTGTTGATGTTCTGAATCACTAAACAGAAAAAGAAAATGGAAAGCTAATTACAGGTTCTTTACATATTTTATTCTACATTATTTAATCTCACTTTAGTTATACCTTGTATATTTTTGCAGATTGAAAGAGCCTTTTTTTGCCTCAAATACCAAAAAGCTACATGAGAATCAAGTAATTTTCTTTCCATTTCTCATTATTTTTGTGGATTATAAACCAAGAAAAATCCTGTTAGTTGAATGTTTGAAGTGCTTTTTTATGGAGTTTGTGCAGAGATAGAGATAGGATGACGGTTCGATTATTGATGAAGTATCTAGTTTACAAATAGAGTTTAAGTAGCGAATTGGAGGTACTGATATTGCCCTAATATAAGTTTTTTAAGCTAATTAAGTCGTAATATTAGTAGTTGGTTGTTGCCATGTTGTGCTTTATTGATCTAATAAGAGTGTAAGATAGTTCTAGCCTATAAGAGTAAAACCTTAAAACCAGCGCAAATTTTATTTCTTCAACCATAAACATGAAAGAAAGTGCAGAACTAAAATGGGATTCCTCTGGCCAATATTAATTGATTTCCAATTACATTAAGCTAGCTTAGGAATTAGGTGTTTGTCTTGTCTGAAAATGGGGTTTCTTAGGTTGATAATAGAATTTTATTTTCATTGGTTTAGTTAGTAATTAGCACTTAAGTAAATGAGCTTCAAGCCTGTCTGAAAATTTTCTAAAGCGTGATAAAAATTGGATATGAATTTAACGAGTAAAGTTTCAGGCGTCACCTTATTTTTTAGATCAATTCTATCAACTTGTAATAACTAGAAGCAACACCGATTATTAAATAAATATTTGTTCCACCTAGAACATATATATGCTATATATGAATAATCAAAACATATATATCCTTTCTTATTGGTTTCTGTGACACCCTCAACATTCCCCCTCTTCTTTAACAATCACATGGTTGATAGTTCATATGTTTTGTTTTAAAGATCAACCATTGTGCCAACCTTGCATTTGTATGTTATAAATGTAGGATTCAACGTCAACAGTGATTTTCTTGTTATCAAATTGCTTAACTTCTCATCTTTTGCACATGGCATGCATGATGCAATTAATCACAGTAGAGCAACCATTAGCTAGGTTCATAGCACAAAAGTTTCCTCTTTTCAAAGTAAATTTGAGACCCTTAGTTGAAATATTTAAGGATTTATCAAAGATGACTCTAAATGCATAACAATATCTAGCTGAGCTTGTACAATCAATTTGGGGCTTTAGTCCTGATATGAAAGTAGGAAGTAAGATATGCGCCAAATGGCTATGTTTGGGTTACTAGGTTTGATATTAACTAGTAAAGTTAGGAGTTTTCTTCAAAAAATACAGGGTTTTCTTCATAAACAAATCACTCCTAAATCACAAGCACTATTCCTGATTATTAGTGATAACTTGGAACCTAGCTACAATTAACAATAACTTTGTAATATTTCTCTAAGAAAATCGTTGAGAGTACTTGTAGAAGCTCCACCATTTGCTAATGCCAGTCGGCAAGTTTCTTTGAGTTCAGAGGCTCTTCGTCTCATCTCTTTGTTTTCATCTCCATCCAAGTCCATAAATCTCTGCACTGTTGTTGCAATATCCTCTCTTTTCACCACTGTCTCACTTCCTGATTCTTTAGCCCTCATCCCAACTATCCAATCATCCACAATTTGTTTGGCACTCGGGACTTGGTCAAAAAATATAGGAAATGTAAGCATGGGTATACCTGCAAACGCACCTTCCATAGTTGAACTCCATCCACAATGTGTCCAAAACCCCCTGATAGAAGGATGACTTAACACAAGCAACTGGTCACACCGCGGCACTACTAGTCCTATCTCTCCAGAAGCCTCTTTCACTTGCGAAGTATCACCTCGAGGGACCCATAAGTATCGAATCCCGCTTGAACGAACCCCAACCACTATTTCCTCCAGTTGCTCACTTGAAACTAATAGAAAACTACCCAATGAGATGTACAAGACAGATTTTCTAGGCTGAGAATCTAACCATTGGATATAGTTTGGAGCATTTGAGGGAGTTTCTGCTAAATCTGTGTGAGGTATTAAGGGGCCGATAGGGTAGACAAGAAACGGAAGCAACGCTCTTAATGCGTCTGTAACTTCAGTGTCGAGATGATAACAACAAGTAAACATTACACCTTGAGATTTCCTGGCGCAATCGAACACCTCCTGGACCCAATTAGAAACCACTGATGTAATTCATCAAAAATAAATGTTGAGCTAATTATTTTGGTGCATGAACACCACCCTTAATTCAGGGTTGATGATCAAGATTGCCATAGTACGACAATACATATTAGGATGTCGAAGTAACCCATGACCTCGCCTGTTTTATTAGACTTGAAATCTGGTCTTGAAAATATGATTAGCAGTAAAGATGACACTGTCAAATGTTTGCTCCAAATTTAGCATGCTCTGAACATCCTTATGTAATTTATTATTGCATCAATGAGCTTCTAACATCCATGTAAGGCATGCATCAAAAAAGCTATCTTTATCCCCCATTCATTTTCTGGGCAGTCTGGACGGCTAGTCTGCAATTTTCTTCTACTCCATTATAGATAGGATATGAAGATGCTTTCTTCTCACCCTTGAGAATGTTGATGTTGTAGCTGTTAGCTTCAGCCTCTGCCACATGGATTGAAGCAAAGGAATCCTCCAACTTTCTGAAACTGAGTTAGTCTAGATTGGACTTTTCCTGAAGGCAAAAATTATGTCCAGTTCAGACCACCCATAGCTCTTGTACAACACAACCTTTGCATCCGCAGTAGCTTTGTTCATGCTTCCCATCACCTTAACAGCTTGAATGAACAATCCAGAATTGCGTTTAACCCCAAAATCATCAGCCTGTGCCACAAAACCCTTGAAGCACTCTGGTTTTTGCATAAAAACCCTTAGATAGTTTAGCATATACCGGGTAATTTGCATATCGGGAACCCCACATTGCCTTTCCCATCCATTTTCTGGACATTCTGGATCTGCTGGTAAGCAGCTAGTCTATTACTTTTTTCTGCCCCATTTTTTATAAAGTTCAGAGTATGATACCAGAAGTTATACCATTTGTGTTGTGCCTATTTTTTGCAAAGCTTGGTTGCCTTTCTATCTGAGCCAGACAGCTATTGGTGGTGAGTACGTTTCTGTTAAGTCTGCTGGTAACCTTTCTACTCTTTTTGATGTGGGAGGCAATGTTGGTGGAATTCTTACCGGATACATATCTGATAAGCTTAGTGCTCGGGCTACTACCGCAGCCACTTTTATGTATGCTGCTATTCCAACAATGCTCCTTTACAGGGTATACGTGAGAGTTTCAAAGTCTTTGAACATCCTACTCATGATGGTTGCTGGGTTGTTTGTGAATGGGCCCTATGCACTCATAATAACAACAATATCTGTTGATCTTGGCACCCATCACTCTCTGAAGGGAAATTCTGGAGCATTGGCAACAGTCTTTGCGATTATTGATGGCACGGGATCAGCTGGTGCAGCTCTTGGGCCTCTTCTTATGGCTTTCTTTCGTCTAAGGGATGGGATGCTGCTTTAACCATGCTTGTTATTGGGGCTTTTATTGCCGGACTTCTTTTGTCTACTGAAATTATAGAGAAGTCTTCTAAACATAGACAACAGGGTATTTTGCAGGTTTGGCATCTTAACCTCTTTTACAGGATCAAAGGTGATTGCATTTATTGAGAAAAATCACTACGCATCTTTCAATTTTAGAGCATGAAGAGGTAAATAGATGTGAGATATAATAAATATATTATTTAAAGCCTAACTCCAGTTTCCTCAAAAAAATAAAAAATAAAAGCTTTATGAGAAATTTTTGATAGCTTTTAGTCTTGCTTGCTATTTGTGTGATTTGCCATGTATTTTACATTTGCTTGGATAAGTATTATGTTATTTAGCCACCCACTTACATTCGTAAAAAAAACTATGTTTAGTGTTGCGAAATAGTCATCTTGGAGACTTTAAAAAGCAGCATAAGACCAATGTTCGTTAGTTAATTTGTTTGTGCAATATTTTAGTTGGACACAAAAGGATTGGGTTCATTGCAACTTATTCAATTTCAGAAGCACTGGGTTTGACTTGTGTTTCTCAAAAGATGATCCATCCATCGCATGTGCCGCACTCATTGTTCTAGATAGCACATCTCTTAAAGTTGTTTACCAAGATTTCAACATTATTCGTCTTCGCATTCCATATATTCCCGGGTTCCCCGGGTTCCTCACCTTCAAAGAGGTAGGTATACACTTCACTTCTTCCTTGCCTGCTTTTATATGCATGATGTTATGTTGTTGAGTTGAGTTAGTTTCATTCAGTTTCCAATTCTCATAGAGTTACTATAGATAATGAAATATAATACTTCTGCCCGTCACTTATACCCTCAGGTCAGCCTCCTTCTCATCTGGTTTACATTTTTACCACTACCACACCTGTTGTAAATCTCAACAGCTACTTATGGTTGACGGAAACGGTTTACTTCACCCTATAGGCAAGTTTTTCCTTCTTATTCTTGCACAACGCCATCGTTTCTTACCAACTCTGCTCGGTAGACACTTTATATCGAGGGGTGCTAAAAATGTAATCCTCCTCAAATGGGATGGATACATCTAGATCATCCTAGACATAAGTTTATTATTTAGAGTTTTTGGCTAGGAAGAGCTCAAGTACAATAGATTCAGCCTGGCTTCCAATAATGTTGTATTGTCGTTATAACTATTAAATTGGCTTTATAGATTTTCTTATCTATTCAACTTTGTGTTTGGGTTTCTATTGTAGGTTTTGGGTTGGCCTTTCATCTTGGAGTTCTTGCTGATCTGTCAACAATTGGAATAGGAAAAAATGTAAGTTTTATTCATCTTAAACCCACTAGTGCATTAAAGACTACGTCAATTTCTATCTCTCTAATTTGTGTTTATATCAAGATGTCCATTGGATTTTATAAGAGTGATTGTTATTTGAAGATCAATCAACCAACTTTTAGAGACTTACCATATATGTCTCTTCTATTTAATCATGACAGTGTAACTTTTTATATATGTCAGTTGCATCATGTGGTCTATTTTACCCAATCTGGAGCAAGGCACAAACACTAAACGATGAAGCTCCGTCAATAAGAGTTGATTGAGGGCATATAGGGTCTAGACTACCATCCACTACATCACAGGTTTAAACTTAATCTCAATATATATGCTCTAATTTCCAAGTTTTTATTATTAATATTCTATGATTAAGTTTATATCCACTATACCAAAATGAAATGTATGCAATGGATTCTATGAAAACTGACAGGTAAGATTCTGTAGTAAAAGGTTAAAGTTGAAGAAACAAATCATCATGTTCAACCATATGCTTGAGCACCAGTACCATCTCATGAAATACCTTATACAACCTGAGGTTCTTTTGGCCCCAATGCAGAATGGGATCCATCCAATGTCTGGTAAGATTCTCTCTTAAAAATTTCCAAGTGTTTAATTATGTAGAAGTACATGAAGAATAATCCAGATTAATCGCTGCAATTACCAATGATTATCAATTTACTTTGCTAATGAAAGTCTTACTTTCTTCCTGTGAAGTGTGGGAAAATAGAGAGCACTGTTGCTGATGTAACACCTATCATCCACACTAGTAGTGCCATGTCAGAGGTGGCTACAAGTCCTGCTTCAGATTAATCGCCATGGTGGATCCGTTACTATTTTTGAGGTTATGGTTTGAACACTGCTATATTAATCCTTTGCTTTTGAAGCCACTGCGCTTCTTTTTTTTGTTTCTCAAATCCATAGTTTTTTTGGATTTAATATAGGGAATATGTATATAGCTTGTAACCAGTGTACCTGGATTTTTTGGGCCAATATTTATAAATGAAACAAGTTATTAAATTGTATGTTTTTGTTTATATATGTGTATACAACAGGTGCAATTTGTTTTTCTGAATTGTGTAGATTTTGTGGCTATTTTTTTGATTTTTTTAAAAAACAAATAAAAATTAAATTATCACAGACTAAAGCAGTGGTAAATATTTTAATTATACTACAGATATTATCCGTAGTAAAAAAATTTCCCTGGATTTACTCTGTATCAATATAAATTAGATAACCACGGACAAACTCTGTGGAAAAAAAATTGCCACTGATTTACTCCGAAGTAATATAAATTAGATAACCACAGATAAACTCTGTGGCAAAAATATTTTCACGCACCTTTTACTGTAGACCTCTACTACAGACTTTATCCGTGGCAAAATGACTATTACCACAGACTTTATCTGTGGTAATTTAGTAAAATTGGTGTAGTGGGGGGAAGAAAGAGTTGAACATAGTTGATGATTTGTGTATACTATATACTCAAAATAAATCCGAAGAAGTTAGGTTATCGATACTTGGCGAGGTTCTTGAAGATACCGTTGTTCTATACATGGTGTCAACAGGAGAGCGATATAGCAATAAATGTCTACTCGTGTCTGGGAACTACGAGTTTGACAAGAAAGACCCCGGGGATCCCTTGAAAAGAAAGACTATTCACTTAGGTTTATGGTTAGGTAACGTAAATGTCAATGTTTGGATAGTTATATGTGATGCAAATTGTTTGTAAATGTATTCTCTTTCTGTGCAGCTTTGAAGGAGATCGATAGGAACTCTAAAGTTAAAGAGGAATTGTACAAAATCAGGAAGGGTTTTTTTGAGAGGATCGACAATCTTGTTATCGACCAAGAGCGAGTGGGTACCTTATTTCAAGAGGTTGGTCTAAAGAGGTCGAGGGCTAAAGGGGTAGAAATTCTAATAATTGACGGTAAGATGTCTACGAAGACCAAAAGGGTATCAGAGTCTAGTTTGCCATTATAAAATCCTTCCTTGGATGGGTATACGACGGATTCCGTGACTATGGAGAGAGACTCGATGTTCACTGAAACATTGGGGAAGAGTAAGAAGAAAAGGGCGGCGAGCCAAGTTGGTGCTCCCTAACTTCCTCCCAAGAAGTATTCTCGATGATCGACAACTGAGGAAGGGGAAAATATTGATACACCAGTTGCTTTACCGAATGGGCGACCTCCACGGGGTTTGACAAGTGTATTCCCAAAGAAGAGGGGAAATTCAGAGTCGTCGTAGAATAAATTTGTCGAGGAATCTGAAATTGATGTCCAGAAGACTATGGACTCTTATGTGTCTGGGACGGATGTGTTGCAGGCGGAAGTGGATGACTATTTGGTTGGGGTGGAGAGCTTGATTACTTAACTCAGTGAAGGCCACCGAAACATGTCGAAGGTGAGAAATTTTCCTGCTTTGCTTCGATTAAAGAAACTGGTATGTCATTCGAATACTCAATTTATGAATGTAATGCAAATCAAGAAGTTGTTGACGGAGGCAAAAAGTCGTATTATTGGTGGCGGTGATCTGGCAAATCAGCTTGTTGCGTTTAAGAACATCGAGAAAGATTTGATGAGGGAGAAAAAAACTTTGATCGAGGACAAGAAGGAGTTGAATGCTACGTTGAATACATACAAGCTGGAAGCTCAGAAGGTGAAGGAAGTTTCTCTTCGTGATGCTAAGAAAGTTTGGGAGAAGGAAAAAGATGAGGCATATTGTTGATGCTCGAAAGGATGTCTGGGAATAAATTGTTGATGCTCGAAAGGCGATGGAGCTGGAGCATGGTAAGATTCTTGGCGAGGTGAGGGCACAATTGATACTTGATACTCTTGAAGCTAGTAAGAAAGTTATGGCCAACTATGCTCATCAATTTGATGTGATGGACCAGAGGAAAGATCATTACAAAGGGTTTGCCAGAGTTGGGGGTGTTGTCTTCGAGGATTCAGATCCATAAGACACTCTTGAAGTTCCGAGCAGGACAGAAGTTGTCGATGACTTTGTGATGATGAATCCGGATGGTTTGAATTCTGAAGAAATTTTTGGCGTGCTTGCTCCTGATGGTTTATCGAAGGTCGATGATGTTGTGTCTCCTCCTGTATGTAAATCAGTTTGTTTAACAATATTTGTTTTGAGGATAGATGTAAAAATGGTCGATAAGACCAAAATTATTTTTTAATGTTTTCTTTTTCGAATGTTAACGTTTTTGTTTCGAAGGATTTTTATTTGAATATATATGATGGATAATTGTTGTTTAAATTTATGCTAAGTGTTTATATTCGATAATATATTTTCTTGATTGTAGATAGTAACGAATAAGTAAGGAATGCAAGTTTGCGTGATGAGTAAATGATGGCCATAAAATGACAAGTAGTGTGAATGATTACCAGATGTACATCCGCAATGGGGTATCTGGATTTAGATTTGAAACGAACAAAGCATGACATATTTTGTTCGAGAAGTAATGACTGCGAATTAGAGTATCCTGTAATTGGATAGTGTTCACGAAGAATTGAATGTTATTTTGAATGCATACTTATCAAGTATGGATCGGGATCAAGTAAAGATAGTAAAGATGATTGATTGTCTTATGCATACTTATCAAGTATGGATTGAGACTGAGTAAAGATTAGTAAAGATGATTGAGTGTCTGATGCATACTTATCAAGTATGGATCAAGACTAATTAATGATAGTAAACATGAGTGAGTGTCTGATGCATACGTATCTAGTATGGATCGAGACTAAGTAATGATAGTAAAAATGTTAGTGAAAGTAACGATAGTTTTATTTGAATCGATGATTGTTGTTACAACTATCATCTGTAAAACATTTTCAGTTGGGCAGTATTCCATGGATATTCAAGTTGGATTTTGTCTTCTGTCATCAACCAGTAGGTTTGTCACTGACAATGTATGGCCATTCTCAGTTTTTTGATAATTTTTATGAATTCCTAGGCCGAGTACTATCTTGAATCCGCCGAAGGACAAGGTCTCCAATACCAAACTTTCATTTTTCGAACCTTTTTTTGTAAGCTTTTTTCAGTGTGTCATGGTATCGTCCCAAGTTTGTAATGGCTTTGTCTCAGGTTTCTTCGATCCAGTTGAGGTTACAGAGGAGACCTAGCTCATTGTCTTCATCTGTGACTTTTCTTCGACCACTTGGTTGATCGAGGTCTGAGGGTATGATTGCTTTTGTACCGGAGGCCATCATGAATGGAGTACAGCCTGTGGATGTTTGAGGTGTTGTCTGGTATGCCCATAGGATGCTTTATAATTTATCAACCCATCTGTCATTCTTTTCGTCAAGGTGTTTGCGTAGTCCTGACTTGATGTTTTTGTTGATGGCTTTAGCTTGTCCGTTGCCTTGAGGGTAGTATGGTGTTGAAGTCGAAAGTTAAATCTTGTACTTATGGAGGAAAGTGTGGACTTTATTGCTGATGAATTATTTGCCATTGTTGGATCGTATCATTTATGGGCAACCATATTTGGTGATTATATGTTCCCACAGAAACTTGATGACTTCACTCTCATCGGTGTGACATAGAGGAACTGCTTCGACCCATTTTGTGAAGTAATCTGTGGCCACAAGAACAAGTTTATGATTCCCTAATGCTGTGTGGAAGGGCTCAATGATATTGATCACCCATCTCTTGAATGGCCAGAGGACATTGCTAATGTGTAAGTCAAGTATTGAGTTTTTGATATCTTGAGCATGGATTTGGAATTTGTAGCATCTTCCAACAAAGTCTTCACAGTCTTGTCGCATTTTTGGCCAGTATAAACCTTGAGTGAATGCTCGTTGAGCCAATAATCGTTCTGAAATGTGAGCCACACAGATTCCTTCGTGGAGTTCTTTGATTTTTATTTGGGCTTGTTTCTGATATATGCATTTGATAAGTGGTCCTCCTCCCGTAATGCGATAGAGGACTTTATCTTGGATTGTGAATCGCGGACATTTGGCCAAGAGTGATCGGGCCTCTTCTTTGATACTCGGGAGGATGTTAGAATTAAGGTACGCATAAAATGGTCTTCTCCAATCGCCTTTATCTTCATCTTCAACAACATTGATGTGCATCGTAGAGATCATATCGAGACTGGAATGTTCGATAACCTCAATTTCCAAAGTTCTTTTTTCACTGTCTTTGAGCATTGTGGCGATGTATGCCAATACGTCAATATGACAGTTCTCGGCCCGAAGGAGGTAAGAGATTGTTCCTGACTTGAATTTACTCATTTTTCCTTTGACTAAAGCTGCATAGTCAACCATATGTCGGATGTCTTGAATGTTTTGTTGAAATGATTGGCGACGAGTAAGGAGTCAACATAGACAGTTATTTCTTCTGCTCTGAGTATTATAGCAAGATCTAGTCCATGAAGGATAGCTTCATATTCTGTTTCATTGTTGGTGGCATAAAATTTAAGTTTAATAGCTTTCTTAATGCGATGATTGGACGGTGTAACGAGAATGATGCTGATTCCTGATCATCGCGGTCCAGTAGAGCTATCAGTGAAGAGTCTATAACCTGTACTTCAGAGCCATGCGTCTGGCTCTGCAATTGAGTCATCAATCAATTCTTCTTCAAGTTTTTCCCAATCGGGGTCTTCGACTGGAAAATCTGCCATGAAATCAGCTACTGCTTGTCCTTTGATTGATATCTGAGGTTTGAAGGAAATGACGTATTCTCCTAGGAATATAAACCATTGTTGAACTCTTCGAGATTTTTCTTTTTTAGAGAGTACAAGCCTGAGAGGATATTTAGTAATGAATTTGATGGTATGAGCTTAGAAATAAGGTCAAAGTTTCTGAGAGCTGTAGACTAAGGCAAGTAGTTATTTCTCGGTTATTGTATACCTTTTCTCGGCAGGTATGAGGGTCTTGCTTATGAAGTAAATTGGTTTTTCTATACCATCGTCTTCTCGAATAAAGACCGAGCTAATAGAATCATCAGTGGTGGACAAGTACATTGTTAGTGTTTCACCGCCAACTAGAGTGCTCATGATAGGAGAATGCCCCAAGTATCGTTTAAGATCTTGGAAAGCTAATTCACAATCGGGAGTCCAAACGATTTCTTTGTTCTATTTTTTTGACAGTGGAATTAGATTTCCGTGAAGAAGGAGGTAAAGAAGTTTGCATCTATCAAATGACTTTGATATGAACCTGTGAAGAGCGGCAATCTTGCCAGAGAATTTCTGCATATCTTTCTTTGTTCGAGGAGATGGCATTGCCATGAGAGCTTTGATTTGAGTTGGATCAATTTTGATTCCCCTTTAACTAACCAGATGTCCTAGAAATTTACCGGATGCACCACCGAATTGGCATTATAGGTACGAAGGATATCGAATATGGCTTGGAGGTTATTGCAGTGATCTTCACGCTTCAGGATTTTGCAGATCATATCGTCGATGTATACCTCCATGATTTTGCCTAAATGATCTTTGAACATCTTGGTGACAAGTCGCTGATAAGTGGCTCCTGCATTTTTTAACCTAAAAGATATTATTGTGAAACAGTTGAGAACCCTTTCTGTGACAAAAGTTGCTTTTTCCTAATCTTCTTCGGCGATAGGAACTTGATTGTAACCTGAAGCTGCATCCATCACCGAAAGAAGTTCGTATCCTGCGACAGAGTCAAGGAGTTGCGAGATCAGTGGGAGAGGAAAGTTATCTTTTGGGGTAAACTTGTTGGGTTCTGTAAAATTGACACAGATTCTGATTTTCCCATTTTTCTTTGGGACTGCCACTATGTTAGAAACCCATTATGGATATTTGGCTTCCCTGATAATTTATACACGAAGGAGTTTATCAATTTCCTTATTTACTACTTCTCAAAGGTGGGGAGCTTGATATTGACACTTTTGTACAACTGTTTTGCTGTCTGGAAGGAGGTTGAGCTTGTGGCATGCGATCGAAGGATGTATACCAAGCATCTCTTGGAAAGACCATGCAAAAATGTTGATGTTTTTCTTAAGGAGCTGGATCATGGTTTCTTTCTCATCAAATGATATCTTGGAGCTAATGAAGGTGTTACGTCTGGGTCAATCGGGATCAATGGAATCAACTACCTCAGTGTCGTGTTGCTCGAATGTGGATGTTGTTTCCTGCTGTAGCTGTTATGCCTTGAGAAGTTTAGCCGTATGTAATCCACAATACGATTGAAAAGCTTATGTTAGTAGAGAAAATACAAAGAACACCAATCGGTTTGGAAAAATAGAGAATTCGATTACTCATAATAAAGTAAATACAAGAAGAAAAACTCTCAAACCCTAGGTCTCTTTTCGAACTCTTTCAGATCTAACATAACCTAGAAAATAACCCTAGTTCCCTTTATATACTAGGGAACTCGAAATTACAAAATAGAACGCATCTCGAGGCAAATCAGTGCTTGAGAAGCAAAATACCGCCAGAGTCATTCGAACGAACTAGGAAGTCGTTCGAACGACTTTACGGCTAATTGGTTTAAAACCCAAGAAAAGTTGTCTGGTCGTTCGAACGAAAATATGACTTTGGGCCAAATTCCAGAGGACATGACAACTCATTCGAACGACAATAAAAGTCGTTCGAACGAAATATGGCTATGGGCCAAAATTCCAGGGAATATGTCAACTCATTCGAACGACTCTCAATGTTGTTCGAACGACTTTTGACAAAACTTAAAAAAATACTAGATCCTCCTGGATCATGGCTCCCCCCTTTAGGAGCCTTGAGCTCCTGCTCAAGCTAGAACTGGAGATGTGGGAACGCGGCGATACCCAATTCCCTGCTATACCACTTCGACTTACTCGGTAGCTGACCCTTCTACCAAACTCATAACAAATCAATAGCACCCCGTCTTGTAGTATGAACCTTCCACTCTAGAATACCATCCTCCAGTAATGGATTTTCTCTTTCCATCTATAAGTCATTAACTGACGGTAGGTGAGTAATGATTACAAAATTTTTATCCAAAAGAGACGGCTCAAACAGCTTCAAATGCTCGGCATTAATCACCGAATACATCTTCATGAAAGGTGGGAAATCCAACTGGAATGCATTATCACCAATCTTCTTGAGTATTAAAAACGGACCATAATGGATAGGTTTGAGCTTCTTACCTTCCCCCTTAAGCCATTACTTACCCAAATGCAACCAAACGAGGTCGCCCTCAAGTAAAGTACACTCAACCCTATACTTGTCATGGCGAGCCTTATACTTCGCTTGAGTCTTCTTCAACTGAGCTTCAACCACCTCACGAACCTTGCTGATCTTCTCAATGAAATGCTGAGTTTTAACCTGCTCCTCTTCCTCATTTCCAGACACCGTCTTGTCGCCAAGACTAAACGCCAAATCAATATGGTTTTGGGCAAGTACCCCAAACAAACTTCAAAAGGAGACTTCAACGTGGAACCATGAATCACCCGGTTGAACGCAAACTGAAGATATGGTAAACTCTCATCCCAAGTCTTAGGATGCTTTGAATGGAATCCCCGTAATAAATGTACCAAAGTGCGGTTAATGACCTCTGTTTGCCCGTCATCTGCAGATGAAAAATGGTACATCTCTTCAACTTAGTGTCCATCATCCCCCATAGGAATCTCCAGAAATTCCCAAAAAATGGCTATCCCTATCAGAAATAATATAAGAAGGGAGCCCAAAATACCTCCAAACGTCTCTGAAAAATAATCGCACTGCTCCTTCCCATCTAACCGTCTTCTGGCATGGAATAAGGACAATCATCTTGCTGAATCGATCCACCACCACAAATAAATAGTCATTCTTACACCTGGTCATGGGAAAACTAACCATAAAATCCATCAAAATACTCTTCCAAGGTCGACTAGGAACTGACAATGGTAAGTACAGTCGTATCTTCCTATTAGAAGGTTTCAATGTGTTGCATAGTACGTAACCACGAACCACACGAGCAACATCCACCTGCATCTTCGGCCAATAAACATAACGCCATAAATTCAAAAGAGTCTTCTCAACCCTGAAATGACCTGCCACCCAGGATCAATGTGCCTCTCAAATCTACTGTAAATGGTCGCTACCCTCAGGAATACATAGTAGACTGCCCCTGTAAATCAAACCATCCTTCAGAACATACTCGCACGTCTTGCCCTGCAGCAACTTCCCGTGAATCACACTGAGCTCCTTGTCATCGTCATACCTTGAAACGTACTCAGAAGGAACAATTGGCTGGATCTGCATAACTACCAACAAAATGGAAATAGTTGGTAATGGGGGTCGAAAAAACATATCATCCATCTTATTGTCCACTCCTTTCTTATACTTGATCAATAAGGTAAACTCCTGAAGGTACGATAATAAAAGTCGTTTGAACAAAATATGGCTATGGGCCAAAATTATAGGGAACATGTCAACTTGTTCGTACGACTCTCAATGTCGTTCGAACAAATTTTGACAAAACTTAAAAAATACTAAATCCTCCTGGATCAGTATGAGAAATGGTTGTGGTATTCTCGTACATACATACAACTGTTTAGCTGCCTTTGATTTTGTAGATTCCGTGATCTGTTGGGAATCTCAGTGCCAAGTTGTATGTAGAAGGTACTGCTTTAATCAAATGTAGCCCTAAAATTCCTAGATATTTGGACTCAGCATCGATGACTATGAATTTAACGAATGTGGCTTCTAATCCTGCCTGAACTGGCAGTGTGATCTCTCCTGTTGTCGATTGCTTTGAACCGTTAAAACCTGTGACTATTGTTGTCGAAGCTTTCACAGAATCTTTAACTCCTAAAACTTCAATTGTCCTTCTGAATAAAAGATCTGTGGAGCTTCCTGTATCGACGAGAAGCGTGAGTAGGTAGTCATGTCCTACTTTGAGCAAAATGACCAGAGGGTCGTCATGAGGGTCCTTGACATGGCTGGTGTCACAGTCTTCGAAGGTAATGTGGTAAGGACATTTTGATTTGCTCGAGCTGGGGAGAAGTTTTGTTGATTTATCTGAGGAGGTCATTTTGTAACAAGATGTAATTCGATCGTCTTGTTTCTTTTTCTTTCCATTTTCGATTTTGATCATGTAAAGATGACGAGCTTACCCTTGGACTTGCTCTTGTTCGACGTCTTTGTTTTTGGTTTCTTCTTTGAGGAACTTCTGAATATCGACTACATAATTATGAAGTCTTTCAGTTAATAGAATGTGATGGAAAATTCGAATGAGAGAGTAGCAGTTGTCAGTTTCATGACTGTGCACATTGTGATACTGACATAAAGGTTTGTTGGGGATATCAGTAATTGTTTGTGGTGCCCGATAGAACTCGTCTCCCTTTATCATTAGCAAGATAACAAAGAAATTTGTAATCATTGAAGGTAGAACGGGGACGGGTCTGTCTGGTCTTCCGTCTCTACGTCTAACGTTGTCGGTGTTTCTTCCGCGCTCCTTGGGTGCTTCGGCATTGTTTGACTTTGGGGTTGAGATAGAAATGTTTTACGATACTGGATCACAGAGGAGCTCTTCATCTTGTCCTTCTTTGATCATTCCAATTCGATGTAGTTATTAACAATATTGATAATCTTTGTCACCGTTCTGGACTTATGCAAGGTAAGCTCTTCTCGAACCTTATAGTCGATATGCAGGGTTGAGGTAAATGTTGGAATGACAATTTTAGGATCTAAGTTTCTAATTTTCAATGTTTCCTGCAAGAAGTGTTTGTAAAAGCTTGCCAAGGTTTCTTTTTTGCCTTGCTCGAAGAAAAATAAGGAATCTCCAGTTATCTCTTGCTCTTTAGCATAAACATAATTTGACTCGAAGAGACGCTATAGCTGGCTGAACGTGGTGATGGAGCCTTCGGGGATAGTATGGAACCATCTGAGCGGTTCCTCTTTCAGACTCATTTTGAATAACCTTCATAGCATGTGGTCGAGTTTGGAGTATAATCCAACCACTACTTTGAAGTGTCGGATGTGGGTGAGAGGGTCAGTGAGGCCTGCATGCTGAATAAATTTTGGCATATGGAAATTATCTAGAATAGGCATAACTTCGAGATATAGAGAAATGGGATTTGTTTCAATTCTGTCGAGGGCAGGCCTTCGACCTGAATTATCAGAGTTAATGGCCTGGATCTTATTGTTTAGATCATCCAGGGTGATGAACTGTAGAGAAGGAATTGGTATGGCTGCAACTTGTAGATTAAAATCTCTCTGTCCTTTTGGTCCCAATCGGTCCCTGATTGGTCTTCTTTCTGGTGGCGGGGGAGTTTGATGGTGCGTGCGTTGACTTCCTTGAGTTATCGATGTTGAGGATGTAAGTGCTAAGTATTAAGAAGCCCTATCTAGAATTTTGGATCTGGATTGAGAAGTTTGTATTCTTTCTTCTCTTAGCTGATCATCTATTTGGGTCGCTCTGGATCGGTGATCACTTCGGGCTTGCGGAGGTGACGTTTGATGGCCAGTGAGTCAATCTTAAGTCCTTCATAATCTCTCCATCTCTTTCTGATGTATCTGACTTTGTTGGTCCAAGGCTTTCCTTCTTTCATCTCTTTCCACTTGAAGAGCTTGAGCGTGAATGCGCTGATCCTCTAACCTTTGGACTTTTTCTTACTTTATTTATCTTTAAAGTTCGATCACTGCACTGTGCAGATAGACTATTTCTTGTATCGGATTGATCTCGTGGTCTCTTACTGTGCTAGAATGGCTTTGGAGATTCATATTTGTCATCGGGTTATTTTTAAATCAGGGATGGTAAAGAAAAGTACGGTTTTTCCCACAGACGGCGCCAATTGTAATGGAGGGTTTTCTGGAAGGATAATCTTCGTCAATACATTTTGTAAGGATGGTACAATAATAAGCTAAAACAAATAAGTTTTACGTGGAAACTCAGTAAAGGCTGAGAAAAACCACGACCTCGAGGAGGATTTAGATGTAAAATCCAATAAGTTGCTAGTTATTACAAGCTACAAAGTAATAGTAAAGTAAGGAAAAGTGAATAACAAAGTTGCGGATCCGAATAACCTATTCTCTGCCTGTATTTATAGTAGATACAGGTAATTTACAAAAAAAAAAATAGTTTTCTATTTCGGGGTAATGGGCGAACTTAGCGGATCTCTAACGGCTCTTTCTTAACCAGGCATAACGACTACTTTTAGTAGGTTGAGGTCTCGCAATATCTTCTCGAATGATGAGCAGTCTTCGACTATGTTAAGCTGGCTTACCCTTGTTGAATCTGGGAAATATGCTACTAAAGTAACGAGTCAGGATTAAAATGTTTTACCTCACCTTTGATCTCATCTTTAAGCCCTCCAACGAAACAATCCAGCCTAAACAGTTTAGGAATCTTGACGGTTAAATTGGAAAGACGTTTAAATTTGTTTAAATACTCCTAAACAGTTCCTTTGTATTATAACTGAGACAACATCTCCCTAGGGCGTGTATATTCAGCAGTACCAAATCTTGTGCAAAGTGCGATTTTAAACCCTTCCCATGACCAAGTTCCTATCATATCCTCTATCCAATGATACCACTGAACAACTTTCCCTTCAAGATGAAATGAGGCCACGGTAATTTTATCGGATGTCAGAGTTTGGTTATACTTGAAGAATAATTGAGCTCGGTATACCCAACTAAGAGGATCTTCCCCGTTGAATTTGGAAAAGTCAATCCTAGTATGGTGAGTTTGTAGGGGGGATGAGGAATTGAAGGAATTTTTGAGATTTGATGGAGTAGGTACCAACGGAGGCGATGGAGTGGGTAAAGAAGAAGAAGAAGGTTCAACTGCCTTACCAGAGGACATTGTTAAAAGCTTTTGCAACGATACGGTAATTTTTCAAGCATGCCATCTGTAGGAGTTTAATACTCCACAGTAAGAGTCTGGAACACAGCTATGGAAACTTGTTATTCACCGAGTTGGCTAGCTAACGATGAGATCTGCGACCCCATCATATCCAACCTATCGTGAGCTTCTTGAATTTTTGTAGCCGCCATTGTGGATCACAAGCTCTGATATCAGATGACGAAGACTGATACATTTGAGAAGAACGTAAAAGAGAAGAGATTATAATAAAGAAAAGAAGTATAAGATTTTGAAGAAGAAGAAGAAGAAGAAGAATATGAAAGAAGAAAAATAAATTTTATTATTCCCCTTTTCTTCTCTGACATTACAACTTATATAGCTAATTGGTTCAACTAAATTAAGAATACATCCTAATCTCATGATCAAAATATTATAAACAATGAATCAAATATAATTGTAAATCTAACTTAATTAGGAAAAGAGAAACTACTAAATTGATAATGATGAGATCACTCTCTCACAACTCGATCTACCTGCCGCTTCAAACTTTGATTTGATTTTAATGCTTTTAGATTGTTATGCCTCGATTTCATTCGACTTAAGAGAATTTTAGTGGTGAGGGTTTGATCTTCTAAGTTTCAATTTCTCATTCTTCCACTTTTGTTTGTGCTTGTTGCTTCAATTTAATAGTTGTTGCTTTAATTGAGTAGTTGTTTCAGCAATGATCAAAGACAGAATTAGTAGGTTCTTCAATGATCAAAGACCAATTTAATAGTCGCTAACATATCCGATTATGGTTTCCTGGAAGAAGATGAATTGATTGGGTCATTTCCTAATTGCGATCAAAGTTAAGGTTCATGGGTTTCAATTTTGTTTACACCAAATGCTAATGAATTTATGATGTTTTACTGGTATTTTTCTGATAGTGATGATTGGAAAGGTATGATGGAAATAAGATGGGAGGATTGATTATTATGCTTTATGAAGATATGGTTATTCGGCTTTTAGAGCGAAGAATGTTGAATTGGAGTTTATGTTGTATTCACAAGCATAATAATCATCCTCTCATCTTCTCCCGAATTCCTTTCATCTGAATCTAGATATGTGTTTACGTATATTTTCTATGTTATCTACCTTTTTTTCTTTCCAATGTGTCAAGTTCATATCTGAGGCATATTATGCTTATCAGACTTCTCATTTATTTTTTCTTCTAGAGTAGCCTGAATGGGGTAGACATATTTTTTGTACATTATGATTTATGATATTACTCACTTTGTAGTTTTTTCATGTTTTGTATACCGTCATCGCCAAAGAGATCAAGTTCATCTTTGTTTCAAATCAACAGTGATTGGTGCATGTACCATAGGTACACAAACTATATATTAAACCTAATCTTAGGTCCGACAGTGTTCATCTTTGATGGGGTTTTAGAATAATTGGTTTACGATCATAAATGCAATAGGACGAGGTACATTGAGAACAACGACCATGTTATAGACCACTATCGTTCCATGTTTTATGTAATTTCTTATTTTTATGTTGTACGGCTAAGATCATGAAATTTTGAGATTTGGATTCAACAAATCTTATTTGGTTGCCATAACCTTTTTATTATTATTGGAACTATACTATGTAATTATTCCTCAGTTAAATAAAACTCGAATGACAAAATGTTTTTTGTTTTTATTTTGGGTTGGATTGCGTACCCGCTTCAAAGCTTCTACGCGACCACATTAACTGCTCAACAATTACAAAGGCAATGAAGCAACATATTAACCAATGCCAAGCGAGTAACAGACTTCGTAATACCAAAATATCTAAAGGTATTCCCTTTAGCATATTTTTTTTATTCTTCATACTTTTAGTTTGTAAAGGGAAGGTCGTTTCTGTTAGTTCATGCTTATTCACATCTCATATATAGTATAATATCTTAGGGACTTCTTGTAGCACCATTTTCTTTTTGTTCTTCTAAAAGTAAAGTATCCAAAAGCTCTCGGAATAAAGCTTATAAAACTACACTTCTTTCACCTAGAAAGGATTAGCAAATGCAAAGTATGAAATTTTTTATTGTTTTAGTTAAGCATTTAGGATGGCATCGAAGTACATTGAAAAAAATGTAGAGCTTAATTTATGACTTTTTGTTGTTAAGTTGTCATTGTCTTAGTCTGAGATTAAGAGTTGTATACGGGGAACCACTTGATTATTTTAGTTCACAACTAAGCTCCAAACACTAATCTTGATTGATGTTAAGTTACTTTAGGAATTAAAGTAACTTTCTAAATCAGAAAAAGTTGTATTTCCGTACTAATCACCACCGTCATCTAGATGAAAACTTCCTGAGTAATACAAGATCTGAAATTGGAAACCTACCTTTGAAATGGAATTAAAGAAGATATTAATGAAAAAACTCTATCCAAAGAGAACAGATCCATAGGTGTATACTTATTTTGTCAGGAAAGAGATAAAACGCCTTAGGAAAAACATTCTAGGTTTGAATCCTCCGGACCCTTTGTCTCATCGTAAAGTTTGAGAGGCCTCCAATGTGTCCAACCATAGTAAGGAAAAGCTGGGGAAGTACACATATTTGAGTGAGAGTGTTATAGCTATGATTGAAGTGGGTAAAACTTCCTTTCCAGTTAAGTACAAGGCTAGAACTCTTATGCTTCTTAATGTATCTAGCCTATGATTTTGGGAGGGTCCTCTTACACCATATTCACGGTAACAAATGGTTTTATTAGCAAAGTGCTCCAGTCTTTGGAGGAGCTGCTCCACATCATTTACCCACGACATACAACACGATAAAATATACCGTAAAAGTTATTGAAAGAGGTGAATTACAGTTCACCCTAGAGAATATGAATAAAAACCTTTATTTTTTGATGAAAAACTAAAAACCTATGATTGTTAGTTTATCCTATATCCTTAATCATTCTAAAGGAGTACTTTGAAACTTTAATTTACTTTTTGTTTAGATTTGTTGCTAACCTCTCATTGCTCTCCAATTGATTTGATGTTATTTGGGATTTGCAAATATTTTTTAAGAGACGGGATACTCCATGTAACACTTGGGCACACACCCAACCTGTCACTAATGATATATACTGTATGTGTTGTAAAATCGGTCAAACCCAATATGGTGTCGGACATGAGCATAAAATCCTACTATTTAGTCTAAATTTAGTTTTTGCCAATGATGATTATATCCAATATTTGCATAGTTTCTTAGGTTCTATCTGTTATTGTAATTTCAATTCGTTCACCCTTTTATTTCGTTATTTTCTTTGTAGAGACAGTTGATAATTTCCTGCATAATATTTACAGCATCCTCTTTTGTGACACTCCTGAGTCCTGACAGCAGGTTGTCCAATTATATGCACCGTAATCGGTAGTACTTCACATTTGCAATTTATCCTTAAGCTTCATAAATCGAGAAAAACATCTCTATTGCACCTAAGCTCTCATTCCAGGTATATAAGATTAGTTCTTATTCTAACATGTATTTTATTCAATTTCTCTCCCTTTATCTTCAAATTAATTTTTTTTCCCCTGCTAATTTCGATACATGGTATCATTTCCATTATTGATTCCAGGTTTTGTGCATCCTGCTAAATGTTTAAATCTAAGCTCAATATCCAGAATTTAAGTTTTTTAACTATTTTGTTTCGTTTGCTCTACTTATAATGAGTATAATTTCAGTAACTCGATGTTTATCATGGTTGCTACAATAGAGATCGAACCTCTTAATCATCCCGCTCTGCATTTCAGGTATGAACTCCTTATCATCATTAACTTCTTACATATATTTTTATATGAAGATTTTTTCCCACGGGTTTCTTATTTAAAGTTGGAGATGATGGAAATGTCCGACTTTCAAACTATTCACAAAATTTGGAGAGAAAATGTCTAGCTGATCAACTGAAATAATTTTATTGTATTTCTGTATCGCCCCCCTCTGTAAGGTAATCCACTTTCTCAATTCGTATAGTTTTAACATGTTATTGTTTATGTTAAAATAGTATTGTTTGCGATCTACCCTAAGAATGTTGTTGTACATTGAAAGGTGGCAAACTTCTATCCTCGGATTAGTCAACAACCATTAGAATAAAGTGAATCTTTAGTTCTAAACCTCGGTGTGAAACTAATGGTTAGATATGAAAACTATTTTTTCCAAAGGAATAGTGGTAGCAAATTTATTATTTGATTCATACCCAAGGTTACGTTTTTTTTTTTCATTTCTATTATAACTTATCTTTGGGAATGTAAATCCAAGTTCACTTTTATAAAAGATACAATGGTGAAAATTATGGAGTTATGTGATGTGATATTAAAAATGGGTGTGGATTTCCCACCAGATAAATTTTACCTATCAAATTAACTTATTGTCGTACTGTTAGGAATGAAGAAGGTCACATATTGTCTATTTAGCTTATTGTTGCTAATGTTTTCTTTCAAGGTAACGCCCTGACTTAGTGGAGTTCATCATTATGGGCCGAGAAAGTTAATTTTATGATGTAAGTGTTGCTCTGACATATTACAAATATGGTTTAGGGTTCTTTAAGCTTGAGATGTGCGGGCGAAAAAGATCTTTAAAGTTATAATTTTGCCACCCATGTATGTAATCTTGATAAAAGGACAACTAATATGATTCTTTTATTTGAGGGAGAATCGATCCCCTAGAAATCTCAATGATGAGAGATAATGTACATATGTAGTGAAGCTGCGAAAAGTTCTTCCTTAAAGTAAGTTTTTTGGGATTTAATTACTTATACTTACAGAGAAAATTAGTCGTGCATCTTATACTAATTTGAATATATTTAACAATTTCCAGGATGAAAGCCACCATTGTTCCCGTGAATCTCAATGTGTCTTAATATCATGTTCATGACTAGCTTGAGTATACTGTGGATGGTAGACAATTCATGGAAGGTTAGTCTTAGAAGATGAACAACCTGGATACCTTAAAATACAATCACTTTTTAAGTTTTTTTACAGCCTACTATAACCCCTCTATGCTCAGTGGAAACAACTTCTGGCTTTCACTTATAGGGGGGAGAACAACTGCATCAAATAATCCTAGGCAAGGTTAAAATATGGAAAATTCCAGTTCTTACGAGTGTATTTGTTACACTGATTGCCAATGATCTTGGACATGTTGCGAACCTATTTTCACAAGTCTCACTATCTCATTATCTATCTCTATCTCAATTTCGTGGAGTATGAATGCCAAATACCTAAGCTCATCCCTGAATAGGTATTGTAATTCTCCCTCCAAACATGATGTACTAGAGCATGAAAGGCAACAATATCAACTTGAGTTGAAGCAACATCGTTTAGGTTTGTCCATTCGAATACCCCAGAAGTTCAGATAAGGGCCTACAAGTTTATATTTGTTACGAGTATTAGTCCAAAGAGCTTTTGCCATAAGCAATCTACAAACAGGTAATCACATTATCATTATATAGCTTATAAAAAAACATTTTGAGTAGTTGTGAAGGTGCCTTTCACCAAGTCTATCATCGGTATTGATGTAACCTTTGATAGCAATCCAGGTTATAACTTATTGTTGGGGTTTGCAAATCTGTGCCAACAACCTAATGTCAATTGATCCTTGGTTTCTTAGGTCTGAGTTAATTAAATATATAGGGGAACCAGCATAGGTACCCTCTGGAGTAGGTGTCTTGATAATCTTATTAAAAGAGTTCAGAGATAGAAGAGATAATGGGCAGGTTGGTTGTTAGGATGTTATCGAGTTAAAGGGAAGTATAAAGATATTATCTTTGAGTTTAGGTAGTTGCGATGAAAGAACGCTTAGTTTTATTTGTTACTACTTATTTTAGTATTTCCTTGATGCTTGGTTCTTAAATTTTTATGTGTAGGTGAGACCCAATCATATCATTAAGGTGTTCAAGTTAGTCAAGGAAAAGAAGATTCCACTCATCACGGTTGCATTAGGTGAAGCGGAGCCTCTAATGTCGTTAAATCACCAAGTGGGATCCTGGAAGCAGGGTCGTCGATAATACCAAAAGGTAAGACTTGAACCAACATACTAACATATATACTGTTATTGTTATGGGAAAAATGGGTGTACTACCTTTCATTGCCTAAACATGGGAGACATATACTGAGACAGTTATTTGAAATAACCTTTTACAGTTGTTTTCATTTCACAAGAACTTAGCTTGAAATAAGGGTTGGGAATGGACTAATTCATTTCTTTGTTTTTTTTTTTTTTTTGCCCGAAGAAGCGGTGCTTCTGTTTGAATCCACAACAATAGATATTGCCTTCATGTAGCTAGCAATATGTTGACTAAATTATGAGATTACGATTATTATTTTCATACTCAATAGATGTCTAACTCTTAAATGTTTTGTCTCATTTACGAGGACATTCAAATATGACTAATTATGATTATGAGGCTAAAAGCATATGGATCTTTAGCTCAAATGGCATAGCGCTTGAGAATAAAAGTATTTATATTAAGAAATGGAGGTTCAAACCAGGATCCTGCAATACTATAAGTTGAAAAAGATATTCAAATAGTTAAAAATAACAATCTATATCTATTAGTATGTTACTATAAGAAATCTTAAAACCAAATCTTTCATTACAAAAGATCCCCAAACCTCAACTTTCACATCACCTACAATGTATTTTTGTATTTTAAGGGTTTTACAACGATGTTTACATGCATGTGAAGCCCAGAATAGTTTAAAATCTAATGCACATAACTAAAAGTGTTCCTCATTTATGCATTTATCTGCCATTATGAACTTGAACATTCATGCGTAGAACGGGCTCATAACCTAATCTATATTATAAATCTCAGTTTTGTCCTACATGGCGCGAATGTCCTACATGTTTGTGATTGTTTGTCCTACGTTGCGTGATTGTCCAACGTGGCTGCAATTGTCCTACGTGACATGATATGAATCCCATTTGTAAACCTAATTAAATGCCTTGAAGAGGATTTTAAATTGAGTTACATGACTCATACATTTTACTCCTTGACTCTTCCTTAACCATAACCTATCTTTAAATCATATTAATCACACATTAAATGTATTAATTAGGGCACTTTCCTCTTCCTTTCCCTGTGTTACATAACTGTTGTTTCTTATAACTTCCTTCAAATAATGCATTTTCTATCTATAATGAACATTTTTCCAACTATTTAAAGAAATTATGGGAAATGAGTACTAGCTTCTTCTCTCTCGAAGAATATATCTTAAATTACTAAATTAGGTAATCTTTCTCTTTCTCCCTCTCTCGTTTGCATCAAATCTGATTAGGTTTTAATAATGGTTCTAACCAGGGGCGGAGCCTGAAATTTAGGAGTGGGGGTGCCGGGGGTTCGGGGGGCAAAAAAAAAAAAGGGTTATTTCGAAATTCATGGAATTTTGAATGCTACGCTTGCAATTATCATCATAAATAAACTATTTTAGCAAATGACAACACTATAAGATCAAATTTGGAGTAGTTTACCTCCTATTGTTGGTTGCGTCGTAGTCGTCCGCGACGATGTTCTGAAAGGGGAACATTTGGGAGCTATCAAGGGTTGAATAAACTGTTTCTTCTTCAGCTGAGATGAAATAATTTTTGAAAAGGGTTGAATGTTTGTTTTTGATGAAGAGAGTGATGAGGATTATCAGGAGACTGGAGGTATTTATTTGAATAAGAGAGATGAGAGAGGAGAAAGCCAAAGAGTCAGACTTGATGAAGATGTATTACTTTGTGGAGCAGTGTTGGAGTGGAGCTGGGCTTCAACTCAATTGGGCTTGGATGAGCTTGGAGTGACTGATAACTTCTTCTTTTTTAAAAGTTTTAAGGAAATTTGAAAAAAAAAAAGTGGGGGCGTCGGGCACCGTAGCCCCCCCCCCCCCCCCCCCTAAATCCGCCCCTGGTTCTAACGTATTTGTGCTTTGTGGTTTTCTTTGAATTTGTAGTAGATAATACAGGCAAGAAATGGATTCAATTATGGTTACTTTTAGCACATTTTAATCTCATTGCATCTTTATTTTAGGTTATTGCACAAAATGCGACTGAAATGGAAATGATGTCATAATTTTGATAAAAATTTCAAAGGTAAATTGAGTATCTATTGAATGTTTATAAGATACCATTATTTTCATAGTATATTATAAAACATTTTTATTTATACGGGTCTATGGCTCCCTCAACTCTTCCTTGCCCATTTTTATGGACATATTGCTAAGTTCATCTCTAACTTAAACTTAACTTCACTATACATGTAATATATTCAATGATCCAGAAGGATCTGAAGATCGAACCCCATCAAAAGACGTCAACTCTTTCGAACGAGCCTTGGAGCCATTCGAACGGGATATAAGAGGAACAACCTGGAGTTCCTAGAAGACCAGTTCGAGCTGAGCCTATTCGACCAATTTGAGCTGAGTCTATTCGACCTGGAGTTCCCAAAAGACAAATTCGAGCTGAGTCAATTTTTAGGCAAAAATAGTCAAGTCGTTCGAAATACATTTGGAGTTGTTCAAACGACCTGGAGATCCAGAAGACCAATTCACGTTGAGGCTATTTTAAGGCTTAATTTGGCCAGTTGTTCGAATGACCCATGGGTTCGTTCAAACGACTATTATATTCCTTCATTATTTTAAGCATTTCAAGGGCATAATTATCCTATTTTTGTAACTAGGAAACTTGTAACCCTCATAAAGGGGCAAGGCTAGGCAAGATGAAAGGATCTTAGATCAATCCAAGTTTTGTAAAAGAGACTGAGGGTTTGTAGAAGAATTTAATTAAAATCAAATTATTGAGCAATTAAAGATCTCAAAAGGGAAAATTATCCTGCCAACTGTTTGTTCTTCGCATTAATTATTCAATTTAAGTTACTCATAATTCAATTATGGATTATTTAACCAGATTATTATATATTTATTGACATGAATACTATAAACGTGGAAGCTAGATTCGTAAGAACAATCACGTGCTTATTCTAGGTTTAGAGAAACTAGGTTTCTACTAGAAGAACTCAAACTTTCATTAATAACTCACTGAAGAACAAATAACCCAGACCTCCCCTTTTATAAAACACAAGGGGGATTAGAATTAACAACCCTAATTCTAATCTAAATATAATTTTACTTAAGTTGGGAAAACTTTATCTTTAACCTTTTGTTGGCTAAACAAGAAAGTCCTTAAATCAACTTAGCATCTCTAGTAATGGAGACGTTTGAATTAAAAGAACATAAATATAAATAGTCTGTTGACGGTGAAAATGACCATTAGAGGATAATTCACCTCAAATTCCTCCCTCTGCGGAAGATTTTGACCACGAAATCGACAAGTTTTTAAAACATCACGGAACTCGAAACTTTTTGATATGGCATACCCATCTTCAAACTTCAAATTCTGCCACAAAATTTATCGTAAACCAAGGTCATACCTATGTGCGGGGGTACAATGTTGTCACCAACATCCCTACGTCAATTGTCGTCTAAAATTAAAAGCTAGAAAATTAATATGGTTCGCTCCTCGAAATTTGTTACAAAACTTTCCCCAAACAGATCAACGATCTATAGGTCTGAGAGGAGCCTGTCCCGTAGAAGATTCAAGTCCTTTGTCGGGTGCCTCATACTTGGGTGACAGCTTGTTGGCTGCCGAAGTTGTCTAGGCATGATAATTGTGCATGTTAATGGAGTTAGTTAGTGTTTAAGCATGTACACCACAACTGAGTTGTTGAAGGTATGTGAGATGCATGGTGGACCCTTTAGTATGGGTGCACCCCAACTTGTATCTCCATCATGACTATGACGACACTCCTCATCTTCAATCAAGTGTTTCTTGCTCCCCAAACGACATCGATCAACATCAGCCTTGCTCTTTCTTGTAAAACCGGCAACCTCTCCAACTAGGGTGTTTATAACGGCTTGAATTATGGCCAAATAATTAATCAAAGGAGTCCCCTGCCCTCCGTTAGGTAATCCAGTGTTCATTTCTATCATTGTCGCAATCGTATTTGTGATCAAAAACTCAACCAACGTTGTCTTCATTGTTAGGTTTTGCTGCAGACTTGATTGCTGCCTTGAATGGGATCGGGCCTGGTTGAGCTAGTTTGGTTGGGATATTTACATCTCGATTTATGGCCTGAAATGAGTTGGTTCCTGGGATTGGGCTTAAAGAAACAAGCACGTGTGAGGCACGTGGAGTCACGAAAGGCCAATCCAACTGTATGCCAAGTACGTGATTCATGTCTTTGGTCCTGCCTCTGCCCGTGCCTCATTTGCTCTGTAGCATGCCATTGGGCATGCTTATTGGTGTGCTCTACGTGTCAATCTCGTACCCAGCAAGCATGACTTGCACGTGCTATTGGGTCTCTTCTTCTTCGATTACCCTCTATGTTTGTCACAACAATTATTGGTTTGCCACGCCGTATTTTGGTGACCGAACACCCAAAGAAGAACTTTAAGCAATTCCAATCATTTTACTGATGAATTCGTTGTCCCCTTTTGTAATTTTGCTTTCTTCCACAACGAGTTCACCTGCAATTGTCGGCGATTTCACAACTTTGATATGGAACTCTTCTTCAATCGTAGAAATGGGTTCGTCGTTGCTATCGAATAAATCGTTACAGCACCACTCCTCACTCTCTTTAAACCTTCTGATCGGCACATCGATTGGTTCAAATTGTAGAAACCAATCCTCATCTGGGTTTATAATCTTGATGGGATATGCTTCCCAGTGTTGTTGGGCCTTCTCTTCGTGCAGGCCATTTGTTTAGTTGTTGGTTGTCGTGGTCGTCCCTTCGGCTACGGCTTAGATTTTGATTCCCTTACCATTGCAAGCCTCAGTCTCGACACCTAGACTTGCAAACGGATTGTTGAGATCGTCGCTCCTCGTGGCGATGCTTTTCTCAAGAGAGAAGTTTTATAGTATACCCAACGGAGGTGGCTGGGGGGGATGGAAAAAAGGTTCTATTTCCAAAAGCCTCGACAAGCTTATCCGATATCCTCGCCACATCTTGAGCGAGTGTAGGTTTCTTCATTGCGGGTCTTACACGATACATCTTGCTCTTGACACTTACTATACCAGGATCTTAATGCATCATTGGTACCAATTGATGCGAATACTACGAACGCGGAAGCTAAATTCGTAAGAACAATCACGTATTTATTCTAGGCTTAGAGAAACTAGGGTTTCTACTAGAAGAACTCAAACTTTCATTAACAACTAACTAAATAATAAATAACCTAGACCTCCCCTTTTATAAAACACAATGGGGATTAGAATTAGCAACCCTAATTCTAATTTAAATAGAATTCTACTTAAATTGGGAAAACTTCATCTTTAATCTTGTATTGGTTAAACAAGCAAGTCCCTAAATCAACTTAGCATCTTCAGTAATGGAGAGACTTGAATTAAAAGAGCATAAATATAAATAGTCCGTTAACGGTGAGAACGACCATTAGATGACAATTCACATCATTTATATAGGTCATGTTGTTTATTAGAGAGTAATTCAGATCGATGATAAACACTTCCTTTTTAAGGGAAAGTTTAATTTTATTTTATTTTTTTCTAGAAACTGAATTTTTAATTTTGTGCACTTTTGTTGGGATTTTACAGAGAATTTTGAGCACCATATCTCTTAATTAATTTTTATAAGTAAATCATGCGATCATTGATAAAAATGTTTCCAAATAGCAAACCCAACTCTAGAACCTCAAAGGATATGTCATTATCTTTTGTTTAGGCTTGGATACAATTAAAGGTCTTTCATTGGAAGCATAATTCGGGTGTGTTACTTTCTAGAACTATTTGCATAAATTATTTTTATGATTTATTTAGAGTTTGTGTAGCACTTTTCTTGAAAAAAAAATCATAGTTTTCATAGTATTAAAATTCAATATCCCCTACATTATTTTTCTTCCATCTTATTGGTTGTCGGGGATTTTGTTCGATTTTTGAGTATCTTCTCGAGGAGGTTCATAACTAGTTGTTTCCCTCGTCAATAGAAATATGGAGGGTAAGCAATTTCCCTTGGCCACCATTTTTCATGGCAAATGCTTTATTATATGGATTGAATCTAGGAATATTTGCGTATGTGCAGCATTTTATCCCCAAATTTTGTTGTTTCATATTTTTGTTAATTGTGATTGTTGGAATTGTTTTAACTTCAAAATATGGCTTTAAATGTTTTATCCCACATTGGAAATAAAAATTAATTTCTATTAGTTTTTATATCTCTATTTCCTAGTTGGATTTAAAATCTACTCTAGGAGTGTGTACACTCTAGCGAGATGCTTCGCATCGAGCGCGACTCGCGCACCCGTGGGCGAATGGGCGTTTGAGGTACATTTAGATGCTTGCCGCAGTCGTGGGGCGTGGGCTTAGTGGACTTGGGTCTGGAACAAACAACCTCTTGGACTTCTATATCTGTTAGAGTCTGTAACTAGTTATATCATTATTGGGGATTAAGTGTGACTTATTAATACTTATGTATTAATTAAGCAGTGTGAGATTTTGCTGTTTCATATTTTTGTTCATTGTGATGTGCACTCCTCTCTTGATCTCCCTATAGCATATGAGATTTAGCCGGATAAATTCCAATTTCTTTCTTACTATTCTTTGATCAATTTCCTTCTTTTAAATATTCAGGCTTTCTCTCACGGTGTCTACATGCAAGCTTTGGTCTGCAATTGGAGTTACTATGGAAGTTCTGATTGTATCATGTTACAAAAATAAAATAAAAAATTCTTAGAAAATACGAAGGTTACTATTTTAGGATGACTTACAACTTTATCTTTAACTATTTTTTTCTCATCATTTCGGTCTCGAGCTTCTTTTTATATATTTGTGGATTTGCTTCATATTTTTTTCATGTTTCCGGAGAGGGGAATAGTTGTACCAAACATTACTTTCACAAAGAACAAAAGTTATATGCTTCATACTCCAGAATTGCTATAAGAGCCTTGCAATGATGTTGGGGGTCGGTAATCATCTGGGTTCTTCTAGATATTTAATTCTTAGAGCTAAAATCTTAATAGTAGCAATCATATTGAAAAATTTATCTATCTGATACACCTTATTTTTCCCGTAGACTATTTTCTTAAAAAATAAAATTGTAACCTTACTTTGCAGTCCCCAATGGAGAACGGTTACTGACGTATAAAGGTTACTTGAGCATATTGATCACTGGCAGGGGCGAAACCACAGGTAGACTCACTCGGTCTATAGCCCGGGGTAAAATTTTGGGAAAAAAAAAACTAGTTTCATACTTTCATTTGAAGTTTCTCTCTCTGCACTCTTTCCTCCTAGACCTCCTCTGTTCTCTCTCACACAAAAGCCCTCACCAAAGATCAACAAAAATGGTGTCTGCATTTCATCAGTTACAATGGATGTTCTTCCTTGCTTGATTTTAGTGGGTTTATTTTATTTTTTGGGTTTTTGATAAATGGGGTCTCCTGCAATGCAACACCTGAGCTTGCTTGGTTTAGTTTTTTTTTTTTTTTTGTGGATTTTTTTGAGCTACTTGGGGGTAAAAATGGGTTCTCTTGTAACCCTTTATTTGCTTATTAGTTAATTTTTTCCTGATTTATGTGGACTGTGGAGTATTTGGGCATAATGGGGTTTCTGCAAGTTTGCAACCCCTTTGTTTGATGGGTAACATGGGTTTAGTGTTATTTCCCTGATTTTTGTAGCTACTTTGGATTTATTTTTTTGTGAATGATTTTCTATTGTTATTTCTAGTTACAAGAGAAGAAACATAGTTAATGGGTTTTTTTTGCTTCCAATTTTTGCTTGTTTTTTCTTGGATTAAATATAATCAAGCTGGGTTTTTGTTTATTTTGATTTTGTTCTGCATTTTTTAGTGAGCTTAATTGTGCTAAATATTGAGATTTTTGGGGCTATTAGATCCTGACCTTGTCAATGAGAGTGGTCATCAGGTACAAAGTTGGATAAAAAAATGAAATCTTTTTTATTTGTTCTAGTTTTCTTGCTTTTGTTCTCTCTTTTTGTTAATGCATATTTTTATTTTTTGTTTTGTGTTTGGATAATCTCTTTTGTTCTCTCAAACTCTATCAGGTGAAACAATTGTTCATGGTAGCATTTGCTAAATTAGTTATGGCTCTCTCAGGAATCACTAGATTTACCAGGTAGATATAGTTTTTTCTTTAGAATAAATTATTTTTATCATGATTATGTTTGAGATATGTTAATAACTTGTTTAGTATACGTAAAGAAATTACGTAATTAATCAATAATATTAATAAATATCCCTCTAAAATTACTAATATACTCTAAAAAAAAATCTCGGGCAAGCCCCCGAACCCCCGTAATATCTTAGCCCCCCCAACCTAGAATCCTGGTTCCGCCCCTGATCACTGAGTAAGCGGGCTTGAGTATTAGAAGCTTACTGTATTTATATTGATCCTACGAAGAAAAGATTCGGTTAAGAAGGGGTACCTTGAGAATTACTTAATTATTATTATCTTTTCTTCCAAATGCTTTGATCAAATTGGATTTAAAAGGTACAAATATCAGGTAAGAATGCCCAAAGACGGATTACATTATATTGAAAATAAGGATGAGAATAGATTTGTGAAGCTACAGTCACCGATGGTTAAATCATGGCTGTAGATCGTGTAATTAATCCAATTTCGTAGGTGTTTTGGAAGCTGGGATTTAAGATGAGTCAGGTATGTTTAGTCTTCGCCCCCCATCTTTCAAAGCTAAGAGATTATAATCATGGTTGTAGATCATGTAATTAATACAATTTCGTAGGTGTTTTGGAAGTTGGGATTCAAGATGAGTCAGGTATGTTTAGTCTTCGCCCCCCATCTTTCAAAGCTAAGAGATTATAAGACCTTGGATTTGATGTGATTATAAAGCTGTTATTTTGTATCATATCAAGGAGTTCCCATTCTACAAATGGTTTCTCACCTATCTCATTCGGGTTTCAGAGACCAAAAGATGTCGTGGTGAATGAGAAGAACGTCTTGATCTCTTTCTATATATATAGAAGTTCATGTTCAAATCTACTTTGGCATTCTTTTCTTCAAAATGTTTAGATAAATGTGTAATAGAGGTTCTTAATTTATTTATTTTCCTTCTAAATCTTTCTTCATGCAAGGAGGAAGCCACTACTGTCAATCAAACTACAGATTGAAAAAGTCTAAGCACAGTAACTACACCCCAAGCTCGAAAAACTTTAGAGCAGTGTGAGGCAATACAATATCAAAATTCGGCATACTATTCGTATAAATTCGATTGGAGTATAAGTTGGAAAAAAATAAATTATATTATTATTTTTCTGTTGAGCATTTTATGTATATTGATTTTGTGTGCTATACATTTACTTTCCATATACAGTAAATGATTTTACATAAAGGAGTAAAGGTGATTTCTTATTAGTTTGTGAAGTCTTACAATTTCAATTAGTTCAGAAGTAGGTTTTTGCGGTGAGACTTATACCAATATTAGGTAGCATCTTTGGATTCCATAATGTATTTTTTAATGCATAATATGCATTTGTTATACCAATTTCGTCCTATTAACTTTATTTGACTATTATTAATATACGCAGTTTTTCCCCTTATCAAGGTTAAACTGGACGTGTCGTGTGCTATATTAATCCTACATATTTATGCAAGTTTTACTATAACTATCTACATTGTGCTTTTTCAAGTAAGCCCAAAGCAAGATGTTTATAATAATATATTTATGTATATAACAGTTCTTAAGATAGATAAACACATATTATCATCCCAAACTGATTGACAAACATATTGAAGTCTTTATTAATTACGAAGATGCCTTATAAACCTAAACATTCGTGCGTAGCACGGACTCATAACCTAGTAGTAAATATAATGCAAAAAGTTCAAACCCTATAAAAGTGACGAATTCAAGAAATCCACAACAAGCAAAGTCAATCTTAAATACTACAATCCATATCCCTTATCAACATTCACTGAATTATATTATTCGAGATACTCGATCTTCTTGCTCAACTCATTGAGCTTTTCCATCCTAAATCTCTCACTTTCACTTACTAGCTGCTTAGAAAAGATCATAAGAGAAAAAATTGCAAATAAATACCAGAAATTAGAATTGAGATTTACAAGACCGTAAGAAAAACTTATATGTATTATGTGTATTTACCTCCATTAACCTGGTGACTAATAGACCTTTCTCTTTGTTCTTCTCATTCAAAGCCTCGAAAGCTTCCTTATACTCCTTCTCCTGTAAATAATATTGTCACGTTTATTGAAATTTTCACATTAATTAGTATGTTATTTGCAAATTGCAACTGCAAATGATTTACCTTCTTTAGGCAGCTTTGGCCTAATGGCTTTAAATCACGGTTAATTGTTTCGATTTTCTTTTTCACAATAGTGGCCTCTTTTCTCATTGGATCTGTCAATGCTTCAAGCTCCTGTAAGTTATTTTAGAAAACTTTAGCATTGCCGTATTTATTCACACAAAAAACACTTATATGGAGTCATAACATGTTACAATTCTCCATAGGAAATTCCGTAAAACAACGCAAACCAGCACTTTAACTCCCGTGGATTCCAGAGATTATTAGACTTTGTACTAATTGTACTAGGATGATCCTGATATAGATGTTCCTTGTGTCTCAAATCCAAGACAAAAATCACCAATACGTAATATATTAATTGTCATATTGAAATAATAGATATCTTAATAGCTATTGATTATATATATACATAAGCTTACATCGTGAATATTTGCCAATCGTTTTGTTTCTTCTTCAACGCGACCCAATTGAGCACGAACCTTCTCCCTTACGGCCACCATCTTCTTCTCAATCTCTTCTTCCTTTGCTTGGAACGTAGTTAGAGCTAATCGTGACAAGTCCTCTTCATTATCTTCCATTGAAAAACTCCCACCGCGACTAATAATGTTTCCTGAGTTCTTTGGTTGCTGTGTTTGCATTTCTTAACCTCAACAGACACTTCTCTTGTTTTGGACTTCTCTCTTTATCATTTTATAACTTCTCTTTTGCTTTTGCTTTAGAAAAATGTCTCTCTTTCTCCTATGGTCCTATTCAAAGGTTCTTATAAACAATGTTGGTTGTCTACCAACCCTTAAAAGGAAGAGCATCATTTAATCCACTCTTTGATGGATATTTTCTCCGAAAGTGTGAAATTTTCTTATAATCTCCCACTTGATAATCACCCTTGAAATGTACTTAGTTGAGATATTATCACCTTTTCATCTTTATCCTTCTGGACCTCTTTTTGGATAAGACAAATATTTCACAACTTATTGGTAAGTTGGCAATTCATCTAACTACTAAGTAGTTCCCAAGATATGAGTGACAGAAGCCCATATGGAATGTGTGCTTGCAACATCGATGTACTTGTGCACCAATTTCGCGGTGTTTGTTGGTATTTACCCCTTACGCATATGATTGTTATATGTTCATGAGTTCCTCAAATATAAACCGCGCTGTTAGTCACACTTAAGGTTATTTATTTGGCATTGAAATGCACCTTCTCCTGGCAGGAGTAGGGCTTGATGGTCAGAAAGAGGTGTAATGAGATAAACATATTTTGAAAGAGGGTTGGTAGATGTTCAATGTTCACCACCACCACAGAGAGACTACTTAGGTCAGAAGCCTTGTTGTGGAGTAAACAATAAGGGCTCAGCTGTACAAAGGAAAGTGATCCTTTGGAACAAAGATACAGAGTAGGAAAGGGCTAAATGAGAAGTTTAGTATGCAACTTTGTTGTTCTGAAACTGTCACTGATTCTAGTTAAATGGTTTCTCCAAAAATGTTCATCTGCCGCCCCATTTGTGTGAGTGAAGTTTCACCATGTTTTAGATTGTAAGTTTTTGGCGATAGTTAACGTAGATAAAACGTTTTTACCATGGTTTATAGGCTTTAATCTACATGATGAGCATACTATTAGAATTGAACTATTAGAAGTGGAGGTTCCATCTCAAAACCAATTGGCAATGAGAGGAGTAGCCCCAGGATCTTACATTTTAAGGTGCAAGGCTATGTGTCCCATAAAATTTTATCGTTCGATCTTTACTTGCATGAGGCTAAGGGAATGGACATGAGTGTTTTGGTTCTCCCCATGGGTGGTTGATCGTGGGAGGACCTGGTCCAGACATCTTCTTGTTAAATTCAATTCCAACTCACATCGAGCTTAGCTTATGTTGATGTAACAACTACTAGAAACAATACTTGAGACGTTCTTAAGAATTTCATTAGAGACGCATTACTAGAAGCCATTTTCCTTAGAGATCAAATTTATGTTGCCAATGGTATATGATTTCTTTTTGTTTGTGATATTATCAGCCTGAAGTCCACAGAAATTTCAACACTAAGGGTACCGACATCCCTCCTTATTTATTTAAGCATAATTGAGCTTTACCTAAATTACCTTATTTGAGATAGCGGGCGATCTTTTCTCATTGTTTTACGACATCATTGTGTGAATATTATATCCTATCAAAGTGGTGCAACTGGAGATGACCCTACAAGATGAATTTAGGTACAAGGAACTGGCAGTTGTCTGGTTGTGGTGACCACACTATCAAGAACTCAAGCGAAATTGTGTCCATTAATGGGATGATTGGAGATCCTCATGGTGAAGATAATACTTATCGTAGAATGGGAGCATACGATTTTTTTTATGTTACGTACTGTAGAAATAAATGGAACCACATTATAGCTTTCCCCGATACAAAATTGCAAGCAAAAGAACTAGTATAGAAAGTGTAGAACAACAGCAGCACTCTGGTAATCGGTATGACAGCAATGCATAAGTAATACTCCGGTAAACCGCAAAACAGTAATAGTAACAGCAGAAAAAGAAAGGCTCGAGGAGTGGATCGCAGTTTCTTTAAAGAGTATTTCGACCTACCCCAGGTACAGGTAACAACGGTCTGATCTCTTCCCAGGATACAACAAGCAGTATGATGGATATAGTAGCTTCAGTACCGGAAGTCTACGTACAATAAGTAATTTGCACCTCAGGGAAACTGTTAACAAAGACAAAAGAGAGAGAGAGAGAGAAAAAAAAAAAAAACAGAGAGAGCTCAAAAACACAGAGAGAGAGAGAGAGAGGGAAAATGAACTGTTTGTGCTTTATGTTTTGGTATGAATACGAAAGAGGTGTTATGACTCAGTCAAGCTATTGTTAATATCTCAGAGAGATCATAGGAGCAAATAATGTAACTGAGTTAGTACCACCTTAAGTGGGATCTCCTCTCTTGTAAATGCTCTATTTAAAGGGTAATCCCCGCAGTGAAACACTATTAGTTTGCATTTTGTATCTCTATTCTCATTATAAACTTCACATGGTATCAGATATCTAAATCCACCACCACCACACAAAGACTCCATTTTTTAACCCTCAACATTACGATTGAATCTTCTAGCCCTTTGTATCTTCACTACTCCGACAATCCCGGCTTGACACTCGTGTCCCAACCACTCTCCGGTGATAACTATGCTACATGGAATCGGGATATGAATATTGCCCTTAGTGCAAAAAACAAAATAAGCTTCGTTGATGGTTCGATAGTTACTCCTGCGTCCACCTATTGTGATCATTCCCCTTGGAAACGATGTGACGATATGGTCAAATCGTGGTTACTAAATTCGTTGTCAAATGCAATTTTTGACAGCGTCATCTATGCTTCCACTGCTCAAGAGATCTGGACAGAACTCCAGGATCGTTATAAGCAAAGTAATGTTCCCGGAATCAATCAACTTCGACGCGAAATCGTGTTATGCTCACAAGACAATCTTTCAATCGCTGGTTACTTCACCAAGCTGAAAAGTCTTTGGGATGAATTGCCATCTTTAATGGTAATTCCCACATGTTCATGAGGTGTCGCAAAGGCGATACAAACATATTAACTACAGTTATACCTCACTGAATTCCTGATGGGGCTCCATGAAAGCTATAGTACTTTTCGTGGACAAGTTTTGGCCATGGACCCGCTACCAACGGTAAATAAAGCTTACTTGCTTGTGCTTCAAGAAGAAAAATAGCGCTCGCTTGCAACTCAGCTCCCAAGCTTAACAGAATCTGCTACCCTAGCAACGTTCTCTAATACTCGAAACCAACACCTACCATCTTGTGACTCTAATGATCAGTCCAAACCACGAGAAAATTGACGTCTTCGCCCTACATGTGACCACAGTGGATGGGTTGGCCACACGAAGGAGAAATGTTTTTTCCTCCATGGATATCCACCTGGTCGTCGTTTACATCAAACTTGGAGCAACTCCAAGAACAACAAGTAGAAGTAGGATGCCTCTCCCTCGAGCACTCAACCGTTAACCCCGGAACAATACCAACAGTTATTGACCATGCTCCGCGAAGGTACAACACAACCTTGTGCAAATTTCACAGGTAAATCCCCAATCACTCTTAATGTCTCAACAGTAAAGCACTTTTGGATTATAGATACTGGAGCTACCGATCATATGGTATTTGATCCTTCGTTTTACCATAATTCTATTCCCAACCCCACAATACCACCGGTTAGCCTCCCAAATAGAACTTTAGTACCTGTCAGCCATATTGGATCTGTTCACCTTACACCCGCTATCCACTTACATAATGTTTTATGCGTTCCATCCTTTGGTTTCAATCTCCTTTCTGTTAGCAAACTTACATCATACAAAACTTGTTATGCCTACTTCACTCATGATACTTGTACTTTTCAGGACCTACACTCGAAGACGATGATTTGTGTAGCTGAACAAGGCGGTGGCCTATAATACTTTTACACTCCAATAAACCAATGTTACCACTCCCAAATAAATTTAGTTTCATTTTATGTCTGGCATTGGCGTTTAGGCCACCTTTCTATGAATCGTTTAAAAGATTTATCTCGTACAAATAATGAAATTACTCCTTTGTCTACATGTCATTGCAATATATGTCCCCTAACTAAGCAAACACGATCACCATTCCCATTAGGCCATATAACAACTACTCGACCTTTTGACACCATTCATTGTGATATTTGGGGTGGGTATTTCATACCTTCGACTACCGGAGCTCGATATTTCTTAATTATAGACGACTTTTCCTGTTCTACTTAGATATTTCTAATGCGCTATAAATCTGAAACACAATCCTTACTCCAACAATTCTTTGCTCTTGTTCAGACTCAATTTCATCATAAAATCAAAATCCTCCAATCAGATAATGGAGCTGAATTTCATTCCATGAAACACTTCTTTCAACACAAAGGCGTCATCCACCAAACTAGTTGTGTTGGAACTCGCCAACAAAACGGAGTCGTGGAATGAAAACATCGACACCTACTTGAGGTTGCGCGAGCATTGTGATTTCAAGCAGCACTTCCTTTACATTTTTGGGGAGAATGTGTCCAAACGGCTGTATATCTCATCAACCAATTACCTATACCACTGTTAGCAAATAAAACCCCATATGAGCGCCTCTTTTAAAAAACACCCTCGTATAATCATCTCTGAGTCTTTGGTTGTCTATGTTATGTATCAACCCTCTAGCACAACCGTGACAAATTTTTACCTCGATCCCGACCATGCGTCTTTGTTGGATACCCATATGGTCAAAAAGGATATCGAGTATTTGATCTCCAATCCGAGACTATATTCACAAGCCGTAATATCGCCTTTCATGAACATATTTTTCCTTTTAACAGTAACATTCTCACCCATTAACCACAACCTAACTACCCTACCATTACCAGTTCATGATATCTCCAGCTCATATACTTCCCCAACGACTCCACACGAAATACCACCTCCAAAAAGCCCTTCAAATACCTCAACACATGAAATACAAACCGCTGAACCCAG
Source organism: Kingdonia uniflora (assembly GCA_014058105.1). NCBI lineage: Eukaryota > Viridiplantae > Streptophyta > Magnoliopsida > Ranunculales > Circaeasteraceae > Kingdonia > Kingdonia uniflora. The sequence continues at coordinate 8,533,462 of JACGCM010000816.1, read as the reverse complement.
GGAGATAACCACTACTACTCCCATTTCTGAACTTGTATCCAACCATGTCAGCCCCAACCCTGATCCTCTTCCTTCCAAAAGGACATGCAATCCACCCGGCTATTTGAATGACTATGTTGCAAACCTTCCTTCACCTACTGGGTTGTTGAGGTGCCCTTCGTCGCCTTTAACAACAAATCAAGTAAGAGGTACTCATCATCCTTTAAGTCATTATATCTCTTATGATAAGTTAATCCCCTACTCACAGACATTTTGCCTCAGCTATTTCTTCGATTTTAGAACCTACTTTATTTATACAGGCTATACAAAACCCAAAATGGTGAGATGCAATGGAAAGAAAATACCGAGCACTTGAAGCGAATAAGACATGGGTCTTAACCACCTTACCAAGAGGCAAAAACGCTATAGGTTATAGATGGGTCTACAAAGTCAAATATCGCTCTGACGGCTCCATTGAACGATACAAAGCGCGCCTTATTGCCAAAGGCTGCAACTAACAAGAGGGATTAGACGACCATGGGACATTTGCTCCGGTGGCAAAACTAGTCACTATTAGAACTCTCATTGTAATAGCTTATGTGCGCAAATGGCCCTTACATCAGCAGGATGTACAAAATGCCTTCTTGCATGGGGACTTACATGAAGAAGTGTACATGAAAATACCACCCAGATTTTTTTGAAAGGGGGAGCAACGAGTATGCCACCTTAAGAAGTCCTTATACGGCCTTAAACAAGCAAATCGACAATGGTTCACCAAAATTTTGATAAGCTTAAAAGATGTCGGGTTCCATCAATCAAAGGCCGATTACTCTTTATTCACAAAGTAATCCTCTCAAGAGCTCACTTGTATCCTTATTTACGTTGACGACATCATCCTTACTGGAGATAATGCTTAGGCCATCTCAGATCAAAAGTCATTTCTTCACCGCCGATTCCACATCAAAGACCTCAGTCCCTTGAAGCATTTTTAGGCATCAAAGTTGTTCACTCATCGGATAGAATATGTATATCATATCGAAAATATACATTTGAAATCTTGCAAGATGTGGGGTTACTTGGAGCTAAACCCGTCACTTTCCCAATGGAACAAAATGTCCAACTCAGTGCTAACAGAGGAGAAACTCTTTCTGATCCAACACTATATCAGAGGTTAATTGGGCGTCTTATCTACCTCACAATAACCCATCTGGATATTGTTTTCTCACTGAACTTACTCAGCCAATTCATGAATAAACCAACAAAACCGCACCTTGAGGCCACTTTAAGGGTGCTCCGGTACCTTAAACATTCTCCGGGCCAAGGTATTCTGCTATCATCCCATAGCAGTTTACAACTCCAAGCCTTTTGTGATTTGGACTGGGATGGATGTTCTGACACCCGTCGCTCTACTACAGGCTACTGTATCTTTCTTAGCAATATTTCTCCCATTTCTTGGAAAACTAAGAAACAAATTACTGTGTCTCGTTCCTCCGCTGAAGCTGAATATATATCGATGGCCTCAACATCTTACAAAATCACTTAGCTCAGTTACTTACTTCGGGACCTTGGCGTCAGTACACGTCAACCTGTACTGTTATATTGCGATAACCAAGCCGTACTTCACATTGCTTCAGACATTGTCTTTCACGAACGCACGAAACATATTGAATTTGATTGTCATTTTGTTTGGGAAAAGCTTAATGATGGCACTATTTAGACCTCATATATTTCAATAAATAACCAAGTTGCAGATCTCTTCACTAAAGCATTAGGGGATCAACAATTTCATTTTCTCATTGGCAAGTACAGTGTTCTTGACATCCACACCCCAACTTGAGGGGGAGTGTTATGACTCAGTCAAGCTATTGTTAATATCTCAAAGAGATCATAAGAGAATATAATATAACTGAGTTAGTACCACCTTAAGTAGGATCTCCTCTCTTGTAAATGCTCTATTTAAAGGGTAATCCCCTCAGTGAAACATTATTAGTTTACATTATGTATCTTTATTCTCATTATAAACTTCACAAGAGGTATTTATAAGGTTTATTAATTTATAACGTCTCTCTCCCAACTTTACTCTAATGTGCATGAGTTCTAAACTCAGTCGTGAGTACGTGTTCCTTCAGAATAGTTCTACTAGTTGTTGAACGTGTAGGAGAGACCAAGCCAAGTCAAAGTTTAAGCCCAATCCCAAAATAAATGGATAACTTTTTAATAAAAAGAATAGGGTAAGCCTAGCCCAACCCCCCCCCCCCCCCCTATACACTCTTTCTTAGTCGCATGTTATACACATGTCAAGTGAGTACTACCTTATATGTTTAGTTCCACTATATTTTACAAACAATGTGGGACTAAACTTTTAGGTTATAGTTTGGGTACAAAAATCACATGGCTATGAAAAGGAGTTCTATAATAATGACCAAGAGGTCAGGTGATCAAACCCATACGAAGAGAATCATTTGTTTTCCCTTAAAGTTTTTGAAAATCTAACAATCCCCCACTTAAAAAAAATTCCAGAAGGAGAAAAGAAATGATAGTATAGTTTTGATATGCAGAGATGTACTTAAGTAAAGGTGTCCTCAGACTTGAACCTTTAAGTAGTTGACAATCTTTAACGTATAAGAATAATAAGTGATCAGAATCTTGAACTCATTATTCATTTTTATACAGTGAAGAAAACTACATACAACCCTACAAGGTGCAAGTTCTAAATGCCATTACATTTCGACCATGTGCTTAATCTCAATATAGGTGAAGGATTTAGAGAGTTTAGCCCAATTCTCATAGGAAGCTGTTACACTTCCACAATCACCTTGGTGAGTCTATGAAGAGTGTTCTTGTAGCTAGATACCTACCCTACTCAAAGAATGAAATATAAACTTATTAAGAGTTTAAGAATCTCAGCCTCACAGTCACTTCAAGATGTCATGCATATATACATTATGTACAGCGAGACGAACTTTAGAGTGGCAAGCTCCTTAATTGTATGATTATATATCACAATAATTTATTTTTCCCATTAAACCTATTTCTTGGGATTTCCAGTCATTTAGGTTAGGTTTCTACCACTTATGATTCAATAACGGGCTTTAGTTTAATTCCTAAGGATGTGCTCCAAACTTTGTCATGAGATAGTCCTTTCATCAAAGGATCTTTCAAGTTGTTTTTTGATCTTATAAAGTCCACTATAACAGTACTAGATGTGAGAAAACCTCGTATCGTACTGTGCTTGCGACGTATCGCTAATTTTTTACCATTATAGTAATTGTTTCATACTCTGGCTATCGCAGCAGTACTATCCGAGTGGATTAAAATCAGTGGTATAAGCCTACTCCATAAAGGAGTATAAGACAATAGGTTTTTCAACTAACTTGCCTCCTCACTAGCTGCAGCTAGTGTTACTAACTCATACACCATAGACGACTGAGCCAAAATCGTTTATTTCATGGATCGCCCCGCCAACTATACTAAACACGTATCCGCTGGTGGCTTTAGAATCATCTGAAAATGAGTTTTAATCTGCATCGCTAAATCTATCAAGGACTGCGGGAAACTTCTGATAGTGTAAACTCAAGTTAATGGTCTTTTTCAAGTACCGCATAACTCGATCAATAACACCCCAGTGTGTCAAACTTGGTTTACTTGTGAATCTACATAGAACCCCTACATCATAAGCTATATCAGGTCTAGTATTGTCTTTAGCATAATAAAGACTACCGATAATACTTGATTATTCTTTCTATCTAACTGCCTGCCTCAAGTTCCTTAAAAGTTTAACTTGTATATCACAAGGAGTACAAGCAGGTCTACAGTCAAAATATGTGTACTTCTTCAAGATCTTCTCAATATATAATGAGATTGATCAAGAGTAATACCAGTGTCTGTGTGTGTGATCTTCATACCTAAAATTACACTAGCCTCGCCTACGTCCTTCATATCAAAGTTATCATTAAGCATGCTTTTGGTCTCAAAAATAATATCAAGGTTAGAGCCAAAGATAAGAAGATCATCAACATATAGACAAATAATTATAAAACTTTTACCATATACTTTATAATATAAGCATTTATCAACAACGTTAATCTTAAAACCATTTGAAAGAAGTAATTGGTCGATTCTGTCATGCCACTGTTTTGGAGTTTGCTTTAGACCGTATAAGATCTTGTTCAGCTTGTAGACTTTGTGTTCCTCACCAGGTATCATAAAGCCTTCAGGTTGATCCATATATAATTCTTTTTCAAGCTCCCCATTTAAAAATGCAGTTTGTATATCCATTTGGTGAATAATCAAATTGTGCATGGCAGCAACGGCCAATAATACTCTAATGATTACCACATAAGTAACTGGGGAATATGTGTTGAATAAATCAATATTTTCCTTTTACACATATCCCTTTGCTACAAGTTTTGCCTTATATTTATCTATAGTACTATCTGGCTTAAGTTTTCTCTTTAAGATCCATTTGTACCCAATGGAACGACTACCGGGAGATAAGTTAACTAAATCCCAAGTTTCATTTGTAGTAAGAGAATCCATTTTATCATCAATGGCTTCTTGCCACAAATCAGCGTCACTTGAGGTTAATGCTTCACTGATAGTATTGGGGTCAGATTCTAAAGTATGTACAACATAATTATTTCCAAAATTCTCAGCAATCATTAAATGTTTAATTACCTCTACAAAGTTTTGGGTCTATATCATGAGAATTAAGAGTTCTAGGAACTTTTACTTGAGGTACATTAGGGGTCAAAAATATAGAAGGTTGAGAACCCCCACTACTACCCCTACAGTCCCTTAGTAAGTAGGGAAACTTGTCCTCAAAGAAATCAACATCAAGTGATTCAATGATAACATTATCCTTAATATCAAGAAACCTGTAAGCCTTACTATAGGGACCTATCCCTCGACCTAGTCCAAACTCGAACTACCTCAATATCATACTCACGCATTATACACGTGACATGTACAATTAGCATTGACACCTAGACTACGAACTGATAAATAATGTGGATCGAGCACTACATGTAATAGCTTATTTCGTATCTCGGATTCAAACCTTGCCCTCAATCTCATCAGCATACATGAAACACTACTAAAGGCACCACCAAACTTTCCCCAGTTCGACATATCACTTTTGACCTCTACACCAGAAGTTTGACCTGCGGGAAACACACAGTCAGCAATAGAGCCGTTATGCAGCAGCAAAGGCCGAAACGTTATGCAACCTGGTCAAAGAATATCTCGTACTTATTTTGTAACGTCCATCATCAAGGAACTTTATGGTCGTCAAACGGTCATATTATAGGACCTATAAGAGAACCTAGAGAACTACATATGAGGGACGAAACGATCACCATAGAAAAGTTCCTACTCTATCATCTTATATTCTTAAGTCGTTCATTGAAACAGACTAACAATCTCAATAAGATCAACACTTTCTCAAAATCCTCAGGAGAGGTCATGGTTTTTAACCCATTCAGAGGTTTTTCACGCTAAATTGTCTTATTGTTCATTGTCTGTTATTCTTGAACGCTTTAAACACATTTGGTGTAAAGGCTAAGTCCCTATACCAAAATTAGGCTATTACACTACATAAAATATGAACAAGTCAAAGATACGTGTCTTCTACGAACTAGCTGTTACACATTCAACTGCCACCTGCCCCATTTTTAGGAGAACGTGCCTCAACACGATATCGAACTGAGAGTGAGGTCTATAAAAAGGATTAGTTCTAAATTAAATAAGACCAAAATTTATATATTCTATGACCACAAGAATTTTTATCTTTCTAGATTAAGTATTTCTAGCTTTAGAGATCACTTGTAATAAGATATCAGCCTCAAGCAATAAAAGTTACAGTTACTAAATCCTCAACTCGAGGTCGTAGATTTTACCTATTCAAAAGTTTTATACGCTAAATCACCTGTGTCATTTCTTGCATTACATTAATTCTTGTCACATGTATATTTGGTGTAAAATTTAATTTCGAGCTATTTCAAGCTACAGAATTAGGCCATTACATTTGGTATACATTTACTCCACTATCTATTTTCAATCATGGTCACTTTCAAGCGACCAGCAAGCAACAGGAGTTTAGCTAGATCTTTCAGTTGAACTAGAACAACTCACTGGATGACAGGCAAATCTTCACGCCGAGCCAGAGAAACGTAATGAGGTCGAGTATCAGTTAATTCTTGAATGTGAGCTCTGCAACAAAGAGCTTGAAAGCGAGTGTCAAACTTGTTTGACAGTATTCAAGCGATATAAAGAATAGATGATAACTATATAGACCATTTTGTAAGCCTTGCAAGATACTCAACAAGCTCCCCTTACCAGAGATCATGATCAAGTGCTAGTAAACTCCCAAGTTTTTATACGAGAAAGATTAGGATCTCAAGAATCAACCAGCAAAGCCATTTCCAAAAATCTTTAGTACAAACCACAAGCTTTAATTTATTTATGAAGAGAATCTCAGACTGATATCAATAGAGGCCTTCGACCTTCCAAGCGTCAAGAAGAGGAGCAGCGACCTCAATCTTAAATTTTAGCATGTAAAATACTTGAGCGAGGGCACCGGTACTCATAATCCTTGACCAGCTTGAAAAATTACTCAGGCACCATGTCAGTATGCCATACAAGATCACATGGATCAACTTATCAAGGAGTTAATTGAAGCTCAAGCACTAGGTAATAAGGACGCATCACCAAGTTGCAAGGTAGTCCTATTGCCAAACATTTATTTAATATGGAAGTACCAACAGGTTTCCATACTCCCAAGATACGTAAATACAAAGGCATTGATCCGAAGAATCACATTCAACAATTCTGTGATTTACTAGGATTATATTCAAATATCAACTATATTCTATGCCGTCTGCTCGCCATAAGTCTACAAGGAGAACCTCTACGATGCTTTCATTCTCTACCTGAAGATTTTATCCTCACATTCGACCAACTACAAAAGATCTTCATCAAGACACATGCTCACAATAAAGACAAGAGAATTTATATTCTCATAGTAGTCTCAAACAGTCACAAGGAGAGAAGCTTGAGGACTTTGCAAAAGAGTTTTTGGGACTCGCACGAAAAGTTGATAATCTTGATCAGAAACAGTTGTTACTGCTTTTACAAATGCGCTACAACTCGATTGCAAGCAAAGGAGCATCTCTTCTTAAAAAAAACCTACAACCTTTGAAGACATGATTACCAAGGTTAATAGGTATGTCGACCTGGAAAGGATGATGACCAAAAGGCATAAATCTACAAAATTCATCATAACCACTAAAGATCAAAATACATAACGCAATAGTGTACCAAAGGAGGACCAGGGTGATCAAAAGTGTTCCAAGGCAAACACAGGCAAACCTCGGAAAGGTAATTTTTTACCCAAGCCGGTCCTCCCCAAGATGAATGTCTGAATCTCATCAATTTTTTCCGTGCTGGCGAACGATAAATTATATCGTGTATCTCAACTACTGGATCCGATTGAAGGTAAACCGTACTGCATGCATCACAAGGTAAATCATCATGGAAATGACAACTACTATGCTTTACAGAGGTTGCTGAAATATATTTTCAAAGATGGAAGAATGCACAAGTACATTATCGATTTGGAAGCATACAAGAATGGTAGCTACAAGACGCAGGTCAAAGTAGTCCAGGTCGAAAATCAAGCCAAGGAAAAACACTTATTTCATATGTACCACAATAACATGATCGAGATCCATCAGATTAACGACTCTTCCAGATTCAAGCGACGGAGATTATCAATATGTTTGCGATATCACCGCTCAAGATAAAGAAGGTAAGCTCAATCCTGAATCAAGCAATCACAGACTTGGGATTTCTTTCGAGGATTGCAAAATTAGTCACGTCAAGTTTCCTCATCATGACACTCAGGTTATCATGCTGAAGATGAAGAAATCGTAATGCATACCATGATGATTGATGTTGGCAGCAGTATCGAAATTCTTTTCCAAAGTACGATCGAACAAATAGGATTGGCCGATCAAGTTATTCTAAGCGGCATCGATATCAATGGCTTTAATGGCTCTAAGGAGGAACGAGTAGGCAAGATCATCCTACCAATCACTGTTGGGCCTACCACAATCGACGTCGTATTCTACATCATTAATGCCAAATTTTATTACTTAGGGATTATGGGCTACTGTTGGATTTACATCATAGAAGCAATCGCTTCCACGTATCATCAAGCACTTTACTTCAAACACAAAGGTAGAATCTATGAAATCAAAGGCAGTCAAAAACTCTCTCGAGCTTACAAAAATACTGTCTCTGCCATTTTCGACATATCTAACAGATTTGCTGCATAACAATTATAGAAAGCTTGTCACACCGATGATCAACCTTCAACAGAAGAACCTACATAGTACATAAATATTGATGGACCTAGACGAGGTACCTATATTGGTACCAAGATGGTCCATCACAAAAAGGAGGCCCTCGTTTACTTCTTACGAATGAATAGAGATGTCTTTGTTTGGACTTTTGATGAAATGTCAGGAGTCAACCCAGCCAAGGCCTGTCATAGATTGAGCATCAACAACAACGCCATGGTAGTCAAACAGAAATAGAGAACATTATCGCCTCATCTTCGAGATGAAGTCAACAATGAAATTGATAAATTGATTAAAGTCAGATTTATTCACGAAATTAAGTACTCAGATTAGATCTCCAACATTGTCGCAGTTCCAAAGAAGAACAGATTTAAACAAACACACTCCAAAGATAGTTTTCCTCTTCCAATCATTCATTAAAATCTTGATTCAATGGCAGGATACAAACTCTTATCTATGATGGATGCTACTTCTGGATGCAATCAGATTCCTCTCTTCGACGATGATCAGGAAAAATCAACTTTCATCACTGAAAGAGGACTTTACGTTATCGAGTCATGCCTTTTGGACTGAAGAACGCATGAACGACTTATCAGAGGTTAATGACAACAATGTTCAAAGCACACTTGGGGAAAATCATTAAAGTCTACATTGATGATCTCTTGTACAAAAGCTTAGAGTCCAAGGACCATATCAGTGATCTCTCCACAATCTTTAATAATCTAGGTTCGTACAGAATGCAACTTAACCCTGATAAATGTCAATTCGGACTGTACTCAGGCAAGTTCCTCGGCCACCGTATCAATAATAAGAGGATTAAAACTGACCCAGATCAAGTTCGAGCTCTCCTCAACATGCCCTCTCCGAAAACAAAGAAGGACATACAGAAACTTACTGGCAAGATTGTTGCTATTAATCGACTTTTTTCTAAGTCTTCAGATCGATGTCAGTGGCTATTCTTACTACTCTGCGGTTATACCAAACGAGGAAAGTCTCCCATCATGAGCAGAAGAATGCGAAGCAGCTTTTCAAAAACTCAAAACCTATCTAGGGAAGTCTCCCATCATGAGCACCCCGGTAGACAATGAGGAACTAATCATCTACCTCGCAGTTACAGAAAATTCTATCAGCTCGGTCCTCATTCAACTTGAGGGAATGGTTGAAAAACTAGTCTATTTTATCAGCAAAACCCTCCTTCTAGCAAAAATAAGATATTATAAGATTGAGCAACTTCTTCAAACACTCGTTTACATTTCACAGAAGCTCAAGCACTATTCCAAGCTCATTCCGTCAAGGTTATGATAAACTACTCACTCCGGGAAGTTTTGTCTAAAAAAGAAAAATTACGAAGAGTGCAATAATGATCCGCTAGTTTAGGCGAGCATGATATCAAGTTCGAACAACGTTATTCAAAAAAAGTTCAAGCCGTTGCCAATTTTCTAGCAGATTTTCCTATGGAAGATCCCAATTGGGAGAAGCACGACCCTGACCTAACATAAGAGATAACAAGAGATCCACCTTCAAAACTATTTGATGAGCGAGCTGAATGGATTATAAGGAAAGGATGGAGACTTCTTATAGATGGCTCAGCAGGACCTGCAGGGTCGAGGATTAGAATCGTACTGATTACCTCATTAAACGACAGAATCGAGAAATCAATCCGCTTAGATTTTGAAGCTTCAAATAATCTTACAGAGTATGAAGCTTTAATTCATGGGCTCGAGTTAACGCTCGAGCTCGGTGTTCCTGAGCTATCAGTCTATATAGATTTCTTGTTAATCGTCCACCATTACTCCGAATAGTACAAGAAGATTAGAAAGATGGTCGAATATGCAGCCCTCGTTACTAATAGGATGAGCATATTCATGAAAGCAACTCTCAACTATTTATCACGAGGTGAGAACAGACATGTCGATTCCTTGGCTTACTTGGCTGGCGTCTTGGGTACAGAAGTACGATATCTACAGATCGAAGTGATGTCCACCCCAGGATTGATCTCCACTCTGTATGCACAATCAATACTGGGGGCGATGAAGAGGAAGATGACAATTGGAAGAAACCTTTTATCGCCTACCTCGACCCAGAGAACAAATGTGACGGGCCCCTTCCAGTAAATCCAAAATAGCACTGACAATTGATCGTAAACTCGAAGCGTTATATAGTTCAGAATGGTCGTTTATATCGCAGATCAGTTATAGGGCCTTATCTTAAGTGCCTCTCCAAGAAGAAAGTCGATGGAATGCTCAGAGAATTACATGAAGGAAATTGTAGCTCCCATACCGCAGGTCGATCACTTACAAACAGAGCAATTATACAGGGAGTATTTTAGCTGAGAATGCATAAGCAAGCAAAAGAGTACTCACGAAGATGCGACACATGTCAACAACATGGGTACATGATACGAGCTCCTACACTCCAACTCCATGCAAGCAAGGTTTTTTGGCCCGTCAAGCGGTGGAAGCTCGAAGTCGTGGGAGAATTTCCTAATACGCCAGGTAACCGACATTTCTTACTCATGGCGACAGATTACTTTATGAAATGGGTGGAAGCAGTTCCTCTTTGTTAAACTAGAGAATAATAGGTCATCTTATTTATCTAGGAATATATTATCCCACAGTTCGGATGCCCCCACCTGATTCGGATCGATAACGGGCCACAGTTCGTTAGAGAAAAGGTTGCGGCCTTCCTCAGAAACACAACATCATTCATTCCCCATCTAATCCATACTTCCCGTAAGGAAATGGAAAGGCCAAAATCACCAACAAAACATTGTGGATGGACTCAAGAAATGGCTTCAATCACAGAAGAAAGGAAATTGGATACGGGAGCTTCCTCACGTCTTATGGGCATACCGTACCATACCAAGACAATCGACTGGTTATTCCCCCTTCCACCTGGCTTGCGGCACTGAAGCCATTATTCTAATAGAATACCACCATCCTGTCAAAAATTATGAGCTAACAGACAAAGAAAATAAGTTCGAATTGGCCTGCAATATGAACCGAAATGATGAGACCCGAGCTTGAGTTATTGCCAACCTAGGTCGATATCATCATATGCTGGCCAGCTCGTACAATAAAAGAGTCTGATACCGTGAGTTCCAAATTGACAATCTCGTCCTCATAGAAATCCCATAGAGAAAAAAAAAAGTAAACGCTGGGAAACTCGCAGAAAATTGGGAAGGTCTTTTCTTTATCGTTAGCTACACTGGCATTGGATCATACTACCTCATGATAGAGAAAGGTGTCCAAATCTCTAGAACACTAGACGATTGAAATGATGTTATCGCTAAATCCCTAGTTTTTCCATTACAGATTACTCTATTCTCGTTCTTTTCATTACAAAAGTGAGATTTCAATCTTCAACAGTGTACATTCTATTCTACTAAATGAAAGCTTCCAAGTTTTTTTCCACATTACTCTCTACATATCTGTAGAATCTATTAAATCTCAAAGATTAAAGCAAAGGTCATGCTAGCTTTTAATTGACCCATCTATACATAGATTAAAGCAAAGGTAATATTAGTTTTTAATTAATCAATCTATACATATATCAACGATTAAAATAAAGGTAATACTGGTTTTCAATCAATGATCTCTACTATCTATAAGGCACAAGATAAAACAAAGGTAAAACTAGCTTTTATCTCTCTACATATCTATAAATATAAAAACCATAGGTCACTTTTACAAGTTTTTGTTTATAGGAGGTCAGCTGCGGTTTCCCCTATGAAGGAGGTCGTGTAGCCATAAACTCTAGAGCTCGAGCAGTTACAATATTCCTTCTTTACTCTACTAGCTTAGCAGGTCGGGAACCTAGTTCTATTTCCATGGCATTCAGGCAATTTCCTCGATCTATATCAGCATTACAGATACAGTCTCTGAGTACCACACAGTCATGTAAGGTATTCCTTTCAAGCTTAAGCCTATTTACTTCTTCCATAAAATAGGCGATGACAGCCATTATCTCCCTCGAGCGCACCTCTTCCAGGCAAATCCTCTCTCGGTCCGGCATGACTAACTTGGTAAATTTCTCTTTTAGTCTCTGATAATGCTTTCGCAAATTCGCATGTAGGGTACCAGCCCACTCTGCGCGTTGCTCCAAGCGTGTTATCGCCTCAGTCTACTATGATTTTAACTTTACTGTTTTATCTAGCTCAGCAGGATTTATCATTTTCAGTTCATCTACTTTACCATGAAGTGCCACCAGCTCCAACTCATTTGCATCACCTCCCCTAACACGAGATTTATTCAGCAGCTCATCCTTTCTTTTGATCGCATCCTTTAAATATTGTTCTCTGCGAAGAGCAGCCTCTAACTTATCACCACTCTCTCTAGTTTGTTTGTTTGTTTACTTTCCTTACGGCAACTCAAACATAAACTAAATCAACCTCTAACTCTTTAATTTGAGTTGATGTCGTAGCCATATCACCCTTGGCAGTCGCGACCTCAGCATCATTTTTTTTCTTCTTTAATCGTTCTACGACCTTGGCCCTCTTACCGCGCGAACTAACCAAGTCCGCCTTCAACCTCGCAACCCTCTCATTCAGTTCGTCACAATGTTTTTAGGCCATCCAAAGTTTAATATCTTTAGCAGGCATGGCCTCACTCAACTGCTTGACCACACATTCAAAATCAGCTAAATCATCTCGCGCCTTCACAAGTTCGTTGTCCTTCTTGGCCAATAGACCCTTTAAACTGGCCATATTTTCCCACAATATATTTTTTGCTGCCTCTAACAACCTGATACGGTATTGAGCGGCGTTCACTTCTTTACCTTTCACTATCAACAAATCTATCTTACTACTTAGCTTCGTTAATTCGTTATGTGCACTCTCGAGTTCTCTCTCTAGTTTTCTTTTTTTAGTATCTCTACTTTCAATCTATTAGGTCAGCTTATTCATAACTTTCTTCACCTCAGTAAGCTGGACCTAAACTTTGACATATTGATCCTCCTTTTCTTCATATGTTTCGTTCATCTTATTAAATTCAGCCCTAAATTGATGATTGTATTGAAGCATTTTTTGTTCGCTCAAGCGAACAGTCTCTAACTCGACCTGCATCATCAAGCTCGATTCAATGATACTTCACAGATAACATTAATACAAACTATAGTTAACTTTACAAATTTCTAACAGATTTCTGTTTTTGACATGCCAACAAGCTGGGATTATACTTCGCCCTCAAGTTACAAAGTTATCTCACACTAATGGCAATAACATCTACATCCTATTTCAAGGTACACATTTTTTATGTTCTAATTTTCTAACACTCCAAAATAGTTTGAACATACTTAATTATTATCGTTCGTTATGATCTATATCTACCTTCTAACTTTACTTTGTAGCTCTAGAGTAGCAAAGCGTACAAGTCGAATATTTCAAGCTCTTTTCTAACCTATAGCTCCGTTTGTGAAGTCAACAGAGTTGCTGAGGCATTTTGCTCTTTAGCGAGCTCTCTTTCTAATTCCTCAATTATGAGGCGCATACCTTTAAGTTCCTACAAATCAATATTTACAAACATCATTTAGACTATTCCAAATTTATCCTCAAAGTATGTACCATAAAATCATAGTTTTAAACCCACACAATCAAACAAAACAAACAAACTCCAAAAAGATTTTACTCAACCTTGTCTTCATCTCCCCCGCGGTTTTCTATATCAGTTCTAGAGGAAACTGCATCTAACCTTATCACAACACCTTAAAGCGAGTCATCATCAGCATTAGGCTCCTCTTCAGCTTCGACCTCTTTAACATAGTGCCCTGCTATAATAGTTTCGATGTCAGACACAGAGTATCCCACTTCGAGGAGCTTCTGCCCAAGGCTGTCATGAGCAGTTGGAACTTCCTCGACGTTCTTCTTCGCCTCCTCAGCGAGTTTGAGCATCATCACCCGATGCGAGTCCTTCGCAGAGACCGAGCGCTCCCTTTATAAACCTAAATTTGCCTCGAGTTGGGTTATCCTCTTCTCGAGCTCAGCTCTCCCTCTCTCGAGCTCGACCCTTTCATCTTCGAGCCTGAGACAAATGCCCTTCAACATTCGAGTAGCCTATAACAGAAACAGTACACATTTTAGCTCAAAAACAAACACAAAATTTAAGTAGCACAAAGAATAAAAACTTACCCTACTCAACTCCAACTGCGCATAAGCATTCAGCTCTTCAGTACCTACTCGAGCTACTGCCCTCAACCTATTCTCCATGGCTAGCAGCTCGTCCTCCATAACAGAACCACTCTCCGCCTCCTTCGCCTCACTCCCTACAGCATAAGCATCCAACTTCCTCTTTTTAGCACTCACCTCGACCTCTCCACTCTCCGTGGTTACTGAGGTCGAGCCACCCTTCACAGTCTTCCTTTTGGGGTGCCTTTGAGCTAGCTTGCTTGATGTAGCACCCCTAGTACCTGCCTTTAGAGACATTAGAGCAGCCTTCGTTAAAGCTGGACATTCTTCACCATCTGTTGTTACCCTTTTTCCAACTCTAGCTCCTGTCATCAGTGTCTTTGCTTGAGACTTCTGCACTTTTTTCTGACCTACTGTTAGTTCTTTTTGATCTGCTAATATCGAGCCCTTTCATAACAATCTCGAGCTCAGAGCCTTCTCGAGCTGCAATATCTATTAGCGATTCTTTTATCACTACTTGAGATCGAGGACCTGCAAAACACAATACATTGCTATATACAGAAAAATGCTATCACATATATAACAGCTCGATATCACAAACTTTACTTACTTTTCTTCAGATTTTTATACATAAGGTCCATAGGTTCTTCATCCTTTCTTTGGAGACAATTACCTTTCACCCATATTAAATTGTTATTCCAAACTCGCCCTGCTGAATTCAGGTCGAAAAACTAAGGTCGAGACGAACTCGCAGAGAAGTACGCACCTCCAGACGCTGTATAATATTTTACAGTATAATACTGCAAAATATCTATAGGAGTTATTCTCCTCTCCACCACATTTTTAGCTCATAATCTATCCAGGTTGTCACAAACATTTATCACTTCCCACATATTACCATTCAGTTGGGCAGGACAAGCCTCTATGGTATTCAAAATACCATTAGCAAGATTGCTAAGAGGCAGCATCAATCTGAATTCCAACTGAGATAGATAACACAAAAATCCCTGGTCCAGATCACTTTTAACACCCCCATTAAAGTACTTAAAGGAAATCAACTCCTCTACTCCCCTATCAGCTTTTTCCTGCTCAAAGTCAGCCAACAAGAAAAAGTGTTCTTCCCCATCTGGAACAGTGCATCCCCTAAATGACCTCCCAAAGTGTTTTATAACACTACCCCATCTGCCACCTAAACTACCTTTTATTTTACATAACTCCTTAAATGCATCTAAATTTGCAGGGTAGGATACGAGATTAGCAGATAAATCTGGAAATTTTACTGTCCTTCCCCTCTGAATCTACCTCAACAACATCAGGGCTCTCCATTCTTAGGTCTCCCTCCACAACATCTATATTTTCATATTCATCATATACTACTTCAATCACACGACCAGAGGTCGAAGTCTCCATATCGAGTATAGGCTTGAAGATAAGGGTTATTTCTATAACAGAGCTTTCTTACGCCTCTACATACATACAGGTCCAAGTACTCAATCAATTTTCTATACCATTATCTTTTGTCTTTACTTTTACACATATATATAACATGTACATACATCTATCATACAAATACATATATCATACACATACATAGCTATTTTTTCATGTACAACAAAAAAAATTAAAGGATTACAAAAAATAGCAAACTTTTCAAATTTTGAAAACCCACAAATATGTTATTCTCCACATCCAACATCAAGCGATAACTACAAATCAACACAAACAATCACAACCACTAACCTTTAACGTCCGAGTAAGAGTCTGGAACAGCACACAATCCCCCTCTCATAATGGCACAGTGTAATAAAGGACTTTGCTCTCCCACGACAACCTTTTCCCTGTGGCTACGATATTTACTTTCGTTCAACCTCTCTCTAGAATCTATGCAACTTAATTTCTTTTCTCTCTCTCTCTGATTTTTTGTTTCTCTACGTTTGACAAATGTTTGAATGACAAAGAAGAATGATTATTTATACTTTCTCTTTCTAACTCCTAGCATTTATTGGGGCTCACACAAGCCATCCTCGGTTTTGTAACCAATGCGTCCCTTCCGCAATTAATGTCAGACGTTTCGTACCTTTTGGGTTAAAATGCATCTATATCATTATCCCACGTCCTATATTTAAATATATTTTCTCTCTTCTACCCAAATTTCTCTCAGACCCTCCTACACTCATGATGACTATTTACTTACACGCAATCAAACTTTCTCTCACACAAAAGACAAAAATTATAAATGATCTGCTTTCTCTACTCCTACTTTTGTTACTTATAAAACTGCTGACGTCATTTCCAATGCTATATCATTTCAAAATTTAAATTTTTATTCAAAAATTTCAAACAACATTCACAACAAAACAGGAACAAATTTGGAAGAAGTATTCTCCCTCCATTCAAAATACAGTTATTCGATCTAATACAGTTCGCTCCTTTATACATAATCACACATAAAACATCCAAGATGCCTTGGAGTTCCACACCTAATCAGTTCACACCGGGTAATCCTCTCATCTTCCTCAGTTATTTCCTCCAAAGCAATTTCCTTCACTGTAGCTTTTCGAGCTTTAGGCTCCAACACCAATTTATAAAATATCTCAAAATACACGTGACGCCCAACCTCGTTCTACCTTACCCTCACAGTCAACCCATTAAACTGTATTGAAGATTCAGGCAAATTTGTATCATACCCTAACTGCCCAAAAATCCTCTCACAAACTTCTACAATTTTTATTGCTAAGCGCCCCTCTGAAGCATAACGAGCTCTTTGAGAAAGAGTCTTCACCATTTTTATTTCTTCCTCCTCTCTAAATCATATTTCTAGCATTATTTATAAACACAGATTACGATAACATCAAATCCCCCCCATTCCGTATATAGTATAATCTATATTTACTTTACTTTTCCATAACTGCCAACTCTAAGATCATGCAAAAACATTTATTTGAGCTTATCTTTCCATAGCGACCTCATTGCATTTCGACCATATCTTTTTTGAACTCATTTCCATATTCTCTCAACTGCTTTACATAAATCCACATTTTCCCCACAGCTTGATTTAGTAGCTTTCTTTCAGTTCAATATACATACCTTTTACATCCTCACATATATCACCAACATGTCGACTAATGCATTGCAAGGAGTTACATTATAATATATTTTTTAGCTCGACCTACAAATCTACTTTCCGTTATCTTTGTCAACTTTATATTAATCACCACTTGAAGCACTTGAACTAGCCATAGTTCAAATTATCATATTCATTTTTAGTTCGCTTTCTAAACACAAAAAATTACATTTCAATATTCCAACATACATTTTTAGTTTGATTTCCCATACTAATTTCTAATTCGATCTATCAATACATAATTTCTGCACAAATATATATTTTTATTAGCTCAACAATTACTTACAAAATACTTTACAGAGAATAATTTTTCAGAGCTTTCCTACAGATCGATCCACAGGTTACATTACATATCATTTTTTTGTTTAGAGGTACATACACCTTAACAATGAAACTCTTCTACAAGAAAAGACTGGAAGATGGCTGTAAAAGAGACTGAACCAACCTCCAGCATCCTTCAAGAAGAAAATCGATGATTGTGCGGAAGAAACTTCCAATCTCCATCTCCCGTCTCCACCACCACCATCTCTTCCTCCGTAACCCCCACCACCTCGAGTTGGCAGAGAAAGAAGAATGATTCTACTTTAGAATCTAATCCTTCGCAGGATAATGGCAGTACTTCCTGGTATGTTTTTCGGCTTCCATATCTGCCTCCTCAATCTTATCTTCTACAAGTAGACGAAGACATACCTGGCTCTACTCCCCTAATAGAATCACATAGCAGAACTGCCATATTTGGTAGTAGTCATCCTCAGCATCAGCCGCTTCCTCCTCCATCATCTCATGGTATGTTGGTGGCACCGGTATGGGAGTGAGCATCTCCAGAGATTGGTTGCCAAAGTATCGCAGCTGCAACTTCTGCAATTCAATAAGAACCCTCGCTTCATATACCTGACGCCTGGTTATTACCATTCTCAAGACAGAGTAAACCCATAGATAATCACATAAAAAAAGTACTTCTAATGAGATGACAAATGATACCATATAATTACTATTTATACCAGACCCACATTCAATACAAAGATGGATTTCCAAAGCAGTCATCATTCAAAGAATAACCTTTACCGGAAAGCCCAATCACCAAGTACATCAATCATTTCCAACATAATAAATGCTAGATTACAGTCTTCCATAAAGAAATACCGAGTCTTCAGCCAGTCAAAATCCACAGTATACCTTTCCAAATTCTAACACAAACATTCCATAAAAAAAATTTCTTAAGTAAAGCCACTGTACCTTCAGTTGCGAGGGGGCGATTGTAGGAACCTATCCCTCGACCTAGTCCAAACTCAAACTACCTCAATATCAGACTCACGCATTATACACGTAACATATACAATTAGTATTGACACCTAGACCACGAACTGATAAAGAACGTGGATCGAGCACTATAAAAAATATGAATAAGTCAAAGACACATGTCTTCCACGAACTAGTAGATACACATTTAACTACCACCTGCCCTATTTTTAAGAGAACGGGCATCTACACGATATCAAACTGAGAGTGAGGTCTATAAAAAGGATGAGTTCCAGAGAAGATAGGACCGGAATTTTTATATTCTAAGACCACATAAATTTTTTATCTTTTCAGATTAAGTATTTCTAGCTCTAGAGATCACTTGTAATATAATATCAGCCTCAAGCAATAAAGTTACAGTTACTAAATCTTCAACTCGAGGTCATAGTTTTTACCTATTCAAAGGTTTTCTACGCTAAATCACCTGTGTCATTTCTTACATTACACTAATTCGTATTCTTATCACAGGTACATTTGGTGTAAGATCTAATTTTGAGCTATTTTGAGCTACAAAATTAGGCCATTACACTTATTATTAATAGCATAACTAATGAAAACACATTCTAAGGTTCTACTAGCTAATTTTATTCATTTAGTATCAGGTTTACAAACATAGGCTAAACAACCCCAAACTTTAAAATAGCTAACATTAGGTTTTCTTTTTCTCCAAATTTTATAAGGTGACAATTCATATGTGATATGAGGAATACGGTTTAAAACATGGTAAACAAATAATAATGATACACCCATAAAGACTTATGTGATCCAAAACAAAGTAATATAGCAATAATCAATTCAGTGTAAGTTCTATTTTTGCGTTCAGCTTTACCGTTAGATTCTGAAGAATAAGGAGTAGTAGTTTCATGTATAATCCCTAAGGATTTATACAAGTTTTAAAATTCATGTGAATCATACTATGTGTCTCGATCATTATAAAATCTTTTAAAGTTTCTATCAAACTAATTTTGAAGCTCTGTTACATATGTCCTAAACATATCTATTGCTTCACTTTTGTGACGCATCAGGTAAACATGAGTATAGTTTGAATGATTATCTATCAAAGTTATAAAATATATTTTACCATTTCGAGTTAATGTACCGTCGTCCATTTCACAAATGTCAGAGTGAACTAAATCCAAAAGTTATACTTCCCTAACAACACTTTTATGCGAGGTTTTAGTAATTTTAGTTTGACTACAAGATTGGCATTTATCAAAATCATTCAAATCTACTTTAGAGATTGTACCAAGTTTACTCATATTGTGTATTAACTTCTTGTTAACATGACATAGTCTAGAGTGCCAAATATTAAAAAAAAAAAAATAAGTAAGCAAAAGTATATTTATTCATTTCAATACTCATTTTGAACATCCCATTACAAGCAAAGCCCTTTCCCACAAAAATTACACCCTTAGTCAAAATGTACTGATCTGAACCAATGGTCTGCTGAAATCCTGCATTGTTGAGAAGATAGCCAGAAACAAGATTTTTCCTCATTTTCAGGAGTAATCCTTCAAGAGATAAATACTAGTTCAACATCTCCAGTGCCTAGTACTTTGGTATAATGGGAATCCCCAAGTAGCATTTTCTAGTCTTCAGTCTCCTTATAGGTCTTAAACCAATTGTCTTCATAGAAAACATGCCTAGAAGTGCCTGAATCAGCCCACCACCCGTCGGTTCCACCAACCATGTTGATCTCCGTGATCTTAGCCACTAAGGGCTCTTCGATAACGTTATAACTTGAGCAACAAGTCTGCTGTTCTGGCAGTTTCTAGATATGTGTCTAGGCTTCTTATAGTTGAAACACATAATAGAAACTATTCCATTATATGGTGGGGATTGTTAGTTCGTTCCCTTATTAGGATTCTGGTGTCCACCATTCTGACGGTTATTCGGATTACCACCGTTCTGATAGTTATTCTGATTACCACCATTCTTAGCCTTCATGGGTTTCCCCTTAGGTATCAGATGGATCTTTCTTTTAGCCTGAACCAAAAGGATCTCCTCTTTCAGGTCTTATTTTCTAGATTTTTCTTCAACCCTAAGACGAGTAATCAAGTTCTTCATGGTGAGCTCCTTTAACTTGTGTCGTAGGATATTCTTATAATCCTTCCAATTCGACGGTAATTTGGCAATCATCATAGCAACCTAGAATTATTTATCAAGAGGTATCCCTTTAGACACAATCTTATACGCAATTCGTTATAATTTGTGTGATTGGGTAATTACCGACTTATCATCGACTATAGTGAGCTTGAGATATCGACTTACGGTAAACTTTTTAGAGCTTGCCTCTTCCATATCATATGTCTTCTATAATGCTTCACAAATAGTTTTTGCAGATTCTGACTGTAAATAGTAATCGTACAGTTTGTCCGCTAAACCGTTTAGGATAAAATTACGGCATTTGAAATTAGCCTCAGTCCAGTTCAAAATAAAGTTTAAGACTTTATCATATTCATTTATAATTAAGTCAAGGTCTACCGCAGGTACAGGAATGGGAGGTTCAATAGGGCATTCTTGTTCCAGAACGTAGGCAATTTCCTTAAGTGTTAGATAAAAAAAACAATTTGTTCTTCTATCTCTTAAAGTTGAGACCATCAAACTTAGAAGGTTTGTTGGAATCGAACTTTAACACTTCTGAGGTAAGGGTCATAATCAAAGATAAGATATTGTATAAATAAATGGAACCTGTGTTATAGCTTTCCCCAATATAGAATTGCAAGCAGAGGAACTGGTACAGAAAGTGTAAAACAATAGTAGTACTCTGGTAATCGGTATGACAGCAATGCAGAAGTAGTACTCTAGTAAATAGCAAAGCAATAACAGTAATAACAACAGCATAAAAAGAAAGGCTCGATGCGCGGATCACACTTTCTTTAAAGAGTATTTCGACCTACCCCAGGTACAGGTAACAACGGTCTGATCTCTTCCCAGGATACAACCAGCAGTATGATGGATACAGTAGCTTCAGTACCGGAAGTCTATGTACAGTAAGTAATTTACACCTCATGGAAATCGTTAACAAAGACGAAAAAGAGAAAGAGCTTAAAAACACATAGAGATGAGGGAAAATGAATTGTTTATGTTATGTGTTTTGGTATGAATACGAAAGAAATATTTATTTATAACGTCTTTCTCCTGACTTTACTCTAACGTGCATGAGTTTTAAACTCAGTCGTGAGTACTTGTTCCTTCGGAATAGTTCTACTAACCGTTGAACGTGAAAGAGAGACCAAGCCAAGTCAAAGTTTAAGCCCAAGCCCAAAATGAATGAATAATTTTTTAATAAAAAGAATAGGGTGAGCCTAGCTCAAGCCCAAGCCAACCCGGCCCACTGGGCCGCCCGAGAGAGGTCCAAGTGTGTCAAGGGTATAAAAATCCCCTCACACACTCACATACATATACACTCTTTCTTAGTCACATGTTACACACATGTCATGTGAGTATTACCTTATATGTTTAGTTCCACTATAGTTTACAAACAATGTGGGACTAAACTTTTAGGCTACAGTTTGGGTACAAGAGTCACATGGCTATGAAAAGGAGTTCTATAATAATGACCAAGAGGTCAAGGGATCAAACCCATATGAAGATAATCATTTGTTTTTCCTTAAAGTTTTTGAAAATCCAACACGTACTGATACATTATTATCGACCATACTGCATATATTCAACAAATTAGGATTACACCGTACTCATAATAAAGAAATTAATCTTCTTAATTAATCATGTATAGTTAGTTGACTGGGCTAAAGTACCAAAGATGCTATAAATGGTAATGATATTAATCTCCCTATTGGAAGAAGAAAAACACATACTAAGTATACCTTGTGCGGTCGAGAAACAATCAGAGATAGCATCCGCAAATGAGGTATTAAGACTGAAGGTTCCATCTCAAAACCAATTGGCAATGAGAGCCCCGGGATCTAAGGTGTTAAGGCTTGAAAACCCGATGTGGGACTATATATCTCAAAATGATGGAACGAGAAAAAGATAACAGTGATTTGGAGATGAAGGAGAGAAAAGATAATAAATAGAGAGATGACGAAGATGATAATGATAATCAAACGATCGAAGGAAGTGTTTTACACTAGGCACAGTAAAAAACTAAAACTGTCACAAAATAAGTATTTCCGTCCGTCATCGTCTTTTCCTCCTTCTTCTTCACCCTCTCTTTCTTTCTTTTCTCCAATCTCTCTTCATCTCTTTTCCATGACTAATTTCTTCTCCTTTCCTCTCTTCTTCATCTCCAATCCTTTCTTTTCATACTCTCTCTCTAACCAATCTTTACCCATCTCATTTATATTCTTCTTCTTTATTTTTATTTTCCCCATCTCTCTATCTCTTCTAACCCAAACTCTCTATCCCGATCATTTATCATCTCTTGGTCGTTGAATCCACCATTTCATGATTTACTAATAAAGAACACCACGGATATAAATTTGTGACATCTTTTGATTTTACCTGCACCATTCCTGAAAACACTCCTTGTGGTCGTTTGATCAAATGCAACGTATGCTGGAAACACAATAGTATCCTATACTCAGATGTACTATATATCCATGTTTTCAGACTTGTTTTCAAATCTCTCATCAAAACGGAGGTTTCAAAAAGGAACAAAACACAACAATGGCTTCTTCTCACTCTTCCTTAAAGGTTAGATAGATTTACTCTCTTATTAAGCGTTTCTAGGGTTTCTTCTACAACTTCACTCCCTCCAAGTGCTTCTAGGGTTTCTTCTTTCGATTCGTAGTTCTTCGATTAGGTAATGTTTCAATCAAATACGTGACTGCTGGTATAATAAGGATTTGAGGTTTTTTTTTTTCCAATTTTATTTCTAGGGTTTCATTTTGTTTAATGGTTGCACCCCTTTAATTGTCAAACCCCATTGTTGCACCCCTTTGATTGGGAAACCTCATTGTTGTTGTTTGAGGATTGAATCAATCATTGAGAAATGAGGGGAGAACGAAGAGGTGGGTACAATAGGGGTCGATTTTATCCTCCGGAGAAGAGAAGGGTTCATTCTCCTCTCCCTAGAGAGCGAGAGGAGGAACATGGGCGGGTGCGAAGCTCTTTGCAAAGTTTGAACCCGATTGGAATGGAGAGGTCTGAAAGGGGTTTAGTCAGGAATCGGCGGAGCCCGTCATTGGAAAGGGGGAATTACACTAGGCATTTGGATGATCGTGTCGGTTCTCGAACTTCCCCTTTGGGGTATCGGCGTTTGAGTCCGAATGGATTAGAGAGGTCTCAAAGGGGTTTAGTCCAGAATCGGCGAAGCCCGTCACTGAAAATGAGAGATTTCTCTAGGCATTTGGATGATCGCGTTGGTTCTCAAATTCAATATCGAGGTTTGAGCCCTAATGGATTAGAGAGGTCTCAGAGTGGTTTAGTCAAGAATCGACGAAGCCCGTCATTGGAAAGGGGAGATTACTCTAGGCATTTGGATGATCGCGTTGGTTCTCAAATTTCCCATTTGGGGTATCGTCGTCCGAGCCCTACTAATTTAGAGAGATCTCAGAGAGTTTTGGACAGGAATCAACAAAACCCTTCTTTGGGAAGGGGAGAATACTCTACGCATTTAAATGATCGTGTTGGTTCTCATGCGTCACCGTTGGGGTATCAACGGGGAGAAGTTATGCGTAAATATGAGATGCAAGAGCCCGGTGATATAAACCCTGGCACTCAACCAAGTTCTTCTAGAATAAGTAAAAAGAAGCATTTTCAGGGTGGTGGGTCATCATCAGCTATTGACCGGATCGATATGTTGGTTCAGAATTCGTTGCAGGTAGATGGAACTGCTCACACGTTCTACTCATTGCCGCCGGTTAGAAACCGAAGCCCACCCTCAGATTCTCGAATTATGGGCAGGAAACTCATGCTATCTTCACCAGGAAATTCGAATGTGTACCCTTACAAAGATGACGACGTCCAATACAGAGTAAGAGAATCATATAAAGAAGAGAAGTTGGCGCTTCATCCAAGAGACATTTCATATCCTACGAGTCAAGTTCCCCAAATGAAGGTGCTTGGGAACTCAACGGATTCTTTACCTGAGGACTTACACAGTTTCTATCGGGAGAGTAGGCCTTCGGCCTCAGGGTTGTTTGACGGGAGTGACGAGAAATTTATAGACCCAATTAGCCGTAGTGGGTACAATCAAACTCCAATATATGACTCCTTAAGAGTCTCTAAAGATGTTTCTACTTACCAACGAGAGCCACTCAGTTCCTCAAGAATGGAGTATCGGGATTATGACCACAATACTCTTCAGGGAAGGGAGAAATACGTTGTAGAGTATCCGTCTGAAGAATTATATGGAAAAATGCAACCTGATGCTGCAAGAGCATATGCTAATACTGATTCATCAAGGCCAACTTATCTGGATCATGTTATTGATAGGTCTAATGATATTGAGAGATCTCATGGTTCACGAGGCCATCACCATTCTTTACAAAGAGATCCTGTCTCAAGTTACCTTGATAAGAAGAAAACTTCAGAAGTAGTGGAGAGAGATTTAGAGTTTATGGGTACTGGAGGCAAATATCTCGAATTTGGTACCAATACATCTAGAAACTGTGGAACCACTAATCATATGCGAGATTTTGGATTTGGAAAAGGTGCAGGTCCAGGATCTTTCAAAGAAATGTCGAAAAGCCCAGTGGTATCTGAATATGATCCAAATACAGACATACTTGATGCAAGCCCCCAAGGGAGGCTGGAGGTGGACGACCTAGGGATTTATGACCAAGGTAAGACTTCAATAAAGAAGTACATAGTGGATGATGAAATGAGTAATTATAATCCAAGAAGCATGTTATCTAGTAGTACGGAAAACGTTAGGTGGATGCAAGAACTGGAGGGCGATGACGAACAGTGGGATGGTGAAAATATTGGTAGATTACATTCGTCGAAAATGTTTAGACATGGGCGGCTCCAATATGGAAAGGAGAGAAGCCTATCTGACAGGATGGCGGACAGAATTTCTGTAACTCAAGATTCATCATTGAATAAGCAAAGACTTGTAATTGAGCCCCATTATTATGGTGGTGATCGTATGAGCATAAAGAAGCGGTTAAGACCCCTTCCTTGGAAAGAATCCCCGAGAAATAACAAATTTCGAAAAAGAATGATGGATGATCAGTATGAGAGTGTGGGTGTACAACATTGTGATCACTCAGAAAATCAGCTAGCAGTTGTGAAGACTGACCCGCCCGAAGATTCCGAGGAGTTTAAGCTACTGGTGCATAGGGCTTTCTTTAAATACTCTAAACAGTTAAACGAGAACCCAGCTCAGCAAAAACGATACAAGGAGCAAGGAAAATCTGGTACTTTGCTTTGCAGCGTATGTGGCAGGTCTGTCTTCTATTTCATGATATAATTCTGAAAGTGGATCACTTGTTCCTCCATGCGTTTTGATTCAGAAATTATTTTTCTTATTAAGGGGAGTATCCATTAGTCTTAGTAGCTATCTATGTTATATGATAAGGATCATATCGTATAAGTTTAATTCCAGACTTCTGTTTTGGATGCATCCAATCTCGAAAATTAGTTGCTACTGGTCATACTGGAACCTAAGAAAGATTTGGAGGTAGAATAATTAAGAGGCTATGTAGTCAAAGGCGCAGATAGTCTTGGCGCAAGGGGTATGACTTGCTCGGTGATCACCTTGAGGTGAATATGTGTACAAAGACTACCTAGTCAAGAGGTTGAAATTGCTAATGTATGACTAGATTTGGGAATATTGGAGGTAGGACAATCAGAAGTACCCTTCCCCGATTATGCAGAAGGTAATTTTCAGAATCTAGTGAAAAAATTCCATGGAGGAGCTATTTGTTTTATGGGAATACGACTTGCACGGTAAGTTTGAAAGCCTTCAAGAATGTTAATCATGACTTTATCCTTCTGAATATATTTGCTGGTGTTCCCTGGTCATGTTTTCTTAGTAAGTATTAAGGGGTCATAAATCTGGAAATGTAGTGGGATGATATAAGTATGTTCAGGCTTCAATAAACTTTGATCAAACAGTTTAGTAAGGAATTTATAGATTGGTGAAAAAATGTTTTAGGTTTGTCAAGATGACATTTAAGAGCAGATATCAGATCTATGTTCTACTCAAGGTGGCCCCTCTTATGTCTCCTCCTCGCACTAGGAGCGATCTTTCTGCAGAGTGACCGGAAAGATATGCTCTTAGTTGGTCTGTCTCTCACCTAGTGACAATGTTGGAATTGTGTAGAACATGCTTGTTTTACCATTTGCCACTCAGTAATGAATGTGACGACATGTTAGGTGACTGAGAAACCTTTTAGAAATTTTCTTATGTGAAAAGGACTTTCTAAATACCTACACTATTGATCTCTCATAAGATGTGCTGTAGTTAGCCTAGTATGGTGTTATAAGCTTTTATCTTATGCAGTCTCTACTATCTAGTTTGTACATTTACTATTGATTTGAGCAGTTCCTAAGAGGCAGCCCTACTATATGGCTGTATGATGCTAAACATCTTGGTTCATAGACGTACTCAATTTGCTTAAGACCAGTTTAGTGATTACTGATGTAGCTATTGACTGCTTGTGTTTATTCTTTGCTGACATGATTGTCAAATGGTGGAAAGATAAGACTACGAAGAAGAGTTAATCGAAATCAAGAACGTTGAAGAATGGAAAACTACGATACTGGGAAAAAAAGTTGATTGGACGAGAGTAGGGGAAAAGGTTGATTGAACAGAGGAAAAGGAAATGGGAGGGATGGCAAAGCGGCAGTAGTTTGTAATAGTAACTGCCAACTCGAGTGGCTATTGGTGATGTTTTGCTACTTCTTTGGTGACGTCCTATTTAGGCAAGACGAAAATAAATTGTGATGAGCGGAGACATTTTAGAAGTAGAGAAGATCGTAGAGGAGGATATCTAAGAGGAGCAAGAATAAAAATATGCCAAGTAAGTAAAAAAAGAGGGTAAGACAGATATAAATAGAGCAAGAACTGTAGTGGGAGAAAACCCTTATGCCGTTGATGAGAATATATTTGTATTCATTAAGTAGTCGCATGATAGAGATTAATTATCCTTTGGGCCCTTCAATGCTAATCCTTTTAACTAGTTTTTCTTTTTTGAGATGAAAGCAAGTTACTGCTAGTGTTTTCTGTATTTTTTTTTAATTTTTGCTGATTGTTGTAGTATCTAACCTGTCTAACATTATACTTTGCAACTCCTTTTGCTATTTCAGCTACTCAAAAGAGTTTGTCAGTACACGCAGCCTCACAAATCATGCATGCACGACTGCAAAGGTTGGGCAGAAAGCAGCTCATCTCGGTCTTCACAAAGCAATTTGTGTTTTGATGGGGTGGGAGAGTGTCATTGCCTATGACAGTCCTTGGTCCTGTCATGTCTTACCCAATGTTCAAGCTCTGGCTCTTAAGGAGGACCTTATTCTCTGGCCTCCACTTGTTATCATTCATAATGTTTCCATAGGTAACAAAAATTCAGATGGAAGAAAGGTTGTGACAAATGAAGAAATGGGCAATATATTGAGAGGTATGTGAATTTTAATAATGGTCGCAGTATTTTTTCCTTTTGCTTACGAAGAAAATCTCCCTTGGAATAGGAGGAATAGCGCTTTTGATAATGACTCACTATGTTCTCTAAATTGGACTATGATACCCCACTCTCAGTTTAACAGCTTACCTTCCCATTCTAGCATGTGGCTTTTGCCATTGTAAATTTTGGGGTGTGGAATTCTAATTTTGATATTATGAGGTCTTGGGTAACTCTATAATATTTGCAAATCAAAGTGCTAGAATTACATGGGGTTTAAAATCGAGTCATTGTTATCTAGATAATAGGGGTCACTGTCAAAGTATACTAGTGGTTAAATATTCCTTTGACAGGCTTCGCCTACAGTTAGATGAACTTAACTTACTAACTATTGATCTATTTATTTTATTTATGTCCTTGTTGTTTTCATTTCTTGCCTGTTTTTTTTGTTTTTTCGATTTCAGGTTTGGGGTTTACTAGTGGAAAGGTCTGTCGTGGAAAACCTGCAAATCAGAGCATCATGGTGGTGAAATATCTGCCCACATTTTCAGGTTTTGAAGAAGCAGAGAAGCTCAGCAAGTACTACACCGAGAACAAACAAGGAAGGACAGAGTTTCAGCAAATAAAACCCAAGGAGGACACCAGCGGAGAAGCAAAGGTGGACAAAGTGGAGGATGTTCTATATGGGTACATGGGAATTGCAGAAGACTTGGATAAGCTTGATTTTGAAACCAAGAAACGTTCTGTGGTGAAGAGTAAGAAAGAAATCCAAGCCATTGCAGATGCTCCTCTGGTGACTGCTGAATGAGAGCTTGCTGTCTACTTTTTAGTGCAAGTAAAATAGATACCACACCACTGATTAGAGTTTTTTGCTGATCAGGAATATTTTTGAGAAGTTGATCGATTTTTTGGGATAATACATGCTAATCAATGGTAAAGGTTATTTTGGTTTTGAAGTAATGGTTTCCTTATGTTTGCTGCACTTTCACTATTTAATTTTCTACTTTTATTTTCTCAACAAGTGTTTTAGAGTATCTTGATGGACCACATATCTTCAAAGTAAGAAGTTAAATCTTAACGGGGTTGTACATGTTGGTTTGCAATTTTCCTATAATAAATAGGGTTTCGAAAGAAAGATAAAAAATGCTACTAATTCTTCCAGGTTTCTGCCCTACGTACATACGAATAGCTACATTCATGCTAGTTTAGCATTTGTCGAGTTTTCCAGAGTTTTCAAGTTTCTATACAAACAAATAATAGAAATATCACAATTAGACCATAATATAGAAGAGAAACTAATACAAACCAAACTTCTTAAGATCAAAACCATCACAAGTTAACCAGAACAAGAAAAGGAAAGCATAACTCAGACCTTCAACCCTTTACATATTTCACCTAAACAAAGCCCAAAACTCGAAAACAATAATTCTGAAAATCCCACTCTACCACAATACCTTAGTTCCAAGGCCCCCAACCGAACCCGAAGTTGCTTGAGCCTTAGACTGCATGGACGTAGGAGGCGTAACAGCAGGTGGTGCATCACAATAGCCTTGGAGAATATCGCACTCTTCAGCAGGAAACCGAGGGAAGTAAACATAGAAGGCCAACATTGACGAGTAATAACATGAATGGATTTGCAACAATTAATTCCTATATAACCTTCACCATTGAGAAAGAAAAGAACAATCTCATTAGTGCACGATTTCAACTCAAACAACGCATTCCAATAATCTCCCAAACCTCCTCCTCCTTCGTTGTTCAACCGTGCTTCAAGGTTGTACCCAGGCTTAGCATACATTATAGTATCTCGTGCTGCCATTGTAGCAGTTGCCATAAGCCATGATAGCGCAAAAACAAGGATCAACTTGATCAAAGCCATTGCTAGAAATTAGATAGAGACTGATCGAGAGAAATGAGAAATATGGTTTGGTGTGGAGAGGAGAGTGAGCTTAGGTTTTAGGTTGTTGGGAAAAAAAAACCTTGTGGTTTTATCCTTAGTTTGAATGGTTTATATCTAAGTGATTTATTTTGTACCACATTGGGTATGTAGGTTACACAACTCTAGATTATAAGTAAGAGTTTACTTATGAGTTGTAATGTGCATGATTTGAGTTGTCTCGAACAGACACTTCATGAGGTGTCTTAAGGTGCGACCCTTGGTGAAGAGTCGTGTCTTAAGGTGTGACCCTTGGTGAATAATCGTAACTTGAGGTATGACATTTGGTGAAGATGCACTAACTTGAGGTGTGACCTTTGGTGAAGAGGCACTAACTTGAGGTGTGACCTTTTGGTAAAGAGACACTAACTTGAGGTGTAACCCTTGGTGAAGAGTCACTTATACTCTATATAAACCCAACTTCGTTTTTATTTTTAAAGATTAGTTTTTTCAAAGTTTTCTTGAGTCATTCTCAAGAGAAAATAGACGCAATCAAGGTTCGTTTGGCAGAGAGATAGAAGTGTTTTATTCTCTCTGTGACTGATCGTTGTATCCTGGGAGACAGAGGCCGATTATATCCTCCAAAGCACTGTGGCAGGGGCGAATCTGTCTTAAGGAGATAGTGTGCATGCACTAGACTCGATCATATCCCGATAAGTGTTTTGATCTCTTTCTAATCTTCTTAACTTGTTTTTGATATTGTCAATTTTTGAACACATGCTAACAACATAGATTTATATAAAGAGGTAAGGTGGCGTTTGTTTTTTGGGCTGACTCTGAGTGGAGTCAGTGATTTGGTCACTTAGAAGCGTTTGTTTTTCTCTCACTTAGTGGCTAAGTGGAGTCAGAGTCAGTGATTTGGGTAACTCAGAGTCAACCCCAATAAGCCAGCTTATTGCTGAGTCTGACTCTGAGTGAATTTTTTTTGCCCAAATTGCCCTTAGAATAACAGAAAAATGACGAAAACCAAATTAATTTCTTCTCTTCACACTCTTCTTCTCCACAGCTCCTCCCCAGACGAAAACCTTCCAATCTCTCAACTGCTCTCCTCGATCCCAATAAGCTCAAATATCTCGTTGATTTGAAGGTAAATCGTTCTCATTTAACAAATTTATCACCATTTTTACGAATGATTCGACCTAAACTAGTTTGATTACGACTGTGATTTCGATTTTGTGGGATTTTTTTAGGGTTTTTGTGGAGATGGAGCTGTGGGAAAGACTTGTATGCTAATCTGCTACACTAGCAACAAATTTCCCACTGTAAGTCCTCTTCTTATCTCACACAATCCCATCTAGGTTTTGCATATTTTAAGCTCCCATTAACTTTTTCTACATTTCTTTGTGCTTTTGCTTCTGGGTTTTGCAGATTTTGCATTTTTATTAGCTTTTCATGGGTTTTGATTTCTGGGGTTTGAGTATATTATGTGTTTGTGGTGTTTTTATCCCTTTTGAGCTTTGGGGTTTTGTGATTTTTGGTTTTAAGTGTTAATTGATACTGGTTTTGTTGACTACATTTGCTAGGATTATATACCCACTGTGTTCGACAATTTCTGAGTTCTGAATTGTAAGTGTTTGTAGGTCAGTGGATACCTGAGCTTCAGCACTTTGCCCCTGGAGTCCCAATCGTGCTTGCTGGCACTAAATTAGGTAAGATAGGAAGTGTGTGTTTACTTAATGCCTTAATAGTTAATGCTTCTTCATTTCGAACTGTGTTTGTGTTATGCTATCCTCTTTCAAAATATGTTGTTACCCTTTATCAAACCTGATAATAACCCATCATATTACTAGTATCCCCTTCCTTATCCTTATGAAGAACTACTTCTTGTAGACCTTGTAGCACTTCCCAATTTTCTGCTTGGTCTGTGGTTATAGTCTGCATATTTGCCTTAGCTCTAGCTACTAATTCTGAAGCTGATATTATAATATCCTGGATTGACTCGTTATAATGTTTTTGCACTAATCTTAATGAAGTACTAGAGCCTGAATATTTGGCAGCTAGATGCTCCAATCCTTTGAACACAATAAGAGGAGAATCTTCTTCCTCCTTAGGATCTTCCCCTCCTGCATGCTCCTTATCCTTATACCAATGGGTACATGTTACTTAATCAAAGAGTCAACATGTGTAATTTCTTCATTGTTATTCTGCCTTTACTACTTGGATGCTTAGAGGCCTGTTTACAAAATCAACTACTTGGATGCTTAAGAAGAGGTACAGAATCTTTTGTGTCCATCTGTTTATAGAAGCTTGTATATAATCTGTCCATAACTGTTATGTCCATCGGTAGGTTATGTCCAGAACTGTTATGTTGTTATGTACAAGCTTGTACAAAAGCTTGTATAGAATCTATTGTGCCTGCCCAGAACTGTTATGCTGTTATGTCCATCTATAAAGTACAAGCTTGTACAGAAGCCTGTATTGCTTTATGTTGTTATGCTGTTATGTCTAGAACTGTTATGTTGTTATGCTGTTATGCCTGTCCAGAACTATTATTAGATTATGTCCATCTGTTTACAGAAGCTTGTATAGTTGTGTCCATCTGCAGAACTGATATGTTGTTATGCCTGTTTATACAGTTACCCACCATATGCCTTTATGTTGTTATGCCTGTTTATACAGTCAAGCATTCGTCACATATCATGCATATACTGTTTTGAGGAAACATAAGATATACAAGATAGTATAACGATACAACTTAGGTTGCGTCTATAACCTGCAAAGGACATCAGCTGATATTTCTGCTATATCTTTGTTATAGTGTACCTCTTTTTAAGATTTAATCTATTCATAAAAGAATAATTCGAGCTTATCTGTAACTGGGTATAGTAGTGAAGGGGGTATAAGTTGTCTGAGATGTCCTGTTGTAACTTTTTTTCTTGCCCACTTTTCAGGTAAGGTTCAAGAAGCGTCCCTTTTGTTCATCAAGATGCAGGAAGAAAGATTAAAGCCTGGGAAGGTATGCACATGACATTACAGGATGTCTTATGCTATGATAAAGTAGATAACTTTGGTAAACTTATGTTATTATTTTGTGCATCCCTAGAGATGTGAGAATGAGTGTAACTCGCGCTTGATTGGCGAGAGTGCCATTTGGGTATAGATAACAGTACCACGTTGCTATCTCAAGGATGATGCACATGAAATTACATGTTTTCTTTTTCTTGTTTTTAACCATGGTATAACTGACATGCCATATCAGCAAAAGTGGATTTGATTTCCAATTAATCCCATGTTTCTTTGAGCATCATATGTTTGACAAAACTATGATTTTGTTATTCGGCCATTGCCCTTAATAATTTCATTGTGCTAGACCATCTAATAATATTCCCCTTTTGCACCTCCAAATAATTGAAGTACTTGCAATCTTTGTTCCCCTTAACCTGGGACAATACAGGTAAGCTACAATATAATGCTGAATATATATGCAACCGTGGGACTTGTCGATGAAGCGGAGAAACTTTTTGAGGCCATAATTATGACAATGGGAGCATGCAGCCGTAAAAATGGGAGACTCCAATACTGTGAATGGTATAGCAAGTTTGTGTCTCGCAGACTGACCTTAAAATGATATCTATTGTGCAGAAAGGGAAGTTTGGGGTTACACCCAACATCTTGGTCTACTTTTAAATTACCCACAGCTCTGTTGGAAACAAGGAATACACTTCTAAACTCTTGGGTCTTCTGCAACTTGGAGTTGTTAGCCAGAGATCGTGGTGCGGTTGACGGAGACTTCTACTATACTGAATTTTGACGTCAAGCTGTCTAGAGGAACACAATCAAGATTCTACAATTAACTGCCGCACATCCTAGAGCGGATGTTGAAGAACCAAGACATTTCACACTGTGAACCGAAATCGTTTGACATAAAAGATGTTTATGATTTACCTATAAAATCAACATATTATTGTACATAACTTTTGATGAATATGTATCGAGGTCCCAAGTTGATTATTGATGACTGACAATTACATAAATGAAAGTAAATCATAGATATTTTTTCGTGAATCTTTTGTGTCTGTGATTGATAGATCAGATCCTAAGTGTATATTTTATATTGTTCAAGGCAGGCATTCCCTCTCCAAAAATCAAGTATCCTTAAATGCAATTGAAATACCAAAGACGTCTTTTTGGATTATAGGATGAAAAGAAGACCCTTTAGAAACTTTTACCTTAAGCTACCGTCTAAGTAAAGGCCGGTAAAATGATGTTTCTGGATTTTCCAATGCAAGTTATGTGTGTATTACCCCGCCTGCAGCTTTGATTTGATGCATTTACCATGACTAAAATTGAACCTACATATGTCATACATCGTGCATTACTGTACATTGTATACAGTATGAAAATTTTATGCTCTTACAAATTATTCACTACAACTCCAATGCGAGAAGGAAAATTTTATGCTCTTACTGTCATACATTTTGTTATATATACAGGTTATTTTTTATGTGTTATGTATACGTGGTGTTGACGTTGCTCTAACGAAAGAGTTTTTATGTATTTATGTTTGCTATATATACAGATTCTTTCCTATGTGTTTGTTATGTATATGTGGTGTTGATGTTGCGCTGACGAAGGGGTGGTGGTGGCTTATAAACTGATAAGGGTCTTTTGGTCTTTTGTCTATTTTAACACTCATTCAAACTCAAACTCATACAAAAAACAAACACTTCAATGCATCCACTCAGCTAGTGAACGCTTCGAAGTGGACTCAGACTCAGACACTCACTCAGACTCAGATTCAGATTCAGACTCACTCAGACTCATAAGCAAAAAAACAAACGGCCCCTAAGTGTATGTTATCTATGCATGAGGAGATCAAAAGATTATGTTTAGATCATTATGTAAGTTTGGGCGTTTGGGAGTCTGGATAGTCCAACTATAATGGGTTTATGGGATCCACTAACTTGTCCTAATGAAGTAGGAAATTATTGATAAGTTTTCTCCTTTAATACTTGAATCATAGAGCATCTCCAAGAGTATCATTTGGAGTAAGAAAAAGTACACAATCTCATTTTTTTTATCCAAAGAATAGCATTTCAAGTTTGAAACATAAAACAAGAAAATCAGTTGTTTAATATCAATCATTTTTGTTTTTAGGGATGAAGAACTCCAAGATTAGTGATGAAGAACTCCAAAATTGTGTCCTTCACTCCAGATCCTAGGGAAAATTCTTGATAAAGATGTGGTCCTCAATTATATGAAGATGATAAGGGTATTTAAAACAAATGGGAGAACTAAATATTTTTTGAAACAACCCGTGTTTCTTCACCTCTGAAAGATCAAATTAGATACACGGTCATAAGAATAACTCACAAAATTCTACCTCAATTAATCTCAAATCTGAGTTATCTACCTGTATATTTTTATTGTTAAAATATAGTTTCAAAATTTTCCCCAACAATTTGATAATTGTTCTTGCTAAAATTTGGATCAACCTCATAGCCAAAGCATCTGATGAGCAAACGATGATTAAATCTGCAAAAAAAACTAGTGATAAATTTGAACCGAGTTGAATCAGTGCCACAACAAGAAGGTGACTACATAGTAGATTTTACTCTCTCTCTCTCTTTTGGTTTTTTAATATAAAATTTTGGAGGAGAGATAACGGTGGTATGGTAGTGAGACTGGGAGAGGGTTAAGTGGAGTTAGTAGAGGACACGTGTCGGTACAAATTGTGATGGAGTAGAGGTAGATTAGGATTCGAACTCCGGCAATTATGAGAATAAATGCTACTTTATGCCAACTTTATAAAATTGGACCCAGAGAACAATAAATTCCAAAATCGATACTAGCAAGAGTAAAAATCAATTTTACCCATACTAAAGTTGTAATATTACAACAGACAACCACATACTTTTGGGCTTTACAAGTACGAATGTCACTTCCGAAATAATAAAAAATTGTAAAACTTATTTAAAAATAATATATCACACCACATGTCATTACCATATGTTATTTACCATTTGTTCAAAAAACTATGTCATTTGTTTAGCAAAACTTTGTCATTATATTAGCAATCAATGTCATTTGTTAAAAAATATTTGTCATTTGGTTTTTTAGAACTTTTTTATTTGTTCAGAAATCTGTCATTTATTTTCTCGGAAGTTTCACATTTGTTCAAAATTATTTGTCATTTGTTTTACCATAACTGTCATTTGTTCATAAAACTTTGACGTTTGTTTCAATACAACTATGATAAGTGTATTGAATGACAAATGATAATTTTTTCAAAAACAAATGATAAATTCTTTCAAACAAATGACAAATGACAATGTCGTAAAGTTTAATAACATATGACAAATCTAGTTGTTTGAGGACACAAAAGAATATCTCTTCTCTTAATTTTTGTCAACATCTCTATCTCTCGTGACTATTTCATAAAATATTTTACATTATAGAGCTATGATAATTGTATTGAATGACAAATGATATGTTTTACCAAAACAAATGATAGTTTTTCCAAAAACAAATGACAAATTCTTTCAAACAAATGACAAATGATAGTTACTTTTAAAAGGTATTAGTGATCAATTAGTAAAAGTCTAAGTGAAACTAAACAAATGGGTTTGTTAAGACCAATTTTATTTTTTTTTACGTACTTTTGTTACATCGTTTATAACTAAAAGTCTTTGTCAATGATTGAATGTATTCTCATTTGTATGGATAATTTCTCATTTGTTCTGTATTATTTGTTATTTGTTTTGCTAGAACTTTGTCACTCATTTGAAAATCTTTGTAATTTTTTTGTTATAGCTTTGTCATTTGTATATTAATCTTTGTGATTTTGTAGTTTTATTATTGTAGCAGATTATACTACTCATCAACATTTAATATTAAAGAATAGGGGTGGCAGCTAGATGGTAGTAGGTGGGGCCAGTATCGATTTGTTAATTTTAGTATCGATTTTGGAAAAGGCTTGCCAAAGTATCGATTTTATAAAATTGGCATAAAATAGTATTTATTCTCATAATTACCGTTCGGACTCTATGTTTACTACTACAAAATAAAAAAACAAATTTCAAGTAAAGAAGTCTTTATTTTTATTCTTCGCGCAAGGACTTATAAAAGCAAAGCCCCTTTTACTTGAGCAAAAAAAAAAAAAAAATTTGGGGGATTGAGCAATAAGAAGTCATTATGATTTCGCGTTAGGAGCTATGTTGTTAAAGCTTGTTTTTGAGATCGGGAACTTAAGCAGACCGACACCTGACACAACTGGGACAAGGTCATGATCGAAAAATTGTAACCAAGTCCAATAACGTAAAAGGAAAAATCTGAAGACAACCGAGCCCCATAAGTCGGCAAGACTGCGAGTTGAAAGCTATCACGACTTCTTTCTTGGTGGCCTTTCTACTCTGCTGGAGATAGAGTTGTACCGAAAAGCTAAACGCACAAGAGTCACGTTTGTAATGACGTGAGCGCAATATATTTTTATCATTTTGAACGCGGATCTCGAGACACAAGTGCGATGAGTGAGTCAGCAGTCACGTGGTCGCACGTTTAGAACACTGTTGGAGTTGTATTTTTGTTCTTCGCGTGCGTGAGATGAAAAAAAGTGTGCGGGACCCAAATTAGCAGCTGTCTCATCTGACCGACCTTGTTGTTTTGTCTGCTGACTTCTGACATCGCAGTAGGTCTGTCAGATTCTATAGGTTTCTCTTTTGCTATTACTCTCTAATTAGATGGAGACTTGCACAGCAAGATTGTTTTACTGCAAATCCAAGTATCATATAATGGTATTTCAGGCAAGGAGTGGCTTTGTCACCTAAAATTACACCACACATTGGGTTGCGAAATTTTTAGTTGGAGAGCAATAACCCTCGAGACAAGTAATCACTTATTACAACTAGACCCCAGCTTTTGGTTCAAGACCCTACACCTTCTCGTATCCGACACCATTTCAGATGTTTGTCTTCTATCATTTCCACAACTCCCTACATTGCCTCCCTACATTTACCATTCTACCCCTACCCATGCACCCCCAATCTATTTTAAATAATAAAACCCCACATCCCACCATTATCAAACCAACCCTTTTTAATAAACAACTTTTAATATTTTATTTATAAAATTTATTTTTTGGAATATCTCGAATCTCGACATATTTTGTTATTGGTGGCTAAATGGTGACATTGGGAAAGCAAAATGATTCTTTGTAATTAAAGGGTTTGTGTAGGGGTTTAGGAGGGATAAAATTTGAGGGGATCATTGAATGCAGGTGAAGGTTTGGGAGATAAGAGTGGAATCTATTTTTTCGAGGAACATAATGCCTAAACTTTGTAATTATTTTATTATCATTATAGTTTAATTCATTTCTTCACAAAGACCAGTGCAGTTGCTCTGACCAGCTTAAGTTGGCTTGGCTTGGCTTGGCTTGGCTAAGCTGTCTAAATAATAAAAAACAAACAAACTTTGGGGTTGTAACTTTTTTTCAAACTTCAAATTTTTTATTTTAGAACCTTATTTTACGTTTTCGATTTCTAAAAATCTGATTTCCAAATTATTTATTTTTAATATCTATCGAAATCGAATAGTTTTTAGTCATTCCGATCTTCTGAAATTTCAATTCGATTTAATCCGAACTTCCTTACTTTTAACTTGAGGGAGTTCGGATTAAAACCTCAAATAAAACATATTTTATCTAAGTATGCCTCCATTTCTTCTCCCTCTCTGCAATGGCTCTTTCTTCTCTACCAGTGAAACCTCAATCCCATTTTTCCTTTAAGGTAAGAATCTCTCTCTGAAACTCTTGAAGTCATGGTGAGGGTGAGACATGGTCAGGTGGTGTTTAGTTAGTTTCATAGGGTTAGACTTTTGTATTTAAGTAATAGTGGGTGGTTGTTTTTTTATCTCTCTTCATTTATCTCTAAAGACCTATCATAGATATTTGGTGATATTTTTGCCTTAAAGCATGTTACTTAAGCTAAGTTTGTGAAATGATATTTTATTTTGTAAATTTTATAATTTGGACAATATTTATTTTCAAGTTGTTTGTACCAAAGTTTCTATGATGGTATCATTTATTATAATTTGTCTAATAATATAAGTGACAATTTCCTGCCAAATATAAAAATTTTAATTTTCCGAAAAACAAATTCGATTTTATTAAGATATTTGAAATTTTCTATTTTTTTTCTCTGAAATTTGCTTAATTTTAAAATTTCAAAATGTTTTTCGATAAATCCGACTTTTTCGGATTCGGATCCATATTCGTTTTTCCGAAGAATAAAAAAATCAGATCGGATCAAAACGAATTTTACGCTTCTGAAAAAATCGTAAAAAATTCCGACCGCCCCCATATCTGACCCGAAAGCAGGCTAAACAAACCTTATGGACACAATATTAGAAGATGTCATGACTCACGATTACAATAAATAATGGTAAAATATTTATTAGAACTAGAGTTTTCATCTCAAAACGAAGTTGCTATGAGAATAGTTGTGCCTTTGAATCTTATATTTTGAGGTGCTAGGCTTTGTGTGATTGCATATTTCAATAATATTGAGATATTTTGAAGTTGATAGTATTATAAATTAATTATATGTTATGGTCAGATCTTGATTTATTGTGCCAGAGCTGTAAATGTATATGCTATATAGAAGAGATTAGTAGTTATCCAGAAGGATATGTCAAACTACGCATAATGCAAGAATAATATAAAAAATGCACGTAAGGAAGTAAGATGTATGAAAATGCATGAGATACGCTTAAAATGCCGATTGGAGTGGTAGTGGGGTGCCTTGCGTGAAGATTATCTAGTAATGCAAGATAGGGATGTGCCAAAGGAATGCTTCGATATTGTTGATTTATATAGTATTAGACCTCCAAATTTCACATACATTAGTATTATATATGAGATATTGGAAGAAGATTTTTAAGCCATGTCCATGAGGCATGAGATACCTCGAACTATTTCCTATCAAATAAGGGTGGTTCCAACTTCACTACGCTGTTTTATTAATCTCAATACGCTAAGTAGTCATCATCTTTAAAATGAGGAGCACCCGAATAAATCTTATTTTGCTAATCTCACTACACTTGTAGTCCTCCTCTCACCCCACAAAAAATTGTTTAGTCAACATTTTGGTTAAAAATAGATTTGTTAAGTTTTCAACACTAGAGACTTAGCCATGAAAAAAAAAACTTATGAGTTCCTAACGCTAGAGTCATAGCGTTGATGGGTAATAACAAAAGTTGTTGGCATTGCGTTTCAATAACATACAAAACGTTAGGTTCCTAGCGTTGGTGGGGAAAAAATGAGGGAAAATTTAGAAGAAAAAAAATACTCATGAGTTGCCAAAGTTACGAGTTTAACGTTGATGAGTACTACTGAAAGCAATTGGCCAGCGTTTCTATAACATATAGAACGCTAGCTATACTAGTGTTGATGAGAAGAACCCTAAAAAAAATAATCATAAATCTCTTTCAAAAATTAATTCAAACATAAATTTTAACCAACTTTCTCACAATTACATACTCAAATTGATTTAATCATTATCTTTCAATTTAAATTTTGATTATAAGTGTTGTTGTCATAATTTTTAAATTTTGAATTGAGATATGCATAGAAAGCAAAAGTTAGATGAAGAAATATGATAAAAGAGAACGGCGACGACTAAAATATAAAACGGGGTCCTAGTTATTTACTGGAGTTTGAAGAACGAATTGAGAAAAAGAAAATTTGTGGAAAAAGAGAGATGGAGAAATTGTAAAGAGAGGAAAAAAAATTGCCGCAGAGCGAGAAAGAAAAATTGTCATGATTGGTGTCCTTCCTTTTTGAGTTATATACTGGAGGAGGAAGACTCCTCTACTTAATGTTTTAGTAAAAGAGCATAGAAGATATAATGACCCATCAAATAGTACCAAAATTAAGTTAGGCTAGAAACAAGAGGCTTTGGAGCCATAGGTCATGCAGCAGGTCACAAGCTCAAATTTGGCTGCTTCTTTTGTTCTCATTTCCAAAGCAAAGGAAGTGGGAAAAGATAAAAAAAAAATCCCACATGAAAGACTGCACACATTTCCTCTCTTTCTTTAACTATTTTTTTCTTGTTCTTTTATACTCTCTCACTCGCTCCCCTCTTGTGCTTAAGTATATTTCAACTCTTTTTTGGTTCTCTTTACTCTCTCTCTACTGTCTTGTCTGAGCCTGACTATCTTTTACCACAAGTGCTCTAGCTCCCAGGGCCTCTCCACTGGCCAAAGAAACAACAACAATAATCTTTGGCAGAAACCCTTTTATTTCACCTCTCAGTTTTCACAGTGAAGATATATATAGAGTTCACATAAATATCTGCCAAAACCTTTCTAAAGACTCTCAGCTCCCTCGGCTCAACTAACTTATCTCAGAAACATTAAATCCAAACCACCAATTCTCATCCATCCCACACTATCTTTTCCTCTCTCCATGGACTATGATCTGAAACAATGGAGAAACCAATCTCAGTCAGACCAACTAGCTTCTGCAAAGATCCCAAAACTATTCTTTGAGCAGCAACAACCCCATCACATATCAGAAGAGTCTGCTGCTGCTCTTCCCCTGTTTGTACCTGAACCTAACAGCAGGATCAGCAACCTGCCAACATTTCCAGATTCAACATCAAGTGCTGCTTCCAGATTGTCCAGTAAGATTTCATATCTAGTTCCTGTATTTGGCAGAATGTTTTGTTCTTCATTTAGAAAGCTTTTCTGAGTTTGTGTGATGGATATGTGTAGGGATGGGAGGTTTGTTTAGTTTGTCTCAGTGGCAGGAGCTTGAACTGCAAGCTTTGATTTTTAAGTATATGTTAGCTGGAATACCTGTTCCTGCTGAGCTTCTTTTACCTATTAAGAAGAGCTTCTACAATACTTCTGCTTGCTATCTACATTACCCTTATCAACAGTATCAGACTTACCAGCCATCTAGTAAGTTTCAGGCTTATTCTTCTTCACTTTATTAAGATCTTACTGTAGTGTAGTGTACATTTTATGAGATGGGGTTTTTTTTTTTTTTTTTGCCCCTGGTTGGTGTGATTTATCTGATCTTCTTGGTGTTTGCAAGTTGTCTATGAGCTTATTTAAACTGGGGGGTTTACTGTTTCCTCTCTAGTGTGTCTTGTGTTGATTAGTCTTACTGGATCAGATTTGTCTAGTTGCATTATTTTTCCATCCCTTTTAGATATCAAAATGTATATCTTTTGATCTGTTATTCAGAATAAGTATATATTATTTGAAATGAGGAGTTCCTAGTAATGGACTAATATTGTACTTCCTTTTTCCTATCTTTCACTTATCTTCTACTTTTCTTCCACTGAAAACTGTCTCGTTCAGATTGATTGTTTCTTATCATAATATCTCCTTTATTGTTAAGACATGTTTAATCTGAA
Source organism: Kingdonia uniflora (assembly GCA_014058105.1). Lineage (NCBI taxonomy): Eukaryota > Viridiplantae > Streptophyta > Magnoliopsida > Ranunculales > Circaeasteraceae > Kingdonia > Kingdonia uniflora. The sequence goes on along the minus strand of JACGCM010000816.1, from coordinate 8,490,754 downwards.
ATGGATTCATTTGGCCTCTTTACTGAGGAAATAAATGTGGGTGTCAATGTTTGTGCAGTGTTACAGTCAGGATATTGGGGTAGAAGTGGTGTAGACCCAGAGCCTGGAAGATGCAGGAGAACTGATGGGAAGAAATGGCGATGCTCGAGGGATGTCGTGGCTGGTCAGAAGTATTGTGAGCGCCATGTCCACCGAGGCCGAAGTCGTTCAAGAAAGCCTGTGGAAATCCCCACGCCAACTGCATCTAATAGTAGTTTGAAAACTGCCAATGCTGTTAGTGCTTTTCCTTTGACATCTGTGGGGAGTGGAGCTCAATTTTCTCTTTCGGGTTCTTCACCTTCAATCGATCTTCTTCAGCTCAATCAGAGGTACACTCGCTCTCATTAGAAGGTTTAGATCAATAGTCTGATTTAATTTCCTTAAGGACATTCTGAAATTGGAAACCTATATATTAGTGTTGAAATGTTTGTTTGCTAGAAATGGGCTTCTTTGGTGAGAAATAGATTAACAAAGGGATATTTTTTAAATGAGAAAAGAAGTCTAAAACACACTTTGACTGTAAGCTGGCTCGCTACATGTGACAAGCAAAGCTCTTGCTATTTCCGATTGAAGCTTATTCGGAGTAACTGGTACATGTAGCCTGTGAGTAACTAGTGTAATTGGAAAATAAAATTGGCTATGTAACATGGACACTCTATATTCCAAAAAAAAATCTGTGTCCAAACGTGTCGGACACTCGGACAGACCGACACTCCAACGGACACTTCTTGCTTAGATCATAACCTTTTTGACATAGCTTTTAGAAAGTTTTCAATTCTTATACATGTTATTCGACCATACTAACTAGTATCATTGATTTTTGTTTGTTATTAGTCGTAAATTAACCCATAAGTTAATATAACCCACAAGTGTTGGGACTTGTTTGTTATTAGTCGTAAAAATATATCCTAAATTAACCCATAAGTGTGTTAGATAGGTTAAGTAACCAGCATAAGCATAGTAGAAAATAATAAATAATTTTTTTTACAGCCGTGTCCCCGTTTTTACATATTTTTGGGTCGCCGTGTCCGACACCCCGTACCCATGTCCGACACCGACACCGACACCTGTATCCGTGTCGTTGTTACCTAGAAAATTGGCTAATGTATAAGGATACAAATCATGAGTTCACTAGAGTTTAACTTGATTTTATGGCTGAGTATATGATCCATCAGATGGAACCCACTGAATAACTGTCACACTCCTCTTTCTTTGTTAGCCCATCCTCCCCAACTTTGAATTATTACTATCTTTATGCAAAATAATTGAAGAAGATTTAGTCTGCAAAAACTAGCAAGATATAAGCTTGAGACAGCAGATCTATCTTACTATTTTACTACTTGCTGCCTCTTGGGATTCAAGATATTTTCAGACTGAATGGTGTTAATTTAGATTGGGACAGTACATCTCCTTGATCTAACTAGGATCCTACGAATTAGTCTCGTGTAAGGGGCTGTAGGTACTGAAAATAGTGTAGTAACATAGAAGATCATTGAGGCTGAGGCTGAGGCCGAGGCCAGCCTAGGCAAGTGAACTAGAGTGATTTCTGTATTTGAGACTCTTTACGACAATGACATCTAATGTGGAAACACTTGACATCTTTTGTTGTCTGATGAGTCTCTCTTTTGGGCATTACTGGTTGCTTATGTTTTCCTAGTATTACTTTTTCAAAGCTTCCACAATGGATCATGGATATTTATGCATATTTCCTTTTTGTAGATCTTCAGATAGTATGCCACAAAGTCGAGGCATCATAGACACGCAGAATAACAATCTTTCGAATGATGGAAGATCCGAAGGACAGCTCCTACGCCATTTCTTCGACGACTGGCCAAGATCTAATCAAGAATCTGGTGTTCTTGGGAACAACGTGAGTCCATCAGCTTCTACAACTTGCCTCTCCATCTCCATCCCAGAAAACCCGTCTTCAGATTTCTCCTTGAAACTATCAACTGGAAATGAGGATGAACCAGAATCTCGTGAACGGAACATCAACATGGAACAGCCTCTGCTACACTGGGGAGGGGGATGGGGAACCAACCAAGTGAGTTCTATGGGTGGTCCCCTTGCTGAGGCATTGCGATCCTCTACCACTAATTCTCCTACAAGTGTCTTGCATGAGCTTCGACGAGGATCTATGTCAGAGACCAGTAGTTTTAGTACCTGAATTTATCACGACTTTGAAAACTTGCTTGCTTATCAACGTATTCCTTGGTTTTTTAAAATGTTTTCCTTGAATGCTTTGTAGAAATTGTTTGTTTGTTCTTCTATTCCCTTTAATGTTACTTGTAATCTGGTGGTTTTGTTGGTACCAGCATAAACTGTTTCCTAACTTTTGATCTTACTCTGTGTGTTGGTATTTTGAAGAATGAATAAATTAGGGTTTGGCTTTAGTTTCACCATTGCTGACTAAAGATTCGATGAGGCCCTTATCCTTTTGTACATGAAGATTAATGGTTATTCATTGTTATTTCGTTTTTTGTTTAATATATTGTTTCTTGTCTACTTTTCTTAATGTTTCACTCCCTTTAATTGAAATTTTCATTCAGATTTTTTCACTTGGCTTGAACCAAGGTTTTAAATAACCGCTACAACAACCGTTATAACGGCATTGTAACGGTAATGCCCCGATCCCGATCTGTTATACCCCATGTTCTATTCTAAAAAATAACACCTGTTATTTGTTGTTACAGACCGTTATTTTATGCTATAACGGCTGTTGTTACCGTTATAACGCTACGTTATTTTTAAAGTTTTTCTTCACTTATAACGAACGTTATATACCGTTATAACACTGTTATATGCCGTTATATAGCTATTTAAGTAATAGGCAAACCACTGACATAAAAAAAAACTAATAAAAGTAACTGAAAGTGGTAGGCTTTGCTATGCTTGTAGCCTTGAAGAATTATTTTTTGTGATATGATAAAATCACTAGTTAAGTGGTAGGCCACCCGTTATGATCTGAAATTAAAAATAATCTAGCAAACCACATTACCATTGGCATAAAAATAAATAATAAAAGCAACCGAAAGTGAACTATGCTTGTAGAATTATTTTTTATGATATGATGAAATCATTATTTAAGTGGTAGGCCACCCATTATGATCTGAAATAAAAATTAATCTAGCAAACCACATTACCACTGACATAAAAAATAATAACACAAGTAACTGAAAGTGAACTATACTTGTAGAATGATATCTTATGATATGATGAAATCATTATTTAAGTGGTAGGCCACCCATTATAATCTAAAAAAAATAAAAAAATCTAGCAAACCACGTTACCACTGACATACAAAATAATAATAAAAACAACCGAAAGTGAACTATGCTTGTAGAATTATTTTTTATGATATGATGAAATCATTATTTAAGTAGTAGGCCACCCATTATGATCTGAAATAAAAATTAATCTAGCAAACCACATTACCACTGGCATAAAAAATAATAATAAAAGCAACCGAAAATGAATTATGCTTGTAGAATAATTTTTTATAATATGATGAAATCATTATTTAAATGGTAGACCACCGATTATGATCTAAAATAAAAAATAATCTAGCAAACCACGTTACCACTGGCATAAAAAATTAATAAAAGCAACCGAAAGTGAAACCACGTTACCACTGGCATAAAAAATAATATGCTTGTCGAATCATTTCTTGTGATCTTCTATAAATATTTGGCATCGTGACTTAAGCATGTATCCATTTCACTACCACTCTTAAGAATTTTTCAAAATCAAGTAAGAAAGGTATCCATAGTTTTAATTAGTTTAAAATTAAACATGTATCCATATTCTATGGTATTTAGCTTAAAATGAATTTATTGTCTTATCGTACTAATTTATAATATTTTATTGGTAAACTATAGGATGTCGAGAAGTGCAAGGGATTTCTATGATCATTGCGTTAAGGTTGGACCAAAAGCTGTTAAATGCAATTACTGCAACAAGGTCATAACCGTTGGTATTACCCGTTTTAAGGAACATTTATCAACTCAACGTGGATCTGTTATCGAGTTCCCAAATGCACCAACCGATTTACGAAAGCTTGTTATTCAGGCTCTTCAAGAAATGAGGCAAAACAAGCGTTCTCCCCGACAACTGCGGGATTGGGAACCCCAAGGATCGTCGCATGATAACAGTGATGAAGTTGAAGATATCACTGATAGTTTTGGAGATGCCAGTGAACCCGATTATTATCCCGAGGAAGGAAGTGGGGGTGGATCTCAACCTACGAGGACTAGAAGTACGGGGCTACTTAGTAGGTTATTTCGTCGTGGCAGAGGCTCAAACGAAGGGTTAGCATCGCGATCATCATCATCATCATCATTAAGAGCCCCAGCTCGACACTCTATTAATTTACACTCACGAAATCCACGACGAGAAACTCAACAAACCATTCCGAACATGATGGGTGGAGGGTCGAGTTCTAGGGAGTATGCATGTGGCAAAATAACATCGATGTTCTACGAAAATGCTATCCCCTTTAATGTTGCTTCCTCGCAATCGCATCATGAAGCTTTTAACTCGGTTACAAATTATGGTAAGACTTTTCGACCTCCAACGACTTATGAAATTGCTAACCCATTTCTACAAAAGGAAAAACGGAGAATAGAAGAAACAGTGATTCAAAGACAGAGATTATATTGGAAGGACTATGGTTGTACCCTAATGGTAGATAGTTGGAAAGACAAGGCGAAGCATACACTCGTCAATTTTCTTGTCTATTGCCCATCAGGTATCTACTTAAAGTTAAAGAATAATGAATACTTGCGATTTGGAAATTTTAGTGGTTTATATAACAATACTAGCATAAAAATGTCATTGTTGGGCAGGTATCACTTTTTTGAAGAGTGTTGATATTGATGACAATCGTTTAACGGCTGATTACTTGATAACCTTGTTTAAAGATATAATCGATTATGTTGGAGTTGAAAAATATCGTTCAAATAGTGATAGACCAAGGATCAAATTTTAAAGCTGCTGGTAGGAGACTAGCTATCGTGTACCGTCATATATATTGGACTGCTTGTGCAACCCATGTGATTGACCTTGTGTTAGAGGATTTAGAGTCATTCAGTTGGTTAAAGGATACCATTGGAGATGCGAGGAAAATATTGAAGTTTGTTTATGCTCATGCATGTGTCCTTGCCAAGCTCAGAGGGCACTCAAATCGTCGTGACCTTATTCGCCCTTCTCTAACTCGGTTTGCAACAAGTTTCATCGCAATTCGTAGTATTATGGAAAATCAAGTTCATCTTCAGCAGCTTTTTGTGGATACCGAGTATAGAGAATCAAGCTATGCAAAACTATCAACGAGTAAAGCTGTCCAAAAAATTGTTATGTCTGATGATTTTTGGAAAAAAACCAGGAGTGTTGTTGCAATGGTAGAACCATTATTAAAAGTCTTGCGATTAGTGGACTCCAACAAACCAACGATGGGGTATCTTTTCGATGCTTTGTGCACATCAAGAGCGGTGATAACAACTTTTCTTGGTCCACGACGAAGTGCTAATGTTTGTAAGATATTTGATCATAGGTGGAAAGAACAACTTCATTCAGATTTGCATGTTGCTGGTTATATACTTAACCCATATTACATGTTCTTTCCTTCCACTTTCTCAAATGAAAATGTCATGTGTCACCTGACCTTAGCATTGAACAATTTGATTGCAAAGACGATATCAACCCCACTTTAGCAGGCACAAGTAATGTTAGAGGTATTCAAAGTCCATTACACAAAAATTATATATGCATGTTATTATTATTTAATTAATATAATATAATATTTTTTATTTTACACAGATAGGAAAGCTTCCTTTCAAGCCAGGTTGTATGGGATCAGAAGCTGCACGCATAGCTGCTCAACAAGGAAGTCCTAGTGAGTTCTTAAATTATTTACTATAAGATTATGTTATTTACTTATCATTCATTTTCTAACAAAACTTTGAGCCAATTTTCTTAGTTGATTGGTGGAATTCATATGGAGTGGAGTTGCCTCAACTTTGAAAGTTGGCTGTAAGAATTTTAAGTCAAACATGTACTTCGTCCGGATGTGAAAAGAACTGGAGTACCTTTGACAGGATTCACACAAAGATTAGAAATCGATTACTTTCAAAGAAACTCAATATAATTTTCGGCTTGAAAGAAGAAGGAAAGATAGACGTCGACGTTATCGTGTAGACCCCATAAGTGTGTCCGCTATTTTATTGGAAGATCCATTATGTGAATGGATTGCTGGAGATGACGATGAGCTTTTGTTGCCAGCACATGAAGAATGGCCAGAAGAGCTTGAAAGAGAATTATCAGCTGAAGACCCGGAGGTCAATGAGCAAAGGAGGTACTCAACTTCTGTTATTGACACAGATTTCCCAGAAAATTGGTCACAAGCACCTATGTATCAAATATCAATGGAGCCGCTGCCTGAGGCGTATTTTGATTTCGATTTTAACCAAATCAATCTGGAGCATGGCCAACCTTCAAACTACTCTGAATTTGATTCTAATCAATTCGACTCCGTTTACCAGTGAATGCAATGTCGCATTCCAGAATTGTAATGACCTGTTTTCTAGTAGGTCGAAAACACGTCTTACACCAGTGTTTAGAATAGATATTATGCAAGTACGAGAGTAAATGACACAGTATCTAGCGCGGAAAACCTTTTAATAGGTTAAAAACTACGACCTCTAGTGAGGATTTTGAAAAGAGAGAGAGTGTTGTATTACGATTGACTAGTTATTACAGAGAAAAAGTGGAGTGATTACAGAAAATGCAAGTGTAATCTTCTCTAAGTATGTCATGCGTAAGAACTAGCCATCGATCTCCACAGGGTCCTCCTTCCAGGTAGCTACTTATAGGTCTTATAATACGACCGCTGGGTATATTTAATGATGAACGTTATAGTCGTCTGAACTTGATGAGATTTCCTGTAACGTCCTGATATTTGATAAACGTTATGGTCGTCTGAACTTGATGAGCTTTGATGAGATTTCCTGTAACGTCTTGATATTTGATATTTGATGATCTGCAACGGCCTTCTTAATTGCACTTCAGACCGTTTGGAGAAGATACGATCTCTTGTGGAGTTCGCATGTATGTGAGCTATTTGATGAATAGAGGAGTATCTTCTGCAGTCTGAGTTTAGAAAATGTTTCAAAGTCTCCGAACTGTAGGCAAGGTCGCTTTCATCAGAACTTTCTGTTCTTAGGTCTTGGATTGTTGTTGATCCGAGCTATATCAGTTCGGATACCGTACTGAGTACAGGGTTTAGAAATAAGTCCATTACAAGAATAATTATTTTCCTTTTGATGTTTATGTGATTTTTAATGCTGGTGTGATGTTTAATGCTTTGGTGTGATATTTAATTTTGTCGGTGTGGTGTGGTGTGTTATTTCAATGTTGTAATAAGTAATAACTTTAATAATAATAAGTACTTTGGTTTTTCCTTTATTATCCTTTTAAATATAAAAAATAAACGTATATGACGCCGTTATTTGTAAAATAACGTCTATAACGGTTGTTATAATTGAAAATTAATATTTATATATAAAGAAAACAAAAACACAACCGTTATTTTAATATAACACCGTTACAGGACAAATAACAGCCGTTATAACGTTTTATTCTTGTCATCTGGCGAAAAATAACGTAACACCGTTATAACGGCTAACGGTAACGGCCTTTGCCCGTTACACCGTTATAACGTACCCTTTTAAACCTTAGCTTGAACACTAATATATATGGCTATCTTTAATAAGCAATCTGTTTGTCACTGTGAAACTTGTAGATGCAGACCATGTTATAAAACATGAGTAAATGCATTCAGTAAAAATATGTAATTAATTAATATTAATCACTCTTGTGAATGTTACATTTTACAAAATATAGTATCTGCTTCTTAGCTTATAAAAAAAAATTGTATCTTGGAAAATACATGACAAAAGAATGATAGACAAACTACAGAAAAATGAGAGGAAACTATTTCCCCCCTCTACTGAAATATACACATCTATATATCAGATATCTAAAGTGTAGTCCCAAAACTATCTTCTTTGAAAGTTGAAGAACTTGATACCGTAAGCAAAAACAAAGAAGAAGCCGCATACGAAGCCAACATGAGCGAGAACAACATATCCAAGGAAATCATGATCGAACCCAAAACTAGTCTTGATGAATGTTTTCACGCTTGGACTTATTAGAAATCCTGGGACTTGAACCAGAGTTTCAATGTCACCCACCTGCGACGTCACAATACCATTTAGGGTCCAGGCAATTGGAGAAGCCCAGTAATACCATCTCCACCATAATGGGATTTGCTGCAAAAAAAAAGGGTGAAGGAATTGTCAGGATATGCGAAATACCAAGACCTGGGTAACATCACTTTTTGTGTTTTCATTTAGTAGTTTTGAATTTCTGTCAGAAATAACTATCGAGTTTGAGATTACTTACAGGTCTAGGGATCATGAAACCTGAGAACAAATTCCAGAAACTCAAGAAGAAGGACATACAAATAGCAGCAATTTGAGGGGCCGGAGTCAGAGCTACAACCATCATCCCGTACATAACAAAGTAGATAAAGCACATTAGGATAAAGTAGTAGAAGTAGAGGAACTTGGTTAGTTCCCAGTGGAATCCAATCATAGAGTAAAGGAGCATAGTGTAAACAAAGGTTTGAATCGCAACGTAAATAGCCTCAATGGCCACCTGCAGTACAAAGAATTTCTGGATTAGTTATCTATCAAATTTATGCTGTAGGTACAAAGAAGAAAATGTAGGGGACACAAGTTCTAATAAATCAAAACTTACACAGTGACTAAATCAGAATAACCTTAATGACAGAAAGATTAAATCCATCACTATTTAGCCCGTCTTACCTGAGCAAAGGCATAAGGCAATGGTGAATACATCCCGGCGGCTCTTTCACGATAGAAAACTGTTCTCTCAATGGACACAACAGACTGCACAGCGGAAGCATTGGAGGCTCCAAGGAAAAGAACGGCAGCATACATACCTCCCAGAATATTCAGTAAATCTTGTTGATTGTCCCTGTTAATAAAAATGGATGAAATAAGCTTCTGAAAAATGGTAGTCAAATGAATACTTTCTTCAATTGAATACTTACATCTTCTGTCCTTTGTTCCAGAAAACGATACCAAAGAGAAAACCAATGACTATTGTCATGAAAAATCGAATTGCATTGTATCGTGGATTCCGCCAATATGACTGGTATTGTTTCCAGAAACAAGCCATGCATTGAATGGGAAAGCTTTGGGAGTACTCAGTAGGAAAGTACAGATCTTGAGCACCAGTTGCTAGTGTATTTAGCTCTTTGATAAGCTCCTGGTTTCGCCTGCAACGAAATAATTAATAAGAAGATGGGTACACCAAGATGACAATCAATATAAACCAGGTTATTATTCAACTATAAACCATCAAGTACTTACCGGTAGAGGCTAGAATTGCTATAAAGTTCAGCAAAATCAATATCAAGTTGTGCTTCAACAGAAGCCGCACTAACTTCCAACATCCACGTAGCAGGATTGTAACCATCTTTTATCTTGGTAACCCCAGGGATAGTCTGCAAGTTACAGCAATCTCTAGTCAGAAATTGTCAGCAAAGCCAATTGGATCTTTGTTCGAAATGTCGATCTATAGACTGATATATCAGACCAGTATACTGAAAGTCGGGGTGACCAATGTATTGGCTGACGTATACGTTGGAGATATTTTGAAAAATAACTATCTGACAATATATCACGGTATATTGATTAAATTAATAGAACCAGCTGATAAATCAAACCATATAAAGGATATGTGTTGCTTCAACCTATACATAATGAAATATTTTGATACTCGAATGTTGCAATGATTTGTTACAACATCACCGGATATATATATATATATTTATCCAAAATCCATTTAACATGATACTAACTGATAATCAAAAAGCATAGATTGTACATGCGCTTGAAAACCACACATTGCAATAAAATCTTAACATAGCTATTAGACCAATAATATAAATAATTAGAACTCACTTGAAAGTATTCTACAAGCTTGTGGGAATCACGACCAAGAGGTCCCATATAAGTGACTTGTCCTCCTCTTTTCATCAACAGGAGCTGCAGAATGATATCAAGTTAAACAGAAGCATCACAGTTAACACTACTGAGTTCGTAAAACTCAAAACCTTCAAAGTTAAACCATACCTCATCAAACGCTTCAAAAATGTCGATGCTGGGCTGATGAATTGTGCAAACGACAGTTCTCCCTGTATCCACTGTATTTCTCACAGTCCGCATAACAATTGCTGCAGCCCTGGCATCAAGGCCCGATGTTGGCTCATCCATGAATATAATGGATGGATTAGCAACCAACTCAACAGCTATTGTAAGTCTCTTTCTTTGTTCAGTTGAAAGTCCATTCACCCCAGGAAGCCCCACAAGAGAGTTACTCAATGGGTGAAGCTCTACCAAGTCCATAACTTCATCAACAAACATCTAAGGCATAAAGATGGAAGAGGAAAAAAAACACGTCAGTAATCTCATAATACAAAAGAAACCTCATACATTCATCAATTAGTAAAGTCCACAAGAAGTGTGGAAACAGAGTAAAATACCATTCTTTTTTCCTTTGTTACTTCTGCAGGAAGACGTAGCCAAGCTGAGTACACGAGGGACTCATAAACGGTAACATTGGGTGAATGGATATCATTTTGTTCACAATAACCACTAACTCGAGCAAATGTTGCTTGGTTCTTAGGGTAACCAGAAATCATAATACTTCCTTCAATGTAGCCTCCTGTCTTCCTTCCAGCTAGCACGTCCATCAGAGTAGTCTTTCCAGCTCCACTGACACCAACTAATGCTGTCAGAATTCCTGGTCTAAAAGCACCACTAACATCACTAAGTAATTGGAGACGAGTTTCATCAATTCCTTGGTTCTTCATTTCCTGATTAAAGAAGCAAATCATTAAATTAAGGTTTATGCAAAAATTGAATATTTCAATATTCAGAAACTACACTAGTTTATTTAGATAGAGAGTTGTAATCCATCATAATAAAACTTAAGTCCAAATTTTTGAGCAGATGTTAATTTTTCACTACATTTTTTAGAATCATACATTTTCAATGTGATTGTAAATTATACTAAAAAATGACTTACCGGGGGCATATCGACATAGTAATTCACATGATTGAATGTAAGTGCCAGAGGCTGGAAAGGCAAAACCATTCCTTTTCTTGAAGAATTCACTGCTCTCTGTAGAGCAGTCATCCTCACTGGCATGTCCATCATACCTAATATTATTGACAAAGTATCAGATATGAAAAGAACATAAGATGTCAGTGTATGTCACAATTTAAGAACTTTTTATTTGTGCTCTTAAACTAGCTTCATCAGAATAAGGTGAATGTAAAAGTGTTACAAATTATTGATAAATATTGGTTTTTAGTTTCTACGTAAAATTTTTATGCAGATAGAAAAAAATAGTTTAAACTCCAACCTTCGGACACCGACTTGTTATTGTTCTCCTCATCTTCGTACACTATTGCAGTTTTTGTGTCAGTCATAGCTGTAATCATTTCACGAAAAATGGTTAACATAGGAAGTAGTTTTTCATTGCAGAAACCAAGAATCGGGTGAGAAGTGGTGCTTACGGCTCAAATAAGTCAGTGCCAGAATAAATAGAACATTGAACAGAACTGAGAAGGCAAAGAGTGCCCCAATACAGACCCAATACATATATTCATCTGTATACAGGCCTCTAGCTCTGAGAAGGGCCTTTCCAACTGTGAGTTCACCTGTGAGTGAGCCAACAATGGGCTGTTCAAAACAAGAAGGCATCAGTTTTAGATAAGTTTTTTCTTGCCAGAACTACGAAAAAACCACTAAGGAAGTCGGAAGATCTTACAGTGCTCCATCTGTCGTCAAGAAATTCATTCATGGCTATCGCATTCTGTCCATAGCTCATAGGAGAAACATAGTAGCCCCATATCATAAATGGCTCAATGTCATCTGCAGAAAAGAAACGGAATGACTGCTTAAAATTTCACTAGAAGAATTCAATATTTTTCACAAACACCAGAGAACTCGGCTAGCGAACTATGAACTACCAACCTTTTGCAACAATGTATCCTCCAAGTATAAAAACCAGTAGCAAGGTAAATGTACCAAGAGTATTTGCAACAACCGTTGTCCTTCCGGCGGCTGCAATGAACCGAAATAGAGAGAGAGCCATCTGGTGTGTACTAAAGAAAGCCAAGAATTGCCGGAAAAACCTGAACATGTAAAAGAAGTATAAAACGAAAAGAAAACACAAATGAATCACTAATATACCTTATCCATGGTTCAAAGTATCCTTGACAGACCCAATAATATTTAACGGCAATAAATGGTGGATAAGTGTAGATACTTCGGTTGATGTAACAATATCATCTGTTGCATCAACCTACTATGTTGAATAATCAAAATTTCTGGTATTCCACAATATGCTTGTCCAGAATATGAACCATTTATTTCATGAACTTCACAATATTATTGTTACGATATTTACCAATTGCAACATTATTTTACTGTATATCGCGACGTTGTTATTTATTTATTACAATTTCAATACTCAGTTTGTTGAACAAGCAGATACGTCGTAAGATATATTGAGGAGTTATCAAAATCTTGGTCAACCAAGACATCCATTAAATTTGACTTGTGTATCAACAGGACCATTTGAAGTACATTTACCTGCTGGCAGAAGGAGCAAACCCAATCGTGAAATATGTAAGAACGACCCAGATCCCTGACTCCATAAATGATACTGGAATCCTGAGGAGCCAAATGGGTAGCGCGTATGCCCACGCAGGAAAGAACAAAAAATCTCTCTGTTTGTAGAACACCGGAAGCTTGGAAACGGTCATTGCCAGCTCCGCCATCCCATTAAACATCACGTTAATTAAACTGAAAAACAATGCTCCAAAAAACTTTCCTCCGTCTTGTAATTGCCCAACTTTCATTTCTGTTCTAAAGAAAACCGTGAAGGCAATCGTCGACATGATTGTAAGCTGAGTAGTTTTAAATATGTATACAAAAGAATTGCGCTTCATCAGAAGCCACTCCCTTGCAAAACATGCCCTAAAGAGTTCCATGTTGGAGATTCCGTATCTTTCTCGAACTAATGCAGCAGGATGTGCTCTGGATTTATCGTAAGGAGTTGTAAGATCCATGAAGATTTGTTGTCCAACACGGAAAGATTTGAAGGACTGAACAAACTCGGCAACAGAGACATACGTGTATGGCTGGTTCTTGTTGTACCAGTACTGTGATTGGTCCTTTCTGGATGTTACCTCTTGCAGAAAGTCTGCAACTCCTTTTCTGTCCGGGCATTTAAACCCCATGATTTCAAAAAATTCAAGAACGTTCTCACGTGGACCTTGATAGACAACTTGACCTTCTGAAAGTAGAATAATATCATCAAAAAGATCAAACGTCTCAGGTGGAGGTTGAAGGAGAGAGATGATCATGGTTACGTCCATAATATGAACCATTTGTTTCATGAACTTCACAATCTGAAAGGTCGTGGAACTGTCCAATCCAGTTGATATCTCATCCATGAATAGAGCTTTTGCCGGTCCAACTAACATCTCTCCTGAACCAAGAGAAATCAAATATCGTTAGACTGTTGGCACTTCAGTCACTTCTGAAGGAGTGACTGAACAGTAAATTCGGTTAAATTCAAAAACATCAGGCAAACAGGAAAACTGTCTACCATAAGAAAATGCTCTTGCAACATTGTTGGTTTAAGTTAATACGGCATTGATTTGAGCAGAACTCGTTAATCCGAGTAGTGAAATTACTTGCCAGTTAATATGGTATTACCATATCATCGAAGAACGCAGAGAATTTTGTGATAACTGATAAGAGTCACACGTACCAGTTGTGACACGTTTTTTTTGCCCACCGGATATGCCCCTTCTCATGTCATCTCCCACCATAATATCCGCACAGATATCCAACCCAAGGATCTGTTACAAAATTGTTAGAAGTCTGGGCTTTTGAACAATTCTTGTGAAACAATAATATTTACCAATAATAACTTGAAATGAGGAAGCAAACCTTAAGTATATAATCAGTAACCAAACTGGTTTCCTGGCCCGCCAACGCTGTAGCTTTCATGAAGGCATCAATCTCAGGATCTGGTTTGATTCCAGCGCCCTTCTCACGTCTTGAAAGCTCTGCCAACATTTCATATCTGGTTCCAACTCCTAAGCAACGTCCAGAAAAGTCCAAATTCTCTCGCACCGTCATCTCACCATAATGAAGATCATGTTGGCTTATATAAGCGCAAGTTCTTTGAGGGACAAATTCATTTAACTTGTGACCACAGTAGGTAATTTTTCCGCTTACCTGCAAATCAGTCCAAGTTCTTTACTCAAATTATATTATACGTACGCGTAAAATAACACACATATTCAAGAAATACACGCATTAACTAAATGTAGAGAAAGTATGAGGAAATACTCTAATATTACTATCAAGCTTTCCTGCAAGTCCCTTCAACAACGTTGTTTTCCCTGAACCCGGAGGTCCAAGTAGGAGCGTCATCCTGGAAATAATGATAAAAATAGAGTGATAGAATGTCGTAAATATCCTATTTCGGTATTTTTGGTAAGAACATGTTTTTGATGAATTAAGTATACAATTCACAACAACAAAAATTCCAAATTGTTAACAAACCTTGAAGGTCTCACTATCCCATTCACATCGCGAAGGATCTTGTTAATTGTTTTCTTGCTTTGAGAAAGTCGAATTACTCCTAAAAGCGCCTATTCAAAAACAAAAAAACAAAATAGAGAAACAATCCATTAATCAGTCCAAAAAGACTCTTTTCTCATTTCACAAGAGATCAAAATATATATAAAAACTTATGTTTCAATTTTTCGTAAAATCGTTAATCAATATATATCAAAAAAATGCAAGAACATTTCGTAGAAAAAATTCCACCTAAAACAACCAAACACATATAACAAAAACACGCCTGATCTTCATATTAGTCTCATTTTTAACAATAATTTGATACCTACATATAGTAATGAAGACGTAATTAAGAGTAGAAATATTACCTCAAAGGCATTTAGTGTGGAATTTAACAACGTCGGAAGCGCTCTGCTTCCGATATATGCATTCGCCTCTAACGACAAATTCTCGTACCGAATTTCAATCTTCGGGATATCAATCCCAACCCTATTTCATCCAAAATCAATAATTTAGATTGCGAAATCAAATTATAACAAATAAATTTTAGATAAATTTTTAAAGAGTTACCGATCGGTTCGATCCCGGAGACGACGAAGCAGCTGCTCGTTATCCTCCTCAACAACCTTAAGTATACTCTCCATAAGTTGTTTCTTATCTTGCATTCCAAGATTCGCAACATCGACCTCATCTCGCCGAACTCTCCCGTCTTCCAATACTTGACTAATAATCCCCTTTCGCATCCGATCGTAAGTCGGCAACCTCTCAATCGCCGCCCACCGTAGTTGCTCCTCGTCATCATCCTCTCTTCCACTCCTATGAAACACGTCCGGCGGTGCTGCGGTAAACGCCTCGCGAATACTCGCCCGCGCTCTACTCGCCGACGCCCAACTCTTTCGACTACCATTCACCGTCGACGACCTCGCTAATCGTGTACTCAACGATCGAGCTAGATCGTCTCCCGTTAACGCGGCCGCCATCGCTCGCCACTACTCGATCTCGCTTTGGCGACAAAATCAAAGAGGAGAGATTTTAAATTTATTTCTTTTTGTTTTTGAGAGTGTTTGATTTGTGTGTTTAAATAAAGAGGGAAGGGTAATTTGGTCAAAGTGGATTTGTTATGAGGGTTTGATTCGGGGATTTGGAGGGATTTGTCCCGTCGTTGTTGGTGAAATTACGGTAAATGCCCTTGAGAATTTAAAAAAGGTCGAGTGGGGTTGTGAGAGGGAATCTTTGTTCTCTTGCTTGTAACGTTTTGTTTGATTTCCCGCGCTTTAGGTGATAATTAGAGAGAGAGAGAGATAGATATGAGGGAAATACGCAGTTTTATCGCGTTTTATTTGTTTTGTTGTGTGGCATGAGGTGGACAAAGACGTTTGAGCGTCTCCAACAGTTTTTGGTTGGGAATATATTTTGATTTTGACAATTTTTTTGTTTATTTTGTGTGTAATGGCTAGTTCATATATACTTCAGGTAACACAAAGTAGTTTCCGGTGTCAAAAAAACATAACACAGATCAATTTATGTGGAAATTCAGAAGAATACTGAGAAAAACCACGACCTCGATGCGGATTTTGATAAGACATTCACTATGTTGTTAATCTATTACATTTTTATTTTTTTTTGGAAGGTAAGCCGGGATTGGAGGGACCCCCCCCCCCCTATAAAATAAAAAAGAAAAATCGGTACAAGATGTGGACAACTACCATAACCTCCAGCAGAAACTGGGAGGGGGGAAGAGCCTAACATCTGGACGCCAAGCTACAAGGACTATCAACTAAGCTAAGAACACCAAAAGCCTCTTAGAGGCAACAAAATGAACAACGCAACATAAATACCAACGGGTAAAAATAAACCAAAAAGGCCCAAAGAACTAAGTGGGAGAGAAAATAATCATGTCTTTTGTAAGTTGCTCTTTCTCAATAGCCTCCTTAACCCTTTATTTCTCTAGTGTTGTAGCTTCCTTAGCCTTCTCATTAAGTCCAGAACATGCTCTAGTCGAATTAGAGCATGAGACCAACTTATTAAAGCTAACAGATCTTGCCAAATCCCCTTGTTTGATGTTGTTAACATGAGGGTTTTCATTCTTCTCTTCAATCTCCTCAGTGAGGTCAACCAGAATAAAAGCAGTAATACCAACATTGTTAGTACTAGCACTCTTCTTTGCGGTGTATTTGGGATATTCCCAACCATCTTTCTTCTCAACTTCTTTGCCTTTTTGATGTTCATTGTTCTTGGAAATCACACTCTTCTTGTTACCAACTTGAAAGCCTTCTTTGTTCTCGGCCTCAATTCTCATTTTCTTGTTTTCCTCATCCTTTGCCTTTTTAGCTTGAAACTCAACTGCCTTTATGGGGCATGTCATAGGGCTATGACCAAAAACATTACAATCAATCCATTTAACTGGTACCCAGTTGTACTCAATAATTACATTGATGGTAAACTTCTCGTCAATAAGCAAGGGCAAAGATCTAGGTAAGAGGCTACTCACCTCAACCTCAACACATACTCTAATAAAAGATTTATGCTTCCTCTCTTCACTTGCTCTATCAAGACACAAAGGTTTCCCAACTATACTTGCAATCAATCCAATTCCTTCATCATTCATAAACTAATCATGTACATCTTTGAGTATCACCCATATCGGAATAGAAGAGACCTCGGTAGGTTCAAACTCAATAAAAGGCCTTCATGGCCTAATAATAAACATTCTACTTGCAAGATGGAAAAAAAACTATCTCTAAAACTCTTTCTCTTTCCTCATCGTTCCCAAATCTGAAAAAGTAATTGTTGTTCCTCTTTAAAGTCATCTCAAAGTCACTCTTGAGGCCCCAAACCTTAGATAGAGAGTCTTTGAGGTACTTGTAAGGAAGTCTCTTACCAATGAAATTTCCCACAACAATCGATTCACTGTTCTTAATGTTATCCTCAAAGTTGCTAGAATTCATCTTAGCGGTACCAATTCCTCTAATTAAAGTGGGTGGAGTGTAAATTAACTTAACTTTTCCTCTTGATGCGGATGGGGCACCCAACATCTGAGCCCAACTAGGCTTGGAAGAAGTATAATTGTTCTCAGAAGTTTTGTTGGTAGAAGGAAGAGCATGAAATTCTTCAGCAGTAGAGTGACTAACCTGTCCATGAATTGCAGGTTCCCTTGCACTAACTCTTCATTTGTACTCACAGCTGCACTATCCAACTCATCAACACAATCAGCTCCCAAATCTTTTAAAGGGCAATCTTCTATCTGAGCATCTTCCACAACTCCTTCATTAATAGTAGGTGTTACACCCTCAGTACAACTCCTATCATCAACATTAATGGGTGCAGGTTCCTCATTACCATCATCATAAAGGGTCATAACACCTTAATTGATGTTTGTTTCTTCCACATTGGCCTCCTCATAAACCTCAATATCTTGGTTGTCTCTGCCAATAGATTGATCCATTTCTATCATACAAAGATAAACCTCAGGAGATGCAGAGGTTTGAGTAATTGCTCCCAACTCTAACAAATACCCATCAACTCCATCATTGTTTATCCTCTTTGTAGCAACTGCAGCTCCATCGTTTTGATACCTCTTAGTCTGAGTTCTTGCTCTTGTAGATCTACGAATTTCCCCTTCCCTCACTGCTCCTATGTTGTTGTTGTTGTTGTGCTTCTTAGTTTCTCCGGCCATGACTGGGGAGGAGGGATGAAACTCTTCTTCTGAGATTGGAGCATCATTTCTCTTCAGACCATCACCCCCTGCTTCCATCAGTGATTCTCTCTTAGCTTCCATCACTGCTGCTTGTTGGTCTCTGAAAGTAGAGTGGTGGAGCTTTTTAACCGGTGGGGGCGAGAAGAATTGTTGTTTGATGAGATCACGAAAGATTTCTTGAGCCTGTGGATCAAGAGCTTTGAATTTTGTATCAAAGATGATCTTGTAGATTCCCATTTCATCTTCAGACATATCAGCTCCCTTCTTGTTGCTCTTCTTACCTTGAGAAAGCTTGAAAGCTCCATAATTGAGAGGTCAAAACTCGATTGTGGGGCTGATCCCTCATGGCCAGAGGCCATGGATGTAATTTTGGGAACCAAAAAGCTAAAAAGGGAAAGAGCATTGAAACAATAATTTTCGATTTAGGGGAAATTGAACACCATCAGCTGCAAACGTTGTTATCCTCGCTTGTCTCGGAAAGCATCAGCCAAGGAAGCTCTCGAACACTAGCTTACATGAAAACTTAATGTTGTAAAACTTAAACTTCATGCAGAAGAGGGCACAGTTTGGTGCCTTCTTTTCCACTATTTTTCATTTTTTCCCCCCAAGGGTTCGTGCAATAGTCCGCAAACCACACGAACCGGGCAAGCCGACCCGAAAGCCGACGGGCTCATACCAACCTCGAAACCCACAAAGAAGTGGGAATCGAACCCTGCACCCCAAGATAGAGTTTATTCCATCTTAACCACTGGACTAACAGGTAGTTGGTCTAATCTATTACACTTGACAAAGAAAGTAATACAGAAGTTGTGCAGAGGAATTTTCGTCCCACGTCCCTACTGTTATATGTTATGCCTATATTTATAGTTGAATACAAGCAGTTACAAAGTTATAACGTTTCTCCTATAATCCCCAGGAAGGTGGACGAACTTTGCGGAGCACAATAACGGTTATATTTGACCAAGTGCAGCAGCTGCTGCAGGTGATCAAACTCTGTAGTTGTAGATCGAAATGTTCTCGACTTATATGTGTGTTCCCGACCATATGCCTTTCGACATGCCTCTAATAGATAGTCTTATCAATCCTGAGAAATATGCTACTATAGTGTGCTTGCTTCGTACACTGGAAATGTTTGAGTTCGGAAATATTTGAGGTGATTTAGACGATTGTTAGCTAATGGATACCGTATGAGAGAAAACCTTAGATAATCCAAGGGTAAGAGTCGGGATAAACTAGTGAAATGTTTCCGATCACATACTGCTGTAGGTGAGAGCCTGAGATTAGACATAATGGTACATTAGTGTGACTGATGCTCACGATATCAGTATCATTGTTCATGCGTAATCATGATCATTCAGTCATTGTCTTTGGCATAGTAGACTGGATATTTCATATGGAAGATTGTAGCACAACAGCTGCAGCAATTGCTATGGTATGGTAAACTCGCATAATCAATTGCAGCTATCATAAAACGAAACTCAAATCTCTTGCAGAAATTGTATCCGTTGGCTTCATTCTTGATTCATCGATGTGCTTAGAGTTGCAAAGGAAACAACGTATATTAGTGTCATTTCCTAATATTAATGTATCATTTACAATAACTTTTTGTTTGGACCTAATAAAACTTTTTGTTTACCAAACTCCCACCATTAGACATTAATCGAAAACTATTACACCCTGTCGACAAGCGATGTTTGCATTACGACAATATCATTATTTGCGTATTTTGCTGATGATGTAGAGTTATCTTTACCTCTTTGTTATAAGATTTGATTGCAATAAATAATTTGTCTTAGTCCGCGATCGCATGCTAGATTTAGGGGAACTTGCTTGTTGTTACTAATTTTGCCCGATGTTCACATGTAGGTCAAACTCTCTCCGTATCTGGAGATGCGCCTAGAGGAATGTCTTACTCCTCAATCGTTATTGATCCCACCACCTAATTGTGAGTGACTGTGATAGTTAGACCAAGTTGCTTTGACAACACTAATCTGTTTCAAAAATAAGACGATTATGGATTAGATTCGACAAACTTAGTCGACTCACCATACTCCACATTGACCAATCGTCTGGATTTTCCATTTGTATGGCAGCGTCCTCGGCATTATGCCGCTTTGATATTTGTACAGCATTGACCAATCCTGGATGCTTTACCGAAATACTTCTTCACACATAATTCTTGTTTTGAGTTCAAAGAAAGAAACAAAATTGCTTTACCTAATAATTTTAATAATAATAAGACCCTGTTTGGCCTCGGGATCACAACGCCGGCTAGAGTAAATCAAATGCTCGTTTTTGTCATAACCTGTCTTGGATACGAATTGAAGAATATAACGAGCAAAAGTGTAAAATTCGATACCCAGCATGGCCCAACTTTCACATAATCAAAATCACATTTGGAGTCCGGTTTATATATAGTCTCAGTTTGGGACTCAAACTACATGACGATCAATAATGTTTTATACGAGTCCGAGATACACTGGAATGCTCAATCCAAACAAAGGCGAATTCAATTGGAGTTCATTGAAAAACACATGCCTTTTATATGTGGCCTAAAAGTATAATCACATGCCCAAGTTGGTCACATCAGATTGGGTTTTTGCCCGCCCCAATTGAACCTAAGTTACCTTACTATGCATGAACGTTTTCATGTAGAAAATCCTAGGCGTTGTTTTGTAGAAAACAATGCCTTTCAAACGACTAAAGGCAGTGTTTTTCGATATGCACAGTTAAAAACATAAGATGTCACAAAAACATTGTCCATCACTCCATCTTCTGCCTCCCCAATTTCTTCTCCATCTCTCTCGTCACCCCTCTCCTCCCTCGCATAAGGTTGTTGCACATCTCTGGATTACCAGTTAAACGACAGTAGGAAATGTCTTACACTCGTCTGAGTTATATAATATAAAAGGAAAAATACTTTGGAGACCCCAGGGTCATAAGCCTAGGAGACTAGGCCATTGTAAAGCCACCACGTATCAAAGGGCACAAAGCTACCTGCTGGAGAGGTTTTGATTGAAACTACACAGATTTTGCATAGAATCTAGCAGGGGGAACTAAGAAGAGGGTAACCCGGCCTATAGCCCGGGGTAAAATTTGATAAAAAAAAATAAAAAAAAATTTTTTAGACCCACCTCTCTTCCTCTCTCTGCCTTCTCTTCCTGCCTTTCTTCCTCTCTTCTACAAAGCAACAGCGGCAGAACTTAATGAAACTATTTGTTTAGGGTTTCTCTGTATTGTAGTTAAAGTTTCTCTGTTTTCAATTCTCAATTTATTTATTTAGGGTTTGTTTGTTTGTTGCTTCTCAAACAACAATTGAGTTTTTTCTTCTTCTTTGTTTTTGCTTCTTCCTCCCTGTAGAGATGAGCAGCTTAGTGGCTTTCGACTCGACACCGTCTATGGATTCCACGATGCATGAGGTTTACTCTTAATCCCTTTTCTTACTACTAGTATTTTTAATTTAGGATTGTAAGAACTTCAGTTATGATAGTATGCAATTGAATGTGGTTCACCAGCTTAGACCAAATCATGAAATAGGGGATTGATTTGTGAAATAAGAAATATGTGTTTTCTCGTATCTACTCTTGTTACTGTCCTTAGATTAATTGAACCCTTCGAAATTCCTTCAGGACTACAATTTCTAAACCCCCGCCTTCTTTTTATAGGATGCCGATTGTATACCTAATCCTTTTGCGAAAATCATCACCAAAACAATATCTCGTGAATCTCTTAGGTTGGGTATGATGTGAAGGACCCGAATTCAATCTTTGTGTTTAAGACTTAAAGTTCAGGACTCATTTTGGTGGAGGCAAATCGACTGGGTTTGGCTTGATTTACGACTCGGTTGATAATACAAAGAAATTCGAGCTTAAATACAGGCTTATTAGGGTAACAATCTCAATCTCACACTTGCATTATACGTTGTATAGATTTAATTTTTTATGTTATGATGTGTTAGTGTATTATTTTGCTTATTATGAGCATTTTTGCTGTAATGTCAAAGATATTCTGTTTTATTAAGACTTGTCTATCTATGACAACGAAAGGATTTGCGCTTAGGTAAATATATTTGTATATGTATTGAAATGCTAAGCCCTCTTAATTGTTATATCAACAATTTGCTGTGGCTCCTAGATTTGTTTAGTTGTTTGTTATAGAATGAGTTTCTATTTATGTACTGTGTTTTGATATCTCATGTAATTTTAGTAGTATCTTGTATATTGATATGTACAGATTATGTTTGAGATATGTCAATTACTTGTTTAGTTTTCATAAAGAAATTACGTAATTAATCAATAATATTAATAAATATCCCTCTAAAATTACTAATATACCCTAAAAAAAAATTCCGGGGGCAAGCCCCCGAACCCCTGTAATATCTTAGCCCCCCCAACCTAAAATCCTGGATACTAGCAGTCAGGCACGCGCTATCGCGTGTGCCTTAAAATATTGTTTACAACACTACTATATGTTGTGCCTTGTAACATTTATTATAACTATTTATTAATTATGCAGGGTTTATGTGCAATTACATAGGTAAAAATACACTGTCAAGACTACAAAAAAATTGCACATTACACATTATGTAAGGAAATTACAAATATGTACAGTCCCATCTATAGGACCAACATTTTTTGTGCAATTGGACAAGTTGTGCATTTGTAAGGAGTGCATTTAGATAGGCTTCACTGTACCCATTATTTACACTAAGAACACCTCCAACAGAAGAGTATGCGATTCCGGTTTCCCAAATCGGTATTCCAGAATCGTATATTGTTTTCGTCTAACAGAGATTACAATTTTAAGAGAGAAGTTGTGATGGGAGAGAGAGATGTCACGTGTATTAAAGTTTCACATGTATGCATTCTGAAATGGTTTGCTATCAATCTCTCCCATTTTATTTTTTTCCAATCAAAGTGTGGCGGGCACCCAACATATCAATCAAACCCTAGCAATAAAAATAAGTCCTTGGTTAGCGAGTTTTTTAAGTTCATACACATGAATATTATACACATAGGAATGGCAAACATGCACAACATGAAATATTTAGTCATCTAAAACTACTTGGATCTAAGCTTATTTAAAAAAAGCCTAAAGGACAATAAAACCCATACTTGAATTAATGCTTTGCGAGCTTTTTCATAGATTCCATATCATCCATTTCTTCCTCTTTTCTTCCAATGCATCTCTTTCATTTTGTGCTGAACTCCATTATCATATTTCCCTTCAATGTGATTCATCAACTTCATCTTCCCCTTCAACTCCGTGATTTCCAGTTCCAACTTCTGTTTAGCATCAAGTTCCTTCTCTAGAGTAAGTCTTTTATTCAGAGCAGCCTCCTTCTACCTCTGCATATTTGCCGACCCAATGCAAATTAAAATTAATTAAATGAAAAATGATTTCTTCTAGTAGAATACAAAGAGAAAATTGTTCATTAACTTCTTTAAAGCACAATGTTTGGCGAAAGCCTAATATTAAATGGCACACCTTTTGCTCTTCAACCAACCTCAACACATTCTCGTCCACCTTCCTCTGCTCCATCGATGCCAAGTGAAGGGAATTTTTCTTGACAACATTCTGTGAGGACAACAAAAAAAGATATCAGCAATAGCATCTGCGCAGATGATCTTCAGTACAACGAAAATATTAGCTTAAACGTCTTCATAAATTGTAAAGCAGTTGCCTTAATACTAAAAGCTTCTCTCCATGAAATAATTATGGAATATTTACTTGTTCAAGTAAATTTAAACTGAAAAATGAAGTCAGGAAGATCATTTGATGTTACCTCTATTTATACCCTAAGTGTTAATTTAAGGACAAAATTATCAGGACTATGACCATAATCTTATCCTAGCAAAATGTGATTATTGCCGCTTGCATAAGTCCTTTTAAGTGTGGTGCATAACAAAATTATTGAAGGAAAGTTTTTTTTCTTACCTGTATACTGAAATGGATCAGAAAGAAAGTTCTGAACTTTTCTTCAATTCATTTGCCAAAACAAACCATAAGTAAACTCCTCAGAATTCACAAAACTGTTTCTACGTGCATGCAACAAAAGAAAATTAACAACGTAATTTAGCACATACCAATGCAAACCTGGAGTCAACTTTTTCTCTTTAGCTGAAAGATGTCCTTTATACATCCAAGAGAATGGTGTTCGTATAATATGTAAAAAGTTAATGAAAAAAAGGAATAAAGGGGCGAGGGAAGACGAAATGACCATATTAATAATTACAGGAGACTGAAACAAATCTCCTCCTTGAGATGCAAGAAATCTGCTGCTCTCAATTGATATATCCATCAATCAAATTGAAGAATTCTTCATTAGTCACACCTATGGGGAATCAAAGTAAGCAGCTGACCATCCTTCTAAACTGTCAGACAGTTTAGATTACATCCAACTGATCCCTAGTTGCTTTGACGAGGAATTCAAGTCTATGGTTAAAGATGACGCGCAAGGAAAAGCTTACTTGAGATTTTTTTGATTTGTGAATTTGTTTGCTTTGCTGACCACAGCTCAAACTTGTTGGAAGAAGAAGAAGATTCCTGACAGATCTTTTGCCCATGACAGTAAGAGACTTAAGCTACAAAGCTGCAGAGAAGCTTAGTACTCATAATTGGCTTATGGTTTCCATGTAAAAGAATTCCTGAGTGGCGCTCTTTATGTGAAGCCACTATCGTACTTGAGATCATTTTGATTTGTGAATTTTTTTGCTTTGCTGACCACAGCTCAAACTTGTTGGAAGAAGAAGAAGAAGAAGATTCCAGACAGATCTTTTGCCCATGACAGTAAGAGACTTAAGCTCCAGAGCTGCAGAGAAGCTTAGTTGCTCATACCGGGATTATGATTTCCATGTAAAAGAATTCCTGAGTGGCATTTTTTATGTGAAGCCATCGCCTGTAAATTTTTGTAGATCTCTATAAATCAGGGAGTTCTGCTCTAACCCCAACTTTCATTCCAAAAAAGAAAGAAAAAACAATTCCTAATAGATGACATTCTCATATAGTGATATACCACTAAGGATGGTTTAAGGGAATAAAATTTGTTTCTCTAAGATAGTCGAATTTTTTATTCCATTTGTTGATTGTGAGATTCTTGTCATTTATTTGAGACTTATGAAGTCCAAGAGTCTTAGTTATTACTAAGAGAGTTAGAGTGTTTGATGCCATTTGTTGTGAGTGATAGAATTCAAGAGTTTTAGCTATTGTTATTAAGAGGCTTATAGAGTTTTAAGAGTCTTTTGCTTCAGCAACAAACTTGCGTAGCCTATAAAAGGCCTTTTGTAATGAGAGTTGAATTAATATTTGGACTTAAATTGAATTTAAGAATCTTTGGAGAGTTCTTTATTTGATCTAACCATGACTAGTGGGCTAATTGTGAGTAAGGACAAAATCATTAGCGTTCTTATTCTTCAGTTGGGAGACACGTTTAATGCATTGTATTAGGGCATTTGTTATTATTGTACATGTAGAACGTAAAATGACCACTAAACATAGCGGATTTTTGCAAATAACTTGTGATATGAAACATAACAAGTCTAATATGATATTGTTATCACATGAATGGTTATAATTGAAAGAATACTTTGTAAAGCATAAATATACAAGTGAATTACCTACTCGCTCTGAAGTTGTCCCAGCGTATGTCGAAACAAAAACCTCCTAGGGCCTGCAAAAGAAAAAAGAGTTATCTCCAGGTATGTGTTGGCTATAAAGTGTTTACTAAGGGGAGGGTAGAAACTTCATCTGAGATCTCACATCCATTTAATATAAAAAACTTTTATGAACTTTGACCACAACAAAGCCTTGAAATTAAATGCAAAGATGTGTTAATATCGGACATAGGCCTCAGCTAAAACGGAAAACCAACAAAACAACACAGTATATCATATTTTTCGAATGTATATTAATCGTGTCTCAAAGTTCAGGTTAAGAAGATATTTAGGGTACTCTTTAGTTAAAAAATATTAACCCTCTTAACCAAAATCATCTCTTAGTATTCCATCGATATCCCTACTTCTCGCAGCTCTAATGTCTTCTTGTTTTTAGGGCACAAGTTCTAGTCCTGCATCAATACTATGAGGACAATTTTCACAGATTTCATAAATGGAAGGTTATTTTTTTTTAGGTTTCCTTCGTTTCTCAGATTGCAATATTCTTCAGTTCTATAAAAAGTATACACTAACATGCACAAAGATAAACTTACAATTTAAAAGGATGGTTTCAATGAATGAGTGTATAATGTCCTTCAGTTTTGGAAATTTAAATCTCATGCTACAGCAAGTTGTAATACATAAACATAATTGCAATATAAGAGCAAAAAGATTTAGCTAGAACCTCGCATAAGAAGAAGAAGAAAAACCGCAACAGCTACTCCACCAGCCAAAGCAACACCTAAAGAGAAATCCTGCAATATGTTTAGAGTAAATTTAGTTTACAAATATAGTAAATCATGAATAAAATTAGCGGTAAAAAGAGCTTAACATATTTAACGTACCAATTTGTTTTTGAAAGCAAATATGACAGCCCCGGCGTGTTCAGCAGCGT
The DNA here is from genome assembly GCA_014058105.1 of Kingdonia uniflora. NCBI lineage: Eukaryota > Viridiplantae > Streptophyta > Magnoliopsida > Ranunculales > Circaeasteraceae > Kingdonia > Kingdonia uniflora. The sequence goes on along the minus strand of JACGCM010000816.1, from coordinate 8,463,717 downwards.
TTCCAACAATAGGTAACAAAATTATACCAATGAAGCTAACAGACAATCCCCAAGTTTCTGATGCATCCTCAATTGTACCCACAACATACTCAGATAACACAGCGATAACCACTATCATTCCCGCGAGCCAGGCAAATCCACTCAAAAACTTATCACAGCATCATCTTCCGTAACTAAATCATCACTTTCATCTTCTACGTCTTCAATTTCGAAAAGCTGCCTATGAGTCTTTAATTGGAAGAAGAGATACGAGGCATAGGCAAGCAACATGATAATGCTACTTGCTCTGGACAAATTGAGAATTAGGGCAGCTGTGATAGCGCCTGAAGTTGCTGCATATGTGAACATCAAAGGCAACATTAAGAAAAGATTTTCGAAAAGAAAAAAAAGAAGTTTCTTACAGCTGGATTTCTGGGGTCATCCTCGGGGATGTTTCTTTCATTCTTCCCAACAAGATCAGCGCCAGCATCAGCTGCTTTGGTGTAGATACCTCCACCAACTCTTCCAAAAAGTGTCATGGAAGATCCACCTAACGTAACCAGTAATAGCTTCAAAAAGGCCTTCCCAGTCATCACCATAGTACAACTTAAAGACATTGATAGTAATATAAAGAACTAAAAGTCCATTAGCGGCAAAGAGAAAGCCCATAACTGCACCAGATCTGAATGCAGTGATAAAAGCCTTCCCAACACCTTTTCTTCCCTCCAAGGTAGTTCTCGCATTTGCATAAGTTGCAATTTTCATCCCAAGAAAACCAAAAATTACATATCTGAATGCAGTGATAAAAGCCTTCCCAACACCTTTTCTTGCCTCCAAGGTAGTTCTCGCATTTGCATAAATTGTAATTTTCATCCTAAGAAAACCAAAAAAATTACTGATGTGATAGCGCCGAGCAATGCTACAGTACTGAAGGCAGCATTTGCTAGGGTGGACTTGCACATTTTGTCCTTGTTGAAAGTACAAGGCTGGCTGGAGCTTTGTACTAAAACCCTCCACAGAGCCAAGGAAGAGAAAAATCAGAACTGCAAAAGCAACCATGAATATATCGACATACTGGTACATAGTTAAGAGGAAGGAAATTGACCCTGTTACATAGTCAAGGACACCATACATTAGTGGCGAAAAGAAAAAATTTATTCAAATCTACATACCAAAAAACACAAAGTTTCAGGCTCAAAGCCAATACATGCACAAGTTTAGTTTAATTGTACAATTATTATGAAAAAAACCTGTGCTGAAACTTTTCTCGTGAAATCTGACACAATTGTTGTAGACTCAACTCAAGACATGTTTTCGGGTATTAAAAGCTCTCTTGTGTAATCTTATATAGAAAGCTAAGCAGCATAAAACAGTACTCATATAATCATATTATACTCTCACAATTAACAATATTGATTTATGGCCACACCTCTGGAAATAGATAATTGGGATATATTTGTTTATAGTTGATTGTAAATTGTAGATGATCAGATAAAATCATTTCAACTAAAAGCATAAAAAAAAAACTCAATTCTACTCTAAACACACACAAAAAAATGACAGCACACAACTCTTTACTCCATTTATCTCTCACAAGCTTTGCCACTGCAAAGAGATTCATACGTATCGAAGCTTCATAAACTATTTAGTGCATATGATTGGACTAAACTTTACAACACATAAAATCAAAGAAAACACGAATCAATTATACTCAAAGCTACAAACTTGCCCAAATCCGTCTACAATTAAAAGAAAAAAAAAAGGGGCAAAAACGCCAACCCCCAATAGAAACCCATCTCAATTTCCATAAAAAAAAAACATCACAATCTACAACTTTTTTTCATCAAAACACATAAATTAATGAATCAACACAACAAAAATTGATCGAAAGACATCAAATTGGGGAAAAAAAAAGGGTCTGTTTCGATAGATCTAACACACAAAGATGGAATCTAGAGAGATAAATAGAGAGATTACCTTTGGGGAAGACGTTGGAAAGGACCTGTGCACCGTCTCGCTTTGTTTAAGGATAGAGAAATGTTGGTCTCAGTGATTATGGTCTCAGATCATGTTACTTCAGACGATCTTACACTCTGATTTTGCTTGCTGGTTAATAGCATCAAGCTTTCTTCCTTGCACAAAAATGGTTTTGTTTGGGTTTGGAAGAGAAGGAATTGATGTTTGGCCGAGACGAAATGTCGAGAAAGATTTACATAAATACTGCTGAATTTGTAGTTAGACTTCCAAAAATATCCTACTTTCGTATTTATAATTACTAAAATAACCCTGATTTCGTATATACGAAAAGTTATGCGCTGAACTTCCATTTATATCTCTTCTTTCATCACCTAATTACGATTGAGATGCGGATTTAGTAGATAACATTTTAGTATTAAATAATTACGAGAGTAGACTAAATAAGTCTCATGATCTACGGTTGTGTTATAAACTAAAACATATATTTTTCTCAACATGTGTAGGGTAGGGTGATCAACAACCGAGATTGATTCTCATGGCATAGCTATTCCTTTAGTAATATAGATATCTTTCTTACACACACATCACATAACAATTAACACATTTACCACAATGTAAAATGTAGGGAACTATCCCACGGCCTAACCCAAATTCGAACTATCTCAATATCATACTCATGCATTTCACACGTGACATGAGCAGTCAGCATTGCCACCTAGACCACGAATTGATAAAGAACGTGGATCAAACACAACAAAAGAGTATGAACAAGTCAAATACACTTATCTCCCACGAAGTAAACAATTGCACAGTCAACCACCACTTACCTCATTATTCGGAGAACGTGCTTCAGTATGATAACGAGCTGTGAGTAAGGTTTATAAAAAGAAAAAGTTCAAGAAGAGAAAGGTACCAAGAAAAATTAGATTTTCTAGACTCTAACACGAATTTTTAGATTCTGAACACCACAAAACTTCTTATTTACAAGATCAAATATTTCTAGTTCGAGAAATCACTTGTAACAAAATATCAGCCTCAAACAATAAAAGTTACTATTACTAAAACCCTCAACTCGAAGTCATGGTTTTTTATCTATTCAAAATTTTTCTACGCTAAATCATCTGTGTCATTTCTAATTTTACATTAGTTTTTGTCACAGGTATATTTGGTGTAAGAGCTAATTTTGAGTTATTTCGAGCTACGAAATTAGGTCATTACATTTGGCTCCGTCTGTGGGAAATAAGACATTTCCACAATATCCTAAGGCATACATTCACTAAATTCTCCATCTTCAATCATGATCACTTCCAGGCGACTATCAACAAGAATCTAGCACGATCTTTCAGTTAAGCCGGAACAGCTTACAAAATTACGGGAAAATCTCCATGCCGAAATTGAGAAACGTAATGAACTCGAGAGTCAGTTAACTCTTGACCAGGAGCTCCGTGACAAAGAACTCAAAACCGAGCGATAAGCTCGTTTGAAAGCTTTCAAATGATATGAAGAACAGATGACAACCATGCAGACTATATTATAAGCTTTGTAGGACACTCAACAGGCTCCCCAAACTAGAGATCGTGATCAAGTTTCGGAGCACTCCCGAGTTTCTGCACGAGAAAGGTTAGGACCTCGAGGAGCCACCAGCAAAGCCATTTCCCGAAATGTCTAGCTCGAGCTTTAACCTTCCATTCATTTGGGCGATGAAGTTCAGTCCGATATCAGTAGAGGTCTCCGACCTTCCAAGCGTCAAGAGGAAAAGCAGCGACCTCAACCTTGGATTCCAACACGTGATCGCTTGAGTGAGGGTACCGACACTCATAATCCTCAGCCACCTCGCCAAGCCACTTAGGCCACACGTCAGTACCTCACACAAGAGCATATGGATCAACGTATCAAAGAGTTGATTGAGGCTTAAGCTCTAGGTAATAAAGACGATCTTACCAAGTTGCAAGGTAGCCCAATTGCTAAAGAGTTATTCGATATAAAAGTACCGAAAGATTTCCATACTCCAAAGATACGTAAATACAAGGACACCGATCCAAATGAGCATATTCAGCAATACCGTGATTCATTAGGGTTATACTCAAATCTCAACCATATTCCATGCCGTATGTTCGCAACAAACCTACAGGGAGAACCACTCCGGTGGTTCTACTTTCTACCCGAAGATTTTATCCTCACATTCTATCAGCTACAAAAGCAATTCATCAAGACGTATGATCACAACAAAGATAAAAAAGAGAATTTATATTCTCTTATCAGTCTTAAACAGTCACAAAAGGAGAAGTTCGAGGCCTTTGTAAAGATGTTTTTAGAGCTCGTGCAAAAAGTAGATAATCTCGATCAGAAAATAGCTATTACTGCTTTTACTAATGCGCTCCAGCTTTACTACAAAGCCAAAGAACACCTCTTCTTAAACGAACCAACGACCTTGAAGGATATGATTACCAAGGTCAATAGGTATGTCGACTTGGAAAGGATGATGTCTGAAATGCATAAATTTACTAAATTCGTCCTAACCACTAAAGGTCAAACTACATAACAAAATAGTGAACTGAAGGAGGATCAGGGTGATCAAAAGCGTTTCAAGGCTAATACTAGCAAACCTGGGAAAGGCAATTTATTACCCAAGTCGGTCCTCCCCAAAATGAATGTTCGACTCTTCATAATTTTTTTAATTCTATCGAAGGACAAGTTCTACCGTCTATCTCAACCACTAGAACCAATCGAAGGCCGCCCGTATCGCATGCATCACAAGGTACATCATTATGACACTAACAACTCCTATGCTTTACAGAGATTGCTGGAATATATCTTCAAAAATGGAAGAATGTTTGAATACATTTTCAATCTTGAATCCTACAAGAATGGAAGCTACAAGACGAAAATCAAAGTAGTTAAGATCGAATATCAAGCTGAGGATAAACATCTGTACCATATGTACCACATCAACATGATCGAGATTTATCAGATCAACAACTCTTACAGATTCAAGTGCAGAAGATTGTTATAATATTGAGATTTCACATCTCAAGATAAAGAAGCCAAGCTTCTTCCTGAGTTGAGCAATCGTCGGCTTGGGATTTCATTCGAAGATTGCGACATCAGTCATGTAAAATTTCCACATCATGCTGCATTAGAAATAATGCTCAAGATGAAGAAGTTTTTCATACATACAATAATGATTGATACTGGAAGTAGTATTGAGATTCTTTTTCAGAGCACGATCGATCAGATGGGATTGGTCGATCAAGTTATTCCAAGCGACACCGAAATCAGTGGATTTAATGGTTCCAAAGAAGAACGAGTAGGCAAGATCATCTTACCTATCACCCTAGACCAACCACAATCGACGTCGTATTCTACATTATCAATGCCAAATCTCGTTATCTTATGATTACGGGCCGCTTCTGGATTCATAACATGGAAGCAATCGCTTCTACTTATCATCAAACACTTCGCTTCAAACATAATGATGGCATCTATAAAATCTAAGGCATACAAAAGATTTTCAGAGCTTGCAAGAATACCATCTCTACCATTCTAGATACATCAGACATATACGCTGCATAACAATTACAGAAAGCTGGTCACATCGATGATTAACCTTACACAGAAGATTTATAGAAAGCTGGTCACATCGATGATTAACCTTACACAGAAGATTTATAGAAAGCTGGTCACACCGATGATCAGCCTTCCACAGAAGATTTACAGAAAGCTGGTCACACCGATGATCACCCTTCCACAAAAGATTTATCGAAAACTGCTCACATCGATGATCAACCTTCCACAGAAGATCCTACAGAGTACATCAACATTGATGGACCTAGCCGAGATACTTTTATCGGTACCAAGCTGGTCCAACACGATAAGGATGCTCTCATTCACTTCTTACGAATGAATTGAGACATCTTTGCGTGGACTTTGGAAGAGATGCCCGGGGTCGATCCATCCAAGGCTTGTCATAGATTGGCCATCAACATCAACACTACGGCGATCAAACAGAAACAACGATGACTATCACCTCGTCTTTGCGATGAAGTCAACATTGAGATCGACAAATTGATCAATGTGTGGTTCATTCGAGAAGCCAAGTATCTAGTTTGGATCACCAACATTGTCGTAGTTCCTAAGAAGAATGGAAAGGTCCGAGTTTGTGTAGATTTCACTGATCTAAACAAACGCACTCCGAAGGACAGTTTCCTTCTTTTAATCATCCATCAAATTCTTGATTCCATGGCAGGTCACGAATTTCTATCTATGATAGACGCTGCTTCTGGATACAATCAGATTCCTCTCTTGGAGGAAGATCAAGAAAATACTACTTTTATCACTGAAAGAGGAATTTACTGCTACAAAGTCATGCCCTTCGGACTAAAGAACGCAGGCGCAACTTATCAACGGTTAATAACAACTATGTTCAAAGCATACCTTGGAAAAATTGTTGAAGTCTACATCAATAATCTTTTGTGCAAAAGCTTACAGTCAAAATACCACATTACAGATCTAACCACAATATTCAACATTCTGTGATCTTATCGAATACGACTCAATCCAGATAAGTGTCAATTTGGAGTACATTCAGGCCGATTCCTCGACCATCTCATCTGCAATAAGGGGATTGAGGCTGATCCAGATTAAATTTGAGCTCTTCTTAACATGTAATCTCCAAAAACAATGAATGACGTACAAAAGCTTATAGGCAAGATCGTTGCTATCAGCCGATTCATTTATTAATCTACAGATCGTTATCGCTGGCTGTTTCTACTACTCAGAGGTTATACCAAACAAAGAAAAGTTCAACCTAACGAGACGATTCAGTGGACATCAGAATGTGAGGTAGCTTTTTAGGAACTCAAAACCTATTTGGAGAAGTCTCCCATCATGAGCACCCCAGTAGATAATGAGGAATTGATCATCTATCTAGCAATTACAAATACATCTATCAGCTTGATTCTAATTTGACTTAAAGGGAAAATAGAAAAGCCAGTCCATTTCATCAGCAAGACCCTTACTCCAGCAGAAACAAGGCATTCTAAAATCGAGAGACTCCTTCTAACTCTTGTTTATACTTCACAGAAACTTAAACACTACTTTCAAGCTTATTCAGTCAAAGTTATGACAAACTACCCACTTCAAAAAGTTTTGTCCAAAAAAGAGAAATTACGAAGAGTGCAACAATGGTTAGTCAGTTTGGGAGAACATGATATCTAATTTGAACAACGACATTTGAAAAAAGGTCAGGCCGCTATTGATTTTCTCACAAATTTTTTAGTGGAAGATCCTGATTGGGAGGAGCACGATCCTGACCTTACAGAAGATCCACCCACCGAAGCATTTGACTAGCGAGCTGAATGGATTACGGGGAACGGGTGGAGACTTCTTACATATAGTTCAGCAGGACCCGCAGGGTTAGGAATTAGAATCGTACTGATTACCCCTTCCAATGACAGGATTGAGAAATCAATCCGCTTAGATTTCGAGGCCTCCAACAATGTCATCGAATACGAAGCTCTAATTCATTGACTCGACCTTGCACTCGAGCTTGGCATCGCTGAGCTCTCATTTTATACAGATTCTCTACTCATTGTCCACCATTACTCAGAACAGTACAAGAAGAATGGCAAGATGATCAAATATGAATCCCTCGTTGCCGATAGGATGAGCAGATTTTGCAAAAGCAACTCTCGACTACCTCCCTCGAGGTGAAAACTGACACGCCGATTCCTTGGCTTATCTAACTGGGGTCTTGGGTACATAAGCCAGATATCTACATATCAAAGTAATAACAACCCCCAACATTGATCTCCATTATGTATGCACCATCAACACTAGGGGCGATGAAGAGGAGGATGATGATTGGCGAAATCCCTTTGTTGTTTATCTTGGCCCGAAGAATGAATACGATAGCCCTCTTCCAACAGATCCAAAAGTGTACCGAAAATTGATCTAAAACACGAAGCGTTACACAGTTTAAAGTGGTCGTCTTTGCTGCCGCTCAGTCACGGGGACTTATCTCAAGGAACTTGTGGCTCCCATGTCGTAGGTCGATCACTCGCTAACATAGCAATTACGCAAGGAGTATTCTGGCCAGGAATGCGCAAGCAAGTAGAACAGTATTACACAAATGCGACATATGTCAACGACATGGGCACATGATCCGCGCCCCCGCCTGAGAACTACATGCAAACAAGGTGTTCTGGCCATTCAAGCGGTGGGCGCTCGATCTCGTCGAAAAATTTCCTAATACTCCAGGTAATTGACAATTCCTACTCATAGCAACAAATTATTTTACAAAATGGGAAGAAGCAGTTCCACTCTGTCAAACTAGAGAAGAATAGGTCATATCTTTTATCTGGAAACACATCATCACACGATTTAGATTTCCCCACCTAATTCAGATCGATAACGGCCCACAATTCGTTGGTGAAAAGGTCGTAGCCTTCCTCAGCAAACATAATATCATCCATTCACCATCAAATCCTTACTACCCTCAAGGCAATGACCAAGCCAAAATCACCAACAAAACCATAGTGGATAGACTCAAGAAAATGCTTCAATCACAGAAAAAAGAAATTGGATATGGGAATTTCCTCACGTCTTATAGGCATACCATACCACCCCACGTTAATCAACCGGCTGCACCCCCTTCCTCCTCGCTTATGGCATAGAAGCTGTCATTTTAACATAATACCACCATCCCATCAGAGACCACGAGCTTACAGGCAAAGAAAATAAGTTTGAATTGGCCTGCAATATGAACTGGATTGATGAAACTATGGAACGCACTATTGCCAACCAAGGTTGATATCACCATATGCTAGCCAGTTTGTACAACGGAAGAGTTAGAAGCTGTGAGTTCCAAGTCAACGATCTCGTCCTCAGAGAAATCTCGCAACACATAAAAGAAGCACATGCCGAAAAACTGGAAGAAAATTAGGAAGGTCCATTCCTCATCATACTATCTCATAACAAAGCAAGGAGTTCGCATCCCAAATCTATGGAATACAAGGCGACTGAAACGGTACTATCGTTAAGTCCCTGGTTTCTCCATTTTAATATTCTCGTTCTTTCCATTCCACAAGTGAGATTTCAATCTCCATGCAGTGTACATTCTATCTACTCAATAAAAACTTTCAAGTTTTTCCCCATATTACTCTCTACTTATGTAGATTCTACTAAATCTTATAGATTAAAACAAAGGTAATACTAGCTTTCAATCGACCTCTATACATAAATTAAAGCAAAGGTAATACTAGCCTTCAATCGACCTCTAAACAGATTAAAACAAATATAATACTATCTTTCAATCGACCTCTATACACAGATTAAAGCAAATGTAATACTAGCTTTCAATCACCCCTCTATAAATAAATCTACGATTAAAACAAAGATAATACTAATTTTCAATCAAAGATCTTCAACATACATAAGATAAAGCAAATGTAAAACTAACTTTTATCTCTCAATATGTCTGCAACTACAGGTTACTTCTACAAGCCATTTCTAAAGGTTCTTCTCTACTTATGGGAGGTCAGCTATGCCTTCCCCTATAATAAGAGGATGCTCAGCCATAAATTTTGGAGCTCGGGCAGCTACAATAATCCTGCCTTGCTATATCAATTCAGCAGGTCGGGAACCTAACTCCATTTCCATAGCATTCATACAATTTTCTCGATCTAAATCGGCTTTACAAATACATCCTCTTCTCGACAGACAATCATGCAAGGTATCCCTCTCAAACTCATGCCTTCTCACTTCCTCTACAAAAGAGGCAATAACAGCCATTAGCCCTTTTGTGCGCGTTGCTTCGAGCATAACTACCTAGGAAAAATGTTCTCGTAATCTCTAAAAGTGCTCTTGCAAGTCTTTGTATCGTCTTGCCGCGTCATATATATATCTGCGCGGGACATGATCTCATTATGCTCTGCCATCTTCTTAGCTGACTTATCCTGCTCAGCCTTATTCATCGCCCTCAAATCTGCCATTTGAGCACGAAGTTCTTCAAGCTCCCTGGTATTCCCTTTACTTCTCCCAGCAGGAACCTTCTTCAATACATCATCCTTCTTTCTCAATAACTTCTCCTTCCCCCTGATCACCCCTTCAAACTCTCGCTCTCTCCTAAGAGTAATATCTAACTTATCTTGGCTCGCCCTTAAACGTTCATTTCCTCACTGCACGTAAGCCTAAATTCGAACTTCATCCGCCTCCACCTCTCTAATATGAGCTGATAGGTCAACCATATCCACTTTTACAATGGAGACCCCAAAATCACCATTTTTCTTCTTCGGCCGCTCTCCAACCTCGACCTTCTTGACACGCAAATTGGCCATATCTAAATCTGCCTTTAATTGGGCCACCCTCTCATTCAATTTATCACATCGTCTTTGAACCATACGGAAATCCATGTCCTTAGCAGGCAAAGCCTTACTCAATTGATCAGCTACACTTTCAGACCGGGCCAAGCCAACTCGAGTTTTTCCAAGCTCGTTATCTTTCCTAGCCAGTTCGTTCCTCAACTCCGTAGAAATACTTACAGAGTTAGCCAGATCAGCTCAAGATTTCTCAAGCTCGTTTATTTTTCTAGTCATTTGACCCTTCAAACTATCCACAAAAGCCTTTAATAATTTCTCTGACACTTCTAGTGACTTGATACGGTAGTGAGCGAAGTCTGCCTCTTTACTCTTCACGTCAACGCATCATTCCGACTTTTGAGTTTTGCGGTATGCATATTCGCCTCTGCGAGCTCTTTTTGCATTATTTCTATTTCGACGTCTTTTCCCCTGATCTTCTGAGTTAGGTCATCATCAGGAGTTTTTTTTGCCTCAACATACCGAAAATGTACTTTGGCATGTTGATCATCCCTATCTTTAGTCACCTCTCTAATCCTATCAAACTCCTCTGCAAACTCTTGATTGCATTGGAGTGCCTGTTGTTTACTCGAGTGAATAGTCTCTAATTCGACCTAAATCACAGATACAATACATCAAGTTCGATTCAACAATACTCCGCAAATACATTCTATCACAATACAGGAGACTTTCAAAATTCTAACAAATTTCTATTTTTTGACATTCTATTGTTGTGAGACTGCTTCTAAACTTAAGGTCAAAGTATGATCCCAGTTCGATGACAATAACATCTACATCCAATTTCAAGGTATACATTTTCTATATTATAACTTTCTAAACACTTTGGTATTATCTAAACACATTTGATTACCATCGCCCCTAAAACTTCTAACACATTTAAAATATATTTCTATTTTTCTAAATTTTACTGTGTAGCCCTAAAGTAATACATCATACAAGTCAAATATTTCTTGCTCTTCTCTAATCTATAGTTTCACTTACAAAGTTAAGAGGGACGCCGAGGCGTCTTTCTCCTTAACGAGCTCATTCTCTAATTCCTCAATTCTGAGGTGTATATCCTTAAGTTCCTACAAGCAATGTTTACAAGCATTTATTTGCCTAACCAAAGTTTATCCTACAAAACAATATTCCATACAATTACAGTTATTCAAACACCACAAAAATACACAGCCAAAAATTCAACAACTTTACTCTACCTTCTCATTATCTTCCCCCTGGTTCTCTAGCTCAGTTCTGGGTGAGACCCCATCCAACCCTGCTACCACACCAGGGACATCATCTTCCACCTTGTCCTCTTCGACGTAGGTACCATCCATAATGGCTTTAACGTCAACTTTTGAATACCCCACGTTGAGGAGTTGGCGCCCATGTTTGTCGCGCTGAACTACTACATCATCTAGGTTCTTCTGCGCCTCCTCTATCAGCTCACTAATCAATACCTTCTGCGCAACCTTCACAACAACCAACCTCTCACCCTCCAGAGCCAAGTCAGACTTCAGTCGAGCCACCTTCTTCTCGAGCTCAACTTTCCCATTTTCAAACTCAACTTTTCCCTCCTCGATCACGAGGCAGATCCCCTTCAACAAGCGAGCAGCCTATAATAAATCCAATATATTTTTAGCTCGAATCAAATGCAAAGTTTAACAATAAACAAGTCATCAAAACTTACCATTTTGCTCAACTCCAACTGTGCTGAGGCACTTATTTCCTCAGCACCTTTACGAGCTGTAAGCCTCATCCTGTCCTTTACAACTCGCAGCTCATCTTCCTTAACAGGTCAACTCTCTAAGACCTTCGCCCCTATTACTTCAACAGGAGGATCTACCCTCCTCTTTTTTGCTTCCCCCTCGACCTCACCACTCCCGGTGGTTCCAGAGGCCGAGCGACGCTTCCCATTTTCTTCTTTGGGAATTTCAGAGCTAGTTTGCTCAATGTGGTAGCTTCTGGTACATCCACAAAATCCATATAAGTAGTCATCGGCAAAACCGGACGCTTCTTCCTATCAACCCCTCTCTTCTTGCTAGTTCTAACCCCCATTATTAGCCTCTTCGCCTGAGACTTTTGTACCTTCTCAAACCTGCTATTAGCTCTTTTATTTTTGTTAATACCGAGCTCCTTCAAAATTATCTTGAGCTCAACCCCTTCTCGAGCAATAGTATCTAACAGGGACTCCTTTTTGTCACCTTCGACTGAGAACCTGTAAAATAAACACAACACATTGTCAGACCTCAAAATAACCTTCAATTACAGTTGTTCGATATTATACACTATTAATTACTTTTCTTCACAGTTCTATACATAAGATCCATTATTTCTTAATCCTCTCTCTATAGGCAGTCGCCCTTCACCCAGATCACATTATCATTCCAAACTCGACCTGCTGAATTCATATTGAAGAAAAGCGGTCAGGATAAGCTCGAACAAAGATAGGTACCTCCAAACGTAGCATAATGTTTCACAACATAGTACTATAAAACGTCCTCAAGAGTTATTCTCCTCTCCACCTCATAATCCTCACACAACCTATTCAAACTCTCACAAACAATGATCACCCCTCACATGTTCCCATTAAGTTAGGCAGGACAAGCCCCTATAATATTTATTATACATTTCGCAAGATTGCTGAGGGGAAAACTCAATCCATACTCCAACTGAGACAGATAACACAAAAAACCCTCATCCAGGTCGCCTTTGACATTTCTATCAAAACATTCAAGAGAGATCAACTCATCCACTCCCCAATCTAATTTTCATTTTCTAAGTCAAGCAACAAAAATAAATGCACTTCTCTTAATGATATAGTACAACCTCTGAACTGCCTACCAGCATGTTCTACAACGTTGCCCCATATTCTATATACAAGAGCTTTGGATTTACAAAACTTTCTAAATACATCGGAGTTCGAAGGGTACGATATCAATTTACCAGGGAAGTCTAGAAATTGAACAGGTACTACTTCGTCTACCCCCTCAGACTCTACATTAGCAGATTCTACATGTTCAAACTCAATGGTACAACCAGAGGTCGATGTCTCCATATCAATTGAAGTCTCCATCCAAACGATAAACTTAAGGATGAGATTTGATTCTATAACAAATATTTCTCACGCTCGACCTACATACAGGTCCAGGTATTCTATTATTACATTTTATCTATACACATCCATGCACACATCTACCATATATACATTATATACATACGTCTATTATGCATATATATCTTTTTACACAAAAAGATCAAACAATTTTTTATAAAATTACTATAAACAACTATTTTTCAAAATTTAAAAACCACAAAAATCTTTAAAACGCACATTTACAAAATCATAAATTATTTACTAACTTTCAACGTTCGAATAAGAATCTGAAGCAGCGTCAAATCCTTCCTTCACAACGTTGTTGTACAACCACCATCGTGATTATGTATTCGTAACTTTTTCACGCTTTGATTGATGATCACACTCGTCTAATTTTACACGTGAATCTCTATAATTTTTTATCTTTTATCTCCAATTGTTCTTCAGTTTTTCAGAAGTTGATAAACGTTTGAATGAAGAAGATGACGTATTATTTATAGTTTCTCTCTCTAACTATAGGAGCCACCCTCGGTTTGAATGAAGAAGATGACGTATTATTTATAATCTCTACGAGCCGCCCTCGGTTTTGGAACCGAGGCATCCATTCCATAATTAATATAAGATGTTTTGCACTTTTTCGGTAAAAATACCTTCCCATCATTGCCCCCGGTCTAATATTTTAATATATTATCATCTCTCCTACCCAAATCTCTCTCTAACCTCCCCAAACTCATGATAACTCAACCCTCACATGCAATCAAACTTTCCCTACAATTACTCAAGATACAAAAATCAAAGCTACTTGTTTTATCTATTCCTACTTCTGTTACTTATAGAACTGCTGACATCATTTCCAATGCTATCACATTTCAAATTTAATTTTTTAATTTTACAACAGTTCCAAACGGCATTTGCAACAAAATAGGAAAGATTCAAAGAACAACATTCTACATATATTTCAATGGCAATTATTCAAACTCGTTCAATTCGCTCTTGTAGTATCATATTCTCCAGATTCGATAATAATAAGCCAACATTCTATAAATCAAAGACAGTTCAACACTTTGTAGTCGAAGACAACTCAACATTCTAGAAGATTTCGTAAGTCCTCGACTTACCAAAAGTAGTCGTTGAAGCCCGGTCAAGAAGGAACTATTAGAGATCCACAAAGTTCGCCCACTACCCCCAAAATAGGAGACTATTTCTTTCTTTTTGTAAACTGCATGTATATACTATAAATACAGGCAGATAATAGGTTAGGGAAAATGATAAGTCTTACATTTCTCTATCCTAAGCACAAACAACACTCTGAAAACTAGTAATAACTACCATCTACTAGATTTTACATCAAATCCTCCTCGAGCCGTGGTCTTTCTTAGTTTTCCTGAGTTTTCTAGGTAAAATCTTGGTTGTTAGCTCTTTATTACGTAATCCTTACGAACAAGTATTGGTGAAGGTTTTCCTCCGAGAAAACATGCCATTATAATTGGCATCGTCTGTGGGAAATTTACACTTTTTTCTACCATTTCTAATCTAAACACCATCCGATGACAAACATGAACTTGAGAAGTCATTCTAATACCGTAAGAGATCAGGACATTCTATAAGCTCTTGATCTATACGGTGTAGTCCTTAAACTTCAAAAACAAATGGCCGCAGAAAAAACTCAGAGACTGGAAGATCAGCGCATCCACGCTCAAGCGTTACAGATGGAAAGAGACGAACGGAGAAAAGCCTTGGATCAGCAAAGTCAAACACATCAAAAAGAGATGGAAAGATTGTGATGAACACAAGATTGAATCACAGCTCGCCAAATGTCACCGCCACTGGCTCGAAGTGAACATCGATCAAGAGTAATTCAACTCGACGATCAATAGAAAAGACGGCCAACGAATGTCTCGATCCAGATCTGGAAATCTGAATAGAGCCTTTCAACATTTTGGTTTAACTTCTTCAGCCTCGACAACCCAAGGAAGTCGACGTACACGTAATCAAACCCCTCCGCCAGAAAGATGGCCCATCAGAGATCGATTGGGACCAAAGGGACAAGGCGACTTTGTTCCTCAGGTTGCAGCCCTACTTCTTCCCCCATAGCAATTCGTCACTCTAGATGTCCTTAACAACAAAATTCAAGCCATCAACTCTGACATCCCAGGCCGACGATCTGCGCTTGATAGGATTGAAACAAACCCCATATCCCCTAGATCTCGAAAATATGCCCATTCCAAAAAAAAATTATATGCCCAAATTTATCCAGTATGCAGGCCACACTGAACCGCTTACACATGTTCGACATTTCAAAGCCGCAATTAGGTTATACTCCAAACTCAATCATATGTTGTGTCGACTATTCAACATGAGCTTAAAAAGGAACCACTTCGATGGATCCACACTATCCAAGAAGCCTCCATCACTACCTTCAGGCAATTGCAAAATCTTTTCAAATCCAACTACGCTCATGCTAAGAAGCGTGAAATCACCGTGGACTCTTTGTTTTACTTCGAGCAAGGAGCGAAAGAAACCTTGGCCAGTTTTTATAAACGTTTCCTACAGGAAACACAGAAGATTGGAAATTTATACCCAAAAATCGTGGTTCCAGCATTCACCTCTGCCTTACACATCGACTCCAAAGTTCACGAAGAACTTACTCTACACAACCGTGTACGGTCACCGAAATGATTGACGTGATTAATAATTACATCGAGTTGGAGCGATCGAAGAAAGATAAGATGAAAAGCTTAGCTGTCATACATTCTCGAGAAACATCTTCGACACCGTCACAAAGAGCAGTCACTATTGCAGTACCCAAGCCGTATGACAAAAATACTGATAACATTAGAAGAAAGGAGGGCAAGCCCGACAGACCTATCCCAATTCTCCCATCAATGACAATAACCCTCTCCGCTATCTTGCAGATGATAAAAGGGAGACGAGTGTTATCGCACGCCACAGGCTATTACAGATCTTCCGAACAGACCCTTATGTCAGTATCATAATGTGCATAATCATGAAACTGATAGCTGTTACTCCCTCATACGTATCTTTCATTGCATCCTCTTAGCTGGAAGACTCCACAATTATGTCATCGACATTCAAAAATTTCTTGAAGAATAAGCAAAAACCACAGAAGTTGAGCAAAATCAGGTCCAGGGACAAGCCCGACATATGTATATGATCAAGATTGAAAAAGGAAAGAAAAGAAAATAAGACGATCTTATTACGTCTTGCTGCAAAATGGCCTCCTCAGACAAGTCGGTAAAACTTCTCCCAAGCACAAGTAAATCAAAACGTCCTTACCAGATAACGTTCGAGGACTGCGACACCAGTCATGTACAATACCCTCATGATGACCCTCTTGTCATTATGCTAAAAATGGGATAGGATTACTTACATACACTTCTCATCGACACTGGAAGTGCCACAGATGTCTTATTTCGCAGAGCGATCGACATCATGGGCCTTGCAGATTCCGTAAAAGCTTCGACAACTATAATCACAGGTTTCAATAGTTTAAAAGAATTAGCCACAGGAGAAATTACCCTGCCAGTTCAAGCAGGTTCAAAAACCACATTCGTCAAGTTTATTGTCATCAATGCAGAGTCTAAATATTTGGGCATCTTGGGACGCAGTTGGTTACATTCCATTAAAGCAGTACCCTCAACTTATCATTTAGCACTGCATTTTCCTACGAATCATGGCATCTATAAAATCAAGGGCAGTCAAGCAGTCGCACGAATGTGTGAAAATACCATAATCAATTCTCATGCAGCTAAACTTCTCAAGGCATAGCAACTACAGCATGAAGAGCCACCCGCCTTTGAGCAGAATGACACTGAAATGGTCAAAACTGTTGAACTCGAGGTCCCAGGATGCACAACCTTCATTGGATCCAAGCTGTCAATCAAGGAAAAAGAAGCCATGATACAGCTACTTAAGAAAAACATCGACGTCTTCGCTTGGACTTTTTAGGAAATGTCAGGAATCGATCCTTCAATCTTTTGCCATCGCCTCAACCTCCTTCCAGATAGCAAGGCAATCATCCAAAAATGATGGAATCTAGCTCCCCGACTTCGCGATGCAGTAAACGAAGAAATTGATAAGCTCTTTCGTGTATGATTTATTTGGGAAGCTAAATATCCAAAATGGGTTTCTAATATCGTCGTTGTGCCAAAGAAAAATGGTAAAATTTGGGTTTGTGTCAACTTCACAGAACCCAACAAATTCATACCCAAAGACAGTTTTCCGCTACCACTAATTCTGCAACTTCTCGACTTAGTCGCAGGACACGAACTTTTTTCTATGGTGAATGCAGCCTCGTGATACAACCAAGTTCTATTTGCCGAAGAGGATCAAGAAAAAAAAACATTCATAACAAAAAGAAGACTTTACTATTACACAGTAATGCCTTTTGGATTAAAAAATGCTGGAGCTACTTACCAACGACTGGCCACCCAAATATTTAAAGATCAGCTCGGCAAAATCATTAAAGTTTACATCGATGATATGATCTGCAAAAGCCTGAAAAGAGAAGATAATCTTTCAAACCTCCAAACTATCTTCGATATCTTTCGCAAGTACCAAATGAAACTAAACCCAGAGAAATGTCAATTCGGTGTCGCATCTGGAAAATTATTGGGCCATCTAGTCAGCAAAAGAGGAATCGAAATCGATCAAGCTCAAATCAAAGCACTCATGGCAATGCCTTCTCCTCGAACAAAAAAAGATGTTCAAAAATTCGCTGGTAAAATTGCCGTTCTTCACAGATTCATCTCAAAATCATCTGATCAATGCAAACTTTTTTACCATCTTCTTCGTGGTTACCCCACTCCTCTTTCAAACAAATAACAAAAAGAAGTTATTTGGACTCCTGACTGTGAAATGGCATTCCAAGATCTTAAACGATACTTGGGGTGTCCTCCTATAATGAGCACTCCAATTGATGGAGAAATGTTAATAATGTACTTGTCCAAAAATAAAGACTCATCAGCTCTATCCTTATTCGAGAAGATGCAGACATCGAGAAACTTATTTACTTTATCAGTATAACTCTTATGCCTGCTGAAAAACGATATACTACCACTGAGAAGCAATTGCTCGCCTTGGTTTACAGCTCTCAAAAACTTCGTCCATACTTCCAAGTTCATCTCATCAAAGTCATTACAAAATACCCCCTCAAAATTGTACTCTCAAAAAAGAAAAAATCTCGACGAGTTCAACAACGGTCTGTTTTCCTCGGGGAATATGACATTTCTTTTTAACCTCAAATATCTATCAAGGGACAAGCAGTAGCCAACTTTTTGACAGATTTTCCCGTCGAGGACCCTGATTGGAAAGAACTCAAAGAAATCTTCACCGACGACTCAATTATAGAACCAGACGCATGGTTCAAGAGTTTCGGTTGGCGAATTTTTACGAACGGATCGGCAGAACCACAAGGATATAGAATTGGCATAGTCTTCGTCACACCTTCCAATCATCGCATAGAGAAAGCTATCAAACTCAAATTTTATGCTACCAATAATAAAACAAAATACGAACGAATCTTGCACGGTTTTGATCTTGCACTTACTCTCGGAGCTGAGGAATTAACAGTATATGTTGACTCCTTACTCGTCGCCAATCATTACAACAAAACTTTCAAGACAGCAGGAAAAATGGCTGATTACGCAGACCTGATCGAAGAAAAAATGAAAAAAATTCAAGCATGCAACCATTTCCTATTTACCCCGACAAGAAAATCGCCATGCCGATGCATTAGCTTACATTGCTGCCATGCTGGGAGACAGTGAGAAAAGATCTTTAGAAATTGAGATCCTCAAACATTCGAGCCTCGATATCTTATCAATACTCCACATATCCGTTAATGAAGATGACGACCTTGAAGATTGGAGAAAACCGTTTTATGCTTACCTCAACTCAAACATCCTCCCCAGTAACAAAGAAGAAGCTCGATCCCTGTTAGTCAAGTGCCCCCGATTCACAGTCCAAAATGGTATATTATATTGACTCACTGGAGGAGAACCACATATCGAATGTATATCCCAGAAATAGGCTCAGATCAATATCAGAGAACTTCACAAAGGTATCTATGGTGCACATGTTTTCGGAAGATCACTAGCCCAGCGTGCATTCACACAAGGACTCTATTGGCCCAAGATGAGACAAAACTGCGAAGACTTTCTTCATAAATGCTACAAATGCCAAATCTACGCTCAGGACATCAAGAGCCCGACCCTCGACTTACATGTTAGCAATGTCCTTTGGCCATTTAAACGATGGGGAATCGATATCATTGGCCTTTTCCATCCAGCATCGGGAAACAGAAAATTCGTCTTAGTTGCCACCGATTACTTTACCAAGTGGGTTGAAGTAGTTCATCTATGCCATACTAATGAAAATGAGGTCATCAAGTTCCTTTGGGAGTACATCATTACCCGGTTTGGTTGTCCACAGATGATACCCTCTGATAATGGCAAATAGTTCATTTCAGCTAAGGTCCTAGCTTTCCTTCATAAATACAAGATTCAGTTGACAACTTCCACACCATATTACCCTCAAGGAAACGGAAAAGCTGAAGCCATCAACAAGAGCATCAAATCTGGCTTACGCAAATGCCTCGACAACAAGAAAGGCAGATGGGTAGATGAACTACTCAGTGTATTATGGGCTTACCGCACTACTCCTCGAGTATCAACAGGGTATACTCCATTCAAGATGGCCTTCGGTACTGAAGCTATCATACCCTCAGACCTCGATCTTCCAAGTACACGACGCAAAGTTTCAGATAAAGATAATAAACTCGGTCTCCTTTGCAACCTCAATTGGATGGAGGAAACTAGAGATAAGGCCATTGTAAATTTGGGATGATATCATGATACATTAAAAAAAACGTACAACAAGAAAGTTCAAGAATAGAAATTCGGTATTGGAGACCTTGTCGTACGACGAATACAGGATCATACTCGACCTAAGAATTCTAGAAAATTATCAGAAAACTGGGATGAACCCTACATTGTCAGCAACAAAATAGATAATAGAACTTATTGGCTTATGACTGAAGACGAAGTTCAGCTTGAGTACCCGTAGAACACTGCCCAACTAAAACTCTTCTACAGATAATACCCTGAAATCGTTTACTTCAAATCAAATAAACAATTTGTTTTCTCATTCTCTTCTTTACTACTTTGATATGTTCTCAATCTATACTTTTCACGTATAGATCTAACAAACGATCTCTTTAGTACTTCGATTTGTTCTCGATCTATACTTTTTACGTATAGATCTGACAAACGATCTATTTCTACTTTGATTTGATCTCGATCTATACTTTTTTAAGTATGTATCAGGCAGACGATCTCTTTACTACTACGTTTTCTCTCAATCCATACTTACTAAGTATGCCTGAGACTAAATAATTCCTTACTATCTCAATTTATTTTTAGGTCCTTGCTTACACAAGTATCCTAAAGCCTATCTCAACTTCATGCGACAACTATCCAATTACAAGATAATTTACTTCGCATTTTTTACTTGTCGAACAATCTTTTATGAGCTCTTGTTCTTCTCTACATCTAAATCCAAATACCTATCTCCGGATATACATCTGGTACTCCTTACTTGCTATTTATTGGCCCTCTTTCACATTTTGCACGTACAAGCATTCTTTACTTATCTGCTCGAATCTACTATCGCATTATCATATCAACTACTTAAAATTATTTTTACATGCAAAATAGTTATTTCATAAAATATTTAAACAAACAGCAAAATCCTTCGCACACACCAAATTAAAGTATTTTCGGTCTCACTGACCATTTGTTACATACTTTCAGTTCATACAGCATTCTTTAGACAAGATTTAACATTTTCGACAGAGATTTTTTTTCATTTAAGGCGCCTTTGGGCACCTGCACATCTTATACTTCCCCATAAACACGACCTTCAACCTCCATCATCACTTCATTGTCGACCACATCAATCACTTTACGAACATCAGGCGTCTGGGGTACATCATCATCTGAACTGTCCTCACATGGCAGCCCGCCAGCTTTCACAATTCCTTTGTAATATTTTTTCCTTTCTTCAGATTCATCGAACTGTTCCTTAAAGTGCATCCTCACTTCCTAGCACTTTTGTAATTTTTCTTCGTTCATCTGAGCTGCCACCTCCTCGAACTTTTTGTTATGCTCCAACTCCACTGCTTTGCGAGCAACGATAAATTTTTCTCTAACATCTTTCTCATGCACGGCTTTCTGCACTGCCAAAGCTTCTTTCTTTTCTTTCTCTAACACTTTTTTCATCTCAGCCAACGCCGCCTCCTTCGCCTTGTTTGCTTCCAACTTGTACTTGCTCAAAGTCGCATTCAGATCGGCATTTTCTGCGGTCAATTCTATCTCTATATTTTTATAGGCAACCAACCAGTTTGCCAACTCACCACTACCCTCAACATGACTTATTACCTCACCTATCACCGGCTTAATCTGCATGAAAGTCATATAATGAGTATTTGTTTGACTTACCAAAATTTTCATTCGAACATAAGCTTTAAAATTTCTCACCTTCGACAAATTCTTCTGTCCCTCGCTGAAAAATGTATCCAAACAATCAATCCCCACCATACACTCCGCCATATCTTTCTTCAACACATCTGCCCCAACCGAATAAGACTCCATAGTCTTCTGCAACTCCGTGTCAAACTCCTCTAGAAATTTCTTCTTCGATGTCCCACCAGTCGTCTTCTTAGGAAGCACACTGCTCGAACCTCATGGAGGTAACCCACTACCCACGACAGCTGGTTTTGCAGTCACTTCGACACCTTCAGCTATTGACTGTCGAGTATTCCTTTTCAAATTCAGCAATGGAGGCACTTCCGGGTTCACCTTCCTTTTCTTCTTATTTTTGACAAAAGACTCCCCCAATATAGTATTGATCTCCGTATCTGTGTTGTACCCTGTCAACAAAGGATTGTTCAGGGGCAAACTCGTATCTGCAGCTCTTTTGTTCTTCACCAACATTTTTCCCCTGATAACTGACACTTCCAAACCTTTAGTTCTCGACCTTTTCAACCCTGCTTCTTCAAAAAATTCACTTAACTGATCTTGATCAATCGCTAAGTTATCGATACTGCCAAAAAATCCTCTTCTTATCTTATATAATTATTCCTCCACTTCCACCTTCTCCCCGCTCTCCTTCAATACTATAACACAGAGAAAAAGCACAAATTTACACAACTGCATCTAACCTACAATTACATCAAACTTAATCATTTAAGTTACCTAACCACAGACCTAGATGAAACGCTTTTCTTTTTAGCGGCTCCCCTGAGTCTTTTTGATCGAACTCATAGTTTCCAGACACTAGTAAACGTTCGTCGATGTATCGACCTCTAGTTGACACCATATCATAAAACATCGGCCTCTTCAAGAACCTCGCCAAGTAACGATACCCTTTTAACTTTGGGTTCATTTTCATTGTGTAGTACACACACAAGTCATCTACAGTTATTAACTCATTTCCCCTGTCCTTAAGTCTACCGTTTATTACACCACATACCCTAAACAGGTCATATAAATTCGGATTGAATTGACCTGGGATTACATCGAAGAAATTCATTAATTTTTTCTGGTCTGCCCTAAGGAGAAGCTTCAGCCCTTTCTTTATCTGTTCTCAATGTACCAGAATACCATCTAAGGGTATGTCCTGGTCGATCATTTCGTATTGATACTTCTCTAGTCTCACATCCCCAGGAATACCGTATTTCTTTTTAAATTTTATAATTTTTTTGGTTTCTAAACCCTATCCATAACATGCTTCATCATCCTCTTCCACATTTTCTTCCCCATCCCTACTCCTTTCTCGATCACTCGCCTAAGGCTCATGATCCACACCAGTCTCCATCGCTTCCTCCTCAGATACTTCATTCATACTAGGCACTACCTTAAACTGTTCCACACCCCCTGTATCTGCACTGTTCGACCCTACTCTATATTCCCCCCCCCCCCAAGTTGCTGCACACACGTCCTCACATCGATCATCAAAGGCACTACATCTTCTAGATTTGCATATATATATATATTTATAAATTCATATATTCATAAAGATATCGTTGCCGAGATAACTCTCCAACACCTCATTCACTTTACTATATGCTACTATCATTTACATTTATACTTATTACCACAGTTCTCGATCTAGTTCATATCAATTAATTTATCTTGGTATTTTTCATTTAAATAACCATCTACTCAGTTCTCGATACTTTTCTATGTTTCATAAGTAACCTCGATAACTTGTTAATTTCTATATTTTTGTCGAATTACAGAATTTGAACAGCTTCTCGAACACGTTTAACTTTTTCCCGCCAAAAAACAATTATTTATATTTTACAAATTCCCTTTCTCCGGCACAAAATCCGGCAACAACCATAATTTTCGGTAAATCTGGCTACATCACCACCATTTCCCTCATATGTGCCGTAATCACAGCGCCCACCATCTATCTATCTATCTCCTTTTATCCTCCACCACAAACCCAAAATCACCATCTCTCAATCTATCTAAATCACTGATCCTAATTTCTTTAATAATTCATTATCATATTATACCAACTCATTCATTTCCTATCTATCTAAACAACTCATTCGTTTCCAATTCCCTATCATATTATTCAATTTACATATCTAATTTCTCTATCCCAATCCATCAAATTAAACAACAGAATTAGAAATAATCACTAACCTTGTTTACGCACCGATTCTGTATCCCTCTCCTTTACTCGCTTGGCCCTTTCGATCAACACACTAATCTCCTCTGTAGCAATCGTATATAACCACTTCAACGACGAGCAACAACAATTCACTCCCTCAAAAAAAATTTAGTTTGCAAAAGATATGAACAGTCACCCACCTCTGACATATTTATAGACCCCACGTGACTGTTCGTCGCACCACTTGGCGACCGTTCAGTTCCTTTAAGGTAACGCTTCATGCATTTTTTCTTGACTTCTTTGACTCTTAATCTTCTCCCCATTAATAAACCTCTACATTCATACTTCAACCCTTCAAATTCTCGAATAATTTTTGTAGACACATTTATATCCATTAATGCACGATTTACCTTATCCAATAGGCTATTTACATCGTTTTCCTTATACTTCATACCATCACCTAATGGAACACATCTTGCCATATTCATTTTACATGTACGTTCCCCTATTCATACTATCCTACAATTCCTATACTTATGGGATCATATTCGACATAAGTTGACAATCTTTTTCTTCGACAGAAATTTGTTTAACACAATCATTATTTCTCTACAGTTGACAAGTACATATCACATTCAACGAAATAATACATTCCTTCAAACAACAACACTCTCTATTGATAATCCTTCCAAACAAAATACAACTCACCTGTATTTGTTATGCTTTGGAGCTCACCTGCATTTGTTATGCTTTGGAACTCTCCATAGTCAGAGTCAAATCAATCACCCCCGACATCAATCATTGGCCCCACGCAGTTACTACCTTCGACTTTATGCACATGGCACATATTCGACAACATTATACCAACATGTTCTTATAATATTCAATACTCAATGTAACAAACAGACACAAATAAATTAAATACACATATTTATTTATTTCATAACTTGTTTCTTACATTCGATATCTCTCTCATTCGATTACATTCTCATTTCTTACATTCGATATCTATCTCTTTCAAGTACATTCATTTCTAATACTTGATATTTCTTCTATTATAATTTATCTGCTATTACTCACTTACTTTGACATGTCACAAATTTTGATGTTTGCTTTTTCCTCAAAATTGGACATTAAAGCCTCAAAGTTCAATGACTCTCAAGTCACTGAACTTCTAAGAGACGCTTCAACAGGAAAAAGACAACAAAAAATTGCAAGAACACCCACACATTCGGCAAGATCTCTAGACACCTATCTAAACTTTAAATCTTCATCACCAGCACTGATAATTACCCCTTCACCCCCCAACTGATACCATACATTACCTTCACAACCGCATGATGATACCACTGTTTCCAACAGACATATCTCGTCTCTGTTTGATCTTTGTTCCCACCCCAATGCTCTGATCTGATTACATAACAATTTCTCATCTCTCGGTCTGCACCAGATTTTATCAGAACGTTCACCGTCTTCAGCCCCAGAACGTATCATCCACCATACTTGGGGCGGTATCACTCAACAAGGCACCACCATCTCACCTTCCATAACTCCCAATTTATACCCCACTTCATCCCCCTACATTTAATGCACAACATTAATTACGCCTCGAAACCAACCTGGCCAGATACAGTTTACCTTGACCTCGGTAATGACATATGCTGACTTCTGCAAAATATTCGACAACCTCTTCCGCTTTCAGTTTTCTTCTCGACACAACTACAAGTACTTCTATCGAGAATGGGGCGATTGTAGTATCATATTATCCAGATTCGATAAAAATAAGCCAACATTCTATAAATCGAAGACAGTTCAACACTCTATAGTCGAAGATAGCTCAACACTTTGTAGTCGAAGATAGCTCAACATTCTAGAAGATTCCGTAAGTCTTCGACTTACCAAAAGTAGTCATTGAAGCCCGGTCAAGAATGAACTGTTAGAGATCCACAAAGTTCGCCCACTACTCCCGGAATAGGAGGCTCTTCCTTTCTTTTTATAAACTGCATGTATACACTATAAATACAGGCAGAGAATAGGTTAGGGAAAATGGTAAGTCTTACATTTCTCTATCCTAAACACAAGCAATACTCTAAAAACTTGTAATAACTAGCATCTACTAGATTTTACATCAAATCCTCCTCGAGGTCGTGGTTTTTCTCAGTTTTTGCTGAGTTTTTTACATAAAATCTTGGTTATTAGCTCTTTATTACGTAATCCTTACGAACAACTATTGGCGAAGGTTTTCCTCCTGAAAAACACGTCATTACAGCCCCCTCACATATAATTACACATAAAATATCTCAAATATCCTGGAAGGCCACATCTAATCAGTTCACCCCCAATAATCCTCACATCTTCCTCGTCGATCTCTTCCTCATAAATTTACCTCACGGCCTCTTTTCGAGCTGCAGGCTCCAGAATCACTTTACGGAATATCTCTAAGTAAAAATGGCGCCCGATCTCAAGCTCCATCTCCCTTACATCCATGCCTTCGATCTACAATTCAAATTCAGGCAAGTCAAAATCATAGTCTAACACCCCAAATATCCTCTCTCATACTTCTGTAATCTTTATCGTCAATCGTCCTTCAGCAGCATGACGAACTCTCACAGAGCGAGTCCTCACCATATTCTCTTTCTTCCTCCCCTTTATCTCACATTCCCCCTCATATTTATACACTTTTTCGAGATCACTTCAAATCCCCCAAATTCCGTATATATAATAATATGTTTTTACATAACTGGAAACCCTAAGATCTTGATTGAAAGTTATTTGAACTTATATGTACAAATCGACCTCTTCGGATTCCTTCTGTCTCATTTCGACCTACTCCTTATAATCACTCCACCCACACAACATCTCCAAATGAAATCTCCCTAAGCTCAAATTTTTAATTCATGCTCATTCTATTTCTGAAGAGATATTCTCCCCCCATGATTCTATAATTTAATCCGTTCGATACATATTTCCACACATCTATATATTTCACTGACACATTTTTCACATATATTAACATACAAATTTTCACAGTTAGACTAAATAAAACTCTATTTTTTAGTTCGATTTCAAACATTACATTTTTATCCTCTAACATACATATCTATACTTCTATTAGCTCGATTTACGTCAAAAGAGTAATTTTATCTATCAACACAGAGTTTGAACATAAACTTTTTCATTAGCTCGAATTTCAATTACAGATAACGAATCTTTCAGATACTTTATAGATAACAAACATTTTATATACTATACAAATAACAAGTCTTTCATATACTATTACAATTCATTCTCAAAATCATATAAGTTTTTAGTGATGTTTCACTCCAAGAATCTTCTGAAGCAAAGTTGGAACTGGAAATCACTGAAGATCCTTCTTCCTTCACACCATTTACTTTTATAAGAAGCTGAGAAAGAAAAGGTGCCAATGCTTGAACCAACCCTTCAAACAAAAGGCCTTCTTCACGCCAAAAGACAATGATTGTGCAGGAGCAAGACTTTTAATATCCGTCTTCATCTACCACCACCATCGTCTCCACCTCCATAAACCCCACCAACTAAGAGTTGATGGAGACGAAAAGGAGTCCTATCTTAGAATCCAGTCCCTTGCAGGATACCGGCAGTAATACCTTGCATGTACGCCGACCTCTACATATGTCTCCTCAACCTTGTTATCCATAAGGATGCGAATATACCTCCAACGTTGCTCGCATATCAAGACAACGTAATAAAATCTCCGTATACAGTAGAAGTCATTCTCAGCTTCAGCCGCTTTGCCTTCCAACATAACGTAATACATCGGTGGTACGGGAATTGGGGTGGGTAACTGCAACGATTGACCCCCAAAATATCTCAACTTCAACCTCTGCATTTCTGCAGACACTCTGTCTTCTATAACCATTTATCGGGTCTTCACCATTATCACTTAAAGAATACACAGAATATTACCACAACATAACACTTTGCCAAAAGCTCCGGTACATGTACTATTTATATCAAACTCATATTTAATGCGCCGGTACATTTCCAAAGTAGTCATCATTCAAAGCAGAGCCACTCTCAAAGCCCCAAGCATCAAATATATCAACCATTTCCAAAGCAGTCATAAATGCCAAATACATCCCTCCATAAATACATACCGAGTACCCAACTAGTCAATTCTTATCAATACATCCTATCTTTTCAACTTCCAGCACCACCAATATACATGTTCTATCTCAACCAAAGCCACTCGTGCCTTCAGTTGCGAGGGGGTGATTGTAGGGACCTATCCATCGATTTAACCCAATTCAAACTACCTCCATATCAGGCTTACACATTTTATATGTGACATAAACAGTCATCATTGTCACCTAGACCATGAACTGATAAAGAACGCGGATCGAGCACAACAAAATAATATGAACAAGTCAAAGACACTTGTGTCCCACGAACTAAACAGTTACATAGTCAACCACTACTTACCTTATTATTCAAAAAACGTGTTTTAGCACGATAACGAGCTACGGGTAAGGTCTATATAATGAAAAAATTCCAGAAGAGACAAGGACCAAGAAAAACTAGATTTTCTAGAATCTAACACAGGAATTTCTATATTCTAAACACCACAAAACTTCTTATTTACAAGATCAAATATTTCTAGTTCGAGAGATCACTTGTAATAAGATATCAGCCTCAAGAAATAAAAGTTATTGTTACTAAAATCCTCAACTCGAGGTCGTGGTTTTCTACATATTCAAAGATTTTCCACGCTAAATCACCTGTGTCTTTTCAGGCTTTACATTAGTTTTTGTCACATGTACATTTGGTGTAAGAGCTAATTTTGAGCCATTTCGAGCTACAGAATTAGGCCATTACATAAAATAACATGAATGATTCTTACACTACCATAGTGTAATAAGAACTTGGAAATGACATAATTTGTATTCTCATGGTGATAAAATGGAGAGAACTTGAACGAGAGAATAATTCAATTTCTGAAGATGATTTAGAGGAGATAATCGATTACGAGAGTATTGGTTGCAGGTAGAGATTAGAGAGAAAGGCTTTTGAGTTTGTTTGTTTTTTAAGAAAAAGAAAAATGAGTAGTTTTGTTTGGAACCGGTGAACAGGTCAACCGATTTCCACTTTTACGCATGTCACCATGTTATTGAGGGTTATAAGCTCATAGGACCCTGGGTCCTCCTAGCAGCACTCGTATAAAAGCTAAAGATATCACAAAAAATGTCCATCAGTCTGTTGTCTTGGTTCTATTGTCTTCGCCCGACTGAACTCTAACGGGGCGAGAAAATAGTGGAGAATCATCCCAACGAATGTTGTTTTACTTAAAACAACGGCATTTATTCAAAAAACTGCATATAAGAAACAATTTTTCTATCCATTTCAAACTGTCACTTTCTCAACAGCTAAACCTTCATGGAGCAATCACCGATTTCCCCAATTTCAACCACCGATTTCATGATTCTCGATTTGAGAGATCATCATTTCTCAATCGAAACCCTAAACACTCCCCAAAGCGAAATCTTAATCTCAACTACAGAAATCTCAAATTGGGACCTCTCTGTGATTCTCAGTTCTCAAATCATCAAACTTCAAGCTCATCGAAATCGGCAAGTCTAATTTCTTCATCTTTGAATTTTTGTTTAGTAAATTTGACAACATTTGATCTCACTCTAATACATTTTTTATTTTATTTTAATTTATTACAGACTCATTGAAGGGTCTTCGTATTTTCGCGGACTTGTGGCCGGGAATTTCAGGTAAAAACAAAGAATTATTAGGTTGTGAAATTATATATACATCGAAAGTCGGGAATATTTCGGATATTTTAGACAAATGCCAACCACTGGATTAGCTAAGCTTTTCATTTATATATGAATCTAATGGTTAGCAGTTGTCTAAGTCAGCAAAAATGTTTCTGATCACAAATGTTTCGGCTGTAACAAGCGGGCGGAGCCTTAGTTTTTAATTACTGATGAGTACTATGTTTTGTGGTCTTTAGTGAATCATATCTAGACTGCATTTCAATCAAGTGGAATCCGGAGATTTTTATTAGTATAATCAAGTCTATATATGGATGTACATTGGATGTCACACCGGGTAATTTTGTTCCCTTGTTGGAGGTACTTATCTTTTTTGATCTCGATGTACATTGTAGAATGCAACATTTTCTTTCTAGGTGAGATGGTTGTTAGAGCTTTTTCATGTGTTGTGTATGCCATGGATGAGTTGCGGGTGTTGTTGTTGAGTTTAACTTGCATGGGCGATGCGTTGATTGGGTGATTTTGAGAGTTGTTTTTTTGGGTGTTTGTGACCCAATTGTGTGACTGCCTGACTGGGTGTTGATATTATGGACTAGAATTGAGATATTTAGTTCCTTGTTCTGTTGATGTAAGGGATAGTTGGTTATTAGAAAACTTTAGCTGACCCAAATTGTGTACTTAAAAGTGTTGAGAATTGAGGTAGCTAGTCTATCTTCTACGACGAATGAATCGCGGAAATCGCCGAACAAGTAATAAACCAAATGAAGAACAAAACATGGACAAATGATTTACCCAGAAGAGGGAAGTGGAAAACCCTTTCGGATGAAAAACCACTCCCCACGAACAATCCACTATAAATCAATAGATTACAATACGATCTCTCGAGCTTCCTCAAAGCTTTAATGAAGTCTCTCAAACCCTAGTTCTCTCTAGAATTAAACTCACTCAAGATCACCTAAAAAATACACTAAGTATCATTTATATAGTTGAGAGGTTATTACATCAATTAGGACTCAAAGTACGGATCACGAGGCAAGCCAACGTCTTCACTCCAACCTTCTAAAACTGTGTTTACGAAGTTTATTCGAACAAACTTCAGAGTCTATTCGAACATAACGTGTTCTGATACTTCTATTTGAATAGATTTTGAGTCTATTCAAACAGACTGCTTTCTATTCGAACAGATTCATAAGTCTATTCGAATAAAGCCCGTTCTGCCTCTTCTGTTCGAACAGACCAAAGTCTATTCGAACAAAACACTGAAAATCTATATTTTTCTTCTGTCTTCGATCCTCGCTCGTCCCACGAACTCCAATGAACATCCACGAACATAATTCGAGTTCATTCCTCAACAAAAGGTACGCTGTATGTGAGGCCTTGTGAAGTTGTTATGGTGCTTTGGCTTGGGAAGTTTTCTTCTAGTGTAGTACTTGTCTAAAGTACATTTTGGATTCAATGTGTTTTCACTCTTGTTGGTAGTTATGTCTTGCAAGAGAAGAGCTTCTAGCTTTGCAATAATTGAATTTACCATCGATTCGCCAAATTTCTAGCTTGGGTCATGTTTCCAACACTCAGTCTGCCATGACTCTGCATGAGGGACACACCTATCATTTGATTTTGAATTACTAAGTTTTGCTTTGATTGCTTATTCTTTCTTTTGGTTCTGGAAACTGATTTTCTTGCAAATAGGCAAGTTCGAAGAACTATGAGTATCCTATATTTTGGGTCTACAGATCCTTAGACACCTCGTGCCGGTTTCAAATAGCGATGCATATGTCTGCATCTGTTTTCTAGTTATATCTGATTTCCTCAAGTTTAATATTTTCCCATTATCTCCCTGCTACACGATTCCTGATGGACCATTGGGTCTTACTGCCTAAGGCACAGCCAATTGTTTTCCTGCAACGTCTTACTTTGGTTTCGCTTGCATTTTGCTGTCTAATTCTGTGAATATCAACATGACAAAATTAATTTGAGCTCAAATGTTTCACAGGGTGCACTATTTTTTGGAGTCGAGACTCTTCTCTTGGAGTGTAAGGCATGGCTTTCTAAGGCAACCTCTGCCAGTGGGATTTCCTT
Organism: Kingdonia uniflora; assembly: GCA_014058105.1. Taxonomy (NCBI): domain Eukaryota; kingdom Viridiplantae; phylum Streptophyta; class Magnoliopsida; order Ranunculales; family Circaeasteraceae; genus Kingdonia; species Kingdonia uniflora. The sequence continues at coordinate 8,431,768 of JACGCM010000816.1, read as the reverse complement.
TATGCTACCATTGGATGCTATTTGTGAAATTTGGAGCTTTGGACTGGAGCACGGTGAGTATATTTACTTTCCTGAGCATATTTGTTTGTTAATTGTTATGATATGCGTAAACATGCTTATTTGTACGTAATATTATAATTAATGCATTCAGTTTGATAGTTGGACTGGAAATCTGTGGCAGCTATTGACTTTGTCCCAGAGCTATGTGTGATGCATCTTGCACGGAATTTTGTAGGTACTTAACTTCTGTTTACCTTTTTGTTCAATTCCTTTCTTCTTCTATTTTAGCCTTTTTTTTCTACCATTATCCATAGTGAAAAATATCCTTTTATTTCGCTGACTGTACAACACTAAAATGAAAGGATGCTCATAATAACAAAAACTATCCCTTAATTGATTTCAGGAAACAAAAAAGGCATACACACATTTGTTGTAAAATCATCAATGTACTTATCTACCTAGATATTGTAGGTTTTCGGGATAGTCATTATAATGAAGTACATGCTAGCATATTAATCTGTATCTTTTTTATCGCTGATACTATTGTTTCCTATGTGAATTTGTCAAGTCAGTATTTTTTGAGTTTTAGAAACAATTTGGTGGAAGCTTTGACTTTTCTGTCGTTAGAGTCGTCATGAACTGCCTTTTATGTTACTTTATGCAACAGTACTTAGTTTTGGCGTAAGTTATTGTGATAAATAAAATATTATCTTGTGTAAGAGGAGGAAACGTTATGCCTTTGCTGCACTGAGCTAGAAAAAACTAGAAAAATATCTTCAAAATTTTCACTTGTACTTTAATGGATGTCAAAGTCTTATGCGACAAACCCGATGTACGTGGTTCATGAGCTGCCCTCAGGAACCGTTATGTTCTTGTCCAAGTACATATAATCAGTAGTTAGTTCCAGTTCTATTATTTTGACTTAAAAGTTGAATTTCTTCCAATGACCAAAAGCTGATAGATGCTGTTCTTTTCCTTCTGCAGATGCGGGCTATATCATGTAGCTCATTTGTTAATATTCAATACAATTTGCTCGTTCATTGCGTGGAACATCCCGATTTGACTGTAGACAGGTTCGTTTTTCATATTATTCCAATTTTCTGTCTCGTTTTTATAGTATTTTTTTATTACTCAACTTTTTTCTTCTTTTATAGTGAGAAACATCTTGCGGAAGCACTTCTAGCTTGGTTACACAAAAATGGCGGATTACCTGAATGCTCTACTGAAAATAAATCTAATCGCAGTGACATTTTAAAAAAGGTTCGCGGTTTCTATCTTTTTCTATAACCTGGTAAATCAAGATGGCAAAAGTATAGAAAAGACCTGCTCTCATGCCACTTGTATTAGTGATTATGTACTCTGACCCCTGGCTTCCCCTCTGACTTGCATGTAATTATAGAGGAGGATGCCAAAGGGAAAAAGGTATTTTAGGTTGTAATCTTATTCTTTTATTTATGTATCCTGATTGGGGTCTGCCTTAACCCCAGCTTTCCCAGCTATAAATATGTATAGAAGAAGACAGCAATGAGAGAAGAGAAATAGGAGAGAGAGAGAAAGGACAGGGCCATGTAACTTTCGAAGTTGAGACATCGGTTGGGTTACCAATGTCAATGATAGAGAGAAAATAGAAAAGTGCCCCGAGAGTTGACAGGTCACAGTGGGAATGGAATATAAAATTGCCACTGTCACCTTTTTTTAATACGAACTTAATTTCTCACAAAATGGTTAATCTATTATAATACAATGAATGGATGCATAACAAATCCAGTCTACATGATCAGGCTGACTAAACTCACGATGCTAAATCCACAAATAACTTATTGTGATCTGATGTTATCATATTTACTTTTTGTTTTTACAGGTTCGAGTTAGTCTTCTACTTTTGCGCTTTGCTGCAGGTATACTCATTTATTCCAACATTTGTTTGTAGAGGATAAAAGAAGCTCCTACTTATAGTGATATGGCGTTATCAACCCAATGTTACTTATCAATTCAGATTTTTGTTTGTAGGGAATAAATGAGGCTTTTATTCTAATCTTGTGGACTTCAGCATTGATTCCATCCTTAGTCTAAGATCGTCCATACGCATGCTTGGCTTGTTAGGAAATGGTGAATTCGATAGCATCAGAATTCGTTTAACGGATTACACTGAGGTTTTCCTCTTAACTCTTTTTTCTTTTTCTTCTTAACATGTGAGAAGCTCCCTCACATAGACATTTGCATTTCCTGCTGTTGCAGCAGGTCCATGGATCAAACATTTACCCGTATCTAGAAGCTTTTTGTTTATATCCCCCATAATAAAAATCATATAGTTAACTTTAAAGAGATACCTGCTTTTCACCTGCTCTAAATAGTAACTCATGTTAATCCTATTTATATCTCCAGAGAATCGACCTTTCAGGATGTCCTCAGATCGCGCCAGCTCTTTTACTCCTTTCCATGCTTCCTTGTTCGTACAACATGGACTATTCATCGAGTAAGAGAATTAAAAAGTTTCTGATTAAGCTGGAAAGTCTTGATGTGCACCAATCTCCAATCTCAGAGAATGTGTTCCCGACACTATCTTTTCAAGCTGTACGTGAAGTGGATGTCTCCAACTGTCCAGGGATTCATCTGGAGTCTTTCATCAAGTACTTATGCCTTTCATTTCCATCATTAAGAACTTTGAGAGCGTCCTATTGTTCAAAGTTCAGGATGGTGGCGTTGTTTCATTTGCTACAAAATTGTCCCCTAATTAATGAGCTTCACCTAACTGCCGATATTAGTCCAGCAAATCCAACAAAAGTATCAACATTATCGACTAGTTTTGATGAGTATCATGTTGCATCACGTCCTATGTTCAATGACAGTATTTTATCATCAAATATCACAAAAATTGTGTTGGAAGGCCGCAATGATATTACTGGTAAGTAGATTAGTTTTCCAGGTTTCTTTTGTAGCATTTTTTTGTGTTTCTTTCTCAACTGTACTGTTCATTGTAGTGCAGATTCGGACCTCATAAACATCTCAAAATTCTGTGGTTCTTTATCTTACTTGGACCTTAAGGGCTGCACCTCAGTAACTGATGTGGGACTATCTAAACTTATATACGAATGTGTAAACTTACAGTCATTAGTTGTCTCTGATACGTACTTTGGAAGACAGTCGGTTATAGCTCTTTGTTCTGATTTTTCGCATTTGGATGGTTTTCCTGGGATGCCTAATGACCTGAAGCAATCAAGCTCATTGGCCTTTAAACTTTTAGAGCTGCAAATAGGTGATTGCAAGAGTGAGTGAATTTTGCTACTTAGTTTACTTCGTATCTATTATAAATTTACGACTTATTTCTTATAGATTTTTTGATGATGAATCGCTAAAAATATATTGTATTTGTCAATATTCTGGCTCAAGCTATGAATTAGACTTTGCATGTTCTTGCTATCAAAACTTCATCCTTTTCCATTTTCGTAGAGATTTTGGTGGATTTCACAAGTCTATGCAAACTGTTCTGGAACAAATCTAATAGCCATTTTCAACATAGTGTATTATTACTCTAGCTTTTCGTACATCATGTTTGTACTCTACACATCGACTTGCGGATATTATAAGGAAAATCCCAACAACCTGTTAGTTCATTGAAATTCAAACCATCATCATAGAAATGCTGTCTATGTTGTGGACTGTTGACTGTGGCTGCATTTAAACTGTTACATCAGGTTAACTTATCATATGGTGAGTGGTTGGGCTCTGTAACATGATTTCCATGGCTACTGTGAGCGAGAGTACGAACAGGGAGAATAAACAGTAGTTTTCTCACTCAAATTTCAGGGAAAAGTAAATGAGACAAAGGGTTCATATCTTGCCACAAAGTTCCGCCAAACAATTTTCTATTTGTATTCTTGATGTAAGTCGTTTTTTCCCTCTTCAGATGTTGATGGAACATCACTCTCACAGCTTATGTCTCACACTTGTATGCTGAAATGTCTTTCCTTGAGGGATACTCCCATTGCTGATGCTGCGTTCCTTAAATTTCTAGGCTCATCTTTAGAGAGGCTTGATGTTTCTGAGACCGTGGTATGTGCCTGCAACTTTTTCTGTATGCAAATACTTGTGTTACCTGCATGATACCATTCCTAGATCACAAACACAATAAAATAAGATATTAAATCATAAGTCGATTAAATTGAGAAAATCGGATTATTGAAGATATACCTTTATATGCATGCACGAATAGATGGTTCAACTGCATAGAAATAATTAAGATTTTAATTAAGGGAGTATATTTCAGAGAGAAGATTACAAACAAATGATAAAATTATAGAAGAGTTATGCAACCAAGTTCTAATGGGTTCCTTCTAAAAAGAAAAGAAGAAAATCCCACCTTTTAATAGGTTGCACCTTGGAGATTCACAGGAAATTATCATTATAGTTCATTTTTGTTTTTGTAGTCTATTAAAGGAAACACACACACTCTCTCTCTCTCTCATAGGCACAGACCCGCACAGCCTGAATTTTCAGGGTAAAAGCCTTTATTCCTTTAGCTGCTCGGTTCTGCTCCCCTCCTGTGCATGTGCTACATGCAGTCATGAAAAAGTGCAATATTATACTATCATTAAATAAATGTGAGTTTTGTTGTACGAGTAATGGGTATTTTGGTGCCGATATCTGTCTTCAGAATTAAAATATATTTAGTTCAACTACAACATATATGTGAGGAAGTGTGACTGATATATGCGCTTATACTTGTGGCAGGTATCTTCAACTGCTTTAGCTCACATTATCAGAAGAAATCCTGGTCTGAAGCTTCTTAATTTAAGTGGTTGTAGGAACATGTGTCACCTTGAAAGTCTTGAGTCATACTCTGGTTGCTCCAAGGGTGGCAAACTGTTTTTTGATATTGGCAGAACATGTATTTTGGAAGATGCAGCATTTGGGTGGGGATTTTCATCCTTTTCACTTGAAGATATGGAGCCTGCAATTAAGTCATTAAGGTCCATAACATTGAGTCTTGGTGCTTCATTGAGTCAATACGCACTCACGCTACTACCTAGGATCTCTCCATTGCTTGAGTCAGTGGTTCTTAATTTTCAGGTAATTTTGGATAGCTTCAAGTACTTGTAGCTCATCGGAACATGTGATGCACAATCCATAGGGGATTGGAGTACCTTTTGATGCCCTGCCATAGAATTTCTGTTTGGATTATTTAGATTTGCACTTCCATCCCTCAACTCCACCACACTCCGGGTTTTGTAGACCGTCATATATTTAATGCTTCCCAGATATGTTTGCAAGCGAGATAATTGTCTCTTTAACATTGCTGCATCTCTTTTTGGAAAACGGTTCAGCCTTCCCGTCTTTTGTTCCACTCTCAAGTCCCTTTCAAATAAGACATCTGATTTTCCACATTCGTCAACTCAGGCTTGCTTCAATTGACAAATACAACCCTAGCTTTGACTATATTATCTACTCTGCGAGAGTAAATTCTAGTGGTATTTTATTTTGGCATATTTCCTCAATAAAAATTACATTTTTCAAAATAAAAAAAATACTGCTTACTTCGTACTCTCCGTATAAGCGAGGATAATTTCTAGTGGGTGGCTCGTAGGTGGCGGTACGATCCCAGAACGTCTGCTTCATGAGATATTGTCCCTAGCGTTTGCACCAATCCCCATCAATTGAGTGGTATTTTTTTTGGGTCAGATTTAGGGAAAGCTAAGCCTTAATTCAAAAAAAAAAAAAGTGTAAACCAAGATAACCTATTTGCTATCCACATTAACACGGGCTAATGCTAAATATAGACCTGTACAACGTGTCTTTTTGGGATCTCATTTTTGACCGATGGTATTTTCTAACATAATAATGCATGTTCTTAACAGGTAATTTCTGATAGTATTGTCAAGAATATTGTGGAATCGTTGCCTAATTTGCAAATTTTGGCTCTATGCTATTGCCTTGGAAACCTGTCTTCTATAAGCATCCACCTCAGCATGCCAAAATTGAGGAAATTGAAGCTAGAAAGGGTAACACCGTGGTTGACGAATGATGATTTGATTATTTTGACTCAGAAATGTACAAGTTTGACCCAGCTGTCATTATCAGGGTGCATACTCCTCAATTCAGGTAGGCAATTTTATGTATCTTCACGTAATTTATAAGACAAATCGATCTTTTTATTTAATAAATCTGAGCATATCAGAGGAGCATAATTCCTGTTATTTAACTTTAGCTTAAATTTATTACCTGTGTGTATGTGCGTGTGTTCTTTTCCTTGATGATTTGTTGTTTTTTGTAGAATCTCAACAGATCATTTCACGTGGATGGCCGGATTTAGTTTCTATCCATTTGGAGGTTTGCCATCAGTATTATGATTATATTTTTTCTAGTTCCAATTTCCAACTCAAAGGCGAAGAAATGATTTGAGAGAGAACTACTTAGTATAATGTTTTTTGAACTATAATCTAACATTGCCCGGCGAGTGATTGAGAAGCTTAGTGAAAATTGTCAGTACATTTTCTCCCATTAATACGAAAAAAATGTATACTGAGACAAATGCTACGGTGAAATATTAAGTTATTTCTGTAGAGATATTTTGGTTTTGACCCCCAATACGTTATCTGCAGTAAACGTTGACCCAACCCGTCCCCATCACCATTGAAGTACTTTTTATGATTAAATTTGACTTACACTCCCAAAATTTATATGATCAAATTAGACTTACACTTCCAAAATTCTCATATGCAAATCCTTTATACTCTGCACCGAACGTTAATTTTCTAAAAACTGATATTCAGGACCTATAATTGATTTCGTGAAATATTACTGTTTTATTTGCTAGGAATGTGGGGAAGTGACATCGTATGGAGTGTCGTCTCTTTTTGACTGCTGGGGAATTGAAGATCTCTTACTGCGCCATAATGTGAGCCACGGGATATTACTTTTTCACGTTTATCTTGCATGAGTGCTTATTACCAGTATGTGCCTGTGGTGCACCATCTAAGAACACTTAGATCTCATCTTCATCGTATGGTCGTTTGCAATAACCAATCATTTGGCTGATATTTCGAGAACTTGAATCTCGTTTTCTCTGCTGTATGGTGTGCATCTGGTTTAACACACAAACTATTTTCCAGATCCTAATATAAACAAAAAGCAGTTGTTACTCTTGATTAGTAGCCTAGGTAGTACACGTTTATGATGTATTTGACATGTATATGTCATAATTCATGAATTTATATGGACTGTAGGGCCGTGGAATCCAAAGGAACTTCATAGTTGATGCCGCGTCAAAGGTACCCTTCTAATCAGCCTTGACAACTTGACATCGAGAATTAGGAATTCTTCATGGCTTATATCCTTTATTGTTACAGATGCCTATGCTCCGGAAAATGGCTTTAGATCTGTGTGACGCAAGTGAAGGGGGCTTCGACACCCCCAATGTAAGTGGCAAATGCCTGTTTCTATTTCTATTTGGTGCATTTGTTATTTATATTAGCATCATCATTAAACTCAATAAATCTCTTTATTTGGTTTAAGTAGAGAGCCGAGAGGGAAAAAAAGGGCTCCAGTTGACTAAAAAAACAAGTGATTTTATAGGCGTTCACAAAGGGTGTTTCATTCTTTGTACTGTGTTGGGGCAAAATTCTTACTTTGCGGGAAGTAGACTTTAGGCATCGAGGCGACTGGACTCGTCATCTGCTGGTCCAGTCTAAGAAATCTTTTAGCCAAATCAATGTGACTGGATGAACTCTATTTTCTAGTCTTGTGACCATTCGAAAAATATATTCATTCAGAACACATTTACGTAGTCACCTAACCAGTCTTCTTGAGAAAACCAATATATTAGCGGATCTCTCCTTTACATGTTTGTGTATTTCAGAATTCATAATATGGCTATAACTTGAAACTTTTTTGGTGAAGCACAAATATCAATTAAAAACACTGAAAAGATATGCAGAAACGTTCTCACTTCTAATAGTTTATGTAAAATAGTAAATACTTAGTAAAAAGTATGCGTGTTCTTCTCTCAACAATTCAAGGTTAACATAAATGTTATCCAAATATACGGATGCAGTTGGCCCTCTTTGTTTTTGTTGATCTTCTTACAAGTCAAAATAAAATTGTCCGACGTTTTACTCTATAATTTGATGAACTTTATGACTTACTTTTACGTATATTACATGCGAACTGCAGTCTGTAGTACCATGATTATATGCTAACTCTGTGAAGTCAAATTAAGATGAAAATTTATAATTGTAAGTTGTAAGTCTTTTAATTTGACTTGCAGTTTGATGAGAGGTCCTTCTTGAGTATTGTGACATTAGCGAGATGTAAACGGCAGAGATGTGCATTCAACCTCAGCAATTCGGATGCATGTAGGTCAGTTCACAAGGACAGCATAGTGTTGGAGTGGAACACCAAGGGGTTTCGAACAACAATTGTGGAGGAAAGAGTGTCATAGGTGGCAGATATAATGCAGCCTCTTGTAGCTGCTGGAGCTAAAGAACTCTCCGCTATTGCCGTGGGTGACCTCTCTGCAAAAATTATCAACATGCAATGTATTTTAGCATGCTGGGGATGGTAAGCCACGAGATATTGGACAGCAAGAAAAAAGCATTGGAGGAAATATGTTTGACAAAGAAACAATGTAAACCCTGCCATCGATGTGTACTCCCTCATAATACTAATGTTTTAGTTGTGTGAACATTTTAAGTTGGACATTAATGAAATTATATTCATTACCATTACGTACATAACATCTTTGCTTTGCTATTTTTCTCAAAGAAGAGTTACTGTGCAGTTTTACAATTTATGTCAAGGTTTGGTGTTCTTTTGTTTTAAAAAAAGTGCCATTATGGAAATTGTGACCACTTGATATTCCCTTGAACTTGTGCTGAAACTTTATCACCAAAATCGTTTTAATTTCAAAGACTTCAAAACATTGAATCAAAGGTTAGAGTATCTCCTAAAGTACCTCGCTCACTTAGTTTTGAGGGTGCCACAAAAAGTAAGGTTGAACCTTGCTTTTTTATGTCCCGATCGGGCTCCCAAGTGTTGGGCGTCTGTTTGTTTATTAATCAGACACCTAACAACATTTAGGCGCGTGCTAAAAAAAACTAATTGAGGAGATGCTGACAAAATCAAAATCATCCTATCCTAGCTATCTATTATTATGCAATTAGGGTCAGTGCTATCTATGTGTTTGGTTGATCTATAATATTGGCACTAGAAAGTAAATTGGTGGACGAAATGCGTTTCTAACCCTCTAAACATAACAAATATTTCTACCCTAAACTCCTCACGTCTCCTCTAATTCTACTCCCTCACGCTTCTCATTCTCAATAAAGGTTGTAGTATTGTCATGGCGGGCACAACTAGTCTTACTTGTATGAATGAAAATAATATATCCCTATGTGAAGATCTCAAGAAGCACAATACATGAAGGTTCCACGTGGCACCAATACGTGTAGCACACGTAGGCTAAATTTTTCCCAGAAAATAAAATCTTCCTTGAAATTTGATGGCCAATGGAAAATCTTTTTCTGGAGTAGAAAATAAAGGGGGAAAAATCAGAGGGAATTTTTATTTATTTCAAACTCCTCTCTCTCTTTCTCTCTCTGGTGGACACAAATCATTCCTTCTTCAACTTGATTATTGAGGTAAGATGATCTAACCCAATCATCCTTGATTAATTTCAAGTTACCCCAATCTCTCAAATCTCAAATTGGATCAAAAATTAGCTCTTTTTTCTTCAATTATGCCTCTAATATGTGTTATTTGATGTTGGGGTTTGATTATTTTGTACGTAATTTGAGTATTTGACATAAAGATTTGATTTTTAGGATACCCAGTTACAAAAAAACTGGATTTCTAGGGTTCATTTCGGCGTAAAAGGGGATAGATATCGGGTTTTCGATTGGTGTAAACAATGGGTATTGCAGAGGTGGCGGGTTTGCAAGTTTTGTCGGGACCGAGTTTTAGTAGATCGGATTCTTCGATAAAATTGCCTGCTAAGTACCATGTGAAGATTCAGAAGAACACAAATTCACTATGCGTTCAATCGCTAAGTTATTCGAGCGTCTCACGATGTGTTAGGAGTTTTAGGCCGGTTAGAGTGGTATGTGGTGTCTTTGAAAGGAATAATGTAAGAGATAGAGACTTAAGTTGTCAATGTCAGCGGGCTGAGAGTATTGGTGGGGTAGCTGCGGAAGATGAGTTTGGGACTTGGAATGTTGATAAGAAGAAGGTGTCAAAAAATCCGGTTAATGGGGAGGTGAATGGTGCGAAAGTTTTGGGGGTGGAGGAGGCGCGGGAGCTTAAAGATGAGAAGAAGCGTCATGTATCAAATGGGAGTAGTGTTGAGTCGATTGAGGATGAAGCTTGGAATCTCTTACAGGAGTCGATGGTTTATTACTGTGGAAGTCCTATTGGAACTATTGCTGCAAAGGATCCGTCGAGTCCCAATGTTTTGAACTACGATCAAGTGTTTATCCGTGACTTTATCCCTTCTGGGATGGCGTTCCTTTTAAAGGGGGAGTATGATATTGTTCGTAACTTCATTCTTCATACACTCCAACTTCAGGTAAATTAAACTTCATTTTGGAAATGACCCTTTGGTTCTTAGAAGATAGGTACTTATAGCTCATTCTATTTTAATTGACTTATGCTTGGCAGAGCTGGGAGAAAACAATGGACTGCCATAGTCCCGGTCAAGGTCTCATGCCTGCGAGCTTCAAGGTTCGCACTGTTCCACTTGATGGTGATGAGTTTGCAACTGAAGAGGTTTTGGATCCTGACTTTGGAGAGGCGGCGATTGGTCGTGTTGCACCAGTTGATTCTGGTAAAGGCAAATTTTCATCAATTACTTACCGTCTTACTCCCATATCTTGTAACTTGGGTTTTAACATGCTTTTTTATTGTTTCAGGATTGTGGTGGATTATACTTCTACGAGCATATGGAAAAGCTTCTGGAGATATCTCTGTTCAGGAGAGGATCGATGTGCAGACTGGAATAAAGATGATCTTAAAGTTATGTCTTGCAGATGGTTTCGACATGTTCCCTACATTACTGGTAACTGATGGTTCTTGCATGATAGATCGTCGCATGGGGATTCATGGACACCCTCTAGAAATCCAAGTATGTTCCTTATTTTCCTTATTCATTCAGCCAACTCAGTATTTTATCTTAGTTGTGTTGTTTACACAAAGACGTTCCTCTTCAAGACTAATCTTGACTAGCCTTGTTATGCAGTAAGATATCTGCAGCCATAAGTTTAAAAAAGCTATCCTCTTTTGACACGTAAAAGAAAAACTATTTCAATTGTAACCTTTAAAAGAGTCTCAAAAAGTGAAGTTTTTAACAATAGCTTATGAGCTTGGAGAGCTCTACTGGAGTAGCACACTTATGTAGTAAAATGCCACATATAGACATGTTAAGCTACTCTTAAAAAAATGTCTTGAAATGACAGAGCTTTTAAAAGCAAAAACCTATAGATTTTATATCAAGTTAAAGTGTTTGAGTTAAGCCACATGCATAGGCATGCAACTTTTGGTTTTTTAGCTTATTCTTATGCGACTTTACCAGTTTTTCTACTTTTATGTCAAAAACAGGTCCTTATAATTTTTTTATGAAGGTTTATCCGTTATTAAAGTATGGCTATGCCTACCATTGGATATGCTCTAAGGAAATTAAGTCTAATGCTGGAAAAATTTCTTTCCTTCCAGGCCTTATTTTATTCAGCTCTTCTTTGTGCTCGTGAAATGCTCGCGACTGAGGATGGATCAGCGGATCTTATTCGAGCTCTAAACAATCGTCTCGTTGCATTGTCATTTCATATGAGGGAATATTACTGGGTTGATATGAGAAAGCTCAACGAAATATATCGCTACAAAACCGAAGAGTACTCATATGACGCAGTTAATAAGTTCAATATTTATCCTGATCAGATTCCTCCGTGGCTAGTGGATTGGATGCCCAGTAAAGGAGGCTACCTAATTGGAAACCTTCAGCCAGCTCACATGGACTTCCGCTTTTTTGCACTAGGGAACATGTGGTCTATAGTTAGCAGTTTAACAACAAAAGATCAATCACATGCAATATTGGATCTCATTGAAGCCAAATGGTCAGATTTAGTAGCTGATATGCCACTGAAGATTTGTTATCCTGCCCTTGAGGGTCAGGAGTGGCGAATTATCACAGGCAGCGATCCAAAGAACACGTAAGAACCTTCATTTTTTGGTTGTGAGAGATTTGGATTTTGAAAGTTCTCTATATATCTTATTCTTATTCATTATTTTTGGTGCAGACCTTGGTCTTACCATAACGGAGGTGCTTGGCCGACTTTGCTCTGGCAGGTAGATTAACTAACTTATATCCTTCATGTTCAAGTTTTATTTATTTTAGTTAATTCCACCAGCACACACTTGCATATATTGTGATATGCATTGATCAGCTCCAAACTCCCACTAAAGGGTGGATAGAGTATTATGTTGTGATGGCCCCACGGACCACTGAAGTATGGATGATATGTTATGCAGATACTACGATATGCTTGTCGTTCCCATGTCCGATGTATACTATATGTCAATATTGATACCCACACTGATTTATGGATACGTTTTATATGCCACTTTCTATTATGTCAAGTGTGCAATGGTCACTTTGACAGTCTCTTACATATATCATTCATAACCAAATTTATATATTTAGTATATTTCTGGAGCTTTCTAGAATGTCCTTACAGTGTGTATCAACACGGTGTGTATCAAGAGATAGCTGTGGACACTCTAGACTAGTAAAACTAGATGTTCGTGTATGATATGAACATAAAAAGATGGGTACTCGTATGTCCTATCTCTATTTATGTCCGTCTTTCCCAGTGCCATATTCGTGTCTGGATAACCTTTGGAGCAATTTTCTACGCTCATTCTGGTCAAGTAAAAACATGCTTTGATAGTAAGATGTGTAACAACAGGATCTTGAATAACTTAGAAGATTCAAAAAACCTCTCAAGACATGAATGTACCTACATGTTATAGAAGGTCAAGTTGAGACATGTGTAAACCATTAGTGTTTTCTCGATAGGATAGGAAAAAAAAATTTGCTAGGCAAAACTGGGGTTGGGCAGCCTCTATATCCAGACACTATATATTGAAGTATAAAAGATATTGCATCTTAACAAACTTCTTTCCCCGCTTCTCTATAGTCATACACAATACAAAATTACTTAAAAGAATCCAGTCATGCTTCTGATGCTAAGAAAGAGATACTGACATCTCCAAGGAGGGTTCTTTGCTATGCTTGACGAACTCAACCATTCTTTGGAATCCATATAATCAATCACTCCTTGCAAACCTTGGCCAATGGTATATCTCAGCCCACACTTGATGGACTGCATCTCATGGATTGCAATAGTAGCAGGGCCACAACAACCAGCATGGCAAAAGTTACAGTCTCCGTGGGAGTCCCCAATGAGCCCTCCGTACCCCCCTCTTGATTCACTTAAAGCCATTAGTATTGATCTTCCACGTTTCAGTAGAAGGGGGAATCCAACTACCCAGAATGGGCTGGGGGATACTATACACAGGGTATATGGACCAGGCATCTCTACTGGCAGGGATGTCCACAACTTTTAAGAGCCGTTCTCTGGACTCTGGCTTTTGTATCTTGGAAAATGGTCTTTAGCATCAATTCTTTAGGCTTTCATTCACTCCTAACAATTCTGAAATTTCTCTCTTTCCAAATGTTAGAGATGAAGGTGCAGAATGCAGTATAAATAATACTTGTTTTGATTTCAGCCTTAAGAAGATCAGCCAACCAATCAATTTCATAAAGAGCCCAATAACTTATCTCACATAGTTGCATCAATTCAAGATAGCCGGCCAAATTGATCTCCATCATCATAAGTTACTCAATGCTTTCATTTGAGGCTTGGCAGAACACAGATTGGAAAGAGCTAATCTTGAGTAGCAAGGTTACCTGAAATAGCTTGCCAAATAATGAAATTATGATACTTGACTTTCACTGATCACCGTCAATGAGATTGTGAATCTTCTTCTTTAACCCTGTGTTGGCAGTACGAAAGCACCCTAAGCGATTTAGAGGGGTAACTGAGAACATGATCAATTTAAGAGGGGTTCAAAGATGAAATTGTTGTTTTAAAGTAAAAGGATTTTCTTAGAAAGTTGTGGGCGCCAACCTTGATAAAGAAAGGATACTACGAAGTGGCCTCCAGGTACCTCTTAGTGCAGACTCATCAGCACGGTGCTGAGCTGACTTGGAAGGGCTTGACATATGTGCTAGTGGGTAGACGGACTCCGGTTCCAGTCAAAAAGAGATTTTTAATACTAATCTATGTCCTTAGATACCGAAATGTGTTATATTGTCATCTCTGAAAGCATCTTTTCAGTCATTGTAGAATTATAAACCTTTTAAAGAGTAGCATCAATTTCACAATTATTTTTTCTCTTAATATTTGTAAATACATATTTATTGAAAATGTCATAATTCATTCATTGTTGCAGCTCACAGTGGCATGCATAAAGATGAACAGACTAGATATTGCCGCAAAAGCTGTTGAGGTTGCAGAGAAGCGTCTATTACAAGACAAGTGGCCTGAATATTATGACACCAAAAGAGCCAGACTTGTTGGGAAACAAGCATGTCTATATCAGACCTGGTCTATTGCTGGATATCTCGTTGCAAAACTTCTCCTTGCTAACCCTGAGGCTGCAAAGATTCTAACAAGTGATGAAGATCAAGAGCTTGTCAATGCCTTCTTTTGCATGATCGACAACAATCCTAGAAGGAAACGTGGTCGTAAACCATCAAAACAAAGTTACATAGTTTGAAAGAAATCTACAGTAGAAAAAGAGGAATGTTCAGGGTTAAAGGAGGACAGGTAGGCAATTATTTATCTAACCTGTTCAGAACCTGTTATCGGTCTGTTTGACGGGTTCCTCCAAATTAGCTCTTGATTCTTATTTGAGCTATGAAAGTTCTCATTCTCAATTTTTTGGGTAAGATGGAGTCGGACAGTTTTATTAACACGCTCCAATCTACTTCTTGGACACGTGATGTTTCTTTCGTAATTACTTTGGATAAAAAAAAATCGAAATATAAGTAGTTTGTAAATAAACAGATAATCATTCGTGTACTCCTTTACTCATTTGTTTACTCTTTATTGTTTGCTTTTTAACTTGTACTTGCACTCTTAACACGTATGTATATTGCCCCTTAATATGCTTATACCGTGCCTCATACTTGTATAGTTCTAAACCCCGCTTTCCAGTGACAAAATTACAACCTGATAGCGAGCTTTTCTAATGTATCAATACGTAAATTTACAGAAAATAACGTCTAGGAAAACTGTAAGAAATAATTTTCCTGTATAATAGGAAGACCTGCACTTTTTACCTGTAGGTGAAAGACGGTAAGACGACCCGACTTGACTACTCTGGCGACCATTGCAGATGATGAACCTTATTAGCTTGCTAGAAATACTCAATGGGAGTATCGGGGCAGCTATCCTCGGACTCAACCCCAGTAGAGAAAGGCGGGGGAACATATGGAGGAGTAGCACACCTCAATAGTGCCCAGTTGACGCTCCGAAAGAATGGGTGGTGTTTGATTGCGGTAGCTCCCAACGTTGATCCCATTCTTCTTGTAGGATTCTTCACTAATAATTGTGCAATGATATCCTTCAACTGTGTTGAAACTGACGGTTCCTTCGGGAATTCAAGTGCTCTTGCAACAATGTTTCCGACTGTTAAATCGTTGTTCATTCCCTTAAAGGGTGTCACCCCGTACAATAGTTCGAACATAAAGATCCCAAGCGTCCACCAATCCACAGCACTACCATGACCCTCACCTGTCGCGACCTCCGGGGCTAAATACTCATGTGTCCCAACATACGACATTGATCGGACATCTATAGGTTCCGCTACGAATTTGGGTTGTCGGCGATACCCAGAGCTTAATCTCTTCTTCCGCTTTAGGTTTGACTTAAAACATGTTATCGCGGGAACAATGCAGTTCGGAAATATGCACGAGGCGGACGTGAATGTGAGCCTGTCTTTATAGCCATAAGGCGAAACCGCGGAAAACATTTGATGGGAAACTAGCTGAGGAGTAGAAGTGTAATTGTCACACTTTAACGAGAGATCGAAATCAGTGAGCATTATATGCCCGTCGCCTCGTACAAGCACATTTTCCGGTTTGAGATCTCTGTAGACGATGCCTAACATGTGTAAGTACTCTACAGCTGCTACTATCTCCGATGCGTAAAACCTGAATAAAATGATAAATAATCTCTTCTAAGCTCTAGCAATTATACTAATTACACAAATAAACGATGTTATGCATAAGTATGAATTACCCAACTTTCCGAAATGACGGTCATGCCAACAATAGCGCGAAAATGTAATAATCGTCATTAGTAGAAATATATTAGAGCCTGAATTTGCCAACCCTTTTAAAAGGAGCGTTCTGGGTTAATAATTTATCACCATTTGCCCGACTAATCCCTGGGGCACATGAGATCCCGCAACCACAATGATGGAGAGGGTTGGCAAAATCGGACTTGTTCTGTTTCTTTTTTATGGGAGGGTTGGCGAATTTTGATTCTTAACGAATATAAAATCGTCAACCCTCTTAAAACGAGCATCATTACAAATGTTGGTTGACACGATAATGGAGAGGGTTGGCGAAACTCTCCTTTCGGGTGGTTGGAGAGTTCCAACTCTAGCAGTGACAATATTTTTCTATGATGGGCTACTAATATTTTTTTTTCCCGGTTGGAGGACCGTCAAGGCATGTTTTAGGACGGTTTGGCAAAATTTGGTAATGCGAACATTTTTTTTTTTTTTTGAGATAACGTACTCACCTAACAGCGGCCTCGTTGAACCGTCTCCTGGGCTGCAACTGGCGAAGAATATGCAAATCACCGCCAGGACAAAACTCTGTTAACAAACAAGACCATCTATTCGACTCCAAATAGGCATACAATGTTGGCAAAAAAGGGTGATCCAGCATTTCCAATATCTCCCTCTCTGTCTCAGCCCTCACTTCCTTCTCCCTAGACACAAGTTCCTTCTTATCCATCACTTTCGCAGCAAAAATGCAACCCCCGATCCCTTTAAGCTCAGCTAAGTACACACTTCCAATATCACCGCACCCCAGTCTCTTAACGAGACGTAAATCTTCTATCCCAAGTTTCCTATTAGCCACTTGCTTTGAGTCAAACATCATTGTTTCTGACCCGGAACTAGTGCTTCGGTTGATCTCTATTGTCTTGGTCGAGTTGAAGCTGCTTTGGAAATCATCCGTTGGGTCGTCTACCACCCATTGCTGCATGATTAGCGTTTCACAAAGTTGGACTAATTCTGAGACCTATTGGAGTAAGAGATTACGAAGGTTTAGAGAGGAGATGCTCTTGAGTTTAAGCCGGCACGACAGGGTTAGGCCATGTGGCACATTTCGAGCGGATGAAACACGGGTTATGTAAGATTTTGCTAGAACTTAAGGTGTAAGGGATACTAAGTCAGAGACAAGTTTTTATAATTTTGCTCTTGGAATTATATTATTTGGCTTGGTCATTGATGTTTACATCCCTTAAAACTTTTCTTACAAGCATCTTTTGTTGTCCTTAATTGATAATAATCTTTTTTTTTTTTTTTTTTTAATCACCCGTCAAATAATGGCGTCCTAGCTTCGCTGAAAAGGGGTTGCGAGGATCTCACGTGCCCAAAGGACTAGTCGGAAATCATGATAAAAAACCGGCATGGGGCCGCCTCATGCAGAAACAATGTATAAGCTTATAAGGTACCTAGCCCTATGTCAAAAAAGAATGATGTCCGCTTGTGGCGATCCATGACGGTTAAGACTGCCATAAGCGAGGGCAACATTCTAAATAGGCATCGCTCTCCGCTCTTCCCGATGGTTTGTTGTTGTTGTTGTAATTTAAATGTGTTTGGTTTTTCCCTATCATCTTTCACTTATTTGAAGATATATATTGCATGTCGTTGAAAGAAATAGTTAAGCATATGAATCCATATTAGCTAGACATTACTTCTGTTCTCCTAATATAAGAGGTTTGATTTGCAATCGTGTATATATTCGAGCTAAATAATATAATTGAAGCTAAACGGTAATCATGATGTCTTCACAACAATTAGCCACTTCACTTTTGTTACCACGGAATCAACTCCGAGTCCTAACTCCCGAAAATACTTGATAACTATTTCCACAACCTTCATGATCTCCATTAGGGCTGAAACAAGTTCATGTAGCTTCTTCTATGGCCAGCTCGGATTCCATACTTGATGGCGTTAAAATTTTCAGACCAATTTGCAGTTCCCTTATTGCGTCTTTTGCATTTACAATGTGTGCATGGCATCATTTGGGAGTTTCTTTGTTCGCATTAGCATACCTATTGCTACACCTCTTAAAGCCTTGCCAGATTTCAGACCTATTTTGGAGCAATGTTCCTGTTGTGGGACTGTTGTTATGTTCGTTAGAACGGGCTAGTTCAAACGAGCCTCGGGTTTTTGGCTAAAATCTGCCTCAGCGTATTTGGAGACTCAAAGTCGTTCAAACAACAGTCAATTTTTTGCCTAAAAACTGGTCCAGCGTTTGGAGTTGTTTGATGTCGTTCGAACGAGACTCATAGTCGGAAGTTGTCTTGTGACATTGTTTGAAGCCATTGGTTTGCCTTGAGATATGAGTGATTGTTACAGGTTTCCCAAGGTATATAATAGAGATTTAGGTTTTTTAGAAGCCAACTTTAGAGAGATCTTTAGTGGGAAGTGTAAGAACCTAATTTCGTATATCAAACTTAGTCTCTCACACCAAAGATAATCAGAGCGTTATCTATTAAATACTAACACGAGATTTAGCGTGGAAAACCTTTGAATAGGTTAAAAACCACGACCTCTCTTGAGTATTTTAGAACAAAAAATTATTGATGATGGCTAGCTATATATTACAAAGATTGCTCTGGATAGTTTTGTGTAGATTTTATGGATATAATTCTTTGTCCTTAATCTGTAGTTTTTTGGTCCTATTTATAGGTCTTATAATATGACTGTTTGACGACTATTATTACTTTTAATGACGAACGTTACAATATAATTTTGATTGAGTCTTTGAACTGATTGCGTAACGATCTGATCCTTCTGTTTTGTAACGGCTTCTTTAATGATTCTGAGTGCCCGTTGAATCGAGTTGTTGGTGTAGAGATCGATGCCTAAGCTTAGGTCGAGAACGAGAAATAAACCCTTCTTTGTAGCTGCTCCATAGTGTGTCATAAATGTGCCATGTAATCGTATGTTGATGAGGTCGAGTACATGTATGATGATCGAAGTTGAGGCTTGAGTTTGAGATCCGGAATAGGCCATTACAACCATCTCCTCTCAGCCAAGAGCACGAGAATCATCATGAGCGAGTGGTGTTAGTTGAAAAACATCATTAATATTGTATTCAATATGCGGGGATCATTTCCAGTGTTCCTTCTTGAATATTTGTTCTGCCTGTGGGGTTCCCTAGAAACAATAGTTTTGGTCAAGATTGTTGCATTGGAATTCATTTTGACATTGGGAATTTGGAACTCAGTATTAATTAGAGGTTTGGTATAAATATTGTTGTGGTTTGCAGTGGCAGTTGTTTTTTGTCAAGTACTTCCTTTATTCCATATTTTCTGCAACTATTCTCTATGTAACTATTATGTTGAGAAGATGGTGACCATCAGACGTCAATCGTACATGGCTAGAGTTCTTGCCAAAGTGCAAGAACTGCAATTTTAATACTTTGGGACTCAGTCCCTTGACCTTCCTACTCTCATTCCTGTACGACCAACCTACCAGGGCATGACATATGAAGCGGTAGAGGAGGCGGATGACGATTACTATCAAATGGTGTATTTTCACAATATGATGACGTCAGGGCAGGGACACAGGGATGGCCTGCGTCTTCTGGCAGAGGAGATGGTTGTAGTGGCATATATGAAGTGGCTGGTGTACGTCTGAGGAAGTCTCACCGGTATCCTGCTGGTGAGTGGTTTCTATAAAAGTATAATCATTTTTCTTTTTCTGATACTCGGAGGTGGTGGGGGTTACGGAGGAGGAGACAGTGGTGGTGGAGACGGAGATTGGAAATTTGCATCTATTCTTCGGATTCATGCTCTGCTACAACCAATTTTTAATTGTAGAAGATTTTCAGTTTGTAAATTGATGTAATGTAACATGTAGATCGAACTGTAAAAAAATTTTGAAAAACTATTTTGTAAGTAATATTCGAGCTAATAAGAATTTCTATTTTGGTCCCAAATGAGTATCGTAATTCAAACTAAATTTTTTTTTTTATCATACTGATGTAACTTCTTGTTGGATAAAGCGAACTAAAAAATGAGAATGATAATTCGAATTGTTGATGAATCAAATTGGGTGATAGAAAGTGGAAATAACTGAAAAGAATTCTGGAGGTCAAAAATATGTTGAAAAAACGTAATTATGTGCAATGCGTGAATCGATCTGTTAGAGACGTGTAAATGTAACAGGTACTTGTGTCGAACTAAAAGAAGCCTAGTGAACCGAGCTACAAAGCATCAATATGTTGTATAAGTGATATGCTAAAACCAAAAAAATCGAGCTGCGACGAAATTGGATGTATGTAAAACAGTTGAGAGATTGTAGAATTGAGTTAGAGAAAAAAATATATAATAAAAAAAAATTGTCGAAATGCAATGAGTTCGGTTTGGAAAGATAAATTCAAATAACTTTCTAGCATGAACTTAGGGTTGTCGGTTATGTATGATGGGAATAGTTATGTGTTGACTCATATGCAGAATGAAGGGAAGCTCAAATAATGCTTGAAATGTGATTGGTATGTTTGTGGGTTTTTAAATTGTACGAGGTAAGTATGAGAATGCTTTCGTTGAACTGTTTATAGAATTTTCTATCTGCCATCTTGAAATTATACAAGACTATGTTATACGAACTGTTTGTAGACTTTTTGATCTGCCATCTTGGATTTATGCAATGGTATTCAACACAGTTATTATTCATAATATTCGTACTTTCCTTGACTAGGTCGTTAGAGTTCCAACGGACTGTGCCCTTTTGACTTTATAGGAGTAAAAGTATACTACTAGCAGGCTATAAGTATCATTTTTTTTGTCAATAGAGGGTATTTTCTTCGTACTGCAATATTTTATGATTGACGGTCCTTTGGAGAAGTATCTCGAACTGTTTCAAAAAATGCCTTGAGGTAGTCGGGTAATGGGTATTGGTGTTCTGTAGTAACTTGGTTGGAACTGCTTCGGGACGGACTTGAACTATTTTATCCTGTGGGAGCTCTATCTGTTCAGGTACGTTGTTTGTCCGAAGCACATGAGGAATAATATCCATGTAGAATATACTTCTTAGGATGGGAAGTATGAGTTGTCCGAAAATATACCCAAAAATCTGTTGATATCCTTGTTGCTAAAATTTTGTTCCCATATAATATATCGTCCCCCAAAAACTAGTTGGTAGGCGATATTGGTGGTGTATAAAAAGATTTACATGTTTGTTATATAAGATCTTGATCTATGGGTGTTGTGCATCGTATTCTTCTGCAGGAAAAAACTTATTTTTGGTTGATTGGAAGTTATCATGGTAAGGACACGTTCTCAACATACTCGACATGCGGCGGAAGGTAGGCTAAACATCAAGGTGGCCAAACTTCATGAGTGGTACTTTTGCCTGTTGCCTTATAATACTATATTACCAGAGTGGCTGTTGTAGTTGGACGGTTTAGATGACGAAGGTAGCGTGTGGAGTTTGATCGTTATTTCTGGTGTGATGTGTTCCGTACTTTACTTCGGGACGTAACCCTGCAAGAGGATGATGTTTGAGAGATCGTATTGGATAAATTGGTTGAAGAGGATGAGAGGGCAACAGGGGGGAGATAATTTCATGTGATAAATTAAATCACCCGGACTACTTTAAATGTAACTATATTTGAATGTAAGCTCAAATTTTTTATAACGCGAGATGAATAAGTAATCTGTTTGCAATGTTCTGTGTTTGTTATTTATGTAATTTATGATAAAGTGTAAATTGACTCTGCGACCTAAAAAGTAGGAGTAATGCGTTTGTTTAACTGTTTATGGGGCAGTTATGATGGATTACAACTAGCTGATTTAAAAAGCTGTGTAGATTATTTTAAAATTTGAATATTTTCTATTTATAGGAATGACGTACGGTGTGGTACGAATTTGATTGAATGTAAAAGCAAGGTGAGGGATCATGCAGATTATATTGGGAATGAGGAATTAAATTATTTAATGGCTGAAGTGAGGGACATACGTGATAACATAATACGTTATCCCAGAAGTAATGATGATGTTGTGAGGTGAAAAGACGTGCAGTAGAGGTGACCGACACGTAGCTGAGAGAGCCGTCGTGTTAAAAACTGAGGGAAAGTATGCAAACTCGTCTCTCTCTCCCTCATAAATTATTTATAATTATAGAGAGAAAAAAAAGTGCTGTAACCAGTGTTTCTAGAGAGAGAAAATGTTTGAGTTTTGAGCGTAATCCCATAGTAAAAGCTTCGCCTAGTAAAAGAAATTTGTTAGAAAAGCAGCGTAAACACTCAAGCTCTGTAAAAGTTGTGGGTAGAGTATAAGATTGTGGATCTTCCAGTACATGTGAGTAAATTTTGTTCCTTTGTTTCGTTGAAAGTAAATGGTATTCTGTGTATTTTCTATTTTGTTAATCGCTTTTATATGTTACGAATTGGATATAAGAAGTATTAAAATATAAGGGGCCAAAAAATGATTGTTTTTTTGTATTTGCAAAAACTTTGTGTATGGTAACTATTTTTGTATAAGAAGAGGGAAAGTTGAATTTGAGTTTCTGTTATGTTGGAAAGTTTTGAAAACAAATGTTTTTACTGGGTAGTAAGAAGATAGTAAGTATGGGTGGGGTTTTTTATTTGCTATGTTTGTGGTATATCATATGATTGTGTAAGTAATGAATCATAGAGACAGAGTAAATAATAATAAAAATGTTTATACCTGTAGGTTAAATATGCGTTCTAAAAATGTACGACCTAGTTATAAATTCATAGTTTCGTCCAATTCATAGGAAATGTCTTCGTCGGGTAGAGATGACGATTATAGAGGTATGGTAGAGACCGTAAATGATAGGGAAGTCACTGTGGGGATAGTTGTCGAGATTCCCTTTGAAGTAGGTAATATAGTAGAACAAAATGTTAAAACAGGGGCTGAGGATGAGATATTTTACACATACCTGTAAGGAGTAGATATAAGGATAGAATTTCTAAAATTCAAAAAGAAGGTAATAGGGAAGTGGGGAGATTACGTTATGGAGCAAGGCCTGTGGTTTAAGACCTTTGTACCAGAGAAAGGGGAAAATGTACATTATCAAGTACCCAATCTAGATATGTGGAAGATGGAGAAAATAATTGGGGAAGATATAGAGGTTGTGTACTATAATGGGTCGGGTATGGTATGCCCAAATGATGGGTTTCTGTCTTATCTGAACCAGGTTGTATAAGGTTTTGGGATACCCTTGACTTATTTTCAAAAAAGGGTTCTTAATGTATTGCAGTGCTGCCCCACATAATTAAATAGGAATACTTATGAGATGATAAGGGTGTGTGAGGTTTTGAATAAGAGGTGGAGAGAGGACGGGGCTGTTAAGCAGTTCATTATAGCTGATGTATTAAAATATTATAAAATAAAGTATGTAACAGCTCGTTGGAGTGGTTATCTGTTCAGTGACTCGTCTAGGCCAAAGTTTTTTTGATTTCAAATCTGCTGGTAGACTGTGGAATGACCATCTTGTATGGGTAAGTGGTAATTGTATGCATGTTCCAGATGAACCAGTGCTCGACCTAGAACTTAAATATTTTAATCCAAGTAAGTAACTTTTGTTATCTTGATTGAGCATCTGTTTGTCTGCGAGCTTCTAATCATCTCTTTAATGTTGTCTTAGGTCCTGACCCAAAAGTTGCTTCTGACAAATCGAGTTTATTTGACTGCGTAGCCCATGAACAGGTCGAGTTGAAGCAAGTGCTTGGGGAGTTGAATATCCGTAGGGCTAAGAGAGTGGACTCCAAAGTTCCAAAAGTTCAACGAACTCTTGAAAAATGAGTTATGGTCGGTCAAGAGGGTGCTGAGAATGTTGTGAATACGGACCTTCGTCCTCTAAGGGATTTGACTGGCATCCTTCTGCCTCCGTCAGGGGGTTCAAGCGGACCGCAGAAATACCGAAGAGCAAAAAGAATGTTGTAAGAATCTTCTCACGTTTTTGTAGAGGTTACCCAAGGGGGAAAAGGTAACAAGCTGGCTGTCACGGACGTTGTGGAGCAGTATATAGTAAGTAAGGGTGTTCCACAAGAGAGATCAAAGACTATTTATGAAAAACAGAAAGAACATGAGGTCGAAGGTAGTAACCAAACTCAAAGTATAGTTGTAGCCAAGCTAAGGGTAGTACAACAAAGTTGTTTTAACATGGCGGGGATTAATCTGAGGCAGCTCGAAGTCGTATTTCAAGAGCAAACAGCACATGCAGGTATGTATTAATATTCTTTGTTTACTGTAATGTGGTTGATATGTCTATTGCTGACTCCGTTTATTGTATTGGCAGCTCTCGATGTTGGTGAAGAGATCTACGGAGTTTATTGAGAAGAGAAACCATGAGTATTTAGAGCTTACACAGAAGTTCGATGCCCAGACAGCCTGATTGAAGGAGCTCATGAAGGAGCTCGAGAAGGAGAAAAATAGCTAAACAAAAGTGGTGAAGGGTGTTAGGGAACTGCACGTGTAAATGTCTGAGCGCGAAGAGACCCTGGGGAAAGCTTTGGCGACGGTTAGGGTTGGCAAAGATAATCTGATCTAGTCCCATCGTTACTTTGGGTTAACTGAGGCCAATGCCAATCTTGGTCAAGAGGGTAAGTATCAGGAAATAGTTTTCCCTTCAGATGTTGAAGATGAACTAGTTGAAGATATTGTTGTTCCAGTAAATGTACCCCCTCCCAAATTGAGCAAGTTTAGGTTGCTGGTGTTGGATTGGAGCCACCATCTGAGGTAGATATTGATAAGAACAATTAACATCATTTTGTGGTGCTCTGTTCAAACTATTTCATTCTATTGTGACTTTGATAAGACTGTTTTTGTATGTACTTGAAATTGTAAAATTTGATAGACTTAAGCTTATTGTGTCTTGTTTGAATGTTTGTTTGATAACATAAAATTTATAATCTGTGTAGGAGATAAAACGGTTGAGAAAAACTGTTACCACAATGGAGAGGTCGTTGGGTAGAGTGAGGGACTTTGTAGCTCGTATTCAATAGGTATTAAATAAAACTGAATATGAGATAATGCAGTTCAAATCTAATTTGGAGAACAAATTTAAAGAATTATATAATTTGCAGTATAGATATGCAAAAATAAAAATAGAGAGGGATGAGGTTTTGAGAAAAAGAGGAGAATAGAGTTGCGTTAATACGAAAATCTAAAGACTTGGTGTATTTTACTGATAGGAGTGATAAAACCAAGTGTCAGAGGTTTTTGTTAACTCTGACACTGTATTTTGAGGCTAAAGTAGATAGTGAGCTGGGTTCAAAAGAGGCTTATGTAGAGCTTTAGAAATAGGGGGGCAGTATCTGATCCAGCTCGAGTTAGGTTTTTAGCTCAAAAAGTACGTAATCGTCACAGCTCATAGATGAAAAAAATGTTCGGCTCGAGCTGGTGTGTCTATTATATGGGGTGACATAGGTCCCTTACCTGATGCTCTTGGCTTTGTGTAGGATCAAAGATCAATAAGGATTTTGTTTTTTAAAATAAGGAAAGAGTAGAGATTGGTGCAAGCCAAGTTAGAGGGTAAGTTAAACGAGTTGCAAAACACACTAAAGCGGTGTACGAAACAAAATACATCTCTGGCAAATCAACTAACAGAAGAAAAAACTATTATAAAGAAGGGAGAAGAAGAGTTAAAAGCTTTGGGTGTATTACAGAAGGATACGCGTAAGCATCTACATAGATCAAATATACAGTTGAAGAAGTATTTGTATCCGTTGCGAGCAAAGGTTGTAGCTCAAACGGACCAAGAACGTCATATAGAGATTGTGATTAAGTTTTATGGAGGGGAGTTGGGAAGGGTGGAGAATGAATTTAGGAAGTATGTTATGAATTGTGGGAAATACTATGATGTAGAGAATGAAAGGCAAAAAATATGTGGCTAACGAAGGATGAGGAGGAAAAAGGTGTCGAAAGACCAGTTCTTAGGCTGACACAAAATTTGTCAGAGAAAGGCGAGGAAGAGGTCGAGAGTCTTATACCTCGTTAACGGCAAAAACAACGCCAGCAGGAGGTGGTGACCTTCATTGTACCGTTGGACGTGCAAGTAGACTGGTCAAGATGATCGGGGAATAGGGGGCAACCTTCTCGTAGTTTGAGGGAACGAAAGTAAATTATCTATGCATATGCATTAGATATTTGGTGTACTGTTTTGATAATAAATAAATGTGCTCTGTTTTTTATGTAGATGTGATGGTAGAATATATCTAAATAGAAATGTAAATCGACCGTCCATAATAGATGTGAGAACGAATTATGAATTGTGATGTTAGAAGTTTGATATGTGAACTGTTTTGATGCACAAACTATTGTGTGTGTGTGAATTTAAACTATTGCGAAATTCCTTAACACTTGAGACTAGTCGATTTCGAATAAATTAGGTATAAATTGATAGGTCAAAATTCCTTTGAATTAATGATCTAACCTTAACCTAGTTCAAATCGATTCAATTATCTAATGTCTACAAGCAATTATAAATTAAAGGTAATGCCAAAGATTTTTAACCTTGTGGGAAACCTTTCTCAAGAGAAAAACCTACAGGTCGTTGTCGAATCACCCGACAGCTAAGACAATCCACTATTAAAAAAGAACTATAATAATTTAATCACTTACAGACTCGATAAGCACATCCCGTGGTTACCTCTCTTCTAATTAAACTTCTTGCAATTAATTCCACGTTCTCGCAACGCCTCGCTCCAATCTCTCGTCGAAGCTTCCTTTCTTGAATTGCTCAAGTTCCTCTGGCCATGATCTAGGTTTCTTGATCAATGGTGATTGATTCAAGATTTGAGTATTTTAATTTTCTCTTGAATTTCTCAAGAAAGATCTCTCCTCACTCTAAAAAAAACAAGCCCTAGAAAAATAGATTTTTAAAAAGGTTTAGTTCTGAAAAAAGGAAAATTGTCTTTTATAGGAAACATAAATCACGTTCTTTGTTCGAATAGAAATAAATTTATTCGAATAAAAATCAGGCTGATCCAATCTATTCGAATAAAAATAAATTTATTCGAATAAAAAATAGTCTGAGGCATTTTATTCGAATACAATAAAATCTATTCGAATTGGAATATTCTCAGTTCCATTCGAATAGAAGTTCTGTTATCTTAAAATGACATACTTATTACCTTTTCCATACTCTGTAAAAATGCATGGGGCTTGATATTTAGAACAAAGAGTTACAAACTCACTTACCTATTCAGTGTCAGTCCAGCTGTAGTTGCTCCACGTGCACTCACTGACTCCAGAAAACCACAAGATAGTGCTGACAACTACTCTAGATACTAGATGAAACAAACTCTAAAATGGATGTTTCAATCTTTCCCTTTGGTTTATTTTGTGTCAAAACTAGAACTATAAGTAATAAAATAAAATTACAAACTCGATGGAGTGACTCACTCACTGAACATCCATTCACAAAACAAATATCATTTGTAATCCCTGCACACTAAACAAGATACATCACGTAACCGTTCACATTCAAAATAAGGGATTTAGAGAATAAATATTACTTACTTGGTTTACCTGTCAGGAGCATTTCTCCCCCTCTTTGGCACAGATGAGAAAAGGATAAGCAAAACAAAATAGAATACTCAAATAGTCAAACTAAAATACAACGAATATGGAGTTAGGAGAGTACTAAACACCAAAAAAAAACTCATCTTCCCCTTAAAATGAAACATAAACGTGAGGACATACACGGGGAGTGCTTTTGAAATAAGTAAGTAATAGAAGACAACACTCCCCCTAACACAAGGCATGATAGAAAGATAATTAATCTAAAATATCATATAAAGACCAAGACAACGCCCATGTGTTATAAAACAATCTCTAAATGAATTACTTGGTGTGTGTGTGTGTATAATCAGATAGATACCCGGTTTCAACTTATTACTCAACCATAGTTAGAATACGATGTTGGAAAGTTGTTTCAACTTAGACCTTTCATGGTTGATCACTCAAAATTACTGAGAATTGACTAGCAAATAAATAATCATATCTCAACAAAAAGGCTTACTATAAGCTGGAAGATCTCATGGAAAGGAACCTCATTTATCATTAATGGTGGCAAGTTAAAACTAATATAAACTCCCTATCTCTAATCTCCACTAATACTGACAGCGCCTAACTCAAGATCAAATAAGTCATTAAATAGGTTATAATGTAGGCATGGGTATGCTTATGACGGAGTAGGTGTCATTGCTGGCATTCTGAGACTAGAGTTACACTAGCTCCCTCTTACTTCGAATCAACTTTACCTTCTTTCACTCTTTCTTCTTGAGTACATACAACAAAAATACCTCTTCACTTCCTTTTTTTCTTTTTCATGACACTGATTGAGATAATAAAAAGTTCTTTTGGGACTCATTGTATTCTTTAATTCACCTTTCCTCAAAAAATTACACATATTTTTCTTTTTCTCTTTTTTCTTTTTCTTCTCACTGAAGAGTCTCAGAACATATGGGTATAAGAATAAAGAATTTGGGTAGAAAAGGAAATGCATATTTTAAGGCACAAAGGGCTGCAAGTGGAAAAAAAATAGTTAGAAATAACAAAGGCCAACAATGGGAGAAAAAAATGCTTATTATCATATTTTCGGTTGGACACCGTCACTTTTTCGCCTCGAATAAAAATAAGAAAATTTTACTAGTATAACTTGACTTAAATGTTACCATTTGACAATTGAGTAAGGAAACGAAATGAGATCAAAAATAACAAGATCAATAGAAGAGTAAATATTATAACACTCGAAACTAATAAACAAGGTCAGATCCTCACATAACATTAGGTACAAAGTCTCTACAATTATTCCCACATGGTTCTACTCACGATAAGCTTTTAGTTTAAACAAAGAATCACTGACTATTGTGAGTTGCGATTTTGCCAAATAATTATCTCATAAATGAATATAAAACAAATACATAGTCCAAGTCTAGCAAGAATATTCTACAGATAAAAGCTTCTAAAGTGCAAAGTGCAGATAAAAAACTAGAACAATATCCTAGTATCCTAAAAAAACAAAAAACAAAAACCCAACTGAGACAGGGTAAGAAACGTACCTAAACACTAGACCATACTGATAACCCGTATTAATTTTGATTCATTACCTTATTTATGGAGACAAGTCATCCTTTCACACCCAAACTGTACGGAGAAACATCACCTTGAAAGGTGTCTGGAGCAAACCACCTACTCACATTCTCACTTTTCACATTAGAAAAATTTGCATTTGATTTATATTTTTGTCCATCGAGTATATGGTTGATAGGGTCCAACAAATCTACAATAAGATGCAAGATGTCCCTTTCGACCACATATACTACAATAATAAATCTGAGAGTAAGAGACCCGTTTGGCGTGATTATGAGTAGTGAATATTATGTTATGTTTGGGCACCGAAGTAGAAGTAGTTGCTTTCACAAACATTGTGATTTGAGGAGTCTTGGCATTATGAAGAGGTTCCTCATATCCTAGACCCCTTTTGTCACTATCCGTCTTTCTCATACATAACATTTTATCAATGTTTTTGGCCCCATGATAGAACTTCTCAAGTTTCTACTGAGATAGAACTATATCAAGCTTGGCCGAATGAAGTTCGTCCAAAGTTGATTTCATTTTCTCATTTGCATCATTAACTTCTTCTTTTTTTAAACACAACTTTGTCACGAAGGCCTTGTTTCTCATTCTCAAGTACCTCTATCTCGTGACTTGCATTCTCAATTTTGTTTTGAAGTTTGCACGTAAGTGTATTAACTTGGTCTTTCAAGACTTTGTTAAGTTTACCGAGTTTCATACACTTGGCGAGAGTCTAAGCACACAAGTCCACAAGATTCAGGTCTTCAAACTCATTTTGTTATTGATCACTCTGATTTTCAATAAAATTTTCAAATTCAAAAATGTCATAGTTATCATTATCACAATTTAGAAAAATAGGATATGCACAATAATTTCCATTATCAACTACTTGGGGATGACTCTCATTGTTATTATTCTCATCATCACTGTCATCCCAAGTAACGTTAATATTCATAGTTTTGTGATTGTCCCAGATTTCTTATTAGGACAGTTGTGAGCATAATGACTAAGCTTAAGATAGTTATAATATTCAATTTGACTTAGGTAAGTGTCAAGGTTGGTCTGTTGGTTATTCACTTTATGTTGATCACGAGTTCACGACTTATGATTTACCGATTGCTCTTATTTTTGAAATTTGCGTTGCTTTACAAGGTTTTTAAGCTAGTGACTTATAGAGGCAATCTGTGAATCCATATCGGACCCATCATCATTATCTGAATCAGATGAGTTATCAGCTTCTATGGTACCCTTAGAAAAAGAGGAGTAAGATGAAGATTTAAAAGCAGGACTTTTGTTCTTCTCAGAGTTTTCCATTTTCATCTCGAGTTTAAAAGTTTACAATTTATCAGCTAATGTATCTGGTTTCATTTTCTTAAAATCCTGAGCTTCCTATATATCATCACGTCTGGATCTAAAGCTCTTAGGAAGGGATCTTAGTACTTTATGAATAATTTGAACATTCGAGTAAGCCGCACCTAATGCGGCACTAGTGTTGACAATATCACTTGGTATCGCATAGAACTTATCAAATGGTTCATTCTCATCCATTCGAATATTCTTAAACTATGAGGTGAGCATTTGCAATTTGTTTTCCTTAACTGTATCATCGCCTTCCTGAGTTCAACCTAATATGTCATAAGCTTCTTTCAAAGTGGTTTAAACAGATATGTGTCGAAACTCACTTGAGCTCACAACCATACAAATAGTATTGCGACCCTTATTATTATAGCCAACAACTTTATTTTCATCCTTAGACCATTTATTCATAGGCTTAAAGACATCTTCAGATTTATCACCCATCATGGTAAGGTGTGTCCATCCATCCTTGATTGCAATCCAGATATCTTCTCCGAGTGATTGGAAAAACGCAATCATTCGAACTCTCTAATAAAGAAAGTATTTTCCATCGAAGAGGGGCGGGCGATTTATGGGACCTCCAAAATTTCTAGAATTCATTAATCTCAAGCAATTGAGTAAGGATCTACGCTCAGGTTGTTAATCCTCAAAGCATAACCGCTCTGATACCAATTTAAATTCTTTAACGCTTAAGACTAGTCGATTTCGAATAAATTAGGTTTAAATTGATAGGTCCGAATTCCTTTGAATTAATGGTCTAACCTTAACCTAGTTCAAATCGATTCAATTATCTAATGTCTACAAGCAATTAAAAATTAAAGGCAATGCCAAAGATTTTTAACCCTGTGGAAAACCTTTCTCAGGAGAAAAACCCACAGGTCGCTGTCGAATTACCCGACAGCTAAAAAATCCAATATTGAAAAAGAACTATAATAATTTAATCACTTACAGACTCGATAAGCACATCTTGTGGTTACCTATTTTCTAATTAAACTTCTTACAATCAATTATGCGTTCTCGCAATGCCTCATTCTAATCTCTCGTCGAAGCTTCATTTCTTAAATCGCTCAAGTTCATCTGGTCATGATCTAGGTTTCTTGATCAATAATGATTGACTCAAGATTTGAGTATTTTAATTTACTCTTGAATATCTCAAAATCGATCTCTCCTCACTCTAAAAAAATAAGCCCTAGAAAAATAAGTTTTCAAAAAGGTCTAGTTCTGAAAAAAAGAAAGTTGTCTTTTATAGGAAAACAGAAATCACGTTCTCTATTCGAATAAAAATAAATGTATTCGAATAAAAATCAAGCTGAGCCAATCTATTCAAATAAAAAAAAAATATTCGAATAAAAAACGGTCTGAGACATTTTATTCGAATACAATAAAATCTATTTGAATAGAAGTTATGTTATCTTAAAAAGACATACCTATTACCTTTTCCATACTCTATAAAAATACATAAGGCTTGATATATATAACAATGAGTTAGAAACTCACTTACCTATTCAGTGTCAGTTCAGCTATAGTCACTCCACGTGTAATCACTAACGTCGCAAAACCATGAGATAGTGTTGACACCAACTCTAGACACTAAATAAAACAAACTCTAAAATGGATATTTCATATTAATGCAGGTCGAATTAGAAGAGGTTCAAAGTCAGTGTAAGGCGTTGCGCGTTTTGAACGACAGATTAAAGGCTGATTTGAACTGGCATCGTGAAGCATTAAAAAATACTGCATAGTTAAATGTAAAAATAAAGTTGAGGATGATTTATGGGGCAAGGTACGGTGGGTTGTTTGACCGAACAAATGGTAAGAAATGAGGCTGAACTAGCAAGCAGACAAGAAAAAATGGAGGAGTTGAATAAGGTTGTGAAGAAAAAGAAGTCAGACATTGAGAAAGCTCATTGTCATATAAGTAATATCTCAGAACAAGTAACCAAGCAAGAGATGGAATTAATACCTGCTCGAGCTAAACTGACAGAGTTGTTGGCGATGTTAAAGAAAGAAGAAGACGGTGTTAAGTGCTCTCAGGTTCGGATCAATACATCAGAAGCAGACGTGGTCGATTTGCGAACTTCTATTAAGAAGGCAAATAAGCAAGCTATAAAGTTTGAAGGAATGTGGAATGTTGCTAAAAATAAAGAAAATATTTTAGAGGAAGTTAACAGAAAACAAAACGATTTGGTAAAAACTTATTAGGCTAGGATAGGGAACTTAAATAATATAGTTCAAGTATTAGAATTAGACCTTATGGGGTTTCGAACAACAGTGGAGGAGCTGACTAGTTCGAATGAAAAATTAGGGGTGGATCTTGTGACAACCCAACAGGACCTTAACATAGAGGTTAATCAGAGGGGTCACGACCAGTTTGTTATGGAGGAATCGTTGGCTATGTTGGGACAAATGGATGAATTTATGGCGGTAATGGAAGCATGTAATAAAATTTCTATTAAGGAAAATGCTCTGATGGCGGTTTGTTGTAAAAACTTAAAAAGTTTGCTACATAAGGCGAGGGGAAAAATTACAGAGCTCGCCGTGCCTGATACGGGTAAGCTCAAAGTAAATAAGGTACATGATAGAGAAATGGCAGCAGTGCTTACCTTCTTTGTGTTTGAGTTTAAAGAAACTTGAAAAAGAAAGAGACACGATTCATGACAGCATGATCGCAAATGGTGTAAAGTGTGAAATGGAGCTAGTGCGAACTGAATATTTGAATCATGTTATGTCAAAAATTGGCGTGCTTGCTAAGAACATATGGGATGAAGGAAGAGAAATTGTTTCTGCGAGGGCACTAAAACTGATGCTTCTGCAACCTTCAAAATGTGGGGAAAGTTCGTGTAATGGACGCTCTGACTGAATTTCAGAATTTAGGGGGCGTTGGTATTAATTAAAAATGAATTACTTTTGCTAAATTACCTAAAATATAGTAGATAGAGTGTAAAGGCAATATTGTAGAGAAATTTGTGTTGTCCTATAGTAGGATTAGTGATCCATAAATATTTGTATCGAACTTTGATGAACCAATTGTGGTCTTGAAGTATGTAATCTGTTGGTCGAATTGGGGAACCAATAACTAACCTGTTATGTATTAGAAAGTCGAATTGGACGAACCAAGAACTGACCTGTAATGCATTAGAAGATTAAATTGTATGAACCAATAATTGACCTGTAACGTATTAGAAGATCGAATTGGATGAACCAATAACCGACCTGTTATATATTAGATGATCGAATTAGATAAAATAATAATCGACCTGTAACGTATTAGAAGATCGAATTGGATGAACCAATAACCGACATGTAATATAATTGTAGAATTGGGATGCACCCATTGTTTATCTACGATATAGTAGATGTGTTATGTATATATAGTAGATATGAGATAGTAGAAGAGTACTGTAATATAGGTCGGTCAAACATAAATATTTTTCATTAATATAAGAAGGACATACAAAAATATAAGAAATAGTATAATGTTAACTGTGATAAGTTGTTATCTGCGATACAACTTCAATCTCCTCGTATTACAAGGATTGGGGACCCGATCTCCATTTGATGTAATGAGGTCGTAAGAGCTGAGGTCATTTTTGCCAATAATAATAAAAGGTCCTTCCCAAATTTATGTGAGTTCCTTAGCATTTAGCTTTATTATGTGTTTGAGGACCTCTCGTAGGACGAAATCTTTAATGTCAAACTCTCTATGACGAACGTGCTTGTTATATGGCTTTGCCAAAGCCTAATGGTGATTACTCTGTCTCTTGTTTCGTCGATCCAGTTCATGTTGCATGTTAACTGAAACTCGTTTTCTTCGTCTGTCATTGTATGATCACGTACTAGGTGATGATATTGAGTGAGGATGATTGTTTCGGTACCGTAAGCTAACAAGAACGGTGTACATCCAATTGACACTTGAGGTATTGTTTGGTACGCCCACAACACGTGTGGTAATTCTTGCACCCAATTACCTTTCTTCTCCGTCAAGTGTTTTTTTATTCTATCGACTATAGTATGATTGATGATTTTAGCCTGACCATTTCCTTGTGGGTAATACAGATTAAAATGATAGTGAATGATGTTATGTTGATTGAAGAAGTTGACGACTTTTGAACCAACAAACTGTGGTTCATAATCTATTCGGATGAAGTGAGGGCAACCAAACTGTATGATAATATTTTCCTATATGAATTTGATGACTTCGTCTTCGGGCGTTCGACTCAAAGGGACTGCTTATACCCACTTGGTAAAGTTTAGTTGCTATTAAGAAGTGTCTCCTTTTTCCTAGGGAATTTGGGAATTTTCCCACGAGATCGAGGGCCCAGCTTTTGAATGGCTAGACAACTTTACTAGAATGGAGTTATAAAGCCGAAGCTTAAATTTTGGGTATATGTCGTTGGTAGGCATCACACTTGCTTACATATTTGATGGCTTGAGCTTTCATTTTAGGCTAA
The DNA here is from genome assembly GCA_014058105.1 of Kingdonia uniflora. NCBI lineage: Eukaryota > Viridiplantae > Streptophyta > Magnoliopsida > Ranunculales > Circaeasteraceae > Kingdonia > Kingdonia uniflora. Next base: position 8,396,550 of record JACGCM010000816.1, on the reverse strand, counting down.
AGACTCCTTGAGTAATAGCTCGGTTTGCTAAGGATCGTCCTGCCGCATGGGATCTGCAAGTGCCTTCGTGTAAATCGTGCAGGAAGTCTTGAGCCTCATTATCAAATAAACATTCGAGATATAGCCCTTTAACCAACCTTTTGTAAAAGAGATTGTTGACAACAATGTATTGTTTAACAATGTCTATCAGTCATCTTCTTTCGTTGACATCTTCGGGGAGTTTGCCATCAAATGTGTTGTTTGGTCCGATATATGTGAGGAAAGGTCATCTCCAATCGCCTTTGACCTCTTTGTCTCCCTCAATATTAATGGTATTTGAGCTGATGATGTTAATGTTGGGGGTAGATACTACTTTAATCTTTAAATATTGTACTTCCGTTTTGAGGACTCCAGTAAGATAAGCGAGGGAGTCGGAATGTCTATTTTCTCCACGAGGTAAGTGTTCGACTATAGCCTTTTTAAATCTGCTCATTATGTCAGTTACCGCTATTACGTAATCTATCAACTTTTCATTTTTTTGATATTTGTCTATATAATGGTTCGCGATTAATAAAGAATCCCTGTAAATAAATAATTTGGGCACGCTGATCTCTAGTAGCGTATCCAGTCCGTGGATTAGTGTCTCGTATTCTATTTCGTTGTTGGTAGCTTCAAAGTTGAGTCAAACTGATTTCTCAATTATATCAATTGAAAGGTCTGATAAGAACCCAATGCTTGACCCAGCTGGTCTGACTGAATCGTCAGTTAAAAGGCACCAACCTTTTTTGGATATCCAATCTGATTTTTTCTTCAAGCTGCTTTTCGGTTATATCAGTACTATCTTCTTCCCAATCAGGGTCGTCTACTTGAAAATCTATGAAGAAATCTGCTACTGCTTGCCCTTTTTCATAATTCTACACTTCAAAACGTATATCGTGTTCGCCAATGGTAACCGACCATTAATGTTGGACTCGTCTGAATTTTACCCATTTGGATAGAACTTTGCGCAGAGGGTAAGTTCTCATTACCCGGATTGAATAGACTTTAAAATATTGTTTTAACTTATGTAATGTGTAGACGAGGGCTATGAGCAGTTTTTCAATCTTAGTGTACCGTGTCTCTGCTAGAGTAAGAGTCTTACTGATGAAGCAGAGAGGTTTTCCGTCTTTTTGGCAAGTCGGATGAGTATGGAGTTGAGTGTGTTATCAGTAACTGCAAGGTATATCGTGAGTTCTTCTCCTTCGGTGGGTATACTCATTACTGGCGATTTCCCCAAGTAGCATTTCAGTTCCTAAAATGCGGCTTCATATTCTATGGCCCACTCGATATCTGTATCCTTATGAGTTTTACCTTTCTTCGTCCCTTCTCGTGGAATGTCAAATAACCATTTACACCAGTCTGAAGATTTGGAAACAAAACGATTTATTGTTGCTATTTTGTCGGCTAACATTTGGGCATCTTTCTTTGTTTTTGGTGAAGGCATGGATAACAAAGCACGGATACGATCTAAGTCAGCTTTGATACCTTGCTTGCTAATCAAATATTCAAAGAATTTTCCCGATTGTACTCCGAATTCGCATTTGTCAGGATTTAGTCTCATTTTATATGATCGAAGAATTTCGAAGGTCGTGTGCAAATCTGCGAGATGATTTTCTTTCTTGAGATTTTTACACAACATATCATCAATGTAAACTTCCATTATTTTTCTGCGATGGTATTTGAACATCTGGGTCATCAGTATTTGGTAAGTGGCTCCGACGTTCTTGAGGCCGAAAGACATGACTTTGTAGCAATATAATCCATGTTTTGTGATGAAAACTATTTTTTCTTGATCTTCGGGCAAAAATGGTATCTGATTGTACCATGACGTGGCATCCATTATGGATAAGAGTTCATGTCCCGTAGTTGAATCGAGTAGATGGTTGATGATAGAAAAGGGAAAACTATCTTTTGGAGTATGTTTATTAAAGTATGTGAAATTCACACATACTCTGATTTTTCCATTTTTCTTCGGGACTATTTCGATGTTCGAGATCTATTCAGGGTAAATGGCTTTTCGAATAAAAATAACTTCAATGAGTTTGTCGATCTCTTTGTTGACTTCTTCTCGTAGTCTTGGAGTTAATCTCCTCTATTTCTATTTGACCGTCTCGGCTTTGTCTTTTAAGCTAAGCTTGTGAGAAGCCAAAGTTGGGTCGATGCCTGGCATTTCACGAATTTCCATGTGAATATGTCACTGTTATCTTTTAGAAACTGAATAAGAATATTTTGCTCTATTGTGGGGGAAAATGTCTCAATGTAGGTACCTCGTTTGTCTCTACTGGTCTCGACGTATTATGTGGTTTATGCACTTGGTAGCTGGTTATCTGTAGTGCTCTATAATTGTTATACAGCGTGCTTTATGGTGGCTCTGTCACGATGGTTATAGTATTTTTACAAACGCGAGCTAGCTTCTGACTGCCTTTGATTTCATATAGACCATCATTCCAATTGAACTGTAACGCCAGATGATAGGTCGATGGGATGGCTCTCATGTTGTGTAGCCAGCAACATCCCATGATTCCCAAATAATGAGATTTTGTGTTTATAACGTAAAATGCAATGTCAATTATTGTCGGTCCTACAGTAATAGGAAGTATGATCTTTCTTACGCGATCTTCTTTGGAGCTGTTGAAACCAATGACATCGATGTCACTAGGCTTAACTTTGTCAATCAGTCCCATCTGATCAATTGTACTTTGGAAGAGTAACTCGATACTACTGCCAATATCTACTATCATTGTGTGTAGGACGGTATTTCTCATTTTTAACATGATCACGAGTGCGTCATAATGAGGAAAATTGGCGTGGCAAACATCACAATCCTCAAAGGAGATCTAAACTAGATGTTGGGAGTAATTTAGTTTTTGGTCGACCATGGTTATATCATGGTATTGGCCAAGACGTCGTCTTTTAAACCTGACCGATCCGTTGATCATATGAGTCTTTATAAAATGGTTGAGGGATATGTGGTACAAATGCTATCTCTCCCGGCATTTGTTTAAGGCTAAACAAATAATACAGATTTTCATCATTGTCTCTGTTGTGCGAGTAGTTATTGACAAAAAGTTCTCGCAACTGTTCGAATGTGTGAATGGACCCTTCTTGTAGTGAGTAAAACCATCGTAAAGGTTCACCCTGGAGACTGCTAGGAAAGAGATGGCATATAATGTGGTTCGATGTAGAATGTAAGTCCACGGGGTCTGTTCCCCTGTACTTTGGGATTTTTGGGGAATGGAAACCTCACTGTCTAATAGATCCTGAGCAATTGGGCTCTTATATAGTCTTTTGTAGATGCCTTTGGCAGTTTGAATCTGGGATTCAAATAATTCTTTGATGCGTTTATCGACATGCTCCTGGGTCACAAACTGACGAATTGTGATGGTATGACGTTGGATACATCCTTCCCGAGGAATGTGTTTGCCACTTCCTTCACCTAGTCATTCATGCACAGAAATATGAACTCGTCCACGGGGTAGGTCCTCCGCATGCCTGACTTCTTGTTAGACTCCTGGTATTTGTATGAGCTCGGCCCCCAACTGATTATAATTGGATCGAACATCAGCTCCCAGGCTGTTGCCTCGGGGTCCTAGCCTATCTCGAACAAAAAACTCTTGAGGTGGCTGGCAGCGCATCTTTATTCTTTTGGGTTGCCATCCGTTGTCCCTGCAAAAAATTTAGCGCATATCTTACATCTGCCAGCTATTATTCAAGAATGGCCCTTCTTTCTGTTTTAGAGTTTAGAGTGGCCTGTAATTATGTGAAGACAACTGTATCTGAGAACTGTGGCTAACTGCTTCGTTCCCACATATGGCACCAAATGTAAGAACCTAATTTCGTATATCAAACTTAGTTTCTCACACCAAAAATAATCAGAGCGTTATCAAGTAAATACTAAGACGAGATTTAACGTGGAAATCCTTTGAATAGGTTAAAAACCACAACCTCTATTAAGGATTTTAGAAAGAGATTTTATTGATGATGGCTAACTATTATAAAGATCGCTCTAGATAGTTTTGTGCAGAGTTTCTGGATAGAATTCTCTGTCCTTAATATGTTGGTCTTATTTATAGGTCTTATAATATGACCGTTTGATGTCCATTATTATTTTTAATGACGAACGTTACAATATGATTTTGACGAGTCTTTGAACTGATTGTGTAACGATATGATTCTTCTATTTTATAGCAGCTTCTTTAATGATTTTGAGGCTCGTTGAATCGAGTTATTTATGTGGAGATCGATACCTATGCTTAAGTCGAGAACGATAAATAAACCCTTCTTTGTAGCTACTCCATAGTGTGCCATGTAATTGTATGTTGAAGAGGTCGAGTACATGTATGATGATCAAAGCTGAGGCTTGAGTTCGAGATCCGTAATAGGCCATTACAAGAAGAATTCTTGAGATAAATACCTCAATTGTTTGTAAAGATTGTAACATTGGTCTTGGAATAAATTTTCTCTCTATCTTTGTGTGTGGATGTAGGGAATTGCTGAACCACCTTAAATCCTTGTTGGTTGTTGATTATGTATTTCTATTTGCTTGTTTGTGCCCTAATCGAATCGATCAGAGTTTGGCTTCCGCGACGCGGTTCAAGACCTGTATTTCTTGTTTCAGGTCTTTTGGTGCCTATGAAAGGCATATAAATTACTTAATTAGTTTGGTACACATCCGCTTAAACAACAGATATGGGAAACCATATATCAAGTTCACTTGTATCATCAACATACAAGTTATAAATAGTAGTGTTCGAAATGATAATTGTTGTAATTACGCAAATTTGATTCATGTATATAAGTTCCTACCGATTTATCTTGGGAACTCTTCGAGTATAATACACTTTTGTATCGCTCTAGAAACGTCATATCTTTTTTACAAATCTCCTCGTTATAGAAAATAAAAATCTTCGAATCCTGTCAAAAGAAAATTGGTTGAGAAAAGTTTTTTTGTTTTTTTTTCCTTTTGTTTTTCTGGAAACACTAAAAATTTAGACGATTTCATTGTTGATAATACGTGTCTTTAAAAAAAAACTGCAAAAAGATCCATGCCATTTGCAATAACAGTAATAAGCTATTCAGACGCCCATACCGGGCAAATAAAAAGCAAGGCTGCAATGGATTTGAATGCCCCTATTAGGATGCCCGATAACTTATGGTAAACAAATTCTAATATGTTTTCAACTCTATACCAGGATAATGAAACCATGATTAGGGACAAACAATCACGTCGTACGTCTCCTTCACTCCCGGTGAAAACTGGAAGAACTGCGCAACTGACACTAAAATTTAATAGAAAATGTATTTAGCAAATAATAAATTAAAGACAATCGAAGTTGAAGCAAGGTTATCACATCATAAATAGTTCGAGGGATAAAATCGAGTCAAATTTAAATTGTAAGAATTTCTTAATATTACAAGAACAACAACAAAAATGTAATATTTTCCATTGAGTTAGGGCTTAGCAGTCGAGCAACGTACACACATATTTCTCCATTCTCATCGACTTATCTTTGTTTGTTTTTTCAAATGAAAAATCTAATGTGTATGAATCTTGTGATTCTACAATTCATTTAATTAGCTAGCATACTTAAATTAATCCATCTACACTTCACCTATGGTTAGAATCACTTAAATTAATCCATCTACACTTTACCTATGGCTAGAATCAACAGCCAACGCCCTATAAATACGTGCTCCATGGTCTCGACACCTTTGCACAATGTTCCTTCATGTGAAGAAAAAAAATGTACATTTTTTTAGCTAGATTGCAAAACAATATACTATAGAGGTTTTTATGTAAAGGAAACCCACCAAAAGTAAATTTTAAAATGGTGGGCACTGTTAAGATTATAGACATGGTTGCCATTCCAAACGCATCGTGATTTATCTTATTAATGAAAAAAAATCACCAATACTAAACATAATAATGAGTATCCAACTTTGATTTAATGAAGGATTTTTATTAAGTCCAGTTTCGTTCTCAGTTGTTACAACGAAAAATGAACACTATCAGATATTCGTGAGTAAGATGACGTTTCCAAGCTTGCGAAAAACAGATATAAATTGAAAGAATGTACAAAAGAGGACCTCAATATAGGTGGGAGGCCTTGAAAAGGACTAAAAATAAAAGAAAGGGTAAAAATTTGGTCTGCAACTTTTGTCCGAATTTGGGTTTTTTTATGAAATTCGATTCAATTTTTCCGATTTTGAAACCCTATTTTACAGTTTCGAATTCCGATTTTTTGCAAAAAATTGGATCGAAATCGAATAGGCTTGAGCTATTCCAAAATTCTAAAATTTTCGATACGATTTGATTTTTCCGAACAATATCCGATCCTATTATTCTGAATACCATCTGATTCGATTTAATCCGAACAATATTCCGATTTAATTTTTAAAAAATCGAAATTCTGAATATTCTGAAATTTTTGGATTCGGATCCATTTTTACACCTATGAAAAAAAATCTGAACAAATTTTACAGTTATTAAAAAATCAAAAAAAAATTTGATCGCCCCTATTTCCGATCCGATCCGATCCGAAAATAGGCCTAGTAAAAACCTAAGAAAACCAGAACCTAATCAGCAGAAAGGAAAACATATACAAGTTGTACAAAAAACTGTGAGTCTAAGGCTTAACTCTTTGCATCATCTTCAACGATAATGGTTAGCTCCTCGGAGAAGTCTTCAGGCTTGATCTCTAGGTATCCCTTCAACTGGCATCAACTTAGCAAGATGACCAGCTGCTCTGTTAGTCTCCCTAAAGATTTGAATGAATTTACAGATATTGAAAATTTTTAGCAGCTCCTGTGTTTCCTCCACAAGTCTTCTAACATGCCAAGGAGGGGTCTCCCTGGTTCTTGATAAGAAAATTTGCTTATTTTGAATTAGTGTAAACAAGAATGTAAAAGAGCATTAACTCAGAATCTAACATGCCATGTTTTATCTCTTAAAGTTAATGTATTGTAATTGTTTGAGGTTTGACTTTAGCAGTAATGATACTCAAAAAACATTGCTCCATAAGAGCATCTCCAACGATGCGGTATTCGATTACAGATCCATAACATTTTACAAAAGTTCACTCCAGCAGGGGGATTCGATTTTGAAATCGAACGCGGACACCTCTCCAAAGTATATAAACCCAGAACCTGGAGAGGGTATGTGGATACAGTTATTTTGTATTGGGCACTGAATTAAGCTTTCTCAAGTTAGATTTAATTTTATCACCTCTATTTTAATTCTTATACATCGACTTATCTACCTTAAACGGTATATGTTACTACGCAATCCGTAAATAGATCCTGATCCGTTGGAGATGTGCTCTACGAGCATATGCTGCAGTAAGGTTGGTTTCAAACCACCTAAATGGACCAAATAGTAACCCACCCTCATTTTCTCACAGCAGTGAGAATTCACCTAATAACTTTATTTCAATTAAACCGATTATAAAAAGCCACATGGCAAGAGAGAGGAGACTGAAAGAGAAAAGAGAACGAGACTCTGAACCAAGCTCAAGGTAGGTTTTGAAGTGGCTTCCTCTTCACCCACTTAGCTGATGTGAGAGGGAAACCACGATTAAGTGCACTTTTTGGGGTGGTTTCAAACCCACCCACCAAGTTGTTGCATATGCTCTACGAGGACCCAAACAAAACAATTCGAGATGCTCCAAAAAGCCGTATCATTTACCGCAATTTCCTACTAATGAAAAGTGCGGGAAAATGTTTTTAGTTCCCCATTGCTAGAGATAGAGAGAGCTCACATTCAAACTCACACTTTTTGCCTCCATCATCATCAACAATGAGCAACAACAGATGGGGAGGAGGAAATCGAGGCTTCGATCGAAATCGAAACTTCAAGAAACAAAAACAGATCTTACAATCAGTTGAAGACGAACGAGAAGCGAAATTAGGGTTTGAGCTTTTTTCAGAAGGCGAGAAGAGACTCGGATGGTTACTCACTTTCTCTTCTGTAAGTCTCAATTACTCATTTTCTCACTTAATTTCAACAAATCGCTTTGAAAATGGTTGAATTTTTTTGTTTTTTTTTGTTTTTGTGTGAAGTCGTCAGTGGAGGATCAAGAGACCAATAGGGTTTATAGCTGTGTGGATCTCTACTTTGTGTCTCAGGTAAGATTGGGTATTTGATTAGTGTGAATTTGAGCTTATTTGTTGGTGAAATGGAGTTGTAATTGTAATTTTGGAGTTTTGTTTTTGCAGGATGGGTCGTCGTTTAAAACGAAATATAAGTTCCGTCCGTACTTCTATGCTGCTACAAAGGTAAAACTCACTGCTTTTGAGTTGGGTTTTAACTTGTAACTTGTATATATTGATTTTAGCTGTAATGGTAGTACATGTATGCTGTTGAAATATCAGGAAAAGAAGGAAATGGGGGTGGAAGCGTCTCTTAAACGACGCTACGAAGGTCAACTTGCTGATATTGAAATCGTGGAGAAAGAGGACCTTAGTCTTGTAAGTTATTTGATTGTTAATTTACCTAGAATTTTTTTTTTTTCGTTTGTTTGACATTTATCCAAGTGGTTAAATTATTAACATTGCACAAGGAATGCAAATCTGTAGAATCTACCCTTTTGTTTTATTTTCTTACTATTTGTCAATAACAGTGGGAGTGCTAAAAGCAGTTCTACATGGAGTAAGATGACGTGGTGTGATTGGGATATTAGATGGTAACCTGTGTGAGACGTTTCAGAGGGTGGGGGAAAGGGGGTGTGGGTCCATCCCAATAGTACGAAAAAATGTGGAAATTACATCGAGTCAATTTTTTTTCTTACTTTTTATTTTGTAGATTTTTGCACAATGGGGCCAAGTTTATCTGGTCTAACTACTGAAAGTAAATCTTATCATGGACAGGCGGCTGTCCCTTGTCTTTATGACTAGGGCGGGATCTTTAGGATTAATGAACCTTCAATTATACTTCAGATGACATTTATGTAAACTAAACATAGTAAAAGTACAAATGATCTTGAATGTATCCCTTACAACTCATTAGTTAACTTCTGATAACAGATAGTGTGGATCTAGCTTTATGTAAATCTAATTCTAAATTATTTGCTTATATGAACTTAAACTACCTTCATAAGTGTATATGTTACTATATCCAATTAATTCCACAAATGTATTTTCAAATATATTGCCATCTAATTGCATATGTGCTTTCGCAGAAAAACCATTTATCCGGCTTACAAAAGTCTTATTTAAAGATATCCTTTGATACTGTACAACAATTAATGCGTGTGAAGAACGACCTTCTGCATGTTGTTGAAAGAAATAAGGCTAAGAATGAAGCTTCCGATGCATACGAATCTATATTAACTGGGAAAAGGTACAATTTCACTGTTAAAAGTTTTTTGTTTCTATTCGAAATGTGTTTGTTCACCACTTTATTTCTGATTAGGGGTGTCTCTTATCCTTCATTACAGCAAGCAAAGGCCTCAAGATTTTGTAGATTGTATAGTCGATCTCCGCGAGTATGATGTTCCCTATCACGTCCGGTTTGCTATTGACAACGGTAATTTTATCCTTATTTAATTGACTGTGGGAGTAGATAATTGTTGCAATCACTGAAACAATCAACATGTTTGTATCTTTGATGATAATTTTTTTATTTTTTAGATATAAGATGCGGACAGTGGTACGATGTCAGTGTCCTTAGTGCTGATGTTATCTTGGAGAAGAGGACTGATCTTCTTCAACGTGCTGAAGTTCATGTTTGTGCATTCGATATCGAAACGACGAAGCTTCCTTTAAAGTTTCCAGATGCGGGACGTGATTCAGTTATGATGATTTCGTACATGGTTGATGGGCAAGGGTTCCTGATAATAAACAGGGAGGTTCGTTCCATAAATAATTGGTCTCCTGCATTTTATTGAGATATTATAAATCTGTTATACCTTATTCTTATCATTTTAGTTCATGTTTTTGCTGATACTGCCCAAAGTTACATTCTGTTGCTATGTTACAAACTTCAGGTACTCAGTCTACGTAACATGAAAAAAAAGTTGAGTGTTGTGGATCACATATTATATATCTAGAGGCTAATGTCTACGAACAAATAAAATTGTTAAGAGTGGAAAAGAAGAAAGATTGAGATAGGAGAAAGAGGAGAAGAACAGAATTGTAATAATGCGGAAGAGTTAGCCCACATTGATCCGGAGTAAGATTATTAGTTAGGGTGTCACTTTACTTTACACCAAAGTTATCTGAGATAGGGGGGGGGGGGGGGGGGGGTAGTACTCTCGAAGAAGTTACATTGGAAATGCTTTAAGGGATTCCCATTAAAGTTGAATTGTTTCTGAATTGTGGATACTACTGGAAATGCCTTAAGGTATTACCATGGGAAAATAATGTGTGAGCCACAGAAATACTAGATTACGTAGTTGGTGTAATTGTTTTGCAGTTTAATGATTTTCTTAAGTGCTTCATTTTTCTTTCAGTGTGTATGGGAAGATGTAGAAGATTTGGAGTACACACCGAAACCAGAGTTTGAGGGGTATTTCAAAGTGAAAAATGTGAAAAATGAGGTAAAAGATAATCTGCATTTTGTTTATAATTTGATGTACGAAAATTCTGCTGCTTTATGGTTTTCAATGTTTTCAGGAAGAACTTCTTAGGCAGTGGTTTGCTCATATGCGAGAGGTAAAGCCTGGTATTTATGTCACCTACAATGGAGATTTCTTTGACTGGCCATTCTTGGAAACTAGAGCTTCTCATCACGGAATTGTAATGAGTGATGTAAGTTTCCTCTTTTTATTCTTATCTTCAAAATTACCATTGGTCGATGACCTATTATGCATATCCCTTCCAATTGGATATCGCTTGTGTGCATTCTGTTGATAACCTCTTTATTTCCATGTAAATCGACGTAAATCTGTAACTAATTTATTTATCATTCTTTGTATGAAGAACTTATGCTATTCAAAATCCCTAAGGGCGGGAAAACATAATGTGCTACTTCAACCCAAAAGGACATTACACCCACACCCATTTAACACTTAGCTATAGTAGGAACTATGATTTATCTATGGGAGGAGCATATTTGGGATGAGGGGAGCTCTTATTATGATTCAATTTGATACATTGTCACAATCTCACCACTTCGTAGGTTTCAAGGTCATCTCTTTCCATGGAGCCACAATTACCAAAATATGGTAACATACTCCACAAAGATTCTTTGGATGGTGTTCCATGCTTTAGTCTATTTGTCTCCTTTCTAGTTATTATGGAAGATGAACCATCTGCAAGTAGTTAGTGCTGTGGTACGATCTTAGTTTGGATTGTCGAAGAGGAGTATCCTATCTGAGTGGGTTTTACTTCTGTTGACAGCAATATATATGTAATGCTTTTACTTTTGATCATTGTCACAGCCTGTTTTGATTATATTGATCGGTTTGCAGGAATTAGGATTTCAATGTGACAAGAATCAGGAGGAATGCCGAGCAAAATTTGCTTGCCATTTAGATTGTTTCGCGTGGGTCAAACGTGATAGTTATTTACCCCAGGGGAGCCAAGGTTTAAAGGTGAGAATCAATTCAGGTAGAATGTAACACCTTTAATAGTTAAGCTAGAGTCAAAGAAATAATATTTGATTTAGTATCTTCTGATTTTTCTGTTGTTAGGGTTCATATGATCACATCTTTGTCTTCTTATACCATGGCAGATTCATGAATATAAAAGCGTCGCATATGTTGTGATCATAGTTTCTACCATCACATCATGGTTAATAGAAGTTTGAGTTTCCTAGAGTAGCAAGCATATAGCTGTTTGTTAGGCACACTCACCGCATGTTAGAATCCAGTATAGAAAATAACAAGATTTGATAAAAGCCACATAGACAAAATTCCTAGTTTTTCTCTTTAAAAGTTATCTAATGGTATTATAGGCTGAAAAATATGTAAATAAGGGAGTAAGCTGGAAGTGGAGGTATCTTATTCATCTTCGAGGCGGAAGTTTTTGGTATAAAACTCTCTCATGCTTATTCTTTTCTTGTATATTAGTTTTTACAGGTATTGTGAGTCTCTTTCTCACCATCCCTTTTCTTCTCTTTTCTTATGAGATGTCACTATCTTACTACTCTTCTCACGGATAGAAAAATGGTAGAAATAACCCCTTCCCTTCAACTAATTGTTCAAAATAATTTCAAAAAGTTCAACCAAGCAGGAGAACCAGTGTGCATATGTTTTCCGGAGCTGTATGCTCTTCACCCTAGATTGTTGATATCAATAGCAATGCCTTAAAACACTGTGAAAGTAGTGCTCTTACTTACTATTGCTGATTTAATGCCAACCTTTATATGAATGAAGTTTCGTTAGAAGAGGCACACAGTAATGGATGCTACCTCTTTCTTGCAATAATGTTATGTATGAATGTTATCAGATATATGTATCTACCATTATAACAGTCTTCTAATTATTGGAGGTGCATTCAATTACTAATCAAAATGTTTCCTTCCCTTAACTTTGTGTGGTTATTTGTTTTGAAATTGGAATTAAAATTTAATATTCTCTCATTGTTCAGGCTGTTACAAAAGCAAAACTGGGCTACGATCCAGTAGAGGTGAACCCCGAGGATATGGTCGATTTTGCTAAGAAACAGCCACAGGTGCGACTGGAATTGGTGTCATTTTATGAATAACTTGAGACACTAGTTTCTCATTTCCACTCTATTAAACTTCGTCGTTCTTGTTTCTCCTTTCTTCTTCTTACTAAGTTTTCTTGTATAATAAAGTAAGAAAACATCATTTCTCTATTATGGCATTGCCCTTTATCAAATGCTTTTGCAAGTTTCACTTGGTTTATGTGCTCAGCCTTCCAGTGGTCCCTATTTTTTTTGTCTGATAAAAGTAAACATCATTTCTCCATTATGGTGTTGCCCCTTATTAAATGCCTTTGCAATTTTTTCTTGGTTCATGTGCAGAGCATTCCGCTGGTCACTTGTCTCAGATATAACTAAAAAGTCGCTCACAAAAGTTGTTGATAGCAATCTAAACACCTTGGTCTTCTAAAAAACAAAATCTCTTACACCTTGTACTTTTCATGTCGGAAAAGCTCTTTTTTCTCAGATTACTCATCATAGCTTTTATTAATTTATTAGTCTAATATAAGCACAAATGTAGGCTAGGATTAATTTCATGATGATCAGTACATCATGCTTGTTAATTTACTGTTACTGTGTTTATTACTTTAAAATTTAGTTACTTTTGTTTTTGTACATGAGCTTCATGATGACATTCTGGGGCTGATTTATGTTTTCTGCCGTTCTTCAGACGATGGCTTCTTATTCTGTATCAGATGCTGTGGCAACATACTACTTGTATATGACTTATGTTCACCCGTTCATATTCTCTCTTGCAACTATAATCCCTATGCCGCCTGATGAGGTTTTGCGCAAAGGAAGCGGTACCCTCTGTGAGATGCTCCTCATGGTTCAGGTTGACTTTCTTACTAGCCAGTTTATGAGATTTTCTTTGTCTAATGAGTTTTTTTAGAATTCGTTTTTCAATAAAACAAACTTAAATAAAATTACAAAATAAACCAATACAAAGTTTTTTGGAAATCAGCCCAAAACATCAAATGGAAAGGGTTGTCACCGTCGCGTTATTTTCAAACAGAGACTTTGTTTGGTTTGTTATCTGGAAGTTAAAGACGTAGAAGGAAATGGAATCTCAAGTAAAAAAAGGCCAAATTATTTGGTTTTTGAAATTTACACTCCAAGCGTCATATCAGATAAACAAGTTAATTGATCGGAAATACATTCTTTCACTCCACATTTTGAAAAATGAATTCATTTTGTTTTTCAAAACTCCATGCAAACGTACAATGTAGTGGTTTTTTGGCCTGCCCCTTTCCTGTCTTTTCTGCTTCTTCGTATGGGAAGCTTATTTCATCTTTATAGCTTAGGCCGCAAAAATGCATACATTTCCCTTTTTCTTCGGGTTGTAATCTTTCCACCTAAAAAAAAGATGCATATATTTTATTGTGTCTTATATCTCATATTCAGGCTCACAATATTGCAGGCGTACAAGGCAAACGTTATCTGTCCTAATAAGCACCAAGCTGATCTGGAGAAGTTTTATAATAGCCACCTTTTGGAGAGTGAGACTTATATAGGTGGTCATGTTGAGTGCCTTGAAAGTGGCGTTTTCCGATCCGATCTTCCGACCAAGTTTCAGCTTAATCCATCGGCCTTTGAGGTGATTTTATGATCTGTTTTATCTGTAATTTTACTTGTCGGAAACAAATTATTTGTACCAACTTTATGGTTCACTTTTTTTCTACCCTTGAATCAACAACTAACAAATAGTACACCCCTTATCACATAAAGTCCCTCTTGTATCTTTTGCTAACTCATATTTTTTCCAGTTCGAAATCTAGATGATTTCAATTGACGTTTGAACTATCCTAGTAAATGCATTTTCCATTTTGGTATGTGGTCCTCCAACAGTTTTATAATCGGTGAAATGAGCTGGGGATTGGAAGGCTCCCCTTCTTAAAATATAAGATCCTGCGACTACTCCTATCATTACTTAATTGGTTTTGAGATGGAACCCCCAATTCTGATAAGGTATCACAGTGGGCGTTTTCTACTAGGTGTTGTGTGCCTAACGGCCCCACGTGCTCTGTGTCACCCAAATATTCGTCCACGTGTTAGGTCTCAAAATTATGCCACACGTGAAGGAGCATGTTGAGATTTATAATCCTACATTGGGCATGTCAAGCCTTGCACCTCAAAATTTGAGATCCTGGGGCTACTCCTCTAATTGCCAATTGGTTTTGAAATGGAACCCCCAGTTCTAATAAATTTAGCCCCCACCTTATTTCTGTACAACCCGCCTTCCAGTTGAGAATGTGCATATTCTAATTGCTACCAACACTTTCTGAAAGAAAATTGCTAGTAATCCACTTGAGCCCCATTGACACCGAATCTGGGAAGTGAATTAAGAACAAAAAACCAACTTAATCTAGATAATGTGCTTAACTTATGTAAGTTCACGTTTTGCAAGCATCTCTCTCTTCTATAGAGCCATCTTTTTGTCAAACATCCAATATCCTGCACCCGCCCACTCAATTTGCTTTGTTACCAAGATTACACTCAACCAGGAAACGAGCTAAAAAGGACTAATGCATACTGAAGATATCTTGTCTGATCTGATCATGTCCCTAGATGAAGATGGTCCATATAAGTCAGTCTTGTCAGCGCCTACTCCATCATGATAAATAGACGGGGTCCACAGATTCTCTTACTGATACTTCGAACTCAAAAAGAACCCCGCAAGCGTTCCATCTATGGGTACAAAAATGAATTGTGGAAACACAAGTATGATCTTATCTACAGCATTTATGCCCGGAGACCTTCCATTCCAAACAGTATAAGATGTATTGTTATAATAATTTTTGTTGTTGGTTGAAATTTGATTACATTTATTAATATTGTGGTATTATAACATGAACTGTTATAAAGTGGTTTGGCTTATTGTTTACTTTTTATTTTCAGCAACTTCTGGATAATCTTGATCGGGATCTGCAATATGCAATAAGAGTTGAGGGCAAGATGGACATTGAATCAGTTTCCAACTATGACGAAGTTAAGACTGCTATTGTGGAAAAGGTGCTATTTGTTTCTGGTTATTTATGAGGTGTACCTTTCTTTCCGATTAATTAATGTTCCACTTTCTCTCTGAAGGTCTAACACATACACGTGCGCACACTCGCACACGCACACGCACACACACTCACTCACGCACACGTATACGCACACGTATACACACATGCACACGCACATACACAAGACCTGATGACTTGTTATATTATACTGAATAGATTTCCGTATGAGCAAATTTGTCTCAGGTTGAGCATTTTGTGTAAGCTTCCTCATAAAAAAATGTATTGGTGTAGTTCTTTTTGCAAGTTTTTATATGTGATTTATTTCTCAGTACTATAGAATTTTGATAAATTTGACAAATATATCAATTTCCCCTAGGCCTACGATATATTCTTTATATCGATTTGATAAATATATCAATTTCTTGGTACCCACCTATTGCACTGCTAATTTGTACAAGATATTCATACATTGATCTCATCGTAAATTTTCATTATCGACCACTTCCATTTCTATTTGTCTTCACCCATCTGAATCATAACTGCGAAGCTTCTTAAATCATAGATCCAAGGTCGTCCAGTTCCTTATCAAACACATATTTGAGATCTGAAAATGGAAATTCCCACTCGCCATATCTCCCTCCATTCGATAGAACTCCTTTACTCTTCCCAACTTTAAATCTCAAACAATATATAGAGAAGTGAAATACCATTTTACATTCCTTTTTTTTCATTTACCCTACTTAGTTTTTCCAAAGAATCTCACAATCAACATCTCAACCAACCTTTTCATTACCATTTTCTCTCAACCTTCTAACTATGGTTTTCTCTCTCAAGCTCCAACTAGCCTTAGCCTCACCCCCTTAGACCCCTTTATAGAAGAGGAATCCCCATCTTCCCAAAAACGATCCCAATTATTAGGAAACATATCTAAAACAAAATAAGATAAATTTAGAACTACTAAAAATACTAGGGGTCCCACGAAGAGGCTTACTAACGTCGTGGCCACGTCGGTTAATTCCTATCAACTCGCCCCCCTAAGATGAATTCGTCCACTAATTCGTCTACGAATTCAAGGCCATATCATCGCCCCACATATGTTAAAATGCCTCGTCAATGCGATCGTGCAGATTCTGGGTTAAAAGAGCTATATGTTTCTTAGGATTTGAACATTCACGCCTCATATGACCTGTCTTCCCACAATTATAACAAATTGCGGAACCTGTCGTCCCTGGTGCCTTTGGAGTTGCCGCTGCCACTAAAGTAGTAGTTGTTGCTGGTAGATTAAAAGATGAGTAAACTGCCGGTTTACGTTTTGTCTCTGCTTTCTTGGCCATTTCAACAACCTGAGCATTGAACAATACCAATTCATCTTGTATCTGCTTTGTTAAGCCAAGCTTGAACCGACTAATTTGTTGGGCTTTCGACTCAGGTAACACAACTCGAGACGAGAATAAGTAAAAATCACTCGCATGATCATCAACAAATTGGTTTCCGGACTGTTGTAGGTTTTGTAGTTTGGCAAAACTCTCTTCCTCATAATTACCCGGAATAAATCATGCCATCAACTCACGTCACATCGTGTCCTAGTTTGTAATATAATCACCACCAGTTGTTACCTCTAATTGTTGCACCCCTTCCCACCAGTTTAAAGTGTACCCCATCAATTTTGTCTCTATCAATGTTACTGCACGAGGGTCTCCACAGTGTTTGAATACTAGAACCCTATCTACCCAATTGAGCCAGTCGATGAACCCATCTCCATCTGTTGTTTTACCATCAAATTCTGGAACGTTTATCTTAACGTCTTGATTCATATTCTGAAAAGCAGAGATGATTGCATTTGCTACCTGACTCTCTGGGTTTCCCTGATATTTGTACCCTGTTGTTGTGGTGCATACCTTGCGTTCTCAATACCCGGCTCATCTTGGTATCCTTTGTTTCTGAAACGAGATCCAAAGTTTGTTGGATGAACTCCACGACCTTGCCCTCTCTTGTCGTGAAAACCATATCTGTCACTGTACCCACGACTGTTACCAGACTCGCTATCCCCCCAAAACGTACCCTCATTCGCAAAAGGATTACCTGGTGCCCATTATCTTTACTGAAAACCTGTACTTGTATTCCGCGTGCCCTGTGGTAGAGTAGGCGCCTGATGTGTCCTAGGAGGAACATAAGGTACAACTCCCAGATGATTCTGATTGGTTGTGTTGGTCTCTTGACTTCGCCAATCTCCTGTACAATACTCTTGTTGTTGAAAGCTACCTCCACCCGTGTTCATGTTCTGCCGCCACCCTTGCGTAAGAAAATGACGAGCATGTCCCCAACCAATTTCCCCTACACCATTGTTTTGACCGGTTCTGTAAGTTCTCTGTGTTGCCGTGGTAATACCCCCCAAAGGACCGGTAATAGCTGTCGGCAACTGGGTGTGATCGGTCGGTTGTTGTTGGACCGGAGTCGTTAACGGCACTGTCTACTGTAACTGGACCGGAGCCGTCATCTACACCGGCTGCTACTGAACCGAGACTATCGGTCGGACCTGATCAGAACCTGGCGGCTATGTCAGGTGGGGTGGCGTGACCGGATCAGGATCGGCAGGTTGGGTCTGGACCTGATTCGCGTGTTGGACCCCTTGCAGGTTTACCTGCTGAGTTGGGACCGAGCTCGCTTGTTGGGCCGGGCCTAAACCTGAGAACTGGTTCGGTGCATGTTGCTGTTCCGGAGTCGGGGTGGGTACTCGGCCTTGGATCGGTTCCATAAACTGGACCTGGTTCGGGTTCAGTATTCAGACCTGGTTTGGTGTTGAAGCCTGGTTCGGGTCAATATTGGTGACTTGAATCGGGTCCCCGAGGACTCCCGAACCTAGTCGCGATTCGGAGGCTGGCACCCTTCGTGCTTCGTCTTGGTTGGCCGACAGCCTTGCCTATCGATCTGCGCCGGCAGCGGGAGGTCGCGCCATACCCATAAGAGAGGACTCCGTCCCCAGTTCTCGTTAAGGCATATCGCCCCCCATAGCGACTGTCACCACTTCCCTCTCCTCGGAGTCCGCGAATTTGTCCTCGCTACCCACATCTTGAACATCAAATCCCTCAAAACTATTTGAGGTGAACGGAGCCCCTTCTTCGTCGAATTCCTTCTCTATGTTAACCCATGTGGAGAGACCCCTTCCTCGCCCAACACTCTCAACACGAGTTGGTGAGAACCCCAACCTTCGTGCATCCCCCATAAACGCACTTAATGACACCCCTCTTCCTCTTGATGATGCCACGCTATCCGTTAATCCCATACCAACCTCTCCTTGGCCATTGGGAGCGTTAGAGGTGATTGCTTGTAAGATCGAGTTTAATGCCCGATTAGTCTCTTTAGAGATTGCGCCTTGAATTCTCCTAACGAGTTCTCCGCCGTAACCCTAAATTCCTCCATCTTCTCCTCTAGGTCACGTAACCGATCTTCTTGAGTTGGTTGGCGTGATCCCGCTTTCTTCTTATTGCCTACCATCTTTGATTTCGTAACGTAACAAAATTCCTGTGGAACGAATCTCGTTATGGTGCCAAGTTTATAGAAACTAATTGCGGAAGCAAACAACGTAAACGAAAAAAAAAAACTCTCTTGAATTGAATTACTAGAATTGAAATAACATTGATCTCTCTCTCTCGCCCTCTCTCTCCTTCTATACCTTCTAACTAGGGTTTTCTCTCTCAAACTCCAACTAGCCTTAGCCTCACCCCCTCAGACTCCTTTATAGAAGAGGAGTCCCCACCTTCCCAAACACGATCCCGATTATTTGGAAACATATCTAAAACAAAATAAGATAAATTTAGAACTACTAAAAATACTAGGGGTCCCACGAAGAGGCCGACTAACGACGCCAAGGACGTGGCCGTAGTAGCCACGTCGACTAATTCCTATCAAAATCAAATTTCCAAAAGTGGGAGCTTAAATTAAAATCTCTTAGTAAATGCCAGTCCCGAAGAACCAAGAGTCCAAGAGCAGATAACATAAAGGAAGACCTCACTTTTCTAGTGATTTCTGTAGCATAAAACGTGAAGCAATAGTCTAACAAGCAATACCTCGAATATTTAATTCTGAAAAAGTCTATTGAACAACATGTTCCCTCCTACTCTGCTGAATAATATGTCTCCTTTCTGCCTAGCACATCCCATATTAAGTTCAAAGCTGTGAGTCAGGAGTCAGTAAGTTAACAGTTTTATAAGACACTTTTAATTCATGTTCTCTTATATTGATTCGAAATATTGAAAGCAATCTATTTGGTTTGCATCCTCTTAGAGCTAATTAGCAGTCCCATATGGAAATTAATTTGATTTATATGCCAACATAAGACCGAGATAAAGTAGGAAATTGCACACAACATACAAAATTTTTCGTAGAATCACGTCTGACAGCTCTCCATCTCTACAAGTTAGTCCTAAACTTTAGCCTACTTTAGAATATATCACGTGCTTAGGGAGACAAAATTATGTGCTGATTTTTTGGCATCCTGGACAACTGTAATATGAGACTATTTTTTTTTGCTCTCTTTCTTCTGGCTTAGCTATTTGTACATATAGTTGAGGATGCTCAAAGGAACAAAACATATTAGGATGTATTAGCTTGTATTATTTATTAATTTTGGTCAATGGGGTCTGCATTAAACCCAAGTTTGCCCAGTAAGAAAAGAACAAGTATTCATCATATCATTTTGTAGTACCTTATATTTCCTAGCGGAAATGTATTGATTATCAATTATTGTTTTTTTCGTAACTGTAGCTTGTCAGTTTGCGAGATGAGCCTGTGCGTGAGGAATGCCCTCTTATTTATCATCTAGATGTTGCTGCAATGTATCCAAATATTATTTTGACTAACAGGCTTCAGGTACGTTGGTATTTTTTTCTTCTTCTAATTGTTCTCGAATTTTTCTATTGATCATGTTGTGTCTAAATTTAAACTTGAGGGGGTTATTAATATTTGTCAGTTCTACATAAATCGAATGCCGATCTCTCTTGGAACCCTAAACTCAGTTCCTCCACACACAGATTTTGTCATTTTAGTCATGTTTGATCACCAAAAACCTAGTAATATTGTCATCTATTTTTCTTCTTTACCATGTGGTAATCATCCAATTTGCTAAAATGTGTCAAGCAAGGCTCTAAATCTTTGACTAGTCTAGAAGTTTTGTTTGTTGACCTTGTCTTGTTTAAAACAAAACCCAGTGTCTTTATCTTGGCAGTTTTTGACAATCATGCTGGCACAATTGCTCTGCTAATCATAACTAGCTTGCAGTGTCCTTAGGTAAAGTGAGTCTTTACTTTCATGCTTAAAATGGGCAAAATCTCGAATTGCTTGGACCAAATGAAGTTGCTTGAGAAGAGTGTTATCTTGTTTATGGAGTGGGAGGAGGAATCCATTGCTGGGTTGTTTCTTGTGGGTGGGACGTTGGTATGGATGCCAAAACCTGTAGATTGCTATGGAGGGCGGGTCGAAATATACGGAGGTTGAATTTTGAGGTTCTTTATTCTTTATGCTTTGGTGGAAGTCAAATCCAATCACTGCATGAATAAAGTGTTGTTAAATCTAAAGCCCGAAAGTTGAATTGAACCACATATTTTAACGTAAATTGTGTTAAGTTTTTTCTTAAAGAAAAATACTATGAGAAATGCAAAGATCTTATATTAAAAACAACAAGAACTTATTATATTTAGTTTTCATGAAGCATTTGTCTACGTAACTTTCAAAAAATAGCCAAAGAACACATCATCCATTGACTTAAGTGGAACTAAAAGGTTGCAAGGACCATCTATAGCTGTAATTAAATAAGCAGTATACACCAACCAAAACTGGTACTCTCAGTAATTACATCGAAGGAAATGTATCTACAAATATCATGTCCATATAAAAAATTGGGAGAGCAATATAAAGACTTAATAAATCCGTTTTCTACTTGAACAATAAGTCCTTATTTAAAAATTGAAATAACTAAATAAATAAATAAAAATTAATGGAAGAAGAGATGATCCTTGAGACGTGGTCACATACAATGTCCATATCGACACCAATTTTTCCACAAACTTAAAGGTCAAGAACTCGAAGGCCCGTCGTCGGCAGAAAAGTATTTCTGAGCCGTCACAACAAGATGTTCTCAAAAACTATGGTCAAACAATCCAACACTTTATTTTAACCCATTAATGTATCTGCTCTCTGAAGATAAAATTCCTCGAGATATATCTTGATCGTTGCTAATTGTTGATGACGGTTCTTGGCTTAGTTTCCCCTATTCTGTGAAATGTACCCTTCTGTAACGGTTCTTCTGTAAACTGTTTTGCCATGTGAATGTGGACCAAGTAAGCTTGGTTTTAACCAAAATGACTCCTTTTGAGTCTCATAGTGTTTATTAACAAATTTTGTCTACCTGATCCAACCAATAAGAAAATGAATTTTGCTATAATTTTCCTTAAAAATCTGATATATTCAACTTTAGATCATGTTGAGTATTTGGTACTAGTTGAACTAAAGTGTCCAAAAGTGTCTTACGAAAAAAGAGAGAGAACTAAAATGGCCAAATTGATGTTTCCTCCTGATTGTTGTGGTTTTGTATTCACGGCTGATTAGGATTGGTCCATGTGTTGTCGAACTGATCTGGTGGACCACCTCCGTTGCCAACGCTCTATTAAGATACCTTGGACGTTAAGGTGGCGATGGTGGCATCTTACCACTTCTGGACTATATATCTGTAACTCCGTTGTAGCTGCCCTTCCCTCTACTTGGTTTTGTTGCCCATTGCCATGTCCTCGTTCCTGTAGAATATTTGATGGTGGGTGGGATGGTGGTAGTGTTGGAGTATATGTGTGCATCTACACATATACTAGTTTAGTCCCACATTGAGTAAGAATATAAGTAGTTTAGAGAGCCCCTATTATATAAAGGGAGTCTAAGATGTAATCTAATTATCAACTTAAGAGTGAATAATATTCTCTTCTTATTTATTTATACATGGTTTTAGAGCGGTTTCGTTCTTGAAGACGACATAACGCTTTGTTGCCTCCGCTGACGGCGGTCATTGCCGTCGCCGGATTACTCGAAACCCGGTAATACTTTTTCTTGGCTTTGTTTATTCTCTTTCGAGTTTTAGTTGCCAATCGCTATTATAGCCCGCTACTTTTTTCTGTTTTACATGTCGTGATTTCGGCTGCTTTTGAATTTTCCGTTCTTCACAATCTATTTGGATTTGAGATTGTGCTTGAGTTGTTACATTAAGGTTTGATTTGTTTACACGAATCAAAATCATTGATTCTGTTTTGGTAGGTAGTTGCTTCTGTTTCTCCTTTTAATTTTTTTTTCTTTTATGTTTGGGTTTATATCAACTTTGGCGATTGTGGGTCAGTCTCTTTCTTTCTAATGGGATTTCAAATCTTCTCTATACACTTTTATTCTCTCATACACTGGTACTTGTAACCCTAATTTACCTAAATTATGATCTCTCATATGCTGAATATTGGTAAAAGATGGAGTTTTTGCTTATTTGCTGCAAACCCATGTTACAAAGAAGGTTGAAATAAACGATCCGATGTTGATCCCAAATTAGCTAAGGAAAGATTAAGTACTTGGTTTCCGTCACAAGATACGAGGTTCTTTCATTGGATCGGATGAAGCTATTAAATTAGCTTCCACCTCGATCACGAGTTTTTTGTTTTTTTTTCGGGTGATTTTTTCCTAGAGCGATCATTTTTATCTCTAGTGATTATCTTATATCTTTTTCGCCAAATTCACAAGTACAAGTTACAAAATCAAAATATGATTTTTCTTTTAGATTCTTATCGCGAGATGCTCTTTTTTTCATTTGAATCGGGTAAAGATGTTGAATTCCTTCTACCACGGTTATGGTTTCTAGTCTTCGAGTGACTCTCTCTTCCTCGAGTGAACTTCTCTATCCTCGAGTGATTATCTCTTCCTCGAATGAATTTTTTTTTCTTTCTTGAGTGGTTTTCTCTTTCATCAATTTATTATCTCTTCTCTACATTACATTGAGTGATCTTCCTCGACCTAGTTCTTTTACCTCAGTGTCTCTTCAAGATATTTACATTACCCTCAAGTGGGAAAATTGCCAAATCGGTTAGTGCCGCTGATTTTACAAGTACGTGTGGGAAAAATGGCAAGTCGAAATGCCGCCGATTTCATAAGGGATATGTGAAGCTTTGAAGTGTTTCTGCTGCTGCAAAAGGATTGTTAGAAGAAGTTTTATCAGTTTTAGAGGGAGCCTTAATTTTTATTATAAGTGAGGTAGTGATTGTATCCTTATAAGGGATTATCTATTTTACTTTCTTATTGTTATCCACCTTGATACAAACACATTCTGTTCGTATCAACGTGAGGGGGAGTGTTGGAGTATATGTGTGCATCTACACATACTAGTTTAGTCCCATATTGAGTAAGAATATAGGTAGTTTAGAGAGCCCCTATTATATAAAGGGAGTCTCTAATGTCTTGGAAATCCCAGTTTCTCTGCAATTCTCAAACCTTCACACAAGGCCTTTATTTCAATGGCTCCAATGTCTCCTGTAAATTTTATGTTAAAAGTTAGGATAGGCAGACCATTGCGTAATATGAATATTCCACCATAGGATCTTCTGTCAAGAGTTATACAACCATCCACATTGAGTATGATAGCTTGGCCAAAATTTTGCTTGCATTTTACCTATTTGATAGATCTAGGTTGTTTAATGATTGGATTAAGACCACAGTCTTTGATAAAACTGTGAGAAGCAGGGCCAAACAAGAATTTGTAATTAGAAATTCTGCACTTGTATGAAGCTTCAAAAAAGATCTTTCTGTAGATAATATCACCAGTAGTAAATTCTTTTTTGAATTGTCTTGCATTTCTCTCTAGCCACACTTGATAAACTGTAGTTGAAAAGGCTATTTTGAGTATCTTATTCCTTGAATGATCTACTGTTGTTTTTCTAATAATCCAATGAGTCTCTGCATCCCATCCAGTACGGCTGCAACTTTTGTCCAAACTTTCAATTTTTTCCAAAATTCGATCCGATTTTTCCGATTTTGGAACCCTATTTTACGTTTATAATTTCTGAAAATCCGATTTTTTTTGAAAAATATTGGATCGGAATCGGATAGCCTTTTGCTATTTTAATTTTTTGAAATTTTTGATCCGATTTTTTCGAATAATATCCGATCCGATTCTTCCGAATATTCTTATTAAATATATAATGTATTCTTTGTAGTTTAATGATTTTTTTTTGTTAGATGAAGATGTGGTGATGTTACCATTGTATGAGTAAGGGTTGAATATTTTGATTTGGGAACATTACATTTAATTTTACATATAAAAAAGCCAAAAATTCACTATTTTCACAAATATTATCTGAAAATTCTAATTTTCCGAATTTTTAATCCGAAAATTCCGATTATTCGGAAAAATCGGATTTTTCCGAATTCATGTTACATAGTAAATTTTCTTTCTACTTTGGGCAACAGTTCCTTATTCAAATATTGTAATAGTTATAATAAGTAAAGAAAATGAAATAGAAAGAAAGGGAAATATGAGACGCTTCTCTGTATGTGTATCATACTCGATGTCCACGTCTTTTAAAATGATAAATAGTAAAATTTTGACAACATTGCGAGAAGAGGATGGTTATTTGGAGTCAAACCTGATTTAGCATTTAGGAGAAAGTTATTGTTTCCGATGTTGATAAACTCATAACGAGATGGATGAGGTTGGGATGCAATTTTGGGAAGATAGGGTACTACTTAAGAACATATGATCCAAAACTAGGAAATCCTTTCTTGGTTGAGAAGATGACTAATAAAGTGCACTGGTAAATCCAACATGTAAATGCCCAAGAGTCCTCGTTAGATGTAGGGATGACACCTGACAGATTGTAACAAATAAAAAACCAATTGCTTTCATGGATTAGCCATGTTGCTATTGTGGTAAGGCCAGGTGAAAGGATTATGTTAGGTCTTTATCTCCATACACACTACTCATATTCAAAATGACGAGAAGCTGCAATTGTTTGAGAAACGGTCCATAAACATTATAGGTTGACTACGTATTGGATAACATTTTAACCAAATATCTTCTCTAAAACAGATATATTTAAACATAAATTGGAACTCTGAAGTTATGTATGCTAAATTAATACATTTATCTTCTAGAGTAATGGCTACACATGTTTGAATCCTTTGGGATATGATAGATGGGACAGAGGAGATTTCCATTACAGCCAAACACGATCTTGACTTTAAACCCCGACCGAAGTCTATATTGTGTTAGTGGTGAATATCATTCAGAATAATCAGAATCGGAAAACACAAATTACTACGCTCGTGGGTGATTATTTTGAAGGATTCATGTTGCATTCAATTATATAGTTCCTTTTTAATTGATTATAATAAGCACCTGTTTTTGAAATTGCAGCCACCATCTATAGTTACAGACGAGGTATGCACTGCATGCGATTTCAATCGTCCTGGGAAAACTTGTCTTCGGACGCTTGAATGGGTCTGGCGTGGAGAGACTTTTATGGCAAACAGAAGGTTCATGTTGATGCCTTTAATGTTGTTTAAGGTTGTATCTAATCAAGTAACTATTGACTTTTACTGTAATATACCAGTGATTATAATCATTTGAAGAGGCAAATCGAGTCTGAGATAGTTAACTACGCAGACGGGCAGGTTTCAAAAACTTTCCTAGACCTTCCTAAAATAGAGCAACAAGCAAAACTGAAAGAACGCCTGAAAAAGTATTGCCAAAAGGTAAACTCATCATTTTCGTCTACAATATCTGTCAACCATCCTCGATATAAACTACTTGTGTTGATCTATGTTTTCCAGTTACACTGTGCAACAATAGACCCAGACAAACTTGTGTTTTACGTCTCTGGATATGTATATTATCTTCATTGCTTGTAGTAAATCATTATCACGAACACCTGACGTGTAACTTTCTGGTGATCTGGACAGGCGTATAAGAGGGTTCTTGAAAAGCCAGTGACCGAGCTTCGAGAAGCTGGGATATGCATGCGGGAGAATCCATTTTATGTTGATACCGTCCGTAGGTCAGTGGTTATGCTTTAAATCTTCAATTGATTGTGTTTATACTCCAGAAAAATCTTCACTATGAACCAACTTTTTCCTAGCCATTATATTGCATATGGTATATTTTTTTTAATCATAAATTATTTGCTTTGATAAGTAAAAAAAATTGCATGTGAGGGGACTAGTTAGTAGTGAATAACTATTTCCTAATCTTTTGTAAGACCAGTGATCTTGAGTGAGGTTACAATGATATAGAAAGATTCTTCATTCCCCTATAGAGATTTACATACTATAGTAATGTGGAGTCACATGTTATGACAATGTACTTAATACTTATTCAAAATATATTATGTGAGGTTAAATTCTACTTTTTGGAGCTATTTTTGGCAGCACCAGACTATTCCCAAGCAACTCAGTTCTTGTTTTTATCCTATCATGTTTTATGCTTATCTCGAGAATGAAAAATAATGACAAAACTTGGATTATCTATCTAAATTCCAAGCAACCCCAACATTCTTCTCAAACTCTTCCATGACTATGACCCCCGCTTACCCTAGGAAATTGCCATTGGAGCTCGTGAATGATGCTTATAATGTTGTTCTGTGTAACAATGGCAGACCACAATCTCTTTCACGGAAATTGATCCTTCTTCCTCTGAACTTCCCACCACCGGAAAACAACGAACATGGAGTTCTTACCGAGCATCATATTGGGTGACGTCAGCATCATATGAGTATTATTGTAATAAAGTGTGTTGTAGGTCTGCTGGAGCCTGAAGTTATACATCTGCGTCTGAAATTGCAGCATAGATGAAGTGCGGCGTAATAAAGTATGTCATTTTTCATTAATGAGGAAAAACAAAAAAGTACAAAAGAAAATGTGTTGGGCAAGAAATAGGATGTGGAGGGTGTATTGGGCACACAATTTACTCATTGGATAAAGATAAAACATCGAGATACTAGTTTTTTTCGAAATTGATAAAAAACCGATCGTTATTTACTCGCGAAAGCCGGATTCTTGGCGTTACTGTTGATTGAGAGCGCTTAGTATAGTTAATACTTAATAGAGAAGAGGGTAGAAAATACGGGAGATTGTGCGATACTTATAGTTTTTACTTTATGGGATGTTTCTAGAACTGCATCAGTACAAGACACAACGATCAAGTATTTAATTTCTCTAGAAAATATAGGACAAATAATTCCTGTAGCAAATAAGGAATAAAGGATGTCAAGGTGCAATCATGTATTCAATTTTTCCAGTGAGTTCAGGGTCGTATATACAGGCTGTGCTGACCCAAAACGACCCGACTTATAGATAACCGCAAAATAATTTCTTCAATCGAAACTCTTCTTATTTCCAACTATGCCATTTAATTTAGACCTTGAGTTGACTAATATAACCCCTGTTATCTATAAGTCTAAAATTCAATGAAAATGAAAATTCAATGTTTTTCGTAATCATCTTAGATCTCATTCTAAAATTTCGCTCCATATTTCTCCATCAATTTTCTCCACCGATCTCACGTCATTTTTCTTCTTTAATAGAAAGAAAATCTCTTTCAGGAATCATTAACTGTAATTGTTGATTATCAAGGTCTTTAACTACACAAATAACCCAAATACAATCATTTGACACTTTTTTTTCTTCATCTTTATGTTTATCTTAGAAAGTGTGTTGTGTCTAATACATAATAAGAATTGTACCACGTCATTTTATCGGTAGCTACCAAATATCCTTGCTTCCTATCTTCTCCATCCTTGCTTCCTACCTATGAGAGATTATACTTCTTGGATGTGTTTACTGAGATCCTGTCAAAGCCTGCCAAAATGCAACATTGAGTGGTTTTGAATAGTAATCATGGCTAAAAATCTATTAAAACGCACTTCTAATGTTACGGTAATTATTTTTGTCCTATATTTTCTAGAGCAATTAAATATTTGATCGTTGCGTCTTGTACTGAAGTGAAGCAGTTCTAGAAACATCCCATGAAGTAAAAATTATAGGCATCACACAATCTCCCGTATTTTCTACTTTCCTCTCTATTAAATATTAACCATACTAAGCGCTCTCCATCAACAGTAACGCCAAGAATTCGGCTTTCACGAGTAAACAACTATTGGTTTTTTTATCAATTTCGAAAAAAACTAGTATCTCGATGTTTCATTTTTATCCAATGAGAAAATTCTATACCCAATACACCCTCCACATCCTATTTCTTGCCTAACACACTTTCTTTCGTACTTTTTTGTTTTTCCTCACTAATGAAAAATGACATACTTTATTACGCAGTGCACTTCATTTCTACTGCAATTTCAGGCCTAGATATATAACTCTAGGCTCCAGCAGACCTACAACACACTTTATTACAATAATACCCATATGATGCTGACGTCACCCAATATGATGCTCGGTAAGAACTCCATGTTCGTTGTTTTCTTCTTTTTAATTTGATAAGCCGGTGGTGGGAAGTTCAGAGCTTGTGGCCTCCCACCTCCTGCTTCAAGGTAGAACTGCCACTTTTAGGTCGAGCTCACGGTACCAGCTATTCACACCAGTCATTGCGCTTATTTTCTCTATTATTCGTTGGCTCACAAGGGTCAAGAAGACAAGGTTGTTAAACGATGGGAGGATATGCATGATATAATCGAGCTTGTAAATATGGGGTCGATTTATACTAGAGGAGGTGGGAGGCGGCCCAGGCAGCATTGGCATATCTTGGCATATCTGGCAGCGGCGGCGGTCTAGGAATTAAGTAGGTGGTTGGTCTAGGAAATAGTTAGGGATAGTTTTTGAGAGGCTAATGTAACGGGGAAATAGGTTAATGGTCATTAGGGATAGTTTTCGGGAGGCTAATGTAATGGGGAAAATCAAGTCCAACTTTTTTGCATTGTAATTTTTTTCCCTGGGCGTGGTAGTAATCTCTCCTACTACTATAAAATGAAGCACCCCTTAGAGCCGTTTTGGCCGCCCTGCAAATTTACAAAATTACCCTTCTTCAATCAAGAAAAAAGATATCTTACACAACCCCGTCCTCCATCTTCGTTTCCCACATTGCTTCAAACCCTCCTCTGCGCCATCGCATTTAAAACCTCCTCTACACTGTCATGTCTCTCCTTATGCTCTCATCTTTCGACCCCCTTCAGATCTTTTCATTGAGAGGCATTGATTCGACAATTGCTTCATTAGAAGATGATCTCCATCGAAGAAATCTTAGGAAGAACACCTCTCTCTCTCTCTCTACTACATGCTCTATTTTTTTGCTGGATTCAAGGTACCTTTGCTGATGTTGTTATTGGGTTTGATTCGCTTGAGTCATACATGCTGAGTGATTTTGACTATGTTTTTCTCTGTTTCTAAGTTCTTAATGCAGAAATTGACCCCATTTGCTTGATTTGGATGAAAAAATTGATCCCCATTTGATCTTTTGTGTTAAGTTGAAGTTGATGTTGGATTGATTGGGTTTTTTTCTCTCTTCATCTTCAGTTTTTTGAAGTCTCCTCCCTTCTCCTCTCTCTTCATCACATTAACCTGAATTAAATTTGTTTGTATTTATGACCCAATTTCAGTTCTCATGAGGACTGACGACTGTCGACTGTCGACTGGGGTTCTTCGATGAACCCAATCACGCTTTTGGATTCATCGTCTATTTAGCTACTTCTATTGTTTGATGCCTTATTTCATATATCTTTAGTTTTTGGTGGTATTTGTAGAAATCTTGATTTGGATTCTCTATTTTAT
The DNA here is from genome assembly GCA_014058105.1 of Kingdonia uniflora. Lineage (NCBI taxonomy): Eukaryota > Viridiplantae > Streptophyta > Magnoliopsida > Ranunculales > Circaeasteraceae > Kingdonia > Kingdonia uniflora. Next base: position 8,366,131 of record JACGCM010000816.1, on the reverse strand, counting down.
GTTATATGGTGTATCTATGAAAGGGTAAAGGTTAATTGACCTCGGTTGTTGAACTTGGAGTTATTGCTTTGAAGGTGTGGGTGCTAATGGAAACAACTACTTGGAAATCAGTGGTTCAAATGTTATGAGAAAGAAGAGGGATTGAGATTGGTTGTGCGAGGAAGGTTTGGGGTTAGATGATGATTATAAATTTATAATGGTGATTGGCTGTATGAGTTTCCCAAAGAATTCTATTTAAAAAGGCTGCGACTCACCCAGGATACAAAAAACATGATCATTATTGGCAAAATCATTCATAAAGAAGATTGAGAATATACTGCAATGTAATAAGTTACGGCAACTTTAGTGACTGTAACTTGACCAACATTTTCTGTGACAATTCTAGGAGAAGTTAAAACCGTTTTTGTAGAATAAAACAACGTAACTGCTATGTTATGATCATTTTTGTGACAATAAGCTTTTCATCTTTGTCTCATAATTTTAGCAACAATTACTTTGATTATCGGCTAAAATTCAAGTGTAACTTGCACTGACCTAAACTCAAACGTTATTGTTGATTAATCAGTGTAGCTGATTTTGTAATGACAATATTAACATTTTATGTATTGTAAAGAATCATCCAAAATAAGAACCTATAGAGAAATGCATAAAATTGTTACCATTTCAAGAACAATCCAAAATGACACTCAAATCTACCAAAATAACATACGAGTAACAAAATAGCGCTGAAGACACAAGTAGAAAATGTATAAGTTTCAACTACAAAGCATCTTTGATAGGGTCAAAGCCTCGTAAGCAAAGTTTTTGATAAACCCTACAAGATAACTCGAAAAATAAAGAAAACCCGAACTTCATAGTCTGAAAATCCTTAATACAATCAACTTAATTTATCTCAAAATCAACCAAGTGAAATTAGACCTCTACATAGGCTTCTATGGAACAAGCTTCCTAGTTCTAGTAAAACTCCTACTAAGAAACTTTTCTTATTCCTTAAATACTGAAATAAAATCTATTTCATATTAGAAATAAAAATTAAAAGTACTAGTTCTAGTTTCCAAGATTATGGGAGATCTATGTTTCTTCGAGATCTGCATATGATTTGATGTCTCATCAATCTTAAGCAACTGCAAAACCAGGCGCCTTATCGCAAGTCCCACTCATGCAATCTCTTTATGTGTTGAATACACTTACATTTATTTATTTATATATATATTTTTTGCCTTTTGGTTACAAAGCATATGCGTTATTGGCTATTGATGCTCACAAAAACTAAAATAATAGAAGGCTTTTTTGGACGTGCGGAAAAAGGTTCCATTAGAGGTTCATCATCATAGCCTTCCCGTAGATATCAAACTGGGATTCACAAATACTATCTAAATCAGGCACCTCTAGGCTATAACTCCCAATCTATAATTCCCTCTTCATCCAACTTACTCACACCCCCATATTCACTACCAATATTGCCACCTTGTATTACTATTTATGCTCTTCTTCCTGATTGTTGTCATTTTCTTCTGTAGGTATTTTACCCCCTATGTTCTTAGCTTTTACCAAGTGTCCATTTTGTTTTTGCATAGAAGCACTTGGACTTGCTCACACGTTTGCATTCTTTGATCCAACCATCTCCGTTCATAATAGATTAACATTGTACATAGATCATAAGGAACAATCTATGGAACTAGAAAATGCAGTTAGGATTGAAGTTGTTAGCATTAAAGGGTTACACCGAGAGACATAAAACATAAGACTCGTTACTTGTAGTTTCGACAATTAAAATAATCGTAATATTTTCATCCTAACCTTTAGAGGTTCTGGAACGTCTTACTATGGGAGTTGGTAAATAAACGACAAAAATAGGGGTTAATTATTTCTCGGCAATAGTCCCTTTAACTATTTTACAAATCAAGTTAATTTGTAGTAATTGTTATGGCTTACTAGTTACGAAGAAAACAACCCCAAGTTTGAATTTCTAGTGAAATCCTTTGTGTTCACCTCACTGATATAGGGTTTAGAACACATAAAATTCAAGAAAAGCCCTAGAAAAACCATAAAAGCTATGGTTTAGAGCGTTGTATCTTTGTTTGTCATAAACGAAGTAATGGTTTGATTTGTTGTTTGTCGTGAACAAAGTCAGATTTTGATGTGGAAACAATGGAGAACGAACCCTGAGAGAGAGAGAGAGAGAGAGAGAGAGATGTTGGTTTTTTTGGGTTGCCTGTGGTTAAAAAATCACTTATTTTATGTTTTTTCTCTCGTGAATAATTTTAGTATTGTTTGGAATAATTACGATAGTTTTGGGGTAGGGGTGAAGGAATGCGTTATTTGGAAATAGTTACGATGCTGCCAAAATAGCTCTACTTTTTATTTGACGTAGAAAAATAATGCCTATTACATAAAATCCCATCTAAAGAAAAATTAAAGTATAATCCTATAATTATGATATACCCCGAACAACTCTAATAATGAAAACAATGGCCTTACCTTCTTCCTTTTATACAATTATGGCATCTTCATTTCCTTGCTTATAAATATCCTCTATATGACTTTTTGAAAAAGAATGTTCCTTATACTCATTCCTAGTTTCCACGAGAACTTAAATTTAACCTATGAATTTGGCATTGTTGAAAAGGAAATCCATATTCCCTCATCAAGCTACAATAAGAATGGCGATCGGCCTTTTCTGTAGTCTAGTCAAGGTTCAAAAGGTTGTAGAAAAGAAGGTTAAAGAATGTGAAAAGATAGAAAACTCTTATAAAAATAAAATATTTCACCAATACCAAGAAAGAATCAGTTTCTTTTGTTTAATGTCAAAAATAACTTCCGTGTCTCATTATTTTTAACTCTCCAATCTCTCTCATCTTCTTCCTCATTTTTTAGACTTTTTTTTATTACTCCCACTCTATCCCCCAGTTTGTTTCTCTGCACTAATAAAACTCTTTTTCTCAGTATAAAACTTCATAAACTTCATTTGAATATAAAGAATCAACCAGATTGTTATCAACCATGGTTCAAAATCTCGGACTTGAGACTTGTATCGGCCACGGCCGATCCGAGTTGGATTGGGCGAGTTGGTCCCACTCACATTTAATTTAATATACTGAAATCAACCCCTTTTGTCATATCATTGTAATACATATTACTTTGGCAAATTTTCATACATAACAACAAACACTTTTCATATCAAAATAATACTATTACTTTGCTTAAAAAAATACTAAATTTCAAACGAGTTGTCCCAAGTTTGAAGTTTTCCGGTTTTTTTACCTAACTCGGACTGGATCAGACCGATCCCAAGACAACTCGTGCGAGTTGGCCTGATCCGATCCATCCAACCATGTTCTTAATATTCTCAAGTTTAAGTGAAGTCCTACATAGTACTGCTTATGCTTTGGTACTATAAGATTTGACTTATTTTCTTCTTTCTCAATTTTGTTTAGCTTTCGGGATAGAAGATACGAGTATAAAGGACTCAATAAAGTCTGGAAGGGGAAATTAGCAGATGCAAAGTCCAGTGGGAACTCTATAAAAATCCAGGAGGCACAGGTATGTTTGCTATTTTAATTAACTTGAATATTTCCTCTATGAAAATTTTGAGGTGGACATATATGAATACTCATTTAATTATCTTGTAAATATTTTCAGGATATGGTTATCCTTTACGATTCCTTGCAGCTTGCTCACAAATGTATACTTAATTCATTCTACGGATATGTTATGCGCAAGTGAGTTCCTCGATTTCCCTTTTATATAGCGATCATAGTTTCTGGACTTCTGTTTTTTGTTGTTGTGAGATTTGCCCCTCCAATCAACTCTCAAAGAATAGTTTTCTTTTAATTAAGGGGCGCAAGATGGTACTCGATGGAAATGGCGGGAGTAGTCACGTACACTGGAGCAAAAATAATTCAAAATGCTCGCTTACTTGTTGAAAAAATTGGGAGACCATTGGAGTTGGATACAGATGGCATCTGGTGTGCGCTTCCGGGATCTTTTCCAGAGAACTTCACCTTTAAAACAAAGTAAAGAATCTGTCCCCATTCTGAATCCTTTCAGTCTATATATGCAATGTTCTACTGGGATTGCAAAGTATACCATGCATAAAATTCAAAGAATGTGCAGGTGCGGTAGCTTTTTTCAAAGCATGTTGAAAGAAATGTGTTTTGTCACTTGAGTTCATTCCTGGAATGTTGTTACTTCACAGATAGCTTCAGTTTAACGTAGCGTAGAAATTCCCATCTATTTTACTGTCAATTTCATTTCGAAGTTGCTGAAGCGTTTTCTAGTATTATTATAGCTGTGTAGAGTTTTTCATTTGGTATTTGGCCTAGACATGATTATCCATTACGATTCTTATTTCAGAGACTTGAAGAGGAAGTTGACGATTTCTTATCCTTGTGTGATGCTTAATGTGGATGTTACAAGAAACAACACAAATGATCAATACCAGGTGAACAAGAGATCTCTCTTTCTTCACAGATTTCCACCTACATAAATAAGATTAATGCTCTGAGCAATAGGTATAAAGAGTGTTTGTTTTGTTCGGAAGTACTGTATTTAATTAAGTGCCTATTTATTTTCAGACGCTCAATGATCCAGCTAATAAGAGATATACAACGCACAGTGAATGCTCTATTGAATTTGAAGTGGATGGACCATATAAGGTGACTACGAATCGTTTAGATACTATTAATGGAGTTTATGTTTGTTCATCATGCATGTTGTCATGAGTCTGTGACTATACTCATACTCTCTTTGGCTCGTAGGCAATGATTCTCCCGGCTTCTAAAGAAGAAGGGATTTTACTTAAGAAAAGATATGCAGTGTTTAATGACGATGGAACCCTTGCGGAGCTTAAAGGTTTTGAGATCAAACGTAGAGGTGAGCTAAAGCTCATCAAAGTTTTCCAGGTATCAATGTTCTTGATAAGATATTTATCTTCTTTTTTCCGTTAATTATTTGTTATAAAGCTAAGTTTGGTGTCGAAATGGACTAATGCTATGCCAAATGTAGTTTAGTGTCAAAAATGGACTAAAATACTATGAATAATTTGTTTTTTCTTTTTTGAAAACAATTGCTACTGCAACTGATAAAAAGCATTGATTTGTCATCTGAATGTAAACTCTTCTTTTATAGAGGAGAGTTAATTTGAGGGTTTTGGTGGTAATTTACGTGAGAAACTGATAGGAATGGTTTTCGCGCACTTTGAGTCTACATACCTAGTTGGCACATCCCCTTTTATTTAGAATATTTTATCTTTTTTGTTTCTTAGTTTATCTCTATTTTGTTTCCTAGTTTATCTTGGAGAGGTTTTAGTAGGGGGGAGGGACTCCTCTATAAAAGGGGGTATTGGTTTTTGTAGATTGAGTTAAAGATCTGATTTTCTTTAATTTACAGCAATAAATCAAGTTTTGTTTTCTTTTAATTCGTTTATTTGCTTCCGCGTAAGTTTGTGTTTATCATAAACGGATGATGTTTATTAATTTATGATTGAATAAAGGAGCGAGGTTTTAATTTGTTTGTCTGAGATTGTGATTTTATTGTTTGAACATTGAAACTAGCGCTTCCACAGTTTCGTTCTATCATTCTCATTTTTGAGTCTCTAATGACATGCATATATCAGTCCTAATGTGTACAGAAGCTGTTTCATTACTGTACTTAGAACAACTTTGCTTAAGTACAGGCTGAGGTCTTTGACAAGTTCCTGCATGGAAATACCTTAGAGGAATGTTATTCAGCAGTTGCATCTGTCGCTAATAGTTGGCTTGATCTTCTTGAGGTACACCACTTAATTGTTTTGTTGCTTGAAGTGAGTAAAATAGTCTTAATACTTTTGGAACCACTCAAAATTCTTTTGTTATATGTTAGAATCAAGGAATCGACGTTGCTGATAGCGAGCTGCTTGATTATATATCAGAGTCAAGCACCATGAGCAAATCCTTGGCAGAATATGGAGAGCAGAAGTCATGTGCTGTAACCACTGCTAAAAGACTGGCAGATTTTCTTGATAAATCAATGGTTAAGGACAAAGGACTTCGTTGCCAGTATATAATTGCGCGTGAGCCACAGGTAGTGTTCTTTTCCAGTTGATGACATATTTTTAGCGCACATTGTTTAGTATATAATGATTGATTTAGGTGTTTTCTTGTGCACGAATCAATTAGATCTGCTATTCATTCTATAGCATCATCTGACAAGTAGAATAGTCGATATTATTTTCATGTTTAAGAATATATACTATATACAAAAGGTGTTCTGCTTTAAGGGCGTTATTGGTAATATTTGAAGAATGTCTCACAAGGTTGTTCAAATCAAACACAAATCAACACCCTGTAGGAATAAGCAGTAAATAAATTAGGAAGAACAATCACAAACCATAACCCAAGGATATAGACGATTGAATATTTCATTAATAATAAGAAAGAAAACAGGATACACCAGTATCTTACTTTATCCAGAAATATAAAGTCTATAAGAATCCCAAATCTTGATTCAAGATCAACCTAGTAAAGGAAAAGTACTGCAATACCTCTAACGTGAGCCAGCCAGTCATGGTGGTTTATCCTAAATATAACAGTACCTAGTAATTTGTGTCACCGTACAACAATTATGAACTATTTGTCTTGCCATGTGTTGTGACTCTTGTGAGTAATTTTTTTATCCATATGTAAATTATATCGCCTTGCTTGATCAAATACTATTGTTATTTTTTTAAATTTATCAATCTCTTTCCTTTATTCTGATCATTGGCCCAATTGCAAGTATTCTCTTGGTCGATTTGACTTCTTTCCTTCTTTACTTGTGTTTTCATTTCAATTACCATTGTTTCGTTGAAACCTTATCCTTGTTACCTTTTTGATTCAATTCAACCACCATTGTCACGCTTGCTTACATTTACATTGCAATCAATCTTTGCTATTGCATGCGTTCAGGGTACTCCAGTAAGCGAGCGTGCTATTCCTGTGGCTATATTTGAGGCTGGTGCTGGTACGTGTTTTCCTTAATGATACTTGCGGAATATGTATTGTTGACGGTAAAAGATTTGAAAATACAATCTATTATCCATGTGCAGAAATGAATTTCTTTCTTCGCAAGTGGTGTAAGATTCCATCAGACGTGGGTATTCGATCTATTGTTGATTGGTCCTATTACAAACAGCGACTTAATTCAGTAATTCAGAAAATTATTACCATTCCTGCAGCAATGCAAAAGGTGCATACACTGAAAGATTAAGAATTCTAAGTTGTTTTCGTCAAGTCTTGACAAGTTGGTTATTTTATTAAAATTATATTTGTTATTCTTATCTTTTCTAAAAAAAATCTGTTTACTATGTATGCTTTCTAAAAGAAATTGAAAATTTCCAGGTTGCAAATCCTTGCCCCAGAGTAGCTCATCCTGATTGGCTACATAAAAAGGTTCGTGAGAAAGATGACAAATTTCGTCAACGAAAACTAGTTGATATGTTCAGCTCGTTAAAGAAAGATGATAAAATACAATCAAATTCTCCTGCTGTTATATCCATTCATCCATTACAAGAAATAAACGATGAAGACATGGAAGACTTCAGAAACAAAAGCAGTAGTTCTTTGATTGGACCTCGACCTATAGTTCGGAGCTATGAAGTTAACAGAGAAGAACGTTCGGCCAATGCATCTACTCCTACGGTGTCCCTACAACAACAAATACATCCGAAGGCTCTATCTAATGAAAACATTGACAGAAATGTTGATTATCAGGGATGGCTTGAAGGAAAGAAAAGAAAATGGAAATATACTCGAGATGAGAGGAAGAGACGCAGGTATCTAAACACATTTATTTGTTTTACCCTGATTTATTATGGCATCGGAACCTATTCATCATAGTTCGAGAAAGTGATGAAAACATGGTTTAAAAACTCCAATTATGAGTTGGCATAGGAACTTTTGTTGTCATTTAATAAAAATACGGAAATGCAAGATTAGTGCATTTAAAGAAATAAATGTTCAACACATAGTAGGCACACTTATAATATAATGAATAGCTTTTCCAGCTTTTCAAGTCACACTAATGTTTTTCATTCGCTGGCTGGTGAAGGCAAATAAATAGTTTATCCAAGTTGCATATGGGTGAGATGATAACAACAAAATTAGGAACAACAAAAGCAATTTTTTTATTTCTGGTCATTGTTTTTTTCCGTTCACCACTTTGGATTGAAAGAAAAGATAAAAAATGACATGATTCAACCTCTAATCCATGTTATTGAGTTTTATTCGGGTTTATATACGGAACCTCATCGTGAAGACCCAAATTGGACATAATAGGATTTGAAAATATTAGTTAAGAGCACTTAGGTTTGCTTGAGATGGAATTTAATGAAGAAGAGATTTTGGAGGCATTAAGAAGAGACAATGACCAGATTGTTACGCCTTTTGTGTGTGTCGGAACTTACATGACAATAAATTTTGCTACCTTATAGCTGCTATAGTCGCGACCGCCATTGTGGTCCAGCCCTAGGTCCAGACGGATATTTACTGCAATTCTTTTGTAAATGTTGACATATTCTTGGGAAAGATGTTATATGAACAATGAAAGAGTTTCACTACGAGGGCTTTATTGATTAAAAGCTTAACACGACTTTTATTAAGCTTATACAAAAGTTTTCTAGCGCGAGGAACTAAAGACCAATTAATTTAATTGACGGTATTTTTAAGATTTATACCAAGGCTCTAGCAATGAGGTTAAGAAGAATAATGGGCTCCGTGATTTTGAGGTGTCGAGGGGCTTTTGTTACAGATAACCAAATTCTTGATAATGTTCTTATTCCTAATAAGTCAATTAACTCTAGGTGAGGGAGGGAGTTCAAGAGGTGGTTTGCAAACATGATTTTGGGAAGGCATAAGTTCTGAAGATGACAGACTTTGGTGGAAAGTAGAGATAATGGATACATGTTTGTATATTGAGAGTAAAATGCCCGGTTTTGGTTGATGAAGTTACGGCAGTTTTTTTCAAGCTCTGGAAGGATTTGCCGCGGAGATCCTTTATTTATTTTGAGGTGCAAGGCTTGATTTGCCCGATGCGGGACTATATATCTTAACATGCCCACTCACGTGTGGCGTAGTTTTGAACTCTACACGTGAACAGATATTTGGGTGATCTGTGAGGTTGTTGGGCACACAACATGTGGAAGAAATCGCTCTCTTTGATACTGTATCACACCTGGAGGCTCCATATCATAACCAAGTGGCAATGAGAGGAGTAGCCCCAAGATCATATATTTTGAGGTATAGGGCTTGATTTGCTAGATTTGGGACTATATATCTTAACATACTTATCTTTAGTTCGCAAATGATACGTTCTTCTTCGTAAGGCCCAATCAGGTCAGGCATCTTCGATTTGTGTTATTGAGCTTTTAGGTTTATGTGCATACTTGACAAAAAACAAATTATGGGGGTTGGAAATGGTCATGACATAAGGTATTTAGCCACTTCCTTGGACTACAAAAAAATAATCTTACCTTCCACCTATCTCGGTATATCTCTTGAGACATCTTCACTCGTGTTGTTATTTTTGATCTGCTTATCGAACGCTTCAACAAGAAGTTGACCTTGTGCGAAAGAAAGTTTTATCTAAGTGGGATCATCTTACTCTTCCTAAAAGTGCAATGTCAAATTTACCAGTTTGTTAAGTATCCTTATTTGACCTTCGAGGGCGTGTGACGTTAAAAATGGAGGGAATTATAAGGAATTTTCATTGGATGGCAAAAAAGGAACTTCTAAGCTCCATCATATCAAATTGTATGCAGTTTGAATAGAAAAATGGAAGTTGGCTGATTGGGATTTTTTTTATAGAAATGAATATGTCATTATTTAGAAGGTGGTTATGGAGTTTTTTTAATGATAGTGATGGGTTTTGGGGTCATGTGATTAAAGTTAAGTTTGAGGTTGAGAAGCATGCTTCGCTTTTGAATAAGCCTAACCTTACATATGCAGTGGGTTTGTGGAGGTTGATCTTCAACACTAGGACAAGTTTAAAGAAGGCAATGAATTTATCATTGAGAATGAGGAGAATATTGGTTTCTGGTACGTTGTATTATGTGACTCAAGACAATTCCCTCTTGTGTATTCTTCTATCTATAAGGCTTGCGATCTAAAACTTGGGAGAGTGACGGAGTTTTGCAAAATGGAAGGGGTCACAATGAGTTGGGGCAACCATTTGGTAGAAGCTAGAAGCATAAGAGGTGGGAATCGACGGATGGATTTCTTGAGTGGTTTGGACTTAGGAGAAAAGATATCCCTGATAAAGTAACCGTTTTTTAATTAGGGGTTGCTTGAGGACAAACGACTAAAGATTAACTTAGAGAATGAGGTATGGATTTGGAACCTTTATGTCTTTTTTACGGTATTATAGACGAGTCCTTCGATTGTGATAGAAGTGTGAAATCATTTCCGTAATCTTTTCAATGTCTCTTGAGTATTTGAACGGGGTTTTGTTTCATCTTGAATAGCGTGGTGGTGCAAGTCATTTAGAAAATTCAAAATGTTCATTTTGACCATACTCCGTATGCGATTGGATGGTTTTTGTGGAAGGAGATGAATGATATACACTTTAACGAGAAGGTTATGACTATAGAAGATAACATCTTTGACATATACATGTAGAAGATAACATCTTTGACACATACATGACTATCTAGCATTGGTCCTCTTCATCAATATAATTATGAACAGGGTTATTTTGAAGATCTTCTGACATGGTTGAAATTTTTTGTTTATGCAAATATGTGTTGAGTATCTTCTATTGTTTTTCTTTCTTCTTTTGTCTTCGTGTTGTAATACTTAAAAAGTTTCTTTGAGATGATCAATAAACTATTTTTTGCATTATCGATTTTTTTTGTTGTGGAAATTTGTATGGGAGATTGACTGTTGATACACGATCCAAGCTATTAAGTTATTTCTATTTGTTTTTTTATCGAGCATCACAACTTTGAGACCTTTGAAGGACCAAAAATATTCACCTTCTTCAGGAGCTGTTGACGAGTTTTGCGAAAGGCGTAGAAAACTTTAGGAAAAACGGCGTCGAGTACCTACCACCATAGATAAAGATTTTGAGTAAAATTTCTATATGTCACAAGACCCCTACAGTCTCGAACTTTATGGAGTAAAACGAACTTTATATTAGAAAGAATTGTTATAGTTAATGGGACAAATCTTGTTCCTTGTACTTTATATTACAAGTTTATGTAGAATTCAGTGTTTCACCCACTACTATGAAGTGCTTCATAGTCGAGCTAAAGGATATACAAATCAAAGACATGTATGCATTGGCTTTCTAAGACACGTACGTGCATATCATAAGATTCTAACCACTGAAGTCCTGGGGATCTTAACTAGCTGTTTTATGGGTTGGCTCCATCAAAGTTACATGCATACTTTAAAAGCATAAGTCAACGAGTGCAAAGCTCCGAATGTACTTTCTGTTCAAATGTGGTCCATTCTAAATTGATCTAGCTTATATGTTTTGATAGTTAAGTTAAAAGTTACATGAGGGTATTTTATTAATTCCGCCAAATATCGCCCAGTAACATAGAAACACCTTTGATTTTATAGGTTAGCTAATTCGAAGAAAAATCTTGTATCTGATGCTTTGAATGAGTTGCCTGTTGGCGTGCCAAGTCATAAACAAGATCAAGGTCGAAATGGGGTTAGTTCATTTTTCAGAAAACACGAATCAGCCCTTATTCGCTCACACTGGCAGGTGATATAAGCTTCTACATTTAATGAGTACATGATTGCACAGTTAGCGGTCTTAGTGTCTGATTCTGTGTTTAATGGCTCAGATAATTCAGCTTGTCCCAAGTTTACAACTCGGGCACTTTTATGCATGGATTATTGTGGAAGGTGTTATGCTTAAGGTTACTATACATGTACCCAGAGTATTTTACCTCAATTCAAAAGCATCCATTGGAGAGGAATTTCCTGGGAAGCGTGTAAATAAAACTCTTCCCCATGGCCGATCAAGCTACAATCTTATCGAGGTATATCCGGCATTTCAATGCTATGAGAAGTCAACAGCAGTTTCTACGAATACCTAATACCATTTGATGAAGTTCATATTTAATTCTTTTTATTATGTTTTAATAGGTCATACTTGATGAAGATCAGTTTGTAGCAGAAAGCAAGAAACTTGCAGCTCACCTCTCTGATCCAGAAGTTGAGGTCAAGTATATGAAACTTATTGTCTCCATTATTGCATAAAAATGGAAAACAAATATGTTGCTCTTACCTTATACAGTTTTTGGGCACATCACTTTGTTGTCAACTGCTCCTCTGATATTAGGCAATGATATATTTCCGTCTTTATATTTCTTGATAATTATCTTCCTTATCTGGTTACTATGCCATGATTAGTTTTTATGTATATCACTTTCTTTTTCCAATTCGACTTTCTAGTATGAACTGAATTTGGTTAAGGCGAGAAGATGGCGAGGTTATAGACTTAATGATCAAGAAGACGACTAGGTCTGACGAAGAGGCATGTTCAGCCAAAGGCACAACAACAATGACAAACAAATAAAAAGCAAACCCTAAAAGCAACACGTACGAACCAGGAAGAAATTGTTGAAAGTAGAGGTCGATATTCATTATGGAGTTGGAGAGAACATTAATATCATGGTCACGGCTGAGGCCTTCGTGTTTGGAGTGGAGAATCTCTCCTGGTGTTCCCTTGGGGGTTCCATATAGCGCTAGAGCCAACTGGGTGCAGTGTTGGCCAAGGTCTTTAAAGGATTCAGTTGTGGGGAAGGATAGAATATTGTTTGTAGGGGACTAAGATTGTTCCGTTAAAAATACACTTAGAATCTTTAATTATTGTGGAGATGTTAGAGGATTTTCTTGGAAGATCAGGAGGATATTTGTAACGGAGTCGTAAATTAATACTTTGGGTTTTGCTCTGTGGAAGTCATTTCGAAGAGAGATTGGAAAAGTATTGTGGGACCTCACTCCATGAGGGATTGAATGGGTTTTGTGGAAGGAGATGAACAATAGGCACTTTGAAGAGAAGGTTAAAACTGTGGCAGTGATCATTTTTATAGATATGCGACTTTCTTGTATTGCTCCTCTTCATCCATATTCTTAAAAGGGGTTAGGCTTGAAGATCTTGTGTTATGGTGGGAGAATTCAATTATAGTGGACCCGACGTGATGTTGAGTGCTGTAGTATTGTTTTTTTTCCCTTCCTTTGCCTTCTGGTTGTACTCTATCCACTTCGAAATTTTCCTTGAGATGATCAATAAATATTTTTACTTAATCAAAAGAAGACCTTGCCCTTGTCAATCTCGTGAAAATTGGTTGGTTGAAATATAATTATCACATGCCTTTGCCTAGGATTAGGAGTCTCCAAAACAATCTTGTAAAGAAAAAAATGTCATTCGCATCTTCTCAAATTCCATAGTACACACTTTTATAAAAATGTTTTTCAAATCTGCATCTTTCGAGTAGCAGTATCCGATGCAAACGCCCTGGTACAGGGTATAAAATATGCATATACTTACATATATCATTACTGGTAGACTACTGGACACATCTGTGTTACTGTTTCTTGTTGCCTCCTGACATCTTAAGTGACTTCTTTTTGTTGTCTGTATGCATTTATATTAGCTTTGATATCCTTGTGGGAGAATAGGTTTTTTGTTTGTACTCTTTGTTTTATTTTCAATGTTATGTGTTTTTTTTCCGTGAATAGTAAAGATTATGTAAAAGAAACATGATTGTGGATTATAATCATTATGCTTTTATCGGTAGGATATACTACTTAGCTCTAGTTTTCTTTTATGCTACTGCTGTGAGTCATTTATGCGTAACCACTTAAAATGATTTGGATTCTCTTATTTGACCAGGGGGTTTATGAGACGAAGGTTCCACTTGAGTTTAGTGCCCTTCTCCAGATTGGCTGTGTTTGTAAAGTGGACAGTACAGCTAAAAAAAGGAACTCCCAGGAAATATGGAAACTATCTGAACTGCATATGAAGACCACGACAGAGTGTCCTTATCTCGAGAAATCTATCCCATTTATTTACTTGTATCATAGGTATGCTATAAACTCTATAAAATTCGTTATCTAGCTAGAGCTCTAATTTTGATATTTTAGGTAATGGTTAATAAGTTGAATGATATTAAAGTGTTATTCTATTTATTTATTTATTTAATATGAACTTTAACAGATATCTATATATATTATAAGAATTGCAAGTTTTCAATAGGTATATATGATAAATGATGTTAAGATACTCATCCATTTCTTCTGAATATATATATATATATATATATATATATATATATATATATACCTATTATAAACCTGAATGTTCAAACATGAGTGTAGAACATAAGGTTAGAGGTATGATAGATGGAATTTGGTGAGAATGTTCTCTGTCATGAGTAGATCGCCCTCTCAAATATTGATTAATTATGCTTCTGCCATATAAAAAATGGGTCATTTAGCTGTTGAAATAACCTTAATTTGACTGTTAAGTTGAATTGCATATTTTTGGGAGTTGGAAGTATTGAGATTCGCTGCTGTTTTGTAAGGAAGTTCCTCTCATGATAGGATTCTTCTCAAAATCGTATGTAGACATCAATGTTTTTAGTCTCCATATTTAAAGGGTTTGGTTATTATGGCACGAAACAGTTATATACGGGATGACATCAAACCACTGAGTGCATAAGGAGACGATTTGAGTTTGAGGAGTTATTTATGATCTCCTTACCATCTAAACCAATCTAAAGATTCGTTTTGGATAGTCCCAAATTCTTCCATTTTGTATTCCTTTTTTTATTTGGGTTAATGATCTCGATTGACACTATATATGTATATCTGTAAGTAAATATGATAAAATCAGACCAGAAGATGAAGAAGAAGAATAAACTGGAAATGCTGTGTGAGGGTAGTGATTGTAGGGATGAAAAGAAGTGAATCTCACCCTGAACTTTCATTTGCAAGATAAGCAGAATTTTCATGATTAGATATAGTAACAATGGATGGGATAATTGTACCACACAAAATATAAAGTAAGTTAAACATAGAGGGATCCCAACTAGGATTTCACCCTCTAAATCTAGCTAAAATTGGTTGAACTTATAATCTAACTGTAGCTCACATTTGCCTGCATCACTCTAAATTGGGTGGTGCTTTTAGATTGAACTCCAACCCTAAGAACCTACGGAACATTGACATGGGTCAGGTGTCGGTGTTGGTGTCTAGTACGGGTATGGAGTGTCGGACATGCGAGAAAAAAAGGTAGCTTGGAAATTTTTGGGACTCATGTATCCCGCATGTCCGAGTATCGGGGCCGGATTCGTGTCGACACGGATTTTTGTTTTGTTTTGAAAATATGCCGTTCCCTTGTGATATAGCTTAGAACTGTCTGTAAGATGTGGTGGCTCTCACATTTGAAAACGTGAACCATTTTTCCTAACCAACTATAGCTCATGAAAAAAATGATGTTTGTTAAGCTCTCAAAAGTTTATTGCTTAGATGACTACAATCAATATATACAAATAGCTTGTGATGAGAAAGACTTCAATCATTAACGTTTTCCCCCCTATAAATATCCATTTACCTTTTTGCTTCTTAAATCACCTTTTTAGCTTAGTTGTTTAGACTGTAAGTTAATTTCTATCGTAGGTAATCATGTTTTCCACTAAAAAAATCACTTAATGAATCAGATTTGACCGGACACTGATAAATTTGTATTGTTTAGCATTTCTGAGGGGCGGGCAATATGTGTTGCATATTTTTCTGCATCGGGAGCAATATTAGTGGTGGTGGTAAATCCTTTCCAGAACAAAGAGTTATCCCCATTTATTCTTGAGAAGCAATTCCGCGAGGCTTGTCAAACTTTGTCCGTCGAGCCTCCTTCGCCTGGGAATATGGTTGCTTTCAAGGTGAATTTGCATTTTTAACTGGCTATAATTTTAATTGTTTCCTTATTATTACTATACGAGAAACATTGTCATTTTCCTTGTAATATACAGGTAGAATATGTAGGACATGTCAAAGATGGTGAGAAGCTTTTGCAAAGAACAATAATTGAGTACAGGTATACATACTTCTTAGGATTTTGTAGCTCTTACTCATGATTTACACGACAGCCAGGGTCATCTTCAACAAAGAAACTGAGTTTTTAGTGTCTAATGCACTGTCAACATAATTCAGCACTTACAGAGCAATAGAGAATTTCTTAAATCATGAATCACATCAATAAATATTGGAGGAAATTGAAGTATGCAGTGTTGGCAAACATTTGAAGATGCTAATTGGGCTTAGTATGCAGTTTTTTTAGTAAACTTAATTTTTTTAATATGCAGATCAAAATAATTTCACAAAACCTAAACATCAGATAACACCGTTTGATACAAAAAGAATACACTTTTCTGAAGCCCAAAACCGATGGTATGTGTATTCCACTTTCCTACAGCCATGAAGCACATTGTCTTATAATAAAGTTTACCTTAAAAAAATATATTATATCCAATTGAGGTGGTTAAACATCTTTTTGTGATTTTACTTATGACTGTGTCATCGTTTTTTATCAATATATAATACCTTCCTTCATTCCCCTTCTCAGACATCAATTAGTCGCCAGCGCTTACTTAATTTATTCCTGACAGGCAACAACATCATGGACCTGCAATTTGTGTCATCGAATGCCCAAAGATCCATTCAATGAAGTCAGGAATAACTGTTCTGAATGATTTTCCATGGGTTAGCATACCTTGTAATGCTCGTGATAGTCAGTATCAGGTAATAACAATGATGTGTAGTGATGGATCAACTAAAATGTTAGAATATCATGATATATCAGCCAACATCGTCATATATAGTCATTCTTTATTTTTCTGCTCTTCCTATTGTGATAAGAATACGATAGAATCTATTATCAAATGTTATCAGTACATATTGCAATAAGAACTGATATTTCCGGATACATTGCAATATTATTCTAGATACAATACATTTGGTTTCCTTCAGAAGACTATCCAACCAAATATATCCACAATAATGCATCAATTACATTCATATGTTGTCAATCTCATCTGTCTTTCGTATAATTACAAGCCTGTTTGATATTTGATATTATTTGTATAGGCACTTGGATGGCAAGTCATGGCTGCCAAAATTGGAATGCAACGTTGTGCTGCCTCTTCAAAGTGGTTGGATGAAAGAATTTTTCTATCAAGATATGCACATGTAATGTAGTGCTTCATCCAAATAAGTTTAGCATTTAGATTAAATATTAGACTATCAGGGTGAATATAAGCATAGTCTAATCATTTTTGAAGCAGGTACCGTTGGGAAATTTTGAACTTGACTGGCGTCTATATACAGTGGATATCTTTTTTTCTAGAGCGTTGCGTGATCAACAACAGGTTAGCTTTCAGTTGTCTTTAGTTTCTTCATAAACACAATAATGTACTTTTATCTGGTTGGGAAAAGTGTGCAATAGGCTTTTTCGTAATGGAGAGTTCGATAAGCATTTTATGTGGATAGAAATGTCAGATCTGCTTCTTTGTTTTTCAAGGATGGTCTTCTTGTTGAGAATGTTATCTTGACGAAAAACACTCCTCAACTAATCTCCATGTGGGCCAAATGAGTATCGTAAACCTGACAGCTTACAAAACTCTGGGGTTTCTTTTAATCAAATTCTGCACATTTGTAGCGGTTAGAAATTGTGTACATTTTGCGCAGTTGGTCTCCACGAGAAGAAAGTAGTTTTCAGTAGAAATCATCTCTCAAGTGATCTTCACATGGGCCACTTGAGTGAGTCTAATAATGAGTGACATAAAGGCACTTGATTGTTGAAACTTCGAATTTTGCTTAGCAAAATTAGTAACCCGAGGGCCATTTTTGACCATCGATATACTGACTTGTCGAAAATGATTTCCATGGTTATTAAATATCCTGGTTAAAAATCAGAACACAACACACGCAAACTATGCACTTATTTTTATGTATTGCATACTTCTTCTTATAGGAAAATTTTAATAACACACATTGTCACGTCTCAAAATCCGTATTCCGAGATTCGTCAGAATATGCATCTCGAGGTTGTGAACAAGTCGGGCATCCCCAGATGAACTCCAACAATGTAGAAATTCAAACAAAATGAAATATCTACATCCACACATTTATACGCAACGGAAATATCAATCGAAACAAAAGTCTAAAACCAACTCATATCAAATCTGTCATTCAACATGACTATAATCAAAGAAATAAGATAACGTCTCACATAAACGGAAAATAAACTAAAAGAGTGTTGTAACAACACGTTCCCAGCTACTACCCCTAGCGGTCCTAAACACCCTGCTAAAGACTTGGTCCTGAAATATGTATCGCGCAAGGCGTTAGCAAGCCACGGCTAAGCAAGTATGCAATCCTTAAAATTCATTATAATAGATAAGGGTACATAAGCCATGGTAATGATACAAAATATAGAAAGGATTGTCTAATCTCAAACGAAGTATGTACACTACATGACAAATCAAGTACTAGTAGTTATAGCAAGTTGTAATCGTATTATGTGTCCCTACTTAAGGGCTACATCTACGTGAATAATAATATCCTATCAGTAAATTGTATACGGGGTTTGCTCATATGGCTTAACTGCACTCTAGAAATCTTTCGTCCTCTGCTCGGAAAGTAATCCAGAATTTATCAAGATTAGATTATCTTTTAGGGCTTAAATCCCATAGAAATGCCCAAGATTCCGCATAATCCAAGGACCTAACCAACACTCTTTTAGGGATAAAGCCCAAGGAGATGCCTACGGTTTAAATCAATGACCGGACCAATGACCAATGCTCTTTCAGGGATTGAAACCAATGGAAATGTCAAGGACTCTGTTATTTCCTATGACCTGACCAACACTCTTTTTGGGATTGAAACCCATGGAAATGCCAAGATTTACCGTAGACCTGACCAATAGAACCCCAATGTATACATTCACCTTATAGCTATCTTGTTTATGATTTAGTATAATCCTTCCTAAGTACAATCCTGTACGCATTAGTACTTATGAAATTCACGCATTATTCACTCATAGTATATATCATAGTCAAGTTCTCTACTTAACATGAAACATACATGTACATATCACTTTTTAGGCTAATCATATGTAACGTTAAGATTTGTCAAGTAAGGATTATTCTTTAATCCGGGATTTACACGTAACTAGTATGATTGCTATACTAATCTCTGTCTAACTATTTAAAGGTGCCATATTAATGTCCCCAAAACTCTAGAGTAATATGGATACTTATGGGCTGCATTTCATTGCACATCCTGTAGTACTAAGATGGGCCAAGCTCTAATGATGGAATCATGGAAGCAACTATTCAACTTAAATGCATGTGATGATTTCTACCAACAACTAGGTTAGAAGAAGAAAACCTTTACCGAAAATCCTCGATATTACTGATCCCTCTTATAAGTATGTTAACAAGTAAAATTACCTAATTTCTTCCTTAAATAAACATGGGTCTAATCTCTAAGAGTTTGACGATGAAATCTAGTAAGAGAAACTTTGATAATAACAAGTACGACATATTAAAGTTAATCCCAGTAAAAGTTATTACGAGACGATCGATATTATACGCACAAATCTATTATTATTAGTTGAGGGATCAATGCACTTGCCTTGTTTGAATAAGGGTGAACAACACCACGATTTCACTGACAACTCCTACGATTGACGCATAAAGGTTCGCTCCTTCCTTCTCTTTTTAGAACGTGATATGGGTCTATGTGGAGGGAAGTAAGCTCCTTTTGCTTTATGGTGGGGGCTAGTTGTACTCTTAAGGGAAACCCTAAATTATGACTTGTGCCAAACGTGGAGATCTCTATATATCCTCCTATTTTTCCAACTTTAATAAGGTTTCAACAACAACATTCCTGGAAATAGAAAAATTCCTAAGTAAGGATTCTATGCAGTAGATGTCACTTACTAAAATTGCTACCGACTAATTTATGGTCACACATTACTCACAAATATAAATATAAAAACCACACGGTAATGAACAAGATTTATCGGGGCATTACACACATGTTAGCATTAGTGTTTTATTTAATTCTTTAACCGGCTTTGCTCACTAAATCACCAATACTTTCCAATTGAAACGATGGAAACAAATTATCAAAGGATAATAGGTTATCCAAAGATTTCAAATAATGCATCCAGAGTTTGAATGATCGGAATAAATCTAACCCCTTCCCCTGGTTTCACCTACTTATATGGGATATTTTAAGAAGTGGGCATTCTTTGTCGAGATATGTTGTGAAAATAATGGAGTAGATTATATATCTGATGTCGCAAAAATATCGGTTATGTTGGTTTTTATTTTGATATTATATGGTATTCCATTGGATATTATATTTTTCTTCTATTTATGAAAAGTTGTATATCTGTCAACCATCCCATGTATAGAATATCCATCCTATGTATTTGCAAATATTGATGCATATTTTGATATTATACGGACTTAGTATCTTGTTTTCATAGAAGTATGTTGCGTGTTTTGCAACTCATGTATTCGATTACATAATTTCCGGAAAAAAAAAAAATTTGACTATTTCAATGAAACTTGCTTAATCGGCTATTTTCATTTTACAGTTACTTTGGATATCAGATGATGGGATTCCAGATTTAGGGGGCATTATTGAGGAAGATACTTGTTTTGCCGATGAAGTAAGGCATTGGCTTTTTATAGGAGTTCTGTTTCTGTAAGAATTTGGCTGTACTTATGTTTTTGTTTTGATACAGGTCTATCAACCTGTCCTCAACTATCCTGGGGCATACAGAAAAGTGGTCGTAGAGTTGAAGGTGATACATTTAATGGATAATTTGATTCTGGCCTTTTACTACGATATCTAACTACAGTTTGAGACCCAAGTCTATAACCTCTTAATTGCCTCTCTAATTTCTGAAAAATTTGGAGTTGCAACAATTGGAGACATTTTGAGTCTCCCTTTGTTATGTATGTCTAATCTAAATTACACTTGTGTCCCGAATTATTTCAACGGAAATGGAAAAATAGCATATTTAAATCTCAATTTCGGAACCATACCACAATATTTGTAATATCCAGGTTCCTAGTGCAGACTGTACAGTTTATCATGGAATTTTCCGAAAACCGCAGTAACTTGTTAAAACTGGTCTTTTCATATTTACAGTAGGCAGGAGTAGTGTATTAAAATCCATGAGTTCGATTGCATAGTTGCGGGTCAAAGCTAAAATATCCATATAGTAGTTATCGAGTGAGTCACACATACAAGTAACCAAGTGAATATTTGTACCGGTGCAGATCCATCACCTATCTGTAGATGCTCTTTTGAAGAGCAGCCAAGTGAATGACATGGAAGGAGGGGCGTTGTTTGGTTTTGACCAGGAAACAAATTCTGGAGCTCATGGCCTTGACGAGGCTAGCTTATGTGCGTCGGCCTTTCGTGTGCTTAAACAACTAATTCAGAGATGCCTTCAAGATGCAATAAAATCTGGAAGTGTATTTGCTGATGAAATACTGCAACATCTACATCGATGGCTTTGCAGCCCTCAATCAAAACTTCATGATCCAGGTCTTCACCGAGTGTTACACAAGGTAAAAGCTTGTTTCCAGTTAAATGTTGTTTTTCGAAAATTCCCATGAAAGTAAAAAACTTCACGATGAGAGGACACCAATGTGTTCATTCTTATCACATCTATTTTATCACTCTGACTAGTATGCATGCACACACATCTCAGATGTTACTTAAACTTTAACATCTGTCTTATGAGTTGAAGAACGGCATTATGGCTATATATTGCAGTGTCTGATTAATTCTAGATGCTTATTTGTGATCAATAGCCCACTGGAATCGTGATCAATATACATAACACATTAAAAGGGGCTAAAACCAACAATTTCCACATACTAAAGTCAACGTGATCAATGATATGTTGGAACTTACTGGCAAAATAATGTGGCTAACACGTTGGGCGAACCTCGTGCAATAAGTCAAGTAACTACCTTTAGCCATGATTACTTTAAAGGTTAAAATCTATCTGCGAGGAAGTCATTTTAGCTGCCATGTCTCTCCATATACACCCATTGACCGTACAGATATGAGGTCTATGCACATTTTATACATATGTATGCATTATAGGACAGTCAAGGGACACTCCATGACTACAGTCACGTGCACACTCCACTACGGCAAATGGGCGTTAAAGGTTAAGGATTAAGAATCCAATTTGTGGGAATATTGTCAATTCGAAGATTATCTTCACAATGTTTTATTGGTGGCTCTGCAGTATCTACACAAAGTTTCATCTTCACAAGATTGATCTTTTTAAGATTTGGATTACCGTATTGTGCCCTTAAAAAGTATGAGCTTCGAATGACTTACCTGCACTTTCCTAGTTATTAAAGACGGGCACTTTTGTCTACAAAAGTGCTTGTCTTTAAAACTGTCGCCTTAGGTGAAAAGCGTCAAAGAGAGTAGGGAGTACTCCACGCTTCCTTATATGCCCTTCAACATGACATAATGGTGAATAGTAATGTTTCTTATTTAACCAGGCTATTGCCCGTTATAATATAAGTAATCCACTTAATCTCTGTTCAGTAAACAGTAAGAGCCTTTTATTGAAAACAATGAGAATTTCGAAAAATAAACTACAAAACGTATTTCGAATCGAAGTTTCTTGTTCAAGTGTCCCTTTATGTTGTTTATTTCTTTTTTTGCAATCTGTTAAAGTTAAAATTCCTTGAAGTTAGTTTTCATTCTCTGTATTAACAGGTAATGCAAAAGGTATTTGCATTGTTGCTTGCTGAGTTCCGAAAACTGGGTGCCACCATCGTCTTTGCAGACTTTTCAAAGATTATCATAGACACGGGAAAATCGGATTTATCTGCAGCTCAAGCTTACTGTGACTGTCTACTAAAAACTTTGCAAACCAGGTAAACTTAATGGCCTGCACTTTATGTTTTAGGAGCTTACTTGCTTATCTTCTATCTGCCTAAAATGCTCTTCTGTTTTATAGGGATCTTTTCGAGTGGATTGAGCTTGACCCATTGCACTTCTGGCACTCCCTACTATTTATGGACCAGGTTTGTATATAGTCTAATAATTAAATGAATGTTAAGTGGCTAAGGTTTGAGTTTAGGCTTGCATAGTATCTTGGAAGCCAATATAGCCTTGTGATTTTTTTATTATGTAATTTTGGTTTCTTCCAACGGATTCTTAACTTCTAATGTTGATTTTTTTACAGTACAACTACGGTGGGATCCGAGCCAGAGATAATGGTTCAAGTTCTTTAGATACTGCAGAGCCACCTAGTAACGGTGTAGAGAATGAATCTAGAGTTGAAATTGTATCGAGCTGGAATATTGCAGAATACTTACCAAAAGAGATACGTGTAAGTCAATTAACATTCATATTACAAATTTTCTCTTGTATGGAGAAATCATTAATTGTTGTGAATTGATTGCTAGTCTCTTCCCATTTTCTCCCTACCTAGTTCCAACTAATTCTATCATCTTCCGCATTGATTTGCAGGATCAATTTATATTGATAGTCTCTGAGTTTATGCATCTTCCTTGGAAATATGCTCAAAAGCAAGCTTCAAGCCGAGCATCTTTGGGTGATGATGACCTTTGCACTCCATCAATCACTGCTGCAGCTGCTGAGACTTTGGATTTACACATGACTGAGTTTCTTAAAGAGAAGGTTTAATAGGCATATAACTAAAGCTACATTACTTATGTGTCTACTTTGGAACTCTCAAATTTATTTTTGTCATTTTTTTTTCATGTCTCACAGATCAGCTCTTACTTCACGGACAAACTTCTTGAAACTGTCAGTAAAATCCGTGTAAAGGGAAGAAATAATTATGGGAACGATGTATGGATATCTGATGGCATCTCGCAGGTGGCTGGTTCTAATAATGCACATATGGGGGATGCTGCGTTGGAGTTCATCAAACATGTTTGCGCAGTTCTTGCTCTTGACCATAAAACTCAACATGATATTCTGGTAAATAAAATACTTATGAACTTTTTTTTTCTTTTTCTTTTGTTAAGGAATATTTTTGAACTTGATATGTGTATGTTGTGTATGAGTTGGTAATCTTGTGAAATAATTTGTGCAATAGCGCAGCAACTAGTAGTGCTCAACTTAAGAGTTAATACTGTTTAAAAAAACACCTTGCATAATAAAAACACTTGTACACAACTCAATTTTGGTAAATAGCCCGTGATATACAAACAGTAAGTCATGATATCTTATATTCTTGAGTTCAGAGGAATTATGTGATTATTTCTAATACTAATGGGCAATGGCCTTAAATAGTAAGATTTGCATCAGTGACTACATTTCAAAGAACAATTACGCATCAACCCGACTTAATTCAGTGTGTCACCTAAGAAAACAAGACCCTACACTGTTTACTTTTTTTTTTGCAAACCAAGATGATCAGGGTATGTAATTTATCATTTATTTGACTGACTAACCCTGGGGCACGTGAGAAACCCGCCAACCCACATCTCGGGTAAGTCAGGATAAATCCAGGCGAAAGGCCCCCGTTGGTGGTGAATCGAAGTCAAGACCTTAAACACGACTCTATAGTGTGAGTGAATGAAAATACTACTTTATGAGACAAGAATTTTCCAATTCCCGATAAATTTATCAACCTTACACTTTAGAAAGGAAGATTCCGTGAAGGCCAAACTTCACTGAATCCAAAATTTAGGAGTATAATTTATTCAAAATTTGCAAGTGTAGTTGTATTATACTTGGGAATCAATTTAGGAGGAGGTTTAGTAGATTGTTATAAATAAAGGTCCCATCGGTGTAAGAGTTTGTTTTGAGCTGATTTTAGTTATGAGTTATAAAGAGTAGTTTGAGTTCAATTGAGTGTCTTAATTAGGGATTTTCTGCTGTAATTCCGAAATAATCTTATTAAACACTAACTTATATTCTCTGAGTTAATTGCATATAAATCTGGTATCCGTTTTCTATTTATACTATATAGATTCTTTTTATTGAAAACATTCATTGGTAGTCTTTCCAAGATGTCCAATTAATCTCGTAACACTAAGCTTCAAACTGCACGTGTTTTGGAACTCTGTTGAAAGGCCTGATTCTTTTCATCTAGTCACCATATCCAAAAGGTCACCAGAAGACACCTAGTGAGCTTCAAGCGAGCAATTATAAGAAGAATTCCAAACCTATTGACTTATATTCTTCTACAAGGATTCTCTTATTCTTTCAATTGGTGTTTAATAGAAATAGTTGAGCGGAAGCAATCGTAAACACTTGAATCAATTAAACAAAATAACCTCTCTCTTTTATTGAATTAAAAGGTCAAAATGACCTAGGGTTTTAAGCTTTCCCCCAAATTGTACATAACTCTTGAAAAAATCCTCTTACTCAAACCAACCTACCTCTAAAGCTAGCTAAGGTTATCCTTTTATAGGTGAAGGAGACCTAGCACATAATCAAAAACCCTAAAGCCGGACGCCACCTATCAATGTTTCCTACAACCATCTTACGGTCTAAAAGTTCACTTGAGCTTAAGTCTCCTCCTAATGCATTAAGTAGTAAGTATTAAGTAATAAGTTCCCTAATTTATTGCCAACTTCCTAGAACGCAAACTTTCAAGTTCAAACTCAATAATAAGTTGCAAAATCAAGTACGTTGACAATTGCTAGTTCCCTTTGATTTAGATTTTAATGTAGCGAAAGCGCAAAGCAAATTGAAAAGGGCTTGAAGCTTGTAGAATAGTATTTGATACAATCTGTACTGGAGGGCATGCTTTATTTTGCCTCAGTCTACACTTAATCTCTTGAACAGTATCTGCAAGAATTTTTTGTAGGCAGGTTCAGATATAAGGCTCATATGATAAAGTGGGATTTTTGTTGTAGTCCTTTTGATAAAGGGGGTTGGCTTTAAGGGATATCACAGTGTGTAATAAAGCCACCAACCTTAGTGATCCAGGAGGATCTATGCCCCTTTATTTTCTGACTCTGTATTTCGGCGCAGATTGGGCCAAAGGAATTATGGTTATCTTTTGGGCCTAGATCCATGTATTTAGCTTAAGCTTAATTTAGGTATTTTGCATAGCCAATATCTAATTTCAATTATGAGTAGGATTCTATTATGTTAACTTGGTGAAAACTGAGTTAACTTGCTTAGCCAAAAATCTATTTTGCATAGACTCTCAACTCAGTTTTCACCAAGTTAACTCAGCAAATCGATTGTTATGTTGGTTCTGGACTGATAGATCTACTTGCATTCCCTTCTTTCTACAGATTATGAGGAGGAATCTGTTAAAATATGTCCATGTGAGGGAGTTTGATCCAGAGGCAGAGTTTTGCGATCCATGTCGATCTTTCACTCTACCAAATGTTATTTGCAGGTAAAAGTCCATGGGATGTGTTAAAAATGGGTTTAATCATGCAAAGTATAATGTTGTTTAACGGTAGAAAAATAAATAAATTACTGTAAAAGTGCAAATGCTTTATATACTTTAGTTTTGGGGACCCTTAGTTTTGTGGTGGTACCGTGGTAGCAGTCCTGATATTTCTATCCATTTAAAAAAAATTGGATTTCCACGTTGCTCCCATTGATATCTAAGGTTTTCAACTTAAATTTCGATTTTGTCTTCACAAAACTCCCCAGTACTCTGGAAAAAAGGTCACCTAGTGCCTCTGAGATTTTCTTGTTTTAGCGACATCTTCATGATTATATTTCTGCATTACCCAGTGATTATTGCAAAAAATTTCTAATTCTGTGACAAAAAAACTGTCTTTGGGCTTACCTCCACGACAATTTACAGGATATAAGAAGAAAAAAAATCACCCATTGTAAAATCAAAATTAAACTTACACCATCAACAGACAATGGTAGTAAGTCCAAAGTTGAAAATTGGGAGATATTCTTAATTTTAAATTTAATATGAAGTATCATAGTCGAAGTATTCCAAAGATAATGTTATTTGCTAATCAAAACTTATTGTGCTGCAGCTACTGCAATGACTGCAGGGACCTAGATTTATGTCGTGACTCGGGATTACATGTTCAAGAATGGCATTGCTTGGTTCCCCAGTGTGGGCAACCTTATGATCGTGAGATGATGGAGAATGCTCTCCTTCAAATTGTCCGACAGAGAGAACGTCTTTACCATCTACAGGACCTTGTTTGCGTTAAATGCCACCAGATTAAAGCTGCCCATTTATCTGAACAGTGCACATGTGGTGGCTCATTCAGGTGCGAGGAAGAGGCATCCGAGTTCCAAAGTAAAATGCAGGTTTTCCTACACATAGCTATCCGTCAAAACTTCAAACTTTTGCAAGAGTGTACCTCGTGGATTCTAGAAGTCGTATAATCGTCCAAACCCTGAAAGCCGTTCACTTTCATATAGTAATGTACTTTAGTCACAAAGCCAAGCATGAATCCTAAGCAGAGGGGAAGCCTTCATCTCTGATTGAAGTAACCTGCGGATTTATATGGAGCAGAATTGTTATAGTTCAAATCAATCATTGTAGCGGCATTGACGAAGTCTGACAGAAAAAATGTGGTGGAATTCTTAAAATCAAGCAAGTATTCACAGGGAGTCTGCATCAAATAGAATGGATTTCAATCATGAGCTACGTCTTTTTCCGTATCTCATCTCATTTTACATCAGATACATTCTCATTCCATTCAACAGAGCCCTCTCTCTTATATGTATACCACACATCTCAGATCTGACTTGTATCCTTGACAATAATCTGAACTGAGCTATTATGGCAAGGAAGTAGCTTAATTTAGCATTATAATAACTTGGGGGTGGAGCAACAGTTGTCACCCCGGTTACAGCAAAGAGGCTTGCTCTACAGCAAAAATTTGAGCAAAAGTATGCACAAGTTCTTCACTGAAACGGCCAGATTTGTTCTTAAATATTGGGGGTGGAGCAACAGTTGTGTCACCCCGGTTACATTTTCCAATATATTACATTGTAATTTTATCTCTGTAGCATAGTATGAAATTATGAATATGGAAAGAAAGAAAAAACTTTGTAAAGGTCTATTCAATAACAATGAAATTGTTTCACGTAAAGACCTTGGTTATGTATCTGATCCATTGATAATTAGAATCTCTATGGAACTTCAATTTTGCATTGCAGGCGTTGCCTTTCAAGTTTCAGGTGTTCTTTAAGGTGATCCATGTGTTCCCAGGTTTACCTGTCTCCTTCGACCAACATTATAGGTACTTTGCAGTGTATTGCCAATGCCAAAAGGTAAGTCTGATAAATTACAATCTCGGGTCACTTCCATTAGCATTATAATAACTTTTAGATGAGCCTTCAGAGTTGCTCACACTCGCGATCACTCTGTTTAATTCTCAAGCTCTACGAATCACTCCTTCTCACGCTATACACTCCTCTTCAACGACGACATCATAAGATTTTTTCTGTAGCAGGGAAATCGATCTTGTGTATGATCGAGGAGTTCGCAAAATTTGGTACCTCAAATAAAATCTCCACACCAGTGGATGAATTACGCTTCACCTTAGGGAAACCTCAAAGCCGGACATCACATTGGCAACCGAAACAGCTAAAAATATTATATGGGAGTAGGTTGTTAAAGCAGGTCCCCGGAGCATGTGATCATGAATCAGTTATCCAAGTTAGTTCCTTTTTTCTCTCTCCAAGTAGTTGGAGAATGAGACCTCTTAGAGCATCTCTTAAAGTGCCTCAGTACCTTGGAATCCAAGGTGCCACCTAGGATTTTCGTCATCCAACATTGCCTCACTGACTTAGATTTTACCCTCCAAAAACAAGGTTGAGTCTTAGAATCCAAGACTCAGCCATGGTTTTTAAAGTCGCGATTGGGCGCTTGCTTTGTTTTTAAACATGTGCCTAAGGTTTGGGCGTTTAATTGTTTTTTTTAACAAAAATTCAAATAAGGCGCCTAAGACATGGGGGCCCAATTTTTTTTAAAATTCAAAACGGGTGCGTAAGGCTTTGGGCGCCCAATTTGGACTTAAGATTTTTTTTTTTTTTTTTTCAAAAATGGTAAAACTGGGCGCTTGTTAAAAAATCCAATTCAGGTACTGTTGGAATAAATAGAGCCTGACTTGAATTTGTCTTTTTTTAGTGAGGCACTTTAGGAGATGCTCTTAGTCTTTACTGAATCCCCAAATCTTATCACAGAATCAACTTAAAACCCTAATTTGAGTAAAATCCCAATCTCTTAAAATTACCAAAACCACACTCCTTCTGGAAAGAATTTATGCTCTCCAACCACACTAACATGCGTCCATTTCATCATTCACCCACCACCACCTCAATCAACGTCACCTACTCAAGAACCCCATTAAAAAGCTTGAAAAACCCTACAAAGGGTCGAAACAAAGTCTCTTTGAACTTAACCTTTACTTGCAAATGTACATAAACAATAGCCGAATGAGCGAAACCCAGAACTTGTTTGGTCAAAGTTGTGTGATAAGTTTAGTATCATGGACTCTAACAAGTCATATTCAACAAGTGGGGGTATGTGTTTACACTTGGTGATGGAGCTGTCTTGGAAATCCTCAAAGCAAACATGCATAGTCTGATCAACTATGAAATTGGAATTTGTTGCTCTGGATTTAGCACGGGATGAAGCTGATTGGCTTTGCCAATTCTTAGAAGATATTCTTATGTAGCCAAAGCCTGTACCTGCCTTATGTATCAATTGTGATAATCAAGCAGCTATTGCAAGGGCTAAAAACAATATCTATATAACAGTAATTCACGACACATACATCGTAGACATAATACAATGAAGAAATTACTTGCTAGTGGAGTAATATCTATTGACTTTGTGAAGTCAAGTGACAATCTAGCGGATCCATTTACAAAAGGATTGCTGAAAGGGCAAATAATTTATACATTGAAGGGTGTCTTAAAGCCTATAACTACGAGTTAACTGGTTATGAGTTACTCAACATGAACACTGAGGAGATGATACTCCCGCTATTATTCTATGATGTAATCATTGTAACCTGTAGTGATTTTTAGGGTAAGCTAAACTTTTAATAGATTTTGTGATTTGATTTTACAAGTGGGGTATTGCAAGATACTCTTAATAGAATGTCATCTATATAAGTGAGAAGTGGGGCCGCTTCCATGAGAATTTTATAGGGTTGAATTCTCTAATAGTACTCATGAATCCAGGATTTGTTCAAGGCCGAATTGAACATAACTGAGAACCGATTACGTTTGGAGATGTACTTTGTAAATATTATGAAACTATTCTCAAATTGTTCCAACGATCTAGTGGGAAAGTTGACCCAACATCTGTGAGTTACATACTTAGTTCCTGTGCAGACCATATCCTTTTAAATGCGGGAACACAAGTACACGCCTATGTTACCAAGAGAGAACTTATCTCGGACCCAATTGCCACAAATTCTCTCGTCAAGATGTATTCTGAAAGTGGCTCTATTATGCAGTCACAGTTTTCAAGTACAATCCTGAAAAGAACTCTGACTCTTAGACTTCGATAATTTTAGCAAATGTAAATCATGGAAACCCATTTGAAGCCATTGAACTGTTTACCCAGATACGCTCAAATTACAAATCTCCTGATTCAAGCACAATTACTTCCATCTTGAAGGCATGTGCTAAAACAGGCCTTGTAAATGAAGCATTTCGTTTTTTTCGTCTCAATGAAAAAGCTTTACAAGATCAAACTATCAATTGAACATTTTTCTTGCATGGTTGAAGTTCTGGGTCGTGCAGGATTTTTTGAAGTTGCATGAGAGTTTATCAATGCTGTCATCCCATTCAAACCAGTTTCCCTTATTTGGAGGACTCTTCTATCAGCTTGCCGTATACATGGTAACACAAGAGTTGCAAAGTACGCAGCAGAGATGTTTTTAGAACTTGAACCAAGTGACTTCCCTGCAAATCTACTATTAGAAGAGGTTCTTCTCACTGAAGGAAATTGGAATTACACAGCAAAATTGAAAACCAATAACAAATCGATGAGGAAAAGTTCTAGTTGGATTGAAATAAGAAACAAAATCTACGAGTTTATATTGGACCAAGTTCTGACCAAAGAAATATGTATTAAGTTAGTGAAGATGGAACGAAATATGGAGGACTTGGGTTATGTTGCTGATAGAAACCACATGTTGCATGATGCAGAAGAGGAAGACTATGAAGGAAATGAAAGCATTGGCTTTCGGACTTCTTTACTTACCCAATGGAGCACCTATAAGAGTAATCAAGAGTGCAAATCTGCAGAGATTGTCACTTGGCTTTCAAGTTCATGTCGACTTTCATAACATGAGACTTGGTTGTCAAGGACCCATGCACCTTCCACCACTTCATAGATGGGAAGTGCAGCTGCAGAGATACATGGTAGGGTGTTACTATGTATACATTGCTTTTTTTTGCAATACCATAATTGAGATGGGATTGCTCTGTATCATTCAGAAGTTCATAAAAAATCATTGCGATAATTACTTAATTTCAAATATAGATCATTTTGGTATTGTATATATGTACCAATTCAGAGGTGTTACGGTAGTAGCCTTTTATGATCTTTACTAGGATCCTAACCCATTTATATTTTTGTGGAAAACTCATAATTGTTTCATTTTATAATCTTTGAAAACCCATTCTACGTAATTTCAGGAAATAGAAATCTATGGTTAAAATCATGTGGTAATAAGTTCATAAGAACTAGCTTAGCTAAGAGTGGGTCTTAAAGATGAGTACCACAAGATTTCATTTCCCAATATCACTCCTTGAACATAGGAGGGACCTTATCAAACTTACTAACAGTTCTGTTTTCTTGTTACAGTATTTAAGTAGTTGAGATATGTTGCAGTCTGCATTTAGATACACTTTATCTTTTTCCTTGTATTTAAACAACAAAAAACTCCCACTTCTCTTTTAGGGTTAGAGAGAAACTCAATTTCCAGAGGAAAACTCAACAATGCTTTCACCAAAGCATATACTCTTCTTCCTTTGTAATCTTTTGGTTGCAGTCATCTTCAGCGATGGGTCCAATGAGATTGTCAGACAGGTAAAATCAAATCTTTGTTCTTTTTTATGTTACGTCAACCTGATAATATGTCATGTTCCATTTGTTTGGCTTAATGAGAGTTGATTATTGATGTATTGTTGTGTGATGAGTTTTAGCCATACATTGTCTACATGGGAGGAGTACCAAAGGTAGCACGAACTGCAGCTGTTGATCATCACAACAGACTCCTTGGAATGGCCATTGGAAAGTAAATACATCCTCGAATCTCTTACTTTTATTTACTATATGTTTGAGTTCATAACTTTGCAATTTTTGGTACAGTGAGGGAGTTGCTAAACAATCACTAATACATAGCTATGGTAAAAGCTTCAATGCTTTTGCTGCAAGACTCCTTCCTCATGAGGCAAACCTACTCAAGAGTGAGAAATTTTACTTTTTTTACTTTTCATGAAGCGTGGGAGTAAATATTTTTGAAATGTAACTATGGAAATTTTAAAATAATGCAGATATGGAGGGTGTGGTGTCTGTGTTTCCAAGCATGAAAAAGAAGCTTCACACATCAAGGTCATGGGATTTTCTAGGCATGCCCGCACTCGGAAAGCGAAACCATAAGGTTCAGAGCAATATGATCGTTGGTTTGTTAGATACAGGTAAACACACCCCTTAAAAAGCTAAAAATATTTCAGAAGGAAATCTACTTCAGTACTTTTTATAAATGGTACTTTCTCTATGTTCCCACTTGTTTAATAGCAGACACCGTTACAGAAAAAGGGTTCCTGCTATAAAACATTCAGGATTGTAAAACCTCTTTCCAAGGGGCAACAAAATATGAAGTTCTAAAGCATTTCTTTGATCAAGTGTGTTTTTTTGGTTTGCTTTCTTTAGGAATTTACACTGGTTCCCCAAGCTTCAACGACAAAGGATATGGGCCTCCTCCACCGAAATGGAGGGGGACATGCGCAAAAGGCATCAATTTCACCGGCTGCAACAAGTACTACTGCCAAACTCTTTGTTGTTATTTAACCATTTTGCAGTTTCAATAAAGCGAATATATTGTTTTAGCCAATTAGATGCTATATAATGCTCATCTTGGTGATTTGTAGCAAAGTCATAGGTGCAAGGTACTACAGGCTCGAAGCTCACTACTCTTATGATGTTATGACCCCGGCAGACATTGAAGGACATGGTACCCACACGGCATCAACTGCCGCAGGGATTCCTGTCGAGGAAGCGAATTTTTACAATTTAGCTAAAGGGACCGCTCGTGGAGGTGTGCCGTCTGCAAGAATAGCTATGTACAAAGTATGTTGGATAGATGGGTGCCATGACATGGATATTTTAGCTGCATTCGATGATGCGATTGATGATGGGGTCGATGTAATTTCTGTATCAGTTGGAGGAGGTGCTAATGATTATTTCAATGACCCGATTGCCATTGGGGCCTTCCATGCAACTAGTAGGAGGATTCTTACATCGTGCTCAGGAGGTAATGATGGGCCAGACTTAATGACAGTTACGAACGTTGCACCGTGGATTTTTACGGTGGCTGCTTCTGCCATGGATAGAGAATTCAAAACGGAAATCGTTTTGGGGAACGGAAAGAAGGCCAAAGTCAGTGTCTTTCTCTCAATCTCTCAATGTACATTGCAGATTGATTTTTTTTTTCTGGTGTTGTTACAAAAATTTGCAATCTTTTTTCTTGTGATCAGGGAGTCTCGGTTAACTCATTTTCTCCGAAGAACGGGACATACCCCTTAATTAGTGGTGCTAAGGCCGCCAATTCGTCGGGATTAATTGATTATTACGGATATGCGAGGTAAGTTAAATGTTCTTTTGGTTTTAAGAATATAAGTGTTAGGCGCATATCTAACTATTCATTTCGATTAATAAATCGAGTTGAGGCTCTGGAGTCTGGAGGAGTTCTGAGGTGCTGGACCTATGCTAGAAATAACATTAACGCTTTTTAATTTATTTATATTTTTTGTTATTCAAATAATAGGGCTTGCGACTATGGGACTTTAGACATGAACAAGGTGAAAGGCAAAATTGTATAT
The DNA here is from genome assembly GCA_014058105.1 of Kingdonia uniflora. NCBI lineage: Eukaryota > Viridiplantae > Streptophyta > Magnoliopsida > Ranunculales > Circaeasteraceae > Kingdonia > Kingdonia uniflora. The sequence continues at coordinate 8,332,052 of JACGCM010000816.1, read as the reverse complement.
TGTGTTCCCGGAGAAGGAGGTCAGGATACCACATTGAAAGAATTGGGTGGCGCAGGTACCATCATTCAAACGCCTGATGAAGAACTTGACGTTGCATTTACCTTTATCATCCCAACCGCCACTGTCAATATCAAAGTTGGCGACATGATTGAACGCTACATCAACTCTACCAAAAATCCTCAAGCAATAATTATGAAGTCAAACGCAGAGAAGACAATTGCGCCGTTTGTTGCATCCTTCTCATCTAGAGGACCAAATGGTATTAGTTTCAATATACTCAAGCCTGATATTAGTGCCCCTGGGGTGGACATACTAGCAGCTTGGACTCCGTTGACATCAGTAGCGGGAACAATAGATGATAATCGGTTCACAGTATTCAATATTATATCGGGAACGTCGATGGCTTGTCCGCATGTAGCTGCTGCCGCTGCTTATGTTAAATCCTATCATCCAGATTGGTCTCCCGCTGCAATCAAGTCTGCACTAATGACCACTGGTAAGACTTAATATGACTACAACATTTTCTGTCGTATAAATCTCTAACGGTGTTTTCTCTCTCTCTTTGATTTAGCATCTGAAATGAAAGCGAAACTAGACGATACGGAGTTTGGGTATGGTTCAGGCCAAATCAATCCGCGGAAAGCAGTACGACCAGGTTTAGTTTACGACCTATCAAAGAGTTCGTATATTCGTTTCTTGTGTAAAGAAGGCTACAACGGTACCATCCTCGGCCTAATAGTAGGTGGAAGTCACGCAAATTGCTCCAGCTTTCCACGGGCACTAGGGTCTGATGGCCTCAACTACCCTACAATGCAATTCCAAATAGCAAGCCCCAATGAACCTGTATCAGCCGTATTCATACGAACGGTAACAAATGTAGGATACGGTAAGTCCGTGTACAAAGCAACTGTAAAATCAGCCAAGGGTCTTAAGATAACTGTAACCCCGAATACTTTGATATTTAATCGGCCACATCAGAAGAAATCTTTCAAGGTTGTTGTTAAGGGTAACTTGCAGGCTGATTCTGCGATCTCATCTTCGGTGCTGCAATGGAGCGATTCAAAGCACATAGTGAGAAGCCCTATCATGATATATTACTCGTTACCGATGGAATAGGTCATTATTTATTTATTGTTTCCTTTCCCGTAATTGATAAGCTAAGGCATGATAATAAGCTAATTAGGTTAGTTTTGCTCAGCATTTTTTTCATTGTAGTTAAATAAAAAGCATCTAATATCAATGTCTATTTTAAAAAAAATCATAGTATCGTCTATTTCGGGAATATTGATTCTGATCATATAAAGATAATTCTTAGGCAGCATTGCGAATGTTGTTAACAATCAGAATAAGCAATCAAAGTAAGTGTTCAGATTCAGCAAAAACACACAAGCAAATAGCCTTTTAGTCCTCAGCAAACTATTGACGCGAAAGATTCATTTCAGTCCTCACCACCATGAATAGCCCTATGAAAAAGTATCCTTAACTTCGATAATAGTAACCTTCAGAAGGAAGGTATGCATCGAGTCATTTCTCCACGAGTTTTCACTATTTGATACATATTGACTCATAATGCATACCTTAACAAGAACACGACATGCATGGCACACCTTGTATTATTTGCCAATGAGATAGCAACCAACCCATAAATGATACAAAATTTCATACCAATTCATGTCCCTGTGTCGATATTCAGTAAGCCAAACTGATAAAATCTTATAATTTTAGCTAGATAGATTCTATAAACATGTAACGCCGAACAAATGACAACATATATAGTGTATCTTCTTACTGGACATTCTCTTTGTAGGAGTACTCCTAAAATGTTATACCTGATATGAGACTATAAACCCCTCTCATGTGTGGCGGCATGTGGCTGTTGTAAATAGAATCTCTAGAAAGTAATAAAGCATTGTAAAAAGTTTTGTTAATTTATGTAAAAGTTTATGTTAGTCTTCAGAGAAAGTACGCTTCGTCTCCAACTTTAATTTTCCTTTAAGTTGTAAGCTAATTACTTAGTAGGAAAATGAATCCTATACACCCGAATTGGAATTTAAAGCATTGTAATCTTTTCGATAAGTTAATAAAAACTAGTTTACATTAAATTTTGTATGTTGCCTTGATATTATGTGATAAAAGACTATTAAAAGAAAACGAATAATATAATTAGGCTTACCTACTTGAGGCAGTGCGCGGCACCAGGATGTTAGGTTATTATATCAAAGTAGAGCAAGTAAATCACAATAGAGAGTAGAGACAAAGTTAGTGGGAGAGAAAGAGAATGCCCAAATCTTTCTCGAATCAATTTTTATTACTTTTAAATTAATTATTTAATATTCTTCCCTCACTTTCAAATTTAATATTCTTCCCTCACTTTCAACTCCTACACCTCTCTCTCTCTCTCTCCAAAAAAATCATTCTTGGATTGAAGTAGGAACTGTTAGATGGCTCTGAATCAACAACTAAACGCACACGTGAGATTTATGTATGATCAGGTAAGCATTTCTTCGTAAACTAGTTGATCATGAAGTGTTTGATGAAATGTCCAACAGACGAAACTAGAGTTATTTTGATTGATTTCCAAAATGGGGTTTTGAGATCTAGAGAGATTGAGAGAGGGGTTAGTGGGTTTGGTTTTTTGATGTCTGGGGTTGTGTGGTTTTGATTGTGGTTGCAGGGGTTGTTGGAGGAGCTACAATTTGACCAGCTTCAACAGCTTAAAGATGCAAACAATCCTGACTTCATTGTGGATGTAATCACGTTGTTCTGTGAAGATACGGATAGGATTTTAGGAGAGCTCGACAAATACAAGTACTTGTTATTATTACCCTTTCATTTTGAGTTTTTATTTTTTTATTTTTTATTATATGTAAAGATTTGTGTTTAGGAGTTTGGGGTAATTTGATAAGTTATTTTGTTTGGTTTGGTTGATGTATTTGTAGGGGGGCACCTGTTTTGGATTGTTACAAGGTTGGTGCTTATGTTCACCAATTAAAAGGAAGTAGCTCAAGGTGATTATCTATTTGTTTACGTAAACTTTTCCTCCATTAAGTGGCTAAAGTTGCGATATTTTGTGCGTTGAAGTAGTTAAGCTAGAGATTATCGGAATGGGTTCACTTACATTTTGTTGGTTGAGTTTAGTTGTCCGATTTTATGAGGTTCGTCCTGGATGCCAAACTTTAGTAAATATGTTGTTCAAATGATTTGGGTAGCTCTATATTAGTCCTAGTTTATGATGTGACAATACTCATGTATTGCTAACACATTTTTAAACGTGTAGACCAGTAGGATCAGGGGCGGATTTTGTGTGGGGGGGGGGCTAGGGCTTGCCCGACACCCTTTTCTTTTTTCAAATTTCCTTCTTCAAAAAAAAAAAAAGTAACAGCCACTCCAAGCTCATCCAAGCCCAATTGAGTTGAAGCCTAGCTCCACAAAGTAATACCTCTTCATCAAGCCCGACTCTTTGGCCTTCTCTTCTCTCCTCTCTCTTATTCAAATAAACACCTTCTGTCTCCTGATAATCCTCATCACTCTCTTCATCAAAAACAAACATTCGACCATTTTCAAAAGTTATTTCATCTCAGCTGAAGAAGAAACGGTTTATTCAACCCTTGATAGCTCCCAGATGTTCCCATTTCAGAACATCGTCGTGGACGACTACGACGCAACCAACAATAGGAGGTAAACTACTCCAAATTTGATCTTATAATGTTGTCATTTGCCAAAATAGTTGATTTATGATGTTAATTGCAAGCATAGCATTCGAAATTCCATGAATTTGGGGGTTACATTTTATCCATGAATTTCGAAATACCCCTTAATTTTTTTTTCGGGGGCTCCGCCCCTGAGTAGGATGCTCATCCTTTTCTATTCCACAAGATTTAGTCTGAAGATTTTTCCTAATTGCATATCTAAAATCTGCTTTTGTAACTATCATTTATTGCTTAGGATTTTGTACTGTAGCTTATTGCATGTTTTCATTATCAAAATAGTTACAAATCTGAATTAATTTTCATAATTGATATTGCAGTGTCGGTGCGCAGCGTGTGACCCTTGCCTGTGTTAATTTCCGTCAAGCTTTTGAGGAGAATGACATGGACAGGTACGAACGGATTTCTGTCGTGCATTACCTTTTTTATATTTTATCGCAGATAGTTCCACATATAAGTATGTTATTTCTTTGGGTTTCTTGAGTTGTGTGATGAAGCCTTTTGGTTGAGATTGGTTATTTGTACTAGGTAGGCAGATAATTGTATGAGATCCATACTTTTATTGGAATACTGGATGTTGATTTTTATGATTTGTATTGTTTATTTATCATATGTTATTTCTCTGTAAACTTATATTTTGAAATATTGCTTCAAAGCAATATATATTGTATTTCACTGTTTTACCCTTCATGATGGAGATAATGGGTTTTTTCCATATTCTGTCTATATAAAATGCTATAATTTCTATAAGAAATCTTCTTTTTCTTTGTAAATCGACTTCTGAAACTTAATTTTGACTTCCTATAAGAAAGATTCTTTTCTTTGTGAATCAAAATCAACCCTTTGAGCCACCACTACTGTATAGTATGCTTGTCAATAACTATTTGGTTAAAGTAGACTTTTCCATTTTCAAAATTCTAAATATGTTTACTTGCTCAGCCAATTGAACTTTATGCGCTTACATGTGCATGCGTATTTTGTCTTTTTTGTAACATGGTCCATTGCAGTTATTTTCCTTGATTTTCCTTTCCTGTTGTGAAACTCATTTTATCAATACATTCTCATTGTTCCAACCGGAAATTTGGTTCCATTGGTGTTGTTTTCCTTTAGGTGCAGGCAGGCAGTGAACATGATCAGCGAGGAATACTCAAAAATAAGAAAGGAATTCGAAAAAATGGTTCAGGTAACCCAAAATGTGCACTTTTTGTCTTTTTATACTTTCAGTCAGTGGTTTACATCTGATAAATTTTAGAAGATAAAGAGAAAGGAGAGAAAACTGAAGAACTCAAAAGACTACATTAGATTGAATTGGGTACGTTACAATCTAAGCAACTTGACTACTTATAGGGTACAATAGAAAAGGAAAATACTATACTACCATTAGCATTATACTAATACTAAATCTATCTCTAACACCCTCTGTCAAACTCTAGATGATATAACAAGTAACATCGAGAGTTTGCAAATAGAAAACAGAAGCACTAAACCATATTCGAAGTTCAATTCCGAAGTAATGCTAGAACTTGGATGCGAAGAAAATGTTATCCACTAATGCCCACCAGAACAGAACCAAAGCCCAAAAATATTCGGATATTACCAATAGGAAGATGCAGCAAAACTACACAGAAGCCAAAAATTAAATGTTGTATCAATCACCAAACCAAATGCTACCAAACCAAATCGGAACAACTTAGAGCGAATTAACCACCAAATCCTAATCAGATGCTACCTAATTACCAAATGTTAATCAGATGAGAACTATCCGCTAAATGCTAATCAGATACGATCTAATTGCCAAATACTAATCAGATGCAAACTAACCCCTAGATGCTAATCAGATGCGAACTATCCGCTATAAGCTAAACAGATGCGTATTAACGCCAGATCCTAAAAAGATGCGTACTAACGCCAGATCTTAAACAGATGCAAACTAATGCCAAATAATAACTTAATGCGAACTCTAACTACCAACTACTAACCAAATGCGAACTAAACACCACCAAATATTAACCAGAAGAGTACTAACCGCCGAGCGCATCAGTAATATCTTTAATTCCTAACTTACTTGAAATATCCATATCACAAGTAACCCAACTCGGTTTGCGGCCTTCGCCAATTTCATCAACCACTATCAAAACTTTGAGACCCCAATTACAAGCTTAACATCAGATTCAAATCACAATCAAAGAACTTAAGATTTCAAACTGTCACGCCCCCAAAATTGGCTTCTTAATAAACTATTAAGAACGCGAATTCTGAGGTGTAACGTCGGGCATCCTAAAGATGAACCCCCAAAAGACGTACTACAATTTAAAACAAATCGTAAATACATCTACAACACTAAGAAACTACGCAGCGGAAGAAAATCTAAAAGAGATAGAAATGATAAATAATACCACAAGGATAACAAGAACTCCAAAAGATGCAAGTCCAGCTTGCTCCAACTACTAGTATCGCTACCGCAACAATTCACCTGAAAAAATATATATGCGCAAGGCGTCAGCAAGCAACGTCCAACAAGTACAAATATCCAAGGTCATAAGACATGATAGACCAAGATAAACACAGGAAAAAGACATGAAGAATCTAACAGAATTATAGGAGAATATCAACCAAGCTACGAGTTCTAAGGAAGACGGTTTAAGTAAAACTAGAAATCCCAATACAATAACAACGATAGCCTAAACTTAGATCTAACTACTACGACCTAAGTGGTACGGTTAATGAGGAAAGATAATTTGGAAGTCACGTACACAGGGTCACTTTTAATTCAGTGGGACCACACTCTCGCACCTGATCAGGGTGTTCAAGAAGTTTCAACCTACAGGTCTAAAGCCTGATTTATTTTTAACTTTTAGGGATCTGCCCACGGGATGCTCGCGAAGCATACAGCCGAGAAGTAACTGAGGTATAATTTAGGGACTTGCAACCCGGGACACTGATAAACAGTCACCGCATATTTTGTTTAGGGTCTCGAACCCAAGGACCGTAACAACATAGCCCTACTGTGTATATTAACTCGAAGATATCCTAACAGAATGGAAAGGAAGAAGTTTGAATCTTATAAGAATTAAATGATCTGTCTGCCCCTGCCTAATCAGCATCTGGGACTATATCCAAAGATCTACCGCTTTTACGACCAGATGATCTATCTACCCTCACTTTAATAACAAGTGGGGACTCTATCAAATGAAGTTCAACTCCAACATCCAATGCTATCTGTCGTAACATGCCCAATAAGTGCGACTATATCAAAAGGAAACCCTAAGCGTCAAAGCGAATCTAAGTCGCGTACTACTGAATCATGGAAAATCCATTCTCTTAAATGTTTGTCACAAAAGACAAACCAAGGGATTACCTAAGTTGCTCTAAACTAAAAGACTCACCCAAATGTTAGAAAGGATCTACGGTATCACTTAAACAACTCAAACTTAGAATACTAATCTAATGAAGAATGATGCCATCACTACGCTACAGTGTCCAACGTAGACTCGTTGATACTTATACTAACATAATGTCTAACAACTATTATTAGACCCCCTCGTATAACCATTTACTATAGGAAGAAGATTAATGGTGCCCAACCACACTAAACCAACCAAATGAAATAACCCGCAAACAACTCTGCCCACAAAGACTATGCACCATCAATATCCTTAAGAAACTAACATGAAACTTAATAGTCCAACCATACTAAGATGTCCAACAATCACCATAATTACCCACCTTAACTACCAAGGTTTCTTAATGATATTCCACCTGTATAATCTCAAAACTCAAATCTAGGCATAACTAAACATGTTATACATTCTGACCATAAGTTCACTACTGACAGTTTATGAGTCTATAAATCACTACATGTATACTTATTAATGAATCAAGGTCAAGAGGAAGATATTAAAGTCCTGGGTAAAAATCATCATCGCCTATAAACTAAATAAACCATCTGGAAAATACATCATTGTGCAAACGCCAAAATGCGGACTATACTATATCCATAGAAGTATAAGGATTGCTATAAAAACCATGTCAACACCATCAACTCCTCGATTCAAGGCAACTTCCCACATAACAAAAGATATATGATCTATGTCTGTCTTAACTAACTAGTCCTTAATGTACAACTGAAGGTAAACATGCTAGAAGGCTACAACATAGAATCTGGTCCAGTATACAAACTAAATCCAACCATATACTAAATTTATAAGAGTGTACATGATATTCACAAAGGACGGGAAGCTCTAGATTATATATACAATGATACGAAACTAGAAAGCATGCTCAAGATCTATCATTTACTTAGTTTAATCATGAAATAACCATGGATAAAGCACTTGCCTTAACAAACTGCAGAAGGAAGGAAGAGGATGAGTAGAACACCATAATGAATCCACAAAACTGACTGTTGTGGCTGCTGTATGAAAAGGACAATCAAACACCCAAGATTCCAAGTATGTATCACTCTTGGCATAGCCTAACAAGTACCAATTCCTCATGAGATATCTGAGTAATCATTTTCTGTATTTACACGAATAAGGCGCCTTCTCAGATTTCTCTATAGGTCTTCCGAACATAAAAATTGGGGTAAACAAATGTAATGGAGGAACAATTCATATCTTGGTTACAAGGAGGGTTGTGTTACTGGAACAATTGGAGAGATTGGGGTTTAAAACGTTAAGGGAATTTCAGGGATGGTGTAGCCATAGTTTAGGAGCAAAGAGATGGAGAATTATTTCTCCTATGAGGAGTTTCCAAAGCCAAGAGATTGAGGAAGAAAAGGGGTTGAAGAAGAGAATAAGGAGGAGGTGGGTACCAATAGTTAGGAGCAAATCGGGTGATAAAATAGTTTATACTGATCAAATTTCGAAGAGAAGTAAGGGTTTGGAGGAGTCACAGGAGAATAAGGAGAGGAGATATAGAACAGTTAGGACTCTCTACGTTTGGGATTTGAAATTGAAACAAAGCGGTGAGATAAAGTATAACAGGATGTAACTTAGTAAAGAAGCATCGCCCTAAAGCAAAGACGTAACGGTGAAAAGTTCGGGTCGCTACACAAACGAAAACCATAACACTACAAATTGATTAGTTCCAATCAATTAAAATCAAACAACCAAACCAGATTTCTACTTAAACAGTAACACAAACACCAATTCAGGTCTGAAATAAGATAACAATCACTATCCAATACAATAACTTAAAGATAACTTGCAAAATCTAATTGACTACATCAACGGTTGATTCCAAGTTAAAATTACAGGAACCAAAAGCAAAATTAAGACCCAAATCAGTTGCAAGCTTCATCAATCAGATCCAAATCAGAGTATTATCTTGAATGCAGAGAGAAATCAGACACAAATCAAAATTGCACCCAAATAAAAAAAGAAACCGATGAAACCCCTACATTGATTTCAAGCTTTGGTTTCAAACATAGAAGCCATGTAGGTGCAGATGCAAATATAGAGAGAGATTCGAACTAGCTCTGATACCGTGATAGATCTTAGAAGATAAAGAGAAAGGAGAGAAAATTGAAGAACCCAAAAGACTACATTGGATTGAATTGGGTAGGTTACAATCTAAGCAACTTGACTACTTATAGGCTACAAAAGAAAAGGAAAATACTATACTACCCTTAACATTATACTAATACTAAATCTATCTCTAACAACATCTAAATAGTATCATATATTTTTATTCTTCTCTTATATTTATAAGAGATAATTTATGCCCCTTTATATGATTTGAGTTAGTAAATGTAGGGTACCTTTTGATTCATTCAAAGTGCAAATTGGAGTCAGTAATGTGGTAGGGTGTCGGGAAGCATGCCAGCCCCACCACATGTCGAATATTTTTAGATTTTCTAATGTGGTTAAGATCTTCAGTTTTTTTCTGGTGGATAATCGAATTCTTTCTCTATGAACTATAACCTTTTGAATTGGTGTTGCCAGTTAGCAGTTTTAGTATTCAGTGTTGACAGTGTTTTATTATCTTGTTTTGTGACATTTCTTTGTGGCCCGTGTAAACATTAGATAGAGAGAGACAGAGAGACAGATAGGTCCCTAAGATTGTTTGCGGGAGCTCTCTTACAAATAACAACTTTCTGCATATCCTAAAATGGGTGTTGAAGAATTCATGTGAAGTTCAGTATTCATAACATCGCATTAAACCTAGTTTTAGTGCGTTCGTCTGTGAGTAGGAACATTTCATTTTCTTGATGTAAAGACGACGTCGAGTAGGCTTTAAGGGAGTTAAACTGTAGTCCAGATACTCCCAAAATGATTGTTGGTGGGGAAAGGCTAACAACGGGACATTCAAGGATATATAGAGAAGATGTGCTATTCTAGGAAATTACAGCTAGGTCTCAACAATGAATTTGAGTTTATTGTATTCAAATTCCTAGCAAAAAAAAGCAATTGCATCTCTCAATAAGATTTATCTTCTCGTTCAGAATGAAGATGGAAGAATGTATACTAAAACAGAGAACCGAAAAGCATCCCTAGTTTCTTCCTTTGCGAACCAATAAAGTAATAGAGATACTTGAAGCAATTTTCAGGCCTAATTAGGGAAACCTGAACAGTATCGAGTAAAACTGTCCTGAAGTGCACCAATTATGGTTGACCTCACACTAAAAAATAGATCTTTTTTTTTCTTTCTTCATTTCAGATGATGTCTGTTTTCATTTCTTCAACTCGAAATGTTTCTTTCCTGAGTAGTAGAGTAGTCACAAAGTGGTAGTGAAGTCCACAACAACAATGATTTGTATTCATTATCGATATTGACCAATCCCCAAATCACAAACGATCTTGTTGAATGAGTAAATGTGTTCCATCACATCTATTTCATCAACTTCATTTAGTATATTTGCTCCTTCATGAAAAATATATTGGTGTGTGATTTACCCATGTAGAGTGTCTCTAACTTCTTCCAAAGAGTCGTAATAACTTCATAGGAGAGGCATAGATAAATTCTCATTAATGATTTTTTTTACAATTCAATCTACTCAGCATTCCTAAGTATAAGTTGTGACTCCTTGGCCAACAAGTATTTTCATAATCCTGTTTGAGTTGACATATTCTTTACTCTTTTTTTGCAAAAGGTTAAAATTGTTCTTCCCATCGAACCTTTCTACATCGAACTTAATCAAATTTCTCCTGTTGCCAAAGATAACCTTAAGTTCTGATGCAAATTGTAGGCTTGGAAGTCTATGATTATTACTTATAAATGGTCCTATTATTTATGTAGGAAAGTATACAGCAAAACAAAAAAATTAAACAAAGAAGACAATCAATCACAATTACAACACTTAATTTTATCACAACCACCCATTCCAGTCCTTGCCTATTAACACTTTAAGCTGACGTTTTCAGCTTGGATTCAGCATAAGGTGGTTGTAGTGTGATTCGTGAGGTAGGAAATAGGCGTTAGCTCGTTTAGTATTTTGAATATCTATGTACTCAACCGAATCTTAAAACCCATATAAAATACTTGAATTCCCTTAAAAGCTAATCCACATTCTGTCTATTTAGGGACAACTGTTATATTATTGATCAAATTGGGTTATATTATTGATCAATGATAAAGTGATATAAAGAGGTGGATTGCCTCTTGAAATGTAATACATAATCACTCTCTAATGTATGCAAGTCCTAGCTTTTCTAGAAACAAAGATGCTCTAACTGTTCTTTGTAGGGCATTTAAATTCCAATGTTGCCTGGTGATCTGTGCATTTCCATTCTTTGAGAGATCATCTGCAGAAAAATGTCCTTCTCTGTAGAGTCTGTAGTTATGCCCCAATGTCACCTGTAGCTCATTACATAATTCTATGATCTTTCTCCACACTCCCTTTTATTTAGGTGCCGCTGTAGTAGCTCTGTTAAACCAGTCAGCAATCACTTAAGAGTCTACCTCCGCCATGATATGAGTTCAGGAATGTTGCTTACAGTTCTACAAACCCACCAGTAAACCAAATAATTCAGCTACTATACTGTTACCAGGACCTAATGCAATTGAGAAACCAAATATAAATCTCCCCTGTGTGATCGCTCACCACCTCACCAGCTACACATACAGGGGCGAATTTCGGGATAAATTCTATTGGGGGGGGGGGGGGGGGGGGGGGGGGGGGAAGTATTGAGAGTTCAAGGATTTTTTTCTGTGTTCATGTTCTGAGTTGTATTTTTGGCTACAAGGCAAAACATAATGTGAAGATATGTGGGGAAATTTTGGGGCACGGTAAGTTGTATACTAAGTTCTATAAACAATATGAATTGTATATAAAGAGTACTCATACAAAAAATAAATCAAATATTGTTTAAGTTGGGGCTTGAACCCACCACCTTGTGGGTAGGGTAGAAAAAACATCTTTACCACTGCGAAAAAAGCATCTTTACCACTGCAGCAGAGTAAGGTTAGCTATTGTTATGAAGAGGGTAAATTATACACTAATATTTTATCCCAATGTAAGAATAAAAATCTTACTATTACGTATAACTATTTTGGGAGACAAATGTGACCCCGGGCCAGCCCACTCTTAGATCCGCCCCTGTCCACATAGTCCATCCTTAGATGAGCCATCAGTATTCAATTTATATGTGCCAAATGGTGGTTTAATCCATTTCACGATAACCATCTTTCTGTGCTTAACCATTAGCTTGTGTAGTAATAGACTTTACAGAGATATTTAATCAGTTGCATTCTCTGGTGCATCTCATTCTAACCAGTGTGTCATGTAACCATCTCCAGACTTTATCAATCACAATACTATGCATGATGTTTTGACTGTAACGCCTGTAAGAACACCTTGCTCTCCAAATCTCCCAAGTGATTAAGGCAGGCAAGAGACCTCTTACAAGTTTCTTTGTAGAAGAAGAGTGGGGAGGAGGAGACATGATGAGAGAAAGGGGAATTTTTTTTTTCACCCTACACAGACAGATGAGTGTAAAAATCGGTGTAGAGACAAAAATTCCAGTCCCAATACATAAACATCGTCCATCGAGTCTACATGCGGATCAAATTAGAGATTATTTCTTTTGGATATGATTTCTGAATCCTTTTTGCATGGCTTTGCGTACCCCGAATCAAGAAGCCACATTTGTTTATGTTAGCTTTTCCTGATCATCTAAATAAGAGCTTTATTATAGTGATAAGGCTAATATTTTGTTCTTGCTAGACATGTTATTGGATAGGATAATACTGCACCTTAAGATTTTGTTGCTGCAAGTTCCTCATAGTAGAAATGGTAATCAGGTGCTCATTTGCATGTTAATTTACTAGTTCTTGCTTTCATGTGCAGCTGGAGAATGCAATCCTCAAATATAGTACCAAACAGCAATGAATGATGAAAGAGCCCGTCATCTTCTGCGTCCTCCTTCAGTGTGTGTGTGCCAGTAAAAATTTCGGATAATCTGGTTTATGGTTGTCTCTGGTCTTTCTCCGTAAGTTAAATTGGATTATGAGGATGTAAGTTATCAGTTTACAGCTGGGATCAATCACAATGTTCATCTTGCGAATTTTAGTTGTCTTGTATTCCTGTCCTGTTTGGCTTAAAAAAAAGGCATTCAGGTTACACCCAAGTGTTTCATAAATATAAAAATAATTTGAAATAAATTATGTTATTTTTGGTTACATTTCTTAGTACTCAGATGCTTTCATCCTGACATATTTGGAAGATTCGTGTATCAGAAGATTGAGATTGTCTTTATGGTGACAAATAATCTTTTATCTTTAAATAACTTCCGTGATTTTTTATTTATTTACTGTCACAGATTTAGGTAAAAGAGGGGGATACGTCATTCTGTTGTGCAATTATGCATAACATCAATAACTTGTCAAATATATGAAAAGTAGGATCAAACACAGATTATTCGCCTATTAATCCAATTTACCTCTAAAGTTAAATAGTCGAACTACATCCAGAAAAGGCAAGCTGCCATAATTGCCAAGCTAAAAAGAATAGAGAAATCTCTAGACAAGTATGGTCGAGCTCATATTACAGAGATCAGATGTAAGCAAACAAGAAGCGACAGGCTTTTGGAAGTTTAATGAGGTAGACGATGCCCTTGGTGAGAGATTCACAAACTCGAGCGCTTGTAACCTCATTTCTAATGGATAGTCGGCAATGCACCCGATTCTTGGACCAGCTCCTGTCGACCATTTTAATGATAGTTGATGCCCCAATTGATAAGAACTTGCAGCTTTCTTAGAATCGATCCTCTGCAATATTGTTTTCTTGGGTATCCCTGTTCTCGGACTCTGGAGGAGGCCACTTGATAAGGTCCTTTGATAAGTAGCTCTACTTTCAAACAATTCTGAAGCAATACCTTTTGCTATTTCCTCCAGTACGGGAGGTTCAGGATTTGTTATTGACACACTGTTCACACTTCCTTCGTCATAGTTCTCATAGTCGTCAGTTGGTGAGCGTATCTGAGGTAACAAAACATGTGTCAAGATTAAAAAGTTGAAAATCACTATCAAGTGTGACTGAACAAATCGTTTTAAATCCAATATATGTAGTAGTACATAATGACCGAGTTGGCACTGCCAAAGCGTCAAGTGTGACGTATTCAATGTTTCTCCACTAGACTGAGCGTTAAGAGAAGCTACTATAGATGCTTAGCATAGTGTGTATTCGAGTTCTTACTGAAATTATATTAATATAGTGGGTATGTGGGTTGAGATCATACCTGAACATCATCGAGGTTGGCTCCATTTTGCTTGAAGAATTCTGTAAGGGTGTGAAGGTTCTCGTCAGTTGGTCGGTAATGACCACTGTATGCTGAGATAGTCTGTAAACCAAGAATTTAATAATCATCAGGCACTATAATATAAGCATCAGAACAAACTTCAGTTGTGTTTTGTAATAAAGCAAGGATAAAATTCCCGCTTTTACAAGCGGAAACACTCATCTCATCACTTCTGTTTAAGGGAACCTAACCCCAATCATAACATAACATAACATGGTATCTAACACATAAAAGGACTCGCACCGTAGGGCCGTATCACAGGGGGACTTCAATTATTGTCAGTGATTAACGAGCACTAGATCACCAAGTATATGTGTCTTCTTTAGGGGACTCACCTGCATAAAGTGGCCACACCAAAGAATCCAGAAAGTTGGATTTGGATTATTTTTTCTTGTGAAAGTTATAGGTGCGGGGACCAATTTGGATGTGTAGCTTTCACATACTCAAAAACAGCTATGACCAACCACCCGTTTTTGCTCATATATGACAGGTTGGTTTACAGAGCACTTATTCAATGCGTAACCATGTTTGGAGAAAATTAAATATTGGTGGATCACCTAATAGTTTGAGGTTTTAATATCTTCATTTTCACAAACCACACTATACCAAAACTTTCCCTATTTACTTGTTTAAATGTTTAAGTGGAAAGGTGGTACTTTTGGTGACAGCTCAAAACATTCCCACACCTTATGCGAAAGATTCCCCACCAAAAGTGTTAAGATTGGTGAGCAATCTCACTGTGGGTAGTGAAATACACGTGCTATCTTAACACTATGGTGGAAGTCCTTTTCCCGAGGTGTGTCCTATAGTACCACTCTGACTGGAAAATAAATAGTCTGAGAACCTGTATGGAACTTTTAGACATCTTCAGAAACTCGGAACACAAAGGCTGTGTATATTTGCCTATGAAGATATGGGACATGTACTTATGCTATGTACCTTAAGAACTCCATCGACTGCAATAAGCCTTCCAGCCGCTAAAGTAGCTCCACCAGCAAGGAAGCTTGAATGATGGAATATTCCCTTCTTTTTCTGAAAGATTTTGAGAAAAACAAGTATTAAGTTAAGCAAACAAAAACGACGGACAATCTTATGTTTATTGCAACATCTTCCTAAACCTCTTTGGTGTTGGGCTAGTGGTTTGGGACCACCTCTTGGAGAGATGAGAGAGAGGTCACGAGTTTGAAACCCAACACCGGGGGGGAGTCATCCGCCAAGATTTATCTTGACTTAAAATGTAGCGTGTGGCTTGCGGAGGTACTGTGGCGAGCCCCGGGATACTAGTTAGGAGAATGGTGAAAAATGATGAACCCGACAAACTTCCGGATTCCAAAAAAAAAAAAAACATCTTCCTACCTCACCAGCATAGAGTTTCTCCGAGGTACTCATCACAAAAATCCATTTTGCCCCTTGTGTTCCTTTAGTTGTATCCATAACTTCTCCAGTTTGTTTGTGCAAAATTTTACCTTGAACCACTATGTACTCATAGCGTTCCCTCTCTTGCTGATTTCAGAAAAATCACAATAACAAAAAGTTAAACACACAGCTTTCCTAAATCGCAATTGCGAATTATAGTAGGACAGGTTAAGAGAACGTACAGGTCCAAGATAGTTAATGCTTTGCCGTCGTAGCTTTGCTCTTGGGCAATCTTCGAGATCAACCTCTTTGCCATCTCCAATGTCCAACCTGCACAAAGCAGACATCCAAGTTTTTTTCTAAAAAGTTAAAAACACTTCAAACCATAACCCATTGGAGTTAAGAATGTTAATGAAACTGTATTTCAAGGAGATGCAGCATAAAAAAGGCTTTCTAATAGATATAGTAGAGGACTTGCACTGCAGAACGGTCTGTTTTTATGTTATTGCTTTGAATATGTAGAAGTTGCATAGGTTCATAAGGAATAGGCGGAATACACATGGATGGGCGTGCATCTAACCGTTTTGCGAAAAATAGTTTTACATACTGTCACTAGCTCTTGTTACAAGACTTTTGCTCTCTACTTTGGGAGTTCTATGGGAACAGTCTCCGACTTGGAAGGGCCACATTGTCATTCCTAATGCTCTAAAAACTAAAACCCAAATCTCATATCTAAGAGAAAATACTAACCAGTAGAAAAACGGCTGTTCGGCATCGGTCTTACACCATTCCTCATAATACACATGCAAACTATGCCCATATCGATGTCTCGGATCAATCTACACACACCAAAACAAATCAAACACTCTAAATACATAATCTTCAAACAACTCCAATCCAAATTTCCAAAAATCCCCAAAACAATCTCCACAATAGTTGTACTAAACACTAACAGCTTCAATCCAATGTTGAAAAGCTAGTTTTTTCGCCTTCCCATCTTTCGACAACCCCTTCCCCACCTATCCAACATTAAAAAAAACACCAATGTTAGTACTAATTACTATAAAACAGAAATGGGGTTTTAGTATCAATGTTAGAACTTGCCTTTGAAGCATTCATACTAATTCGACACCACCTCGATGCTGCGGTCTCTGGTTTCTGGAAATTAAAGAAGGATACAGTACTATGGTTCAGTCGCGCGTAATCGATTGCTTGCCACCTTCAACAAAAACACAAAAAGATAGAATCTTTAAGGGTATGAGAGAGTTTCAGATGTTGGGGTTCAATGGGGTTGGTTAATCTTAGACAGAAACACATAAAGATAAACTTTTTTAAGAGAAAGAGAGATATGTTGATGTTGTGGTTTCATTGTTTCAACTTTCAATCAATGGGGTTGGTTTAAAATCTTACCAGAGTTCTTCAGCAATGACAGCAGAATCTGCTAACAAGCGCCTAGTACGATAACCCTTGTAATTCTTTTGCAGTTTCAATGCTGCTTTCGATTCAAAACTTGGGGTTTCTTCTCTAATATCAGAAATGGGGTTTGGTTTCATCAAACCCAGAGAGAGCCCACATTCATGGGGTTCATTGTTAGAACACAAAGGAGAGGGAAATGGAGGTTTGGGGTTGAAGTTTGGAAGAAGGGGTTGTTGGGTTTCGATCTCCATTGATCACCGATGCTTCAACAAGGTCTCTCTCAACTCCAACAATGTCTGAGAGAGAGAGAGAGTTAAGTGAAGCAGTTGAAGTTGAAATCAGTGGGAGTGTGTTTCTGATGTGGAGCACACTTTGCATTACTAAGCATTTCCTAATTCCTAAAGTACTTCACTCAGTTCAGTGAAAAAAGCAAAATTCAACTGAGGGAGGCCAATTTCATCCGAGAGTACCTCATTTGATTTTTTCAACTGGGGCGCCCATTTAATTTCTTAAAAATAAAACAGTGTTAGCGCCTGATTTGAATTTCTTTAAAAAAAAATAATTGGGCCGGCGCCTGAAGCTTAGGCGCCCAACAAACAGACGCCGAACACTTAAGCGCCCCGATCGTGACGTAAAAAAATAAGGTTGCACCTTAGAAAGCAAGGCTCAACCTTACTTTTTGAGGAGAAAAACAAAGTGAGTGAGGTAGTATTGGAGGACGAAAATCCTACGTGGCACCTCAAAAACCAAATGAGTGAGGTACTCTCATTTGTCATATGTGGAAGGAGTGGGGAGTGGTGGTTTTGATGGTGATGGCTACCGTGAGGGGAGGGAGAACAAACAGACATGACAAGTATTTAAGTGTGACATCTTTTGTTTTAGCTTCTGCCTATCAAAAATCACTCCATTAAGTCTTTTGATAGAATATTTGATACATTCACCAATTACATTGAAGGAGGAAGAAGCGAAGCATGCAACACTCAAATCATTCGCGGTTCCACTGAAAAGTATTTCAACACACTCTACAGCCAACAGACAGGTAGTTCATAGCAGCATTATCCGGCAATAAACAGAGAGGTAAGGCTCCAACCCACAAGTGATTGACAAAATATCAGGCCATGAAGCATAGAGTAAATGCTCCAAATTAACCATATGACAAGTAATAACAAATCCACCTGTAAACACATGGATAAAGATCCAAAAGATTTCTATTATATTTGGAAGAAATGGGCAGGAAAATGTCAAACGATTTTTATGAAACTATACATAATAAAAAATATATTCGCCTTATCTAATTACATAATAATATGAAGTTAGGTGAGTATTCCAGCCTATCCAAATACCTACGCCACGGGTTACACAAAGTAGGTCTCTTCTATTGGTTAGCAATCCTTCTTAAAAATAAGACAACGGAATCTCTTGGCAACGTAAAATTCCAGCGGCTCCTCCGTAACACAACCACCTCTCACTGCCCTTATTCATGTTCCATCTCACTTTATGCAATGCAACCATTTTAGAAGGAAAAGGATATATATCATTGCTCCCTTCCTTCTGGGTCTCTGCGACTGAGCAACTTGGATTCGTTTTAAGCTTTGATGCCGATTTATTCTTCAAAGTAGACGGATTATCGTTATAACACAAAGCTGGAAAAAGAGAGAACACACTAAATAAAGATGGGTTTAAGAAACTAAAAAACCAAAACAAACTATTTAAAAAATATAAACTCGTAAACGAAGATCATTGACAGGGTGTCTTTGGTGTCAGTAGAGTTAAATTATAAAAGACCCTATGGGGATTATCTTTGAAGTACTCTTTTAAAACACTACTGTTTTTGAGGATAGTTTAATATTAATGATAAAACTCCACTGGAATCATAATAAACCCGTACTAGAAATATAAATTAATTAGTACAGATGGCGAGCTTACCAAGGGCTAGGTCTTCTGGATTTTGAGAGTTAAACGGCTTCTTCATTGAAAACGGAAGATTTGGCAAGGGACTGTTCACTGTGATAGTGTTGTCTTCTTCCGTCAGTGATCCACATAAATATTGGTCCGGTCGGTTTCGTATAGGATCATTTTCTACTGCTCTTCCTCGAAGCTATTTTTGATAACAAAAATTGATTTGGAAAGTATTAAAAAAAGATCAGGGATAAATATTATCATAGACATGGGAAATAATCTGCTGATTACAGTATTGTAAGAAAGTGAGAAAGCTAGAAGGCACACTAATAATACATAACGAATAACAGGAAAAAATGAAGAAGAAGCAAATGACGACCTAAAAAATATATGAAACAAGAAAAGTGTTTGAACCAACCTGAAAATGGTGAACAGTACCATCTGAACTACAATATGCAACCATACCTAAATATGAAAAACACCTTCAATCAGAAAAAATGAGATGGTTGTAAAGTGAAATATATCTTATGCAGTCATCCAAAAACTTGAGCAAAGCAAAACTAAATTCTTAATCATCAATTTTAGTGGATGAGATAGTTCAGATAAACAAACTACTATTAGTTTTTTTTTCCTCTATAGTTTAGGGGTTTTAAACTCTTGTATTATACATCAATCTTGCTCGATTAGTTGGTAAACATCTAACGTCCCCTGTAAGAAAGATGTACTAGAAAAAGAGAACAAGGATGAAGGTCATGCCCCCCAACTCACCTTATCCAATTAACAAGAAAACCCAAAAAATACCAATTGCATTCACCTAGTTAATGGAGAAAAGGACATCATACTATTACTATGTCAAGAGAGGAATCCTTTGTCGCTGATGAATTTGACAGTTGACAATGAAATAGACAGATAGACGAATCTCAAAGAAGATCCATGTCGCACTTGTAGGTGATGGAGGAATTGCATAGAGAAAACTTGGAAAGCTCACGAAGCCATGGAAATGATGCAAATCCTCAAGTGTGGATACCGTGTTATAACAGGCTATCAACACTAGTATCAACCAGGCCGTCTTTTGTGTTTTCCGTGACGTTCTCGTATGCTCGCTCCCGTTGCTCACGTTCGTGAAAGAAGAATTCGATTACCCTTCATAAGACGCCTTCTTTTTTCGTTCTTCCTCCTTGGGCTAACTGGGATATTTGGAAACCAGCTTGTATTTCTAATTGAATTAATCTACATAAATCCAACTTATGCTGCTACTACTCAACCTGCAATTCCAGTTTTCACCTTTCTCTTGGCAGGATTAGTGGGGCCAGAAATGGTGAATTTCCTTGGAACTGAAAGAATAAATAAAAATTACAGGCACACCCGGAACTGATACCATTTCTAGAGCGATATTTATGGTTTATCCAGGGGTTCAGCTGTATGGCTTTACAGTGACACGGAACTGATACCTTTTTTTAAGTCGTGCAAACGTGCCAAAGTTATATGTATCGATAACATTAATTACATGAGAACGCAGTGACTGCATATCAATTAATACTTCCCCTATTGACTTGTACTTCTTAAGAAAACTTTGAAAAGCCATTCCCATTTCTTTTCTTCCAGGGATCCTTTTAAAGGTAAGATATAGTTGATAATACAGATGTAATATTTATCCTCATATTGGGAGGATTTCAAATTCATGGGGCATGAAGTCTTCATTGGGCCTGTAGTACTTGTCTAAAGAGTACTAAATACTAACTTGGCAACTTGGCTAGTATACAGGCAATAAAATCTCTCCAGCTGATGAGCAAAGCGATAGTTCTAGCAAAACTTTTTATGGCAATCTCGCTGAGCCTCTTGATGACAAAGACAAACCTTCGCAATTTGATACAATAATTCATTGTGGTCAGAGGATAACTAATGACTTTCATGTACGTCCAGACTTTCAAACTTAAAAGACCAAATCAAAAAATGAATTTCGTCTTCAATATAGTCACTCTCTATTTTAATTGCCGAAGCTGCTTTTGAGTTTCCCTCAACTTCTATAGAAGTTCAACCTCTCTTTCAAACTCGGGAACAACAGGCATTGTCCTCAAACCTAGAACTCTTTTGCTCTGCAAGATGCTTCGTAAATAATCTCCAACATAAAGAACCTACGAACTTGCTTCAATTGGAGCCGTGTCCCCTATCTGAGGAATAGGTTCCGTTGTCTGTGTTTAGCAACATCCCAGAACTAGGTTCAACTTCAAATAGGTTTAAAAGATTCGAATCAAGAAAGAAGCTTGGCTCTGAGCACCCCATAATGACAACATCAAAGTTCTTAAGCCAATCATAATTGCACGAGGAACTACCATGAGTTATTTCCCCGCATATAAAATTCATAACAACATTCGTGTAATCCCATAAACTATTTATCATCATGAATGTTTCATGTCCATAATCAAGAAGCAGTTTGAAAATGGGCACCATTGAGTATTGAGGGGTCATCATTAATATACTTTCCAGCATATTTCGCAACCAATTTCTTCAAAGTCCTATCACGATGACACAAGTCAACTGCAGCTCGAACATTCTTGTGCATTCTGGGTTAGCTGGAATTATCAGGAACTATTTTCATAAGTTGCCATTTTATATTCCTAGAAATCTCCATAAACCCATGGCAGGCTACTCACATATTTGAGCCTGTCATCTTCAAAATAAATATTGCCTCCTTATCAAGAACCAATCCCCTGACAATATAAACCCAATCGAGCGTCCACTTCAGTAACTCTGATGGGTACCCTAAATCGCAAACCACCTTTCTGATAGTACAGTCACATCCCAGGAATTTAAAAGTTTCAGACATATATTGTGCCAAGGTGGACTTCATATGGAGCCCCACTGCAACAATATTCGCCATATTTAAAGATCTGCTGGAAAAGACTTGTTTCCCCATATCAGTCATACCCCATCCAGGAGATGACCAAATATCATCAGAAATGAGCTTTTGAGACTGGTGTTAGTTCATCTATCCGAACCTCGTCAATTGTATAGCTGGCATGCAAACGGTTAGCTCCTCCTCCAACAGCTCTACTTCTTCGCAATCGCATCAAAGATCGATTAGCTTCAGTTCCGGAACAGACCGTCTCCAGCAAGTACTCCTGAACTTAACCTAATCACACAAAAATTTAAGAGGGTTCTTGAAGTGTGAAGG
This sequence comes from Kingdonia uniflora, assembly GCA_014058105.1. Classification (NCBI taxonomy): domain Eukaryota; kingdom Viridiplantae; phylum Streptophyta; class Magnoliopsida; order Ranunculales; family Circaeasteraceae; genus Kingdonia; species Kingdonia uniflora. Next base: position 8,309,760 of record JACGCM010000816.1, on the reverse strand, counting down.
GAGGAAAAAGAGCAGCAAAAGGAGAAAGTGGTTTCTTCAAAATTCCATCTTGTGATGGTGTCTAAATTGGGAGGGACATCTTGTTTTTGGTACTGTGATTATAAGATAAAGATAAAATGAATCAGTTTTTCGAAGCGCAGTAGATGTTGCATTACTACTTGTTGGAGGAGACTTCACTCTTACCATATTTAGATCATCAAATAGAGCTAATTCTATAGATAGAGGAAATGATAAATTATTCATTCCCTCTATTCTAGAGAGAGGGAAATTTATTCTGAGTGTTGCTTCGCCCTCAAGCACTTAATAATAGCTGGGTGCGCCACGTGGATTAGCGCGGGAGAAGATATGGATGTGTCATTGTTTTGCTTTGCTTGTGCATGCGCAGATAAGTTGTGCCATCTCCCTTCATAAAAGTTTCTCTATCTCCTTTTTTGTGTCTTCTAGGCCAAAATGGTTGCGGAAAATGAGATAATTGCAAAGTTCAGAACCTCCAGGACATTTCAATCAAGTTCAATGGGGTTTGACTCTTGGCCCAGTGGTGGTTGTGACCCGCCACTAAGGGAGGAGTCGTGGGTTCGAAACCCCATGAGGTTGGAAACTCAGGGTTACGGATCTCTATATAAAACTGGCTTGCCTTTCTGGGGGAAAAAATACCTTCAAAAAGATGGTGAGTTTAATCGGGAATTGTATACACATGGCAATTTATCCAGTCATACAGGCTCTACAGTTGGCCAAGTATCCTGCAAATCTGTCAATGACTGCACAGTACACACTCACATTTTTCTAGTGCACGTTTAATATTATGACGGGATTAGTATCAAGAACGAGCATGCCGACTGGAGTTTGACGCGGTGTGAACGAGTTGCAGTTTTATATGCTGGAGAAGTTGCATCTGCGCTTAAGTATGGTGACTCTTGACATGGTCTAATAAGATATTGGACCTGCTTTGGTGGCCTTGTATTATCCACTCCAACCTACTGTCTATACTTTTCTCGATAGATTTTTTTAAGGAGCCCGCTTTATTTCAGAAGTATTCTAAGGGGGTTTCTATATTGGTGGTCGATATATGGTGGGCACTTTACAGACTATCGAAATTATCAATAATGGAAATTGGGACACTGAACCCCTTATCACAGGGACTCACCAAAATATCAGAAAAGGAAATCTTTTCAGAATCCCCTACGTCATTAACTAATGGTCTAGATTAAATTCATGTGTTATTTTGTTTACATAGAGGTATCATATACTTAAAAAAAAACACTATCTATTCGGTTTTTTCAGTTCTAATGATGTCATCGCATGAAAAAAATACTAGAAGAAAAATAGAAAACGAATATTGACATGTCATAACCATATTTAAGATGCAGCAACAAACTAAATGATTAGATGACGCATCAAATGTCTAAAGATAAGTTTCATTTTAAGGTACTGTGATTTCTTATGGTGTTTCATACTGATTTTAAAATAAATGAGTACTTCTTCAAGACCACAGGTTAATGATGCCGATTACAACTGCATTTCACATGTTTCTGCATCTTTGACAAAAATAAGAGATGATGGTGTATATCTCTTTGACTCCATGTCATTTAGCAACATACCTGTTTGGCGTGACGCTTGAACGCTCCAGATAGGTAACGATGAATTGGAATAACAGTGCAGGCCTTGCGTATGGGGCCCAGTAAAGGGCTTTCCTGTCACAGGAACATCGGATGCAGCCTTTGGCAAGGTAATGATCATTAGAGTGCAATCATCATATGTTAAAATAACACATCTGGAGATTAAAAAAAGATACCGACGACGATTAACAATTAGAATTGCCCATAGATGCCTGGCTTAAAAGATAGGATTATCTAGAATTACAACCGCCTGACCCTGCTCCCCATGTTCACGAAAAATATCACTCACTCCGACAATAATCTCAATATGTAGAGTGAAAGAAAAATACCTTGGATCTGGCAACCAATCCACGCTATATATAATTTTGTTAACCGGATTAAGGTCCCATAAAGGACGATATGGATCACTGCAGGGTACAAAAATAGAGGTCTCAGCTCCTGAATTTGGAAAGGCAAATTTAAGAGAACAAAAATGATAGACTCTAACCAAAATGTATGAACTTGGCCGGCACATGTGTGCGGAGATGCCAGGACTTGGAACAAATGGTAAAGCTGAATACTCAGAAAAAATGCAAATGCCCCCTCCCCCCAATTTTGCATTTAACTGTGGACTAGAAATACATGAAGCAAACCTTCTAAAATTGGGACTCTGTGTCGCCTCCTAATCTATTAATAATGTACATATAAAGTTGAGAAATGAGAGAAGATGCCACAATTAGAGCTTCAACACAAAGGCCAGAACCAACTTAACGTCTTATTCACTAAGTATTTAGTGTAACGCACTAACCCTTTATCTTTTCTGATAGGAATAATAGCCGTGGGGAGTCATGGCCGTAGTGGGCATCCCTTTAGGAGTCGGCCCCTAGGGAGGCCCTCCTTGTTTCTATTTTCAGTTATTTTCTTTTATTAGAATAATGCCTATTTTTTAGGGCAGTGTTTTTAGAAGGTGGACTCCTAGATTTATAAAGGAGTCCTAGGGTAGAAGGTAAGGGAGGTTGAGTTTTGAAGAAGAAACCCTAGCTAAGTAGAGAGGTTTAGTTGTTTTCCCAGTTTTAATTCAATCAAAATAGTTGTCTTACTTTTGTTGATCGCTTCCGCATTTTAGTTTTCTATCAATTGGTACCAGAGCAAAGTTCATTCCGTGGGGATTTTTTATTATTATTGACTGCTACAATGATTTCTGCATCTGCTACAGTAATTTCTGCGTTGTCACAATATTTTCGGCATCTGATATTGTGAGTGGAGAAAGCAATGCTGCATTTGGAAGTTCACGAACAAAACCCCTAATGAAGTCGCGGTTTTGGGGTGTGAAACCTACCCAATTGAAGTTCCTAATCATCATGAGATTCAACCCAAGAAAACCGAAATCATGCCAACTCTATTACCACGAATTCGCCAATTGGAGAAAGAGAGAGAGAGGGGTCTACATTAACCGGAGAGAGGTCTCCATTAACCGGCAAACCGGGTCCAACGTCAGCAACAACAAGAGAGACGTCCCCAAAGGCCATTATAGAAGGACCAACGCCGACAACAATAAGAGAGGGCGTCGGGACGCCCATAACGCCAACAACAATGATCGTGGGGGAGGAAGAAGGGTCCGAGGTCGACGGAGAGGCCACTCCGTCACTGTGCGAAAAGGGTAGAGAGTCCTCCAAATTGCGTCATCGGAATCTCCGGAGTTGATGCATGGAGTGTAAAACCATCATGGCGGGTTTTTATGGATTCAAAACATCGAAAAATGGCTATTTGAATCTAGGTTTGCCACAACTTCAATGCCATGGAGTATGGGAAGAAAGGAGCCCAACGCATGTGCAAGTCATGACCCGCGTGCTTAGCACAGGGCATGGCACAGGAGGTCTTGAGATGGGGTTTCTGGGTAGCATGGTGGGATCAAGAAGAAGGGGCTTTCCTTGGGTTCGTTTATGGGGGATGCTAGAAGAGCGGACTTTCACCAATACGTCTTGAAAGTTTTGGGCGAGGAAGGGGATTCTCTACAAGAGATAACAATGAGAGAGAATTCAATAACGAAGGGGTTCCGTTCACCTCTAATAGTTTTGACGGACTTGACGTTCAAGATGTGGGTAGTAAAGATAAATTTACGGATTCCAACGTGAGAGAGACTCCAACACTAGCTACGAGGGGCGAATTTTCATCAAGAATTGAGTCCCGAATCTTCTCTCGCGGTGATGACTCATTTAATCGTCATTAACATAGAGAGAGATCGCGGCGACGAAAAGGGAGTTCAGTGTTTGTGGATCCGTATTGGGAGAAGTTTTTACAGCGTTCTTTGAAGTGTAAGATTTCTAAATTTTGGCAACTACAAGTGCATCATATGGTGTCTTCAACTTTTTGTTCAATTAAGGGATGCAGTTTTGAAAATGATATAGTACTCCCTCTATTGGGTATTTCCACAAGTTATGGAAAATTTCGTGGGTGTTTTCCAAATTATATAAGTGCATTCTTTCGATTTGAGATTGATGTCTTGAAGATTTTCGTGAAAGAGTTCGTGGTCGAACTCTTCAAAGAAGGGGAGAGTTGATAGGAATAATAGTTGTGGGGAGTCGTGGTTGTAGTGGGCATCCCCTTAGGAGCTGGCCCCAGGGAGGCCCTCCTTGTTTCTATTTTAAGTTATTTTCTTTTATTAGAATAATGCATATTTTTTAGGGAAGTGTTTTTAGAAGGTGAAGAACTCTTAGGTCTATAAAGGAGTCCTAGGGTAGAAGGTAAGGGAGGTTGAGTTTTGAAGAAGAAACCCTAGCTAAGTAAAGATGTTTAGTTGTTTTTCCAGTTTTAATTCAATCAAAATAGTCATCTTTCTTTTGTTAATCGCTTATGCATATTAGTTTTCTATCATTTTCATATCAGGATACAACCAAACTGTCGCATTTACAGCAAATTTAAGCCACGTGATCTTGTATGGGTCCTCAAACTTTTAACTAGCTACCAACCAACGACTTTACAAAGTTAAGAATACACACAGAGTGGCAGGCTAAGCATCTCTCCAATGGAGGGAGGATGAATCATTTGAGAAGCACTTGTTCGAGCCTCCACGTTTACTATTTGTCCTTGTGTACTCTTCCTGAAAACGTGGAGAAGAGTCTTTGAAATCATTATGAAAACCATTCCTCATAATGATATGGTGCGCAGCTAGCATGTAGCATATATATTGCATGTCATCTTAAGCAGTCATAAGTTGTATGAACCTTATATTCCTCTAAAGGGTCAAACTATTCTGTAGAAGTTGTACTAGCTTAAGTTTGGTGTCATTATCCCCAGTCGGTTTTCTAATTGGTTATTTCGTTTAAGAATTGAAAACACTGCTCATCCCCTGCATGTATGAGTTCAATAACAGGTAGAGACCACAAATAACTTCATTAAAAATAATAATTAAAACAGCACGGATACAGCATTACCGTATGTCCCAGAATTTTAGGCTGCTGTGGCCAGCAGTAAGTATTACATTTGCACTCTCTGTATCCCTGAAAACATTATAGTAGCATTTCAATCTCCAGTGATTCTATTAATAAGTTAAGAACGTAATTAACATTAAACTGTAAAACTTCATGGAAATAGAAGGGTCATATATGTTCAAGTCAGTCTCAGGTGAATCAATACTAGAATCATAAAATTCCAAAAGATAATCCCAGACCAGTGGTCTAGGGTGTTCCACATAGGTTTTTCTTCTCTTTACACGTTAAGTGGTGGAGGAAGATGGAAGCTATGCTAGAGAAAGATTAAGGATACCTGGTTATACAGGAATTCAGTAAATAAGGCTCAAGAGGTGATGTGGAGTGGCCAGGACCAAGAGAGTTCAGTATTCAATTGTACTGTGGGGGCGGGGGACGGGGGCGGGTATGGTGCATTCTTACTATATGCAAAAGATTCCCTTAGATGTCATTTTATGAGCAATTTCTCTAGGAAAAATCAAGATGCAAGGTATAGAAATACTAGTTTTTAGTTAGTATATGCAGTGAAAATTTCTCAAATTGACATTTTTCTTCTGAGACTGGCTTGGGGGCGGACTCTTACCAGGAACAACTTCATAAGTAAGGGCATGGACATTGCACGTACTTACATTCTTCGTTGACCTATTACTCCTTGTTTATTAATTCAATTTTGCCGAGTTATCGCGGCCGAATTGCGTATTTTCTTATGACTTAGTGGATACGTGAAATCTGGAGATGATGTACATCGAAGAGTAAGAATGCAAGACGTTGTGGAACCATTTCTCTTTTTGATAGGTTGTAGATGTGGAAAGAAACATATGCAAAGTTCTTCCAGGGAAAAAAGCCATCCTCCAACGTGGTGATCATTGATATCTTGAGTACATAGAGGTATTGGGATTCCCAAGTATCCTACATGCCATGGCGTGAGGTTTGGCAGTGTCCATTGGAGGGGTTTTCTTGTGTAACAATGTAGTGTTTTGGATTTTCATTGTTCGACTTTCATCTTTAGCTCAATATTTTGTACAATTTTATCTCCCATTCAAAACCAGTGCAAGATTATTATAATCAATACTCTAATATCACTTAACTTCCATCTGGGTACCAAGCAAGTGCGCGTATAGGAGCAATATCTGCACTAAAAGATAGCAAAGGCCTGGTATCTGCAGATAGACAAACATACAATGGTTCATATTCGTTTAAAGCTCATGCACCCCATGGCTTATATAAGAACCCAAGACAAATTGATTCATGAGAGTCCAATACCTTGATAGGAACCAATTGTAGAGAACTTCCACAAACCAACCTGAATGAACAAGCACAACTTAAAGCTCATCTCAGCAATAAAACAATAAAAATGGGTTTGTATAAGCATTAAGTTTTTTAAATTTAGCAATAATAGAGATATTTCACCGAAGAACTTAGAATACTACTTAGTATGCAGTTTTCATGAGAAGGGAATTAGAAGCATCATATGGAAGCCATCTAATAGTTTTTTGCTATTATGTTTTCGATGAATAGTTTATATTGCAATTCAGTAATCTCAGTCAACAGGTAGTTAATTGAAAGAAATAAAGAACAATGTTTATAACTAAATAAATATATAGTGAAATTGAATAGCATGAGAGGTCTATAGATTATTTGAACGTCTATGGGGTTTGTTTATTTGTTTTTCGTGTTGGGGTGTGCCAGCCCTTGCAGTGGGCAACGCTCGAGGATCCCAATAGCAACTATTGTTGTGGACCCTCCCCCAAAGAAAAATTAATTTAATATCATGTGAAGCTATGCCCCATGTATCAGAAATTAAACTAATAAAAACAGATTAAATGATATATGTTTTAATCTGCAGTATGTTTATCTTCTCAGATACAGCTCAAGTTGTAAAATTTCTAGTGCCCTAACATATTTTTTCTCCCATCTGTAGCCTCTTGACACACTTAGAACATCTTCTAGGACAAGCTTAGCTTAAATGTTAAAAAACCTTTCCATCCTCTGAACAGCCACACTGAGGTTTCTTTTCAAAAATTACTTACCATACTGAACAGCTCGTTGTACCCTTGAAGAAAAAACACTAATCAGTTGATTATTCTGGCGGAGTTCCCAGGTTGACCCAGCCGCCTAAGGACGAATTCTTGTGATTTGTATTATTCGAAAACTTAAATACCCCAGTATTGAGTATTGGATTTCTTCTCTAGTTTTGTTATGCTCTTGGTTCGATTTTCATAAATACAAGATACTATACTGATCTTATATTAAGTGGTCCTAGTTGGCTCTTTTGGTTTTTTAATTTGTTGATATTTTTCTGTTGCGCACTAGTTTGACACTGTTGTTTTTGCTCCCTGATGTCCCTAAGCGATTGAGCTGATTTTTTGCTAGGTTTTGATGCAACAAAATCCATTGCTGTAGAGCATGGTTGTATCGTACAGTTGTTGGAGGGTTGGGTATTCAACGAGAGTTGTTTCATAATTATTGAAACCGGGCAAGGACTTTTGGTGAGTTTTCCCATATCGCGGTTGAAGTTTGTCGTTCCTCGATAATCAAGTTGTGGTTGAAGAACTATGGCAAAAAATTAATCAATAGATTTAATCTTGTTTTCAATTTTTGCGCCCGAAAATGGGCAGATCCGACTTGAGGGTGTCCCAAAGATTATGGTAAGATGTAACGTGAGTATGTAGTATCATGTATACTAATTAGTCTGTTGGATTAAGAACTACTTGGATTAGTTACTCTAGTTGTATAAGTTCAAATCTTTTCCTCTTTTCCTTCTGTACATATACCATTGAATAGGGCTACTCTAGTTACAACTCCAATATCATAACATTATTTTGTTTTACATCTAAAACTTTGTTTATAGATAATATAACAAAATATTTCAAAAAAAATGGTAGATATTACAATAAACAAAGAGATGGTGCAGAGATTACTGTTCCATCGTGACATCCAACTAGTAGTAAATCATGAGGCAGTGAGGGTGACCACTCCAACGTAAGAGGAATACTGTTAAAACAATACATGATAAAATATGAGAAACAACAATCTCAATAATGTGTTCATCCTCTCTTTTGGGGAGTATCAATTCTTTATGGACCAATAGGGAGCGAAAAACTATGCTACCGAAACATCATCCTAATTACCTCTGTTTGTCTCCCCACTTCAAGTTTGAGCATTTAAATACTGACTCCAGTTTCAAAAAACGGGGATCATTGCCCTCTTTCCGACAAGAAGAATACATGATTTTGACTGCGTTTGGAGAAGGAACCTCCCACCTGCAGGCAAAGATTGTTCTTTAGTACCAAAGGAAAAGAAGATGCTAATTATTTAAATATGGAACTAAAAGCAACATAATTGACAACAAAAAAAACGTCGCATCAGAAGAACATACACTTCCAAAGAACCATTGCCTAACAATACCGCAAGATAGCCCATGCGATGCTTGCATTCCAATTCACTGTGGCTATAAGGCCGCCATTTCACGTCCCATGCAACTTTTCCATTATGTTCCAGAAAAAACACTGGTCTGGGCAAAGCAAGTTCCTCCGGCACACTAGTGGTAGTAGTCCTATTGTCGAAGGAACCATTATTTGGCACTTTCTCCGAAGAGGCAGTCTCAACCTGACCATAGCTTTTCGCTTCTTGATGAGCTTCAATAGAATATCTATTGTCGTCATTTTGAGTTAATGGACATGGAGAAATGTCACAACACTTTTCGAAGTACCTATTATTTGATGGCACTTCTTGAGAAGTCAATGCATCCGCACAGCTTTTCTGCTCTTCCTGGACTGCAATTGAAAATTCGTTATCCCCCTGTTTCGTCAATAAATGTGGAGAAGTATGACAACTATCATTTTTTTGTATTGCTTCATTTCTCGTTTTTTGAGCAGCTGCCCTGTTACTATTGGTCACAGAAGATTTTTGTGTATTCAACTTAGTCAGACCAAAATATCCAGAAGAATCTTCTGGGAATTCAACAGAAAGTGCTGGAATGAACTGACTATCTTCATCGAGATTGTTTACAGTTTCCTTTATGGCCTTCGACTTAGTAGACCTGTCTGAAGTGGACTTCTTCTCTTTCCAGGCGGCTAGATCTTTTATTGCATTTTTCTTACTTGGTTTCTCTCTGAGCTTCATAGAAAAAAGTGATTCTTCCTCTTCCATATCAACATTTACGGAATTAACCATATCACTAATAGCATTTTTCTTTCTTGGTCTCCCTCTTTGCTTCTTCGGTGAAGGCAATTCTTCCTTATTTTCTGATTGATATGTAGGATCATCTGTGGCAATTTCCTTTGTTGGATCTTGTGTTGTATTTTCTTTTTTTGGTCTACCTCTGGGCCTCTTTACTCCTAACACTTTCTTGGGTCTCTCTTTTTGCTTCTTCAATGAACACAGTGCGCCCTTGTCTTTTGATTGATTTGCAGGATCAATGGCAGGTTCTTTTTTTGGTCTCCCTTTTGGTTTCTTCAGTGGAGGCAATTTTTCCTCTGTCAAATTCATATTTAATAGACACCATATCTGAACTACACCAATTCCATTGACAGGGGCTCCTATTTTGTGATAAGAAGAATTAGGAGGATGAGCAGCAACGGCAAGAAACTGGAAAGTAAGAACCCAAGAAGAAGATAATCAGAAACAGTGGCACAAAAAAGTATAAGAATATATTGTACATAATGTTGTCCCTGTGAGGATTGGCAGAAGCGTATAAAGCAGGGTCCAACAGAAAAGTAGATCTTAACCAAAGAAGTTGAAGATAAAACTGGAACCACTGGAAAATGGCGAGAAGGAGGCCAATGAATACTAGGGTGCAAATAGAAGTTGTACAGCAAATATAATAACCATTTCAGTGTACAGAACTTACCGCACCTGGCAATTGAATTGATGGTCTGAGTTTTGATGAGAACTAGGGCACCAATCAAGCGCCCAAACAGGCCCTCCAGCATATAACACAACATCTTTTCTGCAAAAAGGATTTAATGAAAAATATAGTAGGTTTAGAAACTCTAAGAAATAAACTTTGGATATAAAACTAGATTAGAGAAAAGAGCGATAAAATGTGAATTAACCACGTATGGAGAAAATTTACGAGTCAAAAATGAGATCCAGGAAATGGAACAAGGAAATTTGCAATAGATTATGCTTATTTTAAATAGAGAGATTTCTTTATTTAAAAATGTCCTACATATTAGAATTAGGTGAACAATTATCTCAACCTTTCTGAAGGATCAATAATATGAACCATTTGCTTATCGTTGAGAGTCTTGAGACACATTAAAGAACAATTCTAGGATAGCCCATTCCCACCACAAACCATAACTGATGACGAATAGAATGGAAAGTCATCAAGAAAGATGTCTAGCATCTCGTGTTTTCTCGAAGCGCGATCCGATCTCCTTCCTCTGACTAAATTCATCCCTCCTCTAATTTGTAGACTACAGCTTGGATCCCACCCCTTGTTCTCCCTATATATGGCAACTATCACCTCCCTTCCAACAGTCCCAGCTTCTAACCACCTATTTCCAAATAATCCACATTTTGAGAAAACAAAACTTTGATGAACCGTAGACCTCCTTGATCCTTAAGCTGTCAATGTCATACAAAGGCCCCCATTTAAGAAGAATATACTTGAAACTTTCATCTTTCCCATGTCGTGAGAGATTGTGCATTCACTCTTTGATTGATGAGGTCTAGACTAACTGGAGATGCAAATATTGGCATGTACTATGCCGGAATGCTCGATAGGATTCTCTTACTCACTCTCCACCCAATATCAGTCGGCACCCTCCATTTCAATAAAGTCCCCCTCTGAGACGCTTTCTTTGTGAGTAGGTCAAGGTTAGACATAAACCAATATGACCTCCTAATGAGAGTCACAATTCAACTATTACATTAAAATGACCACACTTCAAAGTGCCTCTCTCACTATTTATCGGCTTTTTAATTTGTAGAGCATGCTCATGATTAATATTTTCTGTGTGAAGGTGCCAACCCACTAAGTCCGTAAAATGTGTACAAAACTTAAACCGTACCAATTACTTTAAACAAAATAACATCTCCAACTACACCACTGATCAAAAGTTTAATTTGAATTGACGCTTCAAATCAACTTACTACATTCCATATTCAGGAAGAAGAAAAACAACAAGTTGTTAAGAAAACATTCTAACCAAAACCCAAACAATTACCTGGTTTCAGAGGAGCTATTGTCACCTGATAACTTCTCCACCTGCAACAACATAGAAATCCAACAAGAACTACAAATCAGTAAATAAAAAATGAACTCTAAATCTACTGTTACGTCGATATAAATGTACCTTAGGAACATTTGCAGAAGAAAACTGCGGTAAGCTCACTCCATCAACAACATCCCTTCCTCGTAACCCTCCCACCGCAGAAGCGAACCTACAAACCCTTGGCTCATAGCAATATTGCCTCCATTCTCTACACACATTGCATAAAATTAGAAAAAAGGTTACACGGAAACGAACTCGGTAAAGTTATGAACAGCGGGAGACTGATAACTTCACTGAACTAAATACGGAAACCCTAGTATGATAACGATAACACCTACATTACAAAATCTGAAACCGAAAATTCGACTTAAAATACAAGTTTAGTACAAAAGGGGTTCATGGGGTAAACATTCTACCTCCAATAAATGATTACAGACTGATAACCACTAATAGGCTAATAGTAACAACTACATTACGAAGTCCAAAACCAAAAAATTTGACTTACATTACAAGTTCATTACAAAATGGGTCAATGGGGCAAAACACTTTACCTCCATTAAGTGATTATAACTGATAATTTCACTAATCTAAGCAACAAAACACTAACATGATACCAGTAACACCTACATTACAATGTCGAAAATAAAAAAAATTGACTTATATTACAAGTTTAGTACAAAAGGGGGTCAATGGGGAAAACATTTACCTCCAAAAACTGATTGTGACTAATAATTTCACTAATCAATGCAACAAAACACAAACATGATGCCAGTATCACCTACATTACCAAGTCCGAAATTGGAAAATTTGACTTATACTACAAGTTTAGTACAAAGGGGTAGTGATTTTACCTCCAAAAAGTGATTGTAGAAGATAATCTCTGCAACTCAGTCGCATCAAAATCGTCTTTTTCCCTCGCTAAACCGCATAGATTGGAGATTGTATACATTGCTTTGAAGTGATTCTCGATAGAGTCGTCGAAGATCAATCTGGATACCTTGGGATTGCTGTTTTCTTGATCCATTGTTGATTGAAATCAAACTGGGAAATTAAAATTGCTTCAAAATTGTTTGAATTTTGCGGAAAGAGAGAGAATTGGGGATTTTGTTTTGTGAGTTTAGCCTCTACCACCAAGAGAGGTTGTGAGTTCGAGCTTCCATGATGGGGGTGAGAACTTTAGAATTTCAGGGACAGCTTTTTAGTTTTTGGGATATCGTGTGGGTTTTCGGGCTTTTGCACTTTCAAGGCTTGTAATCACGGATCTCCAAAATCGGTTTTACCTTAAGTTGCTAAAGCGTCCGAGTTTGTCAGATGAGCTTCATCTGCAAGCTAGGAGCTTGTCTAAGAGTTGGACAAGGCGTGCATAGGAGTTATTATGCTGCTTATGAGCATCTCAAAATTTGAAGAAGGCGTATGTCAGTTGAGCAAAGTTAGTCCCACACATTGGGTAGAAGATGTAGTACACACAATGATATAAATGATTTATAGACTATTAAATTGCACTAAGGCCTTTTGAAAATAGAATCCTGTATGTAACGCTTCGGCGGATTGAGCCAATATTTTGCAAATAGTAACTTTATGATGTAATAAAGCCTTAAAAAAAGTTTGTAAAGTTTAGGTTAGCCAAAAAAGGGGGAGTACGCTTCGTCTCCAACTTTGATGTTTCATTTTGGTTATAAGCTATTTACTTAGTAGATATTTTGTAGAGGACATGACTCCGATACACCTGAGAAGAAAATAAAGCTTTGTAATTGTTGTTGATAAATGAATGAAAATAAGTTTGCATTAACCCTTTGTACAGTGTTTGTGTTGCCTTGATATTATGTGATCTTATGTGATATTATGTAAAAGATGATTAAAATAGACAAATAATTAGGCTTACTTAAGACACGTGCCTTGAGTGCCATACGTACCAAGCTTGTGTTTCCTAACCAATTTGTGTGTTCTTAGTACAATTCTTTTTTTTAGGGTTTCTCAATTCGTATTGTGGATTAAGTGGTATCAGTTTATCAGTTACGATTCTCAGGGATGATTGTAGTTTATGGTCTCTACACGTGACCGTCTCAAGCAAACAAATGAGAATCTAGTGAACCATTAAAGATTCACCAGAAACCTAATTCGAAGAAGAATGCCAATTTGGAGATGGGCAATTCCGAAGATCGACTCACGACTTTGGAAACGAAAGTTTCTAACCTAACTACCACTCTAGGGGAGTTGGTAGAACAATTACGTCTCACGAACCTTACGAAGTCTTCTGCTTCGGTGAAACGGCGAAGCCGCTCGAAGAAGAAATGGGTTGCGGAGGATGATAGAGACGAGGGTACTGAGGAGATAGATAACGATTCTAGTGATGCCGATTCCGTCAAGGAGCGATCGGGTATTGGTAAGTCAACGAATCATATGCATAATTTTTGTATCGACTTTAAGATTAAAATTTTGGTATTCGATGGTTTAATCGATGCCGAGAAGTTGGATAATTGGTTAGATAGGTTAGAGACCTATTTTTCTGTTTATGAATATTCCAATGCTAAGAAAATTTGTTTCTCTACATTGAAATTCGTAAGTCATTCACTCACGTGGCGGAAATCATATCAGAAATGTCACGAAGTAGGAAGTTTGAGTTGGAAAGAGTTTAAGGTGTTAGTGAGGAAATAATTTTATCTGATTGGGTATGAACAAGAGCGATGGTACAAATGACACAATTTGCACCAAAAGTTTGGGCAATCCGTGCAACACTTCACTACGGAGTTTCATAATCAAACGCTAGTTTTGGACATTGATGTGGATGATTACGAGGTGTTCATGAAATATACAGGGGGTTTGTCGGAGTCCATTAGAAGAGAGTTAAAGCTCTTTACCATAGAAAATATCGAAGATGCTACCATAAAAGCAATTACTATTAAAGACAAGTACTTGAAGAATGACAAGAAATACGACAAGAGCAAGTCGGGGTACAAGTCTAATTGGAAGAATGAGCATAGAGGGGAGTCTAAAGGAGAGGGGTCTTCATCCAAGGGGAATTGTTATAATCATTGTAAGGCAAATGGACACATTTCAGATAAGTATTAGAAACTTCACCCAGAGCTTAGGCTGAAGGAGGAGAGGAGCAAGAAAGAAAAACGTGCACTAGCCGTAACGATTGTGGATCTTCCGAATTTAGTTAAGCTAAATCCTAAGCTTACTCTAATGTTCAAGCAACCTATAACTATCGACGAGGCGAGTCGGGAAAAACTTTTTTATGTCAGCATTCAAGTGAAGCAGAGCTTAGTTGAGGCCATCATTGATCCGAGTAGTAAGAAGAATTTAATTTTTGTGGCGGTGGTGAAGAAGATGGGTTTGGCTACTGTGGCTCATCCTAAGCCATATTGTTTGGGTTGGATTAAGAAAGATGGGGAATTGAAGATCACTAAGCAGTGTACGTTTAAGTTTATGATTACTGAGAAATTTATTGACGAAGTGACGTGTGAGGTGGTTCCGTTGGATGTATGTCAAGTCATCTTGGGTAGCCCTTATCTTTGGGACTAAGATGCAATCTTTTAAAGTAGAGCTCGCAAGTATCGTCTTGTGAAGGCGGGGAAGGAGTTTCATATCAATACGTACAAATAACATATCACTACCAATAATTTAGTAATGATGACTCAGGCAAAGGGGTTGGTTAATGCGAGCGACAAGTTTGTTTTGTTGTTGGTACTACCGGTTCAAGAGGGTTCGTCAGCTAAGGTGTTGTCTACTTTGGTATGTCTCCTAAGCAACAAACCGATATGGGAAAGTTACAAGAGGAGTATGAAGACTTATTTTTGGGTATAAAAGGGATGTCGCGCAAGAGGGATGTAGAGCATGATATCAACTTGGTGAATGGTGAGCTACTACCCAATATTGGGTTATATCGGACTTCTGTCACAGAGTCTAATGAGATCAAGAGATAGGTACAGGAACTCTTAGAGCAAAGAGTTATTACTCCAAGTTGCTCACCTTGTGGTTCACCGGTGTTATTGGTGTCGAAGAAGGATGGATCTTGGAGGATGTTTATAGATTATTGGGCACTGAGCAAGATTACCATGAAGAATTGTTATCCGCTTCCACGGATTGACGAGCTTTTAGATGAGTTGTAGAAGGCTCAGTTTTTCATCAAGCTGGATCTTAAGTCGGGTTAACATCAAGTTAGAATCCAGGAAGAAGATACTTGGAAGACAGTGTTCAAGACCAAACAGGGCCTCTTTGAGTGGTTGGTGATGCCTTTTGGGTTATGTAATGCTCCTGCCACATTTATGTGGTTAATGAATGAGGTACTTCGTACTTTTATTGATGATTTTGTGATTATGTATTTGGATGACATTTTAATATATAGTCAAACATGGGAGGAGCACCTTGGGCATTTACGCAAAGTGTTGGGCATTTTGCAATCACAACAACTTTTTCTTAACGAGAGAAAGTGCGAGTTTGGGAAGAAGGAGCTAGTATACTTGGGATTTATTTTTGGTGGCGAGATAAAGTTGATCGGGACTTGCCACTTGGACAGCTTGAACTACTTCCTGTAGCGACACGACCTTGGGAAATTATTTCTCTGGACTTTATCTTCGGGTTACCTAAAACTGAAGGATATGGTTCCATACTAGTGATCATCGACAAATTCTCTAAGTATGCAACGTTCATTCTAGCCCCAATTATTTACCCGACAGATGAAATAACGCGTATCTTTATAAAACACATTATCAAGTATTGGGGCGTGCCACAGGACATTATCAGTGATAGAGATCCTAGATTCACTGGGAAGTTTTGGAAGTAAGTATTTAGATTAATGGGATCCACTCTCAACTTCTCAACAAGTAACCACCCGTAATTAGATGGTCAGACCGAACACTTCAACGTAATGTTAGAAGAATATCTCCGACACTTCGTCAGGGCGAACAAGAAGAACTGGGCTGAACTCCTGGATGTAGCGCAATTTTTCTTTAATCTATAAAAGAGTTCATCAACCAACAAGAGTCCCTCAGAGATACTATTAGGACAGCAACCTCTCACGCCGCACTCGGTGGTCTCTGGTTACAAAGGAAAAGTTTTGAGGGCCTACCAGTTTGCAAAGGAATGGCAGAGAAATACTAACATTGCTCAGGCCTATTTGGAAAAAGCATTTACCAGAATGAAGAAATGGGTAGATAAGAAGAGACGACCAGATCTTTTTCAAGTTGGAGACCTTATTCTGATCAAGACCGCCCATCTCCAACACTGAAGCAAGAGAACACACAAAGGCCTGGTATCCAAGTATGTTGGTCCGATGTCGATCATTGGCAAAGTTGGAAAGGTTTCCTACAAGCTTCAACTGCCACCCCATTTTCGCTTTACCCATCCAGTGTTCTATACCAGCATCCTAAAGCCTTACCATGAAGACAAGGAAGATCCAAGCAGAAGTACAGTCAGATCTCAGGTTCCCCTCAAGCCAGTCAACCCAAACCAAGTTCCAGAGAGTGTTCTTGCTCACAAAGTGGCCTATATTGACCCGGATACCAAGGAGGAAGTCTACGAGTACCTAGTAAAGTGGAAGGATCTTCCAGAAGCTGAAGCTAGCTAGGAGCACCAAGATTCTCATCCTCTACTAGTCCGATTAAGGAAGATTGAGGCCAAGCATGAGAGGAAAGAGAAGAGACAGATGAGGAAGACGAAGAAGAAATCGACGAGGGCATTTCTAAGTTGAGTGGGAAAGAGTGTAACACCTCGGCGGATTGAGCCAATATTTTGTAAATAGTAACTTTAGGATGTAATAAAGCCTTGTAAAAAGTTTCATTTATTTCTGTAAAATTTAGGTTAGCCAAAAGGGGGAGTATGCTTCGTCTCCAACTTTGATGTTTAATTCCTTTTGGTTGTAAGCTATTTACTTAGTAGCTATTATGTAGAGGACATGACTTCGATACACCCGAGAAGGAAATAAAACTTTGTGATTGTTGTTGATAAATGAATGAAAAGAAGTTTGCATTAACCCTCTGTACAATATTTGTATTGCCTTGATATTATGTGATCTTATGTAATATTATGTTAAAAGACAATTGAAAGAGACAAATAATTAGGCTTAGTTGAGGCACATACCTTGAGTGTCGTACGTACCAAGCTTGTGTTTCAGCTGGTCCGTGACACTGTACCTAGTCTTAATTTTTTTCTTTCTTACTATAGGGCCTCGAGGGAAAAAGAGTTGAGTGACTTTTTGCTAAGCCCAACTAGGTGGGGGCAATATTGGCTAAAACCCTCCTATTGAGATTAGATCTAACCACCAGCTGAGCATTTTGCGTGGTGTTCATCTCTCAAGCTCTAAGGATTATAGAATTTGCTTGAAAAAACGCATTGTAAATTTGTAATGACCCCTGGGAACTTTTGAAATGTTTTTAAGCATAGGGAGCTTGATATAGTACTAGGCTAGGGTGTAAAATGCGTCCTTTTAAAGAGCTTATTGCTGGTGAATCTTGTGATAACATTCCTTTTAGCAGGTATAATATATAGAAGTATAGATAAAAATTTAACAAGGCCTGTTATTGTGGATACAAATTCCGATCAACCTGAAATTTTTCGTGGGAACACATTGGGTAACACTTAAATATGACAAATGAAAACACTACGAGTAACCTGAAATTTTGCATATATCTTTACTTATTCACAATTGATCCATGTTCGATTTGCATTTTCTTTTATTCTCTTAACATGCCTACTCTAATCTGAATTTGATTTATGTATGCTTAACATTGTTTTCTTTGCAATTGCATTAACCTAATCCCAAGGTCATGCACTCATGCTGCATTAGTTGTAATGGCATATTCATTTTGTTGTGCTCTACATTCAATTATCTAGTACATAGTGAACAACAATGGCTAAATCATTTGACACCAAGTCTCCCAAAGGATCCATAAAACATCTTTAGTACTACTGTAGTTGTCTTAGTAGAGAATCTGATGCTAAAGAGCTGGTTCGCAGATAAAACGAGAAGGCAAAGGAACTCTGATAGGACCAAAGGTGCACATTTCATATTTACCTTGTGAAGGATTAATCCCAGATCAGGTTAACCAATATCAAGCTAGCCCCCTGTAGTGGTTATATTGCATAATTATAGAAAGAGATGACAAACGGAGGTAAGCAATTCTAGGAGATGGAAAAACTTCAGGAACTTGCAAATGACATGTAATTTTTGTATCTCCCTACCACGAAATTAAGGTATTTCTCACACTTTATAGGTTACTTTTGTTATAAACTTAAATTTTTATGCTTGTCAATGGATCAATAAGGCCACATTTTTTTGTATTTTTTGGGTGAGAAGAGGTGAGACCAGCATACAAAATTAAGGTTAGAAATTTTGAGGTTAGAAGATTGAAAAAAACTCACATGCGTTTGGCTGAAGCTAAGAAGTTATACTTAAAAACTTGACTTTTAACTTTAATATCGAGTTTTTTAGACTTATATCCTTTGATATATATCGATATTTGACTTATATCCCTCTATTTAACAGAAAAATAGTTATAGCCCTTTTTTTTCAATTTGACTCTGGTCAACTCACGCTGACTCACATGTTTAACGATAAAATGCAAAGACCAACTTACCCTTTAAACTCACGTGTTATGCAGCTAATCTCTCCTCTTTTCTTCTCTTCCTCAGCTCTTCTGAAAACAACAGCTCCTCTCTAAAATTTAAAAACAACAAAACTCTTAAATTTGAAGAATAATGGTGAAGAAGAAGAACTCGAAGAAGAGCTCAAAAATGCAATTGAGAGATGAGGTTGGTGATGATGATTCCTACCCCATCACCGTCCCTGATAATACAGTAGATGATTACCCTCCACCTGATTTGGAAGAAACAAGAATGAGACTCTCTATTCCCAAACCAAGGTATGAATTTATGCTTACAATGTTCAATTGGGATGTTTTTTAGGGTTTATTAGAAATTGGGTTTTTTTAGGGTTTGTAATTAAATTGGGGGTTTCAAAATTTAGGGTATTTGCTACTCAATTGGGGTTTTTGGTATGATATTAATATTAATTATAGTCCTATACAATGTACAATTTATACTGTATAATGCATATATATGTTCAATGTTCAATTGTTGTGTTGCAGGCATACATACGATTTGAGGGATGTTTTTATTAACTATAGGGGAAAGTAGCGTAAAATGAGTCCTACTGGTTGGGTTGAAAATGATTATAAAGGGGGAAAGAGTTTTAAGTTTGGGATATTATGTGGGGAGGGGATAAATTATGGGGAATTTGTAAGAGATATTGCAGACAAGGTGAATGACCATCATGGGGTGGGGAATTACATTCCAGAGGGGAATGTAATAGAGCTTATGTGTTTGTACAATGGGTTGCCTTTTATTGTCAGGAGTACAGATGATTTGAGGGAAATGTGGACACAGGGTGATGAAAGTTTTCCAATGAGAACACATGTTTATATCAAGCCAATAGATATAGTAAGATAAATAGTTGATGAAGCTGGGGAGTATGTTCTTCTAGAGGAAGATGAGATAGATTATATCATATCCCCAAGAGAGACAAAAAAGAAGAATACCACCCCAGTTAAGGCCACCCCAGTTAAGAAGGATACTAAGAGAAAGGGAAAAGCAGTGGCTGCCAATAAACCAACCAAAAGGCAGAAGATTGTTGAGCTCTCAGACTCAGAAGAATTGGATGCTTTACCTGAAGTTTATCAGAGTGACAAAGGGATTGACCCAGAGGAAATAGCTAATTTTGGGATAGAAAATCTAGTGAATATGGTGGCTGAAAGTGAAAGTCAATGCGATGATATAGATGAAGAACAAGAGAGACGAGTTAGGTATGCCCAATTGAGATTGATTGTTTGGGGGCTGAGGATGGTTATTACAGTACCCACTCATCTGATGATGAGGATTATGTTCCTACTACTGAAGAGCTTAAA
Organism: Kingdonia uniflora; assembly: GCA_014058105.1. Taxonomy (NCBI): domain Eukaryota; kingdom Viridiplantae; phylum Streptophyta; class Magnoliopsida; order Ranunculales; family Circaeasteraceae; genus Kingdonia; species Kingdonia uniflora. The sequence goes on along the minus strand of JACGCM010000816.1, from coordinate 8,289,571 downwards.
AGAGGTGATGATTTTGAAGGTGTTGATGTAGAATTGGATGATATCTATAGTAAAGAGGAGGATGGCAGAGTGAAAGCACCATTGGAAGTTGGTTTCAAACAACTTGAGGTAGGGATGCAAAGGGCAACTGTATATGAAGCTAGAGAGCATATGAGAAGGTTTGGAATTGTAAACCACTTTACATATATATCCATCAAGAATGACCTTACTAGACTGAGGTTTAAATGTTCAGAGGAAAACTGTGAGTGGTTGGTATTTATATCAAGAAACAATGATGGGCACACTATGGTTTTAAGACATGGTAACTTTCAGCATTCTTGTAAAGGAAGGCTAGGGGTAGAAAATACCTTGTGTAATGCACCATGGGTTGCTAGAGAAGTTAAAGCATTGGTTAGAGATGTTAGGGCAATGACTCCCAAGGCAATTAAGACCAGAATGAAGATAAAGTTTGGTGTTGAGATTAGTTACTGGACTGCTTGGAATGCAAGACAAATATGCATGGAGAGTATAGTAGGGTCTTATGATCAGGGTTACAATGAGTTGCCTTCATTGTGTGTGGAGATTTTAAAATCCAATCCTCGGAGCATAGCTAGAACCTGGAGACAAGATGACACACTGCAATGGACTGGTACTCTTGTGGCTTTCAGGGCATCTTTGAATGGCTTTGTTAAGGGGTGTAGACCTATATTGAGGCTTGATGGTTGTTTTTTAAAAGGGAAGTATGGAGGGGTTTGCCTATCTGTACTTAGTCTTGATGCTAACAATGGCTTGTTCCCAATTGGAGTGTACATGTGCAGAACTGAATGTAAAGACAGTTGGACTGATTTTCTTACTAAGGTAGAACCTTACTTTCTGTACACCCAGGAAAATTGACTTTTATCTCTGATAGGCATAAGGGGCTTATTAATTTAGTGGTAGAGATTTTTCCACATGCAAATCATAGGTTTTGTTTAAGATACATGTTTAAAAACATGAAAAAATACCACAAGGGAGCACACTTAGAAAGACTGTCATGGGGAGCTGCAAGAGCTTTTTGGCAGACTGAAAAACAAGAGTTTCTAAATCAGCTTGGCATTGACATCCCTGGGGTAAAGGACTACTTGGAGAAAGAACCATATGAGCATTGGTGTAGATCTCATTTTGATTGTACTTCAAAATGTGAACATATAACCAATAATTTTAGTGAGTCCTTCAATTGGTGGATTATAAAGATCAGAGATAAACCACTAACCAAAGCATTTGAGACTAAGTTTGATGCTTATAAAGCTAATGTTTGATAGAAGAACCAAAGCAGAGTCATAGGATCAAGGTGGTTTGGTACCAAGAGCAGTTAAACATCTTGAGTATTTAATGGCACATTATGGGGAGTATGAGATGGAAGGAGGTGATAAGAATGAATGGGTTTCAATCTCTAGTACTGGGGCAAGGTGGGTACTAAACCTGGAAGAGAGAACTTGCCAATGCATTGAGTGGCAATTGACAGGAATGCCTTGTATCCATACTGCAAGTGTATTAATCCCAAGGAGGCAAGCATTGAAAAGGTAAAAAATATATTTGCCTTATTTATTTATTTATTACTTTTTTTCATTTGATTTCACTGTCTCATGCATTTTCATTTGATTTCCTTACAGTTATTTTTAACCATATCACTTTGTTGCTTCATATGTGGCTACATATAGTGGTATTATACATCCAGTATCTGATGAAAGACACTGGGGCTCTGTAAGTTAAAATTTATTGGTATTATACATCCACATATAGTATGAAACACACTTGTATTATACATCCACATATAGTATGAAACACACTTGTATTATGCATCCACATATAGTGATATTGTACATCCAAACACACTGGTATTATACATCCACCAGTGGTATTATACTTTCACTGCCTAAGTATGAAACACACTGGTATTATACTTTCACTGCCTATGTTACAGTCTCTTAATGTTCTTTTAATGTATACACACACACTGTTCTTTTTGTTGCTTCTAATTGTATTATGTTAATTTGTTATTGTTATGTAGCCACCTTATGTAGTTGATCCACCACCATTGCAGAGAGGGAGGGGAAGACCTAGAAAGGAGAGAATCAGGGATGATGAAGTGAATAAAGTACAAAAAAATATGGGAAATGTGGTACTTTTGGCCACAATAAAAAACCTGCAAAGGTGAGCCTATCCAAATTCAAAGTGCACCTGCACCTAAAGCAAGGGGAAGACCATCAAAAAAGACAACCAAAACATACTTCAGTCAGTCACAACAATCATATGTTACTCAAGTACAAACAACACCCATAGCTGGAGGAGTACAAAGCAGTGGGAGGGCATCCAATGCTTGCAGAGGGAGGGGAAGAAGTGCATCAACACCCATAGCTAGAGGAGTACAAACAACACCCATTGCTAGAGGAAGGGGTAGCAGTGGGAGGGCATCAAATGCTGGCAGAGGGAGGGGAAGAAGTGCATCAACACCCATAGCTGGAGGAGTACAAACAACACCTATAGCTGGAGGAAGGGGTAGCAGTGGGAAGGCATCCAATACTGGCAGAGGGAGGGGAAGAAGTGCATCAATACCCATAGTTGGACAAGTACAGACAAGAAGAAGGAGGGCATTCAAAGCTAGAGGAGTACAAACAAGAAGTGAGAAGTCATCCAATGCTGGTAGAGGTTGGGGAAGTAGTGAAGGTGCTGCAAGTTCATCCAATGCTGGCAGAGGGAGGGGAAGAGCTACGCAAACAAATCACCAAAGGTTTGTAGATGAATGGTTGAGTAACTCAGTCCCTGTAGAAGCTCTACAATCACAAGAGAGGCCACCACTAGTGATACCACCCATGCCTCCAAGGACAGATGTTCCAGCAAAACCTTATGAGAAAGCCTTCAAGCCACCTAGGAAAAACTGGAGGCTTTGAAACAATGTTTGTGTTACAGTTTGTAAATATGAAACAATGCATTGGCAGTTCTTGTGAAACAATGTTTGTGTTACAGTTCTTGTATTGCAGTTTGATATTAACAATGTGTAATGGTTTGATTGTCTTATATTATTCCTATATGTGATGGCTTTGTTGATGTCTATTAATTATATGTGATGTTGTATGTGATGTTGTATGTATTGTGAAATTGCCTGTTATTCTTATATGTGATGCTATATCTGAAATTGTATGTGAAACTGTCTTTGCATGTAATTGTGAACTGAATATTTGATGTTGTATCTGAAACTGTAATTGTGAAACTATCTCTATATGTGAAACTGTCTTTATATGTGAAACTGTAATGTTATAAGAGATATGTGATGTTGTATCAGAAATGCTGTAAGTGATATTCTTGTATTTGAAATGTTGTAAATGAAACTGTCTTTATATGTGATACTCTCTGAAATGCTGTATCTGGAATGCTGGAATACTGGAATGCTTATGACATAAAAAGAAGGCAGAATGAGGAATACTACATAAGAAGGCATGCATTCTTGTTTTCAAATCATTAGATTCATGCTTTCAAACACATCTCTTTTACATAGTTATTTTTATTTTAAACTCCTTAATGAATTCATCTAGCCCCATCTCCACAGCGACCTTCACATTAAGCTTTTCATTCTTGGCTTCCTTGAAATCCTATAAAGTAGCCTTCAACTACTCGAAATTGCCACAAGTAAAACATTTCAAATACTTCAGCCCATAACTATGATCTTGCCTAGAAGTTTTGAGCATCCTTGTCCCAACGCAACTTTGTACTTCACATTTGGATTCTTTCCAAGGGCAATCTCTAATCCAATGAGATGAACCACCGCACCCAAAATACCTACTTCCAGAGGAGGTCCCAGCAGAACTTCCAGATTGAACATTTGCATCAGATAACCACTGAAATTCAGTGCATTTTGAGTGTTGACACTTGAGATATTTTTTGTTGTAGTTCTTTGTTGTGTATGAAGTCATAAGCTTCCTAATGCCATCACAATGAGGAAACCTACATTTGGTGTATAGCCAAGGGCAACAGTTAGGGGAGTGGCCTTCAAGGTAACACATTACACACTGTAATTTGGAAGCAAGATAAATATATTAGACTTAAGTCCCTCTATTTGTAAACAAGATAGGCTTTAGTCCTTTCTCTCTGAAATTTGATTCATGGACTAAAAGCTTTATTTTTGCAATTAATACAGTAACAAAGCTTGTAGTAGTGGTAAATTATCTTTGTTTGTGTTTCAGAACCACCTCCCATGGCTAAATTATATTTGTTTTTTAAGGTTGCAGAACCACCTCAGAGATTGGAGAGGAAGAGAATTGATTAATGGAGAGAGGGAACCTCAGATTGGAGAGAGAGAGAGAAGACTGGTTTTGGCTACAACGACGACCAACGATCGACTCTTGTGTATCGTCCGATAGCTGTAGGTAAGTATCTCGAGGTGTGGTTTTTTTTTGTTTTATCTTAATTTTTTTTTTTAAATTGTAAAAGGGCAAACTTGTCATTAATATTTGTTGAATTAGTCAACGTGAGTCAACGTGAGTTGACCATAGTCAAATTGAAAAAAAGGACTATAAATGTTTTTTTGCTAAATGGAGGGATATAAGTCAAATAATGATATATATCAAAGGATATAAGTCTAAAAACCTCCTTCAATAGCTCATTGGCCATCTTATTTGACCACAAATTAGAAGTTTCTCCACAAAAACATCAAAAACACATATAGACCACATTTTTCTCTCTAATTCTTAAATACACAAATTACCAAATATATAAGAAAATATTCCTCATAGTCATACAAGAAAATACCAGTCGATCAACACCTCTAAAATGAAAATACTCACTTACCTACCTTTACATCACATGCACCACTCCAACATAAGCTGAAACAAGAAAGAAAATCCAACCATGCACATCCCTAACATTCATCCCACCTAGATCCTCTACATCTTCAGCTTCCTCGACCTCAACAACTGGTGGGGCTTCTTCCTCCTCCAGAGATATTCCCCCCTGAATACTCCTCTCCTTCTCAACAAATGTAACAAACAAAAAATTAGCCTCTGCCCTTAAATTAACTCTCCTATGAACAACTCCTCGAAATCCTGAGACCTAGGGACGTGTCTCCTCCCATGTCTCATATACTCCGCATACATGCCCCATAAAAACTATATAATACCTAGCCGTCACACCTACAAAATAATAAATCATCAATATGTCATAACACATAATAACCTGTTAATCTACATACACTATCAAATACATTAGAGATAGGTTAATATACCAAACAATAATACATGTTAACCTACATACACTATCAAATACATTAGAAACATATATTATACTAAACAATAATACTAGTCATAACAATAGTGTAAACCAAAATATAAATACCAAATAATAAACATACCAAACAAACTTATTAAAGTGATCTCACACCATAGTTATAACAAAGACTGCAATAAAAGAGTATAGTAAACAAATAAATAAAAATAGTACAAAGTAGATGACTCAGGCAAGATGATAGTGACAAATGTTGACATACTCAAGCCACATGTTTGCATACAGGTTGTCCCTAAAATTGGTCCATGCTTCAGTTCCCCCTAATGTTCCTATCTCTTCATGAGGCATTTCTCCATCTTCCTCTTCCTCTGCATTTGGGTCTTCTAAGTTGTCATTTGGACCTACCTCTATGATATGGTTGTGAATGATACAACATGCAACAATAACCTTGGTTTGAGTTTCAACATCATAATGGGGTTCTGTGCACAAACAGGTAAAACGCTTCTTCATGACCCCAAACAAATGCTCAATGATGTTCCTTAGTTGGGAGTGTCGATAATTGTATAACTCTTGTAGAGTCTGAGGACTATTCCCCTCTCGATGTTCCTTAAAGTGATAATGTATACTTCGATAGGGAACTAAAAAACTAGGAGCTTGGGAAAATCCAGCATCCCCAAGTAGTAATGATCTAAAAAGTTAAATTGTGCATATTACAACCCAAAAATTGCAAGTAAAATATTGGGGATGATATTATAAATACACTAACATTTACCTCTAGGCACTATAAACAGATACATGTCATCATTAATTATAGCTCTTAAGGTCCTACTATCATGAGCTGAACTTTCCCATCCAGCAAATATCTCAGTTATTTTTATGTCAAAGGAACAAGCAACAATCACATTCTACTTTATATATATCCCCCTTCCTAGTGCGATAACTAGGTTAATCTTCAAGGGGGACTGTTGTAGGGATGAATGTGCCATCCACTGTTCAAACACAATCCTAAAGTAAATAAACCATACCATCAAATATAAAAGCAAATACAAAAATGTCTTAAAATATTAACTTTAAAGTAAAATATACCTTGAAGTAAGTGTTGGCCTAAACATGATATTTATTTCTAGTAGCAAGAGACAAGTCAGGAGTTGTATGTTTGATTAAGTCTTTACCCAACCTCAAAACATACTTCAAAACAATATGAAAATACTTGGAAATAATTTCTAATGACCTTATGGTCGAAGCTTGGGAATGCATAAACCTAGTGTTATGATCTACAATCAGCAAGAATATTGTCACTTGTTCTTCAACATCTAAATATTTGCTAGCTCTCAAATCCTTTCCTCTCAGCTTATCACAAAAACTAATGAAGCAAGCCTTATTCATTCGTAACATATTATGGCAGATAATATCAATTTCATCATATAACCAACGTAAGTTTGCATTCCAGTGCTCCCTCCTATTAACAAAAGGTGTTCTATCATATTAGGTGGTCTCAACCAATAATAATATTTGGTTAACTGTAGTGGCTGCAGCAGCAGCAACAACCTCTAATTCTAATGTTTTATCATCATATTGATCCATCCTATTCACAATCCAAAATCTCTAAAATTAACACAATTCATTGCAACTAACAGAATACCAATTTAACAATGAAACCAACAAATTCAATTCAACCAATTCAATACAACCAATTTCTATTAATAACTAATAAACCAATCATCACAATTTCATAGTGAATACATACATAAAGATAGAGAAAAATCAAAATATCTTGTCGAGTATTGTTAAGGTTGATAATAGCTGGAGTGAGACGCAAAAAAAGGCGTGGAGAGAGGTGTAATAATGGCTAGGAGAGAAGCATTGATGGAGACGAGATAGGCATTGTAGGAGGTACTAAGGGAGATGGAGAGATATACAGGAGAGGGCGCAGAGTGAGGCGTGGGGAGAGCGGAGAGAGGCGTGAACAGCTGGGAGAGAGGTGTTGTGAGGGAGAAGAGAGAGGCGCTGCCTCTTTATTTGTTTTTTTTTGTTTTTTTTTGTTGGGTTATGATTTGGCAAGTTTGAGGAGTTGGGGGTGGGTTTTTATTCGGCAGATTCGAGTTTTTTTGGGTTGAAACGTCCAAAATACCCCCAGTTAAACTGGTATTGGGTAGGAAATGACCAACACCATTATATAGGGGGAAAACGTGCAATCAAATGCAAACTACAAGTTTGAGGTTATAAGTTAACTAAAAAAACTTTACAGGGGGGGGGGATGTGAAGTTTTGAGGTCAGAAGTGAGGCCAAACTTCTAAGTTAACTTCTAGTTTTCATTTTTTTTGAAGATTTTTGCTAAGGCCATGTTTGTTTGTTTTTTTTTACGGTGAGAAGAGCGTAAAAGATTGAGGTTAGAAAATTTGAAGTTAGAAGATTAAAAAAAATTCGCGTGCGTTTGGCTGAAGATTAGAAGTTCTACTTAAAAACTTAACTTCTAACTTCAACATCTCACTAGTCAGTTTGGCTGAACCATCTAATTTGACCAAAAATTAGAAGTTTCTCCACAAAAGCATCAAAAACACATATAAACCATACTTTCCTATCTAATTCTTAAATACACAAATTACCAAACATATAGGAAAATATTCCTCATAGTCATACAAGAAAATACCAGTCCATCAACACCTCTAAAATAAAAATACTCACTTACCTACCTTTACAGCACACCACTCCAACATAAGTTAAAACAAGAGAGAAAATCTATCCATGCATATCCCTCATAGCCATCCCACCTAGATCCTCTACATCATCAGCTTCCTCGACCTCAACAACTGGTAGAGCTTCTTTCTCCTTTAGAGATACTCCCTCCTGAACATTCCTCTCCTTCTAACCAGATCCAGCAAACAAAAGATCAGCCTCTGCCCTTGAGTTAACTCTCCAATGAACAGCTTCGCAGAATCTTGAGACATGGGGGTGTGTCTCCTCCCATGTCTCATATACTCCGGGTACACGCCCTACAAAAACCACATAATACCTAACCATCACACCTACAAAATAATAAATTATCAATATGCCATAACACATAATAACTAGTTAATCTACATACACTATCAAATACATTAGAGACATAATATACCTGTAAGGGCCTAATTTCGTAATAGCTCGAAAGGCTCTTATACCAAATGCACCTATGACAACAAATATAATAAGAATAGAAATTGACACAAGGTTTAACGTGGAAATCTCTGAATAGGTAAAAACCACGACCTCGACTTGAGGATTTTAGTAACTGTAACTTTATTGCTTGATTGAGATTGATATTTTAATTACAAGTTTATGATATTTGGAGCTAGAAAAACTTGGTCCCTCTTCTCCTATGTTTTGTCCCTTCTATAGACCTTAGTCTCTGATCGTTTAATGTACCAGCGCTTTCTTCTGAATTGGGGGAAGAGTAGAGGTTATCTCTGTAACTATCAGCTCATGAGAGACATGTGTATCCTTGACTTGTTCTATTTTACTTGGAGTGCTTGAGCCACGTTCTTATGTAGTTTACAATCTAGGTATCATTGTTGATAGCGTATGCCACGTACATATTGCGTAAGTCTAGCTTTGTACTAGCTCGATGATATCCTAGCTCGAGGGATAAGTCCCTATAATCGCCCCCTCTCAACTAAAGGCACGTGCGTCTTGAGTTGAGAAGGTTTAATCAAACTCAGTATGGGGATACTAAGATATTGCTTTGTATGGCAATGATGGAATTGGTACGTGGAATTCTGTCTTGGAAGTGTAATGGGTTGTTAAGAATTGGAATGTTGTTAGGATTTTGACTGTGTTTAATTGGTTTTTGGGTTTCCTATTTGTATTCTTTGAATAATAACTGCTTTGGAAATCTTCACTGTATTGAATGTATGTCTTTGTATAAATATTGTTATTGTTGTATTGCCCGTTATTCTTCTACAAGTTTCCGTCTCTTCAAATCTTCTGCAGTGATAATGGTGAGAACCAGACATCAAGTTTTTGAATCTAAGGTTCTTGCTAAAGTACAAGAACTTCAATTTTATTACTTTGGGATGCAGTTCTTAGAGCTTCCTACTCCCATTCTAGTGTAGCCAACCTATCACGGCATAACATACGAGGAGGTGGTGGAGGAGGATAATGACTATTACCAGATGGTATGGTTTCATTATCTGGTGGTAAAGGGGGAGCAACGCAGGGTAAGTCTTCGTCTGCTTGTAGAGGATGCCATAACTGAGGAGGATGAGGCTACTGGTGTCCAGGCCAGGAATTCTTACCATTATCATGCAAGTGATTGAGTCTTGTAGGAGAAGGTGGTGGTAGAAGCATGCTTATGTTACAGCCATATTCATTTTCTTGCAGAAAGTGCTGGTTTTAGAGGTAGAAGACTTTTGTTACAATCCTCTTCACTTTCTTGAAGAAGTGGTATTAGAGGTGGATGAAGCTGCTAGTGTTCGTACTTAAAAATCTTGTCGATACCTTATAGTGATTGTAATCTGTAGGAAGTATTTTTAACTTACTATTTCCGATAAAGTAATATGTAACCTGTAGTTTCGAGCTAATGAAAAAGGTTGTTGCGACATCAAAATTTTGAAACTCTGGATTAGTAGATAAAAATGACTATATCGAATTGTAGAATATAGGATGGTATATCGAAATATAAATTTTTTTATCAAACTATAACTAACAGGTCGTTTGGATTGTGTATGTGGTGAATGTTACAAATCTGAGTATCGAACTGAGTAAATATGTATGATAAAAATTAGCGTGCAATGCTCGACGTGATGAAATAAGAGTAATTTAAAAAAGAAATGGATAAAAAATTACCAAGTAGTTTGTATTTTTCGATCTGAGGTAGAGAGATAACTATTTGTTTGTTAGAGTGGATAACTATGACAACTGCGATGTTTATTAGATAGTATCTGAGGCATAAAAGATGGGATTGGATGATATCACACTTTGTTCCTATAAATAAGGGGTAGGTGAAGATGTGAAATTAGTAAACATGGTGAGGACTCGTTCTCAAAGAGTTTGACATGTGGTTGAGGAGCGTTTGGCTATAAAGGTAGTTAAAGTTCATGAAATATTATTTGGGTAGCTCGATTATGATGCCGATTTGCCTGTTTCTGTATTACTGGTGGATTGGTTGAATACAAGGGCGAGGGAGAATGAGGTTAATCATTATTTTTAGTGTGAGGTATTGCGTAAAATGATCGTCGAGCCTGAAGCTCGAAGAACTGCTGTGAAAAAGATTGCACTAGATGAGATAGCTGTTGAAGATGAGAAGATTGTTTCTGTTGAACTGATCATATGTGGTGTTGTAGGGCACTTAAGTTGTTTTAGATGTAACTATCTTTGAGAGGTCGATCATGTGTGAGGTCAAAATAATGTAACTGTATACAAGTGAATAATATTTATGTTCTGATTCCGTTCCTTGTTTTATGTAAAAGTTGTTTGGAAAATTTTGTTTTGTTTTTGAATTTTGAATGTTGGAGCTTTGGGAATGACGGGGAAGTTGTTATAAATAAGTAGAAGATGAAGTGAAGAGTGCCAGTTTTCTTGTAGAGGTCTAGATCGATTTTGTGTTTAGAAATTTTTTCATCATGGAGGTGGGAAGGTGTGAGAGAGGGATGGGTAGGATAGAAGGAGGGTTTGGGGTAATGATGAAAATGTGTGTATACCCAAAAGGTATGAGTTGTCTGGCAAAAATAGTGAAAGAGACGTCTTGGCTGCATAACCGAGGGTGACTTGCGTGAGTCCCAAAAACTGCCAGCGGTTAGAAAGTAAAATTATAAATTGTCCCACTCTTTCTTCTTCTAAATGTTTACAAAAAACAGAGAGGTGATAAACATGTAATATTTACGTGTACAACTCCTAAATTTATATCTACCTAGTCATTTATTAAATAAATGTGACACTAATAGTGCTTTTGTTTGTATTTATAGAAATCGGTCACGTGATAAACAAGTCGTAAATTTTTCCGGCTTTTAAAGAAGAACAAGGGTGATGCACTCCAACAATGATTCTTATTTGAAGTTGTCAACCAAAGGCCCATGCATGGAAGCCCATTGAATAAAATTAGATATAGATACTATTCTCATGAGTTGCAATATCTATGCATGATTTTTGGCATTGTTTAGGGGATTTTATATTAATGGTGATATTTAGTAACCCTTCCTATACTCTATAAATAGGAGGGGAATTCCACCCATGAGGGAGTATCTTGGAGAGTGTAAATATCTAGGTTCAATAAGCAATAAAGTTCTTGTTCTTCTATTTTTCTTATATTTTACTTTTATCGTAGTAATTGTAGTATGACAATGATCAAAAGGATGAGTAGTTAATCTTCTTAGCCAAGGCTAGAGGAAGCTCCACCCAATGTAGCCTTAGTGTAGATTGTGTAGCCTAGTTAGGGTAATTACTTTCTCTTTATCCCGGAATATTGCATATTCGTATTCCTTCATCATATGCTTGACCATAGCTAGGATTAGGAGGAATAATGAATCTATGTAACCATCTTATTGGACCATAACAAGATAGGTTAGGAACATGGAGAAGAGAACATAATCCATACTTATCAACCGGACCATGGTTGAGTAAGTTGGTTTATGGGTAGTTCCCAATTACTAAATCTTTCATATCTTTTGATGTATTGCATATGCCCGAGCAAGGATATGCGATACGGGAACTCATAATTTATTTTAATTATTTATGCTATCTAAATGGTTACAAAGGGTTGAGTAGAATCGATGTCTTGGTTTCCACTCCAATTTATCTTGTAATTTGTTTCGTTCTTTTTTTTATTTTAAAACCAACACAAACTCGTTGTTATTGGATAAAACTAGTAGCTCGAAGTATAATTCGCACCATAAGTCTTTTGGGATACGACCCCGCTTACCCTTGTACTTAACGGTACACCGTGCACTTGCGGGTCTTTTAAGACGTCGGTTTATAATCGATCAAGAGGCACAAATTTAGAGAGAGAAAAAGTTTGATTGCAGTGATTTTAGGGAAAAAACCCAGTGAGGAGGCATCGTTATTGTAGGGAAGAGGAAGTTGCCGCTATTGTGGTTGAGAAAAAATTATTAGTATGGAGTTCTGTTGTGAAGAAGGAAGGGTTCACATTGCCTGATTCCTTTTATGACGTTGAAGGTTAGTGATTTTCATAAATATCGAATTTGTTTTGGATATGAATGTCTGTATATGGATGTGATAATTTATAATTCCTGTGTTGATGGAGTACTCCCTTTAGGTTTTTGTATCAAAATTTTAAAAGGTTTACTATATGGGGAAATTTTTGTTTCTTTACGGTTTTGAGGAAAAATTGGCTTTTTGAAATCTATTTTTCTTTTTGACTATTAAGTATTGTTGAGGGATGTAGGATAATATACTGCATATAGATATTATTATTTTGTTTTTGTGAAAAACAACAAGTAAAAAAAAATATATAGATGATAGGTGCATTTATGTGTCTTATTTAGACCTCTTTGACATACTCTTTTGATTGTTTTAAGACCTTAATCATCTAATTATATCATGTTTTTTTCTTTTCAGGTTAATAAAGGTATTGGAGATCAGATGACGAGAAAAGTATCAAATTGTAGGAAAAATGCAGCTTCAAAGCACTTTAGAAAAAAGACGTCAGCCAACTGGCATCCATTTTTTGAAGTGCATTTGAGGTAGCCACATTTGACCAAATACATGTAGAAGCATCTCCAGCAGTCGACGATCAACCTCTGAGACAATTAACCAACAAAAAGATATCCTGATAGAAGATATCCTGAATGCTGAAATTCTGTGAGAGGTTGGAGAAGATCACGGAGCAGACAAATTAAATCATTTCCAATTTACATGATATTTTACGACCATTACAATAAGAGGAGGAAGCTTCCAAAATTTTTCTAGATTTTTCCCACACGTCAGACAGCCTGTAAAAATACGCCAACACAACGAGATTGGATAAATCTAATATTAGGGTTTTCCTATAAATACTTGAAAATGGCTCCTAGTAGCCAGACCTACACACTAGTTCATAATTTCGTTTTAGGGTTGATTTTGGAGGCTTTTTTCAGATCTGAGTTTGCATCTCTCTCCTTTCCTTTGCTTTTACTTTTAAGCTTATAACTTAATTATTATTGCTTGTTTAATTGATGATGTTAGATGTTAATTATTTTATTAGTTTAATTTTAATCATGGTAGGCTAATCTCCTTATCAAGGGGAGAGATGAAGCCACCATGGTGATGGTTAGATAGAATAATCTCTATATTTATCATGAATTGTCTGTAGTTTGAGAGAATTTATCTAAAGATCTCCAATTTCCAATAAAATCAACACCTCTAGCAAGGGTTGAGATTTGCGGAGATTAATAATTATCATGAATAAAACAAATTTTCTAGAGATAGTGATTTGTCTATTTGTGTATGATTATTGCTTCTTGTTTTGAAACGTTGAGATTTGTGTTCACTTTGAGGGAATGGATTCATTGGCCTTTGAAACTTAAGATTGCATCTTCTTCGAGAGGAGGGATTATTTGATGTTTTGCTCATCGTTATTTATTTTACATGAAGAAAATATGAAGTTGATATATTATCGTTTCTCTAAATATAAGATAATTAATTTTCATAATTTAGGCTAACGTCTAAATTGGTTGTATTAATTTTTTATGATCAAACATGTTTAAAGAAATGAGATGTTCTTTTATTGATCACATCATGGTGGTGGAGTTTTAACCCTTGATTGTTTTACTTTTATTATCTCTCTAAATTAATTTTTGTTAATTTCTTAGTTCTTTAAAGCCCCTTCCCAAGTTTCTTGTTTTACCTAGAAATTCCTACCTCCCTGTAGATTGGCACCCTACTTATTTTTATATTATATATTTATTGAGTAAATTATTTTTTATTAGACTTAACGACGAGTTATCAAATGGCGCCGTTGCCGGGGAGGTAACAGTATTTTTGCTAGGTTTAATAGGATTATTTAGATTTGTTTAAAAAAATTTAGTTTTTTTTCTTTCTAGTATAATAATTGGTAGTTATAGTATCTATATTTGGTTTTATGCATAGTAAGACTCGTTCCAATAAAAGTGTGAAACGATCTAGGGACGATTTAGATCGTCCTCATCTCAAGAGTTCCTCTATTGTGCCTCAACAACCTAGGACTTATAATCCTAAGGCACGTCCCTTTCTCTCTATCGCATCTACATCAACATCCCAGTGTTATGTAACTATGGCTGAAAAATAAATTGCGCGAGGAACACTCCCCAAAGTCCACTGCACCGCAGCAAGCCATTGCTTTACCTGCCACCACTGCACAACATTTTGATATCAAGTCCCATAATATTCAGATGTTGCCATCCTTTTATGGACGTTCGAACCAAAACCCGCATAATCATATAAAAGAGTTTCTTCGGGTATGCGGTATTTTTCAGTTTAAAGACCTGTCCACTGAGTATGTCTGACTTACTCTATTTCCATTCACCTTACATGACAAAGTGTCTCACTGGTTAGACTCGTAGCCTGCCAATTCCATTAGCACTTGGGATGATTTATTAATAAAATTTCTAACCAAATATTTCCCTCTAGGCCAAACGATGGCACTTCAAAAAGAAATTGCTGATTTTAAAGAGAATAGAGTGGAATCATTCCACAAAGCGTAAAAGAGATTTCAAGACTTACTCTAAACTTGTCTAGTTCTTTTACAAAGGTGCCTCTGGAGAAACCAGGATGAGCCTCGAAGCAATGAATGGCGAAGATTTCTTAGGCCTCACTCCCCACTGAAGCATTTACATTTTTAGAGAAACTTGGCATTAATTCCCAGCAATGGGATTGTTCTTATGTTGACCGCAATGTTGATATCCACAAGAAATCTGGTGCTGAGGATAAGACCATCCTAGTTAAATCCGAAATGACTCATCAAATTATGCACCTAACTAAGATGGTTGAAAAGTTAGCAAGCAAAGTGGAATCATCTCAAGCGATGATTGTGCATAACTAGCCTAACACTCTTCCATGTACTATTTATTCTAGCCCTGTTCATACTGCTCATGCCTTCCCCTTATTTTCAAACTCATCTAAGGGCGATGCTTGCACTATTTGTGGAAATCAAGGTCATATGGCTCCTAGCTGTAAGAACTTCAATCACGAGGAGTTGATGGAGGAACACATAAATGCCATCTATGGTCAGTCCCAACAGTCGTTCTATAATCGACCATCATACCAACCTCAAGGTAGAAGCCCCGACCCACAACAATCTCAATTTCGTGCTCATGCACAAGTTAGCTCATCCGGATTTCAATAACCTAGATATGGTAATGGCACTTCCATGTACAACCAGCTGCAAGGCCCTCCTCGCCAATTAAATAGCAACATTTGGCCTCAACAATTTCAACCTCAGTCAAATCGGTTTCAAAACCAGGGCACATCAAACCAACTAGCTCATGTAAACCAGTTTGAGCCACAACCATTGAGCACTTTGAGGGAGCTTGTTCCTCAAACTTCATATGCGATTCCTACAAAATTATAAGATCAAGAAATTTCTAAACTTTAAAATCATGTCAAACAACTATCGCTTACTCACGAGAAAGGCAAGTTCCGAGCCAAACCTATCCTAATCCTAAGGGCAACGAAAAAGAAATCGCATATGAGATAGGAAAAAATTCAGAGACTCTGAACTATCAAGGTGAGCTTAAGAGTGTGATCACTCTTCTATCGAGACAACGGGTCGATAATAGAGTTGAGATGCCAAAAGAGGTCCCCAAGGTTGTCACAAATCCTAGCCAAACACAAGAACCAACGGTTCAAGACTAGTTTATTTCCATGAGTGCACCCGTAGATAAGAACAAACCTGTAACCATTGAATCGACTCCCTATGTACCCAAGACACCGTTTCCTAATGGCATAGTTCAATCAAAGCGAGAAAAACAATTTGAAAAAATAAAGGAGGTATTCAAAAATGTTCACATCAGCATTCCCTTCTTAAGAGCTATCGAGCAAGTCCCTTTATATGCTAAGTTTGTCAAGGATTTATGTACTGTTAAGCTCAAGACACATGTTCCTCACGATGCCTTCATTACTGAGAAGGCTACGTCTTTTATCCAACAATGTGGTATTGTCAAGTACAAAGATCCAGGAAGCCCTACTATTTCATGTAAGATAGGAGACAACTATACAACAAATATGCTTTTGGACTTGGGAGCGAGTGTCAACTTACTTCCATACTCAATTTATAAGGAGTTAGGTTTCAAAGATATGAAACCAACGAGGGTTATACTTCAACTAGTGGATCGTTCTGTAAAAATCCCTCGAGGTATTATTGAGGATGCTTTGGTTAAGATTTTAGATTACTATTTTCCAGTTGATTTTATTATCTTAGACACCAAGACTACCACCGTGGATATTGTTCCGATCTTGATCATCTTGGGACGCCCATTCTTTGCTACCGCTAATGCCCTTATAAATTGTAGGCATGGGTCCATGACAATATCTTTTGGAAATCTCAAAGCAGAAGTTAATATCTTCAACTTAATGAAACAACCTGGTAATATTAGTATGATTGAGGATGCTTGTCTTATAGATGGCTCAATATCGCATATATTTGAGCAATCTCACCCTAATGATGTTCTACTTAAATGCCTTAACTATTTTGGAGCATATATTGATATGGACACTACAGTTGGTTTTAGAAGACTTGCTCCTTACCACTCACAGATGAAGAGTGAAGTTTGAAGCTGAGATTCACAGAAGATTGAACTCTCAAGCAGCGAAGGCATTGTGTGACTCGGAAGTGAGCACACTTTTGGACGGGATTGCAGATATCCTCATCGGGCTGTCTAGAGGAGACGCCCTTGGTTTGTCGAGTAGAGCGACATTCCACATTGTGTCAGGGGAGAAGGCGCTTGCAGCAGGATGCAGCGCATTTCAGAGGGCGCGATGCTAGAGAGCACTTCAGAAGGTTTGAGACCGCGAGACAATATTCAGATGAGAAGGCAGGCTTCAGAGTTCGAATCAAGGCCAGTCACCACGCACTTCAGTTGGAAAGGGCGAAGTTAAGGTTCAGTTCTGAAGACACAGTTGTCAGCATCAAGACTAGTAGTCGGGCTCAGTATCCGCTAGTGCAGAAGAAGATATAGTACTCTGAACTAAGTGTGGGAGAGTTGTTGGTCTCTTGGAGATGTAGAAGATTGAATCCTTGTAGAGCCTTGTTGAAGAAGGTTCTCGACGAGGACGTCGAGATTATTTTAAGTGCGGGAGGGTGTGACGACCTACCGAACGCCGGCCAAATCCACCCGACAAATGGTGACGAAGGGCATTGTATTAGGTCATGTTGTTTCTAGTGAAGGCATTGAGGTCGATAAGGCAAATATTGACATTATTTCGACTCTTCCCATTCCTCAATCTGTTAAGGATGTTCGATCCTTTCTTGGGCATGAAGGCTTCTATCGTCGCTTTATCAAATATTTTTCTAAAATTGCTAGACCAATTACCACTTTACTAGGTAAAGATGTTCCATTGATCTTTGATATTTCATGCATTCATGCTTTTGAGTGTCTTCAATTAGAGTTGACATCTGCTCCTATTATCCGAGCTCCAGATTGGACACTTCCTTTTGAGATTATGTGTAATGTATCTGATTATGCTGTAGGTGTGGTTCTTGTCCAGAGAGTCAACAATCTTCCACATGTTATATACTATGCGAGCAAGACTCTCAATGATGCCCAACGTAATTATACGACAACTGAAAATGAGTTATTGGCTATTTTTTTTGCCTTGGATAAATTTTGCCCCTATCTCATTGGTTCAAAAGTTATTGTTTATACTGACCATGCCGCATTACGACACCTTATAGCAAAGAAGGATGCCAAGGCACGTTTAATTCGGTGGATCCTATTATTTCAAGAATTTGATTTATAATTTCGGGATAAGAAAGGTGCCGAGAATGTGGTTGCTGATCATCTCTCGAGGTTGGTGGTTAAATCTTCTAATCTTCCCATTTTGGAATCTTTTCCAGGCGAGCAACTTCTTGCTATCTTTCAACCCCCATGGTATGTAGACATTGTAAACTATCTTGTTACTGACCAAATTCCTACCCATTAGATTAAGCACGATAAATCCAAATTCAAAGCCATGGTGAAATATTATGCTTGGGATGATCCTTACTTATTTAAATATTATCAAGATCAGATCATTAGATGATGTGTACCAGACCATGAACAATTCAGTGTTCCCTCTTTTTGTCATGATCATACTTGTGGAGGCCATTTTAGTTCTCAGAAGACCGCTACGAAGATTTTACAGTGTGGTTTTTACTAACCTACATTGTTTAGAGATGCCCACAATTATTGTCAAACTTGTGCAAAATGCCAACAAAGTGGGCGTATCTCTCAAAGGAATATGATGCCCCTTACACCCATCCCGATTGTTGAGATCTTTGATATGTGGGGTATTGACTTCATGGGTCCTTTTCCCAATTCTTATGGATTTAAGTACATTCTTGTTGCCGTTGATTACGTCTCCAAATGGGTAGAGGCGATTCCTACTCGAACTAATGATTATCGTTTTGTGGTAATCTTTTTGAAGGAGTACATATTTGCGCGATTTGGTACTCAACATACCATTATTAGTGATGGCGGGAAGCATTTCTGTAATCAATTTTTTGAAAGCCTTGCCAAGAAGTATGGCATCCCTCACAAAGTGACCTTAACTTACCATCCACAAACTAGTGGTCAAGTAGAGGTGTCGAATAGGAAAATTAAGCAAATTTTAGAGAAAATCGTCAATAGAGGTGTCGAATAGGAAAATTGAGCTTTGCGGCTTAGTAATGCTTTATGGGCTTATCGTACTGCTTTTAAGACTCATATCGGCATGTCCCCTTATCGATTGATTTTTGGAAAACCTTGTCACCTTCCCGTTGAGCTTGAACATCGAGCCTTTTGGACTATTAAGCAACTTAACTTCAATCTCGATGAGGCCAACAATCATCGCAAATTACAACTAAATGAGTCAGAAAAATTGAGAAATGATGCATATGATCTATCAAAGAAATACAAGGACAAAATGAAGTGGATACAGACAAGATTATTCTGCGTAAAGAATTTGAGCCTAGACAAAAAGTGTTGTTATATAATTCACGATTATATCTCTTTCCTGTCAAATTAAGATCTCGCTGGTCTGGTCCATTTGTCGTTCAATCAGTTACTCCATACGGTGCCATCACCATTGAGAATTTGAAAGATGGGAGCACGTTTCAAGTGAATGGTCAGAGATTAAAACCATTCAAAGAACTTCTGCAAGCTGAAGTTGATCGATCTAGTTGACCCTATTTATCAAGAATGATTATACCTTGTCTTAGATAGTTTGGGGGTGGTTCAGCTGCCACCCGATTAGTCTGGCTGAAGACAATAAACTTAGCACTTCTTAGGAGGCAACCCATGTGCATTATTATTATTATTTGTTATATATATATTGTCATACTTGTCCAATACATTTACGATTCTAACAGCCAATATCGATGTTTATCTTTTCAGAATATCATTTTCCATCGTGTTGACGATAAATTGGTATGTTTATCTCAGTCTTTATACTTCGCATATATTATCTAAAACACTGAGGACAATGTTTAATTCAAGCTTGGGGGTGAGGAACCAGTTCCAATTTTTATATTTATGCTCAATTTTTTTAACCACTTTAAAAAGAATAGAAAATACCAAAAATAACTTTGATGCTCAATTTTTATATTTATGCTCAGTATAACTAGTTTAGTAGAGGTAATTAGTCTATGATGCAAAATAACTTTGAAAATCTTATAAGATTGAGTAGTAAGTGTAGTGGCTTATTCCGCATTTCGGACTCATGCTTTATCTTCGACAATCATACGACCACTCGACCTCATCAACATACACGTGGCATATTGTATGACACATTACAGTTACAGAGTTCTAGTCACCACTTTCGACCTCTATATCAACAGTTCGAGTCAACAAATGCATCGTCATCAATGAAGCCATTACAAAGCAGACCGTTATATAATCAGATCAAAGATTATCAAATATATATTGTAACGACAGTCATTAAGGATAATAATGGTCATCAAATGGTCATATTATAAAACCTATAAATAGGACTAGATAATTCCAGATGAAGGACAGAGGAATATCCACTCAACACTTTATACAAAACTATTCAGAACATCCTTTGTAATAATTAGCAATCCTCAAATAAGATCTTTTCTTTTCTTTCTAAATCCTTAAGAGAGGTCACGGTTTTTAACCTATTCAAAGGATTTTTACGCTAAAATTTGTGCTAATTGTTACTCTTCGCTTACTAATCGTTCTGAATATCTTTGGTGTAAAGACTAAGTTCGGATTACAAAATTAGGCTATTACATTTGGCACCGTCTGTGGGAACGAAGTTCTCAAACTAATTATCTCAGAAACAGCTGATCATCCTTCCATGGAATGACGCTTCCAGATTAAGCACGCCAATTCCTCAAGGAGAAGGAAACACAGTACTGGTAGAACAGCGGGTCAATCTCAACTCCGAAACTGAAAGGTGAGCCGCTCTGGAACAACAGCTGGAAGGCGTACAAGACGCGTTGAAGGTCCTGCAGAGTCAACAGATTGCAGTCCAGAAGAACAAAGGCGTACTGCCAGTTGCTTCGCGGGTCTCCGTTCTCGACACGATAGAACCTCACGTAAATAATCTGGGAGGCAAAGTTCAATTTAATCATAAGCAACATGGGGGCGAGCCCGCTCTGATACAAGAAGTCCACCAAGAAGTTGATAAAGGTATACAGGCAGAAGAGCCACCCTGAGGAAAAGTTTGTATTATGGTACGTGATCGACAAAGTGAAGGAGGTGGCTACTACAACCCTTGTGAAGGACGCATCCCACGACCGACCATTACAACTCGTTAGTACGTGACTTAGGAACATGTTGAAAAACATATTAAAGAACTGTTCGATGCCCAGGCTCAAACCACCAAAGGTATTCACAGCAGGTTACAGAAGAGCCTGATTGCTCAAGAATTATTGAATGACGAGGTTCCCGCCGGTTTCCACACACCAAAAATTAAAAAATATAAGGGAAATGAACCAGTGGAGCACGTTCAAGAATTTCAGGACACTCTGGGTTTATATTCTACATCCAACCACATTTTATGCCGGTTCTTTCCTACCAGTTTACTAGGCGAGCCTTTACGATGGTTCCATTCTCTACTAGAAGGGTCCATTACGACTTTTGAACAATTATGGGAACTTTTTGTCATAAACTACTCGCACAATAAAGATATAGATGAGAATTTATATTCTCTGTTCTGCCTTAAGCAGGTTCCAGGGGAGAAGCTTGAAACATTTATTAAAAAATTCTTGGAGTTGGCCAGGAAGGTGGACCGACTCGATCAAATGATTACTATTTCAGCTTTTACCAATGTTTTGCTCGTGGATAGTAGGGCGAATGAGTACCTGATTCTGAATAAACCTACAACTTTGGAAGACATGATCGAGAAGTTCAACGGATATATCGATCTCAAAAGAATGATATTCGAAATACATAAAGCTCAGAAATCAACCTTGACAACACGAGATCAATCCACAGGTCAAGATTTCAATCTTGCTGCTGATAACAGAGGAGATAGGAAGAGGACAAAATCTAATGACGATCAACCTCGGAAAGGCAATAATATGCCAAAACCCTGTCTTCCCAAGATGATTGTTACCAAAGCTAACATATATCCTATACTTTAAAAGGATAAGTTTTTTCGTAATGCCTAGTATCTCCAACCCATCAAGAACAAACCATATTGTATTCACTACAAAGTCTGACATCATAAGACAGAACATTATTTTGCTCTACAACGACTATTGGAATATATTTTTGCGGATGAACGAATGCATGAGTACATCGTGGGCGTTGAAAGTTACAAAAATGGAAGTTATAAGTTTCCCACAGAGATTGTACAGGTCGAAGAAGCGGCAAAAGAGAAACATTTGTACTATATCTCCCTCAGCCACTTTATCGAGACTCATACCATTAACAGATTGGTATGATGCAAAAGGCGACGTCTTGGCCAATGTTACGATCTATCCATGGTCGACAAGGAAGCTCGGTAACTCCTGACATCTAGTTCCCAATGCACAGGGATCTATTTCAAAGATTACGACGTTCGACATGTTAACTTTCCTCATCATGATGCACTCGTGATCATGTTTAAAATGAGAAAATTTGTGCTACATACAATGATGGTGGATACCGGCAATAACATTGAACTGCTTTTCCAAAACACGATTGACCTGATAGGACTGGCCGACAAAGTTCAGCCTTGTTACGTCGACATCAATGGGTTCAGTGAATCTAAGGAGGATCGTGTAGGAAAGATCATACTTCTTATTACAGCTGGTCCTACAATAGTCGATGTAGTATTCTACGTTATCAATGTAAGATCACACTTTCCGGAGATCATGGGACCCTGCTGGCTACATAACATTCGAGTTATCCCATTGACCTATCATTTGGTACTACGATTTGATTGGAATGACGGCATTTACGAGACTAAAGGCAGTCAGAAGCTAGCCTAAGCTTGTGAAAATTCTATTACCACTGTGATAGAACCATCAATACCATAGATCGTATAACAATTACAGAAAACAAACTGCCAAGCGCAGAACCTACAAAATACGTTGAGATCAATGGATTTAAAAGGGGCACCTACATTAAAACTTTTTTTCCCACAACAGAGCACAGTACTCTTATTCAATTTCTCAAAGACAATAGTGATGTCTTTGCTTAGATGTTTCACAAAATGTCAGGCATTGATTCAAATTTGGTCTGCCATAAGCTTAGTTTGAAAGATAAAGCTAAGGCAGTTAAACAGAAACAAAGAACTTTAGCATCGAGACTCTGAGAAGAAGTCAATAAAAGATCGATAAACTTATTAAAGTTGGCTTTATCTGAAAAGCCAACTACCCAAAATGGATCTCGAACATTGTCACAGTGACGAAGAAAAATAGAGCAATTAGAGTCTGCGTGGATTTCACAGACCTCAATAAACATACCCTAAAAAATAGTTTTCCACATCCTATCATTAATCATCTGTTCGATTCTACCACAGGGCATGAACTCTTATCCATGATGGACGCCGCATCAGGGTTCTACCAGATACCTCCATTAACCGAAGATCAAGAAAAAATAGTTTTCATTATAGAACATGGTTTGTATTGCTATAAAGTCATGCCTTTCTGACTCAAGAATGCAGGAGCCATTTACTAAAGATTGATGACACAGATGTTCAAAGACCATCTCAGGAAAACGATGGAAGTTTACATTGATAATATATTGTGTAAAAGTCTCAAGAAGGAAAGCCATCTCGCAGATTTACTCATGGCCTTCAAAATTCTTCGGTCTTACAGAATGAAACTTAATCCTGATAACTGCCAGTTCGGAGTCCAATCAGGCAAATTCTTAGGCCATTTGATAAACAATGAAGGCATAGAAGCTGACCCAGATCGTATTCATATACTATTATCTATACCTTCTCTAAGGACAAAGAAAGACGTACAAAAGCTAGCTGGCAAGATAACAATAATTAATCATTTTATCTCCAAGTTTTCAGATCGGTGTCGATGGTTATTCGATCTACTACGTGATGGGACAAAGAGAAAGAAACTTAAAAATGATCCTGAGATCGAGTGGACTGCAGAATGTGAGTAGCATTTCTGGTGCTAAAACACTACTTAGGCAAGCTACCAGTAATGAGTACACCTAAGGAGAAGAGCTTACCGTATATCTCACCATTACTGATAAATCATTGAGCTTAGTCCTCATTCAACTTGATGAGAAGACAGAGGAATACTCACTATACATAACTATTTAGAACATCCTTTGTAATAGTTTGTAATCCAAAAATAAGATCTCTCTCTCTTTCTAAATCCTCAAGAGAGGTCGTGGTTTTTAACCTATTCAAAGATTTTTCACGCTAAACTTTATACTAATTGTTACTCTTTACTTACTAATCGTTTTGAATATCTTTGGTGTAAAGACTAAGTTCGGATCACAAAATTAGGCTATTACATTTGGAGCCATCTCAAGCTGAATATTTTTTTGCCTCTATACTATGACGATTACGTACTTCTTGAGCTAAAAACATAACTCGAGCTGGGTCAGGTACTATACCACTTTCTTTTTAAATTTCTACATTAGCTTATTTTAATCCCCGCTCACTATCTACTTCAGCCTCAAAGTACAGTGTCAGAGTTTCCCTTATGACACCTAGCCTTATTACTCAGGTCACTCAAACAGAACAAGTCTTTCAATTTTTGTATTAAAGTCCCCCATTTTCTCTTCTTTTCTAAGAACTTCATCCCTTTTTATTTTTATTTCAGCATATCTACATTGAAGGTCATATAGTTCTTTAAAATTTTTCTCTGAGTTAGACTTAAACTACCTTATCTCATACTCAGTTTTATTTAATACCTGTTGAACGCGAGCCACCGAATCCCTCGCTCTACTTAACGATCTCTCCAGGTCAGAAATAGTTTTTTTCAACCGCTCTACCTTCTACACAGATTACAAATATCTTGTTATCATACACACATTCAAGTAGAGCATATTAAAAAGCATCTATCAAACTTAACAGTTTTATGACCATATAAAGTACAATCCCATCAAAGTCAAACGAACAACATAGTTCAAAACAGAATACCTTAGATTGATTAAAGATTCTTGTCGATTTCTACCTCAGATGGAGTATCCAGTTTCTTATCAGCAACTAAAATAGGCTTAGTTGGTAAAGCAGTTACATCGGCTGGAGCAACAACATCTCCAACTACTTCGTCCTCTATATCTGAAGCAAAGACTATCCCCTTATATTTGCCAGTTCAGCCCAGCTCTACATCAGCAGTAGTCAACCCAAAGCAGTAGTAGGATTGGAAAAAACAATATCTTTACTCCCGTAACTCGGTACATACTTGTGAGATAACCTTATCATGCTCAGACAGCGCTGCATACCGCTCTTTAGCCGCCTTTGCGTCTTCAACACTCTTCTTTTTCTCTATCTCGAGCTCATCTTTGAGCTCCTTCATTCGAGCCAATTAAGCATCCAGCCTACGAGTAAGCTCTCTGAACTCCTGACTCCTCTTCTCAATGAACTTTGTCAGCCCCTTCATCAACATCAAGAGCTGTCAATACAAGCACACAAGTTCAGTATAACATATCATATTACAAATACAACACATACAAGATTTCAATACATACCGCAAGAGTCTGCTCCTAAAACATGTCATCAAGCTGATGTGGATTAGCCCCACCATTATATAGTATTTTTGCTCTAGTTCTCTCATCTTGGCCGTAGCCTTGGCATTATTACAATCACTTCCTTCACCTTCATGCTGCTTTCTTTTAAGCAAACCCTTGTCCGAATCTGAAGGAGCGACCTCACTCACCACCTACAGTTAATTTACCAAGCTCCTTCTCTAGGACTACCCCCACAGTAGAAACGGGAACTTCCGGAGCTGACTTTCTGAGCCTCTGAATTGACCGCTTCACATTTGTACTCTCCAGTTCAAGCAGAGGATGACTAGTGAAATCACTTACAGCTAGACGGGTTTTTTTTTTTTTCAGCCATAGCTCAATTCTTGTGAGCTTGTTAAACTTTAGGCTCTCTTGAGTCTACCATCTTATCTCTCCAGATACCTAACTCACCAAGTACTTTTTGACTTGCTCAAGAGCTTCACAGTTGAACAAGTTGGTATTATCAGGCAAAGATGTAGGATTGGGATCTGATGAACAAGAAACAAGAACATGTGGTTAGCATCTTGAAGACACGCTGATGGTTGGTCAAAGTTGACAAATGTTACTTACTCAGATTATAATACTTATGGTTCTACTTATGGTTCAAGACAAGCACTGGTTCATCTAGAACCTGCATACAATTGCCCCTACCCATACAAGGTGGTCGTTCCATGGTCTACCCACAGATTCAAAGTAAAAAAACTTTGGCCCAGAAAAATCACTATACAGGTAACAACTATTATGACCTTTGACAAATTTCAATTTATAAAGCACGCCATCCACTTCAAATAGCTTCATATAAATTCCCATTAAGTTGGGTAGGGCAGCACTGCAATATATTCATAACCCCTTTCTGAAAGAAGGTCAGAGGAATTCTAAGGCCATAAATGACCTGATTCAGATAGTACAAAAACCCATTATTTGGGCCTGCTATCCCCGCACCATTATAGTACAAAATATTTACATATGCATTAATACTCTTATCTATTTTCCACTTATCCAGGCAAGGAACTTGGTAATATACCGCTTCCTCACCTTTCCCTGGCACATAGGCCCTAAACCACCGACCTCGATCCATCATATAGTTTCCCCACTCTCCTTGTAGTTTCTTTTTTATGTTTAAGAAATTCCTTCCCTATATCTACTCCCTCTGGGTATATACAAAATAATTTATCTTTTACCTTTGCATCCTATTCCTCTACAACTTTCTCTACTTCACTGGGTTCCCCAACCTCTACACCTACAAGAACTTTTATCTTATTTACAGTCTCTTCCATTACATTATAATCGTCCTCCCTCCACGACGATGATGTTTCCTCTGAACTCGATGATACTACAAATTTACTCTTAGGATTTATGGGTTTCAAACGCATACTGGACCTACAGATACATATAATCTTCCATCATTTTCTCTAAATCTATAATTAAACATCTACATAGATACATGTTATACTATACACACAGCAGAAACAACCCCACCCATACTTTTTACCCAGTCAAAGCATTTATTTTCAAACTTTCTAAAATAATAGAAAATCATTTTCAACTTTCCCTCTTCTTCTCCAAAAAAACATTTTCTCTCTCTACAGTCTATTCCCATACCCAAAGCTTGTGTAAAATAGAACACTACATGCAATTACTCAGTTCTTAAACCCCTACATTCTCAACTTTGGTATCCCTAAATCAAAGGCGATGAACATACAACATCATACACAAATTACTAGCAAATACAATAAAAAATAGAAGCACAAATCACTAACCTGTACTAGAAGAACCACAATCTTCCACTTTACCTAAACGTTTCACAGATATCGACCGCTCCTATTATTTTTTCAAGAATTTTTAATCACCAGATGAAGCCTTCCCTACCAAATCATACTCAGAGCTCAAACGCTTCTTCTCTATGGAAATATGGGTTACACCACTTTTTCTCTCTCTATAAATTTTTCTCTCTCAGTTTATAAAACGATGGCCCCTTCAGACACGTGGCAATCACCCTTACTATCTCTATGGGCACGTCTTTCCATCTAACAACATCATCATGAATTTTGTGATAACGTCTACTATCATCACGGCTGTCTTTATTTTCTGCCATTAAAATTTTCTGCCCCTCTTTCCCAAAGCAGTATACACGACCAATCACTTTACTTTTATACTAAACCAAGATCGTATGACATTCCTAAAATAGCTCAATAATAAAATTTACAATTATCTACACAGTTATTAAAATCAGACAGCTGCAATCCATAATATCTACCACATAAACAGTAAACAAACACCTTACTCTTATTTATTTCAGTTCCCAGATTCAATCTGCCTCACTCTACATTCAACAGATTATAAAAATAGAATACTGTAAACAGATTACTTATTTATTTCGAACTCCAAAAGTTTGAGGTTACAGTCACATATAGTTATATTTAAAATTGTTTGGATAATTTACCACACTCCATGGTATTATCTCCCCTCCTGCTGCTCTCTCATCTTCTTCAGCAAGCTTATCCCGTGCGATCTCTTGAATAGATTCTTCTCGTAAAGTTGCATCCAACAACAACTCACAGAACACGTCACACCAGAAAAAGTGATCATACTTTGCACGCTTGTCTTCATCATCTAAGCTACTTATCTTCAACGGCCATTTCGGTAATACGACATCGTAAGGCAACTGACGAAAGTATCATTCATAAAGTTCAGCGACCTTGATATTGAACCTACATTCCACTGCATGATAAACACACTGAGAACGCGTCCTCACCATGGTTACTTACACTACATCCACAACAAATTGTCCATACAAATCACTACTTTATATAGCTAGAATGAAGATCTCGGAAAATTACAATTTTGTCCTACACAGATTTTACGGAAGGATATATTTTATAAGAACAAATTTTCAGAAACAAGACTATCAGCAGAAAACCAAGAATATTGTGATAGATCATACTTTCCATTTTATGAAATATCTACTCAAATTATATTTGCGGAGATATGGAGATCGCAATATCCAATCAAGCACTTCCAGCAGTAGCACCTACAGGCAGATATCATTTACATCCATACATCATGACATTTTTTAGTCAGTTCATATCAATAGCTCGTAAACATAAACATATCCTTACAACCACCCAATCATCTTAAGCCAATTGTTTACTTACTTTCACCAAACGACCTCTTTACATTTTGGACTCCTCTATTTTTAACTTCAAATTCAACAACCTTTTCTGATACACTCACTGAGATCATAACAGTTCGATTTGTTCAAAAATACTCCATCATAACTAGACGTTTTTCATACTTACCGATTTCTTCTCCCATTTTGCTTCATCCGTAGTTCAAATTATTATTTTCTTAATACTCAACAATATAGTTTGCAAAAAATACTGGACATATAAAGTTGTCATTCGATATACAAGTTGGTAGCACAAAAATATTTTATTAGCTTAAATATTTTTTACATCTCATAAATTACTTTACAAATAACAGATATTCCAGACAGTCCACAGATTATTTTACTAACTAAATCAAGTCACAGTTCAAAGCACTTCTCACCAGACACCGAGGAAGAAGATAAAAAATTGAAGCAGACTTCCAAACTCTGATCCTCTACATGAATGGGCTAGGAAATCCAAGAACTTGGCATCACCGAAGGAGTTACGGTACTAACAGAAAGACCTTCTTTATGGCCAAAATATATGGACCATGGAAGAAAAACTTTCTTCACCACCGTCTCTTCCACCATAACCCCCACCACCCCGCATGATAGAGAGGGAAGGAGGGTCCTATTTCTTAGAAATAGCCCACTCACCAGCAGGGTACCGACGTGACTCCCTCAGACGAACGCCTACCCTTTTATCTTTAGCTATAACAGCTTCCTCCGTCAGCAGCCACAACCTATTTTGGTGCTCCCCCTTTGATGTCAGTAGATAGTAGAAATGTACCATTTAGATATGGTCATCCTCTGCCTCTACCACCTCCTCGTATGTCACCCCATGAATTATAGGTGACACCGGAATTAACGTCGGCAGATCTAGGGCTTGATTCCCAAAGTATCTGACGCAAAATTCTTCCATCTTTGCTCGAATCTTAGCCTCCCGAGATTGTTGCCTCGTCATTGCCTTCTTCTCAACCGACAGAATATTTCAAGTACAGAAAGAAAAATACTAAATAAAGAAGAAGTTCATGAGCAATACTTGGTTCATCACAACTGTAAATCAGAGTGCTCCTTATAATACAATTAGCATTGAAGATGACTCTCCAAATTCCCTACGCCAGGATGAATTCCCATACAGCCAGATTGACCAGAACCATTGGTTCTAGAAATCCCAAAAGCCATAATCACATATTCATGAAGGCGCATTAGAAATGATTCCTATAATAGCTTAATTTCGTGATCCGAATTTAATCTTTACTCTAAAGATACTCAGAACGCTAATGAACAGTGAATAATAGCTGACACAAAAGTTTAGCGTAGAAAACCTTTGAATAGGTAAAAAACCACGATCTTTCTTGATGATTTTAGAAAGATAAAGAGATCTTATTAAGATTTTCTAGTTATTATAAAGGATATTCTGAATATTTGAGTATAGAGTGCTAAAACTAGGATTCATCTGGAATTCGCTGGTCTTATTTATAGGTCTTATAATATGATCGTTTGACGACCATTATTATCTTTAATGATAAACATTATAATATATATTTGATAAACTTTAATTTGATTATGTAACGGTCTGATCTTGCCATTTTATGACGGTTCCATTGACGATTAATCATTTGTTGGCTCAAACTGTTGATGTAGAGGTCGAAAGTGATGACTAGAACTCTGGAATTGTAATGGTTTATACACTGTGCCATGTATCTGTTTATGAGGCTGAGTGGTCGTATGATGGTCAAAGATAAAACATGAGTCCGAGATGTAAAATAAGCCACTACAACTGCCCCCTCTCAGCCAATAGTATAAGACGTATTGTGGGCGAGTGGTATTGGTTGAAAAGCTTTATTAATACTATAATTAATACCTGGGAATCATTTCCAAAGCATCTTTATAAATAGTTATTTGTGGCTTTTGGGTTTTCTAGAACCAATGGTTCTAGTCAATTTTGCTACATGGGAAATCCTCTTGACTTTGGAAATTTGGAAAGTCGACTTTAATGCTGACCATAGTATAAAGAGCACTTTGATTCGTATGTGATGAACCAAGTCTTCCTCTTGGATTTTCTTCATCAACCTTCTTTTGTTTAACTGTCTTACTGTAACTTAGAACTTTCTGGGTGTTAAGAATATGGTGACGACAAGGCAACAGTCTTGGGAGGCTAGGATTCGAGTGAAGATGGAAGAACTCCGCATCATATTTTTTGGACACCAACCCTTGCACCTGCCGATGCCAATTTTGGTATCCTCTATATTTCATGGGATGTCATATGAGGAGGTGGTGGAGGTAGAGGACGACCATTTCTAGATGGAGCGTTTCCATTATCTACTGACATCGGAAAGGGAGTGCCAAAATGGGCTGCGGTTGCTGGCGGAGGAAGTTGTTATAGCTAAAGATGAAGCGACATGCATTTATCTGCGGGAGTCGCGTCGATACCCTACTAGTGAGTGGGTCATGTTGAGGAAATATGACCCTTCATCCATCTTTGTCATGCGGGGTGGTGGGGGTTATGGTGGAAGAGACGGTGGTGGAGGAGGCTATTCTTCCAGGGGCCACATATTTTGGCCATGAAGAAGATCCTTCTGCCGGTGCCATAATTCTTTTGGTGATTTCTAGTTCTAGGGTTTTCTGGCCCATTCGTGCAGGGGATCAGAGTTTGGAAGTTGTTACAATTTTGTATCTTCTTTCTCGGTGGCTGCTGAGAAGTATTTTGTACTGTGACTTGATATTATTTGTAAAGTTATCTATGAATTGTCTGGAACATCTGTTATCTGTAAAGAAGTATGTAAGAAATATTCAAACTAATGAAATGTCTTTGTTCTATCATTTTGATGCTTTGTCTCTAACTGCGCAATCTATATGTATAATTTTTTGTACGAACTTGTTTGTTTGGTATTTAGAAATAATAATTCAAACTGTGTAAGAGGCTAAATGGGAGAAGAAAATAGAAGTCCAGAAATAGGTAGATGTTAAAAATGTCCAGTTGTGATGGAGTATCTGTGGGCAAATTAAACTGCAACGATTTTAGTATATATTTCGGTATAAGTAGTAGAATTTGAGGTTGAAAAATAGTGGAGTCCGAAAATGCGTAAAGGTCATTTGGTGAAAGTAAGTAAACAATTGGCTTAAGATGATTGGGTGGTTGTAAGGGCATGTGTATGTTTATGAGCTATAAATTTGAACTGACTGAAAAAATATCTTGCTGTATGGAAATAACTGATATCTGTCTGTAGGTGTTACCGCTAGACATGCCTGATTGTATGTTGCATTTTGCATATCTGTGCGAATAAAATTTTAGAAGATATGGAAAGTATGACCTGTCATATTATTTTCTAGCTTTTGCTGATATTCGTATTTCTAAAATTTTGTGCAGTATATTTTTCTGGAAAATCTGTGGTGCGATTTTGATTTCCAGAGATCTTCATATTGTCTATATAAAATAGTGATCTTTGTCTGGTATGCCATGTATCTTTTATAGGGACAAGTTGCTGTGGAGGTAGTTTAAGTAACCATGGTGAAGAGGCGTTCTCAACGTGTTTGTCATGCAGTGAAAGGTAGGTTCCATATCAAGGTCGCTAAACTTTGTGAACGATATCTTTGTCAGTTGTCTTACGATTCTATTTTATCGGAATGGCCGCTGAAGTTGGGTGGCTTAGATGATGAAGGCAGGCGTACAGAGTATGACCGCCTTTTCTAGTGTGAACTTTACGAGAAGAAGCAATTCAAGAGATCACACGGGACAAGCTTGCTGAAGAAGATGAGAGAGTAGAATGATGGGAGATAATACCATGTGGTATGGTAATTCATTTAGGTTGCTTTAAATATAACTATATGTGATTGTAAACTACACACTTTGAGAGTTTAAGATAAATAAGTACTCTCTTTGCAGTAATCTATTTTTATTATCTGTTAAATGTAGAATGAGGCAGATAGAATCTGCGAACTGAAATGAATAATAAGATCAAAGTATTTGTGGACTGTTCATATGGCAGTTATGTTGGATTACAACTGTCTGATTTTATCAACTATATAGATAATTTCGAATTTGAATATTGAGCTATTTTAGGAATCTCATATATATGTTGGTACGATCTTGCATAAAAGGAAGGTGATTGGTCATGTATACTGCTTTGGGAAAGAGGAGTATAATTTTTTAATGGCAGACAATAGAGACATACGTAATAACAGTAGACATTATCACAAAAGTCATGATAATGTTGTGAGACAAAAAGACGTGCCTATAGAGATAGTAGGGGTGACTGGCACGTGTCTGAAGGATTTGTCGTTTCGTAAGCCGAGGGAGAGTATAAAATCTTGTATCTCTCTCCTTCATAAATTGTCTATAGTTATAGAGAGAAAAAAAAGTGGTGTAACCCATATCTCTAGATAGAGGAAACGTTTGAGTTTCGAGTGTGATCTGGTAGGGAAAGCTTTACCTGGTGATAGAAATCTGTTAGAGAAATGATAGGAGCAGTCAATTTCTATGAAACGTTCGGGTAAAGTAGAAGATTGGGATTCTTTAAGCACATGCTAGTGAGTTGTTCTTATATTTTGTTTTTGTATGTTGTAATTTGTATATGATGTTGATTGTATATTATAGTGGTATGAAAGTAATTTTGGGATATCCAAAGATTGAGAATATAGGGTATAGAGGCTGAGGAATTGCCTGTAGTTTTCTGTTTATACATAAGTTTTGGGTATGGACATAGACTACAGAGAGAGAAAAATGCTTTTTTAGAGAAGAAGAGGGAAAGTTGAAAATAATTTACTATTATTTTTGGAAAGTTTGAAAGAAAATGTTTTGACTGGGTAAAAAGTATAGGTGGGGTTGTTTCTGCTGTGTGTATAGTGTAGTATGAATGTAGAGACAATGATAACATATTTTATGTATTTGTAGGTCTAGTATGCGTTCAAAACTCATAAATCCCATGAGTAAATCTATAGTATCATCGAGTTTAGAGGAAACATCATCGTCGGGGAGGGATGGCGATTGTAATGTAATGAAAGATACTGTAGATAAGATAAAAGTTACTATAGGTGTAAAGGTTGGGTAACCCAGTGAAGTAGAGAGGGTTATTAAGGAAGAAGATACGAAGGTGAAAGATAAATTATTTGTCATATACCCTGATGGAGTAGATGTTGGGAAAGAATTTTTGAAAAATAAAAGGAAATTACAAGGAGAGTGAGGAAACTATATGATGGACCAAAGCTGGTGGTTTAAGGCCTATGTACCAGAGAAAGGTGAGGAAGCGGTATACTATCAGGTTCCTTGCCTGGATAAGTAGTAAAAGGAGAAGGGTATTGATGTTGATGTAAATATTTCATACTATAATGGTATAGGGATGGCATGCCTGAATGATGAGTTTTTTTGCTATCTGAATCAGGTCATTTATGGCCTTAGAATCCCTCTAACCTTCTTTCAGAAAGGGGTTATGAATGTATTGTAATGCTGCCCTGCCCAACAGAATGGGAATGTATTTGAAATGATGAGGGTGTGCAAGGCATTGAATGAGAAGTAAAAATGGGAAGGGACTACTAAGCAGTTCAAGATGCACGACGTGCTGAAATTTTATAAATGGAAGTTTGTCAAAGGTTGTAATAGTGGTTACATGTATAAGGATTCGTCTAGGCTGAAATTTTTTTGACTTTGAATCTGCAGGTAGACCATGGAATGACCACTTTGTATGAGTTGGGGGAAATTGCATGCAGGTTCCATATAAACCAGTGCTCGTCCTAAACTATAAATATTATAATCCAAGTAAGTTATATTTGTCAACTTCGACCAACCATCAACGTGTCTTCGAGTTGCTAAACATTGTCCTATTTATTATTTATCAGGTCCCAATCCTACATCGTTGCTTGATAATACCAGCTTGTTCGATTGTGTTGCTCCTGAGCAGGGCAAGTTAAAGCAAGTACTGGGTGAGTTAAGTATCTGGAGGGATAAGAGGGTAGACTCCATTGTGCCTAAAGTTCAACGAGCTCACGAAAATCAAGCTATGGCTGAAAAGAAGAAGGTCCGTTTGTCTGTAGATGATATTACTAGTCTTCCTCTACCTGTGCTAGAAAATACGAACGTGAAACAAATAATGCGGAGGTCGAGAAAGTCAGCTCTGGAGTTACCATTTCTATTGTGGTGGTAGTCCTAGAGAAAAAGGTCATTATACTGTCTACTGGGGATATAGTGGAGGTACAGGTGATGAGTGAGGTTGATCCTACGAATTTGGATTCACTTAAAAGGAAGCGGCATGAAGGTGAAGGAAGTAACCGTACTAATCCCAAAGCTACGGACAAGATAAAAGAACTGGAGCAACAATACTGCACAATAGTGAGGGATAATCCATAGCAGCTCGGTGAGGTGTATCAAGAACATACTTTTGTGGTATGTATTAAAATCTTTGATATGCTATATTTGGAATATGATTTGTTTTTCTTAACCTGTATATTTTGGTATTCACAGCTCTTAATGTTGATGAAGGGGGTGACGAAGTTCATTGAGAGGAAGAGCCAGGAGTTCGGAGATCTAACTTCTACACTGGATGCTCAAATAACTCGAATAAAGGAGCTCAAAGCCGAGCTCGAGATAGAGAAACAAAATAGGGTAGAAGATGCCAAGGTTGTTGCAGAACGGTATATAGAGCTGTCTGAGCATGATGAGGTTATGTTACAAGCATGCGATGCATTGCGGGTGGAAAAAGATTACTTTTTCCATTCTTTTTATAGCTTTGGGTTGACTGTTACTAATGTAGAGCCGGGCTAAACTGGTAAATATAATGAGATAGTATTTCCTTAAGATGTAGAGGACGAAGTGGTAGGAGATGATGTTGCTCCAACCGATGTATCTACTACACCAACTGAACAAGCTGTAGCTACTGACAAGAAAGTGGAACCTCCATTTGAGGTAGAGATCAACAAGAATCTTTAACCAATCTATGGTATTTTGTTTCGAACTATGCAATTTATTTGTCTTTGATAGGATTGTATTCTGTATGGTCGTAAAACTGTTTAAGTTTGATAGATGCTTTAATATGCTCTTCTTAAATGTTTGTATGATAACAAGATATTTGTAATCTATGTAGAAGGTAGAGCGGTTGAGGAAAACTATTTTCGACCTGGAGAGGTTGTTGGGTAGAGTGAGGGATTCGGTGGCTCGTGTTCAACAACTATTGAATAAAACTGAGTATGAGAGAAGGCAGTTTAAGTCTAACTCAGAGAGAAATTTTAAAAAATTATATGACCTTCAGTGTGTATATGCTAAGATAAAAATATAAATGGATGAGGTTGTAAGAAAAGAAGAGGAAAGGGGGGCATTAGTACAAAAACTGAAAGAGTTGATCTGTTTTAATGACCCGAGTGATAAGGCTAGGTGTCAAAAGCTATTGGTAGCTCTGACATTATACTTTGAGGTCGAAATACATAGTGAACGGGGTTTAAAAGAAGCTTATGTAGATCTTTTAAAATAAAAGGGTATAGTACCTGACCCTGCTCGAGTAATGTTTCTACCTCAAGAAGCACGTAGTCGCCATAGTGTAGAGGCAAAAAAATATTTAGCTGAAGATGGAGTGTCCGTTATATAGGGTGATATAGAACCTTTACCTGATGCTTTTGGCTTTATGAAAGACCGGAGGGCCATGAAGATTGTGTTTTTCAGGATAAGAAAAGATCAAATAGCAGTGTAATAGAAGTTCGAGGGTAAGATAAAGGAGTTGCAAGATGTATTAACAAAACATATGGAGCAAAAAATGTCTTTAGTGACTCTATTGTCAAAAGAAAAATATGTTCGAAAGAAGGTAGAAAGTGATATGAGGGCGCTAGATGTATTGCAAAAAGAAATGCACAAACATTTGCATAGGGCACACATGCAGTTGAAAGAGCACTTATATCCGTCACGAGCAAAAGCTGCAGCTCAAACGAGGCATGAGTGTCATATAGAGAGTGTGATTTATTTTTATGGATGGGAGCTGGCGAGGGTAGAAAACGAATTTAGAAAGTACGTAATGGATTGTGAGAAGGATTTTAATGTAGAGATTGCAAAAGAAAAAAAAATGTGGTTTACAAAGGATGAGGAAGAAAAAGTTGTTGAAAAACCAATTCCTAAAGTAAAAGAAAATTTGCTAGAAGATGACGAGGAGGAGGTCGCGAGCCTGATACCTCGATCACGATGAAAACAACGCCAGCAGGAGGTGGTGACCTTTATAACTCCTTTAGATGTTCAAGTAGAGACTCAAAAAGTGTGAGAGACAAGGGGCAGTCTTCTCGTAGTCGAAGAAGCGAAAGTAAGGTAGTCCAGTTTCTTACAAACTTGTAGAAGCCTTAAATTTTGGTACACTATTTTGATGATAAATGAAATATGTTTTCTGTGATGATTGTATATATATAGAGCTATGTATCGATCTTATTCAAATATTTGTTTTTCGAAGTGGTCGAACCATTAACCGACCCGTAATATGTAATCTGATTGAACAAATTTGGACGAGCCCATAATCGATCTGTCATATGTAATCTGTTTGATCAAATTGGATGAACCAATAGCCGACCTGCAATATGTATGTTATTTGAAATAATAGGAGATAATAGAATGTTAAATTGTTATATGTAAACTGTCATGTATGTGAAAGGTGATTGTGACTGCAGGGTAAATTAGCAGAGGTTCAGAAGTAGTGTGAAGTGTTACGTACTATAAATGAAAAAATGAATGTTGATTGGTATCGCCAATAGGAAGCACTAAAAAATCTTATAGATTTAAAAGAAAGAATGGAGGTGATAATAACAGAAGAACGAAGCACAACTGCTCTTCTAACTGAACAACTGGAAGATAAAGAGGCTGAACTAGCTATTGAGCTGAGAAAAATGGAGGGGTTAAGAGAAGTGATAAGAAAAAAGGAGTTTGATATTATGGAACGAAGAACACCACAGGAATCAGAACCAACGCCGGTGCAACCCAAAGTAATAGAGTTATTGGTGTTGTTGAAGAAAGAAGAAGAAAATATTAAAGACTTGCAATTTTAGATAAATACGATGGAGGCAGAAATAACTAATGTGCGAGCTGCTGTGAAGCAAGTAGACTAGCATGCACGCACATATGAAGGATTATGGTATGTTACTAATATGAGATTAAAAGAGGTAGAAGAGGCCCATAGTGAACAGAACAAAATGATAAAAATGCAGTGGCTCCAAATAGAGACTCTAGAGGATTCAGTTCAATCGTTGAATTTAGATATTTTGGAATATTAATCAGATAATGGAAAACTGTGTGATGCGAAGGAACAATTAGGGGCTGATCTGTTTAAAGCTGAAATAAATCTTGAGGAATATGCTCTAGAGAAAGGTCAGAATGAGTATGAAATGGAGGGATTGATGTATTTGATTGCCAATATGGACGAATTCATGATAGTGGTGGCAACTCCTAATGAGGTGACATTGAATAAAAAAGGAGCGCTGGAAGAATGCTGCAAAAGTTTGGAAGCCAAGTTGAAGGAGGCTAAAAGAAAACTTACAGAGTTTGTACTTCCTAAAAAGGTAAAATGTATGGCAAATGATGTGCATGAGAGAGAGAGATAACGGTAGTACTTTCTTTATTTGTGTCTGAATTCAACAAACTGGAGGCGGAAAGAAAAATTGTATATGACAGCCTGGATGCCAATGGTGTACAGTGTGAGATGCGGTTGATACGATCTGAGTACTTGGATCGCATGATGTCAAAAAATGGTGCTCTTATGAAGAGTAAGGTTAAAGAAGGAAAATAAATTGTTACTGGGAGGATGCAAGAACTGATGCGCCGACAATTATTTGTGCATGGGGAAAGCTCGCGCCGCGATGTGTTATCTAATAGCTCAAATGATAGTTCGAGTGATTGATGAGGTGCTATGACTGTAAGAAGGAACTAAGCACACTATACTTATGAAAATACAGTAGATAGAGTGTAGTAAAGTTGGACTAAAAATAAAATTATTGATCTGCATATATTTGAACTGACCTTTTGACGAATCAATTGTAATGTAGAAGTCTGGTAGTCAGTTTGTAGATCTACTAGTCGTCCTTTCGTATAATAGATGATTGGTTTGGCAGAAGTAACAAACAACCGATTGTGTAATAGAAGATCGAATTGGCTGAAAGCAACAAACAATCTGTATTGTAATAGAAAATCAGTTCGGCTAAAGCAACAAACAATCTATAGTATCATAGAAGATTAGTTTGGCTGAAGCAAGAAACTATTTGTAATATAACAGAAGATAAGTTTGGCTGAAGCAACAAACGATCTGTAATAAATGGGGTGAACCCACTGGTAATCTGTGATATTTGTAACCTGTATATAGAAGAACTTGTATGATATATTAGAAAAGTACTGTAATGTAGGGCAACTGAACATAAACTTTTTATTATTGTATGATTGACGTACAAAGATTGTTAGATAGAGTACTGTATGATATATTAGAAAAGTATTGTAATATAAGGCAACCGAACACAAATCTTTCATTGCTGTAAGATTATCGTACAGAGAATATTAGATATAGTACTGTATGAAATATTATAAAGTACTCTAATATAGTGCGATCAAACATAAGTATTTCATTGATGTAAGACTGACGTGCAAGATGATAGATTTATTAGAAAAGTATACTGTGATAGATTATTATCTTCGATATAGCTTCAATCTTCTTGTGTTCCAAGGATTAGGTACTCGTTCCCCATGTTTGGTGGTGAGGTCATTAGAACCAAGTCCACTTTTTCCAACAATGATAAAAGGACCTTTCCAATTTTCTACGAGTTTTCCAGCATTGACTTCCTTTCTATGCTTTGGGATCTCTTGAAGGATGAGATCTTTAATTTCGAACTCTCAATGACAAACTCATTTATTATAAGATCTGACCAAAGCCTGATAGTATCTTTCCAAGTTCATGATTACTTTGTCTCTCATTTCTTTGATCTAATTCATGTTACATGCCAGCTGGAATTTGTTTTCTTCGTCTGCCATGGTATGGTCACGCAATGGGTGATGATATTGAGTGATGATGATTGCTTCAGTACCGTACACCAAAAGAACGGCGTGCATCCAGT
The DNA here is from genome assembly GCA_014058105.1 of Kingdonia uniflora. NCBI lineage: Eukaryota > Viridiplantae > Streptophyta > Magnoliopsida > Ranunculales > Circaeasteraceae > Kingdonia > Kingdonia uniflora. Next base: position 8,249,857 of record JACGCM010000816.1, on the reverse strand, counting down.
CGATACTCGAGGCATTGTGCGATATGCCCAATATACATGTAGTAATTCTTGTACTCAATTACCCTTATTCTCTGTCAAGCACTTTTTGATTATGTCGATGATAGTTTGATTGGTGATTTCAGCCTGACCATTTCCTTGTGGGAAATATGGATTGGAAGGAGAGTGAATGATGTTGTGCTGATTGAGGAACTCAACGACTTTAGAGCCGACGAACTAAGGTCCATTGTCAATTTTGATGAGGTGGGGGCAACCAAACCGCATTATGATCATCTCCCATATAAACTTGATAACTTCGTCTTCTCGTGTTCGATACAAATGAATTGCTTCTACCCATTTAGTGAAGTAGTATGTTGCTACTAGGAGGTGCTTCCTTTTTCCTGGTGCAGTTGGGAACTCTACCACGAGGTCGATGGCCCATCTTCTGAATGGCCAGAAAACTTTGCTAGAATTGGAGTTTCAAGGCAGGAGCTCAAATTTTGGGTCTGTGTCGTTGGTTGGTATCACACTTTCTTACAAATTCGATGGCTTGGGCATTCTTTTTTGGCCAAAAGACTCTCTGTGTAAGAGCTCGGTTTGTTAAAGATCATCATGTTGCATGGGATCTACAAGTACCTTCATGAAGTTCGTGCAAAAAGTTTTGAGCCTCTTTATCAGATAAACATTGGAGATAGGGTCCTGCCACTGATAACTTATAAAGGAAATTATCAGCAATGATGTATCGCTTAGCATTATCAAGCACACATCTTCTTTTGGTAGGATCTGTAGGTAGTTCACCGTTAAACTTATTTTTGGGCCCGATATATGTGAGGAAAGGTCATCTCCAATCGTCCACATTCTCTTTACCATCCCCAGTATAAACAAAATTTGAACTGATAATGCTAATGCTGGGGGTGGATATTACTTTGATCTTCAAATATCGAGCTTCTATTTTGAGGAATCCTGCCAGATAAGCAAGGGAATCAAAATCTCTATTTTCTCCATGAGGTAAATGTTCGAGGGTAGCTTTGTTGAATCTACTCATTCTGTCGGCTACTGCTGCGGCATAATCAATTATTTTCCATTTTTCTGAAACTTATCTGTATAATGGTTTACTATGAGTAAAGAGTCTATGTATATAGATAGTTTGGTAACCCCAAGATCTAGGGCCATATCTAGACAGTGAATTAACGCCTCATATTCGGTCTCATTGTTGGTAGCTTTGAAATTGAGTATAATTATATTTTTAATTTTGTCATTGGAAGGTGTGATAAGGATAATATCGATGCCTAATTCTGCAGGCCTGGCTAAACTGTCAGTGAGAAGGCGCCAACCATTCTGGGATATCCAATCTGACTTTTCCTTGAACTGTTCTTCATTGATCTCTATACTATCTTCTTCCTAGTCAGGATCATCTACTAGGAACTCTATAAGGAAATCTGCTACATCTTGGCCTCGTTTTGAATGCCGTGGTTCGAAACGTATATCGTGCTCACAGAGGGTTACAGACCATTGTTGAACTCGTTTGGATTTCTCGCGTTTGGATAAGATTTTGTGCAAATGATAATTTTACATAACTCAAACTGAGTGAGCTTGGAAATACTATTTCAACTTCTGTGATGTGTAAACGAGTGGTAACAGTAGTCTTTCGATCTTAATATACTGTGATTCTGCTGGAGTGAGAGTTTTGTTGATAAAGTAGACAAGTTTTTCCGTCTTCTCGTCGAGTCGAATGAGGACTGAACTCAATGACTCATCAGTAATGGCAAGATAGACGGTGAGTTATTCTCCTTCCTTAGGTGTACTCATTATTGGTGGCTTTCCCAATTAACATTTGAGTTCCTGGCCTGCTTCACATTCTGCCATCCATTCAATCTCAAGATCCTTTTTAGGTTTCTATTTCTTTATCCCTTCACGCAGTAGGTCGAATAACCATTGACACCGATCTGAAGACTTGGAGACAAAATAATTGATTGTTGCTATCTTGCCAGTGGGCTTCTGTATGTCTTTCTTTGTCTTTGGAAAAGGCATAGATAACAGCGCATGAATACGATCTGGGTCAGCCTCTATGCCTTGCTTGCTGATCAAATATCCCAAGAATTTGCCTGATTGGACTCCGAACTGGCACTTGTCCGAGTAGAGTCACATTTTCTAAAACAAAGAATTTTAAAAGTCATGTGTAAATCTGTGAGATGGTTCTCTTTCTTGAGGCTTTTACACAACATATCATCAATATAAACTTCCATCATTTTTTCGAGATGGTCTTTGAACATCTGTGTCATCTATCTCTGATAAGTATCTCCTGCATTATTGAGTCCGAAAGGCATGACTTTGTAGTAATACAAACCATGCTCTGTAATAAAAGCCGTTTTCTCCTAATCTTTGGATAACAACGGCATCTAGTTATATCCTGATACAATGTCCATCAAAGATAAGAGTTCGTGCCCTGCAGTAGAATCGAGCATATGATATATGATTGGAGGTGAAAAACTATCTTTCAGAGTATGTTTATTGAGGTCTGTGAAATCTACGCAGACTTTGATTTTTATATTTTTCTTCGGTACTGCGACAATGTTCGAGATCTATTTCTTGTAGTTGGCTTTTCAGATAAAACCAACTTCAATGAGTTTATCGATCTCTTTGTTGACATCTTCTCAGAATCTTGGTGCTAAAGTTCTCTATTTCTGCTTGACTGTCTCAGCTTTATCTTTTAAATTAAGCTTATGGCAGACCAAATTGGGATCAATGCCTGGCATTTCGTGAAATGTCCACGCGAAGACATCACTGTTGCCCTTAAGAAATTGAATAAGAGCGTTGTGCTCTATTGTGGGTAAAAGAGTGCCAATGTAGGTGCCTTGTTTTCTCCACTAATCTCGATGTACTCTGTAGGTTTTGCGCTTGGCAGTTTATTTCCTGTAAAGTTCTCTGTAATGTTACCTGTGGTTTTATGTAATTGCTATGTGAGATATGGTATGGATAGTTCTGTCACTGTGGAAACTGAATTTTTACAGGCTCGGGCTAGCTTCTGACTACCTTTAATCTCGTAAATACTATCATTTCATTCGAATCGTAGCGCCAAATGATAGGTCGATGGGATAGCTTGCATATTATGCAGCCAGCAACATCCCATGATCCTCAGTTAACATGAACTTGTATTAATAACATAGAATACTACGTCGATTTTCGTTGGACCGGCTGTAATAGGAAGTATAATCTTTCATATACGTTCTTCCTTAGAACCGTTGAACCCACTGATATCGACGTCACTAGGTTAAACTTTGTCGGCTAGTCCCATCTGTTCGATTGTACTCTGGAAAAGTAGTTCGATGCTACTGTCCATATCTACCATTATTGTATGTAGTACAACATTTTTCATTTTTAACATGATCACGAGTGTATCATGGTGAGGAAAGTTGACATGCCGAACGTCGTAATCGTCAAAAGAGATCCCTGTACATTGGGAACTAGATGCGGGAAGTAACTGTACTTCTTTATCGGCTATGGACAGGTCGCGACATTGACCAAGACATCGTCTTTGCATCTAACCGACCTATTAGTGGTATAAGTTTTGATAAAGTGGCTGAGGGAGATATGATACAGATGTTTCTCCTCGGCTGCTTCTTCGACCTGTACGATATTCGTGGTAAGCGAATAACTCCAATTTTTGTGACTTTCAACGTCTTCGATGTGTTCATGCATTCTTCCATCCGTAAAAATGTATTCCAACAGTCACTGTAAAGAGAAACAATATTTTATCTCGTGATGTCGGACTTTGTTGTGTATGCAGTATGGTTTGTTCTCAATAGGCTGGAGATACTGGGCATTGCGAAAAAACTTATCCTTATAAAATATAAGATATATGCTTGTTATGGTAACAATCATCTTGGGAAGACAGGGTTTTGGCATATTACTGCCTTTTTGAGTTCGATTATCATTAGATTTGGTCCTCTTCATGTCTCCTCCGTGATCAGCAGCGCTATTGAAATCTTGGTCTGTGGACTGATCTCTTGCTGTCAAAGTCGATTTTTGATTTTTCTGTCTTTCGGATACCATCCTTTCAAGATCGATATAACCGTTGACCTTCTCAATCATCTCTTCCAAAGTTGTCAGTTTTTTCAAAATCAGGTATTCCTTTGCTCTACTATCCTCGAGCAAAGCATTGGTGAAGGCTAAAATAGTAATCTTTTGATCAAATTGGTCTACCTTCTTGGCCAACTCCAAGAATTTATGAGTAAATGTTTTGAGCTTCTTCCCTAAAACTTGCTTAAGGCTGAACAGAGAATATAAATTCTCATTCTTATCTATGTTGTGTGAATAGTTCTTGATAAAAAATTCCCGCAATTATTCAAAAGTCGTAATAGACCCTTTAGGTAGTGAATGGAACCATCGCAAAGGCTCGCCAAATAAATTTGTAGGAAAGAGATGACATAGAATGTGGTTGGATATAGAATATAAGCCGAGAGCGTCATAGAATTCTTGAACGTGATCCACTGGATCATTTCCCTTGTACTTTCAAATTTTTGGTGTGTGGAAACCTGTGGGATCCTCGCCATCCAATAATTCCTGAGCGATCAGGCTTTTTTGTAACCTGTTGTGAATGCCTTTAGTGGTTTGAGCTTTGGTATCAAACAATCCTTTGATACATTTTTCAATATGTTCCTGAGTCACATACTGACAAGCTGTAATGGTCGGTCGTGGGACGCATCCTTCTCGAGGATTGTAGTCGCCACTTCATTCGCTTATCCGATCAAGTGTCAGAATTTGAACTCTTCCTTGGGGTGGCTCTTATTGGCTAACCCCAACGAGACCTCCATCAACTTCTTGGTAAACTTTCTGTATCAGAGCGGGCTCGCCCCCATGTTGCTTATGAACTTCACCTCCCAGATTGTTCACATGACGTTCAATCCAGTCGAGAATGGAAAACCGTGAAGCAGCTGGCAGCAAGCCTTTGTTCTTTTGGGCTATGATCTGCTGACTCTGTAGGACCTTTAACGCGTCTTGTGCGGTTGCTAGCTGTTGCTCCAAAGTAGCTCACTTTTCGGCTTTAGAGTTGAGATTGGCCCACAATTTTGCTAGTGCGGCGTTTCTTTCTCCTGGAAAAATCGGCGTACTCTGGTCTGGAAGCGTCATGTTGTAGAGAGTTAATCAATTGTTTTCTGAGATAATAAAGTTGAGAACTTCGTTCCCACAGACGACGTCAAATGTAATAGCCTAATTTCATGATCTGAACTTAGTCTTTACACCAAAGACACTCAGAACGCTAATAAATACTGAATAATAGTTGACACAAAAGTTTAGCGCAAAAAACTTTTAAATAGGTTATAGACCATAGCTTCTCTTGAGGATTTTAGAAAGACAGAGAGATCTTATTGAGATTTGCTAGCTATTACAAATGATGTTTTGAATATTTGAGTATAGAGTGCTAGAGCTAAGATTCATCCATCCTTCATCTGGAATTTGCTAGTCTTATTTATGGGCCTTATAATATGACCATTTAATGACCATTATTATCCTTAATGATGGACGTTACAATATATATTCGATAAACTTTGATTTGATTATGTAACGGTCTGATCTTGCTATTGTGTAACGGTTCCATTGATGATTGATCGTTTGCTGGCTCAAACTATTGATATAGAGGTCGAAAGTGATGACTATAACTCTGTAACTGTAATGGTTTATACAATGTACCACGTGTCTGTTGACGAGGTCGAGTGGTCGCATGATGGTCGATGCGGAATAAGCCACTATAATTCCAGGTATTAATTATACTATTAATGAAGCTTTTCTGCCAACACCACTCGCCCACAATATTTCTCATACTATTGGCTGAGAGGGGGCAGTTATAGTGGCTTATTCCACATCTCTGACTCATGCTTCATCTTTGACCATCATACGACCACTCAAACTCATCAACATACATATGGCACATTGTATGACACATTACAGTTATAAAGTTGTAGTTATCACTTTTGACCTCTGCATCAACAGTTCAAGTCAACAAACGCACCGTCATCAATGAAGCCATTACAAACACAGACAGTTACACAATCAAATAAAAGATTATCAAATATATATTGTAACGTCCATCATTAAGGATAATAATGGTCGTCAAACAGTCATATTATGAGACCTATAAATAGGACCAGAGAATTTTAGATAAAGGACGGAGGAATACTCACTCAACACTCTATTCAAAACATTCTTTGTAATAGTTAGCAATCCTCAAATAAGATCTTTCTCTCTTTCTAAATCCTCAAGAGAGGTCGTGGTTTTTAACCTATTCAAAGGTTTTCCACGCTAAACTTTGTGCTAATTGTTTCTCTTCACTTACTAATCATTCTGAATATCTTTGGTGTAAAGACTAAGTTAGGATCACTTAATTAGGCTATTACAGTATGTCTATTAATTAGTTATTTATAGTTTTGAAAACTTAAAGTGATTAAGATTGAATAAGCCAAATTCTATTAAACTTAGTATATTATTTTCTCTTATTGGATATATCTTTATCAAAAAAAGAAAAAGTTCGAACAAGAATTGCACTTAACACACCAGTGACAACTTCTGTAAAAGTAATTTTTGAAATAACTCTTAGTTAATCAAAATAGAGGAACAGTCACTTCATTACCTAAAAATTATATAAGGATTAAACAAAACACTATATATATATATATATTAAGTCAAATGAAACGACTATCAAAGTACAAAAAGAATAAATGAATAATGGTGTGAACCCGAAGTCTAGGTCATGAAGGAACTCTAAATCCTGACACCCAGAACCAACTGGTATGGATTGTCGACCATATAGATACATGAGAATCATTATAAAGTAATTGATAGTGAAGGTAAAGAATGCCTTAATCTAAAAATCTTTAATAAGTAAGTGATTTAGAGAATGTGAACAAAATTCTTATCAAAAACTCTAAAAAGAGATGTAACTTGGAAGTTGTTTATTAAATTACTAAGGCAAAACTACAACTGTGAAAACACACACTCGAAAACCTATTTTTACTGAGGTGTTTTAATAAGTCATTGTAGTATAGTTTGTTTGGTTGATTTTTCCTTGTTATGTTTTGAACACATTTATGCCGATAAATAAACTAAATGCCATCAAAGAAGCTTTCTGCAAAAGTCTAACAGATTTATAGGAGTGTTGAGACAAAAGTAACTTAAATTGAAAATGCTAGAAGTACTGAGCAAAATTTTGTGGGTAAAATTGAAATGAAAACCTTCATAAGACAAAACTCGTCCACCAAGGACATCTGGGGGTTTAACGGCCTATTGCATACGCTAAATGCAATCGCGAGTCCTACGAAAGTGACATTTATAATTTTAGCAATTTAGTTTCATTTTATTTTACTCGGGATGAGCAAAAGATAAGTTTGGGGGTATTTGATAGGTGCATTTATGTGTCTTATTTAGACCTCTTTGATATACTCTTTTGATCGTTTTAAGACCTTAATAATCTAATTATATCGTATTTTTATTTTTTTAGGTTAATAAAGGTATTGGAGATTAGATGACAAGAAAAGTGTCAAATTATAGCAAAAATGCAGCTTCAAGTACTTTAGCAAAAAGACTGTCAGCCAACTGGCATCCATCTCTTGAAGTGCATTTGAGGTAGCCACATTTGATCAAATACATGTAGAAGCATCTCCAGCAGTCAACGATCAACCTCTGAGACAATCAACTAACAAAAAAATATCCTGATAGAAGATATCCTGAATGCTGAAATTCTGTGAGAGGTTGGAGGAGATCGAGGAGCAAACAAATTAAATCATCTCCAATTTATGTTATATTTTACGACCATTTAAATAATAAGAAAAGGAATCTTCTAGAATTTTTCTAAATTTTTCCACACGTCAGACAGCCTGTAAAAATACTCTAACACGATGGGATTGGATAAAAATAATATTAGGGTTTTCCTATAAATACTTGAAAATGGCTCCTAGTAGCCAGACCTACACACTAGTTCATAATTTCATTTTGAGGTTGATTTTAGAGGCTTTTTCAGATTTGAGTTTACATCTCTCTCATTTCCTTTGCTTTTACTTTTATGCTTATAGGTTAATTCTTATTGCTTGTTTAATTAATGATGTTAGAAGTTAATTATTTTCTTAGTTTAATTTTAATCATGGCAAAGTAATCTCCTTATCAAGGGGAGAGATGAAGCCACCATGGTGATGGTTAGATATAATAATCTCTATATTTATCATGAATTGTTTGTAGTTTGAGAGAATTTATCTAAAGATCTCCATTTTCTAATAAAATCAGCACCTATAGCAAGGGTTGAGATTTGCGAAGATTAATAATTATCATGAATAAAACAAATTTTATAGAGATAGTGATTTGTCTATTTGTGTATGATTATCGCTTCTTGTTTTGAAACGTTGAGATTTGTGTTCACTTCGAGAGAAGGGATTCATTAACTTTTAAAACTTAAGATTTGCGTCTTCTTCGAGAGGAAGGATTATTTGAATTTTGCTCATCGTTATTTATTTTACATGAAGAAAATATAGAGTTGATATATTATCGTTTCTCTAAATATAGAATAATTAATTTTTATAATTAAGGCTCGTGTCTAAATTGGTTGTATTAATTTCTTATGATCAAAGATGTTTAAAGAAATGAGATGTTCTTTTATTAATCACATCATGGTGGTGGAGTTTTAACCCTTGATTACTTTTCTTTTATTATCTATCTAAATTAATTCTTATTTATTTCTTAGTTCTTTAATCCTTACAAAACCCCTTCCCAAGTTTCTTGTTTTTCCTAAAAATTTGTACCTCCCTGTGGATTGACACCCTACTTATCCTTATATTATATATTTATTGAGTAGGTTATTTTTTATTAGACTTAACGACGAGTTATCAATAGACGTTGATTGAAATACCTAGACCTTTATGTAGGCATAGATTCGTGCAAAAGTACGTAGAAGTAGACGTCCTTCTTTGTTGAGCATATAGATCGAGATTGAGCCTTCCACTTCGGGCTGTTTGAGTGAAGACGAAGATGTAGGATGTGAGGGTTCTAAATCTGAGGGGGGGGGAGAGCTTATTAAGTATAACTCACATGAGGTCGATCGAGATGTTTAGGAGGAGAGTACCTCAGAGGAGAGGGAAAGGGATGAATAAATCAAGTTTCTAGGTTTTTCTAGTAAGCTCTACATGTATCCTATAAACTCAGGTTTCTTAGGTAGCCTGCGTCCTCTGTTAATTTCTGACTAATCTTCTCGTCCAAGATGAATTGATGCTTCTAGTACGTGTGGGTCATTACGTGGATGTCTGAAAGCTCATTTGGTAGTTGCTTCTCGAGGTCCCAACCTATCTCATGTTAACACTTTGGAGTTCATCGGTATATGTTCACGTTCCCTAGGAAGGTGAACCTATTGATTGTCTTGCAAGGCTTGCAAGGAAGTCTGCGTCATTGTCATATTTTCTTTATGTCGTTTGAATTCACTTTATCGAGCTTGACATTCACCTTCTAGTTCTTGTTCGCAGAGCTCGCGGTCCAGCAATAGCTGACATTCGAGCTCATTATGTTTCTCTATTTCGGCTTGGAGGTTCGTCCTAATTCTGCGAGTTGATCTGGCTCGATTGAAATTTCATGCTGAACTCCTGTAGTTGGCCGCCATGAAGTCACCATGATTAAAAATTGATTATTGAGTAACTGTATTCCTTAGGATTGCATGGAAAATGTCTTCTTTCCCAAAAACGGCGATAAATGTAAGGGCCTAATTTCATAATAGCTTGAAAGGCTCTTACACCAAATGTACCTGTGATAACAAATAAAATTAGAATAAAAATTGATACAGGGTTTAGCGTGGAAACCTCTGAATAGGTAAAAGCATGTGACTTGAAGATTTTAGTAACTGTAACTTTATTGCTTGATTGAGATTGATATTTTAATTACAAGTTTATGATCTCTTGAGCTAAAAAAACTTGGTCCCTCTTCTCCTGTGTTATGTCCCTTTTATAGACCTTAGTCTCGGATTGTTTAATGTACCAGCACATTCTCCTGAATTGGGGGAAAAGTGGAGGTAATCTTTTTAACTTTCAGCTCGTGGGAGACAGGTGTCCTTGACTTGTTCTATTTTACTTGGAGTACTCAAGCCACATTCTTCTACCGTTTGCAGTCCAGGTATCATTGTTGATAGCCTATGTCACGTGTATGTTGCGTGAGTCTGGCTTTGTACTAGCTCGATAATATCCCAACTCGAGGGATAAGTCCCTACAATGCCAAACAAGAATACTTGTTAATCTATATACATTATCAAATACATTAGAGACATATAATATACCAAAAAATAATACTGTAATAGCCTAGTTTCGGGATCCAGACTTAGCCTTTACACCAAATGTCTTTAGAACGTTCAAGAACAATAGACAATAAACAACAAGATGATTTAGCGTGGAAAACCTTTGAATATGTTAAAAACCACGACCTCTCCTGAGGATTTTAAGAAAGTGATGATCTTATTGAGATTTCTAGTTTATTACAATGAGCGTTCTGAGAATGTAGAATGATAGAGTAAGAACTTTTCTATGGTGAATGTTCCTTCCTTTATCTGCAGTTTTCCATGTCCCTTTATAGGTCCTCTAATATGATCATTTGACGACCATAAAGTCCCTTGATGATGGACATTACAAAGTAAGTGTGAGATATTCTTTGACCAGGTTATGTAATGTTTCGATCTTTGTTGTTGCACAATGGCTCTATTGCTGACTGTACGCTTTGCGCAGATCGAACTGTTAGTGTAGAGGTCGAAAGTGATATCTCGAACTGAAGAGAGTTGGTCATGTCTTTAGTAATACTTCTTGTATGCCGATGAGATCGAGAACGAAGCTTGAGTCCGAGATACGAAATAAGCTATTAGAAGATAGCTCTCAACTAATAGCATGATTGTTGTTAGGGATGAGTGGTGTTGGTTGAGAAAATCGTGCTGTATATGTTTATGATTGTGCCACGTGCTCTGTTGTTGGGGTCGAAAGTTCGTCTGTAGTTCAGAGATGGGGAATGAGCTCGAGATGCGGAATAAGCCACTACAAATACTAGCCATAACAATAGTGCAAACCAAAATATAAATACCAAACAAACTTATTAAAGTGGTCTTACACCATAGTCATAACAAAGACTGCAATAAAAGAGTATAGTAAGCAAATAAATAAAAATAGTACAAAGTAAATGACTCAGGCAGGATGATAGTGACCAAAGTTAGCATACTCAAGCCACATGTTTGTACACAGGTTGTCCCTAAAATTGGTACATGCTTCAGTTCTCCCTAATGTTCCTATCTCTTCATAAGGCATTTCTCTATGTTTCTCTTCCTCTACATTTGGGTCTTCTAAGTTATCATTTGGATCTACCTCTATGATATGGTTGTGAATGATACAACATGCAATAATAACCTTGGTTTGAGTTTCAAAATCATAATGGGGTTATGTGCGCAAACAGGCAAAGCGTCTTTTTGTGACTTCAAACAGATGCTCAGTGATGTTCCTTAGCTGGGAGTGTCGATAATTGTATAACTCTTGTGGAGTCTGAGGACTATTCCCCTCTCGATGTTCCTTAAAGTGATAGCGTACACCTCGATAGGGAACTAAAAAACCAGGAGCTTGGGGAAATCCAACATCCCCTAAGTACTAAAAAAATATTTCTTTGAAAAGCTTTCGAGTTGAAGACTTGTTCTCCAAACGTTAACGTACACTCATTCAAAAGTATCCATGGGACGAATATTTTTCCTTCGAGTTCTTTTCTAAACTTTGACAGGACTCATTCAAAATTAAAATTTTATTTTGATTATTTTTTTCACCTTAAGTTGATCATGTCATTACCGCAAAAAGCTTAAAAAAAATTTACGTCATCAAAATAAGAACCTTATTTTAATTTTTTTTTCACCTTAAGTTGATCATGTCATTGCCGTATAAAGCTTAAAAAAAATTTACGAGAGGATAAGTGAATCCGGATAATTTGCTAGTCAAATATAATATTTGATTGATTTTTAAGCTTTAAAAACTCAAAAATAAATTTACCCTAATATAATTCATTGCACTACCTTTGCCCCCCAAACATGAAATCCCGGCTCCACCCTGTCTTTTGATATTTTATTTTATTTTATTTTTTTATATGAAACATGATTTAAAACATGGAGACGGTGATGGAGATTATCTCCAAAATCTTCATTTACAATCTTATCCGTATATATCTATAATCAAATGCGTATTTGATTACGGATATTTCAGCAAGAAACAAACAACACTAGAAGGTTAAGAGGCACGGTGGCGAACGGACACCGAACCCCACCTTATTCTTTTACCCACAGCTTATTAAGGTCTCGAAATCACTTAAAGCTAAAGCACAAAACAACAAGTACATTTCATTCAAAGCCTCTCATTCTGGTCCTGGTTAAAATGAAAACATACTTTCCCCTTTAAAGATAATACCTGTATCTCACACTTTTTGACAGGTATGTCGACACCAGCACCGTAATGTAACGTTGTCCTTATTCACAATATGTATTTTTTTATCACACGTTTAACACAAATCTTGTGGTATGTAAGAGCATCCGTAGCAGGGTGTGGGTTGAGTTGGGTTTGCAAACCCACACTCAAACTCACACTCTTGAGTCTCCCAACAACAACTTTTCAAGTGTGAGTTTGCTCACATGGTGCTACAGTAACTCAACCGAGTGTGAGGAACTCGCACTCAAAAAAATTGAGTTTAGCGGTGTTTAGATTACCGCGTGGTATTCCTTTTACCGCGCGGTGTTTCTTTTAACGGGTTTTGGCATGTTTCTAGGGTTTTAGACCAATTCGCGGTGTTCCTTTTACCGCGAGGTGTTTTAAACTCTTTCAAATACAAAAAAAAAATACGTGTCCAACTCAAACTTGCTGTTGGGAGAGGAAGAGTGTGAGTTGGGTTTTTTGTGGGCCCTCTGTCAGAGCCCACACCCAAACTCAAACTGGCTGCTGGAGATGCTCTAATGAAGCGGGGAAAGTATTCACAATATGCATTCACAATAATGTAGCGTTATTGCAATGCTGAAAACTTTAGTTTTAAGGAATTCTTCACATTGAGGTTTTTTTTTTAGGACTCACAACTAAACATAACTACAACAAACCCAATAGTTAGTAATGAAGCGGTTTGGGACCATGCCTCACGAGTTCCATTAACCGGATCTATCTTGACTAAACCAGGCATGTAGGTTGGTGGGGTTCCAACGTGCTAGGGATTAGTTGGGCAAATGGTGATAAATTATGAACCCGGATCACCCTCATTCGCACAAAAATTTGTACAATATCTTAAGTTCCAATACACTAATTTAGAATAAAATTGAACTGAAAATTATATCTGAATGAGCTTTAGTAGTAAAATTTCCAAAAAAAATTTTTGTTGTAGAAATTTATCTTTACCAACATATAAAATTCTGATTTACATGAATGAAATTACATTACGATGATAAAATCGCCTAAATTTATCGTATATGATATGACACATAACTTGAATTCTACTGTATATTATCTGAGCCCTAAAGGCTCTGTTTATATTTTAAGTACAAATGTAAATTTACTGAGACGAGTTTACGGCGACAGGGTCCGCTCTCGAATGACAATTGGGAGGCCGCCTTTCATACTAGCAGCAAGCCCAGGGGCGAACTTCGGTTTCCACTTTGGATCCGCAATTTCAATCTTGAACCGTCGAATCAACGAGAGCGCGACGATTTTCATGTCAACAAGCGCCATTTCTTTTCCTAAACACACCCTTTGCCCCGCATGAAACACTGTGTACTTAAACGGGCTTTCGGGCATAAACACACCGTTTTTTAACCATCTTTCCGGCTTGAACTCGAGGCAATCGGGACCCCATAAGTTCTCCATCCGACCCATCGCGTAAGCGTGGTATGTCACGCGTGTTCCTTTACGTACGAATGTACCGTCAGGGAGAATGTCGTCTTCCCTAGCGAATTTTGAGTCAAATTGCACCGGTGGAAAGAGTCGTAAACATTCGTAAGTAGACGCTTGTAAGTACGGCATTTGTTGTAATTGTTCGAAGCTAGCGAGTTCTTGACTATGTCCCATAACTCTAGTGGATTCGTTTAGGATTGCGGCCTCGACCTCCGGGTGTTGCGACATCAACCAAAAAAAGCTAGTTAACGACGACGCGACCGTATCACGACCGGCTAAAAGAAAGCTTACGACAATGTCACGAAGATATTTATCGTCGTAATCGACCGTGCCCATGAACCTTGATAAAAGATCTTGGTGATTACTAAACCCCATTTTTCGCTTTTGCCTAATAACTTCGCTCGCTAAAGCGTCAACCATCGTAATCGCCTTCTTTAGCTTCTTCTCCGTACCTACATTTAACATCCTCTTGATTTTCCAAATCAATGGAGACAACGACAATGCACGTTCTGCCGACGCTTTTGTCGCTAGATCAAATGCCACGGAAAACTCCGACATCGGTAACGACAACTCTAGACACCCCGGGTCTATCCCAAACGAAAATCTACAAATATTATCAAACGAAAATCGCCTAAAAACGTCTTGCAAATCCAATACTGCAACACTAGTACTAGTACCCCTAGTACTCGTAAACGAGTCTAAAAGCGGGACTAGTCGATGTTCAATCTCATTAGTAACAATCTCGAAAGCGTACGATCGAATCGACAAACTCCCGAGCTCCAAACTGGCCATTTTGCGTTGAAACTTCCATTTTTCGCCATCGACATTAAAAATACCATGACCTAATAAATCACCCAAGATTGTTGAAAAAGGTTTACCCTTAGGGTAATTATCAAACCTAGTCTTGAGCATATACTCTACATTACCAGAATTTGCTGTAATAATATTACGTGAGACATGAAGATGTATGGTTCGTGTTTGCGACTTTGCAAGTAAATGTGTGAACCAATCCGAGAGGTTATCGAACTCTGACAACCAACTCGACGTGACTAAACTTGTACATGAATCACAAGTACACCCAAGGTTCGCGTGGAGAAAGAAAAGTAGGAGCGAAAAAAGCGAGAAAATGATCGTAAAGGCGAGGAACATTATGATAAAAGGCGATTTTACGGATTCTAAGAACAAATTTGGATCAAAACCCATTGATATTTTTTTGAGAACTTTGAAAGTTTGAATTGAAAGTGAGAATGAGTGATGAAACTTAGTTGGCTTTTTATAGTTTTATTTTTAATTTTTAAAATGTTTTTATTTGAAATAAAGCACGAGTAACACGTGCTTTTAATGCAATTCCAGCGATGACGTCACCCACGCGATTTTATTTGGGAGAAAATGGTTGGTGATGTGACATAAGTCAAGTTAAGGTCGGCAAAACATGTGGAGTTTGATTAATTTTTACATTATTTTGTTAATTATTTTTGATTAGTCGTTTAAATACGATATTAAATTATCGATTAATTCGATTTCGTTTACGATTTTTCTTCTTTTTTAAAAATAATTTGATTGAATATAATAAATTAGGGTATAAATTTCTAGACTTAAACTCCGTCATGTGGCAACTCGACTCTTTTGTCTGTTTGATTAAATAGACAGGCAGACAGACGGTAGGTGAACAACTTGGTCTGACTAATTTCGAGCATGACATAGTCAACTCGAGCTTATGTTTATACATATTTATTTTGAAATAATCGGGTCTGGCAGAAAAATGCAAACCCGATTTCAATTTGGGCAAGTTTTGGTTAATAAATTATTTTACTAGACGAACAGAACATGTGCATTATAATTTTTTTAATTATTTAAAAGTCGTCAAAACGGTTTATATTACTTAAAAGAGGTTTATGCTTATGCTTGCGCTTGCGCTTACGCTTACAGATTGACCCAAACATTAGGGGCCACAAGATCTTTCCAAAACGGCTAAACACGGATTAAACACTAAAAATAACCCTAATCGCCGCACTAGTATACGCGAATAAAACCAAATACTTTCAGTTTCAGGACCCGCATAATCTTACATTTCGCTTATGCCATAAATAAAAATAGTAGAACAACAGATTAAAGGTGAAAATGACACTAATTTGGATCGCACTGGTCTATTATATGCTAAATAAAATCGACTGTTACAAGCTCCGTATCATCTGGCATTATGCGTGAAGCATATTTAATCACTCATCCCACGACTGAAAATGATGTAAGTGTGGAGCACAAAAAACAACTTATTCATGTATTTGAGGTCATAATTGATATCGTTTTCCCACTAAAACAATCTCAGTTTTCTGATATTGGTAACTCAAGATACTACTGATAAAAATCGACCAAGGGTCCCTTGCAAAAATTACACTTGTCATGTCCTCGCATATTGTTGAGATCTGCAACTCAATATATAAGATCTTCTCATTGACAATTGATTTTGAGATGGAACCTCTAGTTCTAATACATGTGTTTCTTTTTCTTTAGCTAACCCGGGAGAAGACCAGACCCCTTATTTTAGTTGTACGCCTAAAACCCAGAGAAGGATTGACGGTTGGATTCCCGCGTCTCACGCCAAACTTGCCAGATACGGTTAATAAATAAATCGCCGACATGAATGTAACTTGGCTGTTTCTTGAGTAGCTTTTGTGTTATTTAGTGATGGATTTAGTTGATGTAATGAAGTCGGCATGAGAGACCTGATCGTGAAACTACACCAACATAACAAAAAGTCTAGTTGTCTTGAAGTGTTGAAGTGTACATTAGGCATATATTCAAACAAAAGTCATTATGCAGTCATTCTCAGGACTTAAAGACACGTTTGGGAGATTCTGAAACTGTATAATTCACGGCTAAAATGATCACACAAACATATGGCCCTGTACGAAGAATTTAGCTCATTTTATAGGGACCATATCACATGGGACACTAATAGTACATCTAGGTTAGCTTAGTTGCTGTTCAAATTTATTATGCCCATCTTTTGAATATTTATGGGTGCGACTGTGATCTCTTTTATGGGTGTGATTGTGACCTCTTAAATATCATCTCAGTAATCCCTTTAGAGCATCCATCGCAGTAGGGTGGGTGGAATCCACCCTACAGCAATTGATATCGAAATCAAGGTGAATATCACTCCCCGAAGTTTAGAATTGCGGGGCACAATCAACGCACAGGATCAACCCACGTGTCCCCATCTCAAACGTTCAAAGCTGCAGCACAGTTCCAAACCACGCGTAAAAATGGCCCAATACCCACGTGTCATCATCTCATTGGTTTACTCCCTACGCGCAGTTCTGAACTGCGCAACATCAATCCACCAAAAATCCACCCAGATGGTGGAGGTGGATATTGGGTGGATACGTGATAAATTCACCTAGCTGTTGGGAGGTGGATTGGTGCTTAACTGCGTGGTATCAATCCACCAAAAATTCACCCAGAGGGTGAAAGTGGATATTGGGTGGACACGTGGCAAATTCACCTAGCTGCGGGAGGTGGATTGGTGCTCAAGAGGGTGGAGGATGAAAATCCACCCTCCACGTCATCCTTCACCTAGTTGCTGTGGGTACTCTTAAGGGTAACTAAGGAGAAATGATAAAAAATTATGACCTTCAATATCTCAGTAAAAAATGGTGTGGAGATGAGGTTTTCCAGTCAAAATTAAGAAGATTTAAGCAACTTCTTCAAAAGACTAGATTACAGTGGAAACTGAATATTCTTACAAATTTTCACACGAACCCCCCTATATTTCTAAGATTTTGCCGTAATGTTGGATTTTTTGATATTTGAATGAGGGGAAAAAAGGTCCAAAGTGTTAAATTTCATCTAAATCTTGAAGGGGAAGAAACTTCTACTTTGATTGCAGCACGTGAAGCGGTGGAGATCAGGAGTAGTTTAATATTTCGCGACTAAGAAACAAGAAGAAACTTTCTTGGTTTACTTTTACGAGTGGGCATCTTGAATTTTTTTTTTCTTTCTTTTCTCGTCCCATGTACTTATCAAGCTGGGCGGATGACACTTTCTAATTGGCATAATGGTATCTATAGTTTCTTTACCCGAAAAAGAGAAAAAAGAAAGAATGGTTCTGAGGCAAAAATAATATTTGAACATAACAATCATGTGCAAGGTCTTCATCGAAAATGAGTAACCTATTTCAAATAGCCTGTGTGCATGGATTACACACTCTTTAAGATCTAAAATTCCTAGACGCTTGAGACTAATCAATTTCGATTGTTTTAAGTCTAAATCGATTAGGTCCGAATTCCTTATAATTAATGTTCTAACCTTAACCTAAATCGAATCGATACAATTATCTAGTGTTCACAGGCAATTGGAAATTAAAGAACACATGCAAAGATTTTTAACCCTTGTGGAAAACTTTTCTCAGCAGAAAAATCCACAGGTCGCTGTCGAATCACCCGACAGCTAAAACAATCTAATATTGAAAAAGAATTACAAGTATTTATTTACTTATAGACTCGATAAACACATTCCGTGGTTACCTCTCTTATAATCGAACTCCCCGCAATCAATTCTCCGTTCTCACAACTTTCCACGTCCTCGCAACGCCTAGCGTTCTCGCAACGCCTTGCTCCAATCTCTCGTCGAAGCTCCCAAAACTTAAATCGCTCAAGTTCTTCAAATCAAAGTTAGTATTTCTAAATCATTGATTGATTCAAGGTTGAGTTGTTTTTCTCTCTTGAATCTCTCAAAGAAAATCTCCTCTCTCTCTCTTAAATACAAACCCTAGGTTTTTCGGTTTTTAGAGAAGTTAGGTTAGAAAAAAGGAAAAATTCTCTTTTATTAAAAAAACTGAATTTCGCGATTCTTACTCGAATATTTTCTATTATATTCGAATATTTTTCTGTTGTCGACAAAAATTGACAAATAGAAAAATAATCAAAGTTTAAAAAAATTTAAGCAGAAAAAAAATATTCGAGGAAGATTTGAAAAATTTGAATATTTTTATTCTACCGAAAAATATTCGAGCAAGATATAAAATATTTGAATATTTTTCCTGTTTTCAAATAAACTCTGTTTTATGATAAAACATACATTTTTCATGTTTTTCATTCTCCTTAGAATACTCAGGGATTGATATTCTAGAATGAAGAGATAAAAATTCACTTACCTGTTCAGTGTCAGTCCAGCTGTAGTCGCTCCATGTACACTCACTGACGACGGATAACCACGAGATAGTGCCGACACCCATACTAGACACTAAATGAAACAAACTTCAAAATGAATGTTTCAATCTCTCCCTTTGGTTCATTTTGTGTCAAAACTAAAACTAGGTACGAAAAACAAAAAAATACAGACTCTATGGACTGACTCACTCACTGAACATCCATCCACAATGCAACTATCCTCGGTAATCCCTGTACACTAAACAAGGTACATAACGTAACCATTCACATTTAAAATAAGGGATTCAGAGGAAACACACTTACCTGTCAAAAACATCTCCCCCCCCCTTTTTGGTACTGATGAACAAAGGGTTAATAGCAAATAAAATGGAGAAATAAACCAATAACACAAAAGATAGTTCAAAAAAGAGTACTAAAACACCCATACTCCAAAAATAAAAACATCCCCCCCTCAAAATAATGGTGACCCCCGAACAAAGAAATAAAAGAAAAGTACACAATAGGGAGTGTCTTTGAAATATGAAAGTAATAGAAGATAACACTCCCCCTAAACACAAGGGATGATAGAAATATAATGAATCTAAAATATCCTATGTAGACCAAGACAACACCCATGTGTTATAAAACAATCATTACATGAATTACTTGGCGTGTGTGTGTGCATAGTCAGATAGATGCCCGGTTTTCAATGTATTACCCAGCCGTAGTTAGAATACGATATCGGAAAGTTATTTAAACTTAGGCCTCTCTAGGGTGGTCACTCAAAATCACTGAGAATTAACTAGCAAGCACTCTGTGTAAAATATGAATATGAATAATATGTAGATAAAAAACTTATATTTCATCAAAAAATGGCGTACAGTGAGCTGGAAGATCTCATGGAAAAGAACCTCATTTGTCATTAATGGTATCAAATGTAGACTAATATAGATTCCCTATCTCTCATCTCCACTAAACTAACTGTGCTAAACTCAAGATCAAACAGGTCTTAAAAATTTTATAATGTAGGCACGGGTAGGCAAATGACGGAGTAGGTGTTTTGCTGGCATTCTGAGACTACAGATACACTCTCTCCTCTTCTTCCCTCAAAAACTCATACATTCTGAGACTAATATAGATTTCTTTTTTTTTTCTTTTCTTTACTTGTTCTTCCCCAAATTTACATACTAGTTAAAAAATCAGGGATAGACGATCCATTCTTTCATTCAATTTTCCCCCCAAAACATCGCATTATTGCGATCCGAACCCTCCTTTTTTTTTACTGTAAAGTCTCATAACAAACGGGTAAATGAATGAAAGATTTGGGTATAAAAAAGAAAGGCTTATTTTTCAGGCACAAAGGGCTACAAGTGAATAAAAAATATGGTTAAACAAAATGAAGGCCAAAAAAATGTGTAGCAATAAAACGCCTATTATCATATCTTCAGTCTCACATAGTATTTTTTTCATCTCGAATCAAGATTAGGGAATGTTCTATTAAATTAAGTTGACTTTGATGTTACCATTGACAATTGAGTGAGGAAACGAAAATGAGATCAATAATAACAAGATTAACAGAAGAGTAAATATCTTAACATTCGAAGCTCATAAAAGGCTAGATCCTCACATAACATTAGGTATGAAGTCTCTACAGATATCCTCACGTGGATCTACTCACGATAAGCTTTTAGTTTAAACAAGAGAACCACTGACTATCGTGATTTGTGATTTTACCAAATAATTATCACATGAGTAAATTATAACACAAAAACACAATCTAAGTCTAGCAAGAGTATTCTATAGACAAAAGCTTCTAATGTGCAAAGTGTAGGTAAAAACAAAAATAGGCCAATATCCTACTATCCTCATTATAGGAAAAAAAATAAAGACTAACTGAGACAGGACAAAAAATATACCTGAACATTGGAGCATACTGATAGCCCGTCTCAGTTATGATACATTATCTTATTTGTGGCGACAAGTCATCCTTTCTCACCCAAACTGCACGAATCACCTTTCGAGGTGATATTTTTGGAGCGGACCACCTACTCACATTCTCACTTTTCACATTAGAAAAATTTACATATGACTTATATTTATATCCCTTGAAAATGTGTGCATATGGTTGATAGGGACCAACAAATCTACAATAAAAAATAATATGTCCCTTTCGACCACATATACTACAATAATAAGTCTGAGAGTGAGAGACCCGTTTGGCGTGATTATGAGTAGTGGATATCATGTTATGCTTGGGCACCGAAGTAGAAGCTTTCACCAACTTTGTGATTTGAGGAGTCTTGGCATTAGGAAGAGGTTCATCATATCCTAGACCCCTTTTGTCACTATCCGTCTTTCCCATATATAACATTTTATCAATATTCTTGGCCCCATGACAGAACTTCTCAAGTTTCTGCTGAGATAGAACTACATCAAGCTTGGCCGAACGGAGTTCCTCCAAAGTTGATTTCATGTTCTCCTTCGCATCATTAACTTCTTTTTCTAAAAATAGAGCTTTTTCATGAAGGCCTTGTTTCTCATTCTCAAGTACCTCTATTTTGTGACTTGTATTCTCAGTTTTGTTTTGAAGTTCGCATGTAAGTGTATCAACTTGGTCTTTTAAGACTTTATTACGTTTACATAGTTTCATATACTTAGCGAGAGTTTGAGAATACAAGTCCTCAAGATTCGGGTCATCAAACTCATCTTGTTCTTGATTACTCTTATTTTCATCAGAATTTTTAAGTTCAAAGACATCAAAATTATTATTGCCACAATTAAGAAAAGCAGGATAAACAATATAATTTCCGTTATCAACTACTCGGGTATGGCTCTCATTGTTATCATATTCATTATCACTGCCATCCTAAGTAACACTGATACTCATAGCTTTATGATTAGTTCCAGATTTCCTGTTAGGACAACTATGAGCATAATGACCAAGCTTATGATACTTATAACATTCAATTTGACTTTGGTTAGTGTCAAGGTTGGTCTGCCGGTTAGTCAGTTTCAGTTGATCATGAGTTCGTGACTTACTATTCACTGATTGCCCTTGTTTTTGAAATTGACGCTTTTGCACAAGGTTTTTAAGCTGGTGACTGATCGAGGCAATCTGTGAGTCCATATCAGACCCATCATCATTATCTGAACTGGATGATTTGTCAGCTTCTATGGTACCCTTAGATGAAGAAGAAGTTTT
Source organism: Kingdonia uniflora (assembly GCA_014058105.1). Classification (NCBI taxonomy): domain Eukaryota; kingdom Viridiplantae; phylum Streptophyta; class Magnoliopsida; order Ranunculales; family Circaeasteraceae; genus Kingdonia; species Kingdonia uniflora. Next base: position 8,227,625 of record JACGCM010000816.1, on the reverse strand, counting down.
AAAAGCAACACTTTTGTTCTTCTCAGGGTTTTCCATTCTCATCTCGAGTTCAAAAGTTTGCAATTTACCAGCTAATGTATCTGGTTTCATTTTCTTAAGATCCTGAGCTTCTTCTATAGCATCACGTTTGGATCTAAAGCCCTTGGGAATGGATCTTAGTACTTTGTGAACTATTTGAACGTCCGAGTAAGCTGCTCCTAATACGACACTAGTGTTGACAATATCACTTAGTCTCGCATAGAACTCATCAAAGGGTTTACTCTCATCCATTCGAATATTCTCGAATTGTGAGGTGAGCATCTACAATTTGCTTTCCTTAACTGTATCATCGCCTTCATGAGTTCAAACTAATATGTCCCAAGATTTTTTCGAAGTGGTACAAGCAGATATATATCGAAACTCACTTGAGGTCACAGCCATGAAAATAAGATTGAGGCCTTTTGAATTATAACCGGCAACATCCTTTTCATCCTTTGTCAATTGATTCATAGGTTTCCGGACCTCTACGGAATCCCCCGGTGCTCCTTGCATCTCAGTAGGATGCGACCAACCATCCTCAATGGCAATCAATACATCTTCTTCGATTGATTGTAAGAACGCAACCATTCAGACTTTCCAGTATGGGTAATCTTTATCATCAAAGAGTGGAGGGCGATTTACAGGACCTTCAAACTTCTCGGAATTCATTATTCTCAAGCGAACTATCCGGGATCCAAGCGTAGGTTGTTAAACCTCAAAGCGTGACTGCTCTGATACCAATTGAAATTCGTAGACGCTTGAGACTAATCAATTTTGATTGTTTTAGGTCTAAATCGATTAGGTCCGAATTCCTTAGAATTAATGTTCTAACCTTAACCTAAATCGAATCGATACAATTATCTAGTGTCCACAGGTAATTGGAAATTAAAGAACACATGCAAATTTTTTAACCCTGTGGGAAACCTTTCTCAGGAGAAAAACCCACAGGTCGCTGTCGAATCGCCCGACTGCTAAAACAATCCAATATTGAAAATGAATTACAAATATTTAATTACTTACAGACTCGATAAGCACATCCCGTGGTTACCTCTCTTATAATTGAACTCCCCGCAATCAATTCTTCATTCTCGCAACTTCCCACGTCCTCGCAACGCCTAGCGTTCTTACAACGCCTCGCTCCAATCTCTCGTCGAGGCTCCCAAAACTCAAATCGTTCAAGTTCTTCAAATCAAAGTTAGGGTTTCTAAATTATTGATTGATTCAAAGTTGAGCTGTTGTTCTCTCTTGAATCTCACAAAGAAATCTCCTATCTCTAGAATACAAGCCCTAGGTTTTTCGGTTTTTAGAGAAATTAGGTTAGAAAAAAGAAAAAATTCTCTTTTATTAAAAAAACTGAGTTTCGCGATTCTTACTCGAATATTTTTCTGCTGTCGACAAAAATCGATAAATAGAAAAATAATCAAAGTTTGAAAAAATTTAAGCAGAAAAAAAATATTCGAGCAAGATATAAAATATTAGAATATTTTTCCTGTTTTCAAATAAACTCTGTTTTATGATAAAACATACATTTTTCATTCTCCTTAGAATACTCAGGGATTGATATTCTAGAATGAAGAGATAGAAACCCACTTACCTGTTCAGTGTCATTCCAGCTGTAGTCGTTCCATGTACACTCACTGACGACGGATAACCACGAGATAGTGCCGACACCCATACTAGACACTAAATGAAACAAACTCCAAAATGGATGTTTCAAGATCATGCCTGTTGCGATGGAAAATAGCAGAGAGAAATCCATACTAAACTGCTATGCCAATTGAGAGGATTTGAACTTGTTTCGTAAATTAGTCAGGCCATTATGACCCTGATTACCTTGATTACCCAAAAAAGAATAAGGATGCCTTAAAAAAGCAGGGTGATATTTTGACTCCATCAGATGAGGCGAGGGATGCATTACAATTTATATATAGAAGCACAAGCACGTCCATAAACCAAATCTCATTTAACTTCTTTTCACTCTTCTATTTTTAGTGTGCTCATGGCTACCTCAACAACCTTGATTAAGGATAGGTTACCTTTGTTTTAACTTTAAAGGTTTGCCATGTTTCGAACAAGGAAAATTTGTACATAGGATAGGTGACCAAGAACTTTATCTCCGACTCTGCAGCACCTAGGGATTGCTACAAATTTGAGCATTTCACTCAAATGGTAAAATTTGGGGGCATAATGGGTTGGCAGATTGCAAAGAAGACTAAACAAAATTATTTATACTGATGTTAAGAACTAACCTGCAAGGCACTGTTCCCTGGGCTCTCTGCCACTTATTCAATGCCCACAAACTCAACAATATCGCCCTCGATCAAGTCTTGGAAATGTCAGGGTCTGTGCAAAAATATTATTAATATAATATCAGATATACACAATCAAACATGAGAAGTGGGAAAATCATAAAAATTAACATAAAAAAGAGTCGTCTCAAATATTTGAACCATCTCATTCAAATAACAGACACAACTTAATACCAGCTTAAACAGGACAGGATAAAGATATTGATTATAGACGTGCCGCAGAAGCAAAAAGGTATACCACAAGAAAGAAAAAAAATGTAAAAAGTTTTTAGCATGCTGCTTAGCTTGGTAATTATGCAGGAGTTAGCGATTAATAGCTTATTAATCCGAGACTACCGTATGACTGTATTTAAGATCTTTATTTAGTTTTCCAGAAGGACTGGAGAGTTTTACGACTATGTCGTATTCAGTGACGCAATGAGATACAAAGAGACCAATAAACAAATATGGGTTTAGATTGGCTTGGTTTGATCCTTGATACAGATTCTTCATCAATAGAGACTGGCTGACATAAAATGAGATCCATACATCTCCGTCTCTATCTGAACTCTAAAACTTTAACCATCAGAAAATGACAGAATCCTTATCAGAAATGAGAGACATACATCCCTTGGTTCTATCTTCTATTAAAATGATATATTTGTTCCCTTACAAACTGACATTAAACTACACTCTGAGATATCTCTGAGCTGGAAGATAACATTAACATCAATCAACAACTCTCATGATTCATGAACATACACTTGTTTTTGTATATGGAATACCAATCTAAAGCACTCTCTAGTTCCTCATGTTATCAGGGCTCCACATCCCTTATTAAAATTGTGTTGAACTTGCATATGTTGGAATTTAACTAAAGCTTCCTTTGGGTTTGGGCTTGGGTTCTGGACTCTTGCTTGGTCTCTCCACCAACGGCTAGTGGACCTAATCTTTAGGGACACGTCTCCTTTTTACTAGTTCAAAGAGTTTAAACTTTTTCTGACGAAAATAAAGGAAAAAAGCTGTTGCATCTTCCCTTTAAATATCTTTTGTTTCTACCACCTTTAAATAAAAAAAAGACTGAACCGTTCACTCGTCTCTCTCACTCTTAACTCAGAGAAACCAGTTTTCATTAATCTCAATCTCTGTGTGTGTTCAAACTCTCTCATTCGTTGGAACGGTTTACGTGAGGTGCAAAAATAGTGTTTGTTATTGTACGTAGACTTCCGGTACGAAGCTACCGTATATGCTTGTTGTATCATGGGAGAGATCAGACCATTTACCTGTACACGAGGTAGGTCGAAATACTCTTTAAAGAGAGTGCGATTCACGCCTCGAGCTGTCATCGTTCTATTGCCTCTTTGTTACATAAACTGTTAACGTGTTGATCGTTGTTCACCGGAGTACAAGCTACCTTCTGTTCTTGCACTGTTTACCCAACTGTTCTTGCTGCTGAATCTGCTTGTTGTTTTTGCGTTAATAACTTGCTAATTACCGAAGATGTTACCTACTGTGTGCGGAGTTTACTAGAGTTGTTCTTACTGCTGAACTTGCCTGTTCTTACTGCTGTTTTATACCACCTACCTGGCCTGTTCTTACTGTTGTATACCTGTAATTCAGACCTACTGTTACTGCTTGTTATTTGCTTCTTTACTCGTTACATCGTTGTTGTTACAACTGTGTTACTGCCGTTATTTGCTACAAAGAAAACTTGGTTGGTGCTTGTTGCTGCTACCTATAAACTTTTATTTCTGCTGCTGTTTTCATTTGTTGCTCCTGTTACTGTTGTTGTTTACACTTCCTCTGCTACAAAGTTTCAAGTGGGGAAAGCTATTTTTCAGGTTCATAAGCTTATATTTCTGCAATTTTAAAAGTATTGTCTATCTGCATTATGGCTATTTCTTTTGAAGTGTTGAAGTTTGATTCTAACAAACTTTCTAAGTTTGATGGTTTTAACTTTAAGAGTAGAGGAACAAAATGTTCTTTATCTCTCACTTAAGGAAGTTGCATATGTTATGGAATAAGAATGTCCTGTTGAACCTCCCATTCCCGTACCTACGGAAGACCCTGATCTTATTCTAAACGAATATGACAAAACCTTAGACTATTTCGAACTGGACAGAGGCTGATTTCAAGTGCCGTAATTTCATTATAAATGGTTTAGCGGACGTACTGTATGATTACTATCTACAGTCCAAATCTGTAAAAACTGTTTGGAATGCTTTACAGAAGAAGTATGATACGGAAGAGGCAGGCTCTAAAAAGTTTGTCGTAAGACGATATCTCAAGTTCAATATGGTCAAGGATAGTCGGTAATTTCCCAATCACATGAGTTGCAACGAATTGCGCATGAGATCGTATCCGAAGGGATACCTCTTGATGATCAATTTCAGGTTGCCGTGATGATTGACAAATTACCGCCGAATTGGAAAGACTTTAAAAATATCTTGCGACACAAGTCAAAGGAACTTACCATGGAGAACTTGATTAATCGTTTGAGGGTTGAAGAAGAATCTAGAAAACAAGACCTGAAAGAAGAAATCCTTTTGGTTCAAGCTAAAGGGAAGGTCCATCTGAAACCTAATGGGAATCCTTTCAAGGCTAAGAATGGTGGTAATCGGAACAACCGTCTTAACGGTGGTAATTTGAATAACCGTCAGAATTATGAACACCAGAATCCTAATAAGAGAACGAACCAACAAACCCTACCATATAACATAACAGGTTCTATTATGTGCTTCAACTGCAAAAAGCCTGGGCGCATATCTAGAATTACCGAAACTGCAGACCTGTTGATCAGGCTAACGGTACCGAAGAGTCCTCAGTGGCTATGATCACAGAGATCAACATGGTCGGTGGAACCGATGGGTGGTGGGTTGATTCAGGCGCTTCTAGGCATGTATGCTATGAACGCAATTGGTTCAAGACCTATAAGGAGGCTGAAGGCCAGAAGGTGCTACTTGGGGTTCTCATTGCACCAAAGTACTAGGTACTGGAGATGTTGAACTGGTATTTACCTCTGGAAAGACAGTGACTCTGAAGGATGTGATGCACACTCCTGAAATGTGGAAAAATATTGTTTCTGGCTATTTTCTGAACAAGACAGGACTTCAGCAGACCATTGGGTCTGATCAGTGCATTTTGACTAAGGGTGGGGTTTTTGTGGAAAAGGGTTTTGCTTGTAATGGAATGTTCAAGATGAGTATTGAAATGAAAAAAATTTATTTCTGCTTACTTATTATCTTCTTTTAATATTTGGCACTCCAGACTATGTCATGTTAATTAAAAGTTGGTACACAATATGAGTAAACTTGCCATGATCCCCAAAGTAGATTTAAATGATTTTGATAAATGTCAATCTTGTAGTCAAGCTAAGATTACTAAAACCTCACATAAAAGTATTGTAAGAGAATCACAAGTTTTGGACTTAGTACACTCTGACATTTGTGAAATGGACAGAACACTCACTTAAAATGGTAAAATATATTTTATAACTTTTATAGATGATCATTCAAAAAACTATACTCAAGTTTACCTGATGTGTCACAAAAGTGAAGCTATAAATATGTTTAGGACATATGTAACAGAGGTTAAAAATTAGTTTGATTGAAACATTAAAAGATTTCGTAGTGGTAGCGGCACAGAGTATGATTCACATGAATTTCAAAATTTGTATGAATCCTTAGGGATTATACATGAAACTACTGCTCCTTATTATCCAGAATCTAACGGTAAAGCTGAACGCAAAAATAAAACTTACACTAAGTCGATAGTTGCTATATTACTTAGTTCTGGATCACCTGAATCTTTATGGGGTGAAGCATTATTATCTGTTTGCCATGTTTTAAATTGTATTCCTCATATCACATCTGAATTGTCACCTTATAAAATTTGGAGAAAAAGAAATCTAATGTTAGCTATTTTAAGGTTTGGGGATGTTTAGCCTATGTTCGTAAACATGATTCTAAACGAACAAAACTAGCTAGTAGAGCTTTAAAATGTATTTTTATTGGTTATGCTATTAACAGTAATGCTTATAGATTTCTTGATATTAAGGATAATGTTATAATTAAATTACTTGATATTGATTTCTTTGAGGATAAGTTTCCCTCCTTATTGAGGGATAGTGGGGGTAGTAGTGGGGGTCTCAACCTTTTACATTTTCGCCCCCTAATGCACCTCAAGTAAAAGCTCATAGAGCTGTTGATTCTCATGATACAGGCCCAAATATTCGTAGAGGCAAACGTTTAAAGATTGTTAAGGATTTTGGTAATGATTATGTTGTACATACCTTAGAATCTGGCCCCAATACTATCAGAGAAGTGTTAACCTCATGTGATGTTAATTTATGGCAAGAGGCCATTGATGATGAAATGGATTCTCTTACTACAAATGAAACTTGGGACTTAGTTAACCTACCTCTTGGTAGTCGTTCTATTGGGTATAAATGGATATTAAAGAGAAAACTTAAACCAGATGGTACTATAGATAAATATAAGGCTAGACTTGTAGCAAAGGGATATGTGCAAAAGGAAAATATTGATTTTTTCGCACACATATTCCCCAGTTACTCGTGTGACAACCATTAGAGTATTATTGACCGTTGCTGCCATACACAATTTGATTATTCACCAAATGGATGTAAAAACTGCTTTTTTAAATGTAAAGCTTAAAGAGGAATTATATATGGATCAACCTGAAGGCTTTGTGATACCTGGTGAGGAATACAAAGTCTACAAGTTGAACAAGACCTTATACGGTCTAAAGTAAGCTCCAAAACAGTGGCACGACAGGATCGACCAATTATTTCTTTCAAATGGTTTTAAGATTAACATTGTTGATAAATGCTTATATTATAAATTATCTAGTAAAAGTTATATTATGATATGTCTTTACATTGATGATCTGCTTATTTTTGGTTTTACACTTATTATTTTAGAAATCAAAAGCATGCTTAATAATAATTTTGATATGAAGGACCTAGGTGAGGCTAGTATAATTTTAGGCATGAAGATCACACACACAAACACTGGTATTACTCATGATCAATCTCATTACATTAAGAAGATCTCAAAGAAGTACAAATCGTAGACCTGCTTGTACTCCTTGTGATCCATAAGTTAAATTTTTAAAAAACTTGGGAGAGGCAGTTAGACATAAATAATACGCAAGTATTATTGGTAGCCTTCGCTACGCTACTGACTGTACTAGACCTGATATAGCTTATGCTGTAGGGGTTATATGTAGATTCACAAGTAAACCAGGTTAGGCACACTGGGGTGCTATTGATCAAGTTATGTGGTACCTAAAAAGGACCATGAGCTTGAATTTACATTATCAAAAATTTCCCGCAGTCCTTGATGGATTTAGCGATGCAGATTGAAACTCATTTTTGAATGATTCCAAAGCCACCAACAGATACGTGTTTAGCATAGCTGGCGGGTCAGTTTCTTGGAGATCCAAGAAACAAACGATTCTAGCTCAGTTGACTATTGAGTCTAAGTTAGTAGCACTAGCTGTAGTTAGTGAGGAGGCAACTTGGTTGAAAGACCTCTTGTCTTATATTCCTTTATAGAGTAGACCTATACCGCCGATTTTGATCCACTCAAATAGTACTACTACGATAGCCAGAGTGCGAAACAATTGCTATAATGGTAAAAATTTAGCGATATGTCGCAAGCACAGTACGATGAGAGGTTATTTCACATCTAGTACTATTACAGTAGATTTTGTAAGATCGGAAAACAACTTGGCAGATCTTTTGACGAATGGACTGTCTCATGATAAAGTTTGGAGTACATCCTTAGGGATAAGACTAAAGCCTATTATAGAATCACAAGTGGTGGGAACCCAACCTAAATGACTGGAAATCTCAAGAAATAGGTTCAATAGGAAAAACAAATTATTGTGATATAAAATCATGCAACTAGGAGCTTGTCAATCCGGAGTTAATCTCATTGTACATACTATATATATGCATGATATCTTGCAGTGACTGTGAGGCTGAGTTTCTTAAACTCTTAATGAGTTCTATATCTCATTCTTTGAGTAGGGTGTCTAGCTACAAAAACACTCTTAATAGACTCACCAAGGTGATTGTGAAAGTGCGACCGCTTCCTATAAGAAATTAGGCTAAATTCTCTAAAGCCTTCACCTATAATAGGATTAAGCACATGGCCAAAAAGTGCAGACATTTAGATATTGCACCTGATGGGGTTGTATGTGGTTTTCCTCACTGTATAAAAGTGAATAATGAGTTCAAGACTCTGATCACTGATTATTCTTATACGTTGAAGATTATACACTACGTAAAGGTTCAAGTCTTAGAACACCTTTACTTAAGTACATCTCTATATATCGAAACTCTACTCTCGTTTCTTTTTTCTGTCATTTCTCTTTTGTGGAAGTTTTTTAAAAGTGGGGGATTGTTGGAATTTAACTAAAGCTTCCTTTGGGATTGGGCTAGGCCTAATTTTTTTCTTTAAGGTTATCCACTTAGGCTTGGGTTCTGGACTCTTGATTGGTCTCTCCACCAACGGCTAGTAGACCTAATCTTTAGGGACACGCGTCCTCTTTACTAGTTCAAAGAGTTCAAACTTCTTTTGACAAAAATAAAGGAAAAGAGATATTGCATCTTCCCTTTAAATACTATATGTTTCTACCACCTTTAAATATAAAAAAGACAGAACTGTTCACTTGTCTCTCTCACTCTTAACACAGAGAAACCAATTTTCATTAATCTCAATCTCTGTGTGTGTTCAAACTCTCTCATTCGTTGGAACGGTTTATTTGAGGTGCGAAAATACTGTTTGTTATTGTACGTAGACTTTCGGTACGAAGCTACCGTATATGCTCGTTGTATCCTGGGAGAGATCATACCATTTACCTGTACACGAGGTAGGTCAAAATACTCTTTAAAGAGAGTGCGACCCATGTCTCGAGATGTTATCGTTCTATTGCCTCTTTGTTATAGGAACTGTTAACGTGTTGATTGTTGTTCACTAGAGTACAAGCTGCCTCCTGTTCTTGTGCTGTTTACCCAACTGTTCTTGCTATTGAATCTACTTGTTGTTTTTGAGTTAATAACTTGCTAATTACCGAAGATATTACCTACTGTGTGCGGAGTTTATCGGAGTTGTTCTTACTATTGAACCTGCCTGTTCTTGCTACGATTTTATATCACCTGCCTGACCTGTTTTTACTCCTGTATACCTGCAATTCAGACCTGCTGCTGCTATTTGTTATTTTTCTATTTTACTCGTTATATCGCTGCAGTTACAACTGTGTTACTGCCGTTATTTACTGCAAAGAAATCTTGGTTGGTGCTTGTTGCTGCTACCTATAAACTCCTATTTCGGCTGCTATTTACATTTGCTGCTCCTGTTACTGTTGTTGTTTACACTTCCTCTGCTACAAAGTTTCAAGTGGGGAAAACTATTTTACAGGTTCATAAGCTTATATTTCTACAACATGTCACTCATCCTTATCTATATATAGATAATGTACATAAAGATACTATAAACACACACATATAGATAGAGACCGCGCACATACTGTTCCGACATTCAGTAATTTACTTAATAGTTAATACACAATTTTGTGCATAACAGGGTTTAACTTACCGAGGGTTTATTTATTACTATTTTAATAAACTAAACACTTTGAATAGTAGCAACATGTGGATACTTGTCTAGTTTATGAATTTTTTCCCATCAGTTTGTCACGTATTAGCAAGGATAGACATGTCGAATTGCCAACAAATGATTCAACACCTCTTAATATAAAGATATAAATTTACATATTCCACTCAGCTCGATATTTTATTAAGTTGTTTGATACGACTAGAATTGTTTGATAATCTTCCATTAAAGAAAACTATAGTGAAACCTATCTAAATGCACCCCTTATAAATGAACAACCTCTCTAATCGCACAGAAAATGTTGGTACCGCTGTTAGGACAGTACAAATTAGCGATTTCCCAGCACACTGTGTAATGTGCAATTTTTTTTAGTCCCAACTATACAATTTTACCTAAGTAATTGCACATAGCTCTCTCTATATATATGTAGTAAATTATATACAAATAACAATATCCTCACTTAGTTTCATATGTCAATTATATTACCCAAAATAAAAAACTTAAGATATATTATAAACTATTTCTTACAAATCCATAATTAATTTTCAATTGACCTTAGATTAGCTTAAGGAACTATAAATCTTACCTAATTTTATTTAGGGAAAATTAGCTTTTAGACCTTACATAATGACTACGAATTGGTCTAACACCCTATGATTGTCATTTTTAACTTTTTGACCCTAAAGCACCCCGGAGCTATTAGCATTTGTTAAAATGCCAAAATTATCCTTTTTATTATGTTTCACTATCATCTTCAAAAGTCATCATCATCAACAGGCTTTCACACGTTCCATTTCTAGCTTTTCTCTCCCTTTCCTCAATTGTTAAATTTCTTAATAATCAAAACAAACTTCAAAATCCTTTAACCTTCTCTCTCTCTCTCTTGTGTTTGTCCCTTTGTTCTAGAGAGGGGGAACAAAAGGGTGTCTTAAGAGCCTCTGACTTATTAATAGAGAAAAACTTGCATGGATAATCTGTCTAATCAGAAGAACAAGATCAACCTCGTAACTTCAATTGTAGTTAAGTAATTGTCATGTAGTATCATATTCCCCAGATTCGATAATGACACACTAAATAGAGTCAAGTCGAAGATATCTAATCATTCGAGAAGATATTGTGGTAGCTTGCCCCCTAGATTCGACAAGGAGAAGCTAGCAAAACCAAGTCAAAGATACATGACCATTCGAGAAAATGTCAAGTCCACAAATATAGATCTTGATCCTCTACGGCAGCCGTTACACTTGGTCAAATTGAGCCGTTGTAAGAGATCCGTGAAGTTCGCCCACTACCCATTAAGATAAGGGACCAACTATTTGTAACTGCCCGTATCCATTATAAATATAGGCAGAGCCTATGATAAGAGGGATGCGAGAACTCTATTTTCTTTTTACTATTTATATCTATTCTATCTTTCAGCAATTATAATAACTAGCACATATTAGATTTCACCATCAAACCCTCCTCGAGGTCATGGTTTTTCTCATGTTTATTAAGTTTCCATGTAAAATCTAATATGTTCTAGCTTAAAGTTACAACCTCCTTACTGAAGTATTGGCAAATGTTACCATCAGGGAAAATACATTATTACAATTGGCACCGTCTGTGGGAAGATCCACTTTTTCTTTACCAAATACTCGTTCTCCTCAATCATTTTAATGACCAACATGAACCTCAGAAGTTCCTCCAGTACTTAGAGAAATAGTGAGGACATTCCAGTCACCGTCTAGCTAGAAACTGTCAATTTCCATAATGTTATTTTTGAGCTTCAAAAGTAGATGGAGTATAACAGGAACCATCGGCTGGAGGATCAAAGGATTTACGCTCAAACCCTCCAAGTTGAGAGGGACAAGAGGAGGAAGGCCCTGGAAAAATAGAGCTGATTTTATCAAAAAGAAATAAAAAGTTTATGAAGGCAACAAGATTGACTCACTAGTCGGCAAGGATCACCTCCACAGGCCCGAAGTGATCATCGATTGCGAGCTGTCTAGAGGGAAAGCCTACCGAGGGAAGAAATAATGCAAACTTCTTTTCCTCCTTCTTCAGGGAAACCCATCACCGATGACAAAGAAATAACGCAAGGAAATCATCTGAACCCCAGAATGCGAATTGGCTTTTCAAGATCTTAAAAGATACTTGGGGCATCCTCTTATCATGAGTACTCCTGTTGAAGGTAAAATATTAACAATGTATTTATCGATAACAGATGACTCAATAAGTTTTGTTCTTATTCGAGAAGATGATGGAGTTTAGAAACTAATTTATTTCATCAGTAAAATACTCATGCCAGTTAAAAAAAGATACACAACAACTGAAAAGCAGCTGCTTGCCCTGGTCTGCAGTTCCCAAAAACTTTGACCTTATTCTCAAGCACACCCCATCAAAGTAATCGCCAAATTTCCTCTCAAACTAGTGCTGTCCAAAAAAGAGAAATCTAGAAGAGTTCAACAGTGGTCAGTTTTCCTTGGAGAATGTGACATATCTTTCGAACCCCAAATATCGATCAAAGGACAAGCAGTCGCCAATTTTTTAGAAGATTTTCCCATCAAAGATCCTGAATGGGAAGAGCTCGAAGAAGTGCTGGCAGATGACTTAATTGTAGAACCAGATGCATGGTCAAAAAGTACAGAATAAAGACTCATTATAGATGACTCTGCTGGACCACGAGGATCTGGATTTGGCATTGTTCTAGTAACACTCTCCAATCATCAAATTGAGAAAGTAATCAAGCTCAAGTTCTATGCAACAAACAATGAAACAGAGTATGAAGCTATCTTGCATGGTCTTGATCTTGCCTTAACATTTGGAGCATAAGAGATGGCTGTCTATGTGGATTCCTTGTTAGTGGCTAACCATTACAACAAAACTTTCAAAATATCAAGAAAATTGGTTGACATCGCTGCACTAGTCAAAGAAAAGATGAAACACTTCAAGACAACAACAATTTTATGTCTACCTAGAGCTAAAAATTACCATGCCGATGCACTAGCATACATTGCCGCCATGCTCGAGGATAGTGAGAAGAAAACTTTGGAGGTCAAAGTTATCAAACATTCTAGTCTTGATATGAGTCATACCATGAAAATTCAAGTTGCCAAAGACAAAGATCCTGAGATTGGAGAAAGCCATTCCTTACTTATTTTAACTCTAATACCCACCACAAAAATAAAGAGGAAACTCGGTCTCAGTTGGCAAAGTGTCCCCGATTCAAAGTTCAAAGCTGAATCCTGTACCGTATTACTGGTGGAAGCCCTTTAATCGAATGTATAGGGCAAAAACAAGCTCAATTCAATATTCAGGAACTTCGCAAAGGAATTTGTGCCACACACATTTCAGGACGGTCGCTCGCACAACAAACATTCACACAACCATTCAAAAGATGGGCAATTGACATCATTGGTCCCTACCACCCAACATCAGGAAACTGAAGGTTTGTTCTTGTTGCCATAGATTATTTTACCATGTGGGTTGAAGCTGTACCACTCTATCACACTGACAAAAACAAAGTCATCAAATTCCTCTGGGAACTCATCATCACTAGATTTGGTTGTCCATAAATAATTAGATCAGATAATAGAAGATAGTTCATCAGCAGCAAAGTTCTCACTTTCTTCCACAAATACAAAATCCAGTTGACTACTTCGACACCATATTATCCCCAAGGAAATGGCCAAGCTGAACTATCAATAAAAACATCAAATCCGGGTAACAAAATCGTCTCGATGACAAGAAGGGCAGATGGACTGAAGAACTACTTAGTATTTTATGGGCATATAGGACCAAACCTTGAATGTTCATAGGCTATACTCCATTTATGATGGCTTTTGGAACTGAAGCTGTGATCCCCTTCGATCTCGACCTCATGACTGCTCGAAAAAAAATCGCAGACGAAGAAAATGAACTTAGACTTCTTTGTAATCTTGATTGGATTAAAGAAACTTGAGATCATGTAATTGCAAACTTGGGGCGATACCATGACATTCCAAGAAAGGCGTACAACAAGAAAGTGTAGAAACGTACATTCGACATTGGCGATCTCATACTTTGACGAATTCAAGATTGCACTCATCCAAAAATTTATGATTAATTATCAGAGAATTGGGAATGGCCATATATTATCAGTGACAAGACAGACAATGGCACTTACGGGCTGATGGCAGAAAACGTAGTACAACTCGAGTTACCATGGAACACCACCTATCTGAAGATGTTCTATAGATAGATTATGTACCTTCTTTCTTATTATATTAAATAAATGCCTTTTTCTTTCCCATCACTACTTCATCTTTTATACATTCATTCTTTTGGCAACACTTAATAAAGGTTTGTCCAATTTAAAGTCTTATTTCTTCGACAAACATATATCCAATTACAGGAAACACTTGCAATCATTACTACATTCGACAAGGAATCACTTGTTGTATCTTGTCAAAGCCAGATATCCCATAGAGGATAGGCATCTGAAAATCCTTTACAGTCATAACAGCCATAATATGGTTATCCAATCAGAGTCCAATTGCCATATAGGCACGATTCCGGGACACTTACAGTTCAATATCTTATACTTATACTATCATCTCCAATCATACACAAGGGAAATTCATTTACAATATTGGATATCGATAAATTCAATTATCGATGACAAAAATCATTAACATCAAAAAAGATATTTACCAAGTTTTTTGAAAAGTGTTCTTCAAATTAAAGTTTACTGGTCCCATCGACCACTTGTATATCAGAAAAGTCTTTCAAAACAACAATCTTTCAGTAACATAGATTAAATCTGCTTTATCATTACTGTTCAAGGGGAAGAGTTGGAGAAGGGAGCTTCACAGGTAACTTAGGAGTCAGAGCGTCGAACACTTCTTCCTAAACATCACCTTCGACCACTACATGCCTCAAAGCTTCAGCCTCTGGTACCTCAATCTCAGCATCAGAATCCACAAAAGTTAGACTGGCAGCAGTGGCAAGACCCTTGTAGAAGTTTTTCCTCTCCTCCATAGCCTCGAATTGAGTCACAAAGTTAGACTTTATTCGCTTTAGTGACTTGAGCAAAAGTCGATCAATTTCTTCTTTGGCTTGGGCCAGCGCCTCGGTCTTTCCTACATCCATCGACCTTCACGGCTCACGAACATCGTCCTCGAAGGTAGAATTTTTTAGATACAAGGTTTCCTCCCTCACCTTTGCTAGATCAGCCCTGATCTTCTCAATATCCTTCATCTTCTCCCCCAGACACATCTACTTCGTATCCCGAATAGCAACTTCCTTTATTTTAATCGTACCAAGTTTAAGCTTCTCTAGCTTGGCCTCCAGATCTTTCTTCTCTCTCACTAGCTCATCTTTTTCTTTGGTGAGCTCCTTCTTGATGTTTTTAGAGACAAGGAGTTCATTGGCGAGGCTCTAGCCACCAAGCATATGAGGCTTGGCGCCAAGAAGAACTTTCTTGATCTACATTATAATACAAACATGAGATCTCGAAGATGGAACCAAAGTCATTAAAAGAATATAGGTGTGAAGATTCCTCACCTGGGCCATCATGCGATGACCTTCAATAAAGAAAGTTGATAAACTCTCACCCCTAACAAGGCAGTTGGCAAACTCTTCTTCTGAAGAATTGACCCCAGACGCATAAAACTCAATCGTCTGCTGCATTTCCTCTTCTGAACTTTCAAAAGTTCCCCCTGATTTGACTTTAACAAGTCAGGAGGACCCTTCTTCCCCACTGTAGTTCTCTACTACATAGCAACAACTACCTTCGATGGTCGACCTTCTGGAATATTGGCAGTCCCCGACCTCAAACCTTCCTCTTTCTTTCTCCTCTCCACTAGGGGCTGGCGAAGCAGCCTCTTCGATGGTTATACAGGGGCGAGAGGAGAATTGGCAGCTCTCTTCCTTTTACTTTCCCAAAACCCCCCATCAGAAGAGCTTCTACCTCTGTAGCAGTGGAGTCAGTTCTATCCCCACTCAGAGTAGGGTTCTCGAGGAGAATACTTGCTCCAGCTGCTTTCTTATTTTTGGCCGACATCTTCCCGTTAACCAATATAATTTTTGACCCTGATGAGCGCATAATTGTGATATTTTTAATATACCCAAACATGTATTTTAGTCGTCCATTATATTTAATTTTGGGTACTTATGCGCATTTGTTTGATTGTAGCTATTGGAGATGGATATTTGAAACCAAGCTCTTAAAGTCAAGTAAAAATATCTCTAGCAGTTCATAGCACATAATGCCAAAGACACAATATATTTGGTCTCAAGATTGAAGAAATATATACACAAATATTCTTGGAGAATGAGATCAAAGAATATATTGCATCCAAGATTCTTGAAGATATTTTATATTAAAGATATATGCAAGAGTTTCCATGAAGAAAGATCTCTGCATCACTTAAGGGAATTATATGCAAGAATCTTAGGTGATTGGTTATAGTATTAAAAGATATTATTGTGAAAATATTATTTAAAATTTAATGTATAGTTTTTAAATTTGGGTTCCTTCTCCTATAAAAGGAACCCTCGTCCCATTGTAATTGGGCATCTCATATTAGAACAAGTTTAGAAGAAATAAAGTCTTAGTTTAATTTAATTGTATTCTCTCTCTTTTATTTTCTTTTGTAAATAGTTAGCTAGTTCATGTAATGATCTTGGGAATGATAGAAGGCTAATATCTTCTAGCTATGACTAGAAGGAAGCCCTTACCCGAGTAACAATAGCTATGTTGTAGTTCTAGGATTAACACTCTTTCGTAATCTTCTAAAATAGCTATAATCTACTTCTAGGCTTAACCATAACTAATAAGTGAATTTAGACTATTTAGCTAAATTCGGTGTTATAACCATTAGAATGAATTTTAGGGCAAACATGAAGAGAACTCGTAGGAGAAATTTGGCCTAGCTTAACCATAGTTGGAATAATTCCTCATACACATCAGATTAAGTAAAATCTAATTTGACCAAACCTTAGATGCCTAACCCTGGATCTAGGATTGACATTTACATCGAAAATTCCCCACCTGAGATTTTTAACATGAATAATCCGCTTAGTAAAGTTACATAATTACTATTATTGATTTGGTTGGGCCGAATTCTAGTCGTAGATATTCTCATGTTAATTGTTCTTATTATTTCTTTCTTTTCAATCTATCTCTTATAAAATTGTAATTTCGCCTAGAAAGTAATTGTTTTCTCAGACCTCCTGTGGATTTGATCCCACTCATCCGTACTATAATTCGACAACCGTACTTTAAGCGGAAATTTTGCTAGAGGCCCTAAAAACCTCTTATTAGACCCTTTAGTTCAGGTTCTCTTCGACCCAACCTCCTAAAACAAACCCTCGAACTTTTCTTCATTTTCGACTAACGAATTAATCTGCCCAAAATAATTGGCTCTTATGTTATGCAACTTTTCCTTCACCGAAGGTTCTTTATCGATCTCTTTTAACGTTGCAGACAACACAACATGAGTTAGAACATCATCATTCAAGCAGTAAGACAAAGTTCGACAACATACACATTCAACTTTACATACAAACCTAAGTAAAAACTTTTTCTCTTCAGGGGCTCCCTAGGGTCTTTGGTTTCAAATTTGTAGTTCTCCGACACCAGCTGCTTATCGGCGAAATACTGCCTCCCAATCGATACTATCTCATAAAAGAGCAGTCTCTTAAGAAACCTAGCTAAATACCTATAACCCACTTTTTGAGGATTCTGCTTTAATGTGTAATATACATATAAGTCATCCACATATATCACTTCCTCCCATTTTTCCTCTAAATGACCATTTATCACAGCCACAGCCCTAAATAGGTCATATACATTTGGATTGAACTGACCAGGGGAAACATCGCAGAAATTTAAAAATTTCTTTTCGTCAGCTCGCGGAGGTAACTTCAACCCTTTCTTTATTTTTTCTTGATGTACGAGAATCCCATCCATTGGGAGATCTTGATCTGTCATCTCCCCTAGATACTCCTCCAGTATCACATCCTCCTGGATGCCATACTTCTGTTTAAAACACAAAATTTTATTTGTTTATTGGGAATCCCCATAACATTCTCCAATAAAATCTATCTCTCCCTCCCCCTCTCCTCCTCCACCTCCACCCGTAAATTCTTCCCAATCACCTTTTTGTGGCTCATATTACACGTTAGTTTCTGTTCTCTCTTCCATAGAAATCTCGACAACCTCAACCTCCAAATCCGTTCGATTCTGACGAGCAACCTCTACACTATTTTTTACCACTCTGTACTCACTACCCAACCCTTGCACACAGGAAGTAACATCCATTATTAACAGTTCTTCATCGACAAGAGTTTTGAAAATTCCCTCTGAGTCAGCATCAGGGCAGTTAGCATTTTGAACTGGTTCAACCATTTATTTAAACCTAAAAATCATATTCCCTTTTTAAGTTAGCATAGTATGATATCTTATACACTATATATTCTTAGTTGTTAAAATATACATCACTTATTGAGTTTTACTCTTCGGTACATCATTCTATCTGTTACTATCTTCGACATCTTTACTTCTCCATGTTATTAAAATCTAACATTGACATTATTTAAATTTAACATCGACATAATTTTGTTTCAAAATTAATCATTTTTTTACCCTCACGCTTTAACTCGAAGTTTTTCCATAGGACAAAGCTTCTCGAAGACGTTTCAGTTTCCTGCCAGAATTGAGCTCCCATGCAAAAATTTGAATATTTCGTTATCTTCGACACCAAATCCGGCAATATACGTCGTACATCTAGCAAAATACTTTGCCTATTATCCTGCCCATTCACACAACTCCATCTTCTTAGAAATCCTCTAAAACCACGCCGTAAAACTTATGGTACCTAAAATTCATTCTGGGTTTATATCTTCAATCCTAATCCTAGCCGGCCTTTGTCGCTAGGTTTTTATTCTCTTCAATCCTTCTATGTTTATATCTTCAATCCATCATCAAATTTACTGTTCATCAGTCCTCCCTCTCTCTTATTCAACCATTTATTGTGTTGATTTGCTCTTGCTTTTGCTTGAACAAGGCAATGGCCTCTCTCCCAAATTCTTCGACCACGTCTATGCCTATCCCTCCTACCTCCTCTCTCCCTAACCCCTGCAATAACAACAGCAATCCCACCATGTTTCTGACTGATGCTGTTGCTAGACAGCCTGAGAATTTGAGTTTCCCATCTATGTTTCGAGATGTGGCAACGATCAAACCTACCTTCGCAAACATCACCGCTGTGAAACCTACCAAACCGGTCCTTGAGGAGTTCAAACCGGACACAAGGACGTCATTTATGGATGGTATGCCGGTGCTCTCCTTCTCTCCTTCAGATCTGAACAAAGCTGTTGCAGCTTTCAATACAACTTTGGTAATGAGTTTCCCTTCTGGCAAACAAAATTTAGAGGTTATTGTTAGTAACATCAACTCTCACTGGAGTCTCTTGGCTGAATTGAAAGTGGCGGTGCTTGATTTCAAGCATATTATGGTGATGCTAGTGTCGGAAAAAGACGTCACAAGAGCTCTCTCGAGAGAGTCTTTGCAAATCAAGGGATTCTTCTACAAGATAACCCGGTGGACTGTCGATTTCGACCCCAAAAAGGACTCTCCTTTTGCTTCTGTTTGGATACAATTTCCTGGTTTGATGCTTCATCTACAAAACAATGGGATTGTCAAAGAATTGGCCGGCCTCGTTGGGAAGTATTTGATCACGGATACAACAACACTAAGCCTGAGTAGACCTAGCACAGTTCGGGTGTGAGTGGAGTTGAATCTCATAAAAGAACTACCGACTAAAGTGGGTCTTGCATTCAACAAATCGTTCATCATGGAGCAATTTGTTTTATACGAGAGACTTTCGAGGTTCTGTACACGTTGTGTTCTTCAAGGGCACAACAAGGCAAGCTGCACTAAACTTTACCCTATTCTCGTACCATATAAAAGGGAAGTGATCAAACATGGGAAGGTCACAACAACATTTCCCTACCTCAGACGAAGTTTCTGGAACCAGTTGAGACAAAAACTGAGCTACATAGAGTGGGTCTGAAACTGTGATAGTAAGGCAACAAATATCGACGATAATGGGGCAGTTAACGGGGCAAATAGCAGCGCCAACAGAAGCAAATGTTTTGCAAATTATGGGGTAGTTATCGGCATAAACATTGGGTTAGGAAACTAGGATACCAATGGGGAAGATGGCATTACAATCAGCAGCAATAGTGCTTCACACAGTAGGGCAGAAGGCAGTTCAGACTGAATCTCATTCGGTGGGACAAACTACGGATATTGCAATAGTTAGCACAAGTGAGTTAATGGCTGAAGCAACTGAGCACACTTTAGAGGCCGTGTTAACGGATCTGGCAAGTGGATGTCACTCAGACATTAAGTATTATGGAAAAGGAGATGCCCTAAACTGGACTCCGGTCAAAAAGAGCAGATCAAAACCACAAAGAATCCCACTCAGCATGGTCACAAGGAGCAAGGGGGTTCGCGCGACCAATCTCAAGTAATCTTTTATGGTGCTCGGATCTTTACTCGTTTGGAATTGTAGGGGCATTGGCAATGCCAAAATAATAAGTCATCTTAAAAAGATTGTCAAACAACACCATATCTCTATTGTGGTTTTGCTTGAGCCTTTTTTGGATGCATTACTAGGGTATAACATAGGTAGAAGAATAAACTGTACTTCATTTTTCTCTAACCAGTATTTGGGGGAGGGGGGGGGGGGGGGGGGGGGGGGAATATGGGTGTTGTGGAAACAAGACTTTGAAGTTGAATGTGTTTATGCATCTAATCAAATGTTACATTGCAAAATGGGCACTATAGGGGATTTTAATATAGTGCGACACCCCTCAGAATGGCTTGGGGGTAGACGATCCTCGTATCGATCCTTGGTGGACTTTGAAGACATGATTAAGTCAGCTGGCCTTATGGAGCCTTCATTTACTAGATTAAGCTACACATGGTGTAATAATCATCAAGGCACTTCTCGACAATGGGCACGATTGGATAGAACGTTGATGAACTCAAGCTTCATGACATCCTTTCCCAGGCACAAAATCTCACATTTATAGAGAGTATGTTCTGACCACTCACCTCTGCTACTTTTATTCACCAATACTCTTTACCAAGGGACCCGACCTTTCCAGTTTTTGAAAATGTGGGCATCTCATGCGAGCTTCCCATCCTTGGTTAGTGAAAACTAGCCTAGTGGTGTATTCGGCAACTATTTATCGTCTTTTGCCTATAAGCTTAAGAAAGTAAAATGTACACTAAAGGATTAGAATACTAATGTGTTTGGAAATGTTACTCAGAATATTCATGCTCTCCAGGATAGAATTGTGCATCTGGATCACATCCTGCAGGATGGTTGGGATGAATAGATAGGTACTGAGCTGAGGATTGTTCAAAATAGACATGCGGCCATGTTACACAATGAAGAGGTCTTTTGGAGGGAATAGTCTAGAATTTAGTTGGTTGCGGCAGGTGATGCCAATACAAAATTCTTTCATGTTGTAGCACAAGTGAATAGAAAATGATATTTTGCAATTGATTTCACTCTTCCTGATGGTACTGAGACGGCTAAGGTGGGTGTCATACATAATGCTGTGGTGGGTTACTTCAGGGAGGTGCTGCAAGCTACTAATACTACTATAGATACATACTTACTTGAGTATATTCCGAATATCATTTATGTTGACAAAAATGCTAGTCTCACACAAATACCAGCGCTGGAAGAACTACATGATAGTGTGATCAAGATCCCCAGTGACGGCGCTCCGGGAAGTGATGGTTTCACCTTGGTATTCTTTAATTCATGTTGGGATATTATCAAGGATGATCTACATAGCGCTGCCAAAGAATTCTTCAATGGTGCCCCACTCTCCAGGTGCTATACTTCTTCATTTCTCACACTACTACCTAAAGTGGACACTCCAACCTCGCTGGGTGACAACAGACCTATGAGTTTGTGTTTTATCGTTTACAAAATTTTCTCTTCTATTATTGCGAACAGATTGAGCAAACTCCTCTGCAAATAAATATTGGGCAATCAGGGAGCTTATATTCAAGGGAAGGATATCAGCGAAACAATAACTTTAGCTCAGGAAATGGTTGGGGATTTACATAGAAAGGTACGAGGCACCAATGTTATGATCAAGATTGACATGGAAAAGGCTTACGATAGGTTGGATTGGAAGTTCTTAAGACAAGTCTTGCACAAATTTGGTTTCTCTAGCAGATGTGTTGCACTCATAGTACAATGTGTTGAAACTCCTTGGTTCTCAGTTATCTTACAGGGATTCTTCAAGGGTTTCTTTAAATCTTCTCGGGGTTTACGACAAGGAGATCCTCTATCTCTATTGTTCTTCATAATTATAGAGGAAGTACTAACCAGAGGGTTATCCAAATGTTTTGCGGAGGGCAACATTGGCCTATTCCAAGCATCTAGGATTGTTCACCCATTACCCATCTCTTATATGCGGATGATTTTCTCATTTTCTTAAACGGAAGTCGTTGTCCTATCTCAGGGTTGATGCACTTCTTCGGAAGATACGAAAATTTCTTCGGCCAATTAATCTACAAAGCTAAAAGTGGCTTGTATATGCACCATCATGTTTCTGTAGCACGTAAACAGGTAATTCAGAGTGCTTGGGGGTTTCAACAGAGATAATTTCCAATGATATACTTGGGGGCTCCCATAAGCTATGGCCGGGTATTGTTTTTACACTTTGAACAATTGTTCGCAAAAATCCAACGGTGAATACAAGGGTGGCAAGGAAAGCTTCTATCACAGGGAGGTAAACTTGTACTACATACTCATGTCCTCAACTCGATGCCTATACATCTCCTATCAGGCATTTCAGTTCCAAATGGGGTAATACGCAAGATTGAGTCGATGTTCACAAAAAAAATTTGGGGCAGTTTTCACGGGCAAAACAAACGACATTGGGTTACATGGGATGCAATACGTCGACCAAAACTCGAAGGTGGATTGGGTCTCCGGTGACTCACGGATATCAAGGTGAGTCTCTTGCTCAAGAAGTGTTAGAATTTTTGGTACAACAACTCGACATGGGCATGATTCTTCTGAAACAAGTACACCATTAATGGAGAAATATCGAATTTGCGCAGAGGAGAATCAGATCTTTGGAAATAGTTACGTGGGCCCTTACCAACTATGGATGCTAACACGATGTGGTGTCTCGGCAAAGGTAACAAAAGTTTTTGGTTTAATGATTGGACCTGAGAGAGTAGTTTAACGGATACGTTGGATTTCGCCTGCACGCAAGATATAATTGCGAACGAAGTCGTTGTGAACAATAATGATTGGGAATGGGAGCTGCTAGAGCATGAAATACCAAATCAACTGAAGCATACTCTCTCCCATAAATTCTTCACCACCGACGACGATGACATTCCAATTTGGGGTCCGTCCAACAAAGGGGAGTTCACAGTTAAATCTGTCTGGGAATTTTGGTGCAACGAGGAGGAAAAACTAAGTCGAATGCAATGGATATGGCATCCATTAGTACCAACAAAAACTTAGATCTTCAGTTGGAAAGCTCGCCACAATGTTGTCCTTGTTGACGCCTTTATTCAGCGCTGAATTCCGTTATTTTCCAAGTGCTATTGTTGTGGGGAGGGAGAGATAGAAACAATGGATCATCTGTTTGTTCAAGGTGACGTTACAACGAGGGTATGGGCTTTCTATGCCAATGTTTGTGGCGTCAGACAGGGGTTTCAGTGACAGTTGGTAGACGCGTCAAGAAGTTTGGTTGCAAGCAGCTGATATGGGCACACAAATGGGTCTAATACGAGGTACTCTCCCTGCTTACATTGTATGGGAAATCTGGAAATCTCGTAGTAAGGTTAGGTATGAGGAAGGGTGTATCTCGGTCGTCGACATTATCAAACGAATCAACAACAATCTACATGAGAGTATGACCAAGTGCAAGATAACCCGAAGCAGTAACTTCAGTGACAGTATTTCGCTTCAAGTACTACAACTCGCCTATAGGTTTCTTCAAATTAAACAGCGACGGTTTAACACATATTTTTGGATTGAGTGGTATAGAAGGTATTATTCGAAGCAATCTTGACGCAATTCAGCTTGGGTACAACATAGCACTGGGTAATAGCACTAACACATCTGCAAAAATGTTCGCTTTACTCCATGGTTTATTACACTGCAAAAGACATGGTTGGTTTCCTCTCATTGTTGAGGTGGATGCTGAACTCCTATTGAATTGGTATAGGTGTAAGCACACATCTCCGGCTAGTATAGCGCAACTTGGAAATTTATTAGTCAACTAGGAAGGGAGCTTCATATCATCATGCTACACACTTACTGAGAAGAAAATGGAACGGCTGATTGACTATCAAAGCTTGATAATTCCCAACATTCATAGCTTTTTTGGAATGCGTCCATGTTACCACGGCAAATTCGGGCAACTTACTTCTTGGATAAAATAGGAACATCTACTATTAGGTAGTAAACTAGTGGCTAGGCTTTATATCCTCTACATGTACTATTGCTTTGTTAAATAGATAAAACAAAAATTCGATCAAAAAAAAAAAAAAAAAACCTAAAATTCATTATCTCTCCACGTTCTCCCAAATCAGAGTAAACCCTTAAACCCCCATATTCCCATACCCCATACGACACATTATCCACATCATGCACATCATAACTTTACTAAGGCTGGCAATAGGTCGGGTTTGGGGCTGGTTGAGTAATACCATCCCCATACCCGCCAAATTACCCTACCCCCAAACTCGCCCCAATACCATTTAACTTAAATGGGGAATACCCAAACCCGCCCCAGCATCTGTTTAAAAATCCATATGTTTGATACAGTATTATTTAATGTTGTCAACAAAATCTAAGTTTTACAAGACTCTAAAGAAGCACATGTATTATTAATACACCAAAGATGAGATGTGATTCAGACGAAAAAAATGAAAACATTTAACATCATAAGATTGGTGCGAGGTTTGATGAAAGCCATTTTCCAAGAAAATTGTTGAAAATGAAAGTTAGTTTGGTCAAAAATGTTGTTTTGGGTTTGAAATTTAATTGAGTCTCATACTGATTGTAATGATAGAGTACATAGATGGAGATGAATACTGGTACATAGGTGATCAGAATTGGTAAGAAATAAACTGAGTCGCCAGTTGAGTAAAAAGGGAAAATGGGGTTTGAAGAATTCTAACTAAAAACTAAAAATTTACAATCTTTTTAATGAAAGCAAGTAGTTGTAGTAATCAAAAGGGATGAGAATACCAATTGATTCAGAAATAGAGAATGGATACCTTTCTAGCAAAGATCTTTTCTTTTACTTCTTCTCTTCTTTGTTTTGATCTCTAAGGAAAGAAAGAAAGAAAAATCCAAAATCTTCTTATATATTAGAAGAAGAATGTGAGTTTCATCATATATTCATTAAAATCAGAACACTCACTTGACTTGAGCTATAAATGAAAGTTAGTTTGGTGAATAATATTGTTTTGAGGTTGAAATGAAGAGAAGCTGATGACAGAACACAAGAGGCTCGAGGTTGAAATAAAGATAGGAGAGGGGACATGATGTTTGACTTAACTAACATATCTTTATAATTAGGTTTAACTTAAGGGTATTCGAGTCATATCCTTTATAACTGGGTCAGGTGATAGGGCCCCATTTATTTGAGTCTAAAACCAGACCCGCCCCAATAAATAAATAGGTTTTTTTTAAAACCAAACCCGCCCGATACCCGCTATAGTCATACAACCCGCCTCATTAAGGGCGGAGCAGGGCAGGCTAAATTGCAAGCCCTAAATTTTACCCATAACACAAAAACAAAAGAAAACCCTAAAATACAGTTTTCCTGAATTTCTCTAAAAATATAACTCCATACTAAATTCCTTCCTCCATGATATATATACAACTACTATCAACAAAGGGTTTCAATCATTCATTACAAAAATAAAGTAATACTTGGCATACAAGAAAAGTAGAAACAAATACTAACCTTGACTACATGCTACTTGGATATCTCTCTCCATCGCGACTTTGGTTCTCTCAATGAGAACATTAATTTTTTTCGTACTAATATTGGAACCAGGAACAGATGGTGAGCAGAGAGAATTAACATAAACAAATTTTCAGTAATATTAGTGAATAAATAGTCTCCAGCTACGAGGGTATTTATAGTGCCCATATGACTGTTCATTGCAACCCTTCGAGATCCTTCGGTTACTTGCCTAGCATAACGTCTGGTATGTCTCTTCTCGAAGTCCTGTACCCTTCATCTCCTTACAGCCAACAAACTATTATACTGCCGCTCTAAGTCATCTACATAAATCTCTATATCCTCGATTTTATCTATCTTCCCAGTGTAGTTCTTACATTCATAAAAAATACTGCACGTCCAATTCCTTGTACCTTAATACATCACTTACTAGAATACATCTAGCCATTTTAAAATAGATTTTACCAAATACCATCATATCATTCCTTTTTTATCCACCTCCTACTTTTCATGAATATTTATAACCATAATTCAAAACTTAATTGTTTTCATATATTCGATAGCATATCCTCACTACTCAAACATCGACAAACATCAAATTCAACATTCATTACTCAAACATCGATAAACATTACATTCAACATTCACTATTCATTACATTGACAAACATTATATATTGATCTACAGGTTATATTATATATCAGTTACCAACATTCCTTCTACTCTGCCACTAGAAGCTTTTCCCACATAAAATACTTCTTTAAGAAAATGATGATGGCTATAACAGAGAGATGCATACTTGAAGCATACTTCCAATTTGAAACCACCACCACCATCTCTTCCCCTGTAACCTTCGCTGCCTTATACACCACGATGATTACAAAGATGACAATGGCCAGAATAGCCCTCACAGCTAGCCCTGCCCACCAGAGCATCTTCATCTTCCACCGTTGCATAGGCTAACTTGCGAAGACTATTAATGCACTCCGCTGTCGTCAGCAGTACATAGTGATACTGGCATCGGGAGAAGAAATCTAATTCAGTACGTTCTGCCTCCAACTCCATCATTCCTTCATATGACGGCTCAGTAGGTTGGGGAATCCACGACGACAGCGACATCCAGCCAAAAAATTACTCTCTCAACTCCCAATACTTGGCGTCCGCACGCCTTACAAACTCTTCGCGCAAAATCTAAAATCACGTCTTTATCATGCTGCAAAAGAAAATATAATACCTTTCCATCTTTCTATAATCCTATTTATAGCCTGCCACCTTCAATATCACATTCCCCACAGTCTGCCATTAATGAGTATTGGAACCATGCAACGACCTGATCAAACCATGTTGGAAATGATAAGCGACCTTAAAAACTGTTGCCCAATTTGCGCACATCAGTTAGAGAAACTTCACCAATACAGATTTTCTTCTCTACACAACAAGTAATTGTGTCGAGAATGAGGCGATTGTAATAGCATATTCCCCATATTCGATAAAGACAAACTAAATAGAGTCAAGTCGTAGGTATCTAATCATTCGAGAAGATATTGCAGTAGTATTCCCCAGATTCGACAAAGAGAAGCTAGCAAAATTAAGTCAAAGATGCATGACCATTCGCCATTCGAGAAGATGTCATGTCCACAACTATAGATCTCGATCCTCTACAGCAGCCGTTGCACTTGGTTAAATAGAGCCGTTGCAAAAGATCTGTGAAGTTTGCCCACTACCTATTAAAAGGGATGCGAGACAGAGCCTATGATAAGGGGGATGCGAGAACTCTATTTTTTCTTTACTATTTGTATATATTCTATCTTTTACCATTTGTAATAACTAGCACATATTGAATTTCACCATCAAACCCTCCTCGAGGTCGTGGTTTTTCTCAAGTTTACTGAGTTTCTACGTAAAATCTAGTATGTTCTTGCTTAGAGTTATAACTTCCTTACTGAAGTATTGGCGGAGGTTACTATCAGGGAAAACACGCCATTACAAGTCAACCACCTCATAAAACATATCAACTTTGTATGCTTGATGACCCATTTTCTTCTTCTGCAAAACAAAATGCCTATTTGTCATATTTAAATCCAACCAAACTGTAAGTGTGATTATAAATCTAGGATCAAATAAATGCTCAATAACACATTGATTGGATCTCTCCGCACTTCTTCCGTCATCTTATTGAAAAATGACCGATTTAGATACGCCCGACTCTTTGGATACCTCTTTAATGTCATCTATAAGCTTAAACATTTGAGATCGATTTGTATGCATGGTGAAATTTCTTAGTGTTCTTTTGATCGTTCAAGTAAGAAAGTCGATTGATTCAATTGTCAGCATTTGTGCTATGTTATGCAGATAGTGTTCTTTTTCCTCAAGCCAAACTATATGGGATGAAATTATTAATAGCTTTTTTGTTCTTGATATTGAGGTAGTTTCTGATTTGATGAATACTTATGGTAAGATGGGGCGTTCGATGAGGAATCTAAAATTCTAGGTCAAGTGACTTTGACGGATTTTGGTTTTTGTCCCGAGGTTTAGTCCTTGGCTATCTCTTGTTTTGGGAAGGGTGGGAAGATACAAATGATGGAAACTACAATAAAGGAAATGGTTTTAAGTGATTTCACGATCGATTCTGCTACTAGAAATACTTTCCTAAGATATTACAGTAACTTCAGTTCAATAATGGAAATAGAAGTTGTGTATGGTCGCATGAAAAGATCTAGATTTCTCAGAGGATGACAGAATCAGAGTAATGTCTTATAGGTAGACCAACGAACTTGGTGATGATGTTTTGAGAGCCTTGGACCTTCTCACCTTCAAAATAGAGCATCGATGTGTCTTGATAGAGGTTACTGAGATTAGCCCGGTTTGAATCAAAGGTTGAGTAGTAGTGGTCGACGAAGGCCTTTGATACTGCTTCGGGATCCATGATTGATCAAGAGAGAGAGAGAGAGAGAGAAAGAGAGAGGTTTTGGTGTTGTTGTGGATTAGATTGGAGTTTTGGAAATTACAGTGTGGTAGAGCTAGGGATATTTATGGTACTTCATATTATTTTTATCTCAGAGAGAAACTTCCACGGGGTTTTAGGGTCTAAAAGCTTAAAATGGCAATCATAGGGGGTTCGACCAATTCGTGGTCATTATGTAGGGTCTAAAAGCTAATTATCCCTTTTATTTAAATGCATTTTTATGGAGATAACTTTGTAAATGCACAACCTTTCTAAATGCACACTTTTAATTGGCCCCAAGAGGGTACATTTAAATAGGTTTCACTGTAGTTGTATCATTAAGTTGAACAAATCTAGAGTATATGATGGTAGTGCATCTTTTACTTATATTTTTTAACTTTTATGTATCTCTCTCTCCTTTTTTACATCCCAAAAAAAACTTTTCAATAGTAAATACATGTATAAAGACTTATTTTGCATCCAACAAACAAATAAAACCCCTGCTCATTCGGAACCTTTAACACCTAAAATAGGACTAAAGAGGGAGTGAGAGTGTTGTGTCATTGATGAATCCTTCAAGGCCAAAGTGTAGCATTATATATTTTGTATTGGTCGTGCACCAAAAATGCTCTTAATCCACGACACCAAGTGTTATGATTTCTCTTGACCAAAATACCCCTCCACCGATAAATGAATCTATCCTTTTAAGGGTAATTGCAAATCAAATTCATTATGTCAGGATGGTTACTGAATTAACCAATTAGAGCATCTCCTAAAGTACCTCACTCACTTGTTTTTTC
Source organism: Kingdonia uniflora (assembly GCA_014058105.1). NCBI lineage: Eukaryota > Viridiplantae > Streptophyta > Magnoliopsida > Ranunculales > Circaeasteraceae > Kingdonia > Kingdonia uniflora. The sequence continues at coordinate 8,197,936 of JACGCM010000816.1, read as the reverse complement.
TCATCAAAAAGTAAGGTTGAGCCTTTCTTTCCAAGGTGTAACCTTACTTTTTTATGTTGAAATCAGGCGCCCAAGTGTTGGGTGTCTATTTGTTTTCTAATCGGGCGCCTAAGGTTTGGGCGCCCAATTGTTTTTATTTAAAAAAAATTCAAATCGGGCACCTAACACTTAGGAGCCTGATTGAAAAATCAAATATATACATATATATATATATATATATATATATATACACACACAATTATAGGAATGGATCCAAGTACATGCTCCCTTAAGGCACGGTCCAAATACTTAAGATGATGATTCCATTTGGCTTGATGGAGGGTCTAGATAAGAGGTGGTTGGGAAGCCTTGCCAACATGGCTGCGTGATGTGGCAACGTCGGTAACGTGATGGAGGTGGTTAGCACAAATTCAAACCCAAGACCTCAATTATTCATTTTTCTCTATCTCTCCCTCACTTACTCATACATTCTCTCTTTCTTTCTCTTCCTTTCTCCCCAATCTCTCTCTCTCTTTCTACTACCGGCCTTCTTTTTCGTACTCCAAAAAACCTCGAAACCCATCTAGCTAATCACCAAGATGATCGTTTCATCATAGTTCTGAGTACTTTATCTTTCTCACCGATATTTTAAGAGCTTGGGTTGAAGTGAGAGAGTTCTTTATCCTTTTATGACTAAGATATGAAGATTTGTAGCTAAAATTAATGTCCCACAACTCATGTAAGTTGTTTTTAGCAATCTTTTAAAGTTGTATTTGCGTTTCAATAAGCTTTGCCTATGGTTTGTCATTTTTTTCCTAGATCTGTATGACAAAGTTTCAGAATAAGTGATTTTTGAAGCTGATCGATTATAAACCGACATCTTTAAAGACTCGCAAGCGCACGGTGTACCGTTAAGTACATGGGTAAGCAGGGTCGTCCCAAGAGACTTGTGGTACGAATTATACTTCGAGCTACTAGTTTTATCCAATAACAACGAGTTTGCATAGGTTTTGAAATAAAAAGAAGAGCAAAACAAATTACAAGATAAATTAGAGTGGAAACCAAGGCATCGATAATGACATAATCCCTGATTTCTTAGGTACAACCTGAACGGGACTAACCCACTTACTATCCGAAATGGGGTATATGATAGCTGAGTTTAAAAGTTTGAGAACTTCTTTCTTCACCACCTCCATCATGGTGGGATTCATCCATTGCTGCATCTTGTGAGAATTTTTTGTACCTTCCTCGAGATTGATACGATGCATGCAAACGGCTGGGCTAATCCCCTTCAAGTCTGCTATAGACCACCCTAGGGTTGATTTGTATCTTCCAAGAACACCCATCAATCTAGTTTCCTGGTCAACATTGAGGTTGGAAGCTATGATCACAGGCAGATTGTTAGAATCACCTAAGAAAGCATATTTCAAAGTCTTAGGTAATGGCTTGAGGTCTAACTTGGGTGCGTTAACAATGGGTGGAATAGGCAAAGTAGTGGACAGTTCCAGAGGTTCAACATGAGGTCTCCATTTGGACTTGTTAAAAATAGGTGTTGAGTCGAGTAGATCATTAAGCTCTTCAACAATCAGATTTTTATCAAAGTCTTCACCAAAGTTCATAAGACATGATTCTAAGGGGTCCTCAAAAAATGATTTAGGGAACGAGTTGTAAACTAGAGAGTTAATCATATTCAGCTCTGCCATGTCATCAGAATAATGGGCTTGAGTATTATTGTTAAAAACATTGAGCTTGATCTTCATGTCTCCCATTGATAGTTGTAAGACGCCATTAAAGCAATTAATAATGGCATGAGCAGTCGCAAGGAAAGGGTAACCCAATATGACAGGAATCTCACAGCTAGGATTCTTTAGATCTTCAGTGTCCAAAACAACAAAGTCTACAGGAAAAATGAGAGTATCAACCTTGATAAAAATATCCTCAATGATACCACATGGGTATTGTATTGACCTGTCAGCCAATTGAAGTGTCATTCGGGTAGGTTCGAGTTCTCTAAGTCCTAATTCCTGATAGACCGAGTAAGGTAAGACATTCACACTAGCCCCTAAGTTAAGTAACGCCCTATCAACTTTGTAATCTCCAATTTTACAAGGGATGGTTGGGCTTCCAGGATCTCAAAGCTTAGGAGGGGTTAATGTCTCAGTCAAGAAGACTTTCTTGTGCACATTGATTTTCCTTTTCCCAGTGCACGCATCCTTAAGGAATTTGGCATATGCAAGGATAAGCATGATGGCATCGAGTACTGGAATATTTATATGAACTTGCTTAAATATATCCAATATCTCGTCAAATTGAATCCCTTTATTAGCCGGAAGAAGGCGTTGTGAATAAGGCACCTTTAGCTCAAAATATGCCTTTGGTAGGGAAATAGATGAGGTAGGCAACTCCTTAGATTTATTAGAAAGTTCACTCGTACCGACCTCATTGTCAATAGCAACGGGTATTGGTTCAACCCTAGGACTTTCAACTTGGTTATCAATTTGTCTACCACATCGAAGTGCTGTAATTGCATGAACCTATTTTGGGATTGAGCTAGAATCTAACCCTGGTGGTCTTTCGGATTAGATACAGGTTGGCTAGGTAGCGTACCTGGTGGTCTCTCATGTAATGTATTTACCAATTGTCCTATCTGAGTCTCGAGATTAGAGATAGATTGGGACGTAGAATTCTGATTCACCAAAGTCTGTTGTTGAAATTGTATCGCTTGTTACTAAAATTGTAACGTTTGTTTTTGGCTTTCCATTAATTGTTGCATGAAGGGAGCAAGGGTATCTTCCAAAGATGGTTTGGGTGGAGCGGGTGAGAACTATTTGGATGACTGAAAGGATTGCTGAGATGCTCGAGGATAAGATTGAGAAAGGGGATTCTCAGGCAAATTATGACTTGAGGTTTGTGGCTCTCCAAAACCTAAACTGTGTTGGTTGTTCTTCCACAAAAAATTTGGGTGGTTCTGCCAAGTTGGCTTGTACGGGTCAAAGGGCCTCTTATAGGTATTATTCAAAGCATTCACTTGCTTTTGATTGTTATTCATTTCATTGAGCATGGGGCACATTTGATTCACATGGGTTACATCATAATAAATAGTGCAACCCTGTTGTTGAACCTAGTTCACACTACCCTTAGATTGATTTGTAGTCATAGCCTCAATTTTTCAGGTAAGAGAATCTAATTGGGCTTTGATGGCCGTTCCCTCACTCGCTTTGTATAAGCCACCTTTCTTGGCTGTACGAATATTTCTATGTGGATCAAAATTTCACTGCTGAGAGTTCTAAGCCAATGTCTTAAACTTCTTATAAGCTCTATCAGGCTCAAGGTCCTGGAATTTGCCATTATGCATGAATTCTATCTTATAACGATTCTTAGAAGTTATTCCACGATAGAAGATCTGGGCTAGATGTTGCTTCTCAAACCATGATGGGGAAATTGTGAAAGAAGATCTTTATATCTCTTCCATGCCTCGTTAAATGTTTTATTCTCATTTTAAACAAATTCGACAACTGCATTTCTAAGAGCGAGGGTTTTCCCCATAGAAAACCATTTGGTTTTGAACTTGGTCTCTATTTGATCCCATGAATTGATAGATGTTGGTGCCAATGAATCAAGCCAATGACTTGCCTTATCTTTAACGAGAATAGGAATAAACGAAGGCGAGCAGAATCCTCAGTAAAATGTTGGTATTTGGAGAGCGCACAAATTTTCTTAAGCTCGTAGACGTGCTTATAAGGGCCCTCAGAATCAAGCCCACAAAATGTCGGTAACATTTGGATCACACTAGGCTTGATTTCAGGATGGTTTGTCGTAACAACTGGTAATACAATACAGGAAGGCATATATCTCACGGTCTAATAGTCCCTAAGAGATTTGGCGGCAGCCATGATTGGGGGTTCAACTTCTAGCTTGAAAATTGGGTCAACTCTAGATGAATTACCCTCCTCCGAAATTGGGGCTCTTAAGTTCTCTATGGTATTGACTGGACGAGGTGGCCGCCCTCTCCGCTTAGGCTGAGGTGGTAGGCCGTAAATGGGCAAAGGATCTGGTAAGCTTCCTAAACGTTTTCCTTAACGTGTCCAATTGATCATGCACAACTAATAATCAATAAAATTCAGCACCCGGTACAGTAAATAATCAATCAAACCTAAATTCTAGCACATCAACGTTTTTTTTTTAAGTAATAATTAGGTCTCCCCTATATTCTTCAATGTTCAAAATGGGTACGATGGCAAAAGGCATTAGTTTCTACACTCCCCTGCGTCACTATGCTAGTACCAGCTTAAAGTAGATGTTCAGTCCTCACGCCCGAGCGAGTCGCCTTATCGTATGTCATCACTCAGAATGGTGACGTCGCAAACCTACAACCAGTATTTCGCGGTGCTAGGCTGGGGCCATATCCTACGAACCCATGTTTGTACCCCGGTCTGGTACACCTATCCATTGGGTGATGAAATCCTGCGGGAATCTTGCTACTCTTTTTTATTAACAGTTATTTTGAGGTCCGGGACGTTTAATTTTCGTGTAATACGAATTTCTTCGTATCCCTAATGGGTGGTCCCACTTGTTGAAGAGCTTTTTAGGTGATGAAATCCTGCAAGTCTCTAACAGTTTTTACCTTTACTAATGTTGGAATGAAAAAGAATATTAAACACAACAATAGGTCAATCCAACCATAATAATTTTTTTATTAGAGCAGCGTGTATTTGCACAGTCTATACGACTTTATGATCCAAGTGCCAGGGCGGAGCGGATATGAACCTCTTCTAGATGTCAAGTTTTGGGAAGTACCAACCTACGGGAAGTGTTTCCCGGTGTAGCTGTGGCCGCCCCTTCACTTAGGGGGCGAAAGAAGGATGGATTTGATGATTCTTATAGTTTTGCGTATTATCCGTCTCATTTCCAACTTTGTGACTATCCTGCAAAACAAGATAAAAAAGATTAGTAAACTTGCGACAATAATATTAATTCAATTTCTAAGTTTTTTGCAGTCTATGATGTCCTGATTTTTAAATACGCATATCTTTCAACTCGACTGAGAGAGAATATTAAATAATATCAATTTAGAAAAATAATTCAGAAAGGAAAAATCTTCAAGTAGGAAGTTTTCTATAATTTAGCGTCTCTAATGCTCAAAATAGATGATGAATGTACAGCGGCGTCCTTAAGGGAGACTATTTTTGTACTATTTTTTCAAAACGCTGTAACTCACAAACGACAAGACAGAAAAATATGATATATAGAAATTTGGAAAGGGTTTTGAATTATCTAAAAATTTCATAGCAAACGTTTTCCCCAACGATGAAGTGTAGAAGATCAAAAATGGTGAAATATTCAGGGACAGACTTCACAGCTACTGTAGCGCCAAAAACTCGAAACAATTTAAAAAAAAAAAAAAAAAAACTAAACTAGAGAAACGATAATAATATAAACATTATATGCTATTACCGGTCACTATAATACAACTTACTATAAAAAAATAAAATAAAAACATAAAAGAAGGAAAAATTGGCTTAAAATAACATCTTAATAAAACGCACCTTAGTCCTCGGCAACGGCGCCAAAAGCTTGATCGATTATAAACCAACATCTTTAAAAGACCCAAAAGCGCACGGTGTACCGTTAAGTACAAGGGTAAGCGGGGTCGTATCCTAAGAGACCTGTGGTGCGAATTATACTTCGAGCTACTAGTTTTATCCAATAACAACGAGTTTGCGTAGGTTTTGAAATAAAAAGAAGAGTGAAACAAATTACAAGATAAATTGGAGTGGAAACCAAGGCATCGATTCCATGGGCTTCCATGCATGGGCCTTTGGTTGACAACTTCAAATGAGAATCATTGTTGGAGTACATCACCCTTGTTCTTCGTTAAAAACTAGAAAATTGTACGACTTATTTATTATGTGACCGATTTCTGTAAATACAAACAAAAGCACTATTAGTGTCACATTTATTTAATAAATGACTAGGTAGATATAAATTTAGGAGTTGTACACGTAAATATTACGTGACTATCAGAAACTCTGGATATGAAAGGTAAAAGGTAATAACAATAGTTTCTTAAATGTATGTTTCAAAGCTGTATGAGTTTCAAAATTGGCATTTCGAAACTAGAGGTGTTTCACGACTTGTTTTCTTTAATTTTTTGAATTTTAACGGTACTGCGACCAGGAACACAAAATCATGATTTGGAAAAGATATTTCAAATCTAATTTAGTTTTAAAAAGTAAAAAAATGAAATTGCATTATTTTTTTTGACACCCTTTGGAAAGATGGATGTAGTTTAGTTGTTGACTCCTGTGTAGAAATTTTTATAAATAGTTTTTTTTCTCAAAACTTTGGTTCTGAATGTATGAGGATGTCAAAAATCATCATTTAGAAACGTAATAAACAGTTTTGATTTAATCTTTTTAAAACTCGACAATTTTTGAAAATTGATTTCCGAAACTTTTTTTTTTCTTTCTATTTTTTATTTTCCTGAATATCGTAGTACTATGATAAAAATGTAAAACCATATTTCAGAAAAGAAATCAAGGTTGGAGGGTGAGCTGTCGAAGAAGGCGACTGTTGGGGTAGGTTTAAAGAAGGCAGTTGTAATGGCCTAATTCTGTGAGCTCGACGTGGCCTGGAATTAGTCCTTACACCAATGTACCTGTGACTATATTCTAGTAAACAGGAAATGACACAAGTATTTAGCGTGGAAAACATATGAATAGGTTAAAAAAATACGACTTCGTGTTGAGGATTTCGTAATAGTGACTTTTATTGCTTGAGGCTGACGGTATCTTATTACAAGTTATCTCTAGAGTTAGAAATACTTGATCTTGTGAATAAGAAGTTTTGAGTATTTTGGAATTTCAGAAGATATAGTCTTCTTTGTGATTTTTCACAGATATTCTGGTCCTTGTCTCTTATAAAACTTTTCCTTTATATAGGCCCCTTCCGCAGCTCTTCATCGTGCTAGAGCACGTTCTCTGAACAATATGGTTAGTGGCTGTTGACTGAGTAACTATTGAGTTCATGAGAGACAGGTGGCTTTGACTTTTTCATGTTTTTTGGTTTAAGCTCGACCCAGGTTTATCATCAGTTTGTGGAGGATGTGGCAATGTTTGACTGGGAAGTCATATGGAGGATGCATGAGCCTGATATGGAGGTAGTTCGTACTGGGGAAAACTCAATTCTAGGTGAGATTGAGGGATAGGCCCTTACAATCGCACCCTTGCAACCGAAGTCACGAGTGGCTTTGGTTGAGTAAGAATCTGGGTATATGGGTATTCGGGTTGGAAGTTTGAATTTTGAATGAAGTAATGACGTTCGTTGACTGCATGGAAAATGCGTATGCCAAAGGAGGATGTATGTGTATTGAATGTTAATGGGAATTGATGGATGCGACGGTTAGGGTTTGAAGATTTACGTCTTATTCAATGATAACGCTTTGGAAAATGTACTTGCACAATAAATATAGGGTTATATAAAGGGTACCAGTACCGTGGATTGTGATAAAGTACGCTATGGTCTGTTACAAAATTCTTTGCTAGTTTGTAAGATGCTGAAACCTCGTAGGATGGCCCTTGATGAGCGAATCGCTTATGAAATGTAGAGTTTGAAGTTAAGATTTTTCGGGGACCACTCGCTGGAAGAACTTGTTCCTGCTTCTGTCCCTCTGACCTATAATGGTATGTCAGCAGGTGAAGCAGCTGAAGCTGAGGAGGATTTTTATTGCAGATGGAGATTTCACCACGTTGTCTTAGCAGGCGAGCAACGTTGGGCTTGTCTCCACATTCTTGCGAAGAACAAGGTTGGGGAGACAGAGTCAGGGATAGGCGTAACTGCGGCACAGTTACACTGATCTTTTGTATTATAATGGTTTCTAAGGTCAGGCCCTCTTCATCTCTACCAACTCTGCGGAGGTGGTAGTTTCAGAGGAGGCGGCGATGGTAATGGAGGAGGGAGATGAACAGTGGAAGTCTGCTTCTGCATCTTCATCACTCTCTTGCGCTAATAAGACCTTCAGTTTGATGAATTGGCTCCAACACTGAGTCTTCTGCTTGAATAGTTTCCATTTGAAGCTCGACTAGACTTTGACTAAACTCATGCGAAAGAAGGTTTTTACTGTTTCCAATTTTTGCTTTACATCAGGGTGAAAAATTGCTGAAGCAAGATGAACTGAAGGATTTGATGTGTCGGAGTTCCAGAATGACCTATTACATGCAGAAGTATTGAAAAACTTATTAATTGTAAAGTACCTGAAGTTGGGTGCTAGACGGATTAGGTATCTGCAAAGTACCTGAGGTTAATTACTGAAAGACTTGTTATCTATAAAAACACGTATATTCCTATTTTTGATATGAATAAAATTTGCCATCTAATTTCTTGTGTTGATGTAGATATAGAATAGCTCTTAGAATTCGAGCTAAAATGTTATGAAGAATGTATGAAAGGAAATTAAATGATGCGTGCCAAAAGTATAGATATTGTAACATTTAAACTGAGATATATATGTGTGAAAATTTATGTTGTGATGTAAGTATGATTCGTTTTGCGTGCTAAAAATGTGGGAGAGAAAAATTGTAGGAAATTTGTAGAGCAAAAATTTCTTTATAATGGAGGTCGATAGAAGAATAACTTTGGAAAGAATAAGCTCGACCTGGAATGTACTGAGTTCGAGGGAAAGGATAAGTTCAAATAATTTTTCTCAAGATTCTGGGTTTTTTGTTACGAGTTAAAATGTCAATATCATGTTCTGAGGGGAAGGCGAGTAAAAAATGTATAAATAAGGGTAAGATGTGGCTTGAATATGGGTAAGAGATAAGGATGGTGTAGACTCGATCTCAGAGAGTACGTCATGCCGCTGAAGAACGAATGGCCATAAAGATTGCTGAAGTGTGGGAGAGGATTTTTGTATTGGTTGGTTATGATTCTGAGTAACCAGTGAGGGAGTGCCAGCTCGAAGGATTAGATATAAGGGGAAGGGAACTTAAGTATGCCCGATATTTCTATGGGGTATGTTTTCATGAACTAGTGAGGGAGCTTACAGATTGGGAAGAGGTGGTTGGATTAATTGCTAAGGTGGAGATTGAATTTGAAGATATGTGGATTACTGTAGGTAAATTGGTTTGATGTGGTTCCCCAGGTGATCAAAGCTATTTTTGATGATCTATATGCGAGGTTCATGGATGAATGTAAAATAAGGGTGATAAAATTGGATTGTGCTGAGTTTGAATAAATTTAAAAGAAATTGTTGAATAGATCCTTTATTCATGTGAATGTTGTTTGTTATTGTTGTGTAAAAATGAATTTGATTTTTTTTTGAAACTCAATTATGGTAGCTTTGGAAATGACGTTATTGTTGCTATAAGAGTAGAAGAAGAAGCACGTACAGAAAAGCAGGGAGGTTCTGAATTTGTTTATTGTGAGAAGTTGTGAAAACTCGATTGCGTGTAAAGAATGAGGCAATATGAGTGGGGTAAGGTCAGAGGGTGATTTGGAAAAATGAGATAAAAATAGATTAAAATTTAAGGGGAAAGGCAATAATAAGAAAGCGTTTATATGCAAGATGTCTGACATGGATAGTGGAAGGGACGCCTTGGTTCCAAAACCAAGGACAGGTCATGCTAGGCTTATAACCGCCAGCAGTTAGAGAGATAAAATGTAAATACTGCTTCATCTTCGTCAATCAGACGTTATTTATTATCTGAAAGCTTGAAGAGCAGTGAGAAAAGAAGGAAAAAGAGAGGCAAAAACAGTTTTGAACTTCTGTAGATTTAAGTAAGAGGGATCATCAGTTAAAGCGTGAAAGAGTTACTAAATCAGAGTCGCGAAGGTGGTTGTACAGCAGCGTGGTATGAGAAGGATATGGCACTATCTCGGATTCACATTCTGATACAGAAGGTTAGTAGATATATGTAATATGTGTATGTGCTTTTGAAATTCGATTTTGTATTGTTAGGAAAGTGGTAAATTACTATTTATAGCAATCTAAAAAAATTAGTTGATATAAGAGATATGAAAAATATTTGAATATGGTTGACGTATATAAATAGAAGATAACAATAGATACCTGGATTTGTGTGTAGGTCGACTGTGAGGAGTGTTGGTAGGATAAAAGTCCTTACTTGTAGTTGAGATGACGAACTCTCATGTAAGTGAGGCCTCAGCCTATTTAGAGAGACTGAATCTAAGATTGAAGCGTCCAGAGGTGAGGAAGAAGTAGGTGTTGATCAATTTCCAAATTTCCCCAAAAGATTGGTATTCTACCCTCCTTACTCGGATACATTTTGAGAGTGTTATAAAGCTAAGGCTGCTACAGAAGGTAGATGAGGGAACTGTATTGAGTAAGCCGGTAGGCAATTTAGAGGTTGTACCATAGCAAGGGGAGATGAATACTTTTATCTGTTGGCTGATTTAGGGAAGGAGAAAATAGATAGGGGTATAGATAAATCGATCTCTTTTGTTTACTTCGATGGGGATGTTCGGAGCGAACTCTTGGATGGTATTCTGTGTTACCTATCTCAGTTAGAGTAAGGGTTGAAGCTTCCCCTTAGCAACCGATCTCTTTTAGTTGCATGTCCTATTCAAATGAATGGGAACATGTGGGAGGTGATAAGTGTTTGTGAAGCTTTGAACTCACGGTGGGAAGGACAGGGTAGAAAGAGGAGGATATCTCCTAAGGATGTGTTGAAGTTTTATGGTGTTAAAAATTTTGGCCCAAGTGAAGGGGCTTATTTTTACGCAAAGGCAACTCGACTTCGCTTCTTCAATCTGAACTCACTAGGTCGACCTTGGAACGATAATGTGATATGGGTGAAGGGTGACTGCCTTCAAAGAGATGATGAAGAACCCATGAAGCTTCTGTTTTGAACTATAAAACAATGTAAATATAACAATTCATAATGTATAAGATTGATAGTTGTAAGATGTTTACTGATGTTGATGTATTGTGTATGACAGGTCCCAAATCACAGGTTAAGAAGAAAGAGTCTTTGTCGAATAAAGTCACTTTAGAGGAGACTGAGCTCGAGGCTGTATTAAAAGATTTTTGTATCAGCAGGAAGAAATGTGTTAACAACCGAGTTGAAAATGTTTTAAAATCCCAATCGATAAGGCTAATGACGAGTACTGATAGCAGCAATGAGAAGGGGATTGATGGGGAAAGGCAAACGTGCTTACCAATGACCTCTGGAATGGACAAGGGATTACCCGAGTCCATTACATCGAGCAAGTTAGCTCGGACGTTCCGCAAAGGTAACAGTTGAAGCGTCCTACGATTGCTGGGGCTTTCGAAAGTAGTGCTGCCGTCAGGAAGGCGAAGAAGAAAAGGGTTGATCCTTCTGACTATCTGGTGGGAAAGTCGTTAAGGATCAACCTGATATGGAGGACGGCAGGAAAGAGGTGGAAGAGAAGGCCAGGTTGGCAGCTCTTTATAGAGAGGAGGAGTTGAGAAAAATGGTAAGCCCATATGCTCGATTATGTATTTGTGATAGAGTTTGTACTATGACTTGTGCTAATCTATAAAGTCTATTTATTATTTTGTAGGCTACTCGATTGATGAAGAGAATCTGCCTGGGGGTTGAGGAGGGGAGAGCTGAGCTGAAGAGGAAGAATGCTGAGCTTGAAAGTAATACAGCTCGGCTAAAAAATGATTTGAACAAGAAAGGGAAACTGCTGGAGGCGCTGAAGGCTTCCCAAGTTGCTGAGGTTAGCAAGATGCAATCGGAGGCGAGAGTGGATCTGGAGGAGGTGGAGGCTGAGCGTGACAGGCTTGGGCATTACATTATGTCCAAAGAATACTCGGAAGAGGAGGTGGATGCCATTAGGGCTGGCACCTAAGTGGAGGAAGAGGATGAAGAGTTTGAAGATGATACCGTTGGGGTGGTTGATGGGCTGGATGGAGTATCACCTCAGACGGCAAGGAATAACCAAGGGGATGATAACGAGCGTCCGGAGACTGAAATTGAGAAGGTAGGATAGTATGATTGTATAAATATATGGGATGTTTGTAAACTGGTTGGATATATTTTGGATAGAATTTTGTAGGCTAAGTTACTTTCTGTAAACCTTACTGTAGGAGCCTAAGGACGTACGCCTTAGAATAAAAGATTTAGAGGTTGAGCTTGCCAAGGAGAGAGAGACTTCAGCGTCTTTATTGTCTTTGCAGGCGGAACTGCAGGTTAGAATAGAGAATTTTTTTTGACTCGTATGCTGCATTAGTATAGAGCTAAAAGCAATGAATAGAATGTAGACAAATCAACAAACCGTTACCGATTTAGGGGTAAACGGCATTGGAATGGTGCTAGACATAAAAGAATTTAGATTTTTGGCATACTCAAGTATAGAGAATGCGTACCTTAGACTTGCGAATATATGTTATGGGGAATCCACCCGAGATTATACTTGTGACCTTAAGTTCGGAAGTAGTTGTACACAGTGAATGTTAAAAAATAAATATCTTATTAGACATGAGTGATATAGTATTGGATGTTCGAAATCGAATTGATATAATGCATCTGTAATGTACAGGTCGAATTGGAGTTAGTTCGCCTCCGCGAAGATGAAGTTCTGCAATGTAACCAGGAATTTGCATAAGAGTTTAATAGGATAAGAGAGGTGATGAAGGTCGAGAAGATCAACACGTGAATGTGCATTTTAAACTCGTTGAGGCAACGCAAATAGTTGTTGACCTATCTCAAAATATTGATGAGCAGGATGCCAAAATAGAGAAAGGGCGAAAAGAGATCGAGGAATTAAAAGAATGTGCAGCGAAGCTAAAAAACCAGAATGATGCATTGCTGGTAAATAGAAAAGAGGCAGACATGGCCCGCTACCGTGCGCAGGCTTTAAAAAAATTAGAGGATGATCTGAATCGATTGGTGGTTAGTTTGAGAAGGGACCTAGCCAGGAAAATGCATGACCAGGATCAAATTCAATCTGATTTGGCGAATAACAAGAACGAGTAGGGGCGATTTAAGAAGAAATTAGTTGATAAAGATAACGACATAAAGAGAGTTCGAGATGATCTAACTACGTATGAATTGGCAGCTGAGCAAATGACTACAACTTTTTCTGTGAAGGATAAGGAATTGCGATCTATTCAGTGGAGATGCAATGAGTTGAATGAAAGGGTGGCACACCTGAAGGCCGAATTGGACCAGGTCAACTTGCGTACCAAAAATGTTGAGGCTGGGGAGCGCTCGAAGGGGAAGAAAAATGAGGGCAGAAACTCTCTTGTTCAAGGCGATGTTGTTAGCTTATCAGCTCGAATTAGGGGGCTGGTGGGGGATGTCGCTCGGCTTCAAGGAAATGTGCACAGAGGGGTGAATCAATTACAGGCGTTGAAGGGAAACTGGACGCTGCTCTCACCAGGGAGAAAGAGTTAGAGAGCGTTATCAGATCGAAGGAGATCGTGATAAGGGACAAATATGAATTATTGAAGAAAGTTCCCGATGCGGACTAATTGAAGATGGAGATCGAGATACTTAGTGCTCAAGTCGTTGAATTGGAGGCGATTAATCAAGATGAGTCAACAAAAGTTGATAAAAAATCTGCAGAGAACATAGCCTTTACAGATTGGGTAGACAGAAAACTGGAGAGTCACAAAGCTAAGTAAATAAGGTTAGGATATCGCCTTCAGAGAGCGAGGACGTCCTAGTCTCACTCAGTTGTAACTCAGGCCTTGCATTCAGACTTGTCGAGATCTATGATTGGTTATTTCGTAGAAGAGGCTAAAAGATTTGAGTTAGAAAGAAATATCTTGTTTGACTGAATGTCAGGAAAGATATGTATCTGTAGGGTTGGCATAGGTCAAGGAGATTGCACTAGCTCCATAGGAACAGATCTGGGCCCTTAAACTGCTAAATTGATAGAGGAGGGCAGGACTGTTGTCATTGCTCAAGCTCGAGAATTTATGGCTAGTCGACCTCCTGTTGTGGGGGTAAGCAAAGCTGACATCCCCATAACAAAAAAATGCCATTGTAGTGGTTATATATAAACCTGAAAATGAAATAATATTTGTTATAGACATGTTGAGAGATGAAGGCTAGTTTTACCTTTGCTTTATCTTATGTCTTGTTAAGCTCTTCGATCAAAAACTAGTATTAGCTTTATTTTAATCTAGGAGTTGAATAGATGCATTCGATACAAGCGTAACCTTGATCAAACTGATAGAATGTCACAGACATAGTGAAAGAGATGAAAGCTAGTATGACCTTTGCTTAATCTTATGTCTGGTAGAGTCCTTTGATTGAAAACAAGTTCTACCTTGTTCTAACTGTGGGAGATGTGGTAAAGTCAACCAAACCAAGTGTTATCCTTGATTTAACTGGTAGAATGTTGTAGACATAGTGAAAGAGATGAATGCTAGTATGACCTTTGCTTTATCTTATGTCTGGCAGAGTCCTTTGATTGAAAACAAGTTCTACCTCGTCCTAACTGCGGGAGATGTAGTAGAGTCAGCCAAACCAAGTGTTATCCTTGATTTAACTGGTAGAATGTCGCAAACATAGTGAAAGAGATAAAAGCTAGTATGACCTTTGCTTATCTTATATCTAGTAGAGTCATTTGATTGAAAACAAGTTCTACCTTATTCTAACCACGGGAGATGTAGTAGAGTCAGCCAAACCAAGTGTTATCCATGATTTAACTAGTATGATGTCGATTGAAAGCTAGTATTATCTATGCTTTAATCTATGTATTGTCTATAAAGTAGAGAGATGTATGAAAAAAACTTGTAAGTTTTATTGATTTCAGCAAAAAGGATGTACATTGGATGGAGATAGAAATCTCACTTTCGGAATAAAAAGGGAGAAACTAAAATAGAGTAGTGAGGGACCTAACGATAATATCGTTTCAGTCGCCTAGTGTTCTAAGGACTTAAGATATGAATGCCCTCTTCTATTATGAGATAATATGATCCCAAGCCTGAGAGACCTGTGATAAGGAATGAACCCTCCCAATTGTCTGCTAGTTTCCCAACATGAGGCTATATACGATGTTGAGGTATTTCTCTGAGGACGAGATCATCGATTTGAAAAGTATGGCTTCTAACTAGTTTGCTGTATGAACTGGATAACATATGGTGATATCGACATAGGTTAGTGATGACGCATTCCCTGGTTTCATCGATCAAATTGAGGTTGCAGGCCAATTCGAACTCATTTTCTTTGTCAGTTAGCTCGTGATCTTTGACTGAATAATGGTATTCAAAAGGAATGACAGCCTCAGTTCCATATGAAAGGTGGAATGTAGTGTAGCCGGTTGACTATCGTGGAGTAGTATGATATGCCCATAAAGCATGAGGGAGTTCCCAAACCCAATTCTTTTTTTTTTCTGAGAGTGTAGTCTTTTCTTGAGCCCATCGACGATTGTTTTATTGGTGATTTTGGCTTGGCCATTACCTTGAGGGTAGTAGGGGTTAGATGGTGAGAGTGAATGATGTTGTGTTGGTTGAGAAAAGTTATGACCTTTTCTTCAACAAATTAGAGCCCATTATCGATACGAATTAGGTGTGGGCACCCTAACCGAGTGATGATGTGTTCCCAGATAAAAGAGATGATCTCTTCTTCTCTGGCTTGACAGAGTAGAATTACTTCTATCCATTTTGTAAAATAATTGGTAGATACGAGGAGGTGGTGGCGGTTACCTGGTAAATTAGGAAATTCGCCAACCAGATCGAGTTCCCATCTTTTGAATGGCCAGAACACCTTGCTTGCATGGAGTTCGAGCGTTGGGGCGCGTATCATCTTTCCATGTCGTTGACATGCATCATATTTATGTGAGTACTCTTTTACTTGTTTGTGCATGCCAGGCCAGAATACTCCTTGTGTTATGGCTCTGTTCGCTAGTAATCGACCTACGGCATGAGAGCCACAAGTTTCTTCATGTACATCGTGGAGCATCTCGTTTGCTTTCTGTTTAAAGAGGCACTTAAGGTAAGGCCCCGTGACTGATCGGCGGTACAAGGTTCCATTTTGATTGGTATAGCGCTTCGAGTTGTCAATTAGCTGTTGGCGCTCCTTCGGATCTATTGGAAGTGGTCCTTCATATTTGTTGTCGATACTGAGATAAACTAAGAAAGGCTTTCGCCAATCGTCGTCTTTCCCTTTATCGCCCACAGTGCTGATCGTGCATACAAAAATACGATCAATATTGGGGGTTAAAATTACTTTAATCTAGAAATATCGAGCTTTTGTGCCCAAAACCCCAGTTAGATATGCCAAGGAATCAACGTATCTATTTTTGCCTTGAGGAAGATAACCAAGAGTTACTTGCGCAAACTTGCTCATCCTATCTGTGATGAGGGCTGCATATTCGATCATCTTGCCATTTTTCCTGTATTACTCAGAGTAATGGTGGACGATGAGTAGTAAATTTGTGTAAACGGATATTTTGGGAATGCCAATCTCGAGGGCGAGGTAGAGTCCGTGAATGAGAGCTTCGTACTCACTGACATTATTTGAGGCCTCAAAATCCAGGCAGATTGATTTCTCAATTTTGTCGCTGAACGGGGTAATCAGTACGATTCCAATTCTTGACCAGTTGAATCCTGCGGATCCATCTGTTAGAAGTCTCTACCCCTTCCTTATAATCCATTCAACTCGTTCGTCAAATTCTTTTAGGGGTGGATCCTCTGAAGGTCAAGATCGTGCTCTTCCCACTCGGGATCTTCCACAAGAAAATTTGTGAGGAAATCGGCCATGGTCTACTCTTTTTCAGAATGACATTGTTCAAACTTGATATCATGTTCTCCCAAATTGACTGACCATTGCTGCACTCTTCTTGATTTTTCTTTCTTGGATAGTACTTCCCGAAGGGGGTAGTTCGTTATGACTTTGACTGAATGAGCTTCGAAGTAGTGCTTGAGCTTCTGTGAAGTAAAAATAAGAGCGAGTAGAAGGTTCTCGATTTTAGATTACCTCGTTCACGCTAGAGTGAGGGTTTTGTTGATGAAGTAGACTGGCTTCTCGATTTTACCTTCAAGTAGAATACGAATTGAGCTGAGTAAAGTATCTGTAACTGCGAGGTAGGTAATCAGTTCCTCATTATCTATTGGGGTGCTCATGATAGGAGACTTCTCCAAATAGGTTTTGAGATCTTAAAAAGCTGCCTCGTATTCTGATGTCTATTGAACCTCTGTATTTGGCTAAACTTTTTCTCGTATGGTATAACCGTAGAGTAATAGGAGCATCCAACGGCAGCGGTCTGAAGATTTTGAAACAAAATGGTTGATTACGATAATCTTGCCAATAAGTTTTTGAACGTCTTTTGCTATTTTTGAAGATGGCATGTTGAGGAGAGCCCAAATCTGATATGGATCGGCCTCAATCCCCTTCTTGCTGATAAGGTGGCCTAGAAATTGACCTGAATGAACTCCAAATTGACACTTATCAGGATTGAGATGCATCCTATAAGATCTAAGTATGTTAAATATTGTATTCAGATCTAAAATATGATTAATTGACTGTAGGCTCTTGCACAAGAGATCGTCAATGTAGACTTCCGCGCCTTTCTCGAGATGTGTTTTGAACATAGTAGTCATCAATCGTTGATAAGTTGCACCTGCACTCTTGAGTCCGAAGGGCATAACTTTGTAGCAATAAAGTCCTCTTTCAGTAATGAAAGTCATATTTCTTGCTCTTCATCCAAGAGTAGAATCTGATTGTATCCTGAAGCAGCGTCCATCATAGATAGGAGTTCATGACCTGCTGTAGAGTCAAGGATCTCATAAATGTTGGGAAGAGGAAAACTGTCCTTTGGAGTATGTTTATTGAGGTTGGTAAAATTTGTACAAATGCAGACCTTTCCATTCTTTTTTGGGACAACAACGATGTTGGATATCCAGTCTGGATACTTGGTTTCTTGAATGAATCCCACATTGATCAATTTCTTGATCTCCATGTTAACTTCATCTCAAAGTCATTGTGATAGGCATCGCTATTTCTATTTGACTGCGGTGACGTTGATGTTGATTGCCAATTTGTAACATGCCTTGGTCGGATCAACCCCAGGCATTTCGTTGAAAGACCACGCAAAAATGTATCTATTTAGTCGTAAGAACTTAATGTGAGCGTCTTTCTAGTGTTGAACCAGCTTAGTACCGATAAAAGTACCTCTGCCTGGTCCATCAATGTTAATATATTCGATGGGCCCCTCCTTGGATGGCTGATCATCTGGGCAATCAGCTTGCTATAATTGTTATATAATAAATTTGTCGGAGGTATCTAGAATTGTAGAGATGGTATTTTCACAAACTCGTGAAAGCTTTTAACTACCCCTGATTTCATAAATACCATTGTCATGTTTGAAGCAATTGCTTGATGATAGGTAGATGCAATTGCTTCCATATTATGAATCCAACAACGGCCCATAATCATGAGATAACGAGATTAATTTGGCATTGATCACATTGAAGATGACGTCGATGGTGGCTGGTCCTGCGGTTATAGGTAAGGTGATCTTCCCTACTCGCTCTTCTTTAGAACCATTGAGTCCGCTGATATCAGTGTCGCTCTGCATAACTTGATTAGCCAATCCCATTTGGTCGATAGTGCTTTGAAAGAGGATCTCAGTACCGCTGTCAGTATCGATCATCATTGTGTGCATGATAAACTTTTATATCTTGAGAATTATGACTAACGCATCATGCTGTAGAAATTTGACATGACTAGTATCGTAATCTTCAAAGGATATTCTGAGTCGGCGATTGCTTGACTCAAGCAGAAGTTTGGCTTCTTTATCTTGAGGAGTGAGATCGTATCATTCTGACAACCTCCTGCGCTTAAATTTGTTAGAGTTGGTGATCTAATTGATCTCGATCATGTTGTTGTGGTGCATATGGTAAAAATGCTTCTCCTCAGCTTGACCTTCGACCGGAACAATTTCAAGTTGCTTCTTATAGCTGCCATCCTTATATGATTCTAGATCGACAATATATTCGATCATCCGTCCCTCCTTGAAAATAAGTTCAAGCAACCGCTGTAAAGCATAGTAATTGTCAGTAGAATGATGTTTTACCTTATGGTGCTTGCAGTATGGTCAGCTCTCGATTGGTTCTAATGGTTTGGTGAGGCGGTAGAGCTTATCTTTCATGAGATTTTAAAAAATTATGAAGATTCAAACATTCATCTTTGGGAGGACAGGTTTGACTTGTGGCCCCACCTCTCTAAGGGTTGCCAGAGTTTCCCTTGGCGCGCTTCTGGTCACCCTGGTCCTCTTTAGGTTTTATGTTCTGATCTGTAGGGGACCTTTGGTGGTAAGGACAGATTTAATAGGTTTCTGCCTTGCAGACATCATCCTTTCCAAGTCGATGTAATTATTGACCTTGGTAATCATATCCTCTAAGGTCGCAGGTTTGTTGAGGAAGAGGTACTCTTTAGATTTTCACTCCTGTTGAAGTACATTGGTAAAAGTAGTAACAACGGTCTTTTGATCAAGATTGTCCACTTTATGTGCGATTTCCAAGAACTTTTTTGCAAATGCTTCTAGCTTCTCCCCGCTGGATTGTTTGAGACTGATAAGGGAATATAGGATTTCATCTTTGTTTCAGTTGTAAGCATATGTCTTGATGAATTGTTTTGCAGCTGGTCGAATGTGCATATGGAGTCTTCAGGTGGTGAACAGGCGGCAAAGAATGTGGTTGAGATTAGAGTACAATCCCAATGAATCACGGTACTGCTGAATGTACTCCTTGGGATCGGTACCCTTGTATTTGCAAATTTTTGGAGTATGGAAACCATTCGGAATAACCATATCGAATATTTCTATGGCAAGTGGACTTCCTTGTAACTTGGAAAGGTCGTCAGTTGTGCCCAGAACTTGTGTTTCGATCAACTTCTTAATCCGCTGGTCCATATGCTCTTGTGTGACATAGTGACAGATCGGTTGAGTGGCTTGACGATGAGGCTGTGAATTATAAGTACCGGTACCTTCGCTCAATCGATCTTGCACAAAAACTTGAGGCGGAGGTCTCTGTTCTTCCTCTTGACGGATGGAACATCGGTGACCTCGACTAATTTTAGATTGTATCTCCCCTCCCAAATGAACAGAAGGTTGTGGTTTATTCTGAATTGGTCTAGAAATAACCTTGCTGGTGGCTACTTGAGGTCCCAATCTTTCCCGTACAGAAATTTGGGAGGCTTCTGGCACCTGATCACGATCTCATGGTGGAGGAGCCTACTGAATGTTCTACAGAGCTTACAAGGCTCTCTGCATGGCTGTCATTTGATCTTCTTGGCATTTGAGTGCTATCAAACGAGATTGTCGTTAGGCGTCGAGCTCTTTTTCACAGGCCCTCGATCATGAGTTAATCATTGTTCGAGCTCATTGTGCTTCTCTGTTTTAGTGTTGAGATTCGCTCAGAGCTCTAAAAGTTATTCCAACTCAATTGGGAGATTGAGCTAGACTCTAAGAGTTGGTCGCCTGGATGTGACCATGATTGAAATGTTTTGTTGAGTGATTGAATGTCTTAGGATACCGTGGAAAGAATGTCTTTCTCAATGACAACGCCAAATGTAATGGCCTAATTCCGTGAGCTCGATGTGGCCTAGAATTAGTCCTTACATCAATGTACCTGTGACTATAATTTAGTAAACAGGAAATGACACAGGTATTTAGCGTGGAAAACCTATGAATAGGTTAAAAAACCATAATCTCGTACTAAGAGTTTTTTAATAGTGACTTTTATTGCTTGAGGCTGACGGTATCTTATTACAAGTTATCTCTAGACTTAGAAATATTTGATCTTGTGAATAAAAAGTTTTGAGTGCTTTAGAATCTCAAAAGATATAGTCTTCTTCGTGATTTTTCACATATATTCTGGTCCTTATCTCTTATGAAACTTTTCCTTTATATAGGCTCCTTCCGCATCTCTTCATCGTGCTGGAGCACGCTCTCAGTACAATGCGGTTAGTGACTGTTGACTGAGTAACTATTGAGTTCGTGAGAGACAGGTGGCTTTGACTTCTTCAGGTTTTTCTGTTTAAGCTCGACCCACGTTTATCATGAGTTTTTGGAGTATGTGGCAATGTTTGATTGAGAAGTCATGTCGAGGATGCGTGAGCCTGATATGGAGGTAGTTCGAACCGGGGATAGCTTAATTCTAGATGAGATCGAGGGCTAGACCCCAGCAGCGGTAAAGATAAATTTATTTCAGGATCGAAAACCTCGGATAACAACTTGAACTAAATTTATTTTGGAAGTCAGACTTCATGACATTGTTGTGACAAAAATTTAATTTCGAGTATTGTTTGTCAGTTTTTCTAGATCTGCATGACAAAGTTTCAGAATGGATGGTTTTCAAAACTTTGGGTATGAATGGAGGAAGATAACAACAAGAGTTTCGTAAATGTTTGCTTAAAACTGTTTGAGTTTCGGAATTGGTGTTTCGTAACTGGTGGTGCTTTTCGGTTTGTTTTCTTCAATTTTTTGAATTTTGCATTACTGTGACCAGAAACATAAAATAAAGATTTGGTATTGTCAAATTAGAACCTAAACTCTTTTCTAAAAAAGTGTATTTCAAAACTATCTGTCATGATTATACAGCAGTGTTAGAGTCTTCTATTAATGGTTTAGATATAAATCTGACTTGATTTATTCTTGTATCTTTGAAGATGTGGCGATGAGCAATTGGAAGTTACCATCTAGGAAATATTGAAGGCTATTGTGAAGAAGATGATAGGATTTAAAGCATAATATTTTTGTGATTGTTGCATTAGGTCTGAGAGAGGAGTTGGTTATATTTAAATTTCCCTTATGTAGTCTCTATTGGAATATCTTTAATCAATTAATTTTTGATTTCTATATAGTTGTTGTAGTTCAACATGAAACCACGTTTGAATTCTATCCCCTCTATAAGTAGTTTGTGTTTTACCTTAACTTTCTGGTTTTGATAATTTTCAAATTGTTAGGCTCTCGACTTAGAGAGTTTTGAATCATCACTTTTCGAAACTAGTATAGTTTTGAAATGAACATTTTCAAAATAGATACCGAGTTTCGAAGCAAAAAAACTAAACTACAGAGTTTCGAAAATATAAATTGAAACTCTGTCATATGGTGATAGTATCTTCCAATACGAATAAATGGCTAAATGCAATAAAAGAAGAAGACATAATTAAAATGAGATAGGTATGCACAACAAAACAAGTTTATTCATAACACGGTTGGAGAATTCTACAACAGATTTGGTCACATAGTGCACTACAAAATTTCTTTTTAGATATCATCTTCACTTTGTTCCTTAGGGTTTATTGGTGATGGGCATTTAAAAATGCCCATTTTACCCTACCTATTTAAGGGTTCTAGACTTCATTTTATTGCTAAAATGACTAATTATTGATTTATTATTGTTTCAGGTTATGTTAGATAAGAGTGTACAAAAAGCTAAATTTGAGAGCCAAAGCTGTAACTGTTGGAGAATTCCACCTATCTAAGCTACAACTCAGAGCATCTCTAATAGAAAATAAAATTTAAAAACAAAACAAGATAATATTTGACATATTGAAGATTTTTAGTATGATTTGGAATATTTTATTGAGTATAATGAATATTTCACTGAGAATAAAATCTTTAGATAAATGGCAGTTGCGGAGATATGACAAGCAGACAGGTTTATATTCGGCCAAAAATTCTGAAACTTTTTGGAAAAGTTTCCAAGATATGAGTATATTTTATGATTTTTTTTTCAGATTTTTACACTAGTATATTTTTATGAATAAATTCTACAAAATCGAAGATATTTGATTTGATTACAATAATATCTTGCTAAACTTGTAACCCTCTCCTTCATCTATAAAAGGAGAGGCCATGACCATGAATGATCATCCAATTTTGAGAGCTTGAAGGCATTGCATTGAAGAGCTTAAATATTAATTGGAGCTTGGTTGTAATCTTGAAGGAATTGTAAGTTCCCATTTGATTATAAAAGTCTAATTTAATTTCTTTACCATTTCTATATTCATGTCTTATTCTCTAAAACTTTGTTGTTTTATTTTAATTGTTATGTCTAGCTAAATATCTCCTCTAGAGGAGGGATGAAGCCACAAATGCACTAAAGTATGTAGACTAATATATGTTTACCCGCAATAAGCTATTATTGATATGTTCGTCTCTATATTTGGTGTTGTATTATTGGTTTATGTCCAAGTAATATAGACTAAGTTTTATGACTAAATTATAGTTTAATTATTATCAAAAACTCTCATGTTATTTACACCAAATGCCCAAATTTCAAGAGATTCACGGGTTTTAGTTAGCCCTTGTGTGCATTCACATTTCATAGTTTCACACATTTGAGATTTATGTATTTGGTGTAGTTTAACAAGGAATTTTGTTAAAAGAGGAACTAATTTTGACTATAGGTTTTAAAACGCATTTTTCCAACTTTGGGCAAATTTATATATAGTTTGTATACCTAGTATTATTTGAGGTAAAGTCCAATCACTAGATTTTCCATTCTTATTAAAAACTTGATTTTTTTTACTTTGTTATTTTAGAATATTTTAAAACAACGAAAAAGCTACTTTCTAATCCGTTCGGAAGTGAACGACACTCGACTGAAAGATACTTTTCTACAAAACCAGATTTTGACTGTTATCAGTTGGGTTAAGGCTTGGACAATTGCGTTTGTCATGGTATTTCATGGTGTGGCGCCCTCTATGCGATTATCTATCGAATCACTTGGTTTTTCTTCTGTATATTAAGTCACCACCGTACGCAGTATTTGAACGAAGCGAACCAGTCAATTTTGAAACTGACAACTCCATCTACTTCCAAGTCATATCCATTGTATCGAACCAGTCAATTTCGACTCAGATATACAGATCAAGAAAAAGAAAATAAATAGACAGTTTTAAATCTTCTTCAAGAAAATTTTATAGGACTTGTGGGTGTTCGCCTTAATTGATAAACCATAGTACTGTGGAGAGAAATAGTTCAAATACCTTCCGCCTATTTAAACAGTTGTGAACAAAATACAATAGTTAGGACATCAATATCACACATCTTAATCGCCAAATATAAAAATACAGTTTCATTTTTATACTTCCGAAACTCGCTTAGTTTCAATTAGATTATCTAAAAGTTGGTACTGAGTTTGTGGTCATTAAGTTTCGAAAATCTGTTTCGAAACTAACCTATGTTTCGCCAAGTTCTTTTAAAACTCCACAGGGCACGAATTTCCAAATCCTCACTAGAGTTTTGAGCAAATATATTTTGAAACAATTAGTACAGTTGCAACCACTCTAAAAGCGCAACCCATTAAAATTGTCATGTCTCTGAAATCTAACTATCATTATATCATGAAATAAAATTTACAATTAGAACATCACTTACAAATAAACTACACTACCTATAGGGGTTCCAAAAGGGCAAAGAAATAAGAAATACGGTGTTACTTTTTTGTTTTCGAAACCGAATAGTTTCGAATTGGTCAATTAGAAACAAGTTTTCTTCACTACTTATGGATCAGACGCCTTCGAAAGATAAACATACAATTCAAGAAAAGGAAAACCAAATAGATTATTCAAAACTTCTTCAAGAAAGAAAGCAACTAATGGGGTTTGTGTGTGTTTGTCCTAAATAACCAAATGTAATACTTCTAAGTGCAACAACACTTACACCTTCCTCCTCTTAAAAAAATTGTGAACTAAATACTGCAGATATTAAATCAATGTCGCCATCATAATTTTGAAATATAAAAAACCAGTTTTGTTTTTAGTTTTTTGAAAGTCATTTAGTTTTGGTAATAATTAAAAAAAAGTTGGTGTTGAGTTTGTGGTCAGTAAGTTCTGAATATCCGTTTCGAAACTAAACTCTGTTTTGCCAAGTTCTTTCGAAACTCCATGAGTCACAAATTTTTAGATACTATCGATAGTTTCAAAAAAATTTATTCTCAAATAACTATAAGAGTTGTTTATAGATCTGTAAAATAGAAACAACTTAGAAGATTGTTAAAAACAACTTTCCTGAGTTGTAGGACTTTGATTTCCGCAAGAAATTTTCCGATCTAGTCACAAAAGGAGAAAAAACTCTTTTGGTTGAGCCCAATCTCTTAAAATGTCGGTGAGAAGGATAAGTACTCATAACTATGAAGAAATGAGGTTTTAAGATTTTTTGGAGGATGAAAATGGAGGTCGGTGGTAGAAATAGAGAGAGAGAGAGAGAGAGAAGATGAAGAGAGGAAGAGAGAGAAAAAAAAAGATAGAGTGAGGGAGATAAAGAAAAATGAATAATTGAGGTATTGGGTTTCAATTTGTGCCAACCACCTCTGTCACGTCACCGACTTTGCCACATCGCACAACCTTGTTGGCAAAGCTTCCCAACCAATATATAAAGGCAATGGATCTAGGTACACGCCCCCTTACGACATGGTCCATACAATGAAGTCGATGCTTCTATTTTGCTTGATGGAGAATCTAAATGAGAGGTGGTCGGGAAGCTTTGCCAATAAGGCTGTGTGATGTGGAAAAGTTGGTGACGTAGAGGAGGCGGTTGGCAAAAATTCAAACCCAAGACCTTAATTATTCATATATATCTCTCTCTCCCTCACACTTTTTTTTTTCTCTCTCTTCCTATCTCCGCTCTCTCTCTACCCCGGCTTCCATTTTTATCCTCTAAAAATCCTTAAAATCCACTGAGCTAACCTCTAAGACGATCATTGTTTTAATGGTTCTGAGTACTTTATCATTCTCATCGACGTTTCAAGAGCTTGGGTTGAAGCGAGAAAGTTCTTTCTTCTTTTGTGACTAGATCTGAAGATTTCTAGCGGAAATCAAAGTTCCACAACTAGTATAAGTTTTTTTTAGCAATCTTCTAAGTTGTATCTTCATTTTGCAGATTTAGAAACAACTCTCACACTTGTTTCAGAGCAGATTTTCTCTAAACTATTGGTAGTGTCTAGAAATTTGTGCCCCACAGAGTTTCGAAAGAGCTTGGCGAAACAAATGTTAGTTTCGAAATGAATTTTTGAAACTTGATGACTTCAAATTCAGCACCAACTTTCGTTTAATTCTTACCAAAACTAAATGACTTTCGAAAAATGGAAAATGAAACTTGTTTTTTATATTTCACGATTAAGATGGCGATATTTATTTAGTATATGTTGTATTTAGTTCACATATTTTTGAAGAGGAGGAAGGTGTAAGTGTTATTGGTCTCCGAAGTGTTGTATTTGGTTATTTAGGACATACAAGTGAGATACAAAGTAGAGAAGGAGATTGAGCTTATGGAACTGCACATGGCTGTTGGGAAGCCAATGGAAAAGGTGTGTACCCATTACTAGTGCTTTAAAATTTTGTAAACAATTAATTTATCAGATGTATAATGATTGGTCAGAAGGAGTGTTTAGTCCTGAAACTTAAAATCTCGTTAATGGTTACCGAGGGAGATGTTGCCCCTACAGAAATGGAACTATCATTCTCTCTGCAAATTCAGGTGAATTTCAGTACTGATAAGGGTTTTTCCGGCTTAAACCATTAACTGCTACCTTTATTTTTTGGAATCTAACTAATTATCAGTTTCAATTTTTAGAAGGGAAACTAGCTGGCCATGGGTGCTGCGATTCCCAAACTACTATTAAGTTGCTATATTTTTCAATTGGGCTTCATTATTTAGAGAGAAACTTGTTTGCTTCTTTTTTCTGATCAAGGTGAAAGTCACAAAAATTGTATGGACTAAAATTGTGTCGGAATCATTGTATCCGAAACTACATTAGTTTCGAAAGATGGTCTGCCGAAACAGTTTTATTTTGATTTATTTTTCCGAAAATATGGCCCAACTTCTAGAAGTTATGTGTGTTGATAATGTTTCAGAATCAGGAATTCAAACAACCCTTACTTGAAAACCTTCACATATCAGAATACTAAACTCTGATTAAATTTGTTTGATAGTTTGCTGAAAAATTAAATCATGTATGCAAAAAGAAGTCCAAGTTCAAGAAAGACATGTACTATATCATATACGATACCTATGATCCAAATCAGTTTGCTACCAAGTGGCATACTTTAATGGTGGAACACAAATTGGAGAACAACTCGTGGTAGAATATTTATCAAATAACACGTTTATGTCATTTGGGATATACTTTGTATTTGGCTTAATCTATTAGATTTCATCAAGGATCTTTTTAATCCAATTTTGTGTTGTATCTCAGTGATTTTACAATAATAAAAGTGGATTTAATTTTATGTCTCATATACTTTTATATTTATGTCATTAGGGATGTACTTGTATTGGTCTTAATCTATTAAACTTGATCATGTACCCTATTGTTCCAATTTTGTATTGTATGTCAATGAATGTTAGAGAAGTGACGATAGATATTCAAAGTAAAACACTTTCGGTAAACATATGTCAAAACTGTGTACTTTCGGAAAGAATATATGGAAACAATAATAATTGAGGAAACTACAATTTCAATAGTAAATCCAATGTTTGAAGTCCAAAAAGAATTTATCCAGTTTCAAAAGGGAAGTTTCGAAAGTCATTTAGTTTCAATATACCAAAACAAAACAACATAGTTTTGTTCAAAGGTAATCGAAATTCAATCCAAGTGGTGGTAGTATCATTCAAGAAGAATAAATGGCTGAATGTAATAAAGGAAAATGGCATAATTAAAATATGAAAGGTATGCACAGCCAAACAAATTTATTCATAACCAAGTTGGAGAATTTTACAATAGTTTAAAGATACTATTACAATTAAAGAGCCTAACATCCCAAGTCATATCGAGAGCTATCATACAAATCGTCTAATTCGTAATTGTCAGAACTATTGTAATAATTATAATTGGTTCGTCTTGTACGCCACCTAATTTCTTTCTACGAACTGGGCTAGTCAGTGTTCATCTTCCGAGTCATATCTTATGTCTTCCTCGGAAACTGTAATTTTTTTTCGTACTCCCAATCTGTTTTAGAGCTGATTTGGTGGGGGGCTTCAATGACTGTCGCACGGAGTCCATGGACAAAGTGTCAGAGCAACTTAATGAAGGCAACAACCACACCAATAGCGTAATCCATTAAAATTTCCATGTCTCTAAAATCCAGCTACCATTATATTAGGAATTTAAATTTATAGTTAGGACATCACTTATAAATAAACTACTATACTTATAGGGGGGTCTAAAGGGTAGTGAAATAAGAAATACAGTATCATTTTTTAGTTTTCAAAACTGAATAGTTTCAAATTGATCAATTCGAAATTACTTTTATTCACTACTTTCGGATCAAATGCCTTCAAAAGTTAAACATACAGCCCAAGAAAAGGAAAACAAAATTGACGATTCATAACTTTTTCAAGAAAGAAAGCAACTTATGAAGATTATGGGTGTTCATCCTAAATAACCAAATGCAGCACTTCTGAGAGCAACAATACTTACTCCTTCCTCCTCTTAAAAAATTTGTAGACTTAATATAATAGATACTAAATCAATGTCGTTAATCGTGAAATATAAAAAAATAGTTTCTTTTCCAATTTCCCTTGTACTAATCTTTATTAAAATTCTAACCTTAAAATATGGAAAAAATCTTGGATCATTTAAGATCTCTTTCGGAGTATCAGGCTTTGCAGCTGCAAGAAGTTTGGTACAAGGGAAATAATAACAACATCTAAAATAGTATTGCGGTGGTGAATAATAGTTTCTTGGGAATGTTGATATCGTTCTTAATTAGACTATTGTTGTGTTCGCCATGTCCAATAGTATATTTGAACATTCCTAATTGCTCATCAATACTAACTCCCCCTCGTATTGCGCATGGAGCCTTCCATTGTTAAAATAATACACAACTTTTTAAAGACAAGTTTATCCATGTGAAGGTTTTCATAAATTTCAATAAGATTACCGTCTACTAATTCAACGATGTATTCTTTACAAGTTAATTTTGAGTTGCGGCATAGTTCCTTTAATATATGATTCTCGTAGTAATGAGAAGCTGCAGCTGCAGCCATGGCAATCATATCTTCTTCATCAGAATCATAGTCGCCTATCGTACTTACATTCTGCACTTTGTATAAATTAACATTAAAAAATTTAAATAACCACAAAATTGGAAAAATAAAAGAATTGCTTTAAACTTTAAAGAATAAGATATACCTCGTTTGGATTAGCAAGCATTTACACCATGGCAGCATCAATGATATCTTTATTTTTAGCCCTCGATGCCCTTACAGCAAGTAAGATAAAATGTTCCTCGTGCACACCCTTAACAGAAAGCTCAATTAGATTTTTATCGACGCCTAATTAGCTTGCTAATTGCCACGGATTCCAATTTTATCATTTGAAAGCACATCTATCCCAGCCATCACTTCAATGGCTATCATTATCGTAGAGATAGTTCCTTGTTAAGATGTTCACCCTCGAGAAGACGTACATCAGCAGGAATGATGTCACCCAATTTAATACCAATAATATGTCCGCAGAATAAAATATCAGCATCTTGCCAACTCCATCTGTAATGGCCAAATTCTGTAAGCTCGAAATGGCTTAGAATTCACAATCACACCATAAACCTGCGACAATATTCTAATGGAAAGCAAGAAAATGACACAGGTAGATTTTAGCGTGGAAAACCTCTGAATAGGTAAAAAAACCACGACCTTGAGTGGAAGATTTTTGTAAAAGTATATTTATTGCTTGGGATGGATATCTCATTACAAGTGATTTCTGGATATAAAAATATTCAAACCTTGTAACTAAGAAGTTTGGATATTTTGAGAATCTAGATAAGTAGTTTCCAAGTGATCTCTTGTGTAATTTTTTTGGGGTCTTTTTCTATCTCTTATGGAACTTCTTTATATATGTCTTCTTCGCAGCTCTTCATCGTGTTGGAGCACGTTTTTTAAACAACGTAGTTAGTGGTGATTGACTGAGTAATTGACAAGTTCATAAGAGACAGGTATCTTTGACTTGTTCAATTTTCTAGCTTAAGCTCGACCCATGTTTTTTACCAGTTCGTAAAATAGGTTGGAATGTTGGCATAAGAAGTTATATTGAAAATGCGTGAGCCTGAGATGGAGGTAATTTGAACTGTCGATAAGTCGATTTTAGGTGAGATCAAGGGATAGGTCCCTGCAATCGCCCTCGCAACCAAAGTCACGAGTTGCTATGATTGAGAAATAATATGAGGTTAATGGGTATTCGGGTTGAAAATTTTGAATATCGAAACGGAGTAATGATGGCGTTGACGGTATGAAAGTTACGCAGTTATTGTGAAGTGATGGGTATTAAATAAGGATGTGGATGCTGATGTATGTGACGTTTGCGATTGAAGAGTCACATCTATAATAAATGATGACGCTTGGGAAAATGAACTTGTACAATAAATGTAGGGTTATATAAATAGTACCTGTAATAAATCTTTGAAGCAGTACATACTTTCGCCACTTTTTCTGAATTTTGCAAAGAAACGGTGAAGAGTCGGAGGATGGTCCTTGAAGTGAGGATTGCGACTAAAACACAGAGGTTAAAGTTAAAGTTGAAGTTAAAGTTGAAGTACTTTGGTGACCAATCCTTGGAGTTGCCGATACCCGCTCATTTTTTTATTATTTATCAAGGTATGTCAGAAGATGAAGCGGTTGAAGCTGAGGTGAAATCTTACTATAAGTGGAGGTTACATACTCTCGTCTTAATGGACGAGGAACATGGGTCTTGTCTCCGTACTCTGGCAGAGGATAATGTTTGGGCTTCATATGCAGGGATAGGCATAATTGTAGGGCAGTTATGTTGATTTCTTGTATCGCTATTGATTTTAAGGTTGAGCTTTCTTCATCTCTACCAACTCTTCGATGGTGACGGTTTCAGAGGAGGAGGTGATGGTAGTAGATGTAGGAGATGAACTGTGGTGGTCTGCTTCTATATTTCCATCACACTTTTGCGCTCAAAAGGCCATCAATTTGCAGGGTTGGGGCTAGCACTGAGTCTACTGCTTGCATAATTTCCATTTAAAGTTTGACTGGACTTAAAACAGACTCATATGAGGGAAGCTTTTTGTTGGTTCCAATGCCTTCTTTCTATCGGGGTGAAAGATCACTGAAGTAGGGTGAACTGGAGGACTTGATGTGCCAGAATGCCTGAACAACCTGTTACTTATAAAAGCACTTGAAAAACTTGTTATCTGTAAAGTACCTGAAGTTTGGTGTTAGGCAGATTTATGCATTTGTAATGTACCTGAGATCGATTATTGAAAGATTTGTTATCTGTAAAAGCATGTATAATATTTGTTAACATGAATAAAATTTGTCATTCGACCACTTTTGTTGTTGTAGATATAGATGATGTAGAAATCGAACTGAAATATTATGAAGAATGTATAGAATGTATGAGTATTGCAAGTATTGCCATTCTGTATTCGAACTGAGAGAAGTATGTGCAAGAATTTATGTTGTAATGTAAGTAGAATCTATTATGTGTGCCGAAAATGTTGGGGGCAATTTTTTTATGAATTCAGTAATGCAGAAATTCGATCTAATAGAGGTCGATGGAAGAATAATTTAGAGAGAATAAGCTTGACCTAGAAAGTAATATATCGGACGAGCTCGAAGGAAGATATAAGATCAAATGGTTTTTTCCAAGATTCTGGGGTTTTCTGTTACGAGATAAAAGGTCTGAATCACATTTTGATGGGAAAGGTGGCGAGAATGTATAAATAAAGGTAAAACGTATTTTGAATATGGAGAGGAAATTAAGATGGCACGGACTCGATTTCAGGGGATTCGTCATGCCGCGGAAGGACGATTGACTATAAAGATTGCTGAAGTGTGGGATAGGATTTTTGATGAGTTAGGCTATGATGCTGAGTTACTAGTGAGGGAGTGTCAGCTCAAAGGGTTAGATGTAAGGTCTAGGGAACTTGAGTATGCCCATTATTTCTATGAGGTATGCTTTCGCGAATTGGAGAGGGATCTGGTAGATTGAAAAGAGATGGTTAGATTGATTGTTGAGGTTGAGATCGAATTTGAAGATTTAAGGATTGACGAATAATGTGATATGATGTTGTCGTTCAGGTTATTAAGGTTGTTTTAGATGTTGTATAATGTGTTTATCATACATAAATGTAAGTTTGTTTAATTTAACAGGAAAAGTGTAAATCAATTGGATCCTCTATAGTTGCGAATGCCGTTTGTGACTGTTGTGGTAAATAATTTTGAATAATTTTGAAAATTTTGTTAGCTTTGAAAATGACGTCACTATCACTATAAGTATGATAAACAAGGACAGAGAAACAAAAATGTGGAAATACAGAACCTTCTAGTTTTGTTTTGTACGTAAAGCTGTAAAAATCTGATATCGTGGAGGGTGAGTCATCATGAGCGTGGGAAGGTCAGAAAAAGATATGGAAACAGGGGAGAAAAATATGTTAAAACATGAAGGGTGTGGTAATGATGGAAAAGTGGTTTTATTGAAAAGGTACAAGACGTCTGACCTGGATAGTTGACAAGACACCTAGGTTCCAAAACTGAAGACGGATCGTGCGAGGCGCAATAATTGCCAACCGCTGGAGAGAGAGAAAGAATAAATAAGGCTTCTTTCTCATTCAAACGTTTTTTTAACTTTTGAAAATTTTGAGAGCATAAAGAGAGAGGCACGAATAAATTATCGGGGATTTGATAAGGAGTTATCTGAGGGTGATCAACGGTCGAAGGGAGTGAAAGATACTGGATCACACAGGTGGTTATATAGCAGTGTCGTGAGGGAAGGACTTGGCGCTACTGCGGATTCTCATTCGGACACTGAAGGTTAGCAGAGACGTATGCAGTATATAAGTGTTTGTGCAAATCATAATCATTTTTTAAGCAAATCATAAAAAAAACTATTTATGGCAATCTATGTAATTTGACATATGCACTGAATATAGTAAAGATATATGTTATACGTAAATGATCGATGTATACAAAATAATGATAGATACCTAAACTTGTATGTAGGTCGGGCGTGAGAAACAGCTGTGTAGGGTTGGAAACTTCCTATAGAAATTGTTGTTAAAATGGACAGTTCACCTGTTAACGAGGTGTCGACCTCTGTTAAGACGATTGAGTCTGATAGTGAGGTCGAAGTAGGATTGGAACAATTTCTAGGTTTTCATGGCCAATTGATATCATATCCACCTGGTTCGGATGCTATTAGAGAATTTTGTAAGGCTAAGGCGGCTGTTGGAGGGACATGTGGTAACTGTGTAGAGTACGCCGATAGGCAGTTTAGGGGTTGCACGGTAGCGGAAGGGGAAGAGTATTCTTATTTGTTGGCTGACTTAAAAGTTGAAAAACAAGATAGGGGTATAGATAAATTGATCTCGTTAGAATACTTTGATGGGGGTGTTCGGAGTGACCTCTCAGAGAGTTTTTTATGTTACATGTCTCAATTAGAGTACGGGTTGAGTCTTCCCCTGACAAATTTGGCGAAGGGGATTATGAATACAATTGGGGCATGTCCTGTTCAATTGAACGAGAATATGTGGGAGGTAATAAATGTTTGTGATCATCTAATTAAAAAGTGGGAGAATGAGGAAAAAGTGAGGAGGATATCCCCTATGGATGTATTGCAGTTTTATAAGGTGAAGAATTTTTACGCCAGTGGTGGGGCATATTTTTGTGCGAGCCAACTCGACGTCGCTTCTTCGATCTGAATTCAGCAGGTCGAACCTGGAATGATAACGTCATATGGGTGAAGGGTAATTGCCTTTAGAGAGATGACGAAGAACCTTTGGTCCTTCAGTTTAGAACTGTAAAACAAAGTAAGTATAACAATGTATAAATAATATTATTGCTATATTTGAACTGATGCCTGTAGTTGATAATAAAAAATGTTGTGCATGGCAGGTGTGAAGTCTCACGCGGAGAGGAAAGATTTATTGTTTGACAATTTTACGGAGGAGGAGGCTGAGCTCGAATTTGTGCTTGAAGGGCTAGGTCTTAGTAGAAAGAAGAGGGCTGATAGCAGGTCGAAGAAGGATCAAAAAGCTCAGTCGACCAGGTTGATGGCGGGTGCTGACAAAGGGAAGAAGCGTGGAATTGGTGGGGAAGGTAGAACGAACTTGGCCAAGACCCTTGGAATAGATAGTTCTGTTCCACCGGAACCCATTGCGTCGAGTAAAATAGCTCAGAAATATCCAAAAAAATGGATGTTAAAGACTCTGCCAGCCTCTGGTACCACTGGAAGTCACAAGGTCATATAAGAGAAAAGGAAAAGGGCCGAACCCTAGGGGGAGTCAGGGGAAAAGGTCACTGAAGGGCGATCTGCTGTGGTGGATGTCCACAAAGAGGTCGAGGAAAGGGCCAGGTTGGAGGCTCTTTATGGGGAGGAAGACATGAGCAAGATGGTAAGTCTATATTAATTATGAGAAAAAGTTATTTATTGCATTTCGAGCTGATGCTGAGGTCAATTTTTGTTTTACAGGTTGCTCGTCTTGTTAAAGGGATTTTTCTCAGAGTTGAGGATGAAAAGTTTGAGCTGAAGAAGGCTAAAATTGACCCTGGAAAAGAATCTAGCTCTAGCTAAGACTGATGCTCTGAAGGAAGCAATGCAGCTAGAGGCCCTGAAGGTCTCCCATGCCGTGGCAATTGGGCAGCTGCAGGTGGAGGTGAGAGCCAATCTGGGGGAGATGGTGGAGGAGCGCAACAGGTTGGGGTACCAACTGATGTTGAAGTGTTATTCTGAGGAGGAGGTGGATGCCATTAGGGCGGATACCTATATTAAGGAGGGAGGTGATGAAGAGATGGAAGAGGTCACGGTGGGAGTTGTTGATGGGTTAGATGGTGTCTCCCATCAGACGATGCTTGACAATCAAGGGGACGATACCGAACACCTTGAGGGCGAGAATGATAAGGTAGGGTAGAGAAATGAATTTGTATGAACATATTTGATGTATATCGTAAACTGCTGGATTGTGTATATTGAATAGACTCTTGGGTTGAGTTTTCTTGTAACCTTCTTGTAGGCACTTAGAGAAATGAGTCTCAGAATAAAAGACCTAGAGACCGAGCTGGCCAGGGGGAAATAGATCTCCACATCCTCGCTGTCTTCGCAAGTGGAGCTGCAGGTTAGATCGGAAAAGGCCTTTAGGCTTATACGCTATATTGACATAACTATGTAGTAGAGAGAGCAATTATAGAACGTAGAGATCGACCAACAGCTATTATAAGATTTTTTTGAAAAGTGACACTAGCATGGTGCATAGAAGGATTTAAAAATAAAATTGTGTGCAGAAAACATGTACCTTATACCTCGAAATATGTGCCTTAGAGTATCCACCTGAGATCATACTCTGACTTTGAAGTCTAAAAGTAGCTTGTACACGGTAGACATTAGAAATCAGATACCTCTTTTAGAAATGAGATATATATATATATGTTTATGTATGTTGATGGCTATTTTGAATCATACTATATATAATAGATTTATATTGTGCAGGTCGAATTGGATTTAGTTCGCTCAAGCGAAGATGAAGTGCTCCAATGTAATCGAGAATTTGCAAAGGAGTTGGATAGGATGAGGGGAGCGAATGAGGATAGAGGAGACCAGCATGTAAAGGTGCACTTCAAATTTGTTGAGGCAACCCAGATTGTCGTCGACCTCACTCGTAAGATCGAGGAGAAAGTTGCCGAAATTGACAAAGGGTCAGAAGAGCTTGTAGAGGTAAAGGAACATGCCACGGCGTTTCAGAGTCGGATCGACACGCTGATGTTAAAGCATAGGTCAGTTGAAATGGCTCAATATCGTATTCAAGAACTTAAAAGATCGGAAGGGAAATTTTGAGTTGATCTCCAAAATTGTAGAAGTGAGTTGGAGCGACTGATGCAAAAACTGGTACAAAAAATAATGAGCTGAAAGTAGCTCGAGAGAATTTATTGGCTTTGGAGGCTGCAACGGAACACTTGCATGTCGCCTTACCTGCGAAGGATATGGAGTTTCGGGAGATGTAAGGAAGATGTAATTATTTAAATGAGAGGGTGGCATGACTAAAGGACGAACTGGCGCGAGCCAACGCACGTGCCAAGAAAATAGAGGCAGGATAGATCCCAAGGGGGAGTAAAAAGGATGTTCATGTTCCTCTAGTCTGAGGGGACATAGTGAGTCTATTAGGACGAATTAGAGAGTTAGAAGATGATGTAGCTCGAATTTAAGGGCATGTACAGAGAGGCAATGCAAACTTAAGGGAATGCCAGCAGAAGTTAGATGCTGCTCTGATAAGGGAGAAGGTCCTGGAAGGGGAAATCAGGGCAAAGGAAATGTTGATGAAGGAGAAAGATGAATTATTAAAAGATATTCTGGCTAGGAAAGAATTGAATGCAAAAATCAAGAGACTTCGTGTCCAAGTAGTGGACCTAGAGGCGATGAACCTGGCTGAATCAGCTAAATATATTAACAAATTGAAAGAAAATATAGCTTATGATGCTCGGGTAGATATGGCAATGGCTCATCAGAAGAATTTGCATGCTAGATTGGAGTCACGCCTCGAGAAGATGAGATTGAAAATTACAAAGATAGTCGTACCTCACACATCACGCTCTGACCTATTAAATTCGGCTATCGCATATTTTGTAGAGGAAGTAAAAAGACTGGAGTTAGAATGAGATACCTTGTTCAAACATCTATCAAATAAGGGATGCATTTGCAGAGTTAATATAGATTGGGGGAACTATATGGCCTTCATGGAAACCAATTTAGGCCCTCGACCTGCTAATCTGATAGAGAGAGGCAAAGTTGTTGTAATCCATGAACTGAATGTTCAACCTCTTACTGTAGGGGAAAGCGCGGCTGACATCCCATCAGCAGAAAATAATCTCTTGTAATGTGAATTTGACCTGAAAAATAAATAGTATCTGTCGCAGACACATTGAAATAGATGAAAGCTAGTATGACCTTTGCCTTATCTTGTGTCTGGTAGGGTCTTTAATATAAAACAAGTTTTTACATTTGTTCCAATTGCAGAAATGGGTTGAGCCAGTCAAATCAAGTGACTTTTGATTTAATTATAAGAATATTTCAGACATATTAAAAGAGATGAAGGTTTGTATTATCTTTGCCTTATTTTATGTCTGTTAGAGTCGTTGATATAAAGCAAGTTTCTACATTTGTTTCAATCGCAGAGATTTAGTAGAGTCAGCCAAACCAAGAGTTATCCTTGATTTAACTGGTATAATGTCCCAAACAAGTTGAAAAAGATGAAGACTAGTATTACTATTGCCTTATCTTTTGTTTGGTAGAGTCTTTTATATAAAATAAGTTTCCACACTTGCCTCAATCATAGAGATTTAGTAGAGTCAGCCAAACCAAGTGTAATCCTTGATTTAACTGTCATAATGATCGATTGAAAGCTAGTATTATCTATGCTTTAATATATAGAATGTGGTTGAATCTACGTAAGTAGAGAGATGTTATGAAAACTTGAAAGTTCCATTGATCAGTTCATAATTTACATTGGATGGAGATGAATATCTCGCTTTTGGAATTGAAAAACACAAGCTAGAAATAGAAATAGAGTAGTAAGACGCTTAACGATAGTACTATTTCAGTTACCTAGTGTTCTAAGGATTTGAAATTGGGATTCCCTCTTCAGTCATGAGATGATATGATCCCAAGACTTAGTTACCTGTGATAATGAATGGACCCTCCCAGTTGTCAGCTAATTTTCTAGCGTGAGGCTCTTTCCGATGTTGAAGAATTTCTCTGAGGACGAGATCGTCGATTTGTAAAGTATGATTTTTGACTCGGTTGTTATATGATATGGCTAGCATATGATGATATCGACCTAGCTTAGTGATGGTGCATTCCTTAGTTTCGTCAATCAAATTAAAGTTGCAAGCCAATTTGAACTCGTTTTCTTCATCAGTCAGCTCGTGATCTCGAATTGGATGATGATATTTGGAAGGAATGACGGCCTCAGTTCCATAGGCAAGGAGGAATAGAGTGCATCCTATTGACTATTGTGGAGTGGTACGATATGCCCATAGCACATGAGGTAGTTCTCGAACCCAATTCTCTTTTTTCTGTGAGTGAAGCCGCTTTTTGAGTCTATCCACGATGGTTTTGTTGGCGATTTCGACCTGGCCATTGCCTTGGGGATAGTTGGGATTGGATGGTGAGTGGATGATATTGTTTTGGTTGAGGAATATGACGATCTTTTCTCCAACAAATTGGGGCCCATTATCGATACGAATTAGGTGGGGGCTCCTAAACTGAGTGATGATGTATTCCCAGATAAAAGAGATGATCTCTTATTCTCTAGTTCGATATAGAAGAACTGTTTCTACCCATTTTGTAAAATAATCGGTAGCTACGAGTAAATGACGGCGGTTACCTGGAGAGTTAGAGAATTCGTCAACGAGATCAAGTACCCATCTTTTGAATGGACATAACACCTTACTTGCATGGAGCTCGAGCGCAAGGGCGCATATCATGTGTCTATGTCTTTGGCAGGTGTCACATCTGCATGAGTACTCCTCTGCTTGCTTTCGCATGCCGAGACAGAATACTCCTTATGTAATAGCACTGTTTGCTAGCGATCGGCCTGCGGTATGGGAGCCACATGTCCCTTCATGTAATTCGTGGGGCATCTCATCTACTTTTAATTTGGAGAGGAACTTGAGGCAAGGCCCTGTGACGGAAAGGCGGTATAGAATACCATTTTGATTTGTGCAGCGCTTTGAGTTGTTGATCAGCTGTCAGCACTCTTTTGGATCCTCTAAGGCTAAATATAGGGATGTACCAAGCCTGAAACATTGGTTCATCCGAAAGGCCAGTACCATCTTTAGCAACTCGAACAGGCTTGCAGCGTTTATGAAGAACATGCCCCACCTTGTCGCCAAGCGTCGGAAGCCCGATGAAACCCTGAATCCCTTTGTCCAGCAGTACCGCCCTTTTAGACAACACTTTACTCCCTCACAGATCCAATATTCGGAAGTGGGCCCAACACCGGCCCTTAGTTATCCATGATCATTCTCTCCTGGAATTGCAGGGGGACAAACAAAGTATCCACCCTTAGAGAGCTGCGGGCTCACAACAGTAAATTTCAACCCTATATTATTTTTCTTACTGAAACGAAAGCCTCAAACCCTCAACCCCTCAACAAGTTCAAATGCCTCGGCCTGACCCAATCCCACACGGCTGATGCTACCTCAACTCAAGGAGGGGGGGCTCTGGCTAGCCTGGAGCTCCAATATCAACCTTTCCATCCTATCCTCCTCCGTTAACGCCATTGACGTTCTTATTCTCTCTCATACCCCAATCCAAATTCCTAATACTGCGCCCATCTTGTGGCTTTGCTCATTCACTTAAGGGCTGCCTGACAACCAACACAAGTGGGATTACTGAGCCTCCATCACCAGCATGGCTCCGCGCATTGTGGTTCCCTGGATGATCATTGGAGACCTGAAGAGCATCACCTGCCAAGAGAAGAAACTTGGGAAGATTGCATTTGACCCGTCTGCCCCCAACCCCTTGGAGGACTTCATCTTCGAAGCCTCCATGATTGACCTGGGATCCACTGGTGTCCCTTACACTTGGTCAAATAAATGGAAAGGTATAGAGCTCATCAAGCGACGTCTTGGCCGGGCCCTCGTCTCCACTCCTTAGAGCACCACCTTCCCTGACACCTCGATTCATAACCTGCCCATCATAGGATCAGACCACGACCCCATTGTGCTTACCACTGAAACCACTTATCACAATCTTCCGAAGCAGTTCCACTTCCAGTCCGTTTAGACCAATCATGACCACTGCAAGGATATTGTCGATCGAGCCTGGGCCGTCGATCAAGCAGGATCTAGACCACTGAGACTTTGTAAAAAGCTTAGACATACCAAAAGGGAGCTCACAGATTGGAACAAGAGAGAATTCAACTTCAACCCTATCAGCATCCAACTAGTTAGAAACCAGATATTCAAAAAAGGAACCCGTCGGTCACAAACGAAGCTATCGAGACTGATCTAGGGAGACCTAGCTTCGGGACGGAGACTGGAACACAAAATTCTTCCACCTTTCCACTATTAGTCGGAGAAGGCGTAATATGATCCAGAGAATCAGGAGGCCTGACGGCTCTTGGTGCAACGATCGAAAGGACATAGGAAAGGCCTTCATCGACTTCTACGAGGACCTATTCACAACCTCTTGTCCCCCCCATAAAGCTTGGCGACCTGGACATTATGGAAAAGCTTATTACTGATGAGGACAACGCCTCACTCACTCGCGACCCCACCCTGGAAGAGATCAGAGAAGCCCTGTTCTCGATGAACCCCCACAAATTTCTGGGCCCTGGCGGATTTACGCCGCTCTTTTACCATAAATCTTGGGATGCGGTAAAGCATGACCTAAGTAATGCAATCCTCGCCTTCTTCCAATTAGGGAACCTGCTGGCAGAATTTAACCACACCAACATCACCCTTATCTTGAAAAACAAAAACCCAGAGAAGCCTGAGTACTTCAGACCCATCAGCTTATGTAACGTTAAATACAAGATCACCTCTAAAATCCTGGCCACCAAGCTCAGGCCTCTTCTCAACAAGATCATTTCTCTATCTCAGAATGCTTTTATCCCGGGTCGCCAAATCTTCGACAATATCATCATGGCTCAGGAGATACTTACCGCCATCAAGAAGAAAAAAGGCAGATCAGGCTGTATGGCTATCAAATTAGACCTCAATAAAGCCTTTGACAGCGTTCAATGGAGTTTCTTGATTGATACCCTACAGGCTATGGGTTTTTCCGACAAATGGTGTGGATGGATCCACCAGTGCATCACCTTAACCGCTCTCTCCTTTAACATTAATGGTACCCCCAAAAGTATCTCCTTTAACATTAATGGTCCAACAAAGAGGGTAAATCTAAAACCCACCTTATAAAGTGGAGGTTTATATGCCAGCCAAAGCAAGCTGGGGGTTTGGGCATCCGTACGGCCCTTCACCACAACCAAGCCTTAATGGCCAAACTGTTCTGGCGCATTATAAAAGAACCAGATAAGTTGTGGGCATATAATATGAAAGCAAAGTACACACCTAAGACCTCCCCGATGCTGGCTCTTGGATTTGGAAAGGCATTATCCAAGCCCGCAACAAAATATGGCCAGAGTTGTGTTGGTACATAGGTAACGATGAAAGCGTTGACCTTTGGCTTGAACCGTGGATCCCTGGTATCCGTTTTGGGCGTCCTACGGGGCCTGAGCCGCTCACCAGACTCACTACCACAGTGGCGAACCTTATTCATCCTGACAGCCGCACTTGGAACGTCGGGCTTATCTTGACCATCTTCCACCCGGATATCGTCGAGATTATTACATCTATTCCACTTAGCGCCCATCAGGCTAAGAACGTCCTTCGATGGAAGCAGGAGAAGAACGGAATCCTCACGGTGAAGTCCGTCCATACGTTCTCAGCCAGGGAGAACTCCCGACATCAACCCTGCTGGGCCTAACCATCTCTTCTGGAATGGCATTTGGCAGCTACACGTGCCCCTTCGCATCCAACTTTTACTTTGGAAAGCGGTCCAGGAAGGGATCCCCACAAAGTTCGACCTCTGGCACGGCACCTCAGACTGGGACACAAACTACCCGCGATGCGGCTCTGAGACTGAATCGACTACTCACGCCATTTTCTTCTGCACTAAGATTCACAACATTTGGGTGGAGTCTGAACTGACGCTAAACTTCAGTTCCTGTAGCTACTCCG
This sequence comes from Kingdonia uniflora, assembly GCA_014058105.1. Classification (NCBI taxonomy): domain Eukaryota; kingdom Viridiplantae; phylum Streptophyta; class Magnoliopsida; order Ranunculales; family Circaeasteraceae; genus Kingdonia; species Kingdonia uniflora. The sequence goes on along the minus strand of JACGCM010000816.1, from coordinate 8,156,311 downwards.
ACTGCATCCACTCGATCATCCAACAATGTTTTATTCTCTCTCAAGGAGCCTCGAACATGCAATCTTTCTACAGTACCTTAAGCACAATTATGTATGCCATTTGGAATAGCATAAATGAGCTGGTCTCCGAGGGGAAGATTCAGACGATAGGAGAGACGTTGACTAAGGAGAAGAGGCTTCTTATTGATAATACCAGAAAGGCCTTACCCCATCCGACCTTCAGGTCCCCCCAACACCAGGCAGAGACCCGTCATCAACGTTTGCGCCTCCTGGTCTGCCCGGGACAGATCAGGAGGGACTAGATTCATTATTAAATCTCACCAGAATGTTATTATTTGTCCAAGTTGCGGGTCCACCAGGGCAGTCGACCCTGAAGAAGCGGAGACAGTTGTAGTAGTCCGAGGGATGGAGACGGCTCTTAGTATCGGGCTACACAGGGTCCTCCTTTTGACGGATTGTCAGAGGCTGGTTACGGCTTTCAGAGATCGGCCTAAGGACCTCTCATGGGGAGCTCTTACTTTGGCTCCAGATACCCGTGCGCTCGCCACCCGTTTTAGGGATTTTCATTTTGAGTTTGTTCATAGATCATGTAATTACGCAGCACATTACCTGGCTGCTAGGAGTGCATGTACCCTTGATTTTGAGTTTAAGGAGGGCTTTGAGGCCTCCGCTTTTGTTGACTCTTTTATGCCTGACCGATAGGTCGGGTTCGCTATTTATTGATTGCGTTCATTTGCTTAAAAAAATGACATCAAGGAAAGTTAGCTCAATTGGTAAAGTGCGGAGCTTATAATCCAAGAATCTAAGGTTCAATTTTTAATATCATCAAACAAGAACCTTATTTTCATAATTTTTTCATCTTAAGCTGATTATGTCATTGTCTCAAAAAGCTTCGAATTTTCTTTACGAGAGGAGAAGTGAATCCGTATAATTTACTAGTAAAATATAATGTTATATTTGATTAATTTTTAAGCTTAAAATACCGTTAAATGGCCAAAAAAAATTTCCCCCAAACCCCCCGATACCTTAATATAATTCATCGTACTACCTTCGCCCCCCAAACATGAAATCCTAGCTCCACCCGTGCTTGTGGGTCTCAAAGGACACAAGAAACACATGCCTCAATGCTTGCGAAAATAAAAAATATAAAAAATCAGAAAACTGAATGCATCTGGAGTTAATGCTCTTTCAAAATTAAAGCAAATAAAAATTAGAGTATCTAGTTTCCCAAAAGTGACCTTCCGTCAAGATTCCTAACGCTAAGCAAGGATAGTAAACAAATTTATACTCTCTGCAACATACATAAGCACATCATAACAATACACATAGAGGTAGTGCTTATTCCTCTCCTAGAATTTCATAAGAGTAGTACACAAACAATATATATGATAAGAAAAGTACGAGATCAAAACTGAAATTTATATGATGAAAGCTAATTTCATCTTTAAATAATCCCCAAACATCTTGAGAATTAAAGAACAATGTGGCCTTTCGTATACTTCATCAGCTTAGTATTTGCTAAGGCAAGAAAGACCATAATAAAGGACTTACTCAAACACCCGACAAATGCCCATAGTGCCCATCTTGTTGCAGAAATGAAAGGGCCAATTAATACAGGTCTGTAAATGGGAGTTGAACCTATAATCTGTAAAAACCATAATAAAGGACTTACTCGAACGCCCGACAAATGTGTTCGAAATAAATTAAATCCAGATGGGCAGCAACTCCAACTCCAACTCCAACTTCAACTCCATCTATGGATAAACTCTTAAACCCTAACTTCTTAAAGGCCTTACTCGAACGCCCAACAAATGTGTTCCAAAGGAATTAAAACCAGATGGGCAGCAACTCCAACTTCAATTCCATCTATGGGTAAACTCTTTAACCCTAACCCCTCTATATTAAGACTATGACCTGGTCCCTATAGTACTAATCCCTCCTATATTAAACTCTTATATACTTTTTGGGTGGTCCAAAGGGCATTAACTCGTAGAGGTTTAACTGCATTACATATTTACCAACCGAAAGATAATTGTAGCCACAATATTTGAGATACAGCTTATTAGTCGTATTAATGCTCATGAGTCATGTAGCCAAGAAGTTGTGAACATTAATATGACTATAAGGTATTTGTTGGTTTTGAGAAAATACAAAATTACAAAGATATAAGGGTCAGGATCCGGGGACAATTTTGACAACTATTCCTTCAACTTTTTGTATTAAAACACCTTTATAGAATGAATAATGACTTGAATCTTTGTGAGGATAATCTCTATCCTCACAAAAGATAAGTTCTTTCTAAATGTCCCGAGAACATCAAATGTGGTTTAACAAAATGGACGGCAAAAAATCGTACGAATTTCACAATCATTTTTGGAGGTCTTTGAAGATTCATAAAGTTTTGATTTTAGTAAGGATGATCTCTATGTTGAACAATCCCAATACACTTCCACCCGTTAGTTGGCTTCTACCACAATTCTGGATAGTTCCAGAGAATCATTGCAAGGTAGATAACTATGTGTACAATTCTCCTCAAATGGCAAATAATCGCATAAAATCAGAAGAAAATGTACCTTTGCAACTCATGCACACCTTCATATAACTGGTCCCGTGTGTTCGAAACTTCAGTATAAGGTCAAACAAAGCAAAAAGTGCCTTACTAAGGATTTGGGATCATTCACCTAGAATTGATTTCTCCAAAATTGAATGGAGATACTTTTCGTGTGCCTGGTCATCTAAATCTTTTGCAGCTTCCATTTCATCCACAAAATCAGTCAATGAACTTCCTGTTAAGGGTGAATTCGAATTGATGGTCGTTCGAACGGACTATAAGTCGTTCGAACGAGATGTTTATTTTCTAGGTTGGAAATTTGGTCCCGTCAAAGTCGTTCAAACGAGACTGGAAGTCGTTAGAACGAGATGCTTGTTTCTAGGGCTAGAAACTTGGTTCCGTCGAAGTCGTTCGAACAAAAACCGCGTTGGCTGGTTTAGTAAGTTTGTTTGGGACGTTGAGTTTGCCTCGAGATCTGTTCTGCTTGTAATAAGTCTCCCAAGTATATAAGGGAGACTTAGGTTACTTGTCAGTGATTTTTTTCTGTGAGTTTAATTCTAAAGAGTTAGGGTTTGAGAGACTCCATTACAAAGCTTGAGGAAGCTTGGAGAAGATCGTGTGTAACCTATTTGATCATAGTAAATTGTTCGTGGGGAGTGGTTTTTTATTTGCAAGGGTTTTTCGCTTCCCTCCTCCGGGAGAATACTTGTCCTTTGTATTGTTCTTCGTTTTGTCTATTTCTTAATTCGACGTATTCAGCATTTTGTTCTTGGCGTAGAAGAGAGAATAGCTACCTTGATTCACAATAATTAGTATCAGAGTGCTTGTTACAGAGCTTGTGTGGTGAAGAACGATGGCTGACCAAGAGAAACGGAAGATCACAAAGTTCAATGGTTCAAAATTTGAGGTGTAAAAGATGCAGATAGAAGATTACCTCTATCAGAAGGATCTTGACTTACCACTAGGTTGAATTGAGATGAAGCCAGTAGATCATGATGCTATAAAGTGGGTAGGATTAGATTACAAGGTAAAATTCCTAATCACTGAGATTAATCAATTTCGATTAATTTAGGTTTAAAATAATAGGTCTGAATTCTTTTGAATTAATGGTCTAACCTTAACTTAATTCAAATTGATTCAATTATCTAATGTCAACAAGTAATTAGAAATTAGATACAAGACCAAAGATTTTTAACCTTGTGGGAAACCTTTCTAAGGAGAAAAACACATAGGTCGCTGTCGAATCACCCGACAGCTAAACAATCCACTATTGAAAATGAATTACAAGAGATTAATTTCTTACTGACTCGATAAGCACATCCCATGGTTACCTTTCTTCTAATCAAGCTTCTTGCAATCGATTTCACGTTCTCGCAATGCCTCATTCTAATCTCTCGTCGAAGCTTTCAATCTTGAATCCCACAAGTTTTTCAAATCATGATTTCGAATTCTTGATTAAAGTTTGAGTTGTTAGTTCTCTCTTCAATCTCTCAAAGAAATCTCTCATCTCTAAAAAATATAAGCCCTTAGAAAAATAAATTTTCAAAAAAAGTAAGTTATGAAAAAAGAAAAGTTGTCTTATATACAAAAACAGAAAGCCCGACCTCTGTTCGAATAGAAACAAAATCTATTCAAATAGAACAATTATTATTCGAATACATTAAAAATGTATTCGAACAAATAAAGGCCTGATACAATTTGTTCAAATAGAAAAAAAGTCTATTCGAACAAAATAAGTTTTATTCAAACAGAGAAAAATCCTATTCGAACAACGAAGTTCTCAAAAAAAATATTCGAACAAAAAAATAGTCTATTCGAATATATATTATTTTGAGAGATAATATTCGAATAAATACTAAATTTTATTCAAACAAGGTCTTATTCGAACAGAGCAAAAGCCTATTGGAATAGAGACCTGTTTTTCTTAAATAAGACATCACTTTCTTTTCATATTCCGTAAAATACTATGGGCTTGACATTAAGAGCAAGAAGATAGAAACCCACTTACCTGCTCAGTGCCAGTCCAGCTGTTGTCGCTCCATGTACTCTAGCCGACGACGAATAACCACGAGGTAGTGCTGACACCTATTCTAGACACTAAATAAAACAAAATCCAAATGGATGTTTCAATCTCCCCCTTTGGTTCATTTTGTGTCAAAACTAGAACTACAGGTAATTAAAGAAAATTACAACTCGATGGACTGACTCACTCACTGAGCATCCATTCTTAAAAGCATATCCTCAAAAATCCATGTACACTAAACAAGATACATCATGTAATCGTTCATATCCAAAATTATAAGGAATTCAGAAAATAAAAATTTCTTACCTGGTTTACTGTCATGAGTATCTCTCCCCCTTTTTGGCACAGAAGAACAAAGGGTAAGCAAACAAAGCAGAGATGGAAGAAAGATCATATTAGGAATGCCAAAATATATAAAATTTATGGAAGAAGTAAGATCATGGAATAAAATAATCATATATCAGAAACTGTTAGAGCATCCATGCAAAAAGAAACTGTTAATACATAACATATCCAAAAATAACTTCCAAATAGAATATACACGCAGTAAAGATAGCATAATCGAAAACAATCAGAGATTAGTGACAAACACAAAAGAAAATCACTCTAAAGCGAATAAGATGACTCAACATCATATCAGACCTAAGACAGCCCATCTATATCTAGAACGGAAGGATCACTTGACGACCCTCGAATTGTACTACTCAGATCATCCACAGAGGTCTGGAGCCGACCTATATCATCCTGGAAAAGCTGAAACTGAGAGTGCATCTGAGAATTTAGCTAACCAAACTGAGAGCGCATCTGAGAGTTTAGCTAACCAAACTGAGTGTGCATCTGAGAGTTTAGCTAACCAAACTGAGACTCCATATAGGTGTAGAGAGAAATAAAATCATAAGCTACGGATCAAGTAGAAGCATCTGTAGAAGCAGTTTGCACAGTAGTAGCAGCAGGCATAAAAGCAGCAGGTGCAGCCTCAGTCTTAGAGTCCTCTAAACCATCCTCTGACTCAGACTCTGACTCAGCTACCATATACTTTCTACTCTTTTCCCAATACTGAGGAGTAATAACATCGTCTCTCTCTTCAACCTCCTTATCCTCACGAATACCATAACCCATCATAGTCAGAAGCTGAGAAATAAATCTACTAAACGGCAAAGCTCGGGTATGAAGATCAGGATTGGCCGTAAGAGTCATCTCGTGCATAATAATACTCACCAGGTCAAGATGATACCCCTTGCTATAGAGATAGACCAGATAAAGCATATTGCCCACCAACACATTCTTATTCCCTAGTTGGGGAAGAATGTTCTGATGAGCAATCATATGAAATAAGTACAGTACCTTGGCCAGATTCTTGTGCCTGATATAGAATCCTTTCTTCTTCCCAACGTAAAAAAGCTGATCCTCCATCTCCCTCTTGGGAGGAAGCTGATAAGAAACTGGAGGCCAGTCCGTAGGTGTCACAATCGGAACAGAAAACTCAACTAATCCAAAAGTAAAATTCCTAATCACTTGAGATTAATCAATTTTGATTAATTTAGGTCAACAACAATAGGTCTGAATTCCTTTAAATTAATTGTCTAACCTTAAACTAATTCAAATTGATTTAATTATCTAATGTCAACAAACAATTGTAAATTAGACACAAGAACTAAGATTTTTAACCCTGTGGGAAACATTTCTCAGGAGAAAAAACCTACAGGTCGAATTGCCCAACAGCTAAACAATCTACTATTGAACACGAATTACAAGAGTTTAATTACTTACAGACTCGATAATCACATCCCATGGTTACCTTTCTTCTAATCAAGCTTCTTGCAATCGATTTCACGTTCTCACAACGCCTCGCTCCAATTTCTCATCGAAGCTTTCAATCTTGAATCCCACAAGTTTTTCAAATCATGATTTGGGTTTCTTGATCAATGATTGATTAAAATTTGAGTTGTTATTTCTCTCTTGAATCTCTCAAAGAAATCTCTCTTCTCTAAAAAATATAAACCCTTAGAAAAATAGATTTTCAAAAAAAGTGAGTTATGAAAAAAGGAAAGTTGTCTTATATAGAAAAATAGAAAACTCAACCTTCGTTCGAATATAAACAAAATCTATTCGAATAGAACAATTATTATTCAAATGCATAAAAAATATATTCGAACAAATGAAGGCCTGAGGCAATTTGTTCGAATAGGGAAAGAGTCAATTCGAACAAAACAAGTTTTATTCGAACAGAGAAAAATCATATTCGAACAATAAAGTTTCCAGAAAAAATATTCGAACAAAGAAATAGTCTATTCGAATATATATTATTTTGAGAGAAAAAATTCAAATAGATATTAAATTTTTTCGATCAAGGTCTTATTCGAATAGAGCAAAAGCCTGTTTGAATAGAGACCTTATTTTCTCAAATAAGGCATATCACTTTCATTTCATATTCTGTAAAATACTACGGGATTGACATTTAGAGCAAGGAGATAGAAACCTACTTACCTATTCAGTGCCAGTCAAGCTATAGTCGCCCCATGTGCACTCGCTGTCGACGGATAACCACAAGGTAGTGCTGACACCTATTCTAGACACTAAATGAAACAAACTTCAAATGGATGTTTCACAAGGCACTTGGAACAGTTAGGTTAGCGCTATCATCTCAAATTCTATATATGATCTCAAAAGTTACGACAACGTAGAATTTGATAGAAACTTTGTCCTTTATGTACTCGAAACCATCCGGGGAAAATAAGGTATATCTTTTATGGCGTTTGTCTACTTTGAAGATAATAGATAATGGTAGTGTGCAAGTTCATATTAGTGAGTACAATACTATTCATGCTTAACTTAAATTCTTGAAAATCACTTTTACCAAGGAGGTAAGAGTGTGGGCTCTTCTAGGGCATATGCCCGAGAGCTAAAAAGGGTTTATTGCAGCTGTGAGCAATTTATTTGGGAAGGAAAACATTAAATTTGACATTATAGTCTTTTTGATTATGCGAAAAGAGAATAGGCATAAAATATCTAAACTCTCTTTGAGTTCAAACGGCAGTGCGTTGAACGTCGAGGAAAGAGGGAAGTCTTACAAAAAGGGGCCGAAATATGGAAGGGGTCGTTCATAGTCAAGATGAAAGTCAAAGCCGCCCGACGCGTGTTGGACTTGTGGAATAAAGAGTCATTTCAGGCGATATTGTAATTCTTCTTCTAAAAAAGTTGACGATGAGGGGAAAGAAATAATGAACCTTACAGAGGTGGTTAGTTCTTATGAGGCTCGACTACTTTTGTGTAACAATCTTAATGAATCTTGGATAGCTAATTCCGGTGCCTCATTCCATGCAACTGTAAATGTAGGTTTCCTAACCAACATTGTTAAAGGCAACTTTGGTATGGTCTTTCTTGTAGATAAGAGTGCACGCAATATTACTGGAAAGGGAAATGATAGTTTTAAAATAATTGGAAGACCAAGAAAATATAAAAAGTTAGATCTTGCTCACACAGATATTTGAGGGCCAACCAAGGTGTCTTATCTTGGTGATTCTCATTATTATGTTACTTTTATCGATGATGCTACTCGTAAACTGTGGGTCTACTTTGTGAAGAACAAATCAGATGTGCTCGATAAATTCATGAAGTGGAAGACTCTAATTGAAAATGAAACCGACTTAAAATTGAAGTGTCATAGGTCAGATAACGGGGGCGAATACTGTGGTGACGAGTTTGAAGATTTTTGCGCATCAAATAAGATTAAGCGACAAAAGACTATTCCCAGAACACCACAATAAACTGGTGTTGCAGAACGCTTGAGCCGAACTGCAAACGAAAGTGTGAGAAGTATGAGACTCAACACTAGATTGCCAAAATGATTTTGGGCAGATGTGGTTAGTACGACGACGTACTTGATTAACAGAGGGCCTTTAATGGCTTTGGACTTTGGACTTCCTGAAGAAGCATGGACCGGTAAAGAGGTAAACCTTTCTTACTTGCGTATATTATGTTCTACCTCATATGTGTTTGATAATTCAGATACAAGGACAAATTTAGATGCAAGTCAACGAAGTGCATATTTATTGGATATGGTGGTGATGAGTTTGGGTATCGATTTTAGGATACGAAGAATCGAAAAGTCGTCTGGAGCTGTAATGTTACATTTAATGAGAAAGTTTTGTATAAAGACTTCAAAGTACTTGAGGAAAGGAATAGAAGTGAAGCAGCAGAAAGTATCAACATTAAATTTGAACCTTCTTGAGAGGTTGATGAAGAAGTCACGATTGAGTCCGATGCACCAGATCAAGATGAGGAACCTAATGATCTAGACATTCTAATAGCACTTTAAAAGGAGCTGAGAATTGTAAGAGTTCTGGCTAGGTACATTAACTCTTTACATCACTTGTTACTTACGGATGGTGGTGAACCGGAAAGTTACAAGGAGACTTTAGATGTGGAAGCCAAGAACAAGTGAGATTTTGTTATGGATGATGAGATGCAATCATTATTAGTAAATCAAACTTGGGATTTAGTTTGCTAATAAAAGGAGAAGGGAACATTGTACAACAAGTAGGTATACAGATTAAAATAAGAATATTACGGTTCAAGGAGATTCAAGGCTAGACTTGTAATGAAGGTCTTTTAGCAGAAAGAAGGCATTAATTTTTGTGAGATCTCTGCTCCTGTTGTGAAGATGTTACTATTCAGGTTGCGATAAATATAGTTGCAGTTGAAGATTTTTATTTTGAGCAGCTTGATGTCAAGACAGCATTTCTTCATGGTAACCTTGATGAAGAAATTTATATGAAGTTGCCAGAAAGGGTATTCAGTTAAAGTGAAAGAAGATCTTGTGTGTAGGCTCACGAAGAGCTTTTATGGCTTGAAACAAGCGTCGAGGTTGTGGTATTTGAAGTTCGATCAATTCATGTCAAGAAATGGTTATTCAAAATACAATGCAGATTACTGTTATTTAATTAAAATACGGGGAACTCATATATCATTATACTTCTATATGTAGATGATATATTGGTAGCAAGTACTGACAAGGGAGAGATTGTCAAGTTGAAGGAATAGTTGTCATGGGAGTTTTCTATGAAGGAATTGGGTGCTACAAAATAAGTTCTTGGTATACGTGTTACAAGAGACAGAAAACGGCAAGAATTGAAGTTATCTCAAGCTGAGTACATCGGCAAAGTACTTAAGCAGTTTAACATGGATGGTTCTAAGGTTGTTAGTATACCATTATGAGGTCACTTTAAATTATCAAACAGTGTTATCCGAAGACGCAGAAGGATCACGATGAGATGCAGAAGGTTCCTTATCAATAAGTGGTTAGTGTACGCTATAATTTGTACGAGACCAGATATTGCCCAAGCAGTGGGAGTTGTTAGTAGGTATATGAGTAATCTAGGCAATGAGCATTGAAGAGCTATAAAATGGATACTTAGGTATCTAAAGGGGACTCAAGATATGGCATTATATTATAGGGGCTCTCAGATATGCTTACAGGGTTTTCCTGATTCTGATATGATGGGTGGCATTGATAGGCGGAAGAGCACCAGTGGCTTTGTATTTACATTAAGAATTGTGGTATGGTTACATGGGTTTCTAGGCCAAAGAAGATTGTAGCTTTGTCTACAACAGAGGCAGAATATGTTGTAGCTGCGGAAGCATGCAAGGATATGGTTTGACTTAAAGGGTTGATGAAAGAGCTTGGTAAAGAACAACATTCTCCTAAGTTGTATAGTGATAGTCAAAGTGCAATACACTTAGCGAAGAATGTGGCTTTTCACTCTAGGACCAAACATATTGATATTCGATATCATTTTATTCGCTCGCTCCTCAAAGACTGTGTGTTGAAGCTTTTGAAGATTCATACTGATGTAAATCCGACCAATATGTTTACGAAGGTGGTAACTTTTTAGAAGTTGACAACATGTACAACTTTTGTGGGTCTTCATGATTGAAGGTCTGGGTAGTACGAGTAATTTATTTGGAGATCTGGAGATCGGTTACGGTAGATTTGATTTCAAGTTGGAGATTGTCAAGGGTGAACTTGAATTGATGGTCATTTGAACGATTTATAAATCGTTTGAACGAGATGCTTATTTTATAGGTAGGAAATTTGTCCCGTCAAAGCCGTTCGAACGAGACTGGAAGTCGCTCAAACGAGATGCTTGTTTCTTGGGCTAGAAACTTGATTCCGTCGAAGTCGTTCGAACGAGTTCAAAGTCGTTCGAATGAGTTCAAAGTCTTTCAAACGTAAAACACGTTGGCTAGTTTAATAAGTTTGTTTGGGACGTTGAGTTTGCCTCAAGATCTATTCTGTTTGTAATAAGTCTCCCAACTATATAAGGGAGACTTAGGTTATTTGTCAGAGATCTTTTTCTATGAGTTTAATTCTAAAGAGCTAGGGTTTGAGAGACTCTATTATAAAGCTTGAGGAAGCTTGGAGAAGATCGTGTGTAACCTATTTGATCAAAGTGAATTTTTCGTGGGGAGTGGTTTTTCATCCGCAAGGGTTTTCCACTTACCTCTTCCGGGAAAATACTTGTCCTTTGTATTGTTCTTCGTTTTGTTTATTTCTTGATTCGGCGTATTCCACGTTTCGTTCTTGGTGTAGAAGAGAGAGTAGCTACCTCAATTCTCAACACTTCCAACACTTCAAACATGATATAATATTGCAAGTTAGTAACAAAATGGTTCATTTCATTCCAAAGAACTTGGCACCGGCGCAACGTTGAAATAAACTACAACTTAACAACACTTTCCTGCTTTGTCAAAAAGTAGGACGTGATTCGATATGGCAATATATTTTTGAACTTTATAAACCTATTACAAATGAAGAGGATAAAGCATGTTGGAAACTTAACACTAATGGAGCATTCACATTAAGATCAATTTGGCAAGCTATTTGGAAGAAGAAGGATAAAGTTAACTGGCATAGACTTGTCTGGGATAAAGATTATATTTCAAGACACTCATTCATTACTTAGTTAGCCATGAAGAATAGGCTAAAAACAAGGGATTTTTTAGTAAAAATTGGCAAACTTGAAGCATCATACTGCTCTTTTTGTGACTCTGAGGAGGAAAATAGGGATCATCTTTACTTCAACAGTCCATTAACAAAACTTATCTGGTCTAAGGTTATTTATAGCTTGGGGTACTCTAGAACTATAACTGGATGGGATGCAGAGACTCAGTAGATTATTAGAAAAGTAGCCGTAGATCCTTTAAGGGGTAAGATACTCAAAATAACCTTTTTAACTACAGTTTATCATGTGTGGCTAGAGAGAAATGCAAGGCAATTCAAAAATGAATCTATTGCTGGTGATATTATCTACAGATATATCTTTTTTGAAGCTTCATATAAATGCAGAATATTTAATCACAAAATCTTGTTTATCCCTACTTCTCACAGTTTTATCAAAGACTAGGGTCTTAATCCAATTATTAAACAGCCTAGATCTATCAAATAGGTGAAATGCAAGCAAAAATTTGGCCAAGCTATCATACTCAATGTGGATGGTTGTATAACTCCTGACAGAAGATCTTATGGTGGAATATTCAGATTACCCAATGGTCTGCATATTCTAGCTTTCAACAAATTTTTTTACAGAAGGAGACATTGGAGTCATTGAAATAAAGGCCTTGTGTGAAGGTCTAAGAATTGTTGAGAAACTGAGATTTCCTAGCCTCTGTTCCATTGCTGCAAAAGTACTTAAGAAAGAGTGTAGCCCTACATGGCCATGCTTTGCTGATTTGAGAGATGCTTCTAGAATCATGAATAATATGGAAAACTCTCATATAATGGCCAAAGTGAGATAAGGCAATAAAGCTACTGACTACATTGCATCATCCATGGACATCATATAAGACTATGTTTTCTTTCTTTGTACATTTCCTCAGCCTACGATTAACTTGTGTATAACTGATACTAATTATAAATTGTATCCTAGATTGTAACTTTTGATTTTTGAATACAATTCTGGTGAGGGTCTGCCTTAACCCCAACTTCCCCATAAAATCAATATAAAAAAATGAGCAAATCTGCAACAACAATCCTTACTTGAGTAGGTCTGCAAAATCAATAACTAAACTTTTAAACTCCAAACAAATCAAATATAAAAACACCAATAGATTGATAATCACTTAATAATACTTTTTTTGCTCAATCGATTTAAGTTTGATTTGATCTGTAGAGGTAGATGGGGAAGAGAGAAGATCTGTAGAGGTAGATAGGGAAAAAATAAACTCTTTAACTCTAAACAAGTCAAATAAATAAGCAACAATAGATTGATAATCACTTAATACTATCTTTTTGCTCAATCAATTTAAGTTTGATATGATATGTAGAGGTAGATGGGAAGAAAACTTGATTTGAAGAGGGAGAAGAAAATTGAAACCTAAAAATGTCATTCAATTCGACAATTAAGGGTTGAACGGCCCAGATCATTTCTATGGGTCAAAAGTACCATGGAATGCGTCGAGGCAATCCAATATACGCATCGTTGTTCGCATCGGTGAAATCAAGGATTAAGACCCAACCAAAAAGTTGGGCCTCTTTTTTTTTATTATAGACAGGTCTTAAAACGTACTTATGTGAAAGTAAAGTATGTTCTTAATGTCATATATCGGATAAGTCTGCCTATCCCAAGGATCATGTCCTACAAGGCGCGGAGTCCCAAAGGCAACCCAACTTCATTTCATGAAGGAAATAATGCTAAGAGCCTACAACTCAAAACAAGGCGGAGATGAGGAAACATAAATCTTATACGGGGATGAATACGCCGACTAAGGAAATCCTAAAAAGGCCCTTATGACTCCATCAAACCAAAAACAAACCCTTATAGTGGTCATAAACATGATAGTCTCATCAGCAAACTAAAAACCGTTTGACTTTGGGCAAGGGAATCGGCATGAAAACCTCTCCAACAACCTATAAAATAGCATCTTCAGAAAGCATCCTAAAAGGCAGGGGGCTCCTTGACACAGAAACTTGAAGGGATGTTAATTGCCAAAATGGAGAGGGTGGAAATGGACATACAAGAACTAAGCCAACTAAGGACTAGCCAAAAAGCTCTTTTGAGGTCATTTACAAATGATCCTAGGAACAAGGTCATATAACATTCATGTATTTAAAAACTCCTGCCCGGCCGGGCAACCCCTCTCGCTCATCAAAGTTTAACGATTGCTGAGGAAAAATTACCAAAGACATGGCGATTACGCGCCTATAAGCAAGGATCTTTGAGATATTCTTTTTAAGTAATCAAACCAATGAGGGCCTAACATTCTACACACCATCTGAACTACCATGATCTTGGCAATGTTTCCAGTCATGATCAAGAACCATACTAATGCATAAATTCTTGAACACTCACATAATACCCACTTTAGCTATTTCCCGGCATTGCTTATATAGACCGACTATGCATGAACCACAAGAACATAATGAACCAGTGCATTGCTCCCTCAGATACTCAGTTTTAATGAAACAATTTACCAAATCCTTAAAACGAGGTCAAAAACCATTTTCATCCAACTTGATAATCTTAAGCCTCGTCTTATCTCCTAGATTACGTTGCCAATGTATCACTCATGGGCTATTAATATTTCTAGCTTGGGCCGTTTCTTATAAAAAATTTGTGGCCTTGTCACTTGTATTATATTTCAAAGCACCAACCTAAGAGTGTTGATTGCTTAATGGTTTGGAGTGTTGAATGCTTATGACATTTTATTTCAAAAAGTGATGAATATCCTTATATGTCTTAAATACCCTGTTATAAAAAAATAACACAACATATAGCATTTATCTAAACCAAATAACTTGAACTACTAACACCACCACCACTACCTCTACCATCACACACACATACATAATTTAGTGTAAATCTAAAGAGCGGAAGCAAAACTTAAACGATTTTACACTAATCTAATTGAAAAATTAGGGTATTCTACTTTACTCCAACACAAAACTATAAACTAGAGTTTATTTAACTTTTCTCTCAGCAACAAATGAATAAAAGATTACACCACTCTCTCCTATATATCTTAGAACCCTGGGATATCTCTCCTAGAATATCTCCCAATATCTCTCTAAATCCTAGTAACCCAACTATGAAGGAAACAAAATATTAGAACAACTCCAGCAGTGATCTAAGTAAAATAGGCCATGTTCCATGCAGGTGAGAGACGACCATGTGATATGTGTCACATCAACTCCCTTTCTCCAAGAAGATTTCGACCACAAAATCAGTAAGTTCTGTAGAACCATGGTACTCGTAGCTCCCAGACGTAGCATCTTCACAAACATTGGATCCTGCCACAAAATTTTCTATAGCCCAACTCAATGATGTCACCAACATCCATGTTTGGAAGAACGCCCAAAAATGAAGAGAAAAATATAATCTGTTTCTTGAAACTTGCTACGTACTTATCCATAACGGATTAACAAACTGTGAGTCGGGGTCGAGCCCAGCCCAGCCCAGCCCATAGTTGAGTTCTGGAACAATATCGGGAATGTGGGCTGGATTGGACAAAGCATGTGCTTATCTCATGTGGTAGATAATGGGCTAGGTGGTTTGTGTGATTGTGTTGCTGTTGAGAACATATATGACTGCCCAAATTCAAATCAAAAGTTTGATAAAGTAGTTGGTGGGCCTGGCTTGGTAGTGGGTGGGGTGACATCATCATGTATGGATCCCATGAGTTGAAATCTGGGTTGGCCGGGTTATAGCTTGTGGGTGGCAAGGTTAATATTGTAAACTGTTCCCGACATCACTGGATCTCTCTCTTATTTCTCTTGCGCGAGGATAACTATGTGATTTGGGTACGGTTTCTTTGAAGCTCTCTTGATCGTGAAAGCTTATGCTCCAATAATATTTACGTGTGCAACTGCTAAATTTATATCTAACTTGTCATTTATTAATTAAATGTGATACTAATAATGTTTTTGTTTGTATTTACAGGAATCAGTCGCATACTAAATAAGTCACACATTTTTGCGATTCTCAACAAAGAAAATGATGTAATGCACTCCAGTATTTGATCATCCCTTGTATTTTCCAACCAAAAGTTTAATGAAGAGCATTAAAGAGGCATTGATGGAGATTATCAAGCCATATAAAGTTGTGCATGGGCTAAGGCATGGAGTAATGGGTTTTAATGCTATTATATTTTGTGCATAATTAAAGACATTGTTTAGGGGATTTCTCATTTATATTGATATTTTGTAACCTCTCCTATACTCTATAAATAGGAGGGGAATCCTACCCATGAAAGATATTTTGGAGAGTATAAATTGAAAGGTACAAAGCAATAAAGTTCTTATTTTTATCTTCTTCTTGTCTTTTACTTTTATTGTAGTAATAATATTATGACAATGATCAAAGGGTTGATGATGAGCGTGTAATTATGGAATTTTTAATATACCTGAACATGTATTTTAGTCGTCCATTATATTTAATTTTGGGTACTTATGTGCGTTTGTTTGATTGTAGCTATTGAAGATGAATATTTGAATTCAAGCTCTTAAAGTCAAATAAAAGTATCCCCAGCAGTTCATAGCACAAAAAGTCAAAGACACAATATATTTGGTCTCAAGATTGAAGAGATATATACACAAATATTCTTGGAGAATAAGATCAAATGAGATATTGCATCCAAGATCATTGAAGATATTTTATATTGAAGATATATGCAAGAGTTTCTATGAAAAAAGATATCTATTAGGGAATTATATGCAAGAATCTTAGGTGATTGGTTATAATATTAAAAAAATTATTGTAAAAATATTATTAAGAATTTAATGTATATTTTTTAAATTTTTGTTCCTTCTTCTATAAAAGAAACTCTCTCCCCATTGTAATTGGGCATCTCATATTGGGGCAAGTTTAGAAGAAATAAAGTCTTTGTTTTATTTAATTGTCTTCTCTCTATTTTATTTTTATTTTATAAATAATTAGCTAGTTCATACTGAGAATGATAGAAGACTAATCTCTTCTAGCTATGACTAGAAGGGATTTAGACTATTTTGCCAAAATCTGGTGTTATAACCATTAAATCGGATTTTAGGGCAAAAACGAAAATGACTGGTTAGAAGAGATTCCACCAAGCTTAACCATAGTTGGAAGAATTTCTCCTACATATCAAATTTAAGCAAACATATTACGACCAAATCCTAGATGCCTAACCATGGATCTAGGGTTGTCGTTTACATCGAAAATGCCTTACCAAGGATTTTTGATATGAATAATCCACCTAGTAAAATTATATGATAACTATATTGATTCGGATCGATAACGGGCCGCAGTTCGTTTGTGAAAAGGTTGTAGCCTTCCTCAACAAACACAATATCATGCATTTCCCATCTAATCCATACTACCCACAAGACAATTGACACGCCAAAATCTCTAATAAAACCATAGTGGGTGGACTCAATAAAAGTCTTCAATCACAAAAGAAAGGAAACTGGATATAGGAGCTCCCTTACTTTTTATGGGCATACCGTACTACTCTACGACAATCAATTGGCTGCTTCCCCTTCTTCCTGGCTTATGACACAAAGGTCGTCATTCCAATTGAGTACCACCATCGATCCTGTCAGTGATCACGAACTTACAGATGAAGAAAATAAGTTCGAGTTGGCATGGAATATAAACTGGATTGATAAAACTAGGGAACACGCTATTGCCAACCTAGGTCGATATCACCATATGCTAGCCAACTCATACAATAGAAGAGTTCGAAGTCGTGAGTTCCAAATCGACGATCTCTTCCTCAGAGAAATCCCACAAAGCAGAAATGAAGCACATGAATACGAGATCGTGTAAGTGAAGGTACTGGTACTCATCATCTACTACCTGTCCACACAATGATTCAGCCAACACGTCATTATGTTACAAAAGAGCATATGGACCAACGAATTAAGGAGTTGATCGAAGCAGAAATTCTGGGTACTATCAGCGACATCACCAGGTTACAAGGAAGTCTGATTGCCAAAGAACTATTCGATATGGAGATACCAAAAGATTTCCATACTCCAAAAATTCGTAAATACAAAGGTACTGACCCGAATGAACACATTCAACAGTACCGTGATTCATTGGTGTTGTACTCTAATCTCAACCATATCATTTGCCGTTTGTTCGCAACCACTCTGCAGGAGGAATCACTCCGATGGTTCAACTCTCTCCCTGAAGACTCCATATATACGTTCGAACAACTACAAAAATAGCTCATCAATACATATGCTCACAACAAGGACAAAGAGGAAAATTTGAATTCTCTTATCAGTCTCAAGCAATCACACAGAGAGAAACTTGAGGGTTTCGCGAAGAAATTCTTGGAGCTCGCGCGTAAAGTAGATAGCCTCGATCAGAAAATAGTTGTTACTGCTTTCACCAACGTACTCCAGCTTGATTGCAAGGCGAAAGAGTACCTTTTTTTTAACAAACCTGTGACCTTGGAGGATATGATCACCAAGGTCAATAGTTACGTCGACCAGGAAAGGATGATGTCTGAGCGAAACAAATCTACTAAATCCATCCTCTCCACCAAAGGTCCATCTACAGATCAAAATACTGAACCAAAGGAAGAAAAGGGAGATAAGAAGCATACTGAGGGCAATACTGGCTACCTTAGGAAAAGTGGTCTGCCGAACAAACCCATCCTCCCAAAGATGAACTTCCGAATCTCCATAATTTTTCCTAAACTTTTAAAGGATTAGCTCTATCGCGTCTCTCAGCTACTGGAACCAATCGATAATCAACCATATTGCCTACATCATAAAGTAAGCCATCATTCTACAGACAATTGTTATGCTTTACAGAGGTTGCTCAAATACATTTTTAAAGAATGACGGATGTTTGAATATATTATCGACCTGGAGTCATAAAAAAATGGCAGCTATAAGAAGCAGCTTGAAGTTATTCTAGTCAATGATCAAACTGAGAAGAAGCATCTCTACTATATACACCACTATAACATGATCAAATTCAATCAGATCACCAGTTCTAATAGATCCAAGCGTAGGAGACTATAAGAATACTGCGATCTCACACCTCAAGATAAAAAAGACATGCTTCTTCTTGAGTTGAACTATCGTCGGCTTGGGATTTCATTCGAAGATTGTGATACTAGCAATGTCAAATTTCCACATCATGATGTGTTAGTCATAATGCTGAAAATGAAGAAATTTATCATGCACACGACGATTATTGATACTGGAAGTGGTATTGAGTTTCTATTTCAAAGTACTTCGACCACATGGGTTTGGCCGACCAAGTCATTCAGAGTGACACTGATATTCGTGGGTTCAATGGCTCTTGAGAAGAATGAGTAGGCAAGATTATCTTACCTATTGCCGCAGGACCAACCACCATCGACTTCATTTTTTATGTCATCAACGCCAAATCTCGTTATCTTGGGATTATGGGCCGCTGCTGGATTCACAACATGGAAGCAATCACTTCCAACTATTATCAGGACTTCGATTCAAATACAAAAAAATAGTATTTATGAGATCAGAGGTAGTCAGAAGCTCTCTCGAGCTTGTGAAAATACTGTCTCTGCTATCCTAGATACCGCCAATAAATTTGTTGCATATCAATTACAGGAAGCTGATCACCTCAACGATTAATCTTTCATGGATGAGCACACAGAATACATAAGCTGGTTCAGCATGAAAAAGATGCTCTCATTCAGTTCTTACAACTCAATCGAGATGTCTTTTCGTGGTCTTTCGAAGAAATGCCTGGGGTCGATCCGACCAAGGCATGTCACAAACTATCTATCAACATTAATGCTACAGCGGTCAAACAGAAATAACGACGGCTGTCACTTTGTCTTTGAGAGGAAGTTAATACCGAGATGAAGAAATTGATCAAAGTGGGATTCATTCGAGAAGCCAAAAATCCTGACTGGATATCTAAAATTGTCCCCATACCAAAGAAGAACGGAAAAGTCCAAGTTTGCGTATATTTCACCGATCTGAACAAACATACTCCAAAGAATAGTTTCTATCTTCCCAATATTCATCAGATCTTCGATTCTACAGTAGGCCATGATCTTCTATCTATGATGGATGCTGCATCGGGGTACAATCAGATTCCATTTTTAGAAGAAGATCAAGAAAATACCGCTTTCATCACTGAAAGAGGTCTTTATTATTACAAAGTCATGCACTTCGGACTCAAAAATGCGGATGCCACATATCAGCGGCTGATGACTACTATGTTCAAAGCACATCTAGGGAAAGTCGTTAAACTCTACATCGGTGATATCTTGTACAAGAGTGTATAGTCAGCCAATTACGTCTCATATCTCAACACTATATTCAAAATTCTTTGATCTTACAGAATATGTCTCAACCCTGATAAATGTCAATTTGGGGTCCATTCTGTCTGATTTCTAAACCACCTCATCAGCAAGAAGGGGATTGAGGCCGATCCAGATCAGATTCAGGATCTCCTCAACATGCCTTTTCAAAGAATAATAAAAGACATTCAGAAACTTGCCGGTAAGATTGCCGTTATCAACCGTTTCATTTCCACTCGCAGAAAACTACTCGAAGCCTACTCACAGCTTTCTACTTGAAGCCTGCTCGCAGAATTTTACTCGAAGCCTACACGCAGCCCACTCAAAGCATAATCTACTCGAAGCCTCAAGAACAGACTCCACACATCGCAGAATAAATACATCGACCATAGCTGCACATGGTCAAAGTATGACGGGACAGGTAGCCATAACATCAAACAATTTTTACGCCCATACCCTTGTTAGTACAGACATGTTCGACGCCCATACTTGCTCCAGAATATCCTGATAGTAATCATGTAACCTGGCCCACACTTTGTGACTCAGCCTCCTATGATTCTATAAATAGGGGAGATGGGGAACCAAGGTGGGGTTAGAAGATCTCCCCTCTAAGCTCTTACAATTTACCTTCGGCCACAATGTAAATCCCAGTACTTGAATCTTCAATTACTCATCAGTAATGCAAACTCTCTTAAAAATCCTCATCTGAGGTCGTAAAGTGCCACATTCGGGACTCTTCGCAAGTATATTGTCTATTGATTTTCTGCATTCTAGATTATATACTTGAATCCTCCGATTAAGGATAAACTCTGTGGTGTAAGAGCCAACTTCCCCTACAAGCACTACTTCCAAGTGTATTCAGTCAAAGTCATAACGAACTACCCACTTCGGGAAGTTCTATCGAAGAAAGAAAAATCAAGGAGAGTGCAACAATGGTCACTCAGTTTGGGAGAACATGATATCAAGTTCGAGCAACGTCATTCTGAAAAGGGTCAAGCCTTTGCCGATTTTCTCGCAGATTTTCCGTGGAAGATCTCGAGTGGAAGGAGCACGATCCTGACCTTACAGAAGAAACTCCCAAAGATCCACCCCCAAAGCCATTTGACGAGCGAGCTAAATAGATTATAACAAAAGGGTAGAGACTTCTCACAGATGGATCAGCAGGACCCGCAGGGTCAGGAATCAGAATCGTATTGATTACCTCTTCCAACGACAGAATCGAGGAATCAACATACTTGGATTTTATGGCCTCAAATAATGTCACCGAATATGAAGCTCTCGTTCATGGACTCGACCTTTCTCTTGAGCTCGAAGTCCCCAAACTCTCAGTTTACACAGATTCACTACTCAACGTCCACCTTTACTCTGAGCAATATAAGAAGAATGCGAAGATGATAAAGTATGCAGCCCTCGTTGCAGATAGGATGAGCAAGTTCGCGAAAGCAACTCTCGATTATCTTCCTTGAGGTGAAAACAGACACGCCGATTCCTTGGCATATCTGGCCGGGGTCTTGGGTGCAGAAGTTTGATATCTCTAGATCAAAATCATTTCAACCCCCAGTATTGATCGCATTTCTATATGCACGATCAACACTGGGGGTGACAAAGGGGGAGACAACGATTGACAAAAGGCATTCGTAGTCTACCTCGGCGCCGACAGCAGTTGCAACAGACCACTTCCAGAGGATCCAAAAGAGCACCGACAACTGATCAACAACTCAAAGTACTACACAAATCAAAATGGTATGCTATACCGTCTTTCTATCATGGGGCCTTACCTCAAGTGCCTCTCCAAATCAAAAGTGGATGAGATGTTCTGCGAATTAAATGAAGGGGCTTATGGCTCCCATGCTGAAGGTCGATCATTAGCAAACAAGGCTATTATACAAGGAGTATTCTGGCCCAGCATGTGCAAGCAAACAGAGGAGTACTAGCACAGATGTGGCACCTGCCAAAGACAGGGATGCATGATATGCACCCCTGCGCTCGAGTTCCATGTAAGCAAGGTATTCTGACCATTCAAAAGATGGGAACTTGATCTCGTCGGCGAATTCCCTAACTCTCCTGGAAACGGCCGTCACCTACTCGTAGCTATCGATTACTTTACAAAATGGGTAAAGGCAGCTCCTCTATGTCGAACCAGAGAAGAAGAGGTCATCTTTTTTATCTGTAAACACAATATCACTCGGTTTGGGTGCCCCCACCTAATTTGTATCGATAATGGGCCCTAATTTGTTGGAGAAAAGATCGTCATATTCTTCAACCAACATAATATCATCCACTCACCATCCAATCCGTACTATCCTCAAGGCATTGGCCAGGCCAAAATCACCAATAAAACCATCGTGGATGGCCTTAAAAAATGACTTCACTCACAGAAAAAAGGGAATTGGGTTTGAGAACTACCTCATGTCCTATGGGCATATCGTACCACTCTATGGCAGTCAACAAAATGTACTCTATTACTCCTTGCCTATGGCACTGAGGCCGTCATTCCTTTCGAATATCATCATCTAGTTCGAGATCACGAGTTGACTGATGAAGAAAATGAGTTCGAATTGGCTTGTAACCTCAATATGATCGACGAAACCAAGGAACACGCCATCACTAACCTATGTCTATATCATCATATGCTAGCCAAATCATACAACAACCGAGTCAGAAATTGTACTTTTCAAATCGACAATCTTGTCCTTAGAGAAATTCCTCAACATCGCAAAGAGTCTGACGTTGGAAAATTAGCCGACAACTGGGAGGGTCCATTCATTATCACAGGTCTTTCAGGCTTGGGATCATATCATCTCATGACAGAAGAGGGAATCCCCATTTCAAATCCTTGGAACACTAGGCGACTGAAACGGTACTATCGTTAAGCGTCTTGCTACTTCATTTCTATTTCTCGCTTTTGTTTTTCAATTCCAAAAGTAAGATATTCATCTCCATCCAATGTAAATTCTGAACTGATCAATGAAACTTTCAAGTTTTTACAACATCTCTCTACTTACGTAGATTCAACCACATTCTATAGATTAATGCATAGATAATACTAGTTTTCAATCGATCAGAGTACTCCTTCTGTTACTTGTGTTGAAAATAGTACTGTACCTGAGCTTCAGAATTGCAACACTAAACTTACAAGGGATAATGTTCCACAGCAAAGAAGTGAGGTGGAGGAAGAGCAACCTGGATGTAAGAAATGGAAGGGGGTACAATGTACTTGTTTTGAATGTCTGAATCATCAGCTGGATGAATTTAAGGCAGTCGGACATGATGAGCACCACACAACCACTTCTGATGATCAGGATAAGAGTGTCAGCACTGAGACAGGGAAAGTGCTAGATAATATAAGAAGTTGGGCTTCCCTTCTTTCTATTCCGTCTATAAGGAAAGGTAAAATTCCACTACTATATACTCCTTGTATAGGAAGTGAGGATAACCTAGTCATTGAGGTTGATGAAGCTGATTATGAGATGGAAAATAATAAATTTGAAGAGTACTTAGTAGGCAGCTTTATTGGGAAGAAATTGGCTTATATTTTTGTTAAATAAACACTCACTAAACTGTGGGCCTTGAAAGGAGAGTTTAAAATGTCTACAAAGGGATTTAACATGTACTTCTTCAAATTCTCTAATCAAGAAGATAGAGAAAAGGCCTTAGAAGATGGCTCTCAACATATAGCCAGTAGATTGTTCATTCTGAGGCCATGGAGGCCTTTTATTGAAGTTGAGAAGCTTGACCTTAGTACAATTCAAATTTGGGTAGTGCTGAAGAATGTACCCATCAACATGAGAAATCACGAGGGCCTTGAGAGAATTGTTAGCTCAGTGGGGATTCCCTTGTATATGGACAAAGCTATTGAGGAAGTAACCAGAGCAACCTTCTCTGGAGTATGTGCTGAGATTTCAACTAAGTGCAAGTACCCAGAGGTGATTACTCTAAAGTGTAAGAATGGCCAGCTGCCACTGGTTTATGTTGAATATGCCTGGATTCCTATAAAATGCTTTTATTTTCATGTCTTTGGACATAATGTGGACAACTGTGAGCATGCCCCACCCCCATAGAAACCCAAAAAACCTCAGGAGCCTTTCTATCCACCCAACAATCGAAAGCTTGCAAACCCAATCAATGCAGTAACACAAAGAGAACCCTAGACATCCAAATCATCAAAATCCAACTTCACTCCCAGGGAAGTACGAAAGGAAGTACATCAGGCTTCATCTAAACCTACTACAAAGTAGCAATGGACACCAGCCAGTAACAAAGGCATTATCAAGACTTCTAATAAATTTCAAGCTCTAGCCCAAGAACCCGAGAGAGTACTTACCACTACGACTGAAGTTAATGCTCAAGACACCAATGATAAAGACTCTAAGGCCAGGGGTGAAGCCACTAAAGGTGAGATGCAACAAGTCAATGAAGGTGATGATGCAGGTCAGACTACTTAAGGACAATGTAATAAAGAAATTGAAGTTCATGAACCTGACAGGTCAGATGGAGCTGAAGCAAGTGGGGCAGAACTGGAGAAAAAAAGAGAGGGAAAAGCCAACAAGAAAGAATGAAGAATGAAACAAAAGCTAGATAAGGCTCTTAAGGAAGTTCTTGATCAAGTGACCTCGTCTACAGGGAAGTACCTCAATGAGGGTCAGGTATCTCTAGTACAAACTAAATGCTTATAATGTGCAATATTGGATGTTGGAATATGAGGGGCCTCAATGACCTCGTTAAGCAAGCTGAGATTAGGAACTGGGTGAAAAGGTATAAGTTAAGTGCCTTTGGCATAGTGGAGAATAAAATTCTTGAAAAAATGAAAGAAAAAGTGGAGGACAATATTTGTAAAGAGTGGATGAAGATTCAAAACTACAGCCACTCTGTAAAGGGTAGAATTTGGTTCTGCTGGGACCCAAATGCTCTTGATGTGTCTAAAATCGAAATAGAGGAACAAGTGATTTCTATGAAGATCAAAAATGGGGAGCAAAACTATTTTTATTTAACTATTGTTTATGGGTGTAATGAGAGAAATTTTGTAGGACTATATTTTAAAGAAGATTGCTAGTATGAGCTTGCCTTTGGCTCTTATGGGGGACTTCAGCACAATTCTCCACTCCAATGAGAAAGTAGGAGGGTCCCCAGTGACTAATGCAAATTTTTGTGATTTTTTCGACTGTATACAAGCCACAGG
This sequence comes from Kingdonia uniflora, assembly GCA_014058105.1. Taxonomy (NCBI): domain Eukaryota; kingdom Viridiplantae; phylum Streptophyta; class Magnoliopsida; order Ranunculales; family Circaeasteraceae; genus Kingdonia; species Kingdonia uniflora. The sequence continues at coordinate 8,131,273 of JACGCM010000816.1, read as the reverse complement.
TCTCATGGACTGCAAATTCAAGGGAAGCTTCCTTACTTGGTCAAACAAGAACACTACTGGGAGAAGGATATTCTGCAAGTTGGACCGAGTCATGGTAAACAGCGATTGGATAAGCTCTTTTAACTGCTCTGAAGTGGAGTTCTTAAAGCCAGCTGTGTCTGATCATTCAGCTATGATTTTGAGCCTCAGCCAGCCCGTTAAAGGAGGAGCAAAGCCATTCAAATTTTTTAATCATTGGGCTAATGATGTTGGGTTTATGGATCTGGTAAAAGAAAGTTGGGCAACAATGGTGATTGGAAATCCCACCTTTTGTTTTATCCAAAAGATGAAAATTGTCAAGAAGAATCTTAAAGCGAAATTCTCTAGTGCTAATAGTGGGCTGAACAACAAGCTAGAGATAGCAAAGCATAAGTTGGAAGCTATCCAAGTTGTGTTACATGATGACCCCAACAACGCTGAAGTTGTTGTAAGAGAAAAACAAGAAGTGTAGGTGTATGCTAAACTTGTTAGAGTTGAAGAAGCTCAAAGTAGACAAAAATCTAGAATTTAGCGGTTTGGTCTTGGGGACTCAAATACAGCTTTTTTTCGCAGATCCATACAGACAAGGAGGGCAAGCACTTATAAAGGAGGTTCCTAGGGATGAGATAGTGGTTGCTCTGTCGCTATTAAGCAATGAGAAAGCTCCAAGACCTGATGGGTTTACAGCCTTGTTCTACAAGAAAGCTAGGAAATTTATTGGGGAGGATTTTGTTAAAGCTATTCTGAACTTCTTCAAGTCCTGCAAGATGATAAAGGAGATGAATGCTACCATTATTGCTTTGATTCCTAAGACTGTCAACCCAAAAAGGTTCAGTGAGTATCGGCCCATAGCCTACTGTAACACCATGTACAAGTGCATATCCAAGATCATAACTGAAAGACTGAAGCTGGTCATTGCCCATTTAATCTCTCCAAACCAGTCTGCCTTTATCCTTGGAAGGAACATAGGAGAAAATATCTTACTTTTTCATGAAATTCTCAGGAATTATCGTAGGGATAAGGGCCCTAAGAGGTGTGCTGCTAAGATTGATTTAAAGAAAGCTTATGATATGGTGTGCTGGGATGCAATTCTAAAAATCCTTGAGAAGTACCAATTCCCTTGAACTTTCATATCCTGGATTGAAGCGTGCATTTCTACTCCTAGTTATTCTATTTCTATTAATGGGGCATTGCAATGCTACTTTTCGGGCCAAAGAGGGATTAGGCAAGGAGATCCTACGTCCCCTTATATATTTGTGATGGTTATGGAAATTTTGTCTAAAGATCTCTCAAAGGAAGTGGAGATGGAAAGGTTTAAACTTCATCCTAAATGCTACAATCCTTCAATTTCATACCTTTGCTTTGCTGATGACTTGATTGTCTTCATGAAAGGGGAAGTGGAGACTGCTAACGCTCTTGCTAATGTTTTGGAAAACAATTCTTACAATATTGGTTTACGAGTTAACCTGGACAAGAGTAAGATCTACTGTGCTGGTATGTCTGAGGATGAAGCTTCTACAGTAATGCAAGCTCTGAAATTTGAAAAAGGGACTTTGCCAGTAAAATACTTGGGATTACCCCTTATTACAGCCAGATTGAAGCATTCCCGGCTGCTTATCCTTGGTTGAGAGCCTGTTTAAAAAGGTACATTTATGGAAAACTAAATTCCTATCCTATGCTGGGAGACTCACTCTGCCGAAAGTTGTCCTTAGTAGTATGCAGGTGTATTGGATGAGTTACTTTACCCTTCCACAGGCAACAATCAAAGTGCTCACTTCCATATGCAGGAAATTTCTATGGGTTGGTATAGATGTGAACAAGAAAGCCTGTTTGGAGAGCTAGAACACGATTTTTCATCCCAAGAATGAAGGGGGTTTAGGGGTAAAGAAATTTGGGGTATGGAATAAGGCTACAATTCTTAAGAATGCCTGGCAAATTGTATCTTTCAAAGATTCCTTATGGGTGAAATGGATTTATGGAAACCTAGTGAGAAATAAGAATTTTTGGGAGCTCAACTGCCCTCAGGACTGCTCTTGGTCATGGAGACACATTCTTAAAGCTAGGAGTGAAGCAGTCAATCTTATTCATTATAAAATTGATAAAGGTGATAAGACCAACTTGTGGAGAGACCCTTGGCATCCCTTGGGAGTAGTAAGTGATTGGTTCACAACAGATATAAAGTATAGCTCAGTCTTGTATATGAATGCTTCTGTGGCTAACATTATAAGAGAAGGCAGATGGAGTCCTCCTAAAAAATATGTGCACCGGCTCTCTGAAATATGGAATGAGCTAGAGCGAGTGGAAATTGATACTAACGTTGAAGATGAAGTGATTTGGATCGCCACAACTTCTGGAGAATTTACTATGAGAAGTAGCTATCAAGAAATTAGGCATCACAATCCAATCTGGGGTTGGGCAAATATAGTTTGGTTTGCAGGCAACATTCCAAGACATAGCTTCATATCTTGGCATATGTTTAGGGGAGCCCTCAAAACTCAAACTAAACTCAAAGCATGGGGACTTGTGCACCAGTCCAAATATCTGTTCTGCTAGGACTTCGAAGAATAAGAAATTCACATATTCTTTGAGTGCTGTTATGCTCACTGGATTTGGGAAAAGCTGATCACTAGAATGGGATTTACTAGAACAGTACTCAACTACATTGAAGAGATGCAATGGGTCCTAAAACAATCTGCAGGTAAATCTATTAAATCTTTGATTCTAAAGTTGGTTCTCAATTGTTTTATTCACCATCTATGGAGGGAAAGAAACAAAAGGGTGTTTGAGAGTTACCAGAGTGAAGCGTCTGTCATTCTCCAATCCATTATCTGTGAAGTTAAGATGAAATTAGCTGCTAAACAATTCAAACTCCATGATACAGAAGATAACAGGTATATTGATAAGATATGGGACCTGAGAAGTGATTGGGTTCAGTCTGAAATCAGTGTGTGTATGTGGCAAAAACCTCAACTTTGTTTTTGTATGATCAATACAGCAAGCTCTTTGACCAATGTTGGGAGTTATGGAGTTATATTGTGAGAGACTATAGACCCACCGATTACAGCTTCTGCAGGCAGGTGTGTTGCTAGAACAGCTATCCTTCATAAATTCCAAAGCATTAAAGTTGGGTTGGAACTAGCTGTAAAAGTACAACAAAACCAAAGTTGAGCTAAACTCTGTTTCTAAGTTGGCTGTTCAGGTATTGAATAGGTCAAAAAATCTGGACTGGCAATATAGGATAGTTGTGAAGGATATCTGGAAGATAACTGATAAGATGGAGAGCTTCAGATGTGACCATATTTTCAAAGAGACTAATAAAGCAGCTTCTATTATTATAGCTAAACAAAGAAGTGAGATTGGGCTCCACGAGCTAAAGCTTACAGATTTTCCAAAAGAGTTAAAGCTACAAGTGCAAGATGATGAGAATAATAAAGCATATCTTATAGTACATTAATTGCATTGTACATTTTTTGTTAGGTGTAAGGCTCCTTGCTCCTTGCTCCTCTCATGTGCTCTTGAGAAGAAGAGGTTGTCCCCACCCTTCTAGTTTGGCTTTTTAATTTAATTGTTTGCTTTTAAAAAAAAAAGCTTTCAATCGATCATTATACCAATTAAGTCAAGGATAATACTTGGTCTGGCTGACTCTACTAAATCTCTGCGATTGAGGCAAGTATACAAATTTGTTTTATATAAAAGACTCTACCAAACAAGAGATAAGGCAATGGTAATACTAATCTTCATCTTTTTCAACTTGTTTGGGACATTATACCAGTAAAATCAAGGATTACACTTGGTTTGGCTGACTCTACTAAATCTTTGCAATTAAAATAAATGTAGAAACTTATTTTATATCAAAGACTCCAACAAACATAAGATAAGCAAAGGTAATACTAGACTTCATCTATTTCAATATGTTTGCAACATTACTACAGTCAAATTAAAAGTCACTTGATTTGATTTGCTCAACCCATCTCTGCGATTGGAATAAAGGTAATACTAGACTACAGTCAAATTAATAGTTTTAAATCACAAGATAAGGCAAAGGTCATACTAGCTTTCATCTATTTAAATGTGCCTGTGATAGATACTATTTATTTTTTAGGTCAAATTCACATTACAAGAGATTCTTTTCTGCTAATGGGATATCAGTCGCGTTTTCCCCATCAACAGGAGGTTGAACATTCAGTTCACAAATTATAGTAACTTTGCCCCTCTCTATCAGATCAGCAGGTCGAGGACCTAAATTGGTTTCCATGAAGGACATTCAGTTCCTTTGATCTATATTAACTTTGTAAATGCATCCCTTATCAGACAGACGTTTAAACAAGGTAATTGTTCTAACTAAAGTCTTTTTACTTCCTCTATAAAATATGCGATAACCGACTTTAACAGGCTTGAGTGTGATGCATGAGGTACGACTATCTTTACAAATTTTAATCTCACCTTCTCGAGGCGTGACTCCAATCTAGCATACAAATTCTTCTGATGAGTCATTTTCATATCTACCCGAGCATCACAAGCTATATTCTCTTCCAAATTTTTAAAATATTTAGTTGATACAGCCAGGTTCATGGCCTCTAGGTCCACTACCCGGTTACGAAGTCTCTTGATTTCTGCATTTAACTCTTCCCTAGCCAAAATATCCTTTAATAATTGATCTTTCTTCTTCATCAACATTTCCTTTGCCCTGATATCCCCTTCCAAGAGCTTCTCTCTGATAAGAGCAGGATCCAACTTCTACTGGTATTCCCTTAAGTTTGCATTACCTTTCTGCACATGCCCCTGAACTCGAGCTATGTCATCTTCCAGCTCTCTAATTCATCTTGATAGATTCACTATATCCCCTCAGACCAGAGGAACATAAACATCCTTTTTACTCCCCCTCAAGCGTTCTACAGCCTCTGGTTTCTTGGCACGTGCGTTGGCTTACACCAGTTCGGCCATTAGTCATGCCACCTTCTCATTTAGATCATTACATCTTCGTTGCATCTCCTAAAACTCCATATCCTTCGCAGGTATGTAAGTGTTCCGCTGCAGCCTCCAAAGCCAATAGATTCTCTCGAGCCACTTTTAACTCATTATCTTTTATCACCAGTTTTTGCTTCAGTCAATCCAAATCACATCTAAAATTTTGGAGATTAGTTCTAAATTTCCCTTCTGATCTTTTAAGTGCCTGAATACGGTATTGAGCCATTTTAACCAGCCTATTTTTCAACATCAGCGTGTCGATCTGACTCTGAAGCGTCGCTGTATGTTCATTTTTCTCCGCAAGCTCTTTTGACCCTTTATCTATTTCAGCATCTTTCTCCCCGATCTTACGAGTGAGGTCGACAATAGTCTGGGTTGCCAAAAAAAATTGAAGTACACCGTTACATGTTGGTCTTCTCTATCCTCATTCACTCCTCTCATCCTATCAAGCTCCTCTATAGATATATTATATACAGTTCAATTTAGAGCACTCATCAACATATATATATATATATATATATATATATATATATATATATATATATATATATATGTATATCTTATTTCTAAAAAGATATCTAATTTCTAATGTCTACCGTGTGCAAGCAACTTTTAAACTTCAAAGTCGGACTATGATCTCTGGTGGATACACCAAGATACATATTTCTTGGTATAAGGTACATGTTTTCTAGATGCAACTTTATTTTTGAATCTTCCTATGCACCATGTTAGTGTCACTTTTCAAAATGCTGATAACAAGTTTTGATCTGTCTCTACATTCTATGATTGTCTTCTCTACTTAGTAATTATGTCAATATAACGTTTAAGCCAAAAGGCCTTTCCCGATCTACCCTGAAGCTCTGTTTGTGAAGATAGCGAGGATGTGAAGATCTTTTTCTTCCTGGCCAGCTCGGTCTCTAAGTCTTTTATTCTGAGACCCATTTCTCTAAGTGCCTACAAGGGGGTTACAAGAAACACTCAGCCTAAGAGTCTATTCAATGTACACAATCCAACAGTTTACGGTACACATTAAATATGTTCAAACAAATTTATTTATCTACCCTACCATATCATTCTCGCCCTCAAGGTGTTCGGTGTCGTCCCCTTGGCTGTCAAACACCGTCTGATGGGAGACACCATCTAACCCATTAACAACTCCCACCGCGACCTCTTCCATTTCTTCATCATCTCCCTCCTCAATATAGGTGTCTGCCTTAATGGCATCCACCTCATCCTCAGAATAGCCCTTCAACATCAGGTGGCGCCCTAGCATGTCGCGTTCCTCCACCATCTCCTCCAGATTGGCTCTCGCCTCCACTTGTAGTTAGCCAATTACCACGGCATGGGAGACCTTCAGAGCCTCTAGTTACTTTGTTTCCTTCATAGTATCAGTCTTAGCTCGATCTACCTTCTTTTCCAACTCGATCTTCATCTTCTTCAGCTCGGATTTTTCCTCCTCAACTCCGAGACAAATCCCCTTAATAAGATGAGCAACCTGCAAAACGCAAATCAACCTCAGCGCTAGCTCAAAATATAATAAATAACTTTTTGACATAATCAATATAGACTTACCATCTTGCTCATGTCTTCCTCTCCATGAAGAGCTGCCAACCTGGCCCTTTCCTCGACCTCTTTGTGGTCGTCTACCGCAGCAGATGGTCCTTCAGTAACCTTATCCCCTAACTCCCCAGAGGGTTCGACCCTCTCCTTTTCTCTTATACGACCTCACCATTTCCAATGGTACCAGAGGCCGGTAGAGTCTTTAACATCCATTTATTCAGATATTTTTGAGCTATTTTGTTCGATGTAATTGGTTTCGGCTAAACCGAGCTATCTATTCCAAGGGTCTTTGCCAAGCTGGTTCAACCTTGTCCACCAGTTCCTCGCTTCTTCCCTTCATCGGCACCCACCATCAACCTGGTCGACTGAGCTTTTTGAGCCTTCTTCGACCTTCTGTCAACCCTCTTCTTTCAACTAAGGCCTAGTCCTTCGAGCACAAATTTGAGCTCAACCTCCTCCTCTACAACTTCGTCCAACAATGACTATTTCCTCTCCACGTGGGACTTCACACCTTCCATGCACAAGATTTTCATTATCAACTACAGGCATCAGTTTAAATATAACAATAATATTATTTATGCATGGTTATACTTACTTCATTTTACAGTTCTAAATCGAAGGTCCAAAGGTTTTTTATCATCTCTCTGAAGTCAATTACCCTTCACCCATATGACGTTATCATTCCAGGTTCGACCTGCTGAATTCAGATCGAAGAAGCAACGCCGAGTTGCGCTCGCATAGAAATATTCCCCACTACTGGCGTGAAAATTCTTTACCCCATAAAAATGCATTACATCCTCAGGGGATATCCTCCTCACTTTCCCCTCATTCTCCCACTTTTCATTCAGATGATCGCAAACATTTATTACCTCCCACAAGTTCCTATTCAATTGAACAGGACATTCCCCAATTATATTCATATTCCCCTTCGCCAAATTGGTAAGGGAAAGACTCAACCAGTACTCTAATTGAGATAGGTAACACAAAAAACTCTCTGAAAGGTTATTCCGAATACCCCTATCAAAGTATTCTAACGAGATTGATTCATCTATACCCCTATCTTGTTTTTCCACTCCTAAGTCAACCAACAGATAAAAATACTTCTTCCCCGCCACTACCGTGCAACCCCTAAACTGCCTACCGGCGTATTCTGCACAGTTACGTCCCTCCTACATCCGCCTTAGCCTTATAGAATTCTCTAAAGGCATCCAAACCAGGAAGATAAGATATCAATTGGCCATGAAAACCTAGAAACTGTTTCAATCCTACTTCAACCTCACTATTAGACTCAATCGTTCGAACAGAGGTCGGCAACTCATTAACAGGTAAACTATCTATATCAACAATAATTTTTACAGGCAAGTTTTTAACCCTACACAACTGCCCCTTACGCTCGACCGACATACAGGTTCAGATATTTATCATTATTTTGTATACATCGATCATTTATGTACAACATATATCTTTAATAAATTTTGTGTATAAGTCAAATTACGTAGATTGCCATAAATAGTTTTTTTAAGATTTGCTTAAAAAATGATTACGATTTGCACAAACACATATATACTGCATACGCCTCTACTAACCTTCAGTGTCCGAATAAGAATCCGCAGTAGCGCCAAGTCCTTTCCTCACGACGCTGTTGTATAGCCACCTGCGTGATCCAGTATCTTTCACTCTCTTTGACCGTTGATCGCCCTCAGATAGCTCCCTATCAAATCCCCTATAATTTTTTCGTGCCTCTCTCTCTCTGTGCTCTCCAAATTTTTAGAAGTTGAAAACTACTTGAATGATGAGGAAGAAGTACTATTTATCCCTTCCTTCTTACCTTGTGGTTCACCAGTATTATTGGTACCGAAGAAGGATGGGTCTTGAAGGATGTGTATGGACTATCGAGCGCTGAACAAGATCATAGTGAAGAATCATTATCCGCTTCTACGGAATGACAAGCTTTTTGATGAGTTGTAGACGGCTCGATTTTTCATCAAGTTGTATCTTAAGTTGGGTTACCATCAAGTTAGAATCTGGGAAGATGATACTTGGAAGACAGCGCTCAAGATCAAACAGGGCCTATTTGAGTAGTTGGTGATGCTCTTTGAGTTATGCAATGCTACGGCGACGTTTATGCGGCTAATGAATGAGGTACTTCGTGCTTTTATTGATAATTTTGTGATTATGTATTTGGATGATATCTTAATATATAGTCGTACATGGGAAGAACACCTTGGGCATTTATGCAAAGTATTGGGCATTTTGTAATCACAACAACTTTTTCTTAACGTGAAGAAGTACGAGTTTGGGAAGAGGAAGCTAGTCTATTTGGGATTTATTGTTGGTGACGGCGAGCTTAAGGTTGATCCAGAGAAGGTCTCGGTCATTACTAATTGGCCTCGACCCTGTACAATGACGGAAGTGAGGATTTTTATGGGTTCTTGTCAGTACTTACAAAAATTTATTTGGCATTTTTCACAAATTGCTGCACCGTTGAATTCTTTGACGAAGACTGGGGTACAGTTTGTGTGGGAAGGTCACCATGGCAAGACTTTTCTATTACTGAAATAGAAGATTATGGATGTACCAGTATTAACATTACCCAATTTGTAGCGGCCTTTTGAGGTCGAGACAGATGCGTCAGACTATGCATTGGAGACAATCCTTTTACAGGATGGGAAGCTGGTTGCTTACCATTCTGAGATGCTTATAGAAGTAGTACGCAACTATCCTACCTACGATAAGGAGTTCTACGTGCTATATCAATCAATGAAACATTGGCGGAGTTACTTATTAGGGAAGGGGCTGGGGTACATTCTAATCACAAGCCATGATAGTTCTTATCTACGCAGTCCAAACTTCAACAAGCTCGCCATATGAAGTGGATATCGTACCTTTAGCAGTTTACCTTATTGATCAAGTACAAGAAAGGAGTGAACAACAAGATGGCTGATATATTATCTCGACCCCCATTACCAACTATTTCCGCTTTGTTGGTAGATATGCAAATATAGCCTATTGTTCCTTCTGAGTATGTTTCAGGGTATGACGATGACAAGGAGCTTAGTGTGAATCACGAGAAGTTGCTGCAAGGCAAGACATACGAGTATGCTTTGAAGGATGGTTTGATTTACAAGGGCAGTCTACTATGTATTCAAGAGGGTGGAGACTGTTTGTATTAGATTCAAGATGCACATTGTTCCCAGGTGGCAGGTCATTTTGGGGTTGAGAAGACTCTTTTAAATTTACGGCGTCATGTCTATTGGCCAAAGATACAGGTGGATGTTACTCATGTGGTTTGTGGATGCGTGCTTTGTAATACATCGAAGCCTTCCAATAGGAAGATAGGATTGTACTTACCATTGCCAGTTCCTGGTCGACCTTGGGAGAGCATTTTGATGGATTTTATAGGTAGTTTGCCCATGACCAAGTGTAAGAATGACTATTTTTTGTGGTGGTGGATCGATTCAGCACGATGATTGATCTTATTCTATGCCAGAAGATGGTCACAAGGGAAGGAGCAGCGCGATTATTTTTTAGAGACGTCTAGAGGTGTTTTAGGCTCCCTTCTTATTTTTGATAGGGATAGCCACTTTTTGGGGCATTTCTAGAGATTGTTATGGGGGACGATGGACACTAGCTTGAAGAGAAGTACCACTTTTCATTCGCAGACTTACGAGCAAACAGAGGTAGTTAATCGCACTTTGGTGCATTTATTGCGGGGATTCCATTCTAAGCATCCTAAGACTTGGGATGAGAGTTTACCGTATCTTCGGTTTGCGTTCAGCTGGGAGATTCATGGGTTCCGCTTTGAAGTCTCCATTTGAAGTTTGATTGGGGTACTTGCCGAAAAGCCCTTTTGATTTGGCATTTAGTCTTGGTGACAAAACGGTATCAGGGAAGGAGGAAGAGGAGCAGGTTAAAGCTCAACGTTTTATTAAGAAGATAAGCAAGGTTTATAAGGCAGTTAAAGCACAGCTGAAGAAGACTCAGGCAAACTATAAGGCTCGACTCGACAAGCATCGGGTTGAGTGCACTTTTTAAGAGGAGGACCTGGTTTGGTTGCATTTGGGTAAGGAACGGCTTAAGGGGAAAAGTAAGAAGCTCAAACTTATCCGTTATGGTTTATTTTTTATACTCAAGAAGATTGGTGAAAATGTTTTCAAGTTGGATTTGCCACCTTTCATGAAGATGTACTCGGTGATTAATATCGAGCATTAGAAGCTGTTTGAGCCATATCTTTTAGATGAAGACTCTAGAATCAACACTTGCCTACCGTCAGTTGATGACTTATGGATGGAAAGAGAAGATCCGTTATAGGAGGAAGGCATTTTGGAGAGGAAAGTTTATAATACAAGATGGGGTGGTATTGCGTCATTCCGAGTTGGGAGAAAGGTCAGCTACCTAGCAAGTCGAAGTGGTACAGCAGGGAAATGGACATCACCGCATTCTTACATCTTCAGTTCTAGCTTTAGCAGGAGCTCAAGGCTCCTAAGGTGGGAGCCATGATCCAGGAGGATCTGAAAAAGAAATAAAGTGCTTTCAATTTCTATTCGAACAGAATTGTTTTCTGTTTGAATACATTTTGGGCTGAGGTGTTTAATTCGAATAGCTTAAAATCTATTCGAATACATTTCGACCTGAAGTATATTAGTTGAATAGATTAAAATCTATTCGAATACATTTTCTGTTATTTTTCTGTTCGAATATACTTTTATGTGTATTCGAATATATTTTGGCCTGAGGTGTTTTATTCGAAGAGATTAAAATCTATTCGAACAGATACGCGATTCAGCCTTTCACTTTAGGAACTTAAGGGCGTATTTGTCCTACTTTGTAACTAGGACTTGTAACCCTTATTAAAGGGGCAAGGCTAGGCATTATTAAGCTATATTAGATCAAGAGGAGTTCGAAGGAAGAAGCTTAGGGTTTAGAGTTTATTCATTGTAATTACTTCATTTATGCAATTGAATCTCCTATTTTTCCCAATCAATTTGGCGTTCTTCATACTTTTATCCTGACTAGAGTTTCTCTATCGTATTGTGGATTATTATTATTAGCATCAAATTCATCATTATTATCATCCCAAGTAACAGTAATATTCATAACCTTATTAAAACTACCAGATTTTTTATTGGGGCAACTATATGCATAGTGACCAAACTTATGATACTTATAACATTCAACTTGACTTAGGTCAGTATCAGGGTTGGCCTGCTGGCTATTCAATTTAAGTTGATCATGAGTTCGCGACTAATAATTCACTGATTGCTCTTATTTTGGAAATTGATGTTTTTTTACAAAGTTTTTAAGCATGTTGCTTATAGAGGCAATCTGTAAATTCATATCGGACCCATCATCATTATCTAAATCACATGAGATGTAAGCTTCTTTGGTACCCTTAGAAGAAGAAGAGTAAGATAAAGATTTAAAAGTAACACAGGCTTTTTCATTTTCATCTTGATTTTAAAAGTTCGTAACTTTCCAGCTAATGTATCTGGTTTTATTTTCTTCAAATTCTGAGCTTCCTCGATAGTATCACGTCTGGATCTAATATTCTTTGGAAGAGATCTTAGAACATTGCGAACAATTTGGACATCGGAATAAGCTTTTCATAATGCGGTACTAGTATTTCAAATATCACTTAGTCTCGCATAGAATTCATCAAAGGGATAATCCTCATCCATTCAAATATTCTTAAATTGTGAGGTGAGCATTTAAAATTTGCTTTTCTTAACTGTATCATCACTTTCGTGAGTTCAAACTAATATATCCCAAGCTTTTTTCAAAGTGGTACAAGAAAATATGTGTCAAAACTCACTTGGGCTCACAACCATAAAAATAGCATTACGACCCTTATTATTATAACCAACAGCATCCTTTTCATCCTTAGACCATTGATTCCTATGCTTAAGGACCTATGCAGCTTCATCACTTATTCCTTTCATCACGGTAGAGTGCGTTCATCCATCCTCGATCGCAATCTAGACATCTTCTCCGAGTTATTATAAGAATGCAACCATTCAGAATATCCAATAAGGATAGTATTTACCATCGAAGAGGGGCAAAAATTTATGAGACCTCCAAATCTTTTAAAATCCATTAATCTTAAATAATTGAGTTAGGATCCATGCTCAAGTTGTTAAGCCTCGGAGCGCAACCCCTGTGGTACCAAATAAAATTTTTGACTAATTGAGATTAACCGATTTTAAGTAGTTTAGGTCAAAAATTAAAGGGCCGATAATCCTTGAGACTAATTGTCTAGTTCAAACCTAGCTCAATTTGATATAATAAGCAATAATGAATCAAAAGTACAATGGCAAGTAATTTTAACCCTGTAGGAAACCTTTCTCAGGAGAAAAACCCACAGGTCATTGCCGAATCGCCCAATAGCTAAACAATCTAACATGGAAAAAAATTACAAGAATTCAATTATTTACAGACTCGATAAGCATATCCGTGGTTACCTCTTTTTAATTAAACTTCTCGCAATGAATTCTACATTCTTGCAACGCCTTCCCTTCGATAACGCTCCAAATCTTCAATGCTTGAATCGCTCAAACTCACAAAATCTAAAATTAGATTTAGGTTTTCTCAATCTTCAATTGATTCAATTTAAGTTTTAGTCGTATTGACTCGCTCGTTAAAATCTTTCTTCTCTCAAAAATATAAAGCCTTATAAAAGTCAGTTTTGGAAGATATCAAAATAGAAATAAGAAAAGATGTCTTTTATCAAAAAACTGAAAAGCCGAACTCTGTTCGAGCATACTATATTTTATTCGAACAGAACCAAAGATCCTATTCGAAGAAACAATGGTCTGAATAAAATATTTAAAAGAGAAAAAATTTGTTCAAACAAAAACCTATTTTCTTCAAAAAAAACATAATTACTTTTTTTGACCTTTTATAAAATACTAACGTCTTGAGTTTTTAAAGAGAAGAGGTACAAACCAACATACTATTTAGTGTCAGTCCAGCCATAGCTGCTCCACGTGCATTCTCTGATGACGAATAACCATGAGATAGTGCTGATACCTACTCTAGACATGAAATTAAACAAACTCCACATATAGATGTTTCATGAGCCACCATAATGCAACTTCACTCGATAACTATTCATATAGTCGACTTGCATACCCATCTTCAATAAGATCAATCATGAACAATTTTTCATTTCGTATCAAGAATCACTCAATTCAAAAAAATAAACCACTACAATATAACTAGCTTCACAACCGGTAATCCAAAATATCTTTATATAAACACCCATTTCTTCTTCAAAATTCTTTACCACAAGTTTCACCTTGAACCGCTTAAACATACTCATTTTCGTTTAACTTGTAAGCCAACTTGTAAAGTAAAGATTTTTACCATCGGTAATAGGATTACATCCCATACCCGATATGACAATTAAGATCCCATCTCATTATCATCCATGAAAAGCTCCCACTTTCCCATTACCTCACCATGTAAAGTTACCTTGTAATCATCACCAATATTGGCTAACTACAAACAATGTCGGGAGTAATGATAATGCGTCGCAGGTCTCAAAACCTTGGTTCTTCTTTTCATTACAATCAGAGGAGTATATGGTTCTCGTTAAACCTTTTCAACCAATGGTTCCAATACTATATTTGCAAGTATTTTTACATACTCATATGACCCCTATAAATCCACTTTTGGTCTACTTACCCATGTCTTCGCAAAAGACATCGTCATTGGATATCACATCAATTAATTGGATAATTTTGCAATTCTTCACATCACAAGATTGGTTACCAAAATTATCTTAAACATATCCAATGAACATGCACAAACTAGACATATAATTTAGTAATGATCTACTACTAGAATAGATAAAAGAAGTATAAATGATTACCTGTTAATTCATCCAAGTGATCTCTTCTAATATTCCAAGATCCAATGCATACCAAGACTCTATATCAACCGCTGAAACTACCGAATCCACACAAAACTGCATTGACAATTTGATGATATATTTCATGCTTCGCGCCCTTTCAGTAATTTCACAGACCACACTTTCAGCCATTCCAAACTCTTATGGTATTATTGGGATCTTCTCAAGCCTTTCAATCCCAATAGATGCATTATCTATAATAAACTCATCACAACAAAATTGATCACCATCACCGTTAAACCCAAGATGCTTTAACATTGAACCCGTCTTAATATCAACACAAGTTTTACATCTAGCGAAGACATCAAACCAATCCGTTTCATTCTTTAAAAAAATGTACACCAAGCTTTTGTGTGGAATCACCAATGAAAGCAACAAAACTGTGAAATCCCCCGTTATAACTAATTTTAGGTGATTCCCATACATCATCGTATAAGTGGTTCAATCTGATATTCTATTTTCTTCTCATTTTAGGAAACCCGACCTTCCTTTGCTTCACCAAGACATCGTCTTCATAAAAGAACAAATCTATCGATTTTAACTTGTCAAGTATTCTCCTCAAGAATAATGCTTTAATCTAATTGCTCACGTGACCAAGTTTCTTGTGCCATGCTTTAGAGTCCACAATCGAAGTAACAACACCAACAATCTCATCATTAACGTTATGCGTTCCCAAGTACGCATCTTATCTTTTGTCCCAAGCTAAAATAATAGCCTCCTTCATGATCTCAAAAACATCATCGCCAAAGGTAGCCAAAAGATCCAAGTTCGATAGCTGGCTATTCAAAATAACATTTCTAGCTACACTAGAAACATATTACACTATGCCCGAATTTAACAACCCTTTTATTGTTAATTCAAACTGAACACTCCATCATTTACTATGTGATAACACTCATCATAGCTAGATAATTCGCATTTGCCCGATATAATTTCCAATGGAGCATCCAAGTCTAACCTCGACTTCTTACAAACACTATAAGGTAACCAACTTGACTTATCCCGAGTACCATGAATCACATTACATAGTTTATCCCTAATATCACATGTGATATCACACAAATTATTAGAAATATAATTGGAGGCACTATCAAAATTTTTACCTTCCCCGAAAAAAGTCGCTGAACGTCCCTCTACAAATATTTTCTTCTTTGTCAATCTACAATCTTCCTTCTTATGACCAACTTTACCGTAATTCTAACAAATATCTTGTTTATTGTAATTCCATGTTTTTACTCTTTTTCCTATAACTTTAACATTCGAGTAATTACCCGATGTAAAAAGTAATCACCAAATACTTTTACAACGTCGCTAAAAGTAACCCGCTTACGAGAATTTAAAACTCTCATAGCACAATTCTGAGAATTTAAATCACTCGAAGCTGATTCAAATATCTTTGATAGCTTTTTCATTATCTCTAACACCGTACTCACTTTATGCAATTTAGAAGAAATAAAACTTGTGAGTGTTGAATGAACTTTACCTGGAGCATCTCGATCTAGAAGCTTTCACTCCAAACGATCCATATCGCCCAGCTTCATTGAAATCCCTCCTAGAAGAAAATTACAATCCTCCACGTATATAAAATTCTCTACTTGCATCTTCCAAATCCCAAAGTTCAATTCATTAAATTGCTCGATTTCTAATTTATCCACATCGGCCATTTCTCTAATCACACAAGCCCTAACCTTCACTATGATACCAGTTGTTAGGAATTAGGGTAGCTAATCCCAATTCCTCGCCCAAGAATGATTAACGGAGATGCCAATTTTGAAATTAAATGAAATTAGAATACAACGATTTACCCAGAGGAGGGAAGTGGAAAACCCTTTCAGATAAAAAACTACTTTCCGCTAATAATCTACTATAATCAAACTGGTTACAAATCATTCTCTCAAGCTTCCTCAAAGCTTTAATGAAGTCTCCCAAACCCTAGTTCTCTCTAGGATTAAACTCACCAAAAGATTAACATAATAAATATAGTATCCCTTATATACTTGGGAGGTTTTTTTTTAAGCTGGTTTTTTATAGGGATCCACAACCCTGAGTTTCCAACCCCATGAGGTTTCGAATCCACGACCTCTCACTAGGTGGAGAGGTACTACCACCACTGGTCCAAGAACCCAGTGGTTACTTGGGAGGTTATTACATCTATTAGGACTCAAAGTATGGATCATGAGGCAAGCCAACATCTTTACTTCAACCTTCTAAAACTGTGTCTGCGAAGTCTATTCAAATAGACTTCAAAGTCTATCCAAACAGATTGAGACTTCTGCTCGAATTGACTTTGAGTCTATTCCAACAGATAACTTTTTATTCGAATAGATCATGTTCTGCCTCTTCTATTTGAATAGATACAAAGTTTATTCGAACAAAATACTGAAAAATCATTTTTTCTTTTGTTTTCAATCCTCGTTCGTCCCACGAACTCTAATGAACATCCAAGAACATAATTCGAGTTCATTCCTCAACACTTCCATCATGTAAAGGTCTTGCTGTTGAAGATATTTTAAAGCGGTATTATTTTTGGGAACATCTGTATGTACTCTTTCAATGATAATCACCTTCCTTTGATCCGGCAGTGCTTCATAACAATTCTTCAATAGCTTCATGAAATGTTCATCGCTTTAATCAATCATGAAGTATCCACTGCAAATAGTAGCTCGTATACAAAAACAACTACATTTAACAACATAAAAAATTTGTACTTCTCTTCATAGTACGTTAGATTCCTTGAACTCTACTTTTATATATATTATATAGTATAACTGGCATACATACAAAATGGGAGCTAATTATATAATACCATTGGGCAACATACAATCAATGACTATTCAAACTTTATGCATTTAACCTATACTTCATCCCTTTTGAGAGCATTTATTGGTTTATGTGAATATGATGTAGCACATCCCTACACATGACGTTTTCTATAGTAGTTGGCCTCTCTATCTATAGTTCGATAAAGAAGGGCTCTCCTTAGTTTGTCCAACAGTTGGTTTTATGTTTTAAGAAAATTCTAATAAAGTAAAATTAGAGTTCCTCAAGAACCTAATTTCTTCCCGAATTGAATGTACTAGTATTTTTTATGATTATTTGGCTTCCGTGTTATTAATTTACACTAAAGTGGTATTAGAATGACCTTTCAATCCTTCGATTCGACGAGATGAATGTGAGATACGAGTTTCTTTTAGAACTCGTGAGTGCTCAAACTAAGTTGCTTCAAACAATCATACGAACTTGCCGAGATGAAGGTCGATACGGTCTACCCTATTTACCCCACGCCATCAAGGAATCCTCTGGCGTCCCTAGCGTTATGGATTGACGCAAACTGCGTGAGCACATTTCGAGCACGAAGGTTCAAAATTCAAGCAAATTACCAACGTTATACGGTTTGGTCGACCCCTCGACAAACTCCGAGTCGACTGTCAGAGCAAACGTGGTCCCGGCTTCCAAAGTAGAGGTAGAAACCTCAAAATTAGTTGTGCCTGCAGCGAGATAGTTCATGAGTCGACTGTCAGAGAGGACGTGGTCCCGGCTGACAGAATGGAGATGGAAACCTCGAAATCAGTTGTGCCTACCGCAAGACAGTTCATGAGAGAGACGAGCTATGAGTAGATTCCCTTTGACCTGCATGGATCAGGTTCAAAACCCAACTGCAAGCGCCAGATCTAGGATCAAGCGTCTGGGCCCAAGCCCACAGCAACACTTCAACAAACCCATACCTGAACTTGAGCCCAAACCAAACCCACTACCCCAACTACTAAAATCAAAAATCAAAGTTTGTAAATCAAAGGAGGCCCACCATTAGTCCCTCCCCCAACCATACACGTTCCGACCCAGATGATTCCCATCAAAATAAAAGAGGGTCTATCTCCATTGCCGAGCCCCTCTCCATCACTAAGCCTGCCTCTCTCCGTATCACGGGCTACAACCCTACCATCACCGATTCCACCACTGCCACGATCCCAACCGACACCAAAATAGCAAGTTGAGCACAGTGATCACATCAAACAAAACCCCCACTTCTGCAGCGCCGTCTACAGCCTACCCCTATGCGCTTCGGTAAATACTAGCGAACCCAAATTCTTGGCTCCGTAACAACATATTCCGTACGCGGTGCATCTCAAAGGGAAGTCTCTGTGACGTAATCCTTGATTGTGGGTCTACAGAGAATTAGTGGCCTCAGAGTTAGTGGATAAGCTAAAGTTAGAGACTTTCCCAAGTACTGAACCGTTTGATCTCACTTGGCTCTCCAGGACAAGGAAAGTATTCCAAAGACAAGTACATTTTGACATTCACGATGGGTGATACTTACGGAGATATCATTCACGCCTCGGTAGTTGATATGGATATTTGCCATATCCTACTTGGGAGGCCTTAGATGTTTGACAGAAAAATCTGTTATGATGGAGGGACAAATACCTTTAGCTTCTTATAGGGGAAAATGAAAGTCGTACTAGAGCCGATGCCTCCTCCAACACTTATAGCAGTTGTGCGACGAGAGCGTGCCAGTTTCATCGCCGATGCTCAATCTCATGGTAGGGCATATGCCCTTGTAGTACGTATTCTTTACCCCCTACACCTGTCCCTTCTTGTTTATAATCTATTATTACAGAGTTCACTGATGTTTATGCAAAAAATCTGGATAATATATTACCTCCCTTACGTGATATACAACATGCTATTGACTCCTAAGAAGGATGGTAGTTGGCGGATGTGTGTTGGTAGTACAGCCATCAACAAGATAACGGTTAAGTACCATTTCCCGGTTCTACGGTTAGAGGATATGATTGACAGCTTGTACGAAGCCCGAGTGTTCTCCAAACTTGACCTTCGTAGTGGGTACTACCAGATTCGTATGAAGCTAGGTGATGTGTGAAAGCGGCGTTTAAAATATAGGATGGTCTAATCGAGTGGATGGTCATGCCTTTCGGCCTATCTTATGCCCCATCGACATTTATGAGGTTGATGATTGAGGCATTACGTAAGTACATCAACAAGTTTGTTGTTGTATACTTCGATGATATTTTGATCTACAGTAAGACGGAGGAAGAACACTTAGAGCACATCGCCACTATTCTTGGAGTCTTCTAGAACAACAAGTCATTTCTTCAGCTGAAGAAGTGTTCTTTCATGGATGACTTAGTACAGTTTTTGGGATTTGCGGTGTCAGCTAACGCCATAAGGGTTAACGGCAGCAAGGTTCAAGCTATCAAGGATTGATCGGTTCCTACCCACGGGTTAGCTACGTTTTATAGGAGGTTTATTCAGGATTTTAGTATGATAATGACACCACTTCTCCATACACTAACGGCTCTTTAAAACACTTGGGCTAGTTCGGGCTAGTTCAGGCCGGGCTCGGGCTAACATTGGGCTGGGTTTTGTACATGTCACTTTTGGGCCGGGCCGCTGCCTAAAGAGGGTGGCCCACAACCCGCCCATGCAATTTGTTGGGCCGGTTCGGGATGGCCTGAAGAGCATGTCGGGCCGATTTGGGCTAATTTTTTTTTCGAGCAGGGCTATGGGCTTTAACCCAAACTGCCAGCCCTAGATGGAATGATATATTGGCCTATGTAAATAAGGTTCGCAGATATTACACTAGCTATACACGTCAAAAGTCCAGAAGGTTTGATCGTGGAATTTCGTCTGCTCTTGCACTTTGAATGTAAGATGTTGGTGAGTTTGTCAGACAACTTAGATACTCGATCAATGCTTATGATAAATCTCTGAATGATGATGCCTTAAGACCTATTTCGAATGACATGAACTTTAAAGCGTTGAGATTCATACGATTTTTCTTTTTCTTTTTTTCCTTTTAGAAATCTATATGCATGTTTTGGTCTATATACAACTACATTTAACAACATCAAAATTTTGTACTTCTCTTCATAATGCGTTGGATGCCTTGATCTCTGCTTTTATACATAATATTATAGTACAACTGGCATGCATACAAAATGGGAGCTTATTATGTAATAATAGTATTGGGCAACATACAATCAATGACTATTCAAACTTTGTGCATTTTTTAACCTATACTTCATCCCTTTTGAGAGCATTTATTGATTTATGTGAATAAGGTCCAGAGATAATGCACTAGCAATTACACATGAAGTTTAGGTAGCGGTTGATACTAATAAATAGTTGTTGATTACTGCAACCACAAAGATGCTGGGTTTAAATGAAATGAAGCTGCACCTTTTGTGATTATTGCAACCGCAAAGATGTCGGGAATGAAGTTGCATATTTTGATCCTGATCGATGTAATAATTTGTAACATTAACTTGCACTCGAAACTGCTTTGTATGATTCTATAAAACTATGTCAACTTGGAACTGTAATAGTAGAAGTAATCTTCCATACTATTATATCTTGACTGACATACATTAAGTACAACCAGATAAGAGGTATGGGAAGTTGCAATTTCTTTAAACAATAAACTCAACACCAGGCTTGGCCCAAGTGCCCCCGAGGCCCTGTGCAAAAGTACAATAAAAGCCTAAAAAATATTTATTTTGCTAGGGGCTTGAACACTTAACTTTCACTCAAGAGAAAAAAAAACCAACCAACTAAACTAAGTCTTCATCATATATATTATTTACAAATGTTTTTTATATTTTCCTTCTAACCCTTTGGCAATTTTATTTTTTTGGGTTTTTTTATTCTTGGGCCATGTGCGGTCGCCCACCTTGCACACCCTAGGGCCGGACCTGTTCAACACATTCCAATAAATTATTACAAATTTACCATGCAACCAGGTCTCCACTACTTGACTATAACCTCTTATCTCTAAACATTTGTTTGTACTAAAAGTTGTAACATATACTGTAGAAGACATCTTGTGGGTTACCTAGATGGGGAGAACACAAAGAAAATAATGATCTTTCTAAGTAATTTAATAAAAACTTAAAAATAATATCAAAACCCAACGAGATCTCCAAAAGTAATGGGTTCGCGCATGCACAATTTCTCGTATCGTAGATTTTTATGATCTTGCTCACATAATATGGTGGAAAGGCGCCTACACGGTGATTGTTATAAATGCAGCATATTTAATACCAGATATATATGTCAGTCAGTAATCAGAATATTGTAGTGTCTCGAGTAAAACTTTCTTCCTTCACATGGAAATATCCCGAGCTAAACTGGCACGTCAAATCCTTAGAAGTTAGAAGTTAGAAGTTAGAAGTACATGTCCCAGAATTCATGTATATAAAGATAGTTTGATCAACCTTATACTTAGTTTCCTCCCAAACATATAAACAAAACTTAATTTTTTTGTCCCCAATGGAGATAACTAGCATTGTCGATTCTCTCAAGGGCAAAACCCTATTAGTTACTGGTTCGAGTGGATTTCTAGCAAAAAGTACAATGACTTTCTCAACTCATTCACTCAATATTCTTTGATCTTCTCACTTACCATCATTTGTTTTTATCTCAAATGCAGTTTTTGTTGAAAAAGTACTTAGAGTTCAGCCAGATTTGAAGACACTCTATCTTCTTTTAGGAGCTACCGATAACAAAGGAGCTAAACAACGACTGCATAATGAGGTATATACACTCAATTAGGACACTATACACACTCGATCTATAGCTAGGCCCGCCCCTAGGGGGGTACGAGGTATGCGCCTGCACAGCACCCAAGAATTTTTTTTTGCTCAAGGCCTAGATTTTTTAAGCACATATGATGCAGGCTTAGTTGATTAATGTTTTTTCAGTATGAGTAGAGAACCCTATGGTTCAAGTATTAGTAAAAAAATAAAATAATTTAGCCCTATTTGTATTTTCGCACAAGCTAGTTGGGTGGGTCCTGTCCACACCCAAAATCGGACCCGAATTTCGGTACCTAGTCGGGTTGGACACGGGTTCGAAAGTTATACCCAATCCTAAACCAAACCTGATCCAAAATTTACCCGAAACCCGAAGGAAAAAAAAACCCAAATTAAAACCCGTTGTATATGTCTGAATATGGTGTAGGTACATCAATGTATTTTAGTCATATAAACAGAAAAAGCTAAAGTATATTTACTCTAAAGTTACAATCAACAATCAACGTACTATATTATAAGCAACTAACAATATTTTAATAGTCATGAATGTGATCAATTAAAATGTACACGACGAAATTCTTGTTATCAATATTCAATATTATTTTAAGTACACATTTATTTCTAACCGTGAATGTGTTTAATTACTAGTTCCATACAATTTTAAAAAACACATTAACCTACATTTATAAAGAACATAAATTAAAAGATTGATTTTGTTTAGCTCATAAATCACAAGTTTATATTGAAATTAGATTTTGGGTTTCAAAACCCACTACCAAACCCTACCCGAATTATAACCCGCACTTTCAGGTATTGGGTTGGGTTCGGATTTAGTATTTTCTTGGAAAGCCTGACCCAAACCTGAACCCAAACCCGAAGATAATGGGTAAACCCAACCCAAAGTCGAAACTCAAAAATACCCTCAATGGGTTTGGGTACCCAATCCGACCGTTTGTACATCCCTAAGAAATTTGTGTAGTTGAGATGAAATTAAATCCAAAATTATTTTGGGATATATTGTCGAAGTTGTAATAAAATCGAAAATTTGGGAGAAGACCAACAATGTCTGTAGTATTTGAAGAAATTTTGATTGTCACATAATTGCCGATTAATGCACAATTCGACAATTTCAATACACAATCTGACAATTTTGGCACTTCATAAAATTGTTGATCAATATATAATTTAAAAAATTTAGCATTTTAAAAATTGCTATTAGTACATAAATCGACAACAAAATTGTCGATTAGTGCATAATTCGACAATTTTGGCACTCCATAAAATTGTTGATCAATGCATAAATCGACAATTTTGGTTATTCGCAAAGTTTCAATTCACAAAATTGTTGATCAATAGATAATTCAAAAATTTCGGCAATTCACAATATTGTCAATCAATAAATAAATCGATAATTTTGGCTATTCAAAATTGTCGATCATTGCATAAATCGACAATTTTAATAATTTTATGAACCATTCGACAATTTTCAAATTCTGCAATTCTGAACTTCTCCCCAAACTTATTGAATTTTTGATTCAACAGATAATTGGAATGGAAAAGACGCAGCCACAAAATTCGACAATGATGTAATCTTACATATAAAAAAGCTTAAAATTATGAAATATTTAGTAAAACCCCAATCTTAATCTCAATAAAGCAAAACCCAATACCAATAATTACAATTTAAACTCGAACAACAACAACCATTACACATACAGTAGTACCCTTTGAAACCCCATCTCCTAACGACAACAATGGTAAGGAAATGCACAATTTACAATAAACACATAATCAACAACAACAATTGCAAGAATCAACAACCATAAATCTAAGTTATAGTGGAATAAGATGGAGGGAGAGAGATGTGTTGTAAGGAAGAAAGATGTGATGTTGGTGACGAAGTAGTCGAAGAATCATGTGGATTTCTTCAATCTGCATAAAATCATACAATCTCTATCGATCAAAACCCTAGATTCATTTTTCAATTTGCTTCGTTCTAGCTAAAAAAAAGAAAAAAAAGAGACTTCAATTTGCCATTTCCGCCATTGTTCTTCACTAAGTAGAGAAAGAGACAGACGAATCTAATTTCAAATTATTTTTAAATGAGAAGAGAGGGAGGCATACTAAATCACATAAAGAAAGAGAACGTATATCTCTTAATCTAATCCACGTAATTAAATTAGTTCTCTATTTACCAACTTCGCTATTATAACAGTCACTCATCTAATAGAAATTAGTGGATTTCTTTGAGTGTATGTTGACTGTCCACGAACCCGTCCTCACAAAAATATAGGGTTTTTTAGACTAATACCCCACCTTTTATAGTAATATTTAACAAACACCCCACGGTTGTCATATGTTTGACAAACACCCTATATTTACAATTTAACTGTAGTCATCTGCAGTTACTCTCTTTGACTGCAGTTAACAAGAAACAAAATTTTAAAATTACAAAGATACCCTTTAGATTTTTTTTTTAAATTAGGAAAAAAAAGGAAAGTTGTCTTGGGATACTCACCTTTCAACTTAAACAATATACATTATGACACGTATGTTTTTTTCTTCATATTATAACACAAAATCATGTGTATTTCACGTGTTTATCTTAATGGTACTTTGGGTTTTATGTTAAGTCATGTGTTGTAAAAAAAAAAAGAGGTTGAACTGCAGGTAATTGTTGACTGAAGTCAAACTACAAATGTAGGGTTTTTGTCAAATGTGTATTTCACATGTGTTTTTTTCTTCATATTATAACACAAAGTCATGTGTATTTCACGAGTTTATCTTAATGGTACTTTGGGTTTTATGTTAAGTCACGTGTTGTTAAAAAAAAAAAAAGGATTGCAGCAGTTCACTGAAGTCAAACTGCAAATTTAGGGTTTTTGTCAAACAAGTGAGAAACCGTGGGGTGTTTGTTAAGTATGGTTATAAATACCGGGGTATTTGTCTAAGAAAAACCCAAAAATATACTCTAACATACATGTTTATCCCGCATGGAGATGATACCAAAGGAGGTGTTCAAGGTTCTTAGGGAGAAACTGGGAGCTGGCTTTGACGACTTTGTTCTGGAAAAGATAGTACTAATAGCTGGAGACACTACTTGTGAGAACTTGGAAATAGAAGACTCTGATTTGAGGGACGAGTTGTGGAGAGAAGTCAACATTATTGTTAATACAGTTGCTACCATCAAATTCGACGAGAGGTATTCATCAAAGTTAAATACTTTTCAACAGGTTTATTTAAGTTTGTTTATATATAATTTTTTGTATGTAGGTACGATGTTGCGCTGGGTACGAATACTATGGGAGCTAAGAATGTCTTGCATTTTGCAAAGAAGTGTTTAAAACTACAGAATCTGGTTCATGTTTCTACTGGTGGGTTGTTTGCCCTTTCTCAGAGTTTTTTCCCTGGTATAATAACAATATATCTTTTATTGTTCTCAGCTTATGTTTGCGGAGAGAAGTCGGGACTTGTGCTAGAAAAGGTGTTTGAAATGGGTGAAACACTAAATGGTACCTTGGATTTAGATATTGAACATGAACGCAAGGTAGTGAGGAAGACACTCGATGATCTCCGAGCCCAAGGAGTTACAAAAGAATTTGAAAGAACTGCCATGAAAGAATTGGGGCTACAAAGGTTTGATTAAGAAATACTAGACGCAAGCATACCTGTCTTTTTCTTATTAGTAAAAGTATTACTAGCATATGAAATTGTTAAACTTTTCGCTTCATTTTCTTAATTATAGGGCAAGGCACTATGGCTGGCCAAACACGAACGCCTTCACAAAGGCAATGGGAGAAATGTTTATTGGGCTATTGAGAGGTGATATTCCAGTCACTATTCTATGCCCTACCATCATCACTAACACTATTAGAGAGCCATTTCCCGGATGGGCCGAAGGGATTAGGTAATCCTTCATCATGTCACAATTATGTAGGTTTTTAAGACCCTAAGCAAAAAAGGGTTCATGGAAGAGTCTCAAACGCAGAATAAACGTGGGGACTATATGGACAATATCACAATACGAGTCCTTCCAGTTCATACCATGAGTCAGGAGTGGATTTATAGGCTTATAAGGGGGGCAGTTGCCTCCCCTTGATTTTTGCCACAAAAGGCCTTATATATAGCAATTTTTTAAAAAAAAAACCCCCTATACATATCCACTTAAAGCCCGGCCTGGCAGCCCACAACCCAACCCAGAAAGTGCGGGAACCAAATAATCTAAGAGCCTGACCCAAAAAGTGTGGGAAGTGAAAACCAATTAACCAAACAATCTAAGAGCATCCATCTCTGACTCTTTGTCTCCCACTCCAAACATCTCTCCAAGTATTTATTCTTGCGTTCTCTCCAAGCATCTCTGTTTCTATCGACTATCATAAGGTTCATTTGATTTTTTCATTGTTTCCTTCAACCTCACTGTATCAACTATCAAATATCAACATTCAACATTACTAGAAAGGAGTACTCTCTGTAACTACTGGTATGATCATGATATCTTTATAGTTATAAAGATGTAATACCCTTGAACACCCTTTTTTTTTTTGGGGGGGGGGGGCTCCGCCCCCGAACCCTCAATATACCCCAGAACATTTTCTTTACTACAGCCCCCCAACTCTAAAATAATAGATCCGTCCCTACCATGAATCCTCAATTATGGGGGCGTGTAGGTCTAAGTACATGGCAAGCCTTACTTATAATGTCTACGAGGTCGACATCAAATAGTAGTTTGCTTCAATATTTTTTTTATCTTAATTGTATGCTCTTCTTATCTCCTTTCTCCATAGTCATATTGACAGGTTTCTTATTGGGTATGGTAAAGGAAAACTCCTGTGTATTCTTACGGATCCGGCGTTAGTTCTCGATCTGGTAATCGTAGTGGTCATACTTCTTATTTCTCAAATATGGTGTATGTAGCCATAATAAATATGGTTTAAATTTTTTGTAGATACCATTAGATATGGTAGCGAATGCAATGGTTAAGGGTGCAACTTTTCTCCGAATTTCCGATTTTGGAACACTATTTTACAATTTCGATTTCTGAAAATCCGATTTCTAAATTTTTCCGAATTTTTTTAGATCGGAATCGGAACAGATTTTGCAGTTCCGAAATTCCAAATTTTTCGATCTGATTTCCGATCCGATAATTCCGAATATATTCCTATCAGATTTATTCCGAAAAATATTCTGAATATCCATTCGATCCGATTATTCCGAAAATTTATAAGTTAAACAGTTAAATTTATATCTGAACTAGGGCTCCATTCTCCACTCTTCTACCTCCAAAATCTACCACCGACTCTTCTCCACTGATCTTCATCACCGACTCTTCTCCACTGCCTCCACCGACTCTTCCCCACTGACTCTTCTTCTCCAAAAATCAATATTTATCCACTGCCTCCACATCACCATCGACTCTTCCCCACTGCCTCCACTCCACTGATCAGCAGTCCACTCCTCTAAAGATCAGTTCACTTTGATTTGAAGAAAAATCTTGGGAGTACATATCCAGTATCTATCTCCACTGCCTCCACTTTGATTCGAAGAAGAATTTTTGAATCTTTGATTTTAAATCTCCACTGCCTCTGTACAGTAGTTTCATATGTAACTCTCTCTCTCTCTTTCTTTCTCTAGGTTGGCAACACTATATCACAAGTAAAACAGTATCTTGATTTGGGTTTGATTTCCAATTTTTTTTTCCGAATTATTCCAAAATTATTCCGCAAATACATTCTGAATTCCGAAATTTCCGAATATTCCGAATTCGAAAATATTTATGCAGTTCCGAAAAAAATTGGATCGGATCGGAACAAATTTTCCAGTTTCGAAAAAAATCGAAAAAATACCGACTAGGCTCATTTTCGATCCGATTCGATCCAATAACAGGCCTAGCTATTGTTGTAGCCTCAGTTCTTAATGCAAATCAACCCTCTCAGAATATCTGCCATGTGAGTACCTCGTTCAAAAAACCTTTGAAGACCTTAAAAGTTAGGGACTGCAGTTACGAGTACTTTTCTAGGAATTCAAGGATCAATGAGCACGGAAAGCCTATCAAAGTGACTTTGCCTGTCATACTCTCCTCAATGGAAAGTTTTCACACGTACATCTCTATATGTTACTTGCCAATATTAAAGGTCAGTTCGAAAAAAATATAATGTACGATTTTGATTTCCATATAATGACCATCAAAATTGCATTTTATAATAGCTCAATATTATCATCTTTATTTTGATCTTTGTTGATTTGTTTCAGGTTCTACAGTTATTAAATGCAGTATTCTGCCAATATTGGCAAGGCCTGTACAAGGATCTCAATGGAAAGATCAAGCTTGTACTACGTCTTGGCAAACTTTATGAACCTTACATATTTTTAAAGGAGTGTTAGTGTTTTTCCCTTCTTTTGAGAGAGGTTTATCATTATTCCGCCGCTCCTGCTATTATTTTGGTCGAATATTGTGAGCTAAAGTGGGTTTTTATGTCATGTGATGTAGGTTTGATGACTCTAACTCAGAGAAGATGCGGATGAAGCTAAGTACAAGCAGTCTCGAAGCAGATACATTTTATTTCGATCCAAACTGCATTGATTTGGATGACTACATGGTTAATATTGACCTTCCTGGTGTAGTACTATACAACCTTAAATGATAATCGGAAAGATCCGGTTGTTACGATGGACTGGCTCAAGATTCTTTTTAATGTTTGCTTATATATATATAAATAATGTGGAAACCATTGGATAGTTTTTTTTTTAATATTTTATATTCTCTCTCAGTGAGTATTGTTAAGGCGATATTCCGTCATAAGTACAAAGGAGTGAATTTTCTTACTGGGCCTTGGGACGGTTTTCCAGGAAAAGCATTAATAGTTTTGCTCCTTCGTACGGGCAATGAAGAAGACCATACATGGAAATTGGCGATGGTTATACGAGGTTCTAGTGGCATTGTCTCCCACCCCAAGAACAAGCTAGGCCTTGCACTCTATCGAGTTTCTTTCTTTCTCGTAAGTTTTGTGGAACCTTAATAAATATGACCATAAATAATTTACAACATCCGGGACATGGTAACGAATGCTATGATTGTAGTGACCAACATTCCTGCAAATCAACCATCATAGTACATCTACCAGTGACACAGAATGCCGTGAATATGCCTGCCATCTTCACCCCAATCGAAACCTTTCGTAGATATTGTTAAATCCTAATTGGAGTACTCAACCACAATTGGCATGGCCTATGACCTGGAATGATGAAGCCTTTTAGGATCCTACCTAGGTGGTGCTAGTGGTTTAGAAAGCTTCCTACCTAGTTTTGGGTTTTTTTGTTCTTTGTATGCAAGTCCTCCGGCTTCCTCTAAACTACTCTTTAATACTTGAAACGACAATTATGAGGATAAATACTACTTTATGTCAACTTTACAAAATCGATACTTTGGCAAGCCTCTTCCAAAATCGATACTGGTCTCACCTACTACCCCCTAGCTGTAACCCCTATTCTTATGCATTAAATGCTAATGGGTAATCTAATCTGCTACAGTAATAAATCTACCAAATTACAAAGATTTCTAAACAAATGATAAAGTTATAGAAATAAAATGATAAATATTTTCTAAAGAATGACAAAGTTCTGGCAAAACAAATGAGAAACTATCCATAGTAAAGTTGTTGAGTAGTCTATTCCCTATTATGACTACCAACCTCTTAAAAATAACTATAACATTTTATATTCCTAGATTTGTAAGTTGCCAAACAGGGCTTAACAAACCCATTTATTTAGTTTCATTTAGATTTTTAGTGATTGATCATCAATACTATAGAGACCTATCCCTCGACCTAGTCCAAACTCGAACTACTTTAATGTCATACTCAAGCATTACACATGTAACAAAAACAACCAACATGATCACCTAGATCACGAACTGATAAAGAGCGTAGATCGAGTATTACAGCAAAATATGAACAAGTCAAAGATACCTGTCTCCCACGAACTAAGCAGTTACAAATTCAACTGCCACTTGCCTTATTATTCGAAGAACGTGCTTCTACACAATAATGAGCTTCAGGTAAAGTCCATGTAAATAAAAAGTTTTAGAGGAGATAAAGACCAAAAAAATTAGATTTTTCTAGACTCTTAACACAGGAATTTTTAGATTGAAAACACCACAAAACTTCTTATTTCAAGATCAAACATTTCTAGTTCAAGAAATCACTTGTAATAACATATTAGCCTTAAACAATAAAAGTTACAATTACTAAACCTTCAACTCGAGGTCGTGGTTTTTTCACCTATTCAAAGGTTTTCCACTCTAAATTACCTATGCCATTTTTTGTATTTCATTAATTTTTATCACACGTGCATTTGGTGTAAGATCTATTTTCAAGCCATTTTAAGCTACGTAATTAGGCCATTACATTTGGGAAAGAAGACATTTCTACGATATCCTAAGGCATACATTCACTCTATTATCCATTTCTAATCATGGTCACTTCCAATTGACCATCAACAGGAGTTCAGCTCGATCTTTCAGTTGAACCGAAATAGCTCGTTGAACTTCGGGCAAATCTCCATGCCGAAACAAAGAAGCGCAATGAGCTCGAACGACAATTAACTCTCAACCGTGAGCTCCACGATAAGGAGCTTGAAAATGAACGCCAAGCTCGTTTAACAGTATTCAAGAGATATGAAGAACAGATGACAACTATACAAACCGTATTACAAGCTTTGTAGAACACTCAAGATGCTTCCTATATCAGAGATCGTGATCAGTGCCAATGAACTCTCGAGTTTCTATACGAGAATGATTAGGCCCTCGAGGAGCAGCCAGCAACGCCATTTCTAGAAATCTTCAGCACGAACCCCAACCTTCAATTTATTTGGGCAGAGAAGCTCAGTCCGATATCAGCAGAGGTCTTCGGCCTTCCAAGCATCACGAGGAAGAAGATAACCTCAACAATGAATTCCAGCACGTAAGTGCTTGAGCGAAGGTACATACACTCATAATCCTTAACCAGCTTACCAAGCCACTCAAGTCACACGTTAGTATGTCATACAAGAACACATCGATCAATGTATTAAGGAGTTAATTGAAGCCTAAGCTCTATGCAGTAAGGATGATTTCGCCAAGTTACAAGGAAGTCCGATTGCCAAAGAGTTATTTGATATGAAAGTACCAACAAGTTTCCATACTCCAAAGATTCGTATGGAAATACATTCAGCAATCTAAAAGAACGCATTCAGCAATTCCGAGATTCCTTGGGATTGTACTCAAACCTCAACCATATTCTATGCTGTCTATTCACAACAAGTCTACAGGGAGAACCGCTGCGGTGGATCTATTATCTACCTGAAGATTCCATCCTCAAATTTGATCAACTATAGAAGAATTTCATCAAGACTTATGCTCACAATAAAAACAAAGAGAAAAATTTATATTTTCTTAGTAGTCTCAAACAGTTACAAGGAGAGAAGCTCAAGGTTTTTGCAAAGAAGTTTTTGGATCTCGCAAGAAAAGTTGATAACCTGTATTAGAAAGCAGCCATTACTGTTTTCACAAATATGCTACAACTTGATTATAAAGTAAAGTAGTATCTCTTCTTAAACAAACCAATGACCTTGGAGGATATGATCACCAAGGTCAATGGGTATGTCAACCTGGAAAAGATGATAACCGAAAGGCATAAATCTACTAAATCCACCCTAACTACTAAAGGTCCAAACACCAATCGCAATAGTGAACCAAAGGAGGATCTGGGTGATCAAAAACATTCCAAGGTAAACACCGGCAAACCTCGGAAAGACAATTTATTACCCAAGCCGGTCCTCCCCAAGATGAATGTCTGAATCTCCTCCATTTTTCCTATTCTAGCATAAGAGAAGTTTTGCCGTATATCTCAACCGCTGGAACCAATTGAAGGCAAACCGTACTACATGCATCTTAAGGTAAATTATCATGAAACTGACCACTGCTATGCTTTACAGAAGTTGCTAGAATATATTTTCAAAGACGGGAAAATGCACAAGTATATCATCGATCTGGAATCATACGAGAATGGTAGCTACAAGATGTAGATCGAAGTAGTCCAGGCCAAAGATCAAGCTGAGGAGAAACACCTGTATTACATGTACCACAACAACATGATTCAGATCTATTAGATTAACAACTCTTATAGATTCAAGTGGCGGAGATTGTCAAAATGCTGTGACCTCACACCTCAGGATAAAGAAGCTAAACTTCTTCCTGAATCGAGCAATTGTCAGCTTGGAATTTCATTTGAGGATTGCGATATTAGTCACGTTAAGTTTTTACATCATAACGCATTGGTAATCACGCTCAAGATGAGGAAGTTTATCATGCATATAATGATGATTAATACTGGTAGCGGCATTGAGATTCTCTTTTAGAGTACGATCGAATAGATGTGGTTGGCCAATCAACTTATCCCAAGCGATATCGATATCAGTAAATTTAATGGTTCTAAAGAAGAATGAGTGGGCAAGATCATCTTACCTATCACCGCTGGACCAACCATAATCGACGATGTATTCTACATCATCAATGCTAAATCTCGTTATCTCAGAATTATGGGCCATTGTTGGATTCACAATATGGAAGTAATCATTTCCACTTATCATAAAGCACTTTGCTTCAAATACAATGATGACATCTATGAAATCAAAAACAATCAAAGCTTTCCCAAGCTTTCAAAAATACCATCTCTGCCATTCCAGATATACCAGACAGATACGCTGTATAACAATTACAGGAAGCTGGTCACATCGATGATCAACCTTCAATAAATGAATCTATAGAGTACATAGACATTGATGGGCCTAGCCGAGGTACTTATATTGGTACCAAGATTGTCTAGGATAATAAGGAAGACCTCGTTCACTTCTTACAAATTAATCGAGACATCCTCGCTTGGACTTTCAAAGAAATTCCCGGGGTCGATCCATCCAAGGTATGCCACAGTTTGCCCATCCACAATAATGCCACAGCGGTCAAACAAAAGCAGCGACGACTCTCACCTCGTCTTCAAGATGAAGTTAACATTGAGATCGATAAATTGATCAAAGTAGGATTCATTTGAGAGGCTAAGTACCCGGATTGGATCTCCAATATTATCGCAGTTCCAAAGAAGAATGGAAAAGTTCGAGTTTGTATAGATTTCACCAATCTTAACAAACATACTCTGAAGAACAGTTTCCCTATTCCAATCATTCATCAAATTCTTGATTCCACGGCAGGTCACGAGCTCTAATCTATGATGGATACTGCTTCTAGATACAATCAAATACCTCTCCTCGAGGTCGATCAGGAAAAGACCACTTTCATCACTAAAAGAGGACTTCACTGTTACAAAGTTATGCCATTCGGGCTAAAGAACGCCGGAGAAACTTATTAGTGGTAAATGACATCAATGTTCATAGTGCACTTGGGGAAAATCATTAAAGTCTACATCAATGATCTCCTGTGCAAGAGCTTATTTTCAAAGGACCATATTATAGATCTCTTCACAGTATTCAATATTTTACGTTCTTACAGGATGCGGCTCAATCCTGATAAATATCAATTCGAAGTGCATTCAGGCAAGTTCCTCGACCATTTCATCAGTAAGAAGGGGATAGAGCTGACCCAGATCAAATTCAAGCCCTCCTCAACTGGCCATCTCCGAGAACAAAGAAAGACGTATAGAAACTTGCAGGCAAGATTACTGCTATCAATTGATTCATTTCTAATTCTTCATATCGGTGCCAGTGGCTGTTCCTACTACTCCGAGGTTATACCAAATGAGAAAAGGTGTAGCCCAACGAAAATATTCAATGGACAACAAAATGTAAGGTAGCTTTTCAGGAACTCAAAACCTATATGGGGAAGTCTCCCATCATGAGCACTCTGGTTGAAAATGAGTAACTGATCATCTACCTTGTAGTTACAGACACTTCTATAAGCTCGATCTTCATTTGACTTGAAGGCAAGATTGAAAAGCCAATCTATTTCATCAGTAAAACCCTCACTTCAGCAAAAATGAGGTATTTTAAAATTGTGTGACTCCTTCTAACTCTCGTTTATACTTCACATAAACTTAAGCACTACTTCCAAGCTCATTCAATCAAAGAAATGACAAACTACCCACTCTGAGAAGTTTAGTCTAAAAATCAAAAATCACGAAGAGTGCAACAATGGTCAGTCCGTTGATGATTTCCTCGTAAATTTTCTATTGGAAGATCCCGATTGGGAGGAGCACGATCCTGACCTTACAGAAGAAATTATAGAAGATCCATCCACCAAAGTATTTAACAAATGACCTGAATTGATTACAAGGAAAGAGTGGAAACTTCTTACAGATGGTTAGCAGGACCCGTAGGGTCAGGAATTGGGATCGTATTGATTACTTCTTATAAGAACAGAATTGAGAAATCAATCCTCTTTGATTTTGAAGCCTCCAATAATGTGATAGAATGCGAAGCTTTAATTCATGGACTTGACTTAGCTCTTGAGCTTGGCGACCTCGTGCTTTCCCTCTATACAAATTCTTTACTCATCATCCACCATTACTCAGAACAGTACAAAAAGAATGACATGATGATCGAATATGCAACTTTCGTTACCGATAAGATAAGTAGATTCACAAAAGAAACTCTCGATAATCTACATTGAGGTGAGAACAAACATCCCGATTCCTTGACTTATTTGGCCGGGGTCTTGGGTACATAAGCAAGACATCTACAGATCAAATTAATATCTACCCCCGGCACTATTCTCCATTCTATTTACACGATCAGCACTGGGGGCAATGAAGAGGAGGATAAAGATTGGCAAAAACCCTTTATTGCCAATCTCAGCCTAAAGAACAAATACGACGAGCCCCTTACGACAGATCTAAAAGAGCGTCGACAGTTGATTGAAAACTCAAAGCATTATACAGTTCAGAATGGTCGGGTATACCGCCGATCAGTAACAGGTGGGTCTTATCTCAAGTGCCTCTCTAAAAAGTAAGTAGATGGAATGCTCAAAGAATTACATAAAGGGACTTATGGCTCCCATGCCGCAGGTCGATCGCTAACAACCAGAGTTATCAACCAAGGAGTATTTTGGCCTAGAATGTGCAAGCAAGCAGAAGAGTACTCTCACAAATGTGATACGCGTCAGAGACATGGACACATGATCTGCCCCCTACACTCGAACTACATGCAAGCATGGTATTTTAACCATTCAAGCGGTGGACGCTCGATCTTGTGAGAGAATTTCCCAATATACCAGGTAACCGATATTTCTTACTGGTAGTAGAAGATTATTTTACGAAATGGGTGGAAGCAGTTCATCTTTGTCGAACCGGAGAAGAATAGGTCATCACTTTTATCTGGGAACACATTATCATACGGTTCAGATGCCCCTACCTGATTAAGATCGATAACGGGGTGCAGTTCATTGGTGAAAAAGTCATAGCCTTCCTCAACAAACATAACATTATACATTTCTCATCAAATCCATACTACCTATAAGGTAATGGGCAGGCCAAAATCACCAACAAAATAATAGTGAATGGACTCAAGAAAAGGCTTCAGTCACAGAAGAAAGAAAACTGGATACGAGAGCTCCCCCACATCTTATGGGCGTACCGTACTACTCCACGACAATCAACTGGCTGTTCCCCTTTCTTTTTGGCTTATGGCACAGATGCCGTCATTCTGGCAGAGTACCACCATTATGTCCGAGATTACAAGCTTGTAGACGAAGAAAATGAGTTTGAGTTTGCATGCAATATAAACTGGATTGATAAAACTAGGGAACATACTCTTGCCAACCTAGGTTGATATCACCATATGCTAGACAACTCATACAACAGAAGAGTTCAAAGCTGTGAGTTCTAAATTGATGATCTTGTCCTCAGAGAAATCCCACAAAGTAGAAAAAAAATTCATACTGAGAAGCTCGCAGAAAATTGGGAAGGCTCTTTCTTTATAATTGGCCAAACTTGCCTGGGATCGTACTATCTCATGACTGAGCATGGAGTACGAATCCCCAATCCATGGAATACTAGGCGATTGAAATGATATTATCGCTAAGTCCATAGTTTCTCTATTATAGATTACTCGATTCTTGTTCTTTACATTCCAAAAGTGAGATTTCAATCTCTAATAATGTACATTCTATTCTACTCAATGAAAA
This sequence comes from Kingdonia uniflora, assembly GCA_014058105.1. Taxonomy (NCBI): domain Eukaryota; kingdom Viridiplantae; phylum Streptophyta; class Magnoliopsida; order Ranunculales; family Circaeasteraceae; genus Kingdonia; species Kingdonia uniflora. The sequence goes on along the minus strand of JACGCM010000816.1, from coordinate 8,095,101 downwards.
CTTCTAAGTTTTTCCTCCCACATTACTCTCTACTTACGTAGAATCTACTAAATCTCAGATTAAATCAAAGGTAATACTAGCTTTCAATCGACCATCTATACATAAATTGATGCAAAGGTAATACTATCTTTCAATCAACCATCTATACACAGATTGAAGTAAAGGTAATACTAGCTTTTAATTGACATCTATATAGATTAAAGAAAAGATAATACTAGCTTTCAATCGCCCATCTATACATATATCAGTGATTAAAACAAAGGTAATACTAGTTTTCAATCAATGATCTCTATAAGACAGAAGATAAAAGCAAGGGTCAAACTAGCTTTCATCTTTCTACATATCTACAACTACAGAAACTATAGGTCACTTTTACAGGTTTTTTGCTTATGGGAGGCTAGCTACACTTTCCCCTAAATAAGAGGACATTCAGCCATAAATTCTTGAGCACGAGTAGTTACAATAATCCTACCTTGCTCTATCAATTCATCAGGTCGGGAACCTAACTCCATTTCCATATCGTCCAAGCAATTCCCTCGATCTATATCAACATTACAGATGCAACTTTAGATTGATAGACAGTCATGCAAGGTATCCTTCTCAAGCTCAGGCCTTTTTACTTCTTCAACAAAATAGGCAATAACTGGCATTAGCTCCTGTGAGCGCGCCCTTTTTTGAATAGTCATATTTCGATTGAGCATGACTGCCTTAGAAAAATGCTTTTTTAATCTCTGATAACACTCTTTCAAGTCTTTGTGTATATCGCAGTCCCGCTCCATGCGTTGCTCTACGCGTATCATCACCTCATTATGCTGTGCAATCTTCTCCGCTGCTTTATCTAGCTCAGCTTTATTCATCATCCTCAACTCTGCCAATTGAGTATGAAGTTCCACCAGTTCCCAATCATTTTCATCACTTGCCCCAACATAACCCTTCTTCAGTTGCTCATCTTTCCTCTTGATCACCTCCTCTAACTCTAACTCTCTACGACGAGCAATATCTAACTTGCGCTCGCTCTATCTTAAGCGTTCATTTTCCTTCCTTACATACGGTTGAATACGAACTACATCTGCTTCCAACTCTTTAATTTAAACTTATGGGTTAACCATGTTGCCTTTGGCGGTCGAGACCTCGGCATCATTTTTTTCTTCTTCTTTGACCGCTCTCCAGCTTTGGCCTTCTTGACACGCGAATTGGCCAAGGCCAAATCTGCCATCAATTTTGCCACCCTCTCATTCAATTCATCATACCATTTTTGAGCCATCCAAAAATCAATATCTTTAGCATGTATGGACTCACTCAACTGCTCAACCATACTTCCAGAATTGGCCAGGTCAGTTTAAATTTTCTTAAGTTCATTATCTTTCCTGATCATTTTACTCTTTAATTGCTTAACCGCACTTTCAAAAATCACCAGGTCATATCAAGCCTTCTCAAGCTCGTTTACTTTCCTGATAATTTGACTTTTCAAACTATTTACAAAGTCCCGTCACTCTTTTTCTGTCTCTTCTAGCGACTTGATATGGTATTTACCGACATCCGCTTCTTTACCTTTCACCATCATTAAGTTTATCCTATTGTTGAGATTTGCTATCTCAGTTTGTGCCCTAGTGGGCTCACTCTGCACCTTTTCTATTTTAGCATCATTACCTTCGACCAGTTGGGTTAAGTCATCAAAATTTTTTGTCACTTTATCGAACTGGATCTTAACTTTGACATATTGATCCTTCCTTTCTTCATATGCCTCGGTCATCCTAATAAATTCTGCAACAAACTCATGATTGTATTAAAGTGTCTGTTATTCGCTCAAGCAAACAGTCTTTAATTCAACCTACATCACAGATACAATACATCAAGCTCGAGTCAACAATACTTCACCTATATAATCAAGACAAAATACAAATAACTTTACAGATTTCTAACTGATTTCTATTTCTGACATGCCAACAAGCTAAGATCATACTTCGACCTCAAATTAAGAAGTAGTCTCTTAACAATGGCAATAACGTCTATATTCTTTTTTCAAGGTACACAATTTCTATGTTATAATTTGGTCATACATAGAAATAGTCTGAACATACTTGATGACTATCGTTCCTAATTTTCTAAAATATTTACGATCTATATCTATCTTCTAACTTTATTTTGTAGCTCTAGAGTAACGAAGCATACAAGTCAAATATTTCTTGCTATTTTCTAACCTGTAGATCTACTTGAGAAGCCAACAGGGATGCAAATGCCTTTTTCTCCTTAGCGAGCTCTTTCTCTAATTTCTCAATTTTGCGACGCATATCTTTAAGTTCCTACAAATTGATATTTACAAACATCGCTTAGCCTATCTCAAATTTAACATACAAATCAATGTACCATACAATTACAATTTTTAACCCACACAGAACACGGATACAAACTTCAAATTCTTTTACTCTACCTTCTCATCATCTCCCCCACGGTTTTCTAGATCTATTCAAGCAGATACCAAATCCAGTCCTGTTACTACACCTAGAAGAGAGCTTCCATCAACCTGAACCTCCTCCCCCACTTCGTCCTTTTCAGTGTAGGAACCTACTATAATGGCTTTGAGGTCAACAATAGTGTACTCCACTGCAAGGAGTTGGTGCCCAAGCCTATTCTGAGCAGCTGCAATATTATCCATATTCTTCTGCGCCTCATCAATGTGCTCGCGTACCAATACCTTATGCGAGGCCTTCACAGAAGCCAAACACTCCCTCTCTAAAGCCAGATCAAACTCAAGTTAAGCCATACTCTTCTCGAGTTTGACTCTCCCACCCTCAAACTTAGCCCTTCCTTCCTCGAGCCCAAGGCAGATACCCTTCAACATGTGAGTAGCCTATAACATAATAAAATACATATTTAGCTCGAAAGAAAATACAAAGTTCAAGAATCAAAGAGTCATCAACTTACCACCCTGCTCAACTTCAACTGTGCGAAGGTATTCAGCTCCTCAGTACATTTTCTAGCTGCCAGCCTAGCCTGTTCTCCACAGCCAGTAGCTCATCCTCCTCAATAGGTCAGCTCTCCACAACCCTCGCCCCTCTCACAGTAGCAGACAGATCAACACTCCTCTTTTTAGTATTCATCTCGACCTCACCACTCACCATGGTACCAGAGGCCGAGTCGCCCTTCACAACTTTCTTCTTTAGGTGCTTTTGAGCTAACTTGCTCAAAGTAGTACCCCCAGAAACGTCTTGCAGTGACATTTCCGCAGTCCTCAATAATACGGAATGCTCTTCACCGTCTGCTCCTCTCTTCATACTAGCTCCAGGTCTTGTAATTTGACTCTTGGCTTGAGACTTTTATACTTTCTCTGACTTACTATTAGCTCTTTTGTTTCTGCTGAAGCCGAGCTCTTTTAAAACTATCTCAAGCTCAACACCTTCTCGAGCTACAGTATCTAGCAGTGATTCTCTTCTCGGCACCTTCGATCGAGGACCTGCAACATAACACAACAAATTGTTAAACTACAAAACATCCATGCAACTATAGCAGTTCAATATTATATACTATTACTTACTTTTCTTTAGGGTTTTATACAAAAGGTCCATTGGATCTTAGTCCGCAATCTGAAGGCATTCACCTTTCACCCATATCATATTATCGTTCCAAACTCAACCTGCTGAATTCAAATTGAAGAGCAGAGGTCTCGACAAACTAGAACAAAAATATGCGCCTCCAATTGCCGCATAATATTTCATAGCATAATACTACAAAACATCTATAAGAGTTATTCTTCTCTCTACCTCATTCTCATCCTACAATCTATTCAGAGCATCACAAATATTTATCACCTTCCACATATTTCTATTTAGTTGGGCAGGACATGCCTCTATGGTATTCAATATTCCTTTAGCAAGATTTCTAAGAGGCAATCTTAGTTCGTATTTCAACTGGGACTAATAACATAGAAATCCCTGGTCCAGGTCGATTTGGACATTCCCATCAAAATACTCCAAATGGATTGATTCCCCCACTTTCCTATTTATTTTATCCTATTCTAAATCAGGTAACAAAGAGAAATAATCTTCCCCACTATCCACAGTACATCCCCTAAATGACCTCCCAGCGTGTTCTACAACATTATATTCAAACAATTTGAAAACCCACAAATTTTTTTTCAAATGTTTACTATAAATAGAAAAAAATTTGAAAACCCACAAAAATTTTCAAACTTCATCAAAACTTAAATCACTAACCTTCACGTCTGAGTATGAATCAAAAGCAGCGCCCAATCCTTCCTTCACCATGGCACTACGCAACCAACGTCTTGACTCTAACTCTGCAGAATTCTTTCACTTTCTACGATGATCACCTACATCAACTCTCTCACGAGAATCACTACAAGTTTTACTCTTTTCTCTCCCAACATTTTTTTCATTTTTCAGAGTTTGATAAATGTTAAATGAGGAAGGTGGACTATTATTTATATTTTCTCTCTCTAACTGCTGGCAGTTATTGGGCTTCGCACAAGCCACCCTCAGTTTTAGAACCGAGACGTCCCTTCCACAATTAATGTTAGACGTTTCACACCTTTTTGATGAAGATGCCTCCTATTATTTTCCCACATCCTATATTCTATTATATTTTTCTCTCCCCTACCCAAATCTCTCTCTGACCTTCCAGCACTCATGATGATGCTATACCTACACGCAATCAAACTTTTTCTACCCTTACACAAAATGCAAAAATCAAAGCTGATCTACTCTTTCTATTCATACTTCTGTTACTTAAAAAACTGTTGACGTCATTTTCAATGTTCTAACATTTTAAAATTTAATTTTTTACAACAATTTCCTACAACATTCACGACAAAACAAGAATTTTTTTTAAAGAAACATTCTACCTACATTCACATTTCATTTATTCGAACTCATTCAGTTCACTTCCTCAAATATAGTTATGCATAAAATATCCCAAATTTCCTGGAGTGCCACACCTAATCAGTTCACCCCTAGTAATCCTCACATCTTCCTCATCTATCTCTTTTATAGCAATTTCCCTCACAGCAGCTCTTCAAGGTTAGGCTCCAAAATTACTTTACAGAATATCTCAAATTAGAAATGATGCCAAATCTCACGTTCCCTCACCCTCACATCTAAGTATTCAAACTGGATTTCCGATTCAGGCAAATTAGCATCATATTCTAACATCCCAAAAATCCTCTCCCGCACTTCTGTAATCTTTATCGCTAAATGCCCCTCTGATGCCTGACGAGATCTCTGGGAGCGAGTCCTTACCATTTTTACTACTTCCTTCTCTCTCTTGACCTTTCAAACACTATTTATACACTTCTTAGAGATAACATCAAATCCCCCACATTCAATATACAATATGTTTTTCCATAATTGGAATCCCTAAGATCAGGATAGAAAGTTATTTGAACTTTTCTTTCCAAACCGACCTCATTAAAATTTGTCCATTCACATTTTGAACTAAATTTAATCATCTCTTCCTCCTTTAATACATATCTGTAGCATAACTACATAGCTCAATATTTCAATTTCCCCATATTCTATTCTCTGTAAGGATTTACCTCCTAGCACGATTCTTCAACTCTAATCAGTTTGATGCACATTTTTCTATATATGTATTTTTACATCTACAAACATATCTTTAATAGTTTGATTGAAACTCTTTTTTAGATCATTTTCTACAAAAATAGCATTACATTTTCATATTCCAACATATACTTCTTTTAGTTCGATTTCAGTAATAACTACTAAGTCATTCTATCAACACAATTTTCGCTCAATACATTTTTCATTAGCTCGAATATTACTTATAGAATACTTTACAGATAACAAGTCTTTCAGACATTTCTACAAATCAATCTGCATGTTATATTACATTTCAGTTTTAAAAACTGTTTCATTCCGAAACTCTTCTGCAAGAAAGATCTAGGCAATCCTTCACACCATTTACTTCTAAAAGAAACTGAGGAAACTAGTAGTATTAGTGCCTGAACCAACCTTCAGCAGGAGGACCTTCTTCACGATAAGAGACGATAATTGTGTAGAAGAAAGATTTCCATTCTTTGTTTCCCTTCTCCACCACCACCATCTCTTTTTCTATAACCCCCACCAGCTTTAAGTTGGAAGAGATTAAAGGAGGTCTTACTTTAGAGGTCCTTCGCAGGATACCGACAGTAATGAAATCTTTACGTGTGGAATCCCTAACGCTGCTCAACCTTGTCCTCCGCCAACAAACGAAGGAATCCCTGACGCTGCTTCCCAGACAGAACCACGTAATGAAATCTTTATGTGCGGTAATAATCATCTTTAGCTTCAGCCGCTTCTTCCTCTGCCATCCCATGGTAAGTCGGTTGTACGGGAATGGGAATAAGCATCTCCAACGCTTGGTTGCCAAAATATCACAACTTCAGCATCTAAACTTCAGCAGCCACCCTCTCTACATATACCTATCACCTGGTCTTAATCATTATCAAAATAGAGTAGAATAATAGGTTGTTTCACAGAGATGATGAACACTAAATGATAGCTACTATTTATATCCCACCCACAATCAATGCACAAATACATTTCCATAGTAATCATCATTCAAAGTAAAACCAATCTGGGAACCCCAAATGTCAAGTACATCAATCCTTTCCATCATTATAAATGCCAGATATAGTCTTCCATAAATAAATACCGAGTAGCCAACCAATCAAATTCCCAATCAATATATCACTCCTTTTTAACTTCTAACACCCACAGTCAATAGGTTCTTTCTCAACTAAAGTTACCCGTGCCTTCAGTTGCAATGGGGCGATTGCAGGGACTTATCCCTCGACCTAGTCCAAACTCGAACTACTATAATATTAGACGTACACATTACACACATAACACGAACAATCAGCATGGCCACCTAGACTACAAACTGATAAAGATTGTGGATTGTGCACTACACCAAAATATAAACAAGTCAAAGACACTTGTCTCCCATGAACTAAACAGTTACACATTTAACTACCACTTACCTCATTATTTGGAGAACGTACTTCTACTGGATAAACAAGTTACGGGAAAGGTCTTTATAAAGAAAAAGTTCAATAGAAGATAAGGACCTGATGAACGCGTAATTATCACATTTTTAATATACCCGAACATGTATTTTAGTTGTCAATTATATTTAATTTTGGGTACTTATGCCCATTTGTTTGATTGTAGCTATTGGAGATGGATATTTGAAACCAAGCTCTTAAAATTAAGTAAAAATATCTCTAGCAGTTCATAGCACAAAAAGTCCAAGATACAATATATTTGGTCTCAAGATTGAAGAAATATATACACAAATATTCTTGGAGAATAATATCAAAGGAGATATTGCATCCAAGATCCTTGAAGATATTTTATATTGAAGATATATGTAAAAATTTCCATAAAGAAAAATTTCTACATCACTTAAGGGAATTATATGCAAGAATCTTAGGTGATTGGTTGTAATATTAAAAAAATTATTGTAAAAAAATTATTTAGAATTTAATCTAAAGTTTCTAAATTTGGGTCTTTTCTCTTATAAAATGAACCCTCCCCCATTGTAATGAGGCATCTCCTATTAGAGTAAGTTCCGAAGAAATAAATTCTTAGTTTTATTTAATTATCTCTTTTTTTTTTCTTTTTTTTTATAAATATTTAGCTAGTTCATGTAATGATTTTAGGAATGATAGGAGGCTAATCCCTTTTATCTATGACTAGAAGGAAGCCCTTAGCCAAGTAGCAATAGTTATATTGTAGTTATAAGATTAGTTCTCTTTTTCAATCTTCTAAAATAACTATAATCGACTTCTAGGCTTAACCATAGCTAGTAAGTAGATTTAGACTATTTAGCCGAAATCCGGTGTTATAACCATTAAAACTAGATTTTAGGGCTAAAATAAAGAGGACTTGTTAAAAGAGATTCGACCAAACTTAACCATAGTTGGAAGAATTTCTTTTACACGTCGGATTTAGGTAAACATATTATGACCAAATCCTAGATGCCTAACCATGGATCTAGGGTTGTCGTTTACATCAGAAATGCCTTACCAAAGATTTTTGATATGAATAATCCGCCTAATTAAACTACATGATAACTATATTGCTTTGGTTGGGCCAAATTCTAGTTGTGGTTATTCTCTTGTTAATTGTTTGTATTATTTCTTTCTTTTCAATCGATCTCTTATAAAACCTTATTCAGCCTAGAAAGTATTTATTTTCCCAAACCTCCCTGTGAATTCGATCCCACTCATCCACGCTAATATTTGATTACCATACTTTGAGCGGGTATTTTGTTAGAGGACACGAAAATCCTCTTATCAAATGGCGTCGTTGCCAGGGAGGCTATGGTAAAACGAACACTTTTTAATACCAAAATTTTCTTTTTATTTTTATTTGTAACTTTTGTAGTTTTTAGCCAAAAAGTAAAAAATAAAAAATAAGTAAATTTTGTTTGAGGTTCCGTGCTACATATACAACTTTAATGCGTAGATTGTTTTCTTTTTGGTGTTAGGATTTGAGTGCTGTTATTTTTAAAAAAATACATCATCATATTTCTTTAAATTTTAAGTTGCTTATCTTTGATTTGGTGCCCTGAGAACTAAAGAGTTGGGTGATTTTTTGGCCGTTTTTGTGATATAGTTGCAGCAACTTTACTGCGTTGTATTTTTGGTGGTACTGTAGCATGTTTTAGGAATATACGAGTAACAAGATAATTAACGTAGCTTAACTTGGTTTTTTAAAGGGAAGTAACATATCCTTTGAGATTTCTTTCCGCATCAATTAGTCTCTACATTTTTTGATAAGCAGTTTCAGAGATATTAAATTTAGAAGAAACATACTTGGTTTTCAATGAAAAGCGTGTTCCTAAATTTTTCATAGCTTTTGACCATCTATACTTCATAATTGGGAAATACGTTTGCTACAAAAGTATTAGATAATTCAAAACACTTTCCGAATTGCTATCTATCATATTTTTCTGTTTAGTCCTCGTAGAGTTACAGTCCTTTGAAACAACAGTAAAAACAGTCTTAGTAAAGGACGCCGTTGTTCATTAATCACTTGTTTTGAGCGGTAGGGAAGATAAATTCTAGAAAACTTCCTTCTTGAATGTTTTTCATTTCTAAATTATCTTTCCAAATTGATATTATTTAATTCTCTCTCTCAACCAATCTGAACGATATACACATTTGAAAATCAGGACATCATAGATTACAAAAAACTTAGAAATTGGATTTTTTTTATGTCGTAAGTTTCCTAATCCTTTTTCTCTTGTTTTATAGGATAGTCAGAAAGTTGGTACCCAGAGATTATGAGGAATTTACAAAATACATTGGCAAGCTTTTATCTAATCCTTATTGTGCCCCATAAGTGAAGGGGCACTTCCATCTTTTGCCCCCTAAGTGAAGGGGCGGCTACAACTTCACCGTGAAACATTTCCCGTAGGTTGGTACCTCTATAAACTTGACATCTAGAAGGGGTTCATATCCGCTTTTCATGGCACTATGAACATGAAGTCATGGGGACTATGCAAATACACGCTACTCTAATAAAATATATGATGTGGTTGGATTGACCTATTGACATGATTAAAAAAAATCATTCCAACATTAGTAAAGGTAAAAACTGTTAGAGACTTGCGGGATTTCATCCCCCAAAAAGCTTTCTAACAAGTGGGTCCACCCATTAGGGATTCAAAGAAATTTGTATCACATGAAAATTGAATGTCTCAGACCTGAAAATAACTTATAATAAAAAAGAGTAGAAAGATTCTCGTGGTATTGCATCACCCAACGGATAGGTATACCAGACTGGGGTATAAACATGGGTTCGTAGGATAGGGCCCCAGACTAGCGCTATGAAATACTGGTTGTAGGTTTGCGACGTCACCGTTTCGAGTACTGACATACGATAAGACGACTCGCTCGGGTTTGTGGACTGGACATCTACTTTAAGCTGGTACTAACACATTGACGCAGGGAGCAGTAGGATCAAAGCCTTTAGCCATCCAATTCATTTTTTAACATAAAAAAATATTTGGGAGGCCCAATTATTTCTTCTAAAAAACGTTGAAGTGTTAGAATTTTAGGCTTGATTGATTTGTTTTTGTATTGGGTGTTAATTTAATTATAAAATATAGTACATGCAAGAACATTATGGCTCACATTATGGCTCACATTTTGACATCCCACAATATCCTCAAAATTATTTTTAATCTTGGCACCACCAAAACTCAAAATATGTGGATCCTTTCGAACCTCATTCCTATATCCAGAGCCATCAATCCTTCTAGTCATTCAAACAGTTCCCACCTGCTCTACCCAAACAATCTTTGGAAGATACTATTTCTCTATTTATGCAACAATCAATGGAAAGTCAAAAACAAGTATTGCAATTTCAGTAATAAATGATGCAATTCCAGCACCAAACATCGTTGAATCAAACTTATAAAACTCAATCTATCTCTAGGTTAGAGACTCAAATAAGTCAGTTAGTAACCATGATGAATGAGAATAAGCAAAAATATCCATCTAACAGTGCTGAAAGGGAGTTCGAAGAAAATTCTACTTTTGGTCTAGAAAATATTGAACTCGAGCAAAGTCATGAAATTTTTTCCCCGTGGGGTAAATAGATGCCCTATAACAATACAAATTTAGAAGATAACCATGTTGAGGTCAATGTTCCTATATCACAAAAAGCTCTAAAAGAAGCGACTAACATGTTTAATAAATTTTTTTTCAATCACCTCCTAATTCAGCCCTCAACATTCAACTACCGATGTCGTTATCCATCCCTTTACCGATAGAGCCCCATCAATTCGAAAATGATATTATAACAGAAAGTGAGTATTTTTCCAAATTCTTAGACGATTTCTTAGATGATGAGGATGATGACAAATTACCTGAAATTGTGAATTTAACGTCGATCCTTAAAAAAATATGAGCTCCATCTTTATCCTAACCAGTGTCACCTTCTTTATCTCTCTTCCTTGAATCCATATCTTTATTGCCTAAGCCTGATGGGGGTACCATGACCATAAGCAATTTTGCAGATTTGTACAGAGATAACTCTTATTACATTTCTATTAATGAATGCTTAAATAATTTCAAGGACTCGAATGAGCCTGATATCTGTAAAATTGTGCAATCATTATCATCTGAAGATAAGTTTCCACTTGGCCATACCCCTTAGCCAATGAATATCCACGTAAATGGTCAGAATGAGTCCCTTAAGATAAGTTATGATTTTAGGCTCACACATATTAAATAGTTGTTAGAATAAATTGTTCCCCGATCCCCATATCCACAAATATGTCATATGGTTTTTCTTCTACTAAAAGAAAACATCGTTTGAAAAATTAGAAAAATTATAATTTTGGGGATGCCCCACGGACTTTCTTTGTTAGAACCACCTATCACATTTTTTGGAATATCAACAATATCATGGGGGTTTTGAAAATTTTTAAAGAAAATATCTTTCCAGGAAAATCTTGTTTTGAATCAGGTACATTTTCGTGGACGAATACTTGTATACCAACCTTATTATTTACTGCAACACGTAGTAATCATATTATTGCATTGAAAATTCTAAAGAAAAATATGTTCCCTGAGTATGTGTTTACTTTCTCTTGGAGAGATTCTTGGGCATCGAACATCCCCTTACGAGAACATATTTCATAAACATTGTTGGATGGAACTTCCCTACGGATATCACTCTAGCCTTCTTGGCTATGGAAATAGACATTTCTAATATTCCTTACAACCCGAGTGTGCAGGATATTCAGATCTGGAAACCAGATGTTCATGGTGACTTCTCCGTTAAAAATGCTTTTGAATGTACCAATAAACGATTAGACACAGCTTGGTGGTGGAGATATACATGGAGGAAGTGTTTACACCCGAGTCTAAACGGGTTTGCGTGGAGATTAATGAACCAAAACATCTCCACTGATGAGAAGGTGTAGAGGAAAGGAATACAGATAGCCTCAGTGTGTGGTCACTGCGGTAGCAATGCCGAAACGGAAGACCACCTATTCTTCGAATTCCCCATGGCCAAAGTGTTGTGGTGCTGGGCTGCAAATACTTTCCAACTGACTGCTATTTATGGTTCAGATAGCTGGAAAAATACTCTGGGGAAATGCAAGAAACATAGCTCGTACCTCAATGACTTATGGATTACTATGGTATTCGCAATCTGTCGATGGCTGTGGAACTTGAGAAATAAAATCAGATTTGATGAAAGGAAGATACCCATTAGAGAGATAAAAAATAAGGTTCTAGGAGGCATATCCATAGCCCCAAACTATCTTCGAATAACATGCACAACACAACTTTCAAACTACAGGTGGTAAAGGAGTTATCGGTCAACTGTAAAATGGGGAACGCTCCATCTATTCGTAGCTGCAGATGGAATCTGTCAAACATCGACGAGGTTAAGTTGTGTTGTGACAGCTCTGCATTGGGAAACCCTAGACCATCCGGGATTGGAGTAGTATATAGAGACTGGGGGGGTAGAGTTTTGGGCACGCGTAGTAAAGCAGTGGGTTCAACAACTAACTACCTAGCAGAAATTCAAGCTATCGTAGATGGGGTAGAAAAAGCACTACAAAGAGGCTGGAACACATTGTGGATAATGTAGGACTTCTCGAAAACCATCAAAGCTTTTAATACACGTTAGATACCCTGGAAGTTTCAAAGCAAGTGGAGGCACATACTCACATCCATACAAGCAATCCGCTACAACTCAACCTGGAGAGAAGCAAATTTCTTGGCAAACACCACGGCTAAGAGAGGCTCCCAAGCTGACCTACCTTTTGAGGAATGGGTTGAGGTTAAACCGGAGTTTCTGACAAGAATTGAAGAGCCTCATTCTGAGTACTTCAAATTTAGCTGATCAAGACATCTCTTAGATTTCTATTTCTATTCGAATAAATCCTTCCTGTTCGAATACACTCTAGGCTGAGTATCTTTTATTTGAATAGAACTTGACCTATTCGAATACAATATTTACTGAGTATTTTATTAGAATATAGTTCTTTCTGTTCAAATAGATTTATGCCTGGGCAGTTTTATTCGAATAGAATTCTTTCTGTTCGAATAGATTTATCTATGGGCAGTTTTATTCGAATAGAATTATACTATATTTGAATACAAGTTTATTCGAATAGACTGTTAGTCTATTCGAACAGAGGCGTGATCAACTCTTCTTTTGAGTGCTTGAGGGCAAATGTGTCCATGGGTTATAATTATATTGTAATCTTTGATTGAGCATATATAAATAATCTAAACTTTTTGCTAAAAAAATACTTTCTCTTTGAGAAAATGGTTTTTCTTGATTTGTCCAAAATTTTCAACTTGGAATTATCAAATGATAGGCAAAGTTTTAAAAAAAAATCATAGAAAATTAGTTTTTGTACTATCTCTAGTTTTTACATAATATATCTGCCCATTAGGGCCTTGTAGTGCCTTATTCTGCATCTCGAACTCATGCTTCATCTTCAAGTACATACGAACTTTTGACCTCAACAATAGAGCACGTGTCGTAATCAGAAGTAAGACAGTAACATTAGGAAATACATACAGCACGAATTTTTCAACCAACACTACGCGTCCATAGTAATCCACGTGATCTTGGTTGAGAGCGGTCTTGTAATAGCTTATTTCTTATCTTGAACTCAAGATGTAATCCTTGATCTTATCAGCATACAGGAAGTGTAACAGCTTATTTCATATCATAAACTCAAGCTTTGTCCTCCATCTAATCAGCAGGCAGGAAGTGTAATAGCTTTTTTTGAATCTTGAACTCAAGTTAAGTCCACGATCTCATTAGCAGACAAGAAGTACTACTGAAGACATGATCAACTTTCCTCAGTTCACAACATCATTTTTGACCTCCACAGTAACAGTTCGATTTATACAAGTGTACAGTCATCAATAGAGCCGCTGTACGACAACAGAGGTCAGAACGTTACACTATATGGTCAAAGAGTATAATACATCAACTTATTAATGTCCATCATTAAGAATATTAAAAGTCATCCAGCGGTCATATTGTAAGACCTATAAGTAGAACCAGAAAACAACAGATTATGGACAGGTAATTCTATACAGAAGAATCCTTACTCCTGAATTCTATACACTCAGAGTGCTTTTTACAATAGCTAATATTCACAATAACATCTTTCCCTTTCTAAAATCCTCAAGAGAGGTCGTGGCTTATAACCTATTCCAAGGTTTTCTACGCTAAACTTTTGTACAAGTTATTATTAGCATTCTGATTACATCTGGTGTAAAGGCTAAATCCAAATTCCAAAATTAGGTTATTTCATTTGGCGCCGTCTGTGAGAACTGAAGTTCCCAAACCCATCGTCTTAAAATACTGCTGATCATCTTCTTTTAGAATGTCACCGCCAGATTAGAACATGTCGATCATTCAGGTAAATGAGAACGCCGCAGTGGCAGATCTGCGTTCCACTTTAAATTCTGAAAGTGAAAGATGTACAGCTCTAGAGCAACAACTAGCGAGTGTACAGGACGTATTAGAGGTTCTACAGGGTCAGCAAGTCACTGCGTAGAAGAACAATGCCGTGCAAACTGAAGGCCCGCAAATCTCTGTTCACGACAGAATTGGACCTCCTCTGAAAGGTAATCACGTAGGAGGAGCACTTTGATCTCACCATCATCAATAGGAAATGAAGCCCATCCTGATCCTGGCGGCCCACCAATGAGTAGATGGCAGCCCAGCAAAGATCAAACAAATTTAAAATCTACCTCGATGAGTTTGAGTCCTCGCAAAAGATTGTTTAAGTGAAGAGAGTGGCGACCACAATCCCGGAGAAGGACGCGTCACCCGCCTGACCACCGCAACTCAACAATATATAACTCAGGAACATGTCGAGAGACAAATCAAAGAAATGCTCATAGCTCAGACTTAGACTAAAGGGATCCATAACAGATTACAAAATAGCCCGATCGCACAGGAGCTATTGGATGGTGAGATCCCCACAGGGTTTCATGCCTCGAAGATCCAAAAATACAAAGGAATTGATCCATTGGAGCACGTCCAAAAATTCCAGGATGCTTTAAGTCTACACTCCATGTCCAGCCATATCCTATGTCTTTCCTACCAGCTTATCAGGCAAACCCCTACGATGGTTTAACAAATTGCTTGAAGGGTCCATCATAACTTTCGAACTATTGTGTGTACTTTTCATCAAGAGTTACTCACACAACAGAGACAAGGAAGAAAATCTATACTCTCTTTTCAGCCTCAAACAGATGCAGGAGAGAAGCTCAAGACATTTACTAAAAAGTTCCTGGAGTTAGCTTACAAAGTTGATTGACTTGACCAGAAGATTACTATTTCCACTTTTACAAATGCTTTACTCGTCGATGGTTGGGCGAAGGAATACCTCGCCCTAAACAAGTCGACAAGATTGGAAAACATGATTGAATAGGTCAACGGGTACATCGACCAGGATCGAATGGTATCTGAAAGACAAAAACCACAGAAGTTAACCTTAATGGCTCGAGATCAGTCAGCCAATCCATATTTTAGCTGTGCTGCAGATCAAGGAGGCGACAGGAAATGAGCAAAGTCCAACGACAAACGACCTCGAAAGGAGAGTAACATGCTAAAACCTTACCTTCCAAAGATAAGCGTGATCATAGCCAGCATTTATCCTATACTACAGAAAGACAGATTCTTCTGTAATGTACAGTATCTTCAACCCATTGAGAACAAACCATACTGCATTAACCACAAGGTCTGACATTATGAGACAGAACGCTATTTTCCCTTACAATAATTGCTGGAATACATCTTTGCAGATGGCCAAATGCATGAGTACATCGTGGACATTAAGAGCTACAAGAATCGGAGTTACACAAACCCTATAGAAGCTACATAAATCAAAGAACCAGTAGCCAAGAAACATTTATACCATATCTTACTCTGCCATTTTGTTGAGACCCATATTGTCAAAGAATCAAGCAGGAGCAAAAGAAGACATGTCGGCCAATGTCACGACTTGTTCATGCAAGATAAAGAAGATCATTTACTTCTAGTATCCAGCTCTCAGCACACAAGAATTTCTTTCGATGACTACAACTTTTGACATGTCAATTTTCCTCAGCATGATGCCTTGGTGATTATTCTAAAATGCGAAACATGGTGCCTCACACGATGATGATAGACACTGGCAGCACCATCAAACTATTGTTTCAAAGCGCGATTGATCAAATGGGACTAGCCTACAAGGTCTGGCTTAGCGACATTGATATATGTGGATTTAACAGATCTAAGGAGGAATGGGTCGACAATATTATACTTCCCATCACGACAAGACCAGTAACACTGGACATTGTCTTTTATGTTGTCAATGCCAAGTCCCGTTATTTAAGGATAATGGGACGTTGCTGGTTACACAATATGCGTGCTATTCTATCAACTTATCATTTGGCATTACATTTTGAATGGAATGGTGACGTCTATGAAATTAAAGGAAGTCAAAAATTAGCACGAGCATGTGAAAATTTTGTTACCATTGTACCAGAACCAACAGAACTATAACTCGCGTAGCAATTGCAGAATGCAACAGAGAACATTACAGAAAACTATACAATAAACTCTACAGAATTCCATTCGCCCAGTGTGGAACCTACAGAGTAAGTCAAAATCAGTGCCGACAAGTGGGGAACATTCATCGGTACTCTCCTATCCGCAGCAGAGCGCGATACGCTCATCCAATTCCTTAAAGGCAACAATAATGTCTTCGCTTGGACATTCCACGAAATGCCAGGCATTGATCCAAATCTGGCATGCCATAAGCTCAATTTGAAAGATAATGTAATGACCCGTATTTCATTTATTCTTAATATTCACTCATATTCTATTTCCGCTCATATATTCATATTCTTTATCTCATCGGCATATTAGATTCATTTCCTTCATGTTAAGTTCTGGATTCATTTTACGCATGTACTCTTTCATCCATTTTATTCATCCATTATACATCCATTTATTCTTTTCGGTGGTTTAGTATTAGATTCCTTTTGTAGTTTTGGCGGTTCGGTGGTCATTAGGAGGTGGAGGTGGCGTTACAGCCTTAGGAACCCCTAGATGGGTTGGTGATGATATTTAATTGTTGTGTTTTGGGTTTGGTGTGGTTCCGGTGAGCCGTTGGATTGGCCGGTAGGTTTCCGGGGCTTTTTCGGGCAAAGATTCCTTTTTGGCATTCTGGTGGTTTTAGGCGCTACGGTGGTGTTATCATTTGTGGGAACCCCTAGATGGGTTGGTAGTGATGTTTTTATGTTGTGTGTGTGATTTGGGGTGGTTCTGGTGAGGCGTTGGATTGGCCGATAGGTTTCAGGAGTTTTTCGATGAAAAGATTCCTTTTTGGGGGTTTAGGTGTTTTGGTGGCCGTGAGGCTGTGGAGGTGGTGTTTATACTTTAGAAAACCTTTGCTGGGATTGTAATAGTATTTGTGTGGTGGTGGTGGTGGTCCGTGGTGTTTCCGGGGTGTCCGGGGTGGTCCGTTACCTTTCTGGGGTTGTTTTTATGATGCAGGAACAGTTCTATTCGAACAGGAATTGCTTCTATTCAAATAGACACCTTTCTATTTGAACAGAACTCTTCTCTGTTCGAATACACTTCTCTTTGTTCGAACAGGATCATTTTCTATTCGAACAGAGGCTCGTTTTTAGCTTTTTTTTGGGTTTAAACATTCTTTTCTTCACTTTCCCTTCCTCTCTCTCTTCTCTCCCTAACCTATTCCTCTCTCCTCCATACTCTAGATCCTATCTTCCCCATCGCATCGAGGATTCTTCGCCCGCTTCGTCGGAAGCTTCGCTCCTATCCTCGGTAAGAAATTCCCGATTCCTTTTCCGTTCTTTTCGCTCAATTTTGGCTTAGGTCTGATTTCTAGGGTTTGGTTTTGATGTCGTTTCCTTAATTGATTTGTTGTATGTTGTTCACCATTGTCGGTGTTAGATTATCAGGCATTCCGTTACCGTTACGCAGATTTTAGTTGGGTTTCCGAGTTGGTTCTTCCGCAGGACTTAGATTTCCTTCAGGCGACTTTTATTCCAGCATTATTAAGCTTCTATACTAGTTTCTGAGTATTGTTTTAGAGAGTAATATTGAACTTAGAGATTTTTTGTGATTAACTATAGTTTAACCTTGGAATTATTCTATTAGAGCAGTTAACCTGCAGTTTGGGTTTGTAATTGTTTATGGAGTTGGTTTTTGGTTTGCATAGGACCTGAGTTAGTTAGTGGTGGTTGGGTTAGCGTTCTCGTGGCTTGCCCAGGAATGCCCCTTTCAGCCTTAAGAGATTGTTGGGTTTGATGTAGTGACGGTTAGGTTATTGTGTCGGCAATGCATAGTCAGTGTAACCGAGTCCATATTCATCCTGGCTGTGTTGCCGTGTGAGCGGCAGCTGTGTTGCTTTATTATGAACTTTATAACTTATAACACATCTTTCAAAACTTATTGAGATTGGATACATGAACACTCCATTTCAGTTGACCTCCGACAGGATCCGAGGAGTCCGTGAGATCGGGTTAAAAGACACGGTGAGATTGGGAATGGCACTATCATACCTAGTTTAACCACTCCGGAGTGTGGAATGGTATGAGGCAGAGTCATGGAGATCCCAACTTATCCACGTTGAGGTTGAAATTTCTTAAAATGTTACGGACTATTTTTCTGCGGGTTGATACACCCAAATCCACTTTGATCAAGTGCGACCATCCTAGCTTGGTCGGGCTTAACCAAATCGTACCTGTGTATCCCTTGACTGATCTCTATAAGAAATTAGACGTTAACGGTTGATCAACCAACATTATAATTAGATCACGTACACTTTTAAAACCGTGAATCATTCTGCATTAGAGGATATTTATGGGAATATCCCTGCCCATCATAACATATCATTGCATCTAGGATAAGTATAGGATTATCCTAGTCATCACTTCACGTCATGGCATTGCATATTATCATAACATCACATTCTCTTCTCATATTCCTTACTCTACTCTCTTCTCACATTCCTTCTCTATTCTCTCCTCTCATCAACTCTATTTCCTTTTATTATCAACTTTGTATTTGTTATGGTCACTTATTATATTGCTAGATTGTATTTGCCTGTTTTATATTACATTCATCTCTACTCAAATTTTTAGTACTAGTTGTTAGTAAGTTATTTAGTTCTGTTGGATTAGTGAGCTCGTTGTTTGCTCACTCTCGCATTATAACCATTCAGAGGTTGATTAGCTTGGATTGCCCTGTGGGTAGCTAGTTCAGGGACAGATTTTGCCGCTGCAGATTTCCTTTGGTTCTGGACTTTTGCAGGTGCTCTTAGCACGTGTCGCTGAGTTTTTTTTGAGATGTTGTATTACATTTTTATCTGATATGTATATATATGTCTTTTGCCTCCGCGTTATATTGTTGTATTGTTATTTCTTTACTTTGATGATTATTGCTATATGTGAATAGTCGAGCCAGAATTTGTCAACGGATTGGCTATTTGTGGGGTAGAATCTTTGGATTCCCCGACCTGCACTACTTAGAATCTAGTAATTGGTCAAGCTATCGATTACTGGATTTTGGGGCGTAACAGATAAAGCCGAAGCCGTCAAGCAAAAATAGGGAACTCTAACACCGTGACTCCGAGATGAAGCCAATAAAGAAATCATCAAAGTCATCAAAGTCGGCTTCATTCGAAAGACTAATTACCCGAAATGGATATCAAACATTGTCGTGGTCCCAAAGAAGAACGACAAGATTATGGTGTACGTGGATTTCACATACCTCAACAGGCATACTCCAAAGGTTAGTTTTCAACTTCCTATCATCAACCATCTACTTGATTCTACTGCAGGACACGAACTCCTATCCATGATGCATGCCGCATCAGGACATAATCAGATACCTATACAACCAGATGACCAAGAGAAGACAGCTTTTATTACAAAACATGGCCTATACTCCATAAGGTCATGCCATTCGGTCTCAAGAATGTTAGAGCCACTTACTAGCGCTTGATAACACAGATGTTCAAAGACCACCTTGGAAAGACAATGAAGATCTACATTAATGATATGTTGTGTAAAAGCCTTAAGAAGGAGAGCCATATTGTAAATTAATGCACAACTTTTAAAATTCTCCGTTTCTACAAGATAAGACTCAACCTTGACAAATGTCAGTTTGGAGTCCAGTCTAAGAAATGATTGGGCCACTTAATCAGCAAGCACGGTATTAAAGCTGTTACAGATCATATTCGTGCATTATTATTTATGCCTACTCTAAAAACAAAGAAAGATGGCCAGAAGTTAGCAGGCAAAATCGCCGTATAAACTATTTTATTTCAAAGTCTCTGGATCGCTGTCGATGGCTATTCATCTTTTCGCGTGAAGGGACAACAAAATAGAAACTTAAGAAAGATCATGAGATCGAGTGGACAGCAAAGTGTGAAGCAGCGTTTCAAGAACTCAAACTTTACTTGGGTTCACCACCTGTGATGAGTACACCTAGCAAAGGGGAAGAACTCACCATTTATCTTACAGTTACTGATGAATCCTTAATTTTTATCCCCATTTAACTTAACAGAAAAATAGATAAGCCAGTCTACTTCATCAGCAAAGCTCTTACTCCAACAGAATCCTGATATACCAAGATCGAGAGACTACTCTTAGCTCTTATCTACACATCGCAAAAGTTGAGAATGTACTTTCAAGCCCACTCAATTCGAGTGGTGACCAATTATCCTTTGCCCGAAATCTTAACTAAACGAGAAAAATATAGATGGGTACAATAATGGTCAGTCACTATTGGCGAACATGACATCTATTTTGAACTGAGACATTCTGAAAAGGGTCAGGTAGTTGCAAATTTTCTTGCAGACTTCCTGGTAGAAGATCTTGATTGGGAAGATGATAGTACAGATATTCATGAAGAAGAGTTCAAAGAAAAGTCAGGCCGGATAACTTAGAAGGGATGGCGTCTTTTAACGGATGGATCCTCTGGACCTACAGGATCAGGCATCAAAATTGTACTGACACACCTTCCAATGATAGAATCAAAAAGGCAATCAAACTCAATTTTGAAGCTACTAATAACGAAGCCGAGTATGTGGCAATGATTCACGGCCTAGATATGGTCGTGGATATTGGAGTCACCGAGTTGTTTGTATATACAGACTTTTTACTCATTATTAACCATTACACAGAAAGATTTTAGAAGAATAAAAGAATAATCGATTATGCAGCAACTGTAGCTGACAGCTGTCAGAATAAGCAGGTTTAAGATAACATTTACTGCGTAGAGAAAATAGATATTTTAATTCCCTCCCATATCTAGCAGGAATCCTTGGTACAGAAGCTCGATATCACAAGATCAAAGTATTATCAGCCCCCAGTATTAACATTATAAGCTCAAATTATGTTAGCACTGGGGGCATTGAAGAGGATGAAGACGATTATAGACGACCTTACCTCAAGTATATTGGGACTAAAAGCACGTTTGACGGCGAACTCCCTACATATCCCACAGAAAGAGACGTGTACTTGATAATGCAAAGTGCTACACCATGGATAACGGTCTCCTTTACACCATTTCGGTCACAGGACCATACCTCGAATGTTTGTCGAACAAAGAAGCTCAAAAATTCTGACATGAATTACATGAAGGTACTTGTGGTTCCCACGCAGCAGGAAGATCCCTTTCCAATCGAGCTCTTACCCAAGGAGTCTTCTAGCCTAAAATGAAAGCTCAAGCCATCAAACTCGTAAGAAAGTACGATGCCTGCCAACGTCATGGTCCCCAAATTCGAGCTCCAGCCTTGAAACTCCATTCCGGCAATGTCACATGGCCATTAAAAAGATGGACCCTCGACCTCGTAGAAGAATTTCCCACTGCACCAAGAAAACAAAAACATCTATTAGTAGTAGTGGATTACTTCACTAAATGGGTAAAACCAATTCCTCTGTGTTCCACACGAGAGGATGAAGTCATTAAGTTCATATGGGAAAACATCATCATCCGTTTCGGCTGCCTCAATCTCATCAGATTCGATAATGGACCTCAGTTCGTTGGATCCGTAGTAGTCAAGAATTCCTCAATCAGCATAACATCATACACTCTTCTTCCAATCCGTATTACCCATAATGAAATGGTCAGGCTAAAATTACTAATCATACTATCGTGGATGGAATCAAAATGTGCTTGACAGAGAAAAAGGGAAACTGGGTCCAAGAAGTACCATATGTGTTATGGGCATATCGAACAACACCTCGCGTATCGACTGGATGTAGACCATTCCTCTAGGCTTATGGTACATAAGCAATCATCCCCACTCAGTATCATCACCTAATATGTAACCATACCATGACAGATGAAAAAAATGAATTCCAGTTGGCGTATAGTATGAATTGGACGAGGAGACTAGAGATAGAACAATCATAAATTTGGGAAGATACCACCAAGCTCTATCCCGATCCTAGAACAAACATGTTCGACATAGAGAGTTCAAAATTGAAGATCTCATCCTACGAGAAATTCCCAAACACTGAAAAGATGTAAATATTGGGAAACTGACCAAAAATGTGGAAGGTCTTTTCGTTGTTATTGGAAAAAGTGGTCTTAGTTCTTACGATCTTGCCACAGAACATGGAGAAAGAATACCTAATCCATGGAACATAAGGAGATTGAAATTGTATCACCGATAAAGATCTATTACAGTTTACTTTTCTACAACTCAATCTATCATCTTGTATGTCGATCTTACATCAATGAAAGATTTATGGTTGATCTCCATACATCTGAGTACTTTATACTGTTTCATACAATATTCAATCTAACACATTCATCATACGTCAATCTTACACCAATGAAATACTTGTGTTCGATTGCCTTACACTATAGTACTTTTCTAATATATCCATCAAGTACTTCTATATAAAGATTACAGTTCGTTTGTTGCTTTGGCCAAACTGAACATATATACATTACAATTCATTTGTTGCTCTGGCCAAACTGAATATCTATACATTATAGTTTGTTTATTACTCTAGCCAAACTGAATATCTATGCATTACAGTTTATTTGTTACTTTGGCCAAACTGAACATCTATATATTACAGTTCATTTGTGGCTTTGGCCAAACTGAACATTTATACATTACAATTCGTTTGTTTCTCTGGCCAAACTGAACATCTATACATTACATTTCGTTCATTACTCTAGCCAAACTGAATATCTATACATTACAGTTCGTTTGTTACTCTGGCCAAACTAAACAACTATACATTACAGTTTGTTTGTTGCTCTAGCCAAACTAAACATCTATACAAAGTACTTTCTTTTTGTTGCCTTGGTCGAGCTGAACATCCATATATTATAGTTCGTTTCTTGCTCTGACCAAACTGAACATCTATACATTACAATGCGTGCGTTTCTTCGGCCAAACTGAGCATCTATAGATTACAATATAATCATTTATACATTAGAGCTCGATCACTCATTTGTAGCTTCGGCCAAACTGGTAACCTATTACATTACGAATCATTTATCAACAAATGTTCCTCTACGTTTGTTTCCTCAGCAATCATTTACTATTCAACAGTCTTTGGTACCATCCTATACAACAGATGTTTGGCAAATGCAGTATCATCAATTTCTCGAAAGGTTAGTTTATATCACTATTCTAGACAGTCCTATGTTCACACATTCTATGCGTTAATATACATAGCACATTCTCACAATCGTCATTCCTCACTAGAATTATCGCTCGAACCATTACCTAAATTAGAAGATCCTGCATCATCACGAACACAACCCCTATACAGCCGTTCAAACATAAAATCTGGCATTCTTCTCTCACCATACTCCGATTAAGATCCCCAATTTTGGCCACCATGGGAGCTAGATACTCAGACTGTATTCCCTCCATCTCACACTGTGAACTTTTAGCAACTACACCATCATATACCAGTTTACTTTCTACCTCCAATCTCTTGAACTCTGATGGAAAGAACAAAATCACCATTGTCATTTCCCTCTCGTGCACATCATCTGACTCATTTTATACCTATTTGCAGAGAACCCGATCACTTAGTTGACTCTGCACCTCCTTAAGCGTAACCTTCATGTGAGCACAGTGTTTCTCCACTTGTCAAATTTTATTCTGCATATCAGCATTCCGACCTTCCAACACTGCCATAAAATTGCCCATCTGGCCAACCAACAACATTGCCCACTCCACTTCATCCTTGCGGTAATGTTTATTTGTCATCTTGTCATCAAGATCTTCCACAGCCCTCAACTGATCCGCCTATAATTTGGTATTCAAATTACGTAATCGTGTGTTCTCTACTTGATGCTCTAGAATATCATGGTCCTGCATCATAGCCGCATGCCCTAAATCACATTCCTTGTTCCATACCTTTTTTATCTGTTCATCCTGCTGATCACAGGCCTCTTCCATCATCTTCCACATCATATCCGCAACTAGCCACAATACTTCATACTTCACAGCGCGAGCTCGCGTATCAGCTATTTTCGCTTCAAGCACATTTACTTGGAATTATAAATCTTGCACATTCTTTCCTTCCTCCTCTAATTTTGCCAATAGTTCTGTCATACGAACCTGAGTAGATGCCAACTCCGTTCCCTGCTGGCCCGCTTGCCTCGAGCTACCTGTAAATCCGACTTCTTTCTTTTTTATAATTTCTCTTAACTCCTTTATCTTTCTCAGTCCGTTCGCTAGATCTGCCTTTTTCCTCTGTAGTTCATCGGACAATCAAGTTCCAGCATCTTGCTCTTTTGCCATCTTCTTCTTCATTCTTTCTACTACCTCAGTAGCACTTTTTAGTGTGACCTGACTCGAGCTTAGCTCAGCATTTAGTTGTTCGTTTTAGACGCGCAACGTGTCACACTGACTTTGAATAGCTATCACTTCCACCTATCATCACAGTTTACATTTATAATAGTTCGATCATACCAACAGATTACATATCACAGTTAACAAGTATAAATCTAGAACATGGTATCTGAGTAATATCGATATGTTGTTTCATTCATCATCACAGAAAGCAAATTTCATTTCTCATCAACAATAGTATATAAAGATCAAACACATATGCAGGACGAGTTAAAACGAGACTACCCTATCATTGATTCTTCGAGCAATGCGGAGAATGTCCTTTCCCTATTAAACTCTTTCTATTCGTTACTAGCACATCTAACGGAGTGAAAAAATCCATCACCTTCTGCTGATGTTGCTTACGCCATGATCGAGGTATCAGACTTTTGACCTCCTCACCCTCTTCTAATGACAGTTCCCTCGACCTTGAAATAGGTTTGTCACCGAAAATTTCTACATCACCTTAGGTAAACCACATATTCTCAGCCTTGGCATTCTCTACATTAAAACCTTTCCCACATTCCATCACGAACTTCCTAAATTCGTTTTCTACTCTAGACAGTTCTCCCCCATAAAAATTAATAACACTGTCTATATGACGTTTATGCTCTATTCGAGCATAAACTTTTGTTCGCGATGGATATAGATGCTCCTTCAATATCATTTGCACTTTGTGCAACCGCTGATGCGTATTATTTTGTAATACACCTAAAGCCTTCAAATCTGCTTCTACCATCATTCGAACAACCATATCTTTCAACAACCGCGTTGCTAAAGACATTTTTTGCTCCACGTGTTACAATAGCTCATCCTGTAACCCCTTTAATTTACCTTCTAATTGCCTTTGAACCTCTATTTGCTATTTCCTTATCCTAAGAAATGCAACTCTTATGGCCCTCCGATCCTACATAGAGCCAAACGCATCAGATAAAGGTTCTACATCATCCCATACAACAGATGCACCAGCTAGAGCAGAATACTTTTTTGCATCTAAACTATGACGATTACGTGTTTCTTGTGCTAAAAGCATTACTCGAGCTGGGTCCAGAACTACACCCCTCTCCTTGAAAAGCATTATATAAGCTTCTTTTAACCCTCGTTCACTATCTACTTCGACCTTGAAATATAATGTCAGAGCTATTAACATACTTTGACATCTCGCTTTATCACTCGGGTCGTTAAAACAAGTCAATTCTTTTGGTTTTTGGACTAATAATCTACTTTCCCCTTCCATCCTTAACACCTCATCTCTTTATATTTTTATCTTAGCATATCTACATTGCAGATCGTATAAATCTTTAAAACTTTTCCCTGAATTCAACTTAAATTACCTTCCCTCATATTTAATTTTATTAAGTTCCTGCTGAATACGAGCCACAGAGTCCCTCACTCTACTCAACGACCTCTCCAATTTAGAATATATTTTTCTCAATCACTTTATTTCCTACACAGATTACAAATATCTTGTTATCATACAAACATTCGTGAAAAATATATTTCAGACATCACTCCAAATAAAAATAGTGTACGATTATATAGAGTACTATCATCTCCAACTCAAGCGCGCTGCAAAACATATGACAGGAAACAACATAATGGTTAAAGGTTCCTGTTAATGCCTACCTCAGAGGAAGATTTTAACGTCTGCTCCAGAGGAGGAACTATTTACGTACATTCCACTAGAGAGTCCAATATTTACTCAGTAGATTGGACTGGCTCTATACTCCCTAGAGGTAGGTCTGACGCTTTCTCAGGCATAACAGCTACATTATCAGCCATTTCTTCCTCTTCAAGCTCTGAAGGGAGATCTATGTCCTTATATCTACCACTCTAGGCCGGCTCCACATCTTTTGCGCTCAAACCAAAGTTATAGTAAGACTGGATATAGTGGTCTCTTTGTACTAGAGCTACTGCAACCGAATCTGTCATAAGCTTGTCATGCTTCGACAAAATATTAAACTTTTTTGCAGCCACTGTAGCCTCTACAGCCCTCATCTCTTTCTATAACAGGAGTTCAGTTTTAGGCTCTTTCATACGAGTCAGCTTTACCGACAGAGCACCAAACTCCTGACTCCTCTTATCCAAGCATTGTCTTGCCCCCTTCAGCAGCGTGAAGAGCTGCAAATACAAACAACAAAAAGATAGAGTCAGTTCAACAATTTTTCTTAGTTCGATCAATTAATAATTTTCCAACACCTACCGCAAACATATGCTCGAGATACTCATCTTCGAGCTGTTGCGGGTTCGTCCAGCCATACGACAATATTTTTTCTCCAACTCTTTCATTTTGGCCGTAGTATGAGGGCTAGTTTACTGACTGTCCTCCTCTCCATGTCACTTTCTCTTCAAAGAACTCTTCTCAATCTCTCCAGCGGCGGACATGCTCACTTCGAGGTTTTCCTCCACACCGCCAGACACAGCCTTTGCGATCTCTTGTCCTGTGACCACAACCCCAGTAACAGCGGTACTCTACTGCGCTAGCTTTCAGACTTTCCGAGTAGTCTGCGTGGCGGTCTGAGGTACAGGAGGTGGAGGACTTGGCATGTCTGCAACGGACTCGACAGGTTTCCCCCATCCATAACCCGTTTCTCCTGAGCTCACTGAACTCTGGGTACTATAGAATCTACCCTTCTATCTCTTTGGATACCAAATTCACTAAGTACTTGATTTAGCTCATCCTGATATCAAGTAACATAATTGAACAGGCTCGTCTTATTAAGAGTAGCCAAAAGTTTAGGTTCTGCCAATTAGAAGAATGAAACATTATATAGCAGCACGAAGACATGGTTATATGCTATGCGAAGATTGGTCAACATTACTTACACGAATTATAATATTTATGATTCAGCTCGAACGCTGGTTCACCTGGAACCTACAAATAGTTACCCTCTACCCACACAAGGTGGTCGTTTCATGGTCTACTTGCAGATTCAAAGTTAAAGAATTTTAGCCTAGATAAATTACTATCCAGGTAATCATTACTTCGACTTTCAATATACTTCCACTTATAAAAATTCAGCACATCTTCCACCTCGAACTACTGCACAGTCCCTTCCTTCCTCCAGTTTTTATTCAGTGCTTCACATACCCTCATCATCTCATACACACTCCCATTCAACTGGGCATGACAGCACCGTAGCACATTCATAACTCCTTTTTGAAAGTAAGTCAGAGGAATTTTAAGGCCATATATGACCTGATTCTTGAAATACAAAAATCTACCACTCGGGCCTGATAGCCCCAGACCATTATATTATGAGAGCTTAACACCCTCACTAATCCCTATGTTATTCTTCTATTTCTCAAGCATGGGACTTGATAATATACTATCTCCTCCCCTTTCCTGGAGAGGTAAGCTCTGAACCAAAGACCTTGGTCCTCCACATAACTCCCCCAATCTCCTTACAATTTCTTCTTATTTTTCAAGTATTTTTTCCCTATATCTACCCCCTCTGGGTATATGACAAGGACTCTTTCTTTCTCTTTTTTATTCTCCTTCTCTGCCATCATCTCAGCTCTACTGGGTTCTCCAACCTCTATGGTTGTCCCCACATTATTCACTACCTTATCCATAACACTACACTCGTCCCCCCCTCCCTGAAGACGACGTCTCATCGAAACTAGACGATACTACAAATTTACTAGTGGAGGTACTAGGTTAAGAACGCATACTGAACCTATATTTACATAAACATATTTTTTTATTATCCCTACACTACAAACAGTAACAAGAAACCCCACCCTCTACCCAGTCAGCACGCCTATTTTCCTAATTCTCAAACCAAAAAAAAAATATCGAATCATTTCAAATTTTCCTCCTCTCCTCAAAAACACACATTTTCTCTCTCTACAAGCCTCTTCTATCTGTATTTTCAAAATCTCCAAAACCTCATATATACAAAAATAACTATACAAATTACTAAATCACACAGATTACTGCATGAAACAGATTACTTAGAAATCAAACATACAGAGTTTTACATCACCAACCTGTACTTGCATAACATCAATCATCTGCTTTGCCCGGACAAATTTTAAAAAATGAGCGCTCCCGTCATTTCTCAGACAACTTCCTATCACTTGAAGAAGATTTCTTTCCCAAATCACACTCAGTACTCAAACGTCTCCTCTCCTTGACAATAAGATTTACACCACTTTTTTCTCACCTTGAAACTGCAGATAATTTATGAGGGAGAGAGAGTCGAGTTTTTATAATCAACCTCGATTTATGAAACGACGGCTCTTTTTGACACGCGCCCGCCATCTCTACTATTGCCATAGGCACGTCTTTTTGTTTTAAAACATCATCATGATTTCTGTGATAGCGTTTACCATCATCACCCCCGTCTCTATTATCTGCCATGAAAAGTTATGCACCTCTTCCTCAACACAGTACAAAATGACCAATCACCATACAATTATACTCTACCAAAATTGTACAACATTCCTAAAATAGCTCAATTTTTAAAATTTGAAAATATTAATACAGTTGGTAAAATCCTACAACAGTTTCCCACAATATCTGTACACAAAGAGTAAAACAGAATAATTTATTATTTTAAAAAGATTGAGACATAACATACTTTATTCTCTCACAATCACTCATATTACATTTATTTAAAGCCAGCCACAAAATACTCCCACAACAGATTACTTCTACCGAGCTTCCAGAATTCGAGCTTACCGAGCTCCCCAGTTATATCTAAAGCAACCCCGATGGTTCGGTTCCCCACACAAAATTATCCCTCTATTCGCTGTCCTTGCATCCTCTTCCATTATTTTATCATATGGGTACTGTCGAATAGTAAGTTCTCGCACCCTGGGATCCAATAGAGACCTACAAAAAATGTTATACCAAATAAAGTGATCATGTTCCGCATGCTTGCCTTCATCATCTAGCCCGACCAGATTTAATGGCCATTCTGGAATTATAGCATCATAAGGTAATTGACAAAAATATCGCTCATAAAGTTTAGCAACTTTGAAATGAAAATGACCATCTTCCACCTACTGCATATGCTAAAAATGATTCATCACCATGCTTGAACACACTAACTCCATAACGATGCAAATAACAACAGCAAGGAATCACTACTTTTAGCAAAAAGGAATATCTCCGTAAATTCAGATCACCCCACAGATTTTGCTGAGAGAAATATTTTTGTGAAAATTTCTGAGACAGCAGAATATCTATACAGAATATTGTGACAGATCATTCTTCCCATAGTATAAAAAATCCCCTCAGATTTTGTACATGCAACATACAAGATCACGCAAATCCAGCAGTAATACCAACAAATCCATAACCACTCGTTCTCTTAGTTTGAAACACTCTGTCACCCAGTTTGAGTACACAAATTGTAGAAAACAAGATATAGTTACTTCCTAATGAGTCATCTCACAGACATTATCTACTTCCTATCAGTACATTTTTGAACTTCTATCTTTTCAACCACAGCTATACTTACCGTTCACCCTCATACATACTGAACTCCTTCCAGCTCGATCATATCCCCTGAAGCCTAACTCCTATCTTACAGACAGCAAACTACACAAACAAGTTCGTAAGAAAGAATCATAACAAAGAGCAAAGTTATTTCATTAAGTTCAAAATTTTCTTTACAGATAACACAATATTCCAAATAATTATAACAGATTACGCAACAAAGTTACATTTTGAATTGCTTTAAGGGAATCAGTAGAGAAGATGATGAAAAATTGAAGCAACTTCCAAACCTTGATCCCATGCTGCAAGATCTAGGAAATAGTCAGAACTAGAAGTCACAGATGAAAGATCTTCTTCATGGCCAAAATCTATGGTTCATGGAAGAAAATGATCATCTGCATCCTCCCACCTCTTGCACCATAACCCCCACCTCCTCGCATGTTAGAGATAGACGAAAGGCATCATTCTTCAGCAAGACCCACTCATTAGACGAGTACCGATGAGACTCCCTCGGACGAATCCCTACTACTTCATCTTCAGTTGTAACGCCCTCCTCCGCCAATAACCAAAGACCATTTTAGTGCTCGACCTCAGATATCAGCAGATAATGGAAATGTACCATTTGATAATGGTCATCCCCTGCCTCCATCTATTCCTCATACGACATGTGATGATACGTAGAAGACACCAAAATTGGAGTAGGCGGGTGCAACGGCTGGTATTCAAAGTACCTCATACACAGTTCCTCCATCTTCCTCCAAATCCTAGACTCACGGGCCTGAGCCCTTGTCATCACCATCCTATCCACAGTAGAACAGTTTCAAGTACAGGGTCAGAAAATAGAGAAGACATAAAGCAAAGACAAAGACTTGGCTCTCACAACTTCAACAAAGACTATTTTTTGTACTCGGAGCCTACTTTCCAAATTCCCAACGTCAGAAAGATTCCCCATGCAACAACATTTGAATACAGTCATTGGTTCTAGGAAACCCAACAAACACCAATAGATATTCATGAATATACATTAGAAATGAGTCTCAAATATTAACTGCAGTATTTAATGATACTTCAAAACCAACACCACTCGCCTACAATGTTTCTCGTACTTTTGGCTGAGAAGGGGCGGTTGTTGTGGCTTATTCCATATCTCAAACTCATGCTTCATCTTCAACTACATACAAACTTTTGACCTCAACAGCAAAATACGTAGTACAATCAGAAGTAAGACAACAACGTTAGGAAATGCATACAACACAGATTTCTCAACCATCACCACACGTCCATAGTAATCCTCGTGATCTTGGTTGAGAGTCATCTTGTAATAGCTTATTTCTTATCTCAAACTCAAGATGTAATCCTCTATCTCATCAGCATACAAGAAGTGTAACAGCTTATTTCGTATCTCAAACTCAACTTCATCATCGATCTCATCAGCAAACAGGAAGTGTAATAGCTTATTTCATATCTTGAGCTCAAGCTTCGTCCTTGATCTCATCAGTAGAGAGGAAGTACTACTGAAGACATGATCAACTTTCCTCAATTCGCAATATCATTTTCGACCTCCACAATAACAGTTTGATTTATGCAAGTGTACAGTCATCAATAGAGTCGTTCTATAGCAATAGAGGTCAGAACGTAACACTATCTGGTCAAAGAGCATCTTACATCTACTTTGTAACATCCATCATTAAGAATATTAAAGGCCATTAAACGGTTATATTGTAAGACCTATTAGTAGAACTAGAAAGTAGCAGATTACGGATAGGCAATTCTATATAGAAGAATCCTTGCTCCAAAACTTTATATACTTATAGTGCTTTTTGTAATAGCTAGCATTCTCAATAACATCATTTCCTTTCTAAAATCCTCAAGAGAGGTAGTGGTTTTTAACCTATTCAAAGGTTTTCCACGCTAAGATTTTGTTTTAGTTATTATTAGCGTTCTGATTACATCTGGTGTAAATGCTAAGTCTGAATCCCAGAATTTGGTTATTACAGGGCTAATATTGAGGATTACCATTCCTCTGTTCTCTGGTTTTTGAAAAAGAATTTGCAACCTGGATAGTACATCACCTTTTCAACCTCGTACCCTTCTGGTCATATTGTTAATTTTAAGTTTAGGGGTACATTCGTCTGGCTAGAGACGGTAAACTTAGCGCTTTTTGGGAGTTAACCCATAACACATTAAGGTGAGAAATTCTAGCTTTTATCCTCTATTTTTATGTTCTCAAATATTGAGGGAAATGTCTCATTTATGTTTGGGGGTGGAAAACCATTTATTTAAATGTTTTTTGAAGAAAAGTGAAATAATGGCATTTTGACAATTTATGATATATTTTTGACGAATTTTCAAACACTTAAACTTATTTTACATTGACATAAATATTATGAAAAAGCCTAAATTTTAAAATTGTACCAAGTATACACTAGAATATTTTGGGTCATCTTACACTATATGTACTATATTTTTATTAGCGACTAATTCAAGTTAGTTTGGCATATTTTAAAAATATGCACTTCACCGTAGTTTTGCAATTAATACTTTCAATAGATTTTTGCTCTGTTTAAGGGAAATTTAGCATTTATGTTAGGAATAATTTATTACAAGGGAGGCAACTGCCAAAGGATAAGTTTATTCCTAAGAAAATAATAATAATAAGCCAAATGTGCTTTAAGAACTTTCACGCTGCAAGGCTACTCGCATGATTAAGAACTGAAAGAGAAAAAATTATAACCAACCTTGAGTTTGACCATAAACTATGGGAAAGGAACACACAAAAATGTTACTTGTAAGAATCCTGAGTCTAGGTCATGATGGGGCACTACACCCTGACAACCTTAGCCAACTAGCGAGGATTGTCGACCGAAAACTCCTTGTTACGGGGAATTCACTAAGAAACAATGTACTCAATAAGAAAAGGCTTACAGAAGAAAAAAAAATTGAAATTCTAGGAAGATGAATTGACTAAGGCACTTGTCGAACTGACCGTTGAATATTTTCCAATAAGAAGTAAAGTACCAAAAATTGAGAAAATTATTCTAGAGAATGTATTAGGCGATAAAACTATTTTTACTATACACTCAAATATAGCTAAAGAAAAATACTTGAATATCTTTCTAATCTTGAGGTAGTACCTCTAGTTTCAGATAAACTTAAAATATTCTTTGGTATACTTGGGAAAATATCAAGTTTATGGATTTCTCCATCGGTATATTTTTTGTCACAACTAAGTAAGGATAAGTTTACGCGAAATGACTCATGTGTCTTTTAGAATTGTTTAAAATGTCATTATTGACTTTTGTGGGTATATTCACTATAAACCCTCAGGGGGCAATATTAGCTACCAGGCTAAACCTGGGGGTTTAACGGCTTGTTGCATATGCTAAATGCAATAGTGCTCCATGCGAAAGTGGTTATTATTTTATTTTACTAGGGACGAGGAAAATGCAAGTTTGGGGGTATTTGATGAGCGCGTAATTATGACATTTTTAATATACCCGAACATGTATTTTAGTCGTCCATTATATTTAATTTTAGGTACTTATGCGTGTTTATTTGATTGTAGCTATTTGAGATGGATATTTGAAACCAAGCTCTAAAAGTCAAGTAAAAGTATCTCCAGCAGTTCATATAAAAAAAATCAAAGATACAATATATTTGGTCTCAAGATTGAAGAAATATATGCACAAATATTCTTGGAGAATAAGATCAAAGGAGATATTGTATTCAAGATCATTGAAGATATTTTATATTGAAGATATATGCAAGAGTTTCCATGAAGAAAAATTTATACATCACTTAAAGGAATTATATGCAAGAATCTTAGGTGATTGGTTGTACTATTAAAATAAATTTTGTGAAATATTCTTTAAAATTTAATGTATAGTTTCTAAATTTGGGTTCCTTCTCCTATAAAAGGAACCCTCCCCTTATTGTAATTGGGCATCTCTTATTAGAGTAAGTTTAAAAGAAATAAAATCTTAGTTTTAATTAATTGTCTCATCTCTATTTTATTTTGTTTTGTAAATAGTTAGCTAGTTCATGCAATGATCTTGGGAATGATAGAAGGTTAATCCCTTCTAGCTATGACTAGAAGGAATCCCTTACCCAAGTAACAATAGTTATATCGTAGTTTGAAGATTAGTTCTCTTTTACAATCTTCTAAAATAACTATAATCGACTTCTAAGCTTAACCATAGCTAGTAAGTAGATTTAGAATATTTAGCCGAAATCCAGTATTATAACCACTAAACCAGATTTTAGGGAAAAAAATAAAAAGGACTCGTTAGAAGAGATTCGACCAAGCTTAACCATAGTAGGAAGTATTTTCCTACATATTTGTTTTAGGTAATCATATTATGACCAAATCTTAGATGCCTAACCATGGATCTAGGGTTGTCGTTTACATCAAAAATGTTTTACCAATGATTTTTGATATGAATAATCTGCCTTAGTAAAACTACATGATAACTATATTGTTTTGGTTGGGCCAAATTCTAGTTGTAGTTATTCTCTTGTTAATTGTTTGTTTTATTATTTCTCTTCAATCGATCTCTTATAAAACCTTATTCGGCCTAGAAAGTATTTGCTTTCCCAAACTACCCTATGGATGCGATCCCACTCATCCGTGCTACAATTTGATAACTATACTTTGAGCGGGTTTTTAGTTAGAGGACACAAAAAACTTTTTATCAGGACCAAAAAAACTAGATTTATTAGACTCTAGTACAGGAATTTCTAGATTCAAAATACCACAAAATTTCTTATTTCAAGATCAAGCATTCCTAGTTCAAGAGATCACTTGTAATAAGATATCAGCCTCAAACAATAAAAGTTATAGTATAATGTCCTAGATTTTCGGGTTATTTTTATTTATTTATTATTACGTATTATTATTATTATTCCACCACGTTAAGTTCCGCACATATATTTTGTATATATTCCGCATATATTTTTCATCCATTATGCATCCATTTATTCCTTTCGGCAGGTTTTGTATGTTAGATTCTATTTATGTAGCTTTGGTGGTACGGTGGTTATTCGGAGGAGGAGGTGGCGTTGTGGCCTTGGGAACCCCTAGATGGGTTGGTAGTGATGTTTTTCTGATGTGTTTATGGTTTGGTATGGTTCTGGTGAGCCATTAGATTGGCTGATAGGTTTTCGGAGTTTTTCGAGCGAAGATTCCTTTTTGAGGGTTTAGGCATTTTGGTGGTCGTGAGGCGGTGGAGGTGGTGTTTGTCCCTTGGGAAACCTTTGTTGGGTTTGTAGTAGTGTTAGTGGTTTGGTTTTATTCTGGGGTGTTTGGGGTTATCCGGGGTTGGCCGTTAGGTTTTTTGGAATCTTCTATTTCTGAACAGACCAGTTTTGTTCGAACAGGACCTTCTCTGTTTGTACAAGATCTTCCTCTATTCGAACAGGACCTTATCTGTTCGAATAAGATCCTGCTTGAATAGTTAGATTTTTCCCTGAGTTGTTCTGATCGAAATGGACCTTCTCTATTCGAATAGCATTTTCCCTCTGTTTGAATAGGGTCCTCTCTGTTCCAATAAAATTATTCTTGAGCTATTGAGTTTCTTCGCTGACCCTTTTTATTCCAACAAGACTTCCTATGTCCGAATAGGATCCTCTCTGTTCGAATAGGAATATCCCTATTTGAACATAGGCGCGTTTTATATATATCCTCTTTTTTCCTTACTTCCTCTATTTTCACTCCAAACTCACTCTCTCTCTCTCCTCTCCCCTAACCATTCCCCTCTCCTCCTTACTCTTGATCCAATCTTCCCCATCGCTCTCGAATTCTTCGTCGAGCTTCGTCGCGATCTTCACTCCCATCCTTGGTGAGTTATTCTCGATTCTCTTTCCGTCAATTCATCTCGATTCGGCCTAGGGTTTGATTTCTAGGGTTTGTGATTATGGGGGTTTGTTTGGGTTCGCATTGCTAGTGATTTGGGGTTTACGGCGTTTACGATTATCGCAGGTATTAGGTTTGATTGTGGGTTGTGATTTTTGGAGGATTTGGGTGTTTGGTGGTAGTGATTGGTAGGGTTGCATGCGATGTCTGTGGCATTGCGGTTGAGTTGTCCTGCAATTCAGGTAATTTATTCTAATTTTGGTTTCAGTGGAAGCCCTCAGTTTTAAGGTTTGTGATTGTGGGGTGATTTTAGGGTTTGTGGTTATTAGGTTTTTGTTGATTTACGGAGTTGTGATAGTTGCAGGTGTTGGGTTTGACGGTGGTGTTGTTTGGGTTGTTGCGATGGCTGCGGTGTTGCAGTTGGGTTGTTCCGAGATTCGGGTGGCATGTCCACGAGATACTGTCGTTGGAGCTTTGGGTTGCTTGCCCGGATTGATTCTGCTGGAGCATTCCATCGGGTTATAGGCGAGTTTTATCTTCCGGAATAACTAGATTATTATGTTGATTCGTGAGTTATCGAAATGCATAGTTTAGTAAATTATATCTTTGACTAGGTTAGTATGTGAGTTAATTGCTTAGGATACTTTACTGGTTATCCGTTTAGCATTACCTTAGACGAGAGTATCTAAGGGCTTGATAAGTTAGTAAAACCCGCAATAATGTGAGTTTAGTTACTAGATAGAATATGTAGTCTATGATTAGCCAGAGGAGGTTATTCTCTGTTGTCGTCGATGTGACGATGACTCTTGAGATTCCTCTTAGACCGATTTCATTAAGGGTAGTTTTCAGAAATCTTTTCTTCGTGGAGGTTGAGAACAAGGCATTTCTCAGTGTATTACGACGCCTCAGCGTCACTATATATATATAAATATATATAATGTATTGAGTGCGGAATATATGTATAATATATTAAGTATGGTATTGTTGGTTGGTTATTAGGGTGCCCAGCTTCTTTCAGGGCACTAGTAACTAGGTTTGGCTATTAGTGGAGATGTATGGACGGCTGTGGTTTAGCCGTCATTTCTCTGAGATAGAGTAGTTCAGAGACTATAGTTCTCACCTTATTGTGTAGCATCTTGGTTAGTTTAGGTTGCTGGACTTAGTTCCAGGGTAGTCTTGGGGCGATATAGCTTCAGTAAGACATGATCTTCGATTTGGAGCTCGTCCTCTTGCCTGCTATTCTTTTTATTTATCTCAGGATTAGCCTAGGCGTACTCTGTGTTCTCCAGGCTTGGACCTTGAGCATTGTCGTTGTGATTGGTGGTTGGTTAGAATGTTAGATTCCCTGTGGGAGTGTGGGATCTCCTGGACTGTTAGTAGTTGGTGGTGAGCAGACGGCTTATCCGTGGTGGTTGGTCGTGGATGTTAAACTTCTGATTATTTGCCTTAGGATTGTTTGCTTATCGTGTTGTGACACTTATTGTCCTCATGATTCTTAGAGCTAATAGAGCTTACTCGTAAGCCTTCCTTCCCCGGGATGAGGTTGTTAGGGTTGTGTTCCCTTCCGCCATCTAGGAGGCAGCGAGACAGCATGGCTCAGTGAGGTACGCGGCTGTACTAGGTGGTTTATGAAGTTATACGTCACCTGTGATGTAGGAATCTGCTGGGATGGACTGTCATATCAGTGTAGGGAAACTGTCACCATCGAGGATCTGTTTGCGGTGATTGTCACCTTGGGTGTAGACAGACCTGGTGGGTTCCTGTGCATTCGTGCTAGTGACTTATGTACATGATTAAGAGTATTATGATGCGGTTCAGTTATTAAGGATTTTTGGCTACTTGTTGGACACTTGTAGGTCACCCCATGAGTACTAGTCTGTGTTGACAGCTAGAGTATTGTAGTACTTGATGGTAATTATATTGCTTTGAGGAATCTTAGAGACTGATGTTGTTTAGATGTCGTGACGGTTAAGTTTATGTTTCATCTAGGTCTAGATAGTGCAATTGAGTCACAGGAGGGCATCTGTGTTAGTTTTGGTTGCCACACTCTCAGGCAGGTGGTTATCCTATTATGTCTTGGCTGTGTTGGCAGAAGTTGTGTTTCAGTCTTTAGGATTTTTGCTTTCATCCATGGATAATATATTCTCTTATCTTATTGCGACCGAATACATCCCTTGACCCGTATTATATGTGACTTTTGTGTGGTAAGGACTGTGGCTCCTTGTGTGTGATTGAGGATGTGATTCCATGGGGTGCTCGTGACGCCCAGTGTAGTTTCCCCAGCCTGGTCAGTTAGAAAAATTGTACCTGTATCCATAATGGTCCTTTAAGGTAATCCATCTTTAGTAGTTGTCAGCCCACTTTAGTCATGGGGGCTAGCCCTTTGGGTTGGCATCGCTAAATCATTCTGCATTATAACGCATCATCATCATTAAGCATATCATTACATCTCTGCATACTTCCAATTCGTAGGTTCTTCTGATAGAAATCCTTAACCCTTTCTACATTATGTTTAATATAGAATCTTCTGCACTTGGTATAATCATAAGATTATCTCATTCCATCATATCATCATCATAACATAACATTACATTGGGATAATTATGGGATTATCCTAGTTCATCATATTCTTCTCCTCTTATTTGAATTCCTCTTCTCCTAATTGAATTACGGTGTAATTAGATTCATCTTCCTTCTGTATACTCCTCTCTTCTCTGCATCTATTCCTCCATTTTCTGTATCTGGTTAATTTATTAGGTTAATTAGTCTGGTTGGTTGCTGTGAGCTTTAAGCTGTTATTTGGTTGTGGGCGATCTCGCTCAGCTTGTGATAACTTTGGGGTTGTGCCTGGTTGGGGTTTGGGTAACCCTGTTGGATTATTGTGAGCCAAAGGTGTTTACCCTCGTGTGTGATTGTATTTTTGAGGT
Organism: Kingdonia uniflora; assembly: GCA_014058105.1. Taxonomy (NCBI): domain Eukaryota; kingdom Viridiplantae; phylum Streptophyta; class Magnoliopsida; order Ranunculales; family Circaeasteraceae; genus Kingdonia; species Kingdonia uniflora. The sequence goes on along the minus strand of JACGCM010000816.1, from coordinate 8,055,962 downwards.
AGGTTAGTCGCTTGTGGCGCTGAAGGTTATGGTAGTGATTAGAGTGTAGTTAGTAGTCCTTGGGACTGGAGTGCAGTTATAGTCTTAGCACTCCTTTGCTCGAGATGTGTATGTATAATTATAGTATAGTTATATATAATCATTAAACTAGTTATGTACCTATTAGATACCTATTAGGCATCTTGTATATATTTAGTTATATATATATTGTTTATCGTTAGATATTATTATATCTTATTATCATTATTATATCCATCTCATTGGTTAGTATAATCATTTAGCCATTCTTGGGAGTTAGCAAGCTCGTTGTTTGCTCACTCTTGCATCCCTCTTTCAGTGGTAGGTTGTTCTAGGCTTTAGTTGCTGCTGTGGTGATCTTTGAGGAGCTGAGCTGGAGGCTCATTCTCCAGTTATTACTGACGGGCTTGCTGCGTAGAGGTTTGTAGAATCTTACGTTTAGATATTGTTATCTTAGTCTTCCGTTGTTTCTATTTTTCCTTATTACTCTGTTGAGATACTATTGTGAATGACTGGGCCAGAATTTGTCTATGGCTCGGTTGTTCATGAGGCGAATCTTTGGATTCTCTGATCTGCACATCCTCGAATCTCAGTAATTGGTCTAGCTACCGATTACTGGATTTTGGGGCGTGGCATACAGTTACTAAACCCTCAACTCGAAGTTATGGTTTTTTACATATTCAAAAGTTTTCTACGCTAAATCACCAGTGTCATTTCTTGTAGTACATTAATTTCTTCACAAGTACATTTACCGTAAGATCTAATTTCGAGCTAGTTTGAACTACAGAATTAGGCCATTACAGTGACCACCTTCTATTGTAAATTATTTATGTTTTATTTTACTTAAGTTAGTGCCCGAAGGATGATTTTTAGTGGCGTAGTTAGTAGAGTATTTTAAGGACAATAAGGGGTAGTTCTCCTATATATTTTAAGGAGAATTAGGCGTAGGATTATTTTATTTTGGTACTAGATTTAGTGAGAAAGAAGAGATTAGAGAAATGTTTAGTTTTATGCTTTTATTTGAGAATTGAATAAAGAGTAGTTTAGTTATTTATGATTGTGATTCGTTTATGCAAAACGTAGTATTTGAAAGAAATTAAGATTAGATCACTTCATTAGATGATAAACAACTCAAAGACTCCACCTAAATATAGGTGTTTACAGACTCAACAAATTCCCAGAGTAATAAACCCATGACTCCACTAACTTTGACTCCAATTAATTAAAAAATAAACCCAGGATCTAATAAAGACTAATTCAAAACCAATACCACTTAACTAAGTGGCACCTCATTAATTCTAGAGAAATACTAACTGTTGAGTTTCAAAACTCCAACACCCTCCCCTAAACTGAAATGTTATGCTAGCATTCAGTTTACACAATGACTTCATCCTCCCGCAATCAACTTAGCTTTAAAACACATACCAAGTAACTTGCGAAACTTCGTGAAGGTAGGCAATTTGAGAGGCTTAGTCATGATATTGACAAGCTGATCTTCACTTCTGCTATACTTAAGCTCAAGAGTTCCTTCATTTACTAAATCACGTAAGAAAAGATAACGCACATAGATGAGTTTACTACGTCCATGAAGAACTGGATTTTTTGATAGCTTGATTGTGGAACTATTGTCACTGTAAAGTGTGGTGCAACAATGTTGTGAGAAATGGAGCTCTTCCATTAATCTCCGCAACCATATGGCATGCTCCAGAAGCAATAGCTATATATTCGGCTTCGAGGGCTGACAAAGTTATAATTGGTTACTTTGTTGAAGACCACGAAATCGCCCCCGATCCAAGCATAAATGCATAGCGTGATATGCTTTCCTGTACAATAAAATCACTGGCATAATCGCTGTCCGTGAAGCCCATGAAACCAGTTTGGTCACCTTTCCTGTACAATATACCAAAATCTTGCGTACATTGCAAATACCGGAGGATGCGCTTGGCTGCAAGTAGATGCATATCTTTAAGACTTTCCATATATCTGCTGATCGAACAAACTCCGTACCTGATATTAGGTCGGTTCTCAGTTAAATACATTAGACTACCTAAAATCTATTTGTATACAATGCTGTTAACCTCTTCGCCTCCTGGATCCTTCATTAGCTTTAAACCAACTTCAACTGGGGTACCGACAGGATTGCAATTTGCCATCTGAAACCTACCTAAAACATCTCGTGCATACTTGTGTTGCAAAATAAAAATTCCACCTGAAGTTTGGAGTACTTCGATGCCAAGAAAGTAATGCAACTTTCCAAGATCAGTCTTGTCGAACTCGGCCATCATCGAGCATTTGAAATCAACAAACATATCATTATCATTTCTGGTGTAGATCAAATCATCGACGTATAAGCATACAATCAGAATCTTATCACCGAATCCAGATTTTACGAATAAAGTAGGCTCATAGGGACACCTTTGGAAGCCAGACTTTAAGAAGTAAGCATCAATGCGACTGTACCAAGCACTTGGTGTTTGTTTAAGCCCATATAGAGCCTTCCGTAACCTATAAACTTTGTGCTCATTCCATTTGCTTACATATCCTAGAGGCTGATCAACGTACACTTCTTCCTCCAAATCGCCATGGAGAAAGGCGTATTTCATGTCTAATTGAAAAAGAGGTCATGAATGGTGCGCGGCCATTGCAAGAATTAAACGAATGGTATCATGGTGTGCAACAGGAGCAAAAACTTTGTTGTAATCCACGCCATACTCTTGCTTGTAACCTTTTGCGACGAGACGCGCTTTATACTTATCCACCTTTCCATCTGGATTGAGCTTCGTTTTGTATACCCATTTGACACCGATGGACCTATGACCTTTGGGAAGATCAGACAATTCCCAAGTATTATTTCTCTCAATCGAATGGATCTAGAAATCCATGGCTTGCTGCCATTGGGTGCTTGAACCGTATCTCTAAAGAAAATCGGATCACAATTTGCAAACAATGCAAAATTCACAAGTTCCTCATCAAAAACATCATTATCATTGGTTATAACATAATCTTGTAAATGTAGTGGCATGGTACAGATGCGTGTCGAAGTACGAGTCTCTCCATGACTAGAAGATACTATAGTGCTTTCATTTATCGGAGTTACATCAGCCCCCGTATTTCCATATTCAAAAACCTAAACAATATTAATTTCTGCCTGTTCCTTGTCGTCCATTGTGCACTTTCAAGCTTTGGTTTCACTGAATTTGACAACCTTGCTTACCACCACTTCACTCATTTTTGGGTTAAACAACTTAGAACCTTTAGTTCGATCACTATAACCGATAAAAATGCATTTCTCACCTTTATCATCGAACTTCTTGAGTTTCTCAACCGGTATATGAGCATATGCAACAGATCCAAATACTCGAAGAGTCTCAACATTGGGTTTAAAACTGCTCCATGCCTCCTCGGGTGTCATATCTTGAACACTTTTTGTAGGACACCTGTTTAGAAGATAAACAGCATACGAAATAGCTTCTGCCCAAAAAGCTTTGGGATAGTCTTTACCTTTCATCATACTTCGTGTCATCTCAACAATTGTTATATTATTTTTCTCAGAGATTCCATTCTGTTGAGGTGAGTAGCTAGTTGTAAGTTGATGCTTAATGCCACGCTTCTTACAAAAATCAGAAAATGTTTTAGAAGTATACTCGCCGCCTCTATCAATTCAAAACGTCTTCAAGCTATGTCCACTTTGCTTTTCCACATAGACTTTAAAGTCTTAAATTTTTTTCAAAAGCTTCACATTTTTGCTTCAAGAAATATACCCAAGTTTTCCTACTGTAATCATCAATGAAAGTAAGAAAATGTCGATTACCTCTATTTGATATAACCTCCATTAATCCGTAAATATCTGAATGCACAAGTTCCAAATGTTGTGTGGCTTGTCTTGACATTCCCACTGGAAACGAGCCTCTATGTTGCTTGCCAAGAATACAACCTTTGTACAACTGACCATATTTTTGTAACAATGGTAGTCCAATAGCTATTTTTTTCTTTGCCAAAAGCTGCAATCCACTAAAATTTAGATGCCCAAAGCCGAAGTGCCACGGCTAGCTTGTATCCATAACAATAGCACTAAAAGAACGAATTGTTTCAGTTTGCAAAGGTAAAGGAAACATGGGACTTTTAATCATCTTAACAACAACTACAAGCTCATTTTCCTGGCTCTTAATTGTACAAACACCTTTATCAATGATGATTTGAAGACCTTTTTCATAGTGCTGACCCATATTTAGCAAATTCCAGTGTAAGATAGGAACATAAAAAACTTCGAAAATATGTTCGGGAGAACCATCCTTCAACCGTATAAGAATTTTACCTTTACCCATAATTGAAACTTTTTCTCCATTTCCAAAATTCACATCCCCACGTACTGACTCGTCTAAGTGAGAGAATAGCTCCTTCTTTCCGCACAATATGGTTACTGCATCCGGTATCCAAATACCACTTGTTGAGATGATCCTCTTTTGAAACATTACAAGGTAACAACAAGGTTTCTTCCTCCTATAGGTCATCTTTAGCTGCATAGTTAGCATGTTCAGAATTTTAAGGTGGCATTCTACACTCTAATCTAGAATGACCATACTTCTTATAATGAAAACACTGAATTTTAGATTTGTCATACCTTTTATCTTCATAAATTTTCTTATCGGTGTTTTTGTCCTTCGAACCATAAGTCTTACCACGTTTTTCTAGACTCGATACTTGTGTTCCGCTCGAGCTATCTTTCCCAGTCACAATCACTTTGCTTTGAAGAGTCCATTCTACGTATTTTGCTGCATTTTGATCCATTCTATGTTCGTGAGAACATAAAGAACCCATCAGCCCATCAATCGACATGGTGGAAAGATCCCATCCTTCTTCAATCACAGTAACAACGTAATCAAAGCGACCTACTAAGGATCTCGTAATTTTCTCAATAACACGAATGTCATCCAATTTTTCTCCATTAATTCGTAATTGGTTAACTGACTGAACTAGAGAAAAATAATCAAATATAGATTTGGAAGTATTCATAGAAAGAAGTTTGAATTCACCTCGTAGAGTTTGCAACCTTACACTTTTTACCTTCACATCTCATTTGTAAGATTTCTGCAACATCTCCTACGCCACCTTTGATGTTGTTGCGCTCGAAATCCTTTCGAAAACAACCTCGTCTACCGCATGGTAGATGAAAAATAAGGCCTTCTTGTCCATCTTTCTATTTTTTTTCTCACACTGTCTTTCTGGACTTGGGAGAGAGCTGCAATTGCAGCTTGATCTATAGGTTCAACATATCCAAGCTCGATAATCTCGGATAGCACCTAAAAGCCAAACAAAGCTTTCATTTGGATATACCATTGATCAAAATTCTTTCCGCTAAACCTTGGAAGTTGAGGTTGAATTGATCCGTTCATTCTGATAACTTGCTTACGAGCAATCAAAGAAATAGACTTAGAACAAGAAGATAAACTAAATAACCTACTTTGATGCCATATGAAGGAAATTTAGATTAAATTACTTCATTTGATGATAAATAACTCAAAGACTCCACCTATATATAGGTGTTTACAGACTCTACTAACCTTGACTCCAATTAATTAGAAAATAAACCCATGCTCTAATAAAGACTAATTCAAAACCAACACCACTAAGTGATACCTCATTTATTCTAGAGAACTACTAACTGTTCAGTTTCCAAACTCCAACAGTATTTCTCAAAAAAATTCCAAATCCATCATTGATTATGGACTTCCAAGGAACGAAGTTAGCTTTCCCATCCCATAACCTACTATCAGGCTATAAATGGTTCTGTAGTCAGCAAAAATATAGGTCAGACAAGGTTCTTGGGTTTGACCGATAATCTATTTTTGGAACTTTATTTTTATCTGACACTTTCAATCCAGTCAGGAAATGGTTCTTTGAAAGTGTTGTGTGACAATGGACGGTCGTATAATTAAAGCAGGTAGATTTCCTTTGAAATGCTCAACCAACATATCTCCCATCGCCTTTGTAAAGACATACGTGTTTGGCCAGCCGTCAATTTTCGCCCTACATCCATTAGGCCAAGACCTCGAGTTGTTAGTGCAATAGCATACACCTATCTTTTTACCCCAAGTATTTTGATCATTGATAGTGATGTGACACATTCCTCATAGGATCGTCTACCCACCGTATGACCTATGTTTAATTAGAATTAGGTTTCATAATTCTAACCCCCCTTGTGTTCCATAAAAGGGAGGTCTATGTTATTTGTTTCTCAGTTAATTTTGATTAAAGTAAGTTGATTTGTTTGGTTGAAACCCTAGTTTTCTCTAACTCTCAAATACAACGTGATCTTCTTACGAATCTTGCTTCCGCGTTCATAATAATCACGTAAGATAGGAAGCGAAAAATTTAAAATAAAAATAGTTAGAATAACAAGATTTTCCTGTAAAAAAATAATATCCTTGGTATTAAAACCTTGAGGCATAATTCCCACAAAAAAAAACCCCTTGAGGCATTAGTGATGAAAATGATGTTTGGTAAATTATTTGATGAAGATGACAGCTGTGATAACAAACACATAGTTCAATACCTTGACAGGCACGGTGTGCAGGCTGATAATTTTAAAGTGCGTCTACATAGGGGGATATATCGTCTATGAATATTTTATTAAACTTAAGTTCCCAAACTATTTGATTTGGTCCCAATATCACCGGGAATGAATGAATGATTATGATTTATCTAACCTTTTTAAGCCAAGTTCTTTTATCATAGGTTTTTCCTCTTCTTTTGTCGCTTCCATTGCTCGGAGTTCATACGGTTATCCTTCCATCACCTTGAGCTCTTGCTCGATGTTTAAATTAACCCGATGTTCCGCTAAGTGTTTCACCCATTTCGAAGGCTTTCTCTAGTATAAGACCTGGTCTCTCTCCACAAACATAAGCTAAAAATAAAACACATGATTTATTAACATATGCAGAACAAATTTTGACAAACCGTGTTGTCACTTACGACATAGAAAGCAAATCATACCTGTTGAAACATTGACAAGCATTTGTAGTTTCTTGCACTTCTTAGCACAATCTACGACATTTTTTGCTCCAAAGGTATCTATACTACTAAAAGAATAGCTATATCATGAGAATAAATCTCGGCTGTTGATCACCCTACCCTACACATGTTGAGGAAAATATATGGTTTAGTTTATAACACAGCCATTAGATCGTGAGAGTTATTTAGTCTACTTTCGAAATTTATTTAATACCAAAATGCCCTTATTTCGTATGTACCAAATCTCATCCAAAATAGACATCTCAATGGTAATTAGATGATGAAAGAAGGGGTATAAATGGAAGTTCAGCGCATAACTTTTCGTATATACGAAAATAGGAGTATTTTGGGAAGCCTAAATACAAAATGAAGAGTATTTCTGTAAATCTCGTCTCTCCCAAACACACCAAACTCCTCTCTTCCAAACCAAACCCACCAAAACTCATCTTTCCTCTCTCCTCTCTTTCAAACCCAAACAAAATATTTTCTTCTAAACCATATGGTGATACTCGGTGTATAAGAACGATAGCTTGATGCTTCTAAGTAATCTACTAGCTTGGGATTGACATCACCCCCAATTTCTTTAAAGTTTATCTCCACCCCTATTTCTCAAACCCTAGAATCTAAATCTCTTTCGATCAATCGATCGATTTCGCAAACGTGACAACATGGAGTCCCACAGATAGTCTCTTGCAAGTAGAGTGCGCCATGGAAGCTGTGAAACAAGGTTCAGCAGCAATCAGTCTTTGATCAAAAACACACATTGTGTCAGTAAGCATCAACAACGCGAACTCAGAACTCTCATGATGTTTTGTTCTGTTGATTTAGGGAGATTAAGAGAGAGAGAGAGAGTTGGGAATAATGAATTCGGTAAATTCTTCGGTGCTTGATCTTAAAGAAAAAATTGAGAGCTATGTTTACTATTCAAAAATTAAGCATGTTTTCAAATGGATCAAATGTTGCAACCCCAACAAATGGGGAAGAATCAGGGGTATCATGCTGGGTATTATAAGATTCAGCATTCTCATGCTGCGAGGTAAATTGAATTTGAGTTTTTGGGTATTTTTTATTAGGGTTTGAAATTGAGTGTGGTTTGAGTTGTGATTGGAGCTTATTTGGCTATTGTTTTGTAACCTTTTTAGAGAATTTTAGTTTGGGTGAAATAAAAAGTGTTAATTAGAGATGGGTATTGAGTTAATGATTGGAATATTATAGAGTATATGTGGGAAGAGATAAAATAGTTGGGTGTAATTCGTTAAGAAATTCTCACACACATAAGGGGCGATTTTGGGGGAATTTGAAGGATAAAAATTTCGGAGGCACCTTTTTTATTTGTCTAAAGCATGATTCTTACTATGATTTGTATTCGTTTTATTTCCGTTAATTGTTTCTAGATGTTTTGTATGTTGTTATAAGCATGTAGTTGTGTACTGAATTATTTCATTTGGGAATTGTAGGATGTTCTACTTCTTTTTTGAATCACGGACCAATAAGAAAGATCCTGTGGTTATATGGTTAAGGTCCGGGATATAGCAGTGAATTGGCTATTTTCTATGAAAATGGACCTTTCAATATTGCAAATAACTTGGCTCTGGTGTGGAATGAATATGGCTGGACCAGGTATTATTATTTCTTCAAACTACAACTTCTTAGTTGATTTTTCACTAACAATATGACCATTATTCTGATTTATACACATGATGGTTATGAAGTAATTTGTATCTTTACTTTGCATGCAATAAACCTTTTATATGTTGATCAATCGACCGGAACTGGTTTTAGTTTCAGCTCTGATAATTGCAATCTTCCTCATAATGAAGATAGAGTTAGCAACGATCTGTATGATTTCTTGCAGGTAATTTTTTTTTCTGCCTAGCGAAAAAGTGAAACTGAATTCTAAATACTGAGCTCTACAAATTAATGGTATACATTGTAGATTTGTAAAACAGTTTTGTATGTGACTGAGAATTAAGTAAAACACCAAATCCTTTCCAAAAAAAAAAATATATAACACCAAATTACTAAATTGCTCATGGAGAGGCTATATAAATTAAGTATCTTGCTCGGTAGCTTAGAACTTTTCATCGTCCATCGTGCATAAGAAATCCCCTTGTTTCAAGATAGCGCGCATGGATTGATTGAGTTACACAATGAATCCATCACAACAAATAAAATTACTGATAAGCTAGCGGAAGAAATATCATAAACCATAATACTACAATGATTTATACATACCAACGTAACAATAATTGATAAGAGTTACAGGAGGTGAAAGTCCTAGATTTCATTCAAATTGGTGATTAAGTCAGAGTGTGTTTGCTTATTCAAATTGGCGATTAAGTCTGAGTCTTTTTGTTTTCTATGATTTTTACATAATGGGTGAATCATATGTTGGGCATTACATTCCAGCATTTCCCGCTCAAGTTCACCGAGGTAACAAAGCTAAGGAAGGTATCCATATTAATTTGAAGGCATGTCTCCAATTATATTTGATTTAGTCTTACATTTAGTGGCTTCTACTTGCTTCATGGAGTAACATAGTCTTAAATTGGCCTTGTAGCGATTTGCTATTGGTAATGGACTCACTGATCTTGTAATCCGGTGTAAAGCATATTCAGATTACGCTTTGGAGATGGGAATAATTCAACAATCTGAATATAAGAATGTTAACAAGATGCTTCCAGCATGCGAGTTGGTGACTAAGCTATGTGGTAAATCCTATTTTTTCCTACATGTAGGGGACTATTTCAGTTCGTCCATCATTCATTGATGAAACATGCATGGTCTGGGGTATCTCTTACCTCTATACATGCATATGGTTATTGCAAAAGACCCCAAAGCATTTGGGGCGGTGTATCAATCTTCAAGTACCTATAATCTTATTAGGTTACTATTCCTTGAGGTTTAATGATGGTAGTGGTTTTCAGGCACCCATGGTACAACCGCTTGTATGGCTTCCTATGTTGTTTGCAACTAAGTGTTTAACAAAATCATGAGTTTCGCCAGAGATAAAAACGTAAGAAGTTGTGACTATCACTATTGCTTACCTTTTTTGTTGAAAATAATCTTTGGTTCCATGATCGTTATATCAACGATTTCAATTTTTCAGTACTATGACATTCGAAAGAAGTGTGAAGGTGACCTCTTCTACGATTTCTCAAACATGTTGAAATTCCTTAATCAAAAATCTGTTAGGGGTGCTCTTGGTGTTGGGGAGATAGAGTTTGTTTATTGAAGCCCAACTGTGTATCAGGTAAGGTTAATGGACTGAATGAGAAATCTTGAAGTTGGTATTTCTGCTCTCCTTGAAAATGGAGTGAAATTGCTTATTTATGCCGGGGAGTACGACCTCATATGCAACTGCCTTGGTAAGTTCTTCAGTTCAATCCACAAGTCCAAATCTTTGATAGATGTGGAAATTGTCATATAGTACATATGTTAAGGGATCATTATTTTGTAACTAGTTTGTGTTTTGTGTTTGATCAGGTAACTCAAGGTGGGTTCATGCTATGGAATGGTCCGGCCATAAACAGTTTGTTGGATCACCCATGTTCCTTTTGTAGTTGATGGCACAAAAGCAGGTCAAATGAAAAGCTATGGTTCTCTCAGTTTCCTAAAGGTCTTTCCTTCCATCCACCTTAAATTAAGATTCAGTAATAGTAATATGGTAACAGTATATATCACAAAATTGGATAAAGGAAAATTTAATTAATAGAATAAGAAACACATCGATAGGAAATCTTGGATTCATAAAATCAAGAGAGATAATTCAGTTCAGCAGAACAAATAGTGAACAAATTTGTTTGAATTTTTTTGCAAATAAGAACATTTCAGATATTTCTTTCGTATTCGCATCTCCAAATCAACTAACCAAACTATATTTCCATGATTTCATTTATACCATTCTTGTCGAAATGACTCTTCATTAAAATGTTTTCCTTTATCTTTTCTTTTATAAAAAGCCAAAGCACAGTCTAAATATTGCGAGATAAATTATAGATCAAATCAACAGGATATCGTGGGAAAAATGTGAGTCGAAAACCAATGTTGATGTTAATATTGAGACACACTGCTAAAGTATGTACCATAATCTAGAAAAGCTTTATTCTAATTGTCGTAAATCTCAATAGTAAATTTATTTGTTCTAGGTTGTTTCCTATCCCAGTCTAGACGACAAACCACATTACTAATACAGACTTTTATGACAACAAACAGGTTCATGACGCCGGCCACATGGTCCCAATGGATCATCCCAAGGCTACATTGGAGATGCTAAAGAGGTGAACTAAAGGGAAACTTGTTGAAAATACCGAGACAGAAGATGTAGTAACAGACATGTAATAGACAAATTTACAAGGTTTATTTTTCTTGTCATATCTTTGTAGGCTTTGCTCATGTGGCCTGTGTGGACTAACTGTTATATGGCTTCACTAGCTTTAATTCTATAGATGTATGTAAATTTTTATCCATGATATAAAATCACTTATACTTGTTTCTTCTCTTCCATAGTTGGCTCGAGTAAATGTTTCGTATAGCTGTTCATTCTGTGCTTGTAAAATCCTAAATCCTAGGCCATTGGCGAATTAAAAAACATTTGGACATATAGGGTATGTTAAATGTTTTAACTGAAATGAGTTGTTTATTGGTGTTATAGGGTATGTTATGTCTGCACTTTTGAGCGAGGATGGTGTTTGTGGGAGGGAAATCGTCGCCCTTAATAGTAATGTATGTGTTTTCCATAATTTTAATGTTTTCATCTGTATAGCTTTATTTCTTTACTAGTTTTTGTTGTGTCATTTGGTGCTTAAGTATGTGATATTTGAAATCCCATATTAAGAACTTCATGCCACGGGACGAATAAGTCCCATACTGTGAGTTAGATATTTACACTACATTCCATAAGAAAAGAGAGAAGAAAAACTCATCTTGCTCAACATGGGGATAATGCAGAGGGTATGCGCCATCTTGTGGTACATGGTAGCTGCGACATTTTTCAAGAGAAAGCATTTCTGATCAAGATTTTGTGGTCCAGATGAGAACATGGTATTAGGACTTTTTCCATCTTTTGACAAAAATCTAGCCAAGGAAATTAGTCAAATTTGTTGGTATGTATATGTCGTTGTTTAGGTCCATCTTAGACCTCACATATCCAAACTACAAAGAAAACTGGTATAATCAAATGCAGACACAAAAAATGGACCCTGGCGGAGGTCATCTATACCAATAACTTCGAGGCTTTACAAAAGTCATATTCCCATTTCGTTGCATTATCAAAATTTTCACCATATTTGGACTTGGGTGATGGGCATTACAAATCAATTAATGTGTTTGGTTCCTGATTTTGTTCTTTCCTTAAGAGACTGTTGTGCCTAACAGATGATGCTACCTAACTTATCTAAAGACAGTCCAAAGACTAATAGTTAAGAAAAAGCTACGAAAAATAGAATTTCTCTGGCGGGCGACATTTGCTGCTTCCCCGTTGCTTAGAAAATTGTTGTCAATGTTGCTTATGAGAACAAGAACTATTTGGGGAAGACAGACGGTGTGAATATGTTGACATTGATAGAAGGCTGTTGTAGCTGCCCATAAATCATTGGCCATCTTCTTTGTTATTATAAATCGTTATATAAGTGATTTTATAACCTAAGTATCGTGTTAGATCTGCAGTTCAAATGCTAAATATCATGAAACAAGTTGATTATCTGTGTCCAGGTTTTTTGATCTAAATTGTTTTTTTTTTTTTCGCGGGAGTTTGTTAATTATTCCTCATTTCATCATTCATGGACCATGACTTCATTTTTGGAATTTGGAAAAAATTGGTTGAGAAATCTAAACTTTTCATTCATCTTGTATTGCTTCTATCAGTATGGAGATTATAAGCGAAGAAACAATCCAACACACTATCGGGAGCCAAGATTTTATACCAAGGTATGTTACTTGTTTTTAGTCTTTTGTGATAGTAATGTTGTCAATTATTTATAATGATTCTGAGAACGACAATACTTTTTATGAATTCTCTCCTAATTATTGTTTATCATTGTCATGGCTGGACTTTATATATGGATACAAATAAGTTTAATCATCGTCACTTTGAGTTCCAGTTTTTTCCATTAACAGTTCATTCTTCCTAACACAGGATCCCAATTTAAAATTTGAGATAAACACCGTGTTCTTTATAATACCTCAGTGACTCTTTAGAATACATATTAATGGCATCAAGAAGCTTCACCAAGGTTCAAGGAGTAGACCATGTGTGATTTGTACCTACAATCACCATCAGTATCATCGTTTTAGCCTTGTCTAACTCTAATATTACAATTTGAATCCTACATTCTTTATGGAGGCATTGTCTCTTAAGTCATTCCCACCTAAATGAATGACCTATATCCCTTAAAAGTTTCCCTATGTGTTGATACTACATGAGGCTGTTAGAAGTTGTCAATTATGAAGACCAGATCTTTATTTACATGAGCAAATTATTCAGTTAAATTCCATTTTAGTTTCATATAGGTTTGTAAGTATAGTCATTTCTAGCTTCACTATCATTAAACAAGGATTTTTTGATTGCTTCTCCTATTCTATATTGACATTGTTATTTCTGTTAGGCTCATTCTTTCATTAATGGTTTCTTGCCTCTATTTGCATCACATGATATTCTTCTCATATAGTGACCACATATATTTTCATCGGTTGAGATGACTTAAGCTTTATATATAGAGTTGTTTATGTATTTATGTATGTATGTATGTATGCATATATATATATTAACTATGTTTCTGGTTCAGTCCTCACTTGTAGATGTCCAGAGTTGGACATTGTCGACTACGACGCATATTTCTTTTGGTAATAGTTTTATACTTGCATGAAGATCTATTCATTCTCTAATGAATTTTAATGCAGGTCTTTAAGGAATCTCATATGCATGATGACTATGGGAATTCCTTTGAACTTTCTCTTGTTAGCTGCAAGTATATCGGAGCTTATGTGAAAAATAAAAATAATCAAAATCAGGCAAGTGTTTGAGATAAATTGGTTTTACTCTCAAAAATATATATTGTTCATGGGACCATTAGAAACCTGGGTATTGTATTTTCCGTACTCCTCTTCTATGTACTCATATATATATGTACTTGTTATGATTCGATTTACAATTGATTTGATTGTGGAAATTTATTACAGGAGACAAAAAAATGCGCATTTAAAGACATTGACAAGGCTTCGAAGAACCTGAAACTCTTCAAGGCAGACTTGCTAGATTATAACTCTCTTCATGCAGCCATCGAAGGATGCATCGGAGTATTCCATGTTGCATGCCCAGTTCCATCAGAACATATTGTATGTGTTGAATTAGACACATCGATGCACCTTGAAGAAGAGGTACTATCTTTACTTAGTAAATTTTAATTATAAACTAAGATATTTAACAACTTAGTGCAAAAGACAATTATAGATGAACACCCTAAACTGGAGTTAACAACCACTCTTTGTGGAAGAGGTGCCATCACTGCCATGTACCCTACCGAAGAAACTTTTTTAAGTATTCTCCGCTTGTCACCCAAAAAATTGATACTCATGAATATAATACATACTTCAGGCTTGTTTAGAAACAAGAGTGAAGAGGGTTGTTTCTGTTTCATCTGATGGTGTTGTTGGTTAGATAAAGAGTACTACAGAGAAACAAAGGTAATATAATTGTTTGGCAAAAAAACTTAATTCGATCTCTAATATATTTGAAGTTTCGTTTGGTAAAGTAAATGTATTTGAAGCTTAATATCTATGTTCCAGAACTGATATTGTCTTGCCAAAATAGCAGCGGAAAGCAAGGCTTTGGAATACGCTAAGGAGACTAAGCTAGATGTTGTGACAGTTTGTCCACGCCTTGTTATTGGGCCAATGCTTCAATCCACAACGAATGCTAGCACCTTACATCACGATTTTCACAGGTTTCTCTTTATGTACCTTAGCTACCGATCCTTATATATTGATATTGATAATCACTGGCATACAACTAGATTTTATAAAGGTAAATAGTCCATTTCTATTTCTATGTGACATTCCCATCTTTATCTGACAAACTGGAAACATATTACGAGCGCTTGTAGATTATGTACGGGATGTTGCAGATGCACTCTTACTTGCATAGGAGAACCTCAAAGCAGATGGGGGATACATTTGTTTAGCTCAGACAATCAGAACAAGGGATTTGGTCGAAAAGCTTTATAAAATGTATCCTCACTACAACTATCCAAAGAAGTAAGCTCTTATTACAACATGGCTACAAATTAGTTTAGGCACCTACTCTCAGTTAAATCCTATGAATCTTACAACTATACTCTGAAAGGGTTATCCCAGAGAAATTACAGAAGCTGGGATGGAGTTATAGATCACTGGAATAGACCTTGATTAACTCAATTCAAAGCTACCAAGATCCTGTTGTCAAATATAATTGTTAATCCCATAGTTTCCTAGTGGCAAGGTAGCATTTCCTAGGATATCCATTGTTGTCTTCCAAGGAATCTGATTTCCTAGGATACAGATTCACAATACCAGTTTGTGAAGGAACTGCCTAAGCTTTGGTTCATAGAGAACATATTAACTGCACCACCATGCAGAAGGAATTGCCTAAGATTTATTCAGTTGAATGGTTACATAAAAGTCCTCAGTCACCACGGCTTTCAAGCATGCATATCTTTGGTAAAAATATTGACAATCAAGGGCAACAACACCAACACTTCATTTACCTTATCCGCGCTCTTAACCATAATGTAATGCGCTAATATTATTTGGTGGAGCGTTACGAATTATATATAAGAATGTGCTACCTTCATGTACAAATTCTTTTAAACATTATGATTTAAGCAAAATTACAAGGCACAATATATAAGGGTGTCCTCCATGATTAGACTCTTGTAAACAATGTGTTTTAAACAACATTTCAAGGCACGCGTGATAGCGCGTGCCCGACTGCTAGTTGATACCTAATGTAACATCATACCTAAACATATCAAATAGAGTGTTAAAACTTATTTATTTCGAGTTCAGTAGTCCATCCCCAAATCCATGAAATACTTGTTCGGCAATTATGAGAATAAATATTACTTTATACCAACTTTATAAAATTGGACCCAGGGAATAATAAATTCTAAAATCGATATTGGCAAGGAGAAAAGCTAATTTTGCCCCTATTAAAGCTGAAATTTAACAGCAGACAACCACCTATTTTTGGGCTCCACAAGTATAAATGTCACTTTCGAAATAATAAAAAATTGTAAAACTTATTTAAAACTATAAAAAAAAAACTACATAATATTACCATTTGTTATTTATCATTTGTTAATAAAAACTATGTCATTATATCACCAGCAATCAATATCATATGTTAAGAAATATTTATCATTTGTTTTCCCAAAACTTTCTCCTTTGTTTAGAAATTTTTCATTTATATGCCCGCATGTTTCACATTTGTTCAGAATTATTTGTCATTTCTAAAACCATAACGTTGTCTTTTTTCAATAAAATGTTACATGTTTCAAAATGTCACCTATTTTTTTCAGGCGTATGGGCTCCACAAGTACGAATGTCACTTCCGAAATAATAATAAATTTTTTAAGTTATTTAAAAATATATTATCATGCCACGTGCGTTTAAATTTAATTCTTCGATGTACGTGTAAGGCAGACACTGCTACTATCTCATAAATTACTTAGCATTTGTTTCGAAACAATTTGTCCTACCTTGAAGCAGATTTGTTATTTGTAAGAAGACAGACTTTGTCACCAATTCTGTTACTATTTTCCATCTTGTTTAAAGTTAGGTATCACGTGCGGTTCACAGGAATTCGTTTGGTTGTTGGCGCCAAAAGCGATCCCGATTGATCAAACAGTTTCTTCTTCTTACTCGACCGTAAAAGCCGTCACGATTATTTCTCACAAATCGTTTGTGTGACTACTGCCTACCAAGTATTTGATTAAAGACTAAGACTCTATTGTATGGGCATGGAGGAAATGATGGTACTCTACTCATGGAGATGGTACTCTATTCTGCGCTATTCATGGAACAAATAATGGAAAATCATCAGTATGACTACTGCCAACCAAACTACGTCATTTGTTCAGATGAACTCTGGCATTCTTTCAAATACCTATTTTATTTGTTAACAACTAGTTGTCATTATCAATACCAACTTTCTCATTTGTTCAGTCTCCTTTGTCATTTGTTTTAGAACAACTTTGCCATTTATTCAAAAAAAATATCAATTGCTTGAATATTATAGTAGGTTTGTAGGTTGTGTGGGCTCCACAGGTAAAGTGGTGGGCTCCACTTGTACGAATGCCACTTTTAAAATAATAATAAAAAATGTTTGAATCATTTAAAAATATATTATCACGCCACATGTCTAAATTTAATTCCTCGATGTACACATGTCATTATATTTCGAGACGTGTAAAGTATACACTGTCACTATTTCATGCATTTGTTATCATTATTGCAGGCCAATTTGTTATGCTTTTAACCATTAGTTATATTGAATCATGCAGACTCTTCACCAATTCAGTATTATTTATCATTTATTTAGTATTATTTAGGGTTAGGTAATACGTGCGATTCATACGAGTTCATATGGCTTTTGGTGCCAAAAACTATCCCTATTTCTAAAATAGTTTCTTCTTAAATAACGACTACAAAGATCGTAAAAACTGTAAAAATCATCCTGATTCTACACATTGTTTGTGTGATTGGCAACCGCAAAAATAGTCTCGTTTGCACAAACCATTTTCTCACAATTATCAAGTCTTATGTGCGTGTGATTTTAGTATAATTTCAGTAGCAAACCGTCTGTGTGACTACTGCCTACCAAGTGTTTGATTAAAATTTAGTTTTTTTTTCTCAATGAAGTCTGATAAAAAATTGAATGAGCAATTTTATGAGGAGAACCAAACGCATGAAGGTGGAGCCAAGAAGGGTACCTCTAATACTAAAAAGTATACCTCTCAGTGTACAGGTGTAAGACTTTACAAAATGTTTGGAGCTTTGCCTGAAGAGGAGAAGGGTACTCTTTATACCACCTGCTTTTTATCGTTACTGTTAATTGGTCCAATAACGACGATGTTGACGTTGGTTGTAGATATATTCGATCGTCGTCTCGACGATATGAAGTTCCAATTTGGGGGGACTATAATTCAAATGAAACCTATTCATGTTTGCCTAATTTTGGGGCTACGTGTCTCTCCTATTTTAGATAAATTTTTATTTGTTAATCCTGAGTATATATCGAATTTCAGAATGAGGCAATTCCCCAAGAAGAAGAATACATATTGGTTGAAGGAAATTAACGGGGCTTTAAAACAGACAAATTGGAAAGACGTCATGGTAAGATTCTAATTTGGTATTTGATTGATCTGCTTTATCATTATTCTGCATTGTATTTATCACCCCAAAAATTTATGTATTGCATTTGCTATTTTTGGGTCTTGTTTTATTTTATTTTATCAATTTTTTCTAAGGTTCTTATCATTGCATTGTATATTCTTTGGCATTTTTTTACCCATTCTTATACTTTGCCATGTGTGACTTTCTTTTACAGACGATATTCTTTGATTAAATTTGTTAAAAATTCTATTATCCTTTCTCCTTCCGAACAAGGGGAGAAACGTTGAGGTGAAGTATGTTGATCTGGTAGATAATCTAAATCAGTTCAACAGATTTCTCCAGGGTGAGCAAGTCTATAATTTTTTGTAAAGTCAAAAAGTTGAGTTTGCTGATTATCAATCTGCCGCTGATATAAAATCGGATAAAGCTTTATCACTGTATGGATACACCTGGGTGCTGATAATATGGGTTTTCCTCTCTATTCCTGGCCTAAAGTTTCCAAGAATTCAGGAATCCAAACATATGTTCCGTAAGCTACAAGGATGAAGGATGACATCCTTTAAGCATCACCAAATTGTGACGTTTAAAAATTTTTTTGCTAACCTCAAATTGGTGGTAATAGCTTTAAAGCCATCTGAGACTGACACGCAGAAAGAACTTGTGTAAGAGGCCATGGTAATCTTCCTTTATTTGTATGAATGATTCAGTTTATTGCTTCCTTGTCATTTAATTTAGATTTCTTATCATTTTGTTTGCTTAAGTTTGGCATTTGTTGTCTTCTTGTCATTTGTCTGATTTCTTTCTCTGTCATTTCCCCTATCATTATTAAGTCCCTTTTTGTCATTTATTTAATACCTATTATCATTGTTAGATTTTTTTTTCATTTCTAAATTAATCTTTGACATTTGTTTGAATAATTTAGAGAAATTACATCGAAGCACCTACAATCGGTGGTGCGCCTGCAATTAAACCACATGAAATCGGTGTACCTGCAATCAATAACAGTTCTTCCACCACTGATATCGAAGATGCAGTGGTTAAGATATGCTCCTAGTTGGAGGTCCATGGTAAAATGTTAGATAACCATGGCAAAATATTGGAATAAATTTCGATGTCTACAGTTAGAGATAGTACTCCACCACTTGGAAATGGTACTCTACTCCTTGGGCAGTACTAATACTCTACTTCTAAGAAAATTGTAAAATGCAAGAGAGAAGAAGAAGATGAAAAAGAAGATAGGAAAAGATAGAAGGCGGGTCTGAGAACCTGGCAAAGAAAGCTCCAAGAAAAAAATTAAAAGATTGAAGATAAGAAAAAGGCTAAAGGCGACAGGGAGAAGGCAGAAGAACATGGAAAGAAATGTAAGAACAATGCCAACAAGAAGAACCAAGAAGGTAAAAGAAGCTGATGTGCCCCAGAAGAAAAAGTTGAAGGCATGAAGAAAAAAGATCTCACTGATGAACAATTGAATGATAGCCCACTAATCGCTTTGAAATCCTTATTCCCCAAGAAGGGTAATAGAGCGCCAAGGAAGAGATGGGCGGCATTCCTAGATTTTAAGTCTGATGAAATTTAATCAATTACAGAAAATTTGATTCCGCAAGTTGCCCCTGAAGAGGGATTGGAGGTGGAAAATACTAAAGTTGAAATTATGATAAAAGTGAATTTGGAAGCAATATCTTCTGAATATAGTGGTGATCTTCTAGAGGTATCATCCATTTGCTACTTTTTATCATTTTTTAGATTTTATTTGACATTTGTTTTTTAGAACATCGGCATTTAGTTTCTGAACTTATTCATTTGTTCAGAAATTTGTCATTTGTTCAGAATTCTTTGGCATTTGTTCGGACGTCTTGTCATTATATTTTCTAGAACTTTCATTTATTCCAAAGTCTTTATTCATTTCATTTGATGTATGTTAAGTGGAAGAAGGGTGTAGTAGAAGTTGAGGAAGTTTAAGAGATATTTGTTCAAGAAGAGCAACCTCAAGTTGCTGAAGAAGAGGAAGTTTAAGAGGTATTTATCTAATATTTGTTTCAAGCTATCTATCACATTTGTTGTATGATACCCTATTGTTTGTTTATTAAATTTTACCATTCATAGTATGTATATCCTATTTTACAGATGGAGGATTCAGAGCAACAAACTGTAGTGATGTATTATGCTAGAAAAAAAGATGTAGTAGAAGAAGCTAATGAGGTATTTAACTAATATTTGTTTATTTTAAGCTATCCATAACATTAACATCATCTATCCATACCATTTTTAATTTGTTTTTTCTTTACCATTTGTTGTACAGACTATGGAGGTTGTCGACCAAGCAAAAACTGAAGTATTGTTCTTCCACTAGGAGGAAGATGTTAATGAAGCTAATCAGGTAACTTATCATTTGTTTACTGGTAACTTCTCATTATCTTCTATTTATCTTTCCATATATTATATAACTCTTATCATTTGTAGTCTATCTATTAACAAACTAGTGCAGACCAAACAACTGCTTTATCTGTCAAGGAACAAAATAAATAGAAGGTGGTTAAAGGCAAGGATGATGATGATGGAACTTCATAGAAAAACTAGACCCTGTGAAAATAATAAAGGAAATGGTTATTGACCAGACCAATGTATGAAGTACTTCTATACTAGACCCTGAGTAATAAGATTTCATGACATATCTTCTTACTCATTTTCATTTAATATGTATATTTATATTTTCTTATTACATAAGTAATTCATCTATTCCAACTTGTTTTAATGGAATCAGAAGTAGATGTTACCTTAAAGAAGTGGCATAATCTAATTGATGAAGATATTAATGATAGAGCCTTGACATGGGCTTGTGTCAAATGAACCTATTACATGCTCACCTTAACAAGCTTCTTCCTGAAGTGTTATTCAAATATTTTATTCAAAGACCCATCTCCCAGGATGAGAAAAACCAGGTGAACCAAGTCTGGTCACTGAGGAAGGATAAATTATCTAATGAAGATAGGGATTAACAGTTGTATTTATAGGAGGATAGGTAAAAAAATTATTTGCCTTAACACTTTCTACACCTTACATCTGAACCAATGGTTAGACAATGAGGTATTTATACCATTTATTTATTTTCCTCTGTCATTTATTATATTATCCTCTATCATTTAGGTCATTTTTCTTAAAATAATTATTTGTTCAAGAGTCTCTAGCATTTATTTTCAAAGTGGTTGTCATTTATTCATTGCACATTGGCATTTGTTTGTACAGAAGTTGTTTTCCTAGAACTTTATCATTTGTTTTGAAGTCTTTGTCATTTGTATTTATGAACTTTATCATTTGTTGTTGATAATTTTGTCTTTTTCTATTCAAGCCATTAATGTTTACATTAAAGCCTTGAACCAATTTTTTGATTTACAACATCGTGCCCTCCCAGCTAAAGAAAAGATTGTGTTAACCGATGTGTATTCAGGTTAAATTCTAAGCAGGGCTTTCAATGTCTGGACTCGGATTATGTCTACTCCAAAAGCTTTGGAATTGAAGATAAAATTAATTTGGGAACAAATTACTTCTATGAGATGGGGTTCTATAGTTTCGCATTACTTTAATCGAGGAGATTTAAAAGTGATGAATTCAAAATTAATACTCCTTCCCTGGAATCTTAATGATAATAACTTGGTCCTTTGTGTTGTGTCCATTAAGGAAAGACAAATATGTATTTACGATTCACTGGTTGATGTAAAAATTGTAAATGCAAAGAAGAAGAAGAAGTTATCTCTTGAACACTAGCTTATTCATGATCAGCTATCAATGACCCTCCCCAGAATGTTGATATGAACTAATTTTGCTGATCGTAGGCTACCTACTAGTTTAGAGGTAAATACTTATGGTATTAACTCCAGATGGACAACTTATTTTGGGGAGTGTCTATTACAGTCAAATAGTAATGACAACGGGATCTATATGCTTATCCTTTTAGACTATATCCTTAGGGAGATGAGATTTCCAGATCTAATAAATGGTGATAAATGTCGTTACACAATTGCTTATGACATATTGAGGCTGGGAGTTGAGCCGGATGCAATTTGAAAACTTTGACATCCATTTTGTTGTAAATTATAATTTATGTAGATTTGTAAAGTAATAAACATTTATGAATATCATTCATTTAGTTAATCTTTGTCATTTATAATTTACTCTTTGCCATCATGTGATGAAATATTTGTCATTCATTAGAATGGAGTCAAAATGCAATGTCTGTCTAATTTAATGTATATCATTTTATGAATTATATGTCATCTAGTTATATATGATTTGTCACTTATTTATAAATAGTTTGTCATTTGTTATATATGATTTGTCATTTGTTATCTATGATTTATCATTTCTTATATATGAATTATTACTTGTTATCTATTATTTATCATTTATTATTTATGATTTGTCATTTGTTACATATGACTTGTCATTATTTTTGTATGATTTTTCACTATTTTCGTTTCATACTATCTTTTCAAAGAATTTGCTTTTTTTTCCTGTCTTGTCAAGTTATTCTGAGACGAAAAGATTGTTTACCACGTCACGCTATTCCAACCATAACATTTACACAGCCACCAGCCTACAAGGGAAAAATGCCAAACTACGGAGGATGACTTCTCAAGGAAGGTTTTAAATTTCTTTATGAATCTTTAATCAGCTGTCGAAGACATTGGCAATAGGATGACTGCCAGTTTTACAACCATAGATTCAAATCTTGAGCGTATTGTTAACATAGTTAAATCGTTAGAGGAGAGGTTATATCTAATTAAGGAGTGGTTATCCGGTCTTGAACCATAGATTTGCCTATCTTCTGTAATGTTGTTGTTCAGCAGAATTTATAGTTTGATTATTATTGTTTACCATTTTATTTCAGCTTTAAGCATTTGTTCTTAAATAGTTTAGCATTTTAGAGCCATAAATTAATGTCATTAAAGGTAAGGATTATTACACTTTACTCCTACATATTTAACTACTTGTTAAGATCTAAAGATTTTAACTTGGGGAAAAAATCTTACAGCATCTCTGTTCTGACCTCGGAGATCCTTAGTTGAGTATAAGTTTCATTTGAATAGTATCCCGGTTCTAATTTTTCCCTTAACAAGAATTTGTGATTTCTTCCGTCGTTGACGATTGTGGCATTTTAGAATCATCGGGCGTAGACTATTCTCAAAACCAAGTTTTAAACTGACAATGGTATTATGAGCAATGGTATAATATCCTATCGGGCGGTTCAGAGACTCTGCAAATGAGACCACAATCACACTTTTTCACCTCATCTACCCATGCCTAAAAACTACACCCATCAAATTTGCGAGCGCATTGATAAAACCAGCGGTTTGGCTTGAGGCTTTTGTGAGAGACAAGAAGATCACACTTTTTATCGTACCAGTAAACAACATAATGCATCGTTGGTAGGGAAGTATGTAATGATAGAGAACTTGAAAGAATTGGAAGCAAGTGTGCAGGTTATGCAGTGAGCACTCTATGGTGGTGATAATTCACAGCCAAAAAATGACAAACTATTTATAAAGAAATGATAACAACTTATATGAGGATGATATTATCTTTACGATGACAATTAACTTTCATTATGATGATTCTGCTGGTCACAACAAAAGCCAAATGCTCCACTTTAATTTTGACAGCTTCTTTTTTTTACAATCGATGTAACAAGTTAATCTTTATTATATCATTATGATATCTTAGCTTAAAGTCAACTTTGATTTCATTTACAACAAGATATCTATCCAAAATATCCACGTGGTTCCCGCCACCCTAAACCTTGTCATGCGTGATTTTTTTTGCCGTTGGTAGGGAAGTACGTAATGCTTGAGAACAGGAAGCAAGTGTGCAGGTTATGTAGGGAAGTATGCAATGCTTGATAATTCACACCAATAAAATGACAATGTATTTATAAAGAAATGACAAATACTAATGGGAGGATGACATTAAATTTATAGTGACAATCAACTGTACTAAAATGATACTCTTTGCAAGAACAAATAACAAATTAACCATTTTAATTCCAAGAGCTTCTTTCCTATACAGTCGATGTAACAAGTCAATCTTTCCAAGAGCATAAAAGTAGTTGAGTACAAAAGATGCAAGATATGTATTCTCAACAGTAACCCCAACAATATCATCACCCCGATGACCCGCAGTTCTTTAATCTAAACCATAAGCCAACCCCAGGCCTTCTCAAGTTAATACACCTACAAAGATGTTTTGTTTCTTTAATG
Organism: Kingdonia uniflora; assembly: GCA_014058105.1. Lineage (NCBI taxonomy): Eukaryota > Viridiplantae > Streptophyta > Magnoliopsida > Ranunculales > Circaeasteraceae > Kingdonia > Kingdonia uniflora. The sequence continues at coordinate 8,031,312 of JACGCM010000816.1, read as the reverse complement.
CTACCCAATCCATCAATATCTTTTACCAATCCGAATAAGAAACTGGGGAATAATTTATATACTTTGTTGGATATATTCGGGGAAATCCCATCGGTTGTGACCGATTGTGCATCGAGTATTTTGTATGATCCACCACTTTACTTTATTTGAACAACTTGCCTCCTCAACCGCTGATATTTAGGGAGTTGCCTTATAGATATGGAACTTTTTACTTTGGGGGGTTAAATGAGAGGGAAGGGACTGGAGGGGTTTATTAAGATGGCGACAGAAGGCAGTTTGAGAATTCAGTATTAGATTTTAGGCAAGAGATGACTGTGGGTGGTGGTAAGAGTGGAGAAGTAGAGAATAAAGGCTGAGGTAAGGACTAAAGACTAGACCAAGTGAGGAAGTGAGGAGGCATTGTTTGAACTTTAAAACTTAAAAGACTTGCTATTACCCTAAAGGTTAAAGACTTAAAGGGTAGCTTCAATGCAGAAAATTACAATTAAACCAAATTACTCAAACAGGTCACGGGTCGGCCCGAACCACTTAGGCTAAACCCTAACCCGATCTATTTCTTAAATGGGTTAGGAAGGATTTAGTCAAATAACCCATAACCCCTTAAGGCCAAACCCAAACTTGCCAGAAACAGGGGTTGGGTCGGGTCGGGTTAGCGGGTCGTGGGTCACTTTGCCAGCTCTATAGAGAAGTATGTAATACTTGATAATTCACACTAGTAAAATGACAATGTATTTATAGAAAAATGACAAATACTAATGGGAGAATGGCATTGAATTTACAGTGACAATTAACTGCACTAAAATAAAACTCTTTGTAAGAACAAATGACAAATTAGCTATTTTAATTCCAAGAGCTTCTTTTCTGTACAGTCGATGTGACAAGTAAATCTTTATTACTTGATTAGACAACTTGGCTTAAAGTTATCTTTTATTACGTTTAGAACAAGCTATCTATCCAAAACATTCACGTGGTTCCCGGAACTCTAAACCCTAAGCCTTAAACCCTGCCACTCGTTATTCCAAGTCCCAATGCAAGGCATTCAATTATCCCAAGTATAAAACCCTAAACTTTTTTCAACTATATATTCTCAACTATTCAAACCCTCAACCCTAACATTTTTTTTTCAACTTCTCAACTATTCAAAACCTAAATTATTTTTAACTTCTCAAGAAATGTCACACTCCCACTCTACTCGATTTAACCGTGCCTCTTCCAATACCCCTCGAGATTGGTTAGAAGCGGTAGGGATTCAAGAAGAACAAGATGATGAACGTCTCTTCAAGTTGAATAGAATTTGCCTAATGGAGAAGGATATTTCTGGTGAGAAGGCACAACTACTGAAAAAGCATTACAAAGAGTTCTAGGAGAAATTAGGAGAGCTCGATAAAATGGATGACGAACTGGATAAAATTATAAAAAAGAAAAGAGAGCGTTCTGAAGAGTTCAAGTACCATATCCAATTCTTAGAAGATCAACTCTGCACTTTAAAGTTAGACCGGGATGCGCACAAGAAACTGTGGGAGAAGTCGGTCTGTTAAATTAGTTGTCTCGAGCAGAAGACCAAGGCTATGGAACATGATCAAAATTCCTCAAGTGAGGAGTTGTGAACATTTGTATTGTTTTGTTTTTAGTTTGTTTTTAGGTTTTAGATTTTTTTTTTTTTTATTATTGTTTCCATTATATGAATATTTGTTTTGTTTTGTTTTGTTTTATTAGCTTTTTTGCTTTCAAATAGTGATTTCTATCTGATGTGAGGGAAACAAACAATGGATAATTCCTTCAGAAAATAATTATGTAAGGGAACCAAACAAATGATAAAGGCTCCATGAATAATGATAGATAAATGTTGAACTTAACAAAACTGATGATAAAATTTCAAGAGACAAGTGATAAATTATCTGTAAAACAATGACAGTTTAGGAAGGAAAACTGATATATAGGATACAAAAAATTACAAAATTCTAATAAACATATGACAAGTCGATATGACTAGTAATAATACTTGATTAGACAACTCAGTTTAAATTCTCATTGATTATGACTTACTTGTACAACAAGTAACGATGGCGCCGAGGTAATAATACGTTCGACCCTAAACCCTAAACTAAACCGTAATCCCTGAAAAATGTGGTTCAATGTTCTCTTCCAATGTATTCAATTCATCATTATATAAACCGTAATCTGAAATCAACTATTCTCAACTCTTTCACTATTCAAACCCTAAACTCTTTTTAACTTCTCAACTATTCAAACCCTAAAAGAGTTTTCAAATTCTTAAGAAAAATGTCGTACTCCACTCGATTTAGCCATGTCTCTTCGAGCACTCTACTCGATTGGTTTAAGTCAATAGGGATACAGAAAGATCAGCGTGACCAACATCTTTACAAATTAAATTAAATATGCCTAATGGAGAAGGATGTCACTTGTGAGAAGGCACAAATACTGAAAGAGCATTATGAAGACTTCAAGGAGAAATTAGGAGAGTTTAATGAATTACAGGAAGAATTGCATAAAGTTATAGTAAAGAGATCTGCAATTTGAAGAGTTCAAGTTCCATATGCGCTTCTTAGAAGATCAGCTCTGCGCCATAAAGTTGGACCGAGAGGAGTACAAGAAACAATGGGTGGAGTCGGCTTCTAAGATTAGCAGTCTTGAACAGAAGATCTGGGCTTTGAAGTGTGATCTGGAATGCTCGAAACATGATCTGGATTCCTCAAGTGAGGAGTTGTGAATATTTTTTTTTGTTTTTTTTTTTGTTTTTAGCTTATTTTAAGTCTTTTATTAGTTTTTTGTGATACTAGTTTCCCTTGTATGAATATTTATTTTGTTTTTTTTTCTATTTTGTTTACTTTTAACTTTCAAATAGTGGTTTCCATCCAATATGAGGCAAAAAAAATAATAGCAGTTCCGTAAGAAAATAATAATATAAGGGGGACAAACAAATGATAAAATATCTATGAACAATGATAGTTTAATGATGAACTTAACAAAACTAATGAAAATATATCAACAGACAAATGAGAAATTCTTTGTGAACAAATGATAGTTCAGTGGCAAACAATGATATAATGGAAATAAACAAATGAGAAATTATTTGTGCATAAATGACAGTTTAGAAGCAAACAATGATATAACAAATAAATAAAAAATTATTTCTGAAAAAATAACTGTTCAGTAGCAAATAATGATATAATGGAAACAAACAAATGAATTTTTTTTTTAAAATGATAGTTATATTTAGACAAATGATGATTTTGACAAAATTGATAATAAAAATTATACAAACAAATGATACATAGAGTACCCAAAATTATCAATGTAAACTTATTGTAATATCTTAATCTGGGATGACAGGTGACTCGGTGTTCATCATAAAAGATGGTGCCATTGAGTGTAAGGATTATATCCATTTCTTGTGACGATTATTTGTGACTCCTACTGCAAAATCATAATCGTCAAAAAAATAGATATAATCGTCAGATGGGATTGGTAGAAGCTTACAAGAATGACGATTATATCTATTTTTTTGACACCTACTGCAAAATCATAGTTTGGTAACCAGACCAGGTATTTTTTCCCTTCTATTTCTTTGAGTGTGAAGATGACCGGCTCGAACTATTGGTATAGGAGCACGAACACGTAGATCCGTTTTTAAAATTTTCCACTGTTTAATTTTACTGATAGGAATCCATATCAGTTTATAAATATCCTTATATGTATCATTTGTGAAGTACTCAGAGACACGTGTAGTTGGATCAACATTAGTAAGACCGAGAGCTCGTACTTCATGTTTACAAGGTATCCCCATCATTTGCCACCAACGACAAGAACAAGTACCATCTTCAATATTTACTGAATCGGTTCTGCCATAACTAGTCATCTAAAAATGGTGATGTAATGTACGAACCCTGCAGGTTAGTGAATTTGCCACAAACTTTTTACTCTTATAGTGATCCGTAGCCCATGGCGTTAAGCAAGCTTGACTAATCTCAGCTTCTTCCCTATACGTGTAAGACATTTGAAGAGATTTTACAAAATTCCTTAATAAACATATAGATAGGGAGATCTCTCACTTTTATAATAACGTTATTCCAACTCTCAACATGATTAATGTAAGCCACTCCGTATCTGAACAAATGACAAATAATTAAAATCAAATGTCAAATGAGTATACCTGATGACAAATGGAATCATAACAACTGCAAAAGGAATAATAATGAACTGATGACAAATAATGGCAAAAAAATGACAAATAAGTATGCAAATGGAATAATAATGACTATTTCTCAAATAATAAATAACAAGTTGATCAATAGAGAATGATAACATACCTACTCATTGGAATGTATAGATTAGACCATGTTTCCTTGGGAATACCTAGTATGTATTGGAGACCCACTAGATTTATATTTTGGTTAGTATTCATGTGTTTCTTAAAATCAATGCTGGTTAGGGCCTCAACTGCCAACCTAAATGTGATCCTCATACTTTTGGAGGTAGTTTTAATGTTATTCGATATGTGGAAGGCACAAAACGTATGGATTGCAAATGGAAACACCTTGGGTACAACATTAATATTTTCAGGGTTCCTGTCACAGATGACAACGAATCGAGTGCCATAACCATGGAAATTATACCCAAACATCTCCAGGAAGTATGTCCAACTTTCGATGGTCTCCGAGTCTGTTACTGAAAATACAAGTAGAAAAATATAATTGCTTGGGTAGATGGCGATGGCTGTTAGTAGAGTCCTATGATATCTTCTTTTTAAAAAAGTTTTGTCAATCACAGCAATGGGTTTCAATAGTTTATAAGTTTTTTGGGGATGGCCAAAACACCAAAAACACCTTGTGAATCTCTTATCCTTACAGCTCGTAGTTTGCATGTCAATCACCAAATCTGGGTCAACCAACCTCATTTTTTGCAAAGTAGATTATAAGCAGTTGGTATGCGTGCTCAAAGTTGTCTCGTATCTGAAATAATTACGTAAATCGAATGGTAAACATCCAAGTTCAAATGAAAAATATCCAAGTACAAATGACACAGTGAGTCGACCAAATGGCATACGATTAAATGATAAACATTGATGTACGAATGATAGGTGATGGGGGAACAAATGACATATAAAAAGCTTATACCTCTATGTGGGCTTTTTCTTTGGCATGCCAAACAAGATTACATGTTACATTAATATTGTAATTAATTTACATATCATCAATAATTCTGAAAGGTTTGTAGTTTGGGTCTTTCCGTAGTTTTCGATTGATTATAGAAGCTACCCATCTACTAGAGCCTTATACGTGCTCCTACCATTAGTTTCTACTATGATACATATATGTCCAGAGCAATAATTACTTACTCTAAATAGGGCAGAACCAAACAACCTTGTCGAGAAAATCCGCTAAGAGCAATTATGACCTTTGCAACGTACCATAATTTTATATTTGTTGCTCAGAACGTATTCGAGATTAAACTTGTTTTCAACTGCATAAGCTCTTATGTGATTCTTGAGTGTAATCCAATCTCGATATAAGTTACTAATGTTAAAATCTTTACTGAACTCATAAAGACCCTTCATCTACGCAACAGATTTGAACCAAAAATCCACGAGATCTTTCACCTGCTTGGGCTGTGGCTCAAACCAAAATTCAGTTGAACATGTAAATGAGAAATATACTTCTTAGCATGATAATAATTTAATAAGAAATGTTTAAACACACCTCACAAATGACAAATTCTGCGAGCTTACTAGAAGGTTTAGTTTGTCCAATGATAGGTTTGGGTTCCATTAAAAGAGGAATATTAGTTAACATAGGCTCATTTAAAAGAAGAACATTAGTTAACATAGGTTCATTTGAGAGATGAATATTTGATTGAGGAATACAAGGTTCATTTGAGAGAGGAACATCAGTAGGGATTGTTTGAAAATGTTTATTTGATTGAAGAACATTAGTTAACATAGGTTCATTTGAGAGATGAACATTTGATTGAGGAATACTAGGTTTATTTGAGGAAGGAATATCAATACGAATAGTTTTAAAAGATTAATTTGATTGAGGGACATCATCATCATCCACTAAAGGTCTAAACCTATGTGGATCAAACCCTCTGCCATTTGTTTCAGGGTAACCCATGTATTCATGTTCAAGATCAGGAAATAAATTATGACGCAAAGGTCTCCCCGAAACAAATGATTTAAATAAGCAATTATTGTAATAAATTTTCATATGGAGTTCAACTTATACCATTGTTCATTGTTGAACTCCATCCATCCATGAAACAAATGACATAAATAAACAATTTTGGTGATAAAGTAGCAAAAAAGAAATGAGAAAATGACAATAAAAATGATAACGAAGCAGAAGACAAATGATATAAAACTCTACTCCAGATATAGGAATCCCAAAATAAATGATTTCAATGAACAATTCTGGTGATATAGAAGCAGATAATAAATGCAAAAAATAGCACAAGAAAAATGGCAAATAATAAAGTAGCAAAAGACAAATGATAAAGTAATAAAAATAATAATTATGTACAAAGTGTATCGTCTTGCATAACATTTTTCTTAAGAAAAGTAGTCAAATCATGATGCGGATACAAAGTTAGAGATGATATTTACTTCATCGGTTACTTCAACGGTCGGAGAGAAGGATAACAACGATCTTTAATAACGAGAATAACCTAGGATAACAATGATCTTTTTTTCCCCAATGACCTCTGTGTGAGGACCTTAGCGAATGCACAACGATAGTTGGAAGACTTGGTACATGAAGGAGACAAACAATACATCAAGGAGAATCTACTTTGATTTTTATAAAAGCTTTGTTGTTGTAGAAGAAGAAGAAGAAGAAGAAGAAGCTTTGATTTTTTTAAGGCTGGTAGTTTATTTTGGGGGGAATCTTCCCTCTTATTACTGTTCTTATAACTATAGTAGATTAGACTACTCAACAACTTCAGTAGGGATAGTTTATCATTTTTTCTGTATGATTTATCATTTTCTTTGCCCAAACTTTGTTATTCTTTTGGATTTCTTTGTAATTTTTGTGTTATAGCTTTGTGACTTGTTCAATAATCTTTGTGATTTGGTAGTTTTATTAATATAGCAGATTAGACTATTTATCAACATTTAATGTTAGAGAGTAGGGGTAGCAGCTAGGGGGTAATAGGTGGGACCAAAATCGATTTGTTAATTTTAGTATCAATTTTGGAATAGGCTTGCCAAAGTATCGATTTTGTAAAGTTGGCATAAAGTTGTATTTATTCTCATAATTACCTATACATGTTTACCTCTCCTCAAAGTTAGTCGTGGCAGTGAAGTTTAGTATAACATCGACTTCACTCCAAATTTGTTCCATCAAGTCAGAGTCATTTATACCTAGGTTCTCGTACGATATGTCTCTAGCAACTGCCGTCACATTTTCTAAGATAAAAGAGTCTAAGCTTGTACTACATTTCTACTTCAGAACCTTGAACACTTCTTTCCCAATCACCTTTTTTTTTTGGACGAATATATTTTTCATTAATTTAGAATAGCAATAATACATGTGGAGGACATAAAGCCTGGCCACTAGTTTAGTGCCTAATTGTGGCTATTCCTAATTTATCCATGAAGTATGTTGCTCGGACCTGCCTAGGAAGAGTGGATTCATTCCATAAAAGTTGTCAATGTTGGGAGCTGCCTAGTTTAGAGAGACCATTAGCTATACCATTGCCTTCCCTATAAGTGTGTATTATGATAATTTGTAGCTCCCTTTCTAGATGAGTAAGAAGCTTCCAAGTAGCACTATACTTTGAAGGACAAATATGCTTGCATTTGTACCAGTTTACCAGAAGTTTAGCATCAACTTCAACAATGAGTGAAATCCAACCATATCGTTTGCAATGCATTAAACCATGAAGTAGAGCAAACATTTCTGCAGCTGTATTAGTGCCATTGCCAAGTGCAATGTTGTACCCAAGCTGAAGTTCACCTAGATTATTTCTAATTACTCTTCCTACTCCACTTATTCCTAAAGGAAGTGCTGAATCATCACTGTTTAGTTTAAAATGACCAAGAGGTGGGAATATCCATCAAACAAGAATAGGTCTTTTGATGCACACTGATTGCTTCACAAGTTGTAAGAACTATAGTGAAATGAGGTCACTAAAGATGCAGTTTTGTGCAATTTTTAGTTTGGGCATGCTCTCTTGTAGAGCTTAGTTGATATTTTTGATAATATCTAAGGGAGAGAAAAGCCTTTCCTCAAACATAGATGTACATCGTGCTTTCCATAATTCCCAGATTATGTAGGTAGGTAATACTCTTATGACGATACCCATTTGAGTGCTTGAATTAGCTGCCTGAAACCATAGACCCTGCCGAATCCACCAGCTATCATATACCCCCTGACGGACACCGTAAGCATTGGCAAAGAAAGTCCAAACCTTAGTAGCAACGATTCCTTGAGCAAGCAAATGATCCAAGGTTTCTGCCTCTCCAATGAAACAGTAGTAACACCGAGAAACAAAAGGAATTCGTTGTTGTATGAGCGTCAACGGGCACAATTTCTTTCCAGCTGAAAAATTGTACTTTTGCCAGTATAGAGTAGTGCCATATCCATTTCATACAGCCTTGTATTACCTCTGCGCTGCACCAAAAATTCTAAGCAGATTTCACCGTAAAATTACCTTTGTCCGACAAACCCCAAAGTGGTTTATCTTCATCATTATTCAGGAAGAATTTGTGGGATAGTGTATGCTTCCAATGAGTTGGAATCTCGTGCTCAAGAAGTTCCCAGTTCCAGTTACCATCGTTCATTATATTGTCCTTTACCATGATTTGTTGGATGCATTCGAGTTCCAGAATATCTGATAAACTGCCTTCCCCGGTACAGTCGTCAAACCAAAATCTCTTATTTCCCTTACCGAGGAACCAAGTAGTATTAGCTTCGACAGTTTAGAGGAGGCCTTTCATCTATTTCCAGAGTATTGAATCTCCAAATTGTAATATGTTAGTTTTCTAATTGATGGTGTATTTGTTTCTAAAAAAGATGCCCATGTAGAGTTGTTGTACAAAAAATTCTAGTACTTTTTAAGCAATAGACTGTACTTGATATCCCCGAGTCATTGTATTCCAAGCCCACCTTCATATTTCGGAAGACAGAGTGTATCCCATGCAACCCAATGTCGCTTGTTTTGCCTATTAAAACTACCCCAAAGGAAGTTGGAAAACAACATCTCGATCTTGGTTATAACACCATTAGGAACCGTAATGCATGAAAGGAGATGGATGGGCATCGAGTTCTGAACATGATTAGTCATAACTAATTTTCCTCCCTGTGATAACAGTTTTCCTTACCACCCTTCTATACGCCGTTGGATTTTAGAGAGCAACTGGTCAAAGTAAGTAAGCAGTACTCGACCATAACTTATGGGAACTCCCAAGTAGGTTATTGGAAAAGCTCGATGTTGGAACCCACAGGCATTATGAATGACTTGTTTTCTTGCTACAGACACATTATGGTGTACATATAAGCCACTTTTAGCTTTGTTGATTAATTGGATAGAGAAGTTTTCATATCGTGCTAAGAAGTGCATTAACCCAGAGATAGATCGTTGACTTCCATTTAAGAAAACAAGGAAATCATCACCATATAAGAGATGAGTGATGGGTGAACAACCTCTGGATATATAGAATAGCCCAATCTCGCCCTCCACAAAACATTTGGATAGCCCTCTAGATAGTACTTCTTCTACAACAATAAAAAGCAATGGGGATAGCTGATCTCCCTATCGAAAGCCTCATGGAGATTGGAAGTAACCCTTAGGATCACCGATAACCATGGTGTCTTAACACATTGTGCTATGAGTAAAACACATCTGCTGGAGAAACCAAATTTGTTCAAAACCGGTCATAAGAACCTCCAATCCAGCCTATCATAAGCCTTTGCCATATCTATCTTGATCATAAGATTAGTGCATCTAACCTTTCTGTGCCAATCCCCAACCATTTCCTGAGCTAACGTTATGGTTTCACTAATGTCCTTGCCCTGAATGTAAGCTCCCTGATTGTCGAAGATTAATTTGTGTAAAAGTTTGCTTAACCCTGTTAGCAATAATGGAAGAAAAAATTTTATACACAAACTAATTGGTCTGTAGTCACCTAACGATGTTGGGGTATACACTTTGGTATAAGCATGAGAAACGATGAACTATAGCACCTTGAGAGTGGGGCACCATTGAAGAATTTTTTGGCTGCGCCATGTTGATCGTCCTTGATTATGGCCCGACATGAAGTTAAGAAGACCGATGTTAAACCATCGCTGCCTGGAGCACTATCACTGGGGATCTATAGCATAATGGCTTGTATTTCTTCCAATGTTGGGATGCATGTTAGACTGACATCTTCGTCTGCAGTGATGATATTAGGAACACACTTAAGTAATTTTGCATCTTCATTGGTGTTTGTGGCTTGTAGCACATCCCTAAAATAACCAAATCATGGCATTATGAATGACATCCACCTCAGCTGTCTCAGTTCCATCAGGGAGAGTAAAGTCGGTCATAAAAGTTCTCTTTCTATTAAATTTTGTGATAGTATGAAAGAATTTTGTATTAGCATCGCCTACCGCAACCCACTTGACTTAGACTATTCTCTTCAAAGCAACTCTTTATTGTGTAACATGGCCGCATGTTCTCTATGTACCTTGCCCAGCTCGGTACCAACCTGTTCATCCCAACCGTCTTGTAGAATGTGATCCAGTTGCACTAGTCTATCCTTTAGATTATGGATATTCTGAGTTACATTGCCAAATACGCTTATACTCCATTCCTTGATAGCATATTTACCTCCCTTTAGCTTATATGCAAAAGAATTTAAGCAGTTCTCGAAGATACCACTAGGCCAGTTATCTTTTACCAAGGTTGGGAAGCTAGCATGAGATGCCCACATTTTCAAGATACAAAATGATCGGGGACCTTGATAAAGATTATTGGTGAATGATAGAAGCAGTGGAGAATGATCAGAACAAACTCTTTCTAAATGTGAGATTTTGCGTATAGGAAAGGATGCCATGAAGCTGGGGTTCACCAACGTTCTATCAAACCGTTCCCATTGTCTAGAATTATCGTGATGATTATTACACCATGTGTAGCTGGAACCAGTAAAAGAAGCCTCCATTAGACCAACTGACTGAATCATGTCCTCGAATTCTACCAAAGATCTATGTGAGGATCTTCTCCCCCCCAAGCCTTTCCAAGCGATGTCTCACAGTATTGAAATCACCTATAGTACACCATGGAGAACTCATTGTCATTGAGATTGTATTAATGTCCTCCCATTGTGTTCTTCTTTTGATGATATCACATTTTGCACAAACGATAGTAACAAAAGAACTCCATTGATTATTAAAACTCATCTTGCAATGCAACATTTGATTGGATGCAAAAACAAATTCTACATCATATTCTTGTTTCCACAACACCCAAATTTTCCCCCTATGTGTTGGTTAGACATAAAAGAGATACAATTTATTCTTCTACCCATAATATTGCCTAGTGATGCATCTAGAAAAGGTTCTAGCAAAACCACAATTAAAATATGGTGTTGTTTGATAATCCATTTGAGATGGTTTATTGCTTTAGCATTGCTAGAACCTCTGCAATTCCAAATGCGTAATGAACCTAACATAATATGAACTACTTGGACTTGGATATGAGAGCACCCTTTCTCCTTGTGACAACACTGAGTAGAATTCTTTGTGGTTTAGATTGGTTCTGTTTGACTGGAGGCCAATCTGGTGCATCTCACTTTCCATAATACTCAATGTCTGAGTGACATCCTCTCCTCAAGTCCTTCAACGGTTTTAGAACCCCATCTAAAATTTGTCGAGTCTTGGTGTTCTTTGCTGCTTCATCTCTTTCGTTGACCACCACTGCTTTGATGATTTTCTTTATTGTACTCATCGTTTTCTGCCCCACCGTGTGAAGCTCAGGTGCCAATGTTCTCGTTACCTTCTGCCCCACTGTCATCACTGTATTATGCCCCACTGATTGAAACGTAGTTGCTATTATAGGTGTTGTTGAACCCACTGCCTTCTACCCCACTATTATCACTGCATTTTACCTTACTGATTGAAGTGTAGTTGTTGCTGCCATAATCCCTGTAGTCTGAAGTTGTGAAGCTTTACTATTTGTATGGACTGATTGCCCCATTGTCGAAGATTTCCCATGCCTACTCTCCTCCTTTTTATCAGTTATAATAATTGGATGAAGTTTAGTACAATTCACTTTGTTATGCCCTTGAAGAGCACAGTATGTTCAAAACCTTGTAAGGCTCACCTACAGGACTGTTGCTCCAAGGTAAAAGATTTGTTGAAGGCGAGTCCCACTTTAGCTGGTAGTTCCTTAATAAGATTAACCTCCACGTAAGCCCGAATAGTACTAGGTCTACTCAGGCTAAGTGTTTTGGAGATGAAGCATTAAACTAGGAAATTTTATCCAAACAGGAGCAAAAGGAGAGTCCATTTTGGGGTCGAATTCGATAGTTCATCAAGCTAGCTTGTAGAAAAAACTTTTGATTTGCCTTAACTATCTAGAGAGAGCCCTTGTGACATATTTCTCTGATATTAACATCACCATTATATGCTTAAAATCGAGCACTGCCACCTTCAATTCAGCCATAAGACCCCAGTTGGAGTTGATGTTACTCTCAATTACCTCAAATTTAGGTTTGCCAGTAGGGAAATTCATAACAAGAGTAGTGTTAAAGGCTACAACAGCTTTGTTCAGATCTGAAGGTGAGAATGAAATCATCGGCATACCATCTTTAATGGAAATCCTTGTATCAGGTTTGAACTCCTCAAGCATCGGTTTGACTGTTTTCACAGCGACTATACTAGTGAAGGAGGGTTTGATGATTGATGCAACATCAATTAAGTTTTGGGAAGCCAAGAACGCCTTGGGGTTGGGCTGAGATTTAGCAGCAGATGTAGAGGTGGGGATGATGATGTTGTCGCTGGGGTTTACAGTGAATGGGATAGAAGGATGAGGGAGTGATTGTGCGTTAGAAGGGATACTCGAAGCCATACTACAAGAGATGGAAAAAGAAAACCAAGAAGAAGAAATGAGAGCTGAGGATGAAAGCAAACAAGAGAAGAGAAAGAGAGGAGATGAACAGTAAAATCAAGGTATTTAATAGATGATTCAATACCTAGGATGGATCGAAAAGGTGAAAACCTTAGTGAGAAAAGGCGGCTAGGGTTAGGGTTTCAAAGGAGAAAGAGACGACTCTCATCCTTTCCCAATCACCTACTAGGAGAATTTCATGACAAACTTTGAGTTAAACTGAGGAAATAATGAGCTTGAGGAAAACCCAAGATCAAACAAAAAGAAAATAACGACAAAAACAATCATACACCACCGTATATACAAAAAAATTATAATTTGCTTAATACATTAATCTCGAACCTGTGGTACTCCTTCACTAATACGTAAAATGTTAATTTATTTTTTACATTATACCTCAGTGTTCATGTAGCGACCCGAACTTTTCACCGTAATGTCTTTGCTTTAGGGCGATGCTTCTTTACTAAGTTACATCTTGTTGTACTTTATCTCACCTCTTTGTTTTAATTTTAAAAAAACCAAACGTAGAGAGTCCTTGAGGTATATGGTTGTTTCTCTCCTTATTCTTCTATAATTCCTTTCCTCAAAATCCCCCCAACAATCAGCAACTAAACCCATCTTTCCTCCCCAACGACTTGGCCTTTGAACCTTCTCCTTCTCTCCTAAATTTGGCCACAACTCCTAACCTTCTTCTTTTCAAACAAATTGGGAGGTGTTGAAAAGGGTGTTTTTCAGCCCCTAATTCCTTCAATTACTTTAATGATGCAAACCCCTTAATTTTTCAACTTTTCTCATATTAAACCCTCCTCCTCCCTTTGTTTGAGTAGCAATTGAGACCCTCTATCATAGTGTTAAAGCCCATTGTAAGATCTGTAAAACTATATTAGAAATTCACAAAGTGATGATGGAGTGTTTTGTTGTTATATGTCAGAGTGTGACTGTGTTGTTCTCTTTCATCCTTCTCCTAAATCAGGCAAGTACTTTTATCCATGATTATTCCTTGATTAGACCTAGATATTTCATGAATCTTGACCATGATATTGATCTGATTTGTGCTGTAATCAGGTATATAATGTTGTCTCTATATAATATTTAACTAGGGATAAGTTAGGGGTTTAGAGTTCCTTCATGGCTAGGTTAAGGAATTTGATTCTTCTATATCAGTTGGGGGCACCAGCATGAGTTTCTTTGTATTGATCAATGAGCTAGATGTTGGGGACAAATCTTATTCTTACAATATATAGTATAGTAATTGATTCATCATATCATAGTTATAAGTAGGTTTAACGTTGAGATGTATATATTAGGTATGAGATCAAATTTAAAGAAAACATGTCTATGATTTTAAAAGTTCTCATTGGACCAGGAGATGTACCTATGAATAGTGCTCTTAAATCATTTATAATTGTTGAACCTATGTAGCTTGTAATGACAGGGGTTACTTGTTAGAGGCTTTAGTATTTTCTGCGTCATCTTTACATGGTAATTTCATAGACAGTAGAGCTGGGCATTAGGCCATGGTGATAAATATTGATAAAGTATATGTCAGGCTATGATAGGTTATGTTAACTTGGAGCTTCGGTGTAACGACTAGTTGATGGGTTCTTTTCATACTTTGATTTTCTTCACATACTCAGAAACTCTTGGACTCTTAGAATTTTTGTAACCCGTTATTGTGTTATGATTTTGACATTAACCAATCTTATAATGACAAGTTAAGCCATCGATCGTAGATTTAGATTGACAAACCATAAGGTTGTGGTCGGGCTAGATAATTAATCCACAATACGAAGAGGAAAGCAAAATAGGTTAGTAGAAGAACAAAGGAACTCAATTTTTTGGGAGAAATAAAGAGATCTAATTACTGAATCAAGTAATTACAAACGAAACTCTAAACCCTAAGTTCTTAATCTCTGAACTCTAACAAATCTAACCTAGAACAATGATCTAAACTCTAGATAATTAACTCTAGCCTAGGCTTGCCCTTTTATAGAGGTTACAAGTCCTAGTTACAATCTAACTCGAAATCCAACTCTAATCCAACTCTAAAAGGTATTTAAAACTTTTAAACTAGAACTGGAATTACGATAGTCATTCGACAACTCGTTCGAATGAAAATATGCCTCTGGGCCAAATTCCAGAGGGCATGCCAACTCGTTCGAACGACACTGAAAGTCGTTCGAACGACATTGACAATTCTTCAAAACACACTAGATCCTCCTGGATCATGGCTCCCCCCTTTAGGAGCCTTGAGCTCCTTCTCAAGCTAGAACTGGAGATGTAGGAATGCGGCGATGCCCAATTCCCTGTTGTACACTTCGACTTACTCGGCAGCTGACCCTTCTTTCCAACTCAGAATGAATCAATAGCACCCCCGTCTTGTAGTATGAACCTTCCGCTCTAGAATACTATCCTCCAGCAACGGATCTTCTCTTTCCATCCATAAGTCATCAACTGACGGTAGGTGAGTATCGATTGTAGAGTCTTCATCCAAAAGAGACGGCTCAAACGACTTCAAATGCTCGGCATTAATCACCGAATACATCTTCATGAAAGGTGGCAAATCCAACTGGAATGCATTTTCGCCAATCTTCTTGAGTAACAAAAACGGACCATAACGGATAGATTTGAGCTCCTTACCTTCCCCCTTAAGCCGTTCCTTACCCAAATACAACCAAATGAGGTCGCCCTCAAGAAAAGTACACTCAACCCGATGCTTGTCGTGGCGAGCCTTATACTTCGCTTGAGTCTTCTTTAACTGAGCTTCAACTACCTCATGAACCTTGTTGATCTTCTCAATGAAACTCTGAGCTTTAACCTACTCCTCTTCCTCCTTCCCTGACACCGTCTTGTCGCCAAGACTAAACGCCAAATTAAAAAGGCTTTGCGACAAGTACCCCAAACAAGCTTCAAAAAGAAACTTCAATGTGGAACCATGAATTGCCCGGTTGAACGCAAACTGAAGATACGGTAAACTCCCATCCCAAGTCTTAGAATGCTTATAATGGAATCCCCATAATAAATGTACCAACATGCGGTCAACAACCTCTATTTGCCCGTCTGTCTGCGGATGAAAAGCGGTAATTCTCTTCAACTTAGTGTCCATCATCCCCCATAACGATCTCAAGAAATTCCCCAAAAAGTGGCTATCCCTATCATAAATAATAGAAGAAGGGAGCCCGAAATACCTCCAGACGTCTCTGAAAAACAATCGCGCTATTCCTTCCCATGTGACCATCTTCTAGCATGGAACAAGAACAATCATCTTGCTGAATCGATCCACCACCATAAACAAATAGTCATTCTTACACCTGGTCATGGGCAAACCACCCATAAAAATCTATCGAAATACTCTCCCAAGGTCGACTAGGAACTGGCAATGGTAAGTACAGTCCTATCTTCCTATTGGAAGGTTTCGAAGTATTGCATAACACGCAACCACGAACCACACGAGCCACATCCACCTGCATCTTCGACCAATAGACATAACACCGCAAATTTAAAAGAGTCTTCTCAACCCCGAAATGACCTGCCACCCGGGAACAATGTGCCTCTCGAATCCACTACAAATGGTCTCCACCCTCAGGAATACATAGTAGACTGCCCCTGTAAATCAAGCCATCCTTCAGAATATACTCGCACGTCTTTCCCTGCAGAAACTTCTCGTGAACCGCACTGAGCTCCTTGTCGTCCTCATACCCTAAAGCGTACTCAGAAGGAACAATCGGCTGGATCTTCATAGCTACCAACAAAGTGTAAATAGTTGGCAATGGGGGTCGAGATAACATATTAGCCATCTTGTTGTACACTCCTTTCTTATACTTGGTCAATAAGGTAAACTACTGAAGGTACGATATCCACTTTATATGGCGAGCTTGCTAAAGCTTGGACTGCGTTGATAAGAATTGTAACAGTTTGTGATCAGAATATACCACAACCTCCTTCCCCAATAAGTAACTCCGCCAATGCTTAACTGATTGATATAGCGCGTAGAACTCCTTATCGTAGGTAGGATACTTGCGTACTACTCCTGTAAACATCTCAGAATGGTAAGTAACTGGCTTCCCATCCTGTAAAAGGATTGCCCCCAAAGCATAGTCTGACGCATCTGTCTCGACCTCAAAAGGCCGCTGCATATTAGGCAATGCTAATACTGGTGCATCCGTAATCTTCCACTTCAGTAACAGAAAGGTCTTCTAATGGAGATCTTCCCACACAGACTATACCCCGGTCTTCATCAAGGAATGCAACGGTGCGGCTATTTGTGAAAAATGCCGAATAAATTTCTGTAAGTACTGACAAGAACCCATAAAACTCCTCACCTCTGTCATTGTGCGGGGTCTAGGCTAATTAGTAATGACCGAGACCTTCTCTGGATCGAACTTAAGCTTACCACCACCAACAATAAAACCCAAATAGACTAGCTCCCGTTTCCCAAACTCGCACTTCTTCCCGTTCAGAAAAAGCTGTTGTGATCGCAACATTCCCAACACTTTGTGTAAATGCCCAAGATGCTCCTCCCACGTACGACTATATATCCACGTACGACTATATACCAAGATATCATCCAAATATACAATCACAAAATTATCAATAAACGCACGAAGTACCTCATTCATTAGCCGCATAAATGTCGTCGGAGCATTGCATAACCTAAAAGGCATCATTAACCACTCAAATAAGCCATATTTGGTTTTGAACGCCGTCTTCCACATATCCACCTCCCGAATTAGAACTTGATGGTAACCCGACTTAAGATCCAACTTGGTGAAAAACTGAGTTGTCTATAACTCATCTAAAAGCTCGTCAATCCGTGGAAGTGGATAACAATTCTTTACCGTGATCTTGTTCAACGCCCGATAATTCACATACATCCTTCAAGACCCATCCTTTTCGGCACCAGTAACACCGGCGAACCACAAGGTGAGCAACTCAGATTAATAACTCCTTGCTCCAGGAGTTCGAGTACCTGTTTCTTGATCTCATCAGACTCAGTAACAGAAGTCCGATATAACCCAATATTGGGTAGTAGCTCACCATTCACCAATGTGATATCATACTCCACATCCCTCTTGCGCGGCATCCCTTCAATTCCCATAAACAAGTCTCAATATTCCTTTTGCAACTCCCTCATATCGATTTGTTGCTTAGAAGACATTACCAAAGTAGACAATACTGTAGCCGACGGACCCTCGTGAACCGGTCGCACCAACAACAAAACAAATTTACCGCTCGTATTAACCAACCTCTTCGCCTGAGTCGCCGTTACCAAATTACTGGTAGTGATATGTTCCTTGCACGCATTAATATGAAACTCAATCCCATCCTTCACCAAACGATACTTGCGAGCACGGCGGTAAAGGATTGTATCTCAGTCCTAAAGATAAGGGCTACCCAAGATGACTTGACATACGTCCAACGGAACCACCTCACATGTCACTTTGTTAATAAACTTCTCAGTAATCGCAAACTTGAACGTACACTGCTCAGTGATCTTTAACTCTGCGTCTTTCTAAATCTAACCCAAATCATACGGCTTAGGATGAGCCACAGTAGCCAAACCCATCTTCTTCATCACCGCCTCCGAAATTAAATTCTTCTGACTACCCAGATCAATAATGGCCTCGACAAAGCTCTGCTTCACTTGAATGCTGACAAAGAAAAACTCTTCCCGACTCGCCTCGTTGATAACTAGAGGTTGCTTGAGCATTAGAGTAAGCTTAGGATTTGGCTTATCTAAATTCAGAAGATCCACAATCACTGTGGCTAGTGCACGTTTCTCTTTTTTGTCATTCTCCTCCCTCGACCGAAGCTCCGGGTAAAGTTTTCAACATCTATCAGAATTGTGCCCATTAGCCATGCAATGACTACTGATAATCCCTTTGAATGAAGACCCCTATCCTTTGGACTCCCCTTTCTGATCAAACTTTCAATTAGCCTTGTACCCCGACTTGTTCTTGTCGTCTTTCTTGTCGCTCTTTAAGTACTTGCCTTCAATGGCAATTGCTTTAACGGTAGTGTCCTCGATATTTTCCACCTTGAAGAACTTTAATTCTCTTCTAATGGACT
The DNA here is from genome assembly GCA_014058105.1 of Kingdonia uniflora. Taxonomy (NCBI): domain Eukaryota; kingdom Viridiplantae; phylum Streptophyta; class Magnoliopsida; order Ranunculales; family Circaeasteraceae; genus Kingdonia; species Kingdonia uniflora. The sequence goes on along the minus strand of JACGCM010000816.1, from coordinate 8,012,136 downwards.
CTGATAAACCCCCCGTATACTTCATGAACACGTCGTACTCATCCATGTCAACATCCAAAACTAGCGTTTGGTTATGAAATTTTGTAGTGAATTGTTGTACGGATTGCCCAAACTTTTGGCGCAAATTGTGCCATTTATACCACCGCTCCTGTTCATACCCAATCGGATAGAATTGTTTCTTCACCAAAATCTAGAATTCCTTCCAACTCTGACTTCCGACATTATGTCGTTTCTGATAGGATTTCCACCACGTTAGTGAGTGACTTGTGAATTTTAAAGAAGAGAAGCAAATCTTCTGAGCGTTTAAATATTCATCAATAGAAAAATAGGTCTCCAACCTATCTAACCAATTATCTAATTTCTCGGCATCGACAGAACCATTGAAAACTAGAATCTCAATCTTAAAGCCAATACAAAGATTACGCATAGGATTCGTTGACTTACCAGAGCCTGGACGCTCCTTGACGGACTCGGGATCACTAGAATCATCGAATACTGGAACGTCCTCGTCACCATCTACCTCCATAACCCCTTTCTTATTCGAACGGCTTCGCCGACTCACCAAAATAGAATCTAATGCGAGGTTTGTGAGACGTAATTGTTCTATTAACTCCCCTACAGTAGAAGTTAGGGTGGAAACTGTTATTTCCAAAACCGTAAGTCTATCGCTGAAATTGTCCATCTCTAAATCGTCCTTATTCATCGATTTAGGTCTATGACAATTTTTTGTGCAGATCTGAAAATCATTGTAGCAGTCGCGCGAATTCACTGTAGCAATCACCAAAAATAATGTATAAGTATCTGAATTTACTGTAGCAGTCGCAAAAATTACTGTAGCAGACGTCAGAAATCTACAAAACTTCCCTTTCATTTGTTTTAGACGATCACGTATAGAAACCATAAACCACAATCAACCCCCTGAGAATCGTAACTGAAAAACTGATACCACTTAATCTACAATACGAGGAGGAAAACAAAATAGGTTAGTAGAAGAATAGAGGAACTCAATTTTTTGGGAGAAATAAAAAGATCTAATTGCTGAATCAAGTAATTAGAAACGAAATTTTAAAGCCTAAGTTCTTAATCTCTGAACTTTAACAAACCTAACCTAGAACAATGATCTAAACTCTAGATAATTAACTCTAGCCTGGGCTTAACCTTTTATAGAGGTTACAAATCCTAGTTACAATCTAACTCGAAATCCAACTCTAATCCAACTCTAAAAGGTATTTAAAACTCCTAAACTAGAACTGGAATTACGATAGTTGTTCGACAACTCGTTCGAACGAAAATATGCCTCTGGGCCAAATTCTAGAGGGCGTGCCAACTCGTTCGAACGACATTGACAATTATTCAAAGTACACTAGATCCTCCTGGATCAATAATCCATAATAAACCTATTTTATTGTTTTCTGGTTGGTTTTGGAGAGTTCATGGGCATTGTTTTGTTTGAGCCAATTTCCATATATATTGATGGTATGATATGGTGAATGATATGGGTTATGATGCATACAAGTACCTTATATGATCTACGGAAGATGTAGTTCTCTAGGTGTTTTCCTCGATTGATATTGTATTAGTATTAAGAATTTATGAGACATTAATTATGTCTATTTTTGACAAGGCGGCCTAGTGTTGGACATTATTTCACTATGAGATGTGAGATTAGTATTATAAGGTTTGAGTTGCCTAAGAATTACCCTATGTATTAATGGAACATTGTGGATGAGTCTTTTATTCTAGAGCAGATTTAGATAATTCTTTTACTTGTCTTTTGTGACAGTTAATCCTACAGTTAGATTTTCTATGATTCAATAGTACGCGACTTAGATTCCTTTTCAGGCTTAGGACTTACATTCAATATAGTCATATATATCGACAGATAGATCATTGGATGTTGGAGTTTTACTTCATTTGATAGAGTCCCCACTTGTTATTACAGTGAGGGTAGATAGATCATTTGGTTGTAAGAGCGGTAGGTCATTTGATATATAGTCCCAGATGTTGTTTTGGCAGGGGTAGATAGATCATATGATTCTTCTAGGACTCAAGCTTCTTCATTTCTATTATGTTGGACGACTTCGAGTTAATGTACACAGTAGGCTTATGTTGTTACGGTACTTGAGTTTGATTCCTTAAATAAAAGATTTGGGTACTGCTAGTCAGTATTGCAGGGTTACAAGCCCTTAAATTATACCTCAGTTACCTATCGGCATTGATATTATTTGTAAATACTCCTCATGGGCATAGATCCCTAAAAGTGAAAATAAATTAGGCTTTAGACCTGTAGGTTAAAACTTCTTGAATACCCTGATCTGGTGTGTTACCCGCTAATCCCTTGCTCAATAAAAAGGAATCCGCCAATCCCTGGCTCGACAATAATGGATATACGACGTTTCTATTAATTACATAAGGGTGCGAGAGTATGGTCCTACTAAATTAAAGGTTACCCTGTGTACTTGACTTCTTTATTCTTTTTCCACATCTGTCGTACCTCTTAGGTAGTAGTTAGATCTAAGTTTAGGCTATCATTGTTATCTTGCTAGGATATTAATTTTTCTTAGACCGCCATCCTTTAGGCTCGTAGTTTAGTCGATCTTCCCATATAATTTTGTTAGGTTCTTCATGTCTCTTTTCTGTGATAATCTTGATCTATCATGTCTTATGACTTTGAATATTTGTACTTGTTGATGCCTTGCGCATATACAATTTTAGGTGAATCGTTGTAGTAGCGATATTTGGAATTGGAGCAAACTGGACTTGCATGTTTTGGAGGACTAGCCACCCATGTTGTACTATTTATGATTATATCTCTTTATATTATTCTTCTACTGCGTAGTTTCATCGTGTTGTAGATGTATTTACGATTTGTTTTAAATTGTAGTACATTTTTGGGGGATTTATCTTCATGTTGCCCGACCTTACACCTCAGAATTTGCGTTCTTAATAGATTATTAAGAAGCCAATATTAAGGGTGCGACAGTTCAGTCGTTGTTTTGCCGACTTGGAATTTTCAGTTTTCAAGAAAAGAAAGAGTTTCTTCACATTAGGCTGAACTCTAAGTATTTTTTCCACTAAGACGCATGAAAATAAGTAAATAAAGGACTCTCAGTTAGACTTCGTGTTACACGATGTAATCCTTTTAAAGAAATAAATAAATGTGTATTAGTAGTAGTACTCTTTGTTAGAAAGCCAGTGGCACCATTAACTAAATGTTTTTGTTCTCGAGAGACTCCACAATATCATTTAACTCCATTAGAAAAAAGAAAAAAAAACCAGATGTCTAAATAGAAAGAGAAATCTAGGGAAAGAGAGAATGACTTAAAGACAAATTAGTATTTTATAGTTTGATAAGTATATGATCCATGGATACTGATGTGAACATCGTCCATACTCGTTTCCCACACGTCTTTGGTGTTGTCCTATTTTGCTTTATGTTATGTTGGAACTTGTTTTAGGAGTTTCTAGTATTTAGTTTGTTTCTATTTTGAAAAGATATTGGGAGATATTCTAGGAAAGATATCATAGGGTTCTAAAATATATAGAAGAAGGTGGTGTAACTTTTTATTCAGTTGCTGATAAGAGAATAAAGAATAGTTAAATTTATGTTTATTTTAAGTTTTAGTGTTTAGAGAAAATCTTAATTTTAATTAGGTTTTCGTAATCTTCAAGTTTTCGCTTCCGCGACTTGATTTTACGTCAAATTGATATCTGAACCATCTTCGTTCCACGTAAAGAGTGATGTTTAGAGTTTCGGGAAAAGTCAAAGTTATCGATATCTACGATGTCTCGTATAAAAGCTACGACGAAAAATGATGCCAAGAAAACCACACAAGCAATCGCAATATTCAAGAATCAACTTAACAAGTTTGTCAACGCTGTCGTGAGTTTCAGCACGTTAAAACTATCCCTACCTCAACCCTCTCCTCTAGGTGCATTGGAGAGTAAACCCCTAGTTGGGAGTACCAAAACCATGATGAAAAACACGGACAAGAAAAACCCACGTACCGAATTAGGAGAAGTGATGGAGATCCCCGTAATCGGAGCCACGAGTAGTATCGACGAAGGCAAGGTTATCGTTAACATAACAACCAACAATCCCAGGGTTCCGACAGTCGTTACGACCTTGACCGTCATCGTCGCAGATACAGATTCACAAAAGGTTAACACTTATATTTTTGCCAAAGGCTTAGAAGCGACCAATGTTGTAGCCTCGAACGAAGTGATCGACAGAGCCAAAGGGGGCATGCTGAAGTATTTTGGGGGCAAGATTGTAGTCGGATTGTCGGGGATTATCGGCACAAACACCGGCAGTTTGCAGGCCGTTCGTGAGGGAGGAGATGGGGTCACACGTGCATCGCACGTGGAAAGACAAGTACGTAAGCCACCCAACCCGTCCCAGATCTTCAAACACCAAGAAATGTACATTTTTCGTATCCTAGGCGAACCCTACGACTTAAAACAAAATCAACATCAACAGTAGTAGAGGTCGGGCCCACATATACAACGGTGGCAGTAAAACCTGCAATACTATCTTTTGGTCTGTCAACGTCAACTATTGCGTCATCAAAAGTGACGCCAGCATCACATACCGTTTCAACTGTTAACAATGGATACAGTAACTTACGTTAGCTGACGTCATCCACACCGGCATCAGCAGCAGTCCAGGCCATCTGTGGGTTGGGCCTGATACAGACAAACCCAAGTCCAGGCCAACAAGGAAGTCTGGGGCTTCAACCAGCCTACCCAAACCCATACTCCAGCCCATCACAGATCTCGGCCCACTCATCAAAAGCAAATAACCGACCAAGAATAATTTCTGATTTCATAGAGGTACCGGACGCCGTGGAAATGGCTTATGGGACCAAGGTGAAAAAACTCGAACCAGAGGTGGTTGCTGTTGCGAATCGATGTCAAATCGAGGCACTTCGACCTGAAGATTACAAGTTTTGTTTTCGTCCCAATATGGCACTTGATTTCCAGAATTACAGTAGCGGTTGCGGTAGGGATAGTGGAAAGGTAAAAAGAGAAGGTGGAGAGTAAAGGTACAGGAAGTGGAGAGAACAAGACTTGGAAAGAAAGAGAAAGGAAAGATGGTGATATGATGCAGCAGGGTGTATTATACCAAGCACAAACACTTGATTTGCACATGCTTCACCAAATACCAAATGTTACTCTAGCAGCACGCACATATCTATTGTGCTCAACCAGCTCGAACAACAATTCAGGCATCACCCAAGTCTTCGGGAACCTGGACCAGAACTCGACAGCTCTATGGGTTGGGCTCGACCCTGGCCCACAATTATTTGATCCATTTTGGGAGGGTTTTGTCGCGAGTTTCGAAAAGTAGATCACGGCGTTTTATTCCGTTTTAGACAGTGTTTAACATAGGAATTTGATGACCTTTCGTATAATCTCTGAATACAAAAAATTTTGAGGAAGATTTCAGGATTTTTAGAAAAGTTCCAGCTTGCTGATTTCGTGGTCAAAATCTTTCAAAGATGGATGGTTTGATGTAACATCGTCCATACTCATTTCCCACACGTCTTTGGTGTCGTCGTATTTTACTTTATGTTATGCTGAAACTTGTTTTAGGAGTTTCTAGTATTTAGTTTGTATTTATTTTGGTGAGATGCTGAGAGATATTCTAGGAAAGATATCCAAGGGTTCTAGGATATATAAGAGAAAGTGGTGTAATATTTTTATTCAGTTGTTGATGAGAGAAAAAATAATAGTTAAGTTTATATTTATTTTGGGTTTTAGTGTTTAGAGAAAACCCTAATTTTAATTAAGTTTTCGTAATCTTCAAGTTTCCGTTTCTGCGACTTGATTTTATACATTTATATAAATATGGAAGCATAATAACTGAAGGTAGAGTGCACAAAAGTTGTTATTCGATATATTGAGTTCATTAATAGTTGGTACCCATCCCATTAAATTTAATTGTTGCAATCCGTCCTAACTTGGACCCCACCCTCCCCACCGTAGAGAACATAAAACTACTAAATTAAAATAAAGTCATAAAAAGTTTTGCTTTTCTTTTCAAAGATTAATATACTAATTCATTTTATTTCTTCAACTTTGTCCAACTCCCACTAATTAACTTAAAAGTATAAAGGTCCAGTAAGAAATTCACTCCTTTGTACTTATGACGGAAGATCGCCATCGCCTTCACATTACTAAATACTCACTGAGAAAAAGTTCCAATGGTTTCCACATTATTTTTATATATATAAGCAAACATTAAAAATAATTTTGAACGAGTCCATCATAACAACCGGATCCTTCCGATTATGATTTAAGGTTGTGCCGTACTACACGAGGAAGGCAAATATTAACCATGTAGTCATCCTAATCAATGCAGTTTGGATCGAAATAAAGTGTATCTGCTTCGAGGTTGCTTGTACTTAGCTTCATCTGCATCTTCTCAGAGAAATGGCTCTCTAATAGGGGAAAGCTAGGGTTACATAATCCCTTCGGTCCATTTCTCACCTACATAATTGTGATATGATGAAGAATTACCTAATCCCTTCGGTCCATTCGAGAAATGACTCTCTAATAGTGCACGTGATGGTGGAAAGGCATAGAATAGAGACTGGAAGATCTCCTCTCAATAGTCCAATTAGCATTTGTCCCATTGCCTTTGTGAAGACGTACGTGTTTGGCCATCCATATTGTCTTGCCCTGTCAAGAAAATAAAGCAAATTTTTTTAACAATTTTATAAGCACGGGTATGAGTCAGACTATTTTGTAATCAAACCTTTTTAGCCCAAACTCTTTCATGGCAGCTCTTTCTAATTCCTTTTTAACTCCCTGTGTAGTGTCCCAATTTTTATTTTATTTTATTATTTTATTTCACTTTAATTGGTTATTTAATATTATTATCATTCATACATCATACCTCACGCATTCATATTCATATCATACATCTTGCATCACATTTCTTTTCTCATATCAGGGCTTTGTGTTCTTCTTTTCTCCTTTTCTGGGTTTCAGTGGTTTTTAGGCGGTGGAGGTTGTGTTTTGTGTTCGGGAACCCGTGGTTGGGTTGGCGGAGTTGTTATTGTTGTTGTTGAGTTGTGGTGGTGTTTGAGTGTAGGTTGTTTCTGTGTTTGGGTGTTCGTGTGGATCTGGGAGAATTTGGGATTTTTCAGTAGTCGTTCGAACGAGATTCATAGTCGTTCAAACGAGTCAACTCATCTCCTAGAACTTGGCCCAAGATTTTTTAGTCGTTTGAATGACTTTTGTGTCCATTCGTAAGACTTCTATGTCCATTCACACGACCCTATTTTCGCTCGAACGACCTATTGAACGGCTTGACATATCTCCTGGAATTTGGCCCAAGGGAATGTACTCGTTCGAACGACCTTTCGAACGAATGTTGTGTTTCTAGGGTTTCTTCCCTTTTTGGCTTTAGTCGTTCGAACGACTTTAACATTCGTTTGAACGACTACCGTATTCCTGGGTTGTTTTATCTTCCTCTCTTTTTATTTTGGTCTAGTTCTTTGGAGAGAGCTTAGAGAGAGAGTGTTGGAGAGAGTTATTGGAGAGAGAGTCCAGTGAGAGGATTTCACCTTCATCTCCTTCCTTCATCAGCATTCCTGAATTAGTACAAATAAAATTCGGACGTTGGCTCCGTGGGTTGCAAAACTCGAAACACTCTGATCAAGTGATAAATCCTTAAGCTTGGTTGAGCTTGGCAAAAATCGTACCCATTATATCCTCCTAAGATCTCGTTAAGGTTACTATGCATTCGAGGTTGATCAGCCCACTATATTGATTTATAGGGTCTAGTTCTTGGTCTCATATCATCATAATATTCACTTCAGGATAATTTTATAATCATCACCATACCATATCATATCATAACATCACATCATCTAGCATTTGGGATAATTATAGGATTATCCCAGGTCATCATATTGCATCATCACATTATATTCTTCATATCTCATTTCTGCATACTCTTAATTCCTTTTTCTTGTCTCTCTTTTTTCCTGCACTTACATTACTGTACCGTTGGTATCCTATATCACTTTTATCTCTCCTCTTGCTCTGTACCTGTTACTTTAGTATGTTTTTTTAGCCTTGTTGGGCATTAGTGAGCCGTGGTTTTGCTCATTCTCGCTTGTTCCCCCCTTTCAGAAGCTGAGTAGTTGCTGTTGGCTGAGAGTTTAACTGTTGGTTTCAGTTTTGACCGCTGCAGATCCGTTCTTGTATTAATATTGCCTGTAGGATCTCAACCTTGGACGCTATATAGTATTTCCGATATTTTGTATATACGTTTTCAGTTGATGTATATCTTTTGCTTCCGTTTTATCCTTTTACTCTGATAATATTGCTATAGTAAATTACTGAGCTTAAACTTGTCTATGGCTCGGTCGTTTGTGGGGGTGAATCGATTGAATTCCCCGACCTGCACGCCCTGAATTTCCATGTTTTAATCATTATTCTGATTATTGGATTTTGGGGCGTGATACCCTGGACTTTGAGATTATCAAGTGTGTCCCTCACCACCTTTCTAATGGTGTGATAAGCAAAATTGAAACGATGTTTGCCAACTTTTTTTGGAGCAGTTTTAACTGACAAAACATGAGTCATTGGGTTGCATGGGATACAATATGTCATCCAAAACACGATGGTGGACTCGGAATACGACGACTCACGGATATCAAGGTCAACCAATTGCTTAAGAAGTGCTGGAATTTTTGGCATAGTAACTCTACATGGGCATCCTTCTTCAGGAACAAATAAACCATTAATGGAAAACCTTCCAGTTTGTGAAGTGGAGATTTAGTCCTCTGGAAACAGATAAAAGGTATCTTACCAACTGTGGACGCTAACACGACTTGGTATCTCAGCAAGGGTAACAGAAGTTTTTGGTTTGACGACTGGACCAGAGATGGTAGATTAACGGATATTCTGGAAATTAACTGTACGCAAGATATCTTGGTAAAAGACATCGTTGTGAGCGATAATACCTGGAAATGGGAGTTGCTTGAGCATGAAATTCCACTTCATTGGAAGCACACACTATCACATAAATTCTTCCTCGACGACGGCGATGACATTCCACTTTAGGGTTCGTCTAACAAAGGTGATTTCACGGTCAAATCTGTTTGGCAATTTTGGCGCAGCGAGGAGGAAAATCAAAGCCGAATGCGATGGATTCGACATTCTACCATACCAACAAAAATTCTAATTTTCAGTTGGAAAGCTTGGAAGGAAATTGTAACTGTCGGCACCTTCATTTAGCGAAGAATTCCTTTTGTATCAAAGTGTTGTTGTTACGAAATGGGAGAGACAAAAACATTGAGCCATCTGCTCGTTTAGGGCAGCGTTGTTGCAAGGGTCTGGGATTTCTACGCTAATGCTTGCAGCATCCGACAGGGTATAAACGACAGTTGGTGTACTCGATAGGGTGTATGGTTTTAGGCAGCTGATATGGGTACTCAAATGGGTATAATAAGGGGTACACTCCCTGCTTACATCGTATGGGAAATATGGAAATCACGTTGCATAGTTTAGTACGAGGAAGGGCGTCTTTCAGCTGTAGACATTATCAAAAGAATTAACAAAGCTCTACAAGAGAGCATGTCCAAACTCAAGATAGCTCGAAGCATTAATTTTAGTAACTTCATCTCTCTTCAGGTCCTACAACTTATCAAGCAATCAATGCATATTAAAAGACCAGTTATTATCAGATGGATACATCCGCCTATAGGTCACTTCAAAACTGAACAGTGATGGTTCAACACTTATTTCAGGATTGAGTGGTGCTGGAGGCATTATTAGAAACAATCTTGGTGAACTTTAGCTTGGTTAAAACATAGCACTTGGTAATGATACAAATACATCTGCAGAAATGTTGGATTACTTCATGGTTTAATATACTGCAAAAGACAAGGCTGGCTTCCTCTTATTGTTGAGGTGGATGCTGAACTTCTAGTAAACTTGTATAGGTGCAAACATACGTGTCCAGCAAAGTACAGTGCAACTTGGAATTAAGCTTCTAACTCAGCTGGGAAGGGAGCTACGTATTATCATGATACACACTTACAGAGAAAGAAATGGAACAGCTGGTGGACTATCTAAGCTTGATAACTCCCAACATTCACAACTATTTTGAAATGCGTCCACGCTTCCAAGGCAGATTCGAGCAACTTACTTCATGGATAAAATAGGAGCAGCTACAATTAGGCAGTAAACTAGTGACGAGGCATTATGTCATCCACATGTACTATTGCTTTGCTAAATAAATAAAACAAAAATTTGATAAAAATAAAAAATCGTGCGCTCATGCTGAATGCCTAAATCCAAGGTAGTGTTTCACCCATTTCGAACGTCTTTTCTAACACAAGCCCCAATTTTTCTCCAGAAACATAAGCTGAAAAGTAAAAAACAATGGCAGAAACATCACTATTAGACTGAAAGAAATATTAAACTTACACAAAAGGCAAATAAACTTATTAGTAGAGACATGAACAAGATTTTGTAGCTTTACACATTTCTTTGCAAACTTCAAAACATTCTTAGCTCCCAAAGTATTAGTACTTAACGCAATATCATGCCTACCCAAAGAAATAAAGATTATTCGGGGACAGAATAACTTGATTTTTAATGACGAACAACATTTGTCCCCACTTATCGACAGTATATATCGTCTATGCCTACCTCTCGTCCACTTTCTGGCTCCCCTCAATCTCCTTTTTTCTCTCCTACGTTTTTTTTCTCTTTCATCCAATCTAAGGAAACTGACCAATCTCTTTATCCCATTTCATTTGGTGCTCATCTCAGCCATTCTGCAACTGCAACTGCTGATGCTTCTTGTGAGTCCATCGTTGATCAACCCCAAGAGTAATTCTTTTCTGCCCATTTATCATCTTAGTTTATTTTATGTGTTTGATGCATGAAATTGGGAATTTCTGTTGTGTTTGGCGAGAATTTGAGTTGGAATTTCATTTTTTTTATACCCATGTTGATGTTTTGTTTGGCTTTAGTTTAAGTATGTTGTGTTTGTTCTACAAGTAAATACCCACCTTGTGCTTGTGGTAATTTTGTAAAGAAATCAGCTTTTACTTAAACATCTGCACATAGTATAAACAATAAGGTTTATAATGGGTTCACCTTGTCTAGGTGAAGATACTCACCCTCATTTCTATAGGGAATTTAAAAACTTTCTAGAGAAAATTTATGTGAACGTAATCAAGATTATGGGTCTAGATGTGAAGCTACAAAAATGGACCTAATGAGTGTCCAACGACTTGATCTGCTGTAACTTCATGGAGCCGTAAGAACAAAGAGCTTCCCAGCGGATACAAAACAAAATGTTCCTCGCCCCTTCGTTAAGCCAAAGCGTCATCTGATTATATATGATCAAAGTTATGTTGAATATCATTTTTCTTCTCGTACTCTTCATCTTCTCAGTCAAATCATTTTAGGAAAAGAGCTCGGGACCCCCATCATAAATGGAATGTGATCATAAAGCAAGAAATTACAACATTAGTATGTAGACCCTTAGCAGGGCCGGCCACCTAAGGCCCCTAATTTTTAATGTAAATTCAAGGCCTCCAAATGTTTTGGTACTATATAAAAAAGGGCCCCAAAAATAACATGAAATGAAGTTCTTGTAGAAATAGATTAGAGAGAGAAAATATTATTATTGAATTGATTATTTAGGCTACATCATACTCTCAATATATAGGAGAGAGATAGTAAACTACTTCTATGAATAACCAATGTGGGACTAAAATAACATAAAATAGCCTTGCTAATACTCCACCTCAAGCAGGAGCATGAATATTGCACATGCCCAACTAGGACAAAACATCTAATAATAATCTACTACTAACTGCCTTCATAAGAAAATCTGCAAGTTGCTACGAAGTAAAAACATAGAGAGTTTGAATCTGTCCAGATTTAAGCTTCTCATACATAAAGTATCGATCAACCTCAATGTGCCTGGTATGATCATGTTGCACCGGATTAGCCAAAAGCTTAATAGCAGATTTGTTGTCATAATAGAGCATCATAGGAAGAGAGACCGATATCCGAAGCTCTTGTAGAAGGCGCTTAAGCCATATTAACTTACAAACACCTTGAGCCATGACCCTGTACTCGGCTTCTGCACTAGACCTGAAAGCAACATCTTGTTTCATGCTCTGCCATATAACCAAATTGCCACCAATAGTGGTACAATACCCAGAAGTGAAACGATGATCAAATAATGAACCTGCATAGTCAGCATTAGTTCAAGCCTCGACTCGAGAATGACCATGATCTCGAAATAAAATGCCACGACCAGGACACCCCTTGAGATACCGAAGAACACGAATAGCTACCTGAAGATGGGGATGACGTGACTTGTGCATAAATTGACTAAAAACTCCAGCCTCATATACAATATCAGGGTGGGTAAGAGAAAGATAGATGAGCTTCCCAAGAAGTCGCTGGTACTGCCCAATGTCCCTCAATAACTCCCCCTCAAATTTAGCCAGGCGATGATTCAGTTCTAGAGGTGTATCAACAGGATGACACGCAAACTGTCCTGAAGCAGAGATAAGTTCAAGAATATACTTTTTCTGAGAGATAAAAATACCAGAACTAGAACGAACAACTTCAATCCCAAGGAAATAATGAAAGGGACCGAGATCTTTCACCTGAAAGTGGGTATAAAGATAAGATTTCAGGTCACTAATACCCTAAATATCATATCCTGTAATAATAATATCGTAAACATAGACAAGCAATGCAGCAGTCTTCCTACCAGAATGTCAAAGAAACAAAGTATTGTCAGCACTACTCGGAACATAACCAAAGTTAATCATAGCGGTTCCAAATGTATCAGCCCAAGTATGAGGAGACTGCTTAAGGCCATTGATGCACTTTTTTAGCTTACGTACCAAACCAGAAGCAGAAGCGGGACGAAAACCTAGAGGTGGAGACATATTGACCTCTTCCTATAATATTCTATTCATAAAGTCATTCTTCACATCCATATGGAAAAGGGGCCAAAATTTTGATACAACAATAGAAAAGATGACTCGAATTGTATTCATCTTGGCTATAAGAGCAAATATCTCCTGATAATCAACACCATCTATCTGTGCATAACCCTTGGCAACTAACTGAGCCTTGTACCTGCTTACCGTTCCATCTGGTTTTTCTTTAACCGTAAACACCCATTTGCATCCAACTTATGTACGTTCAAGCAGGAGAGAAACCAATGACCAGGTATTATTGATCTCTAATGCATGCAATTCTTCCAACATCGTAGCCTTCCAATGAGGTTTAGCTAACGTATCTGCCACTATACGTGGTATATTAACCAAAGAAAGAGAGGCTAGAAAAGCTCTTTAAATAGGAGATAAACGATGATCTGAGGTATAATCAACGATAGAATAAACTGTTGTATCTGAATATCTAGCAGGCTTCCCTACATTACGCTTCTCTTTTTGAATAGTAATCGGTCTATCATCATCACAATGAGAAACAGGTGAATCATCATCAGTAGTAACTGGTATAAAAGCGGTAGGAGAAGGCTCAATACTTGATAAAGGTGAATCGATAACATGCGGCAGACCTGGAGTTATAGAGGATGCCTGGTAGTCTGGTGTAGGAGGCTGGCATCCTGGATGTTGCCGAGTATAAACCTGTAAAGGACATAAAATTGAAGGTGGGATTAGAGACTCACACGAAATACTCATCAGAAGTAGATCAGGAGAAGATAAATCTTCTTAAGGAAGATGACGAACTGGAAAACACTCCCCCTGAGATAGAATATTGCCAGTAAAGAACGGAACATGTTCAAAGAAAGTAACGTTCATAGAGGTGAAATAATGGCGGGATGAGGGATGGAAGCACACCTATAACCTTTCTGAGCACGAGAGTAACCCAGGAATACACATTTTAAGGCATGATGATCTAGTTTGAAGGCTGATCTAGTGACTTGAGCAAAACGTACACACCCAAAAACATGATGTAGAATCTGAAAAATGGAACGATCAGGATAAATAATAGAATATGGGATACAAAAACTAAGAACTCGAGACGGATGCCGGTTGATAAGAAACACTACCGTAAGAGCAGCGTCAGCCCAAAAATGCGAGGGGACATTCATGCCAATTGACATAGCACGAGCAAGATCAAGAATATGATAATTTTTCCTTTCCGATTTACCATTTTACTGCAGATTTTTTGTATAAGAGGTTTGATGCTCAATGCCATTGACATTGTAGAATTTATGAAAACCTTGGGGGATAAATTCTCCACCTTGATCGGAATGTAAAACTTTAATAGTTTTCCCAAACTGAGTATGAACCATTGCGGTAAATGTCTGGAAAATAGAGGAGACCTCATCTTTGGATTTCATCAAATAAAGTGCACCTCAAAAAATTGTCAATGAACAACGCAAAATAACAAAATCCTAAACTATAGGTAACTGGGGAAGGACCCCAAACATCTGAATGCATAATATCAAAACAAGAAGAAGTTTTATCAATACTCAACGGATATATGCTACAATGATGTTTTGCTAGTTCACACTTCTCACAATACAAGTTAGAAATTGATACTTTAGAAAAGAAAGATGAATACAAATAACGTAGATACTCAAAGGAAATACGACCTAAGCGGTGATGCCAACCTAACACCCGTTTTATATTTTTAGTACTAAACATAGACTTTAATTGGAAAGCTTGAGGAGAAATAGAAGAGACATGTCCATCCAGGAAATAAAGATCACCCTCTTCACGTCCACTGCCAATCATCTTCCGTGACACCAGATCCTGAAAAACAACATAATCGGGAAAGAATGTTATACTGTAGTTTTTAATTCTGGCAATTTTACTAACCGAAAGAAGATTAATATCCAACTGAGGGATATGAAGTACATCAGGTAAAGAAAAGGAATCTGTAATTGGGATACAACCCTTTTCTACAATAGGAGTCTTAGTTCTATTGGCAAGACAAATAGTCCGCCGCCATAAACTAGAAGCATAAGACTACAAAAGAGAAGACATACCTGTCATATTATCGGTTGCACCCGAGTCAACAATCCAAGGCGAATTCGGAGATGCAGAAACACTATTAACAAATATGAAATTACCTGTATAAGAATCTATTGGTGAAGAAGATATAGAGATAAGCTGTCAAAGCCTATTGATTTTATTCTGAGAGAGCACTAAAGGCTGAAAAATCTGGCGTACTAGAGTCGGCAGATAAGTATGTTAAGGACTGATGGCGGTAACGAAGAGCATGAAAAGTAGTTTTAGATGTCCCCACTTACCATAATAATCACACTTCTTCCTCGGGGGCGAGAGTTACCTGATGAGCGCGTAATTATGATATTTTTAATATACTGTAATGTCCCAAAATTTTAGGGTATTTTTTTTGTTTAATATTAAGTATTGTTACTATTATTCATATATTGTTATTTGTTATGCATCAATGTTATTTCTTTTGGTAGGTTTGTATTAGATTCCTTTTGGTAGTTCTGTTGGTTTCGGTGGTTTCGGGGCGGAAGTGTTTGTGTTTTGGTTTTGGGTACCCGTTGTGGCTTGGTGGTTGTGTGACATTGTTGTGTGGTGGTGTGGTGTGATCTCAGGGAATCCTAGGGTAGATTTGGGCTTCCTTGATGCTCCCCCTCCTATCTGGCTTGTTAGATTCCTCCCGTCCATTCTTATTCCTTTCTGTCCATTTTCTTCCTTTTCATTTCTTCAGAAAAGATTCCTTCTGTCTTCCGTTAAGCTTCCGTATACACTCCAACACGTCACACATTTGTATATAATTCCTCACAAGTCTTTTCTATCCATTCCACATCTATTTATTCCTTTCGGATAAGTTTCTAGCCGTTAGATTCCTTTTTCTAGGTTTTAGGAGTTCTGGTGGCCATTAGGCGGTGGAGGTGGTGTTTAGACCTCAGGAACTCCTAAAAAGTTTGGTAGTGACATTTTATTAGTGTGTCTATAGTTTGGGGTGGTTTCGGTGAGCCGTTGGATTGGCCGGTAGGTTTCTGGAGTTTCTCGAGTAAAAGATTCCTTTTTTGGGGTTTAAGCGTTTTGGTGGTCATGAGGTGGTGGAGGTGGTGTTTCTACCTTTAGAAACCCTTGTTGGACTTGTAGAAGTGTTTGTATGGTAGTGGGGGTGGCCGTGGTGTTTTCGGGGTGGTCCGGGGTGCCTCCGGGGTTGTTTTTTTGGGGTAGGACCAGTTCTATTCGAACAGAACTCTTTCTGCTCGAATAGTCCTTTATACTCGAACAAAACACTTCTCTGTTCGAACATGATCAATTGCTGTTCGAACAGAGGCGCGATTTCAGCCTTTTTAGCTTCATTTCTTCTTCTTCTCTCTTCCCCTTTTTTTTCTCTCTCTCCCTTCTCTCCCAAACCTTTTCACCTCTCCTCCATACTCTCAATCCACTCTTCCCCATCACTCGAGGACTCTTCGCCTGCTTCGTCGCAAGCTTCGCTCCTATCCTCGGTAAGTGATTCCTGATTCCTTTTCCATCCTTTTCGCCCAATTTCGGCGTAGGTCTGATTTCCAGGGTTTGGGTTTGATGTCATTTTCTTGAATTGATTGTTTACTTGTTGTTGTTATTGGTTGTGGTATCTTGTTTGTTGTTCCGATTTCCTCGTCGATCCTAGGTTCGGTCTTCCGAGTTGGATTTCCGCAGGACTTGGATTATCGTCAGGCGAGTTTTATCTTCCTAAATAAATAAAAATGCTTAGTTAGTGTAGTATATATGTGATTAGGTTAGTATTGGGTTAATTACTTAGGACGCCTTTACGGGAAATCCGTTTAGCATACCATAGACGAGAATACTTAAGGGTTTGATAAGTTAGTAGAACCCGATACAATGTGAGTTTAGCTACTATATAGAACCTGTAGGTTATGGTTAGTCATAGGTAGTTGTTCTCAGTTGTCGTCAATGTGACGATAACTCCTGAGATTCCTCTTGGACCGATTTCATTGTAGATGGTCATTGCGAATCATTTCTTCGTTGAGGTTGAGAACAAAGGCATTTCTCAGTGTATTGCGACGCCTCAGCATCGCTATATTTTTATATATATATATAATATCTTGAGTGTGGTATTGTTGGTTAGTCATTAGGGAGCCCCGCCTGTTTCAAGGCACTAGTGACTTGGTTTGACGATTAGCAGAGACCTATGAACGGCATGTGGTTTAGCCGCAATTTCTCTGAGATAGTTAGTTCAGAGACTATAGTTCTCACCTTATAGTAACACCTTGGTTAGTTTGGGTTGCTGGACTTGGTTCCAGGGTAGTCTTGGGGCGACATAGCTTCAGTAAGACATGGTCTTCGATTCGGAGCTCGTCCTCTTGCCTGCTATTGTCTTGATTAGTCTTAAGATTAGCCTAGGGGTACTCTGTGTTCTCGACGCTTGGTCCTTGAGCACTGTCATTGTGATTGGTGGTTGTTTGGAATGTTAGATTGCCTGTGGGAGTGTGGAATCTCCTGGACTATTAGTTGTTGGTGGTGAGCAGACAACTTGCCCGTGGTGGTTGGTCGTGGATGTTGAACTTCTGATAGTTTGCCTTAGGATTGTTTGCTTATCGTGATGTGACACTTATTGTCCTCATGATTCTTAGAGCTAATAGAGCTTACCCGTAAGCCTTCGTTCCCCGGGATGAGGCTGTTAGGGCTGTGTTCCCTTTCGTCATCTAGGAGGTAGCGAGACAACATGGCGCAGTGAGGTACGCGGCTGAGCCAGGTGGTTTATGAAGTTGTATGTCGCCCGAGATGTTGGAATGCGGCTGAAACCTCATGTTGAATCCGGTTCCTGTACATCCGTGCTAGTGACTTATGTACATGATTAAGAGGATCGTGAGGCAGTTCTGTTATTGGGGATTGTTGACTACTTGTTGGACACTTGTGGGTCACCCCATGAGTACTAGTCTGTGTTGATAGCTAGAGTACTGTAGCATTTAATGGTAATCATATCGCTTGAGGAGTCTTAGAGACTGATGTTGCTTAGATATCGTGACGGTTAAGTTGCTATTTCATCTAGGTTTAGATGGTGCAACTGAGTCACAGGAGGGCATCTGTGTTAGTTTTGGTTGCCACGCTCTCTGGCAGGTGGTTATCTTATTGTGTATTGGCTGTGTTAACAACAGTTGTGTTTCAGTTTTTAGGATTTTTGCTCACATCCATAGATAATATATTCTCTCCTTATCTTACTGCGATTGGATACATAAATAACTCTGCATCGGCTGACCCTCGAGAGGTTCAGGGATTCCTTAAATTGGGTTAAAATAGAAGGTGGGTCCAGGATGGATACTATTATACCTAGTCTCCCATTCGGGAGTGTGGGATGGTATGAGATAGTATTTGCGATCCGGAATAGGGCTTATCCTGGAGGTTGAAATGCCTCTGAATGTATGTATAGTTCGGACATTGGCTCCGTGGGATTTGATAGATTGAAGTAATATCCCCATAGTCTGGTCGAGCTAGTGCAGTACATCGTACCCTTGTATCCAACCATATCCTGTAAGGTAAATCCTTTTTCAGCGGTTGTTAGCCCACTTTAGTCTTGGGGGCTAGCCCTTTGGGTTGACATCGCTAAATCATTCTGCATCATTATCATCATCAAGCATATCATTGCATCTCTGCATGCCTCCATTTCGTTGGTTCTTCTGATAGAAATCCTTAACCCTTTCTGCATTATATTTAATATAGAATCTTCTGCACTTGGGATAATCATAAGATTATCTCATTCCATCATATCATCATCATAACATATCATTGCATTAGGATAATTAGGGGATTATCCTAGTTCATCATATTCTTATCTTCTGATTTAAATTCCTCTTCTCCTAATTAATTTTGGTGTAATTAAATTCATCTTCCTTCTGCATACTCCTCTCCTTTCTGCATCTTTTTCCTCCCTCTTCTGTGTCTGGTTAATTTATTAGGTTAATTAGTATGGTTGGTTGCTGTGAGCTTTAGGCTGGTATCTGGTTGTGGGCGATCTCGCTTAGCTTGTGATAGCTTCGGGGTTGTGCCTGGTTGGGGTTTGGATAACCCGGTTGGATTGTAGTTGGCCGAGGGTGTTTACCCTCGTGTGTGATTGTATTTCTGAGGTAGGTTAGTCACTTGTGGCGCTGAGGGCTACGGTAGTGATTAGAGTGTAGTTAGTAGTCCTTGGGACTGGAGTGTAGTTATAGTCTTAACACTTCTTTGCTTGAAATGTGTATGTATAATTATAGTATAGTTACATATAATCATTAGACTAGTTATGTACCTATTAGATACCTATTAGGCATCCTGTATATATTTAAATATATATATTATTTATCGTTAGATATTATTATATCCAATTATCATTATTATATCCATCTCATTGGTTAGTATAATCGTTTAGCTATTCTTGGGAGTTAGTGAGCTCGTTGTTTGCTCACTCTCGCACCACTCTTTCAGTGACAGGTTGTTTCAGGTTTTAGTCTATGTTGTGGTGATCTTTGGGGAGCTGAGTTGGAGGCTGAATCTTCAGTTATTACAGTTGGGCTTGCTGCGTAGAAGTTTGTAGATTCTTACATTTAGATTTTGTTATCTTAGTATTCCGCTGTTACTATTTTTCTTTATTACTCTGTTGTGATACTATTGTGAATGACTGAGCCATAATTTGTTTACGGCTCAGTTGTTCGTGGGGCGAATCTTTGGATTCCCCAACCTGCACATCATCGAATCTCAGTAATTGGTCTAGCTACCGATTACTGAATTTTGGGGCGTAAAATATACCCGAGCATGCATTTTAGTCGTCCATTATATTTAATTTTAGGTACTTATCTACGTTTATTTTATTGCAGCTATTGGAGATGAATATTTAAAACCAAACTCTTAAAGTCAAGTAAAAGTGTCTCCAGCAGTTCATTGCACAAAAAGTCAAAGACACAATATATTTGGTCTCAAGATTAAAGAAATATATACACAAATATTCTTGGAGAATAAAATTAAAGAATATATTGCATCCAAGATCCTTGAAGATATTTTATATTGAAGATATATGCAAGAGTTTTTATGAAGAAAGATCTCTACATCATTTAAGGGAATTATATGCAAGAATCTTAGGTGATTGGCCATAAAATTAGAAGATATTATTGTGAAAATATTCTTTACAATTTAATGTATAGTTTCTAAATTTGGGTTCCTTCTTCTATTAAAAGAACCTTCCCCCCATTGTAATTGAGCATTTCATATTGGAGCAAGTTTAGAAGAAATAAAGTCTTAGTTTTATTTAATTGTCTTATCTCTCTTTTATTTTCTTTTGTAAATAATTAGTTATTAATGCGATGAAGTCCGTGATAAGCGGCTAATCTCCCAGCTAAGGCTAGGATGAGGCCTCTTCTTGGATGAACAATATTTGGTATTAATTAGGTTCTAATTAGTTTTTTTTTAGTACTTTATGATTGATAAGTTAGTGCATCATATCGAAGGCTTGACCATAGCTTCGGTTTGGTATATGATAACTTTAGATACAAATAAGTGCTATTAACCATAAACTTGATTTGAAGATCTAAACAAGACAACTCACTAGAGAACTCCCTCAAGCCTAGCCATGGTTGAGTTGATAATTCTCTAAGATACTCTTCACCATCACTTAAAAGTATAACCACTGAATGCTTAACCATAGATTTAGTAGCTTATTTTACAACATCGTATGTCTCTTAACACGAACATATGATGGGTAGGGATATCAGGATCTAGTTGAATATTGATTAGTACTTTGAAAGGAAGAAGCCAAGTTTGAACCTTAGCTCTCTCTCATTAAGCTTTATAATTAGTGTTTACTTATTCTTCTTAAATTTATTTCTTATAAAACTGTAATTTGGCCTAGGAAGTATTTGTTTTCCCAAACCTCCCTGTGGATTCGATCCCACTCATCCGTACTACCATTCGACGACCGTACTTTGAGCGGGTATTTTTCTAGAGGCTATAAAAACCTCTTATCATTATCGGAAGCCACTGGTAACAGAGAAAGGCTAGGTAATAATGTATGTGAAGATTGTGAAGGAACTGAAGGCGGTGTCGGATAAGCATAATGAACAGCCATAGCAGAAGTCTCTAAATGGATCCTGGAGATAGGAGGCATAGCTGACCGACGACTTTGATTAGAGAGATAATATACGTGTGCCTCTTTAAGAGTTGGGAAAGGAGTCATGTCAAGTAGATAAAATCATGCATACTCAAAGTTGGGATTGAACCCTGTAAGAAACTAAAACACCCGAGTCTTCTCCATAATCTTTGCATAAATCTCTGCTACCGTAGGTGGAATAAGAACATTTTCACTTGGTGTGCTAGCTGGCCACTCGAGGAAGCTATCATAATGAGATAATTCATCCCAACTCGATCGAAGTTTCGCATAATACATCCTCAAAGTCTGAGTACCCTGTTTAAAATTTCCAATCTCATTGGAAAGTTAAAAGATCCTGGCATTATTCTCCCGCTGAGAATATACCTTACAAAGTGATTCCCAAATCAGATGCGCATTGTTTATGAATAAGTACCCAGTGAAGATCGTTGGCTGTATAGAATTAATCAACCAAGTTCTCACCATCAAATCATCCAAGAACCACTTTGCATACTTCAGATCTGATTCTATAGGTTATTTTTTATGCCAAGAAGAAACCCTATCTTTCCACGACCACCAACAAATAATTTCACAAACTTTGCCCATCGAACATAATTTAGGCCATCTAATAACTGTGAGGTAATCTTTATATTCTAATTATCATGAACAGAGTTGAAGGACTGGACATCTTCACTCGTTCTAATCGAAGAAACGGCCAAACTCGAACATGGCTCGTCACCAATAGCCATCGCGATCTATTACCACAAATAAACTAAACATACATGAGATTCAGATCAGCATCTATCGCATCTCGTGACTAGATCCAAAAAACTAAAAATAAATTAAAAGCTTAGGTTGTGATCAGAACAACATTACCAGAGAGACAATGATATTCGTCGCTCTTCAAAATAGTGGAGAGAGAGAGAGAGCGACGGCATGAATTAGACAAACATGAACGAAAATTGTAACCCTAAAAAAATTCTAACGAACTCACCTCTGAGTTTGATCAACGAGGGTATAGAACGAGGGTAACTCGCTTTGATACTATGTATAAATAGATTAAAGAGAGAAATATATTATTATTGATTTGATTATTTAGGTTATATCATACTCTCTATATATAGGAGAGAGATAGTAAACTGCTTCTATGAATAACCAATGTGGGACTAAAATAACATAAAATAGCCTTGCTAATAGTTATCTTGTTGGTTTAAAGTGTTTTACATCATCTCAAGATCAAAGGTTCAAGTCCTTACCTTGTTCATAATTTTTATCATTTTTCTACAATAAAATTTGTTATCCATACTTTTTATCATTTTTATTCAAGAAAATATGTGCTACCAAAGTTTTTTTTTTCCGGCGGGGAGCCTAATTTTTATACCTCACCTAGGACCCCCTGAACCTCAGGGCCAGCCCTGACTCTTAGTGGGAAAATTATAAAGTCACTATATGGAAATTTAAGGTTAAAACGCAATCGAGTTTATATCATAATTAATGAAATCAGTTGCTAGAGTTAATCCAAGTATTAACAATGTTGAGGTTAAAAAGCTTTCATGCTTAATAACTTTATTTGGTTCATGATGTTATTCTATAATGCTTTTAGTCAAGCTTACGTGCTTAGTAACTCTGTTTGGCTCATGCTGGTTTTTTATATTATTTTTAGTATTTAAACTTGAGGATCTAGCTCTTTTCTATTTCTCTGCCTCCTGTTTACTTGGTTGTGCATGTGTTGTATGGTTATTGTGCCGAAATGAATCTTAATGTCAATTATTCTCATCGACACTGAACCTAACATCACCCAGTCAAATATTCACTTTTATATTATTGCATCTAAGATTACTCATCAACCATTATAAGCACCTATATATGGGGCTAATCGACCGCGTACTGAATTTTTAGTTATTCTTATCTATTGTATATGTTTTAACTTAGGTTTTATCACTGCAGTGCTCACCTTGAGTGGAACCTAGGTGGCTTATTGGAAAACGATAAGGGAAATCTTGACCTTACTCACATTTATACAATGTCTAGGGGAATGAACCCAGATTATGAAGAGCCCACAAAATATTTCTTCCAGAAAGAGGACTGTTGAGGACTTTTGCATCTGAATTCAGAAAGATGCGTTGAAGCAATTCAAATAGTGAGTTCTAGAAGCCCACTTGCCCTTTTCTTAAGTTCTATGTTTGTTTAGTTTTATTGGAATATTTTGCTTAAGTTATTTGAAAGAATCTCAACTGGTACACTTTGATATACATACCTATCATCTATCCCTAAAACACCTTTAATCATTTCCACCATCTCCATATGTGCAAGTGGAGGTTCAATTTTATTTTCCTAAATTTTTTGCAATGTTATGAATCCTCTGATTTTGATTCTGCCTCTTTTCGCCTGATTATTCCTATACTTTTGAATATTTGGTTTGAGAATCAAGCTTGAAACATAGGCCCTAGAGGGATCAAATTGCAACTTTCTTATGGTGGTATAGTATCATAATGTTGAAGTGTCACTGATTTTGAAAGACCTGGTGATATGCTAAAATGGCATAAGCTTGACCATTTTTTAGGCATAAAACAACTACAGGTAAGCAACTAAAGTCTGTGTAGTTATTGATATATATATTTTTGGCCATAAGGCGGTCTGTTAAGTGGCATATAACTTTTCCTTCTAGGTATGTCTCTGTATAGCTTAATTGCTTAGAAAAGCTTTTTTTAAGCCATTGTACTAGCAGATTGAAGATAGGAATGCTAAATTATGTATTTACTAGCATATAGGATCATCATTGCAAATTTTGAGTTGAACAAAAGCAACTGATATAGATAATGTAACTATGATGTATGAATAGAAGTGAACTCTCACCTTGGATATGATTTGATAATGTAGAGATATCTCTAGAGACATTATGTTGTCTTTTATTTATGTTTTTCAATTTTGTACGAAGACTAATTATGCAATATATATGTTTCTATTTGCTGGTACAAATCAAGACGCCAGTCCCTTGTGCACAGAAGGTGAGCATAAAGGATATTTGTTATTTAATTTAGTTATTAGTCAATTCAATACATATATTATTGGTCTTGGTTTATAATCCATCTAATATCATAATTATTGAAACATCCATATTTGGAGTTTGTTTCATTCCGTGTCTAAAATAGATGTCAACACTACCTTGTAGTTCTTCGTCGTCAGAGAGTGCACGTGGAGCGATTACAGCTGGACTGATACTTTACAGGTATGTGGGTTTGTACCTCTTCGCTAAAAAATATCGAGCCCTTAGTATTTTACAAAAGGTCAGAAAGAAAATGATGTATTTTGGATAAAATAGGTTTCTATTTGAAGAGGCTTTTATTCTGTTCGAATAGATCATGTTCGAACAGATTCTTGTTCTGTTCGAATAGACCCTGTTCGAACAAACTTTTTATTTGTTCAAACATTTTACTTAGTGTCACGCACCAAAATCCGTATTTTAAGACTTGCCAGAATATGCGTCTCAAGGTCGTGAACAGGTCAGGCATCCCTGACGGATATACCCCAACAATATAGAAAATAGCAAAGTGAAATCTTTACATCTACACAATATTATGCAGCGGAAATATCAATCTTAACAAAATGACTAAAGCCAACTCCAAATCAGATATGTCATTTACACGACTACAATCAAAGAATTTGATAATGTCTTACATGAACGGAAAGAAAAGAAAACAATTAGAGGGTCTTCTCAACGGCATGCTCCCAACTACTAGTCGTGATCTTGAAAGACCGCTAATGACCAGGTCCTGAAAAGTTATCGCGCAAGGCGTCAGCAAGCCATAGCCATGCAAGTACAGTAACTCTCTATGCGCTGCAATATGCTACAAGTAAAAATATAAGAACAAACTAGATAAAATGCAACCTATCAATCAATTAATGCCATATATGAAACAATTACTAACTATAAGACATTAAGAGCTATACGAGTTCAATATGCAAAAAGATATGATGTAAGAGTATGTGATGTAGGCGTCAACTACATTGAAGAATATTCTAGGAGTGTTGCGTACAAATAGAGTTTCTTGGTAATTGTACTCTTTCGTCCTCTGTACGAAATAATAATTCAATAACTCTTTGGATGCGCCTCTTTTAGGGTTAATGCCCACGGAGATGCCTAAGGTTGAACTCTTTGACCTGACCAATATCTTTTAGGGATTAATACCCATGGAAATGTCATAGAATCTGTCAATTCTTGTGACCTGGCCAATATCTTTTCGGGATTTATACCCATAGAAATGCCGATGGTTCACTACTAGACCTGACCGATATGAAACCCCTATTATGTACAATCACTTCTAGTCTTCGCTTGCGTGGGTAATATCAATTATTACATCTCTTTATTTAGACCGTATGATTTATTTTATAAATCACAACGTACACAACTACTAACTCTAGCATGCAACTAATTTATGAAAAAGGCAAGCGGACGAGTCGTTCTACTCGAAGCTAATCTTTTGTTGACCCCAACATTAACGACAACAATCTGACAATTGCAGACCGTCGCTAAAAGGCTATTGCGACTAGAAAAACCCATCCCCAAAACCTTTTTTTTTGCGGTATAACTAAACCAGTTGTAGAGTATTTAACGTTGATGGTTACCTCCCATCAAATTTGATAGTGGCAGATGTATTGACGACAATGTCGATATCTCTCCACATCTTGTCCCTCAAATCAGAGTCTTCTACTCCCAAGTTCTCACAAGAAGTGTCTCCAGCTACTGGTACTATCTTTTCCCCGATGAAGTCAACAAAACTTGCTCCCATTTTCTCCCTAAGAACCCTGAACACCTCCTTTGTAGCATCAATGGGATTACATATCTGTCAATATATTCACGTAGTTAATGGAGTGAGGAAACCATAATTATACCTCGTCATGCAAGCCTTGTTTAGCTACTTTGTTATCTGCAGCTCATAAAAGAAGATAGAGTGTCTTCAAATCTGGCTGAACTCTCAGCACTTTTCAACAAAAGTTGCATTTCAGATAAACAAATCATAGTGAATGAGAAGATCAAAGAACAATATGGGGTGAGTGCCAAAAAAGGGGAGTTTTGGTACTTTTTGCTAGAAAGCCACTGGAACCAGTGACTAGTATGGTTTTGTCCTTAAGAGAGTCTACAATACCACCTATGTCCATTGAGGAAGAAAGGGGAAGTTTACTTTAGGAGCCAACTATATATTAAGTTGAGTTTGATCAATATATGTTTATAAATGAATTTGGGCTCATGTTGCTGGCCGTAATATTCGTAATATGTTTGAATGGTATAAGGAGAGACTAAGCTAAAATCCTTTACATAATTGAGATATTAATGCTGTAAAATTTAGGCAAATTTGGATTTGATGTGCGCTTCAATACTGGGACCTCCCCCATGTGAAGGACATAATTAGTGTTGACTATTGAGCAACATTTCTTCTAGTAACTCGGTGTAAGTTTCATTTAGGTAGCCATCCTCTCAAGACCCCAATACTACTGTACCACATAAAACCTAGATGGTGCGATATTTAATAGTCTTAACCTTCAGATCCTAACAAACCCTGAAGTAGGTAGGCATAGGCGTCTCTCCAATGAAGTTAGGCAAAGAACTTATTAGCAAAATTAGGAATGCATAAGGTCTCACTAGTGAATTTACGCAAACAGATCATTAGCAAAAGTAGGCATGCATAAAGCCTCATTACGAAGAGACTTGGAAACATATCCTTAATTAATATTTTATTGTGGCGCGATTGTCCTTTTTACCGACCTTATCATCACCGTCTATTAGAATAGCGCAAAAAAGTAAATATTTCACGTTCCTTCTTCACTTTGACCATGAAGCACTTCATCGAGGTGAGCACATTGGCAATAACCCCAGCATACCTTAAGGGCCTGTTTGGGTACTCCCTAAAACTTGGATAGTTCGGTTCAGAACTGTTTTAGATGATAAAATCAGTGTTTGGCAACATGTGAGACCTAAGTTTTTGAGTTTTACATTGAACTAGTTTGCTCCAAAATTTGAGGAAAGCCAGTTCTTTCGGGGAACAACTTCAACATGTTTTAAAACGGAACGAGTTTACTATCTTTTCAAAATTGCGAAAGTTTCTTCTCTTCTCCAACTTGTCACTCGAAGGTTTTCTCTCTTCTCCAACTTTTCGAGTAAAGAGAGACTCTTTAAAGAAAACTAGGTACGCCTCCTTTTCTGTCCTCGAGAATCAACTCTCTCTCTCTCTCTATGAAAACATAACTGCCATGAATTTTATCTTTCTAGAAACAAAGCTGTGATGAATTTTGTACTAGCTTCGTAAGAAAATCTTTTATCTGGTGTTATAGACTGTCACTACAATTTCTAAGGTTTAAGCTTTGAAAATCTCCAAATCCCCAAATTCAATTTCTAGAGTTTAAGAAATGGGAGGAAAATATCCTCATAGAAAGATAAAGAAGAGAAGACTCTCTCACAAAACAGCTCACAGAGACAATTTCAAATCAAAGGAGACGATGCCGTCTACAATTTTCTTAAGAAGGTGGAGTATGGAGTGGAAGCAGAGATAAATCCTTTGCCCATGGATAAAAATCTCTTTGGGATGGGGCATATCTACTGTATGCATTGCGATTAATATTTCCCAATGGTGAGATCATTTTTGCACGAAAAAGCCCAAAAAGCGTATGAAGATAATAGCAGGACCTTCACCACATAAGCAATTGGATACAAATTTAGCTGCTGGAATGGGAATGCCTGATAATGGTCAAAAGATGATGTCCATGTGAAATTCTTGGATAAAAGCTATTGTTCAATGTCATCTCCTATTTCAATGTTATCTATTATTATCTTACAACTTAGCAATGATAAATTTGCGCACAAGTTGTGAAGAATTAAAGTAGTTGTGATCATCTATTTTTCCAACTCTCTCTTCATTTCTCGATTAAAGTACTTATTCAAGCTATCTTAAATTATTGCAGATAAAATGCTCGAAGCAAACCAATAATCCCACCAACTGTAAGCATATCAATCTCTCTATCTCTTTTGAGTAAACTATGTTTCCTAATTCTAAACTCGTTGTTTCAAAATAGACTTATGTTTAATGGCATGTGGTGATGTATTTGTTTTCAACTTGCAAGGCTAGAAGAGCTACTCTTCGAGTTCATTTTAAGCTACGTCGATCTTTTGTGAATTTAAAAATTTAGTTAGATTGGTTCATCGTTAATGATTTATGGGGTAAAATAGATCTATACTTGCAATAGACTCAATACTCTTCAATCCCATGTGGAGACCATGTGGCCTTATTTTCCAGCCTTTCCATTTTCTTCTAGTAAAAGCCTAGGGACATCATTTATTTTTCTCCTTTTTGTTTGCGGATCATGTGCATATTGCTGCATTTCTTATAACTAAACTACAATGTTTAAGGTGTTTTGAAAGTAAGTTAGAAACTTATAACCCCAAGAGCCAAAAACCCAAGATCCTATCTTTTGTATTCCTCTTTGTCACACCCTCTTTGCATTCAGTATGTTGAGAAATAAAAATCGCAAATTTTTTGCTACATAAAATATTTTAGCTTACAATTAGACAATTTTTATGCTGCTTCTTGAGAATAGATAAGTTTGAATGTTGAATTACGCTAGTGTGCCAACTTTTAGTACATTAATGTAGAAAATTAAGTATGCCAATTTAGTTTATGTAAGTTAGTGTGTTGCATCCCCGATGCAAGTACTCAAGTCCACGACTAACTCCAACCGTAATTTCATATAGTTTTTCCTATGGAAGGCTTGAACTTGTTTCTAATGGTTTATTCTTGTAGATGAACTTTTCAAGAGAACCGTTGGACATGAATTTATAGATAAGCGCTCTTTAAAGCCCATCAAAGAAAAATCCTAGCAAGCTCACAACTTATACATGTGAAGTTTTGCTAATGTTTGCCACTTCATTTATAAAATCTTCCCCATTACCTTTGGACTCTCTCATTACCTTCACAACTACTCAGGGGCAGATTTAGGGGGGGGGGGGCTAGGGGGTGCCCGACACCCCCACTTTCTTTTGCAGATTTCCCCCTTATATATACCTACATAAAAAATAAAAATAAAAATAGCTTGCAGATTTCCATCCAAGCTGAAGTCCATAAGACAAGAGTTGAAGGCTTGAAGCCCAACTCCACAACAAAGTAACACCCCCACTCTTTGGCTCCTGATAATCCTCTCTTTATTATCATCTATCTCTTAATCAAATAAACACCTCCTGGCACCTGATAATCCTATCTTGATTATCATCACACTCTCTTCATCAAACACAAACCTTCGACCTTCACCGCTCCAATTTCAGATTATTTAATTTTAGCGATATTGTTCTAGAGAATATGCATTTGGAAATTTATATAAGTAAAATTACCAAAATACTCCTTAAATTTCTAAAAAAAACAATCGGGGGATCCGGCCCCGAACCCTCGGCACCTCCACTCCTAAATCTCTGGCTCTACCCCTACAGCTACTAGCCAACCATCGAGAAGTTTCCCTTTGAAGACACCACCAAAGCCACCTTGACTTAGTTATTCTTTGAACGAGTCTGTCATTCTTCAAATATTTGAGTAGGTGTACCTTTTAGGAGCCATGGATCCATTATTTCATAAGAATTCCTCCACCTTTTTAGTATTTTTAATATCTTCCGAAATACAATTGAATTTACTAATGAGTACTTCCTTCACCAACATACACATGCAAGTATAATCAGAAGGCTAAATCCAAAAATAGGTCCTATTACTGTAAGCAAAAGAAAAGAAGAATGATTAGTTGCATGATCGATTATAAAACCGATGTCTTAAAGACTCGCAAGTGTATGGTGTACCGTTAAGTATAAGGGTAAGCGGGGTCGTATCCCAAGAGACTTGTAGTGTGAATTATACTTTGTGCTACTAATTTTATCCAATAAGAATGACTTTTGGGTATTTATAAGTGGAAAAATTAAAATAAAATACAAACTAGAAAATGTGTTAATACGATTGGAGAGGAAACCAAGGCGTAATTCCACTCCATCTATTGCAATCTAGAGATAATGTACATAGTTAGAGTATTCATGAATTTCCGTATCGCAAATCCTTGGTTGGGTATATGCAACACATCATGAGATAAGACAATTAGTGATTGGGAACTACCCAGAAGCCAACTTACTCAACCATGGTCCGGTTGATAAGCATGAATTATGTTCTTTTCTCCATGTTCCCAACCTATTTTGTTATGGTCAAACAAGATGGTTACTTAGATTCCTTATTCCTACTAATCCTAGCTATGATCAAGCATAGGACGAAGGAATATGAATATGCATTATGTCGAGATAAAGATAATGTAATTACTCTAACTAAACTACACAATCTACTAAGCCTTTTGATCATTGTCATAATACTATTACTACAATGCAAGTAAAAGACAAGAAGAATAGAAGAACAGGAACTTTATTGCTTTGTACCTTTTGATTTACACCCTCCAAGATGTCTTTCATGGGTGGGATTCCCCTCTTATTTATAAAGCATAAGAGGGGTTACAAAATATCAACATAAATGAGAAATCCCCTAAACAATGCCTTCCATTATGTTCAAAATATAAGAGCTTTAAAACCCCTTACTCCATGCCTTAGCCCATGCACAAAATGATATGACTTGATAATCTCCATCAATGCCTCTTTAATGTTCTTTATTAGACTTTTGGTTAACAATTGCTATGGGAATGAACTGCTAGAGTGTACAAGACATTCTTCTTTGTTGAGAACCACAAAAATGTATGACTTATTTATCATGAGACCTATTCCCGTAAATACAAGCAAAAATACTATTAGGATTACATTTAATTAATAAATGACAAGTTTGATATAAATTTAGGAGCTGCACACGTAAATATTAAGTATCTATCAAATACCCCCAAACTTATATTTTGCTAGTCCTCGAACAAAAGTAAATAAAAGTCATTTTTGCAAGTCACTCAGTTGCATTTAACGTATGCAACAAGCCGTTAAAGCCCCAGGTTCTCCTGGTGGACGAGTGTTGACTCGTGAGGGTTTATAGTTACTATGCCCCAAAAAGTTGATAATGACACTTTAACAACTCTAGATTACAAATGACTCATTTCCTGTCAACTTATCCTTACTTTGTTATGACAAGAAAACATTATGACAAAAAATTCCTTAAAACTCAGTTTTTCCTAAGTGTACCAAAGAATATCATTTACAAAATCCGAAACTATAAATACTGCCTCATGCTTAGAAAAATATTCAAGCATTTTCCTTAGCTATATCTTAGTGTAGTGAAGATTGTGTTACAATACAATATATTACATAAAATAGTTGAGTTAGTGTTTGGTAGTCTAGTACTTATTAGAATAAATTCATCGGTTAGTTCGATCAGGGGCTTAGTCAATTCGTCTTCCTAGTATCCTTTTTTTACAAGCCTCTTTTTCTTTTCATACATGGTTTCTTAGTGAAGCCTCCATCTCAAAGAGTTTTGGTTGACAATCCCCACCAGTTGGCTAAGGTTGCCAGGGTTTGCTGCCCCTTCTTGACCCAGACCCATGATTCTCACAAGTAACACTTTTCATGTTCCCTTCATATAGTTCATGGTCATACTCGAGATTGATGATAATTTTTCCTCTTTAAGCTCTTAATCATGCGAGTATCAAGCGTAAAAGTTTTAGAGCAAGTTTGGCTTTTCTTTTATACTTTTAGAATGAACTTATTCTTAGGCTGTTATCTCCCTTGGAGCAAATTATTCCTAACATAAATGCTAAATTTTCCATATTCTGGTCAAAAGCTCTATTGACGTTATTGGCAATATAACTATAGTGAAGTGCAAGTTTTGAAAATACCAAAAACAATTTGAGTTTTTCACTAATCACAAGGTAGTACTTCGAGTTTAAGAAGACGATAAATAATACTCTAGTGTACACTTGGTTAAATATCAAAGTTTTTTTAATTTTCCAATCAACATATCATTTTGCCTAAATAAAACTAGTTTTAAGTATTGGAAATTTGCCAAAAATATGTTATAAATTTCCAAAGAGTCATTATTTTATTTTTCATCAAAAAGTATATAAAAAATAATTTTTCTACCCCCAAACTTAAATAAAACATTGTCCTTAATGTTTAAGAACAAAATTTAATACATGGAATTGGAAATAAAATTAGAACTTCTAACCTGAATGTGCCTTAGATGGCCTCCCAGGAAGCGCTAAGTTTTACCGCCTTCAGCCAGGCGAATGTACCCTTCCAAACTTGAATGTCATGATATAAGTCTAAAGGGTGGTACAAAGTACAATAATTGATGAACTATCCAGGTTGCAAGTTCTCCTTAAATAATCAAGGAACACAAAAATTGTCCTTATCCTTGAATAACCAGATAATAGAAAAATAGTGGTTCTCTTAATTTGTACCTAATTGTGTTAATGCAATTATGATACATAAAAATAACTCATAGTCAAATCCCCCAGGATAAAGATTTTCCTTATTTAATTTATGGGGAATCTAACTTTAAGATTTTTTACAAGGTATAACCCCATACATCAAAAATATATCTTGATATTAATTATTTTCCAAAAAGTGATTTGAACCATTAAAGTGATGTTGATCAGTTAGTTGTGGGTTGGGCTCAAGTTTGTATGACTCAGTTACAGGTGATAAAACTTGCACTATTTTAAGAATTACAAGGTCGTTCCAGCACTTAAAATAATTCAAGCATTGATCAATAGAGTAGATACAACTAGAGTTATCGCACAACAAATCCTCAAATTTATTAACAATTATGGTACCCCCAAGTAGCTTATGAAATGAAGTTGTAGAAATAGGCATATGGAGGGTTGGTGAAGGAGTAACCAAAAAAAAATCAACCCCCAATAATAGTGATATATCTCATATAGCAGGGTCATTCACCCACTGGTTTTCAATATCACAATTTGTGTCAAGTGAATGCGGCTTAAGGCAAGACTGAGGTGAATCATAAGGAGTCTGAGAAGAAAATGACAAGTTGATAGCATCTGTAAAAGGTTCGGTAATTTCTAATTTCTTGACTTTTGTACAAATATCATCATCTACAAATTCCTTACATGTTATCGTATAATGAGATGGTGATTCCATATATTCATATTTTATCTCGTCGTCATCATCGTAAAAAAAAACATTAGAGGAAAGGAAAAAATATTCAGTCTCGGTCATAGTTTCCTTGAAAGAATTTATTGGGTTGACATATGAAAGGAAGGATGGTGACATTGGTGGTTGAATGTTGAGAGCTGAATTTGGAGGTGATTGAGAAAGAATTGTATTGGATATGCAAGCTACTTCTTCAAGATCTTCTTGTGACATAGAATCGTCGACCTTAAGCTATTCATCTTCTAAATCTCACTACAAGAAAAATGGGCATTTGCCACTGATGGCTTTTAGTTTTTGCCACTCTTTTATCAGTGACAGACAAACCACAACTTTTACGGTGGCTAATAATCATTAGTAGTGGCAAAAGTGTAGGGGAAAACTAAAATCTACCAATGTTTTTGCTCCCACCTCTTTTCCTGCTAATCAAAAGATTGAAATCCATTTTTTCTCTCCTCCCTCTGCTCGATCCGTCTCTCCACCGATTACCCCCTTCACCTCTTCTATCCTTCACCGATTTTCTTCATCAATTCTGAGTTCTCCTTCACTAAAATTAATTTCTCTAAATTCAAGTTCTCCTTCACCAATTATTTGCTGTAGGTGATTCTCAGGTACACTTTTTTTTCTCTCTCTCTCTCTCTCTCTGGTGGCAATTGTTGAAGAATGGGTGGAATTGGCTAATGGTTGTGTTTGTTGCATTGTTAAACATAGTCTCATTCAAGCGCTTGAACAACTTATACAGAGAAAGGAGAGGTAAGGGTTGCATTTTGTTCAATTTCATTTTTGTTTACAAAGCTTCAAAGTATAACTGAATGATGTCTATTTTGTTTTTGTGTGCTACAAACTTGATCATATATTGTTAGAGACCACGGGACTGGCCAATCCGTTACCTCTTACGTCCATTCTTTGGTTGGATGATCAACTAGAATCAGCAGTCACACTTGATTCTATTATAACTGTTAGTTTCTTCTAACTCTATTTCTACACAATTATTTACCTCTGTAGTTATCATACAACAAAATGAGATTCACCTGTCTTACCATCTCGAAGTCTATGGGCCAAACAGGTTGTGGATGCTAAAAGCCTCAGACTTCAGCTTAGCCAGCATCGTGATTCGTCTTTGTTTACTGAAGCATATCTTCAAATAGCATTTTCGGTATTTACACTGGCAATTTCTATTATCATAATTGTTACTATGCAAGCTTGCAATGGATTTATTTCTCATAGTAATTTTTGTAATTACCAAAAACGAAACCTATGAAAGAAATGTAGTATGAATATTTATCGCTTGGTAGACTGTTTTCTCTTTGCATTGTTTTTCAAGATCTGGACATAGTGAACCTTGTCTTAATCTCTTTCGGCCATGATCAAAGCTTATAATTTATATGAAACTTCATCCTTTTCTGTATTTTTCTTGGCCGGCTTACGTTGTTTATATTCTCATCATAAACTGCTTATAAGATGAAATTAGAACAACTACCCTGATATACTTTTTTTCTCCTCATAAGATGTTGTCATTCTTAACAAGGTTGATTTGGTGTCTCAAAAGGATTTTAAGTTGGCGAGCTCAAATATTCTTGTGGAACTAGTGAAAGAGATTTATAGCATTAATTCCCTTGCTAGTATCATTCATTCTGTTCGGTGCCAAGTTGATTTGTCCAAGCTGCTGGGTCGGAGGGCGTATGATGCTACGGTTAGTTAACTTTAATTTCTTATATACATGTATATTTTATTACAGGTGAAATTTCCATCTGATTGGTAGTATCAATCTTGATTTTAGCATCTTGATCACTTGGATTCATTACTGAAACGGAGCCTGTCTATTTCTCCAAGCGTTATTCATGATAATAGCTGGCATTGCCCCATACATCTTCCCTATCTCTGTAGGATAGATTAATCCCAGACACATTGCCTTTATCCACTTTGCTTGGGGCTGTATTATCCATCCTAATCACTTTTTATCTCTCGTCTTTCTTCTAAACTATATCTTTTTCATTATCTCCATCATTCTCATCCTCTTTCTCTCCTTTTTGTTTCGATTCCTTTTCTTCTTTTGATTGTCCTCATCCCCTTCTTTGTTGGCTATTTTTCCCTTTTTAATTTCTTTTTGCATGTCTCTTTACATATCGGCGGGCCCCAGAACGCAATTTGCATATCGGCGGGTCCCTGAACACAATTTGTTACCAACAAGGTGTTTCGGAGCTGATCAAAACCTTCCTTATATTGTGCATATGAGTAATTTCATCAGATTCTTGCCTTCGACATCTTGTTCGCTGAGGTGGGTGGATCCCAAATCAGAAGAGGATGATAAAGAGATATTTCATTTATATCATGTGAATCAAGCACTAGTTATCACAGTTTTCGGAAGACCATTCATGGCTTGTACAAATGCCTATTTGCATGTACTAGGGTTGATCCAAGATCTGTCCACAAAATATGATGCACATATTCTGGAGAAAATTGGTTAACATTGACCTGCTCATGCAGCAAAGTGCACTTCTGATCTGCAGATTTTCACCTGGTGGAAATGGTCATATGCTTCTTTGATGCCATATGAGGGTTTTTCTTGTTTGTCTTCTGTGTCAGGAACAGTCATGCTATGGTTTTCCATGTATCTTACAACGACCTGATTTGGAGTGATATCCATCTTGCAAAAAACCAGCAAGAAGATTGCTGGAGTCCAGTCCAACAAGATGTGTTCCCTCTCCCCTCTATTTACCATTTATGGGAAGATTTGATCTGATTGCTGGATTCAGCTAAATGCTATATGGAGGTCATCTTCAAACCATTTTTGGCACTCTCAGAAATGATTATTCTTTCCCTTGGTTAAAGCCTCAACATATTCATTCATGTCCAAGCTCAGTGTATCAAACTTGTATTCAAAATAAAGTAGAAAGAGGATTCTGCCTTCCCATCAGGTTTTCGCGGAGGAACAATATACCGGATTACGAGTGTCTGTGACGAACTTTTTTTTTTATTTTTTATTTTTTATCACAATCCTTTTCCCCAATGAAATTTCAATCACAATACTCAATATCTACTACTGTCTCACAATTTTGGTGTAATTATAACAATAGATGTCTTGCTACAAAAATTTATTTCCCATTAGGAACTTCTGTATTTCCAATCAGCCCTCCACAGAAAAAGAAACATATACAAGTCAGAGTAGAGTTGGCTACACAACTGTGCTCAAATTTTTGGATAGACCACCTGACCAGGTGGATCTGACGACTTGTTCAAGTTTTCTGATTCAACTTTCATGTTTACCGGTTCCTCAATTGACATTGAACCCATCTCCGCTGAAGCCTTCGCACAAAATATGTCATCTGAGGATGTGTCTATGCCTAGTGTGTTTTCTGCAATGGCACTTTGATCCTCCTCTTTAAGCTCAGGTTCAACAATTTCTGGCTTGACTCTTGGATTCTACAAGTTGCTTAGCATAGGTTTACGCTCCTCTACTTCCATGTCAAAATCATGATCATCCCATCTCTCATTTGCGTCGTCTTCATCTTCATTTGCCTCGGGAAGCTCTATATCAGGCGGCCTTTCCTGAAACTGGATGCTAGGTGCATGCTGGAGCTTAGAAAGATAATCAAGAAGTTTTGCTCTTATATCATCCAATAACGGACGTGAATTCTTATTTTCCATGTTACTAGGAGCAACGTGAAGCGTATAGTCTGGACCAAAATATTTGTAATATTTATGTTGTGGCATCTTGTCATCAACTTCTACACCAAGTGCAACACCTGTCTCATAACACCAACAACGAGCAACATTTCAGATGGTATAACCGCCACCACCCAGCAGCGATAGTGGTACATTAAGCGATCTCATATATCTGACACATTCTGCATGGCCTTTGATGGAAAGGTTAAAGCAACCTAACCTATCTCCAGAAAAGGAATCAGCTCCACTCTGGAGTACTACAGCACCGGGTCTAAAAACTTCCATCACTTTCTCCATGATTGGTTTGAACGACTGGTAGCTTTCATTGTCAATTCCATCTCAAGATGGACATTAAGTGAGTAGTATTTCCCCTTACCATGCTCAATATCACGTATATCTCCTGTACCAGGAAAGTAATCGCCAAATTTGTGAAATGAAACAGTCATTACTCTATCAGTTGTGTAGAAAGCCTCCTCTACACCATCTCCATGGTGGATATCAATGTCGACGTATAGAACTCTCTCATGTTGTTTGAGAAGTTCCAAAATTGCGAGCACGATATCATTCACATAACAAAATCCAGATGCCTCGTACTTCTTAGCATGATGGAGACCACCAGCCCAATTGATTGCAATATCACAAAGCCCATGATTTAACTTTACAGTACCACCAACTGACCCACCAACATAAGTCTGGCAGAAATTGTATAGTCCATCAAATACAGGACAATCTTCACCAACATTAAACCTCTTAAGTTGCCTCAGTTGATCCTGTTGTGTTTCTGGCGCGACGAACTCCATTATACGGTTGCTGGTGAGGTGCTATTTAGAATTTGCATCGGCTCCAGCAAGAATGTGATTTATAATGTATTCCATCTTCCATTGATTAATACTGTCGGTCTGACATTCCAAATATCAGAATGTATAAGTTGAAACTGTTGGTATATTTGTACTGTTTTTGCACAATTGTATCAGAAATGAAGAGTTTACGTGTCAAAAAAAAAAAAAGTTGTCATGCTCCAATAAAGTCTTTTAGTATTTATTCTTTTGTAGAAATCGTTATTTCAATATTTTGATTTTCATTATTGTAAGTAGTCGCCAATTGTTACAGTAATTAAACTTTAATCATTATAAAGTGTTTTAATTGTTCATGTTTATTAATTTGTTTAGAATGAAGTAATATGCCACATAATTCTGTCGTATCCATTTTGTAAATGCTTATGATATTTTGCAGTTCTTAATACAATAGTTAGATGCATGGCTCATTACAATCATTTTGATAACTTGCAATTATCGGGTGATGACTCAAATACTGTAGATACAGGTTAGATTTATTATTTCTTATCATTTTAAAATCAATTCGTATTTCGTTAATAATATTACTCAATGTTAAGATTTATTTTATTTTTCAGGAAATAATTTTTCATCTAATGCATCTTCCAAAAAGAAAATAGGATTATCACGAGGTTCAAAACCCCTACCAAATGGAAAGAAGAAAAAGATTGACGTAAATTCATGGGGTCAACCGAATCAAGCAAATCCAGAAACGAATACCTATTTTTCAGATATATGATTCCAAGTTCGCATGCACCTCCCTATTATTTACGAAAGCTTTAAGGATGTCCCTAATGATCGTATTGCATTAGTAGTAAATGGGCTGGAGATAAGCTTTTAAAAGTTCAATGTTATAATTTTCGAAATGGTTACCAAGATCTTCACCTTTTAGTTAATTTGATTGTTTGTTTTTCTTGTGTATTTGTAGGAATGTTACGGTATCTCTCATGTTGCCTGGTTTGATTTAAAAGAAAAAATTAGAGACGCTTGGAAAAGATATAAGTGTCATTTAAATACCACATTGATCGTAGGAAATAATCCAGGAGATGTGAAAGCTTCTCCGGCCCCTGAATTTGTTCCAGGGGAGAATTGGGTGAAGTTTGTTGATTACTTCAATTCGGAGAAGTTTCTGGTATATGTTTATGTTATATGTATTTATCCTTCTGTAAGAGTTTTTTTTTTTTTTTTTTTTTTTCATTTGAACGATTATCGTGATATTTATACTTCAGTTATATTTATACTTCAGTTATATTTAACTAATTTCAGGCTAAAAGTAAAAGGAACAAAGAAAATCGAGCAAAACTAATAGCGCCGTGTACTCTTGGTAGAACTAGTATGCCAATTATTCGTCATAAATTGGTAAGACACACATATGTTTATGTATTTACGTTTTCTACTCTTTTTTTGAAGTAATAATTAAATACGTTTTAAATGGATAGGCTGTGGAAAGAGGTGTTACAGATGAGGAGATTGGTAGGGTTGAAGTGTACATACCAGCTCATACCAAAAAAGATAAGACCATTCAATGCTCTGATGTTATTCTAAGTATATCTCTTTTTAACTCTTAAATACTCTTAAAATATAGCTTAATTAGAAATGCATGTATTGTTAACTTTGTTATTATCTAATGATCAAAAACATTTATAGGCAGAATTGCAAAATACTATGCGAAAAAGCCCTAAAAGCATTCAAATGGGACCTAATGATGCCATTGCTCAGGTTTTTAATGTGATTGAATTAATTATAGGAATGCACTACTATTTGTCAATTTATAATTACATTCATATCTACGCAGAAATTTAGCAAAGAGAGGAAAGGTGGAACTCGGGGTATGGGTGTGGGCATGAGCATATCATTGGTAGAAAAAGTTGGTCACATTGTCAACGAGAATGAAGAGCTGCGATTTACCAACAACGAATTGAAGTTTGCCACTAAGAAGTTAAGAAAAGATTTGGATGCAGTGGCCAAATATATTGGAAACATCCCTGTAAGTTCTATATTTTTTTGAGCTTTTTTTTTTCTTAAAAGAGGAAACAAGGGTTTTGGCAGACCCTTACCAGAATTGTTGAGGCCTCTAACATTCCAAACCATTATTTTAGACATGATGAATGGTTGTTCTTCGCTGCCCCTCTCCACCTTTCGACATAGCCTTGTAGTCAACTATTTATCAATTAGCCTACTACTTGCTCTTTGTCTTTTCATATGTACCACTTTTTTTTCTTCTTCTTCTTCATGTTCATCCTCTGCGTTTTAGTAAGTGCAGGGTTAGAATACACCAGCCTAAGAGATGCAATACTTCATACAAATCTACGAATAGTGCCACTTTATAGTATGCCACTTTATACTAACTTTCTAATATTTTTGTACTTAGGTTATATCATCGACGGATAACTTGCCTTCTCAACAAGCAACTTCATCATCGCAACGTGAATAGGTACTAAATTAGTTTTAGCTGATATAGAGTATTAGTAAATTGGGACTTAAAGTTCACTCTATAAAACTTTTAAACGGCAGGAAAAACATCACATATTGACAAAGAATATAGGTTGGTGGGTTGCCCTTGGAAGATAGTTGCGCATGGTGTCATCGTTGGTGTTGATCCAACTGACATGCGTCATTCAGTTGCCCTAGGCGATGACTTTTATAAAGTCGCAATCCATGATATTGTTGATGTTAATGCTTTGTTGTTCAGGCGTTGACATTAAACGACTCTTAGATGTGGGCATCAGAAGCTTTGTTGCATGGCCCAAAATCATGATTACTTTTTAGAATAAGAATTTTTTTAGTTAATTAGATCTTGTTAGTTTTCTATTTTGTAAACAATGGATAGTGTTAGTTACTTTTGTATAGACGTAACTAGCTTTTGATGCTTATAATCATGTTTTTTAGTTTCTTTTCTATTGAAAGATATGAGTGTCAAGTATTAACATATATAAAATTACCTATTTTACGCAATTAGGTAAACCTTTTTTTAACTCCGCCTATGCAAATTTGTTATAGTTTTGCATAGCCGGTTCCAAGCCCGGGTAAAGGAGGAGGGAAAGAGGTGAAATTATATGCTTCAAACATATAAGTGCATGATTACTTCACAT
Source organism: Kingdonia uniflora (assembly GCA_014058105.1). Classification (NCBI taxonomy): domain Eukaryota; kingdom Viridiplantae; phylum Streptophyta; class Magnoliopsida; order Ranunculales; family Circaeasteraceae; genus Kingdonia; species Kingdonia uniflora. The sequence continues at coordinate 7,971,352 of JACGCM010000816.1, read as the reverse complement.
GTAATCTTTGGTAAATTATATGCTTCAAACATACAGATGCAAGACAATTATGGGGCTTTTGGTTACTTCTTGGAGATAAGAGGAACTAACAAGATAAAACATGTGTAAGCTTCTTTAACCTTTTGGTTTCTCTAGGCTTGATATTTTTCCAAAACTCCCCGATTAATGTATTAGACCTGTTACTGAGTAATATTTTATTGATGTGACATATGGCAGGGAAATCTTGAAGTTAACTGAAGTGTCTACAAGTAACATGTTTGAGAGTTTTCGTGCATCACAAGAGGTACTTGATCTATTAGAGGGAAATACTGCATTGTTTTGCCAATATTATTATGGCTGTCTTTTCCATGAGCTTATAGCCTTTCAGCTTGCTGGCCGCCATCCCACCTGCACAGAGAGAATGTGCAAATGCTAAATCCACTGAGATGATTGGGTTCTCAAGCTCTGCTATTTCAGTCCTTAACGGCGCCGAGTTTTCTACCAGTAAGGTAGATAACTCTTCATTGATTCACATGGATCTTGATCAAAGTTTTCTTCCGGTGCCTGCCCCAGTCAAGGCTACCATCTTTGAGAGTTTTGCTAGAAAGAACATGATCGAATCTGAAATCGATGTGAAGCTTGGAATTCTAATGTTCATTAAGAGAAAATATGGTTTCCCATCTGATAGCTGTACTGAGTTCATATATGGGGATTCTCCACTGGCTCTTTTCAACAAGTTGGTCCTTTGTTGCATCCAAGAAGGTGGCACCTTGTGTTTTGCCACTGGCACAAATGGGAATTATGTGGTAGCGGCCAAGTTTTTGAAAGAAAATGTTGTGAACATTCCAACAAACATTAGCACAGGATTTAAGCTTACTGTAGATGCGCTTACAGAATTACTTCAAGAGGTTGATAAGCCTTGGGTTTACCTCTCAAGTCCAACAATCAACCCAACTGGCTTACTTTATAGTAATGAGGAGATCCAAGAAATATTATTTGTAAGTGCTAAACTTGGGGCTAGAGTTGTGATTGATACATCTTTCTCAGGGTTAGAATTCAACATCGAGGGTTGGGGTGGCTGGAATTTGGAGGAGAGTTTGTTGAAACTATATTTATTGCCCAAATCATCTTTTTGTGTCTCTTTGCTTGGTGGATTATCCTTTGAGATGCTACCTGGCAGGCTAGCATTTGAATTTATGGTTTTAAATCAGCCTCTTCTAGTAGAGGCATTTCATACCTTTCCAGGTTTAAGCAAGCCCCACAACATTGTTAAATATGCAATAAAAAAATTGTTGGATATGAATGATCAGAAAGCAGGAGACCTATTCGAAGCCTTTTGGAGCAGAAAAGACCCTAAGGAGTAGATCACTACGCTTGAAGGAGATACTCTTAAAATATGGATGTAGTTGAATGCTGTGGCGGTATATCAATGGTGGCGAAACCATCTGTCCACCTTGGGACAACCTCAAATCTTAAACTTCATCTCAAACTTAATGACTCTAACATACGAGAAACCATCCTTAAGTCCACTAGTTTATGCATCAACAGCGGCTCGTGGACCGGAATCCCTAGCTACTGCCGGTTCACATTTGCCTTGGAGGATAGAGTATTTGAAAAGGCATTAGAATGCATAACTCAATTCGATAAGGATAACCTCGGCTGCTAGGGGTCATTTCTTTCTTTGTCAAACTTTGATCACAGTATTTTTAAGTGCGACAATGTTGTTGTCGAATTTGAGAAATCAATAAAAAAAAAAACAAAAGTTTGACTAATATTGAAAAAAAAAATAGTTTTCATATTAGGAATATTGCAATCATCCTACAAGCTCACATGAAAAAGCTAAGAAAATGCCCTCGAGACAATATCAATTTTCTATGCAGATGTTAATGGTTGTTATAGCTATTAAAACACCTACTCATCTACTATAAAAAAGTATCTATAGTTTAGACAGTCATGAATACTAACTCATTATTCTTCTGATGCTCTGTAGGTAGGGTTGCATGGGACACGTTGGTTAACTACAGGTGACCAGGTGCGTCTTCTGACCTTACTATTGTATTAACAGTTTAATACCGGGTTTTTATTTGTAAAAAGTTTGCTTCCCGTTGCAGTTATCTTTCTTAGGAAAGGATGACATAACACTATGAATTTCATTAGTTGTATATATGCCATGCACACACAAGTGTTCATAACATGGACCCGCGGTGTTTGTAGGCAGACTATAGCGGCCTCACCGTGCCTCACTAGTATGGAAAGATTATCAGGTAGACGTTAAGTTTTTGCCACAGATTTCTCTGTAGCAGGTGCAGTTCCTCCTCCCACAAGATACACTGGTGGGCCAAATTTCTACCTGCCATCTTACGGTGGGCCTCCAAGTTATAGCGGTGATGGTGGCTCAAGTAATATGAAAGGTAGTGGAGAACGTGATCAACACGATGGTGGGTATGGCAGTGCTCAAAATATTGGGGGTGGCTATGGTGGTATTCCTCCTTCTGAGAGTCCAGTTAAGGTGAAGCAATGTGATGAAAGTTGTGGTGATTCTTGTGATAATTCAACTTGCCTCCCGATGTGAATTCCGATGAGCTTAAGGAACTTTTCGGAAGTATTGGTCAGGTATGTGTTGATCCTTTCTGGTTGATAAAAACTGTGCATTTGAGTTTTATGTGTTATGTAGTATTTGGTTTATAAGACTAAAACGTGAAGACTATTATTTGACGGAACAGATATTGGTAGGCCATATATCGTAATATCTTTATTATTTATTGCTTTTCTTTGTATGATTATCATATCAGTAAGCTAAATTTTAGAAGGTGTAAGTGTAACTGTTTTGGCTCGTCTTGGTTGCAAGAATTAGGCAGAAACGAGGTTACAAGGATCAATGGCCTTGGAATATTAAGATATACACTGATGATAGTGGGAAATGCAAAGGAGATGCAGTTCTCTCGTACGAAGATCCAAGTGCTGCACATTCTGCTGGAGGGTTCTACAACAGTATGTGTTAGTTTTTTTTCTTCTATGAAAATATCAATTGATACTTACTGAGACTTCTGTTTATCAGATCATGATTTGAGAGGTTACAAAATCAATGTTGCAATGGCGGAGAAGTCTGCACCTCGAGGCCCTTCTTCCTTTGGTCATGGGAATCCTTTTCTTCTTCCTTCTCTCTTTTACTTGCATATACACATTATATAGCAGTGTAGGTGGGCATCATAAGCTTTGTTAATTGGTTTTTAAAAGTTGACTTATGGGCTATCTTATATTCTTAGTTTTAGTTAAGGACACAAGATATACAATAATTGCGCTCAAGTTTTTAACTTTTCTGTTGTTATGTTTTTTTCTATATGCCCATGTTTTTGGAGGGATCTTCAAGCCAAATTTTTGTTGTCTAGGTGGGTCTAGTCTCCGTAAGGTACAATTGAAGAGTGGTGTCTGGAAAGAATGGCTTGAAGGTAGTGTTCTCTTCTACTTATATCATCATATATATAAATACATGTTAGTATTCTACGTGCTTATTTTAGACTATTTCTCTTCCTAAGCGTATGTTCTTTAGATTTCCCCTGCTGTTCTTAATTAAAGTTTTATGGTTATACTGCATTTGTCATCCTAATTAACCGTTATATTCAACTTTAATCTTTTCTTACACCTGTAGTTTTTATTTTCCTTCGATGCTATGGTATAGGCAAGCATAACCCAACTTTGTTTAAGTCTATTACATTTAGTTATGAGCATACTAGATAATATTTACTGTATATTTAAGAATTTATTGGATATCCATGTTCTGCTTATTAGCTATTCATGCTGTGTTTATTCTAAGAACTACTTTTGCTTAGTTCTGACTTTTATTTTTGTATCTGTCAACTTGCAGATTCTATGAGTGGAACATTTTCCATCATTTGGAGAAGCCACAAAAGAGACTGGGAATATTTTCTATCCTTCAGCTGGCACTTCATGTTTGAACCTTCTCCGCAACACGTTTTTTTTATTATGTTCCTTTTTGTTTTACTTCTGCAGCCTTAAGTTTATTTTGTGTATTAATAAAAACATGCTTATAATTTTTTTGTATATTTTTGAAATAATTTTTTGTATCAAGTTTACTTCTGCAGCCTTTTCTGTATATTTTTAAAATATTTTTTTTTTTTTGAAATAATTTATTATTATTATTATATGTTTTTGCCACGGATTTTGTAGTGGGGAAAACAGGCTTTTGCCATAAATTTTATAGTGGTGAAATTATGTTTTTGCCACAGAATTTGTAGTGGGGAAAACAGGCTTTTGCCACGGATTCTATAGTGGTGAAAGTAGGCTTTTGCCATAGATTTTGTAGTAGGGAAAACAGGATTTTGCCACGGATTCTATAGTGGTGAAAGCAGGCTTTTGCCATGGATGCTGTAGTGGTAAAGTAGGCTCTTGCCACAGATATTTCAGTGGTAAAAAATAACTTTTTGCCACGGTAAAAATAGTGCCAAAGCTTTAGCTACCCCATCTACGCCCACGACCCTAACCACAGTAAAAACAGTGGCAAAAACTCTTTTGCCACAGATATTTTGGTGGCAAATACCATTTATTCTTGTAGTGTCTGTCTCGTAATATGGTATTCATTCACCCCACGGGAAAAATATTCCTTGATTCTGCTTGAATTCAACATTTTCTAAATTACAAGAAGATTTAACTTCAGATTGTTCTTCTTCATTGCTTAAAAGTTTTTCGTGTTCTATTTCACTCTACGTGATTGACAATTGAGTTATCTGAGTCCCTAATCTATAGATAAATTGGGATGTAGAATTTTGATTCACCAAATTCTGTTGTTGGAATTGTATCATTTATTGCTAAAATTGCAGTGCTTGATTTTGATTTTCCATTCATTGTCTTTGACTTTCCATTTATTATTGCATGAAGAGAGAAATGGTGTCTTCCAAAGATAGTTTGGGTGGAGCGGGTGAGAACTGATTGGATGATTGGATGAACTGATGGGCCTGGATATAAAAATGAGGTTGGAAAGATTCCACGTATTGAGAATTTTGGTGATCCCATGATTAAAAATTATTTTGAGGTTGTTGCGGGATGTTGAATTATGAGCTGTATGGATTCCAATGTTCTTGCATGTATGAAATTATGAAATAAAAACAACACCTACAATAAATAGCCAAACAAACTTGAACTCTAGCACATCAACATTTTTTAGAAGTAATAAATAGGTCTCCCCTATATTTTTCTGTGTTCACAATAGGTAGGATGGCAAAAGGCTTTGGTTCTTATACTCCCCTACGCTACTATGCTAGTACCAACTTAAAGTAGATGTTCGCTCCTCATGCCCGAGCGAGTTGCCTTATCGTACGCCAGTATTCGTAACGGTGGCGTTGCAAACCTACAACCAGTATTTCGCAGTGCTAGGTTGGGGCTGTATCCTATGAACCCGTGTTTGTACCCCGGTCCAATACACCTATCTGTTGGGTGATGAAATCCTATGGGAATCTTGCTACTATTTTTTATTATCTGTTATTTTGAGGTACGGGTCATTCAATTTTTGTGTGATACAAATTTCTTCATATCCTTAATGGGTGGTCCCACTTGTTAGAGAGCTTTTTGGGTAATGAAATCCTGTAAGTCTCTAATAGTTTTTACCTTTATTAATGATTGAATAAAACAAATTTAAATGCAACAATAGGTCAATCCAACCACAAAAAATATATATATTAGATTAGCGTGTATTTACACAGTCTACGCGACTTGATATGTCCCTAGTGCCGAGGCGGAGCGGATAAGATCATCTTCTATATGTCAAGTTTAGAAAAGTAGCAACCTACAGGAAGTGTTTCCTAGTATAACTGTGGCCGCCCCTTCACTTAAGAGGTGAAAGAAGGAATTGCTCCTTCACTTAGGAGGCACAAGAAGTATTTGCAAGAGATTGATAACACATTAAGTTTTTCTTATTTCCATGCTTTTCATCCTTTTTTTTTACTTATCGATGCCCAAAATCAAAGTTTGACTAAGTGTGCTTAATCGAGAAAGAAGGAGTGTTATCAAAGATTTTAGCAAAATTATTTAATGGCCTTTTATTATAATGCAACAACACCTCGGTACAGGCCAAACACATCAAGCTGGGATGTGAGTAAATATATGACCAACTGAGCACTAGAACAAATAGGTCAAAACAAATATGGTATTGACCCAATTTCAGATGTTATGGTTGTGATTTTGTTTGGTATTACAGTACCCACATGTTTTCACAAGATATATGATAAAACCAAAACCAAAAATCATGTACCAAATAAACTATTCCTAACACAAGTTCCCAACAATTACTACAAGCATGAACTAATGGATTCAAACAAAACTTTCAACTGCAATGTATTCAACACCAAACCAAGTACTACCTTAGTACCCAAGAAGGTTAAACTTCAATTGGTAAGACTTGAATTACAAGCAAATTAGTTAAAAGATATGTGGTACTCTTTTTCAAATGATATGTTTCAAACATGAAGTTTGCTACTATCCAAAGATGTACACCGTATTGGTCTTTTAAGCTCCTACATGTAACCAATGTAACCAAAAAATGGTAGTAAGTTACTCAAGTCTAAGCCAGCAACCTCAATTACATTACTTAGTAACGTACAAGAAAAAAAATCGGTAACCTATGTAAACGAAACGTACCTTTGCAAGTCCCCAAGAATGGTACCAAAAACTTTATCGATTATAAAACTGACGTCTTAAAGACCCGCAAGCGCATGGTGTACCGTTGAGTACAAGGGTAAGCGGCGTCGTATCCCAAGAGACTTATGGTGTGAATAATACTTTGAGCTACTAATTTTATCCAATAAGAATGAGTTTTGGGCTTTTATAAGTGAAGAAATCAAAATAAAATATAAGCTAGAAAAGGTGTTGATACGATTGGAGAGGAAACCAAAGTGTGATTCTACTCCATCCGTTGTATCCTTGAGATAATGTACCTAGTTAGAGTATTCACGAATTTCCGTATCGCATATCCTTGGTTGGGTATATGCAATACATTGTGAGATAAGATAATTAGTGATTGAGAACTACCCATAAACCAACTTACTCAACCATAGCTCGGTTGATAAGCATGGATTAAGTTATCTTCTTCATGTTCCTAACCTATCTTGTTATGGTCAAACAAGATGGTTACTTAGATTCATTATTCCTTTTAATTCTAGCTATGGTCAAGCATAGGAAGAAGGAATACGAATATGTATTATGTCGGATAAAGATAATGTAATTACTCTAACTAAGCTACACAATCTACACTAAGGCTACATTGGATGGAGCTTCCTCTAGCCTTTGCTAAGAGGTCTAGTTACTCAACCCTTTGATCAATATTTTCATAATACTATTACTACAATAAAAGTAAAAGACAACAAGAAGAGAAGAACAATAACTTTATTGCTTTGTACCTTTTGATTTACACCCTCCAAGATGTCTCTCATGGGTGGGATTCTCTCCTATTTATAAAGTATAGGAGGGGCTACAAAATATTAACATAAATGAGAAATCCCCTAAATAATGCATTCCATTATGCACAAAATATAAGGGCTTTAAAACCCCTTACTCCATGCCTTAGCCCATGTACAAAATGATATGGCTTGATAATCTCCATCAATACTTCTTTAATGCTTTTTATTGGACTTTTGGTTAACAATTGCTATGGGAATGAACTGTTGGAGTGTACAAGACATTCTTCTTTGTTGAGAACCACAAAAACGTACTACTTCTTTATCATGCGACCGATTCCTATAAATACAAGCAAAATCACTATTAATATCACATTTAATTAATGAATGACAAGTTAGATATAAATTTAGGAGTTGCACACGTAAATATTACGTATCTATCATTACACAACCAATACATTTTACCACAAAGTCAATGGACAATAAAAGCATCAAGTCCTAGAGTACACCAATCCATATCAATAGCAGTAACATTTAATTAAGTCCTAACAATCAACCTCTTTTTGTTAAAAAAACTTAATCAAACTATGATGACATATAATATACTTGTGAATACCTGTGTCACGCTACGGATCACACTTTGAAGTTAAGTTGGCGTGCCTTCGGCACTGCTCCTATTTAGAGACGTGCCTACGACACTACCAAATAAGACTTGGGTCAAATTATCAATAAGTACTAAACTATTAGTGTCGCAAACGCAAAACTTTATTTAGTCTTGCATTTGTATCCTTTGGATATGGCTTTGGCCCCATCACTATTATCATTAAGTGTCATTTCTCCTCGTGGAAAACTTTTAGTTTCAACATGCGTACGTTACTTTAACGCCTCATGGAATAAGGATGATCATCCCCGTCTTACAAATTTTAGTTTAGGCACCAATTACGTAATCCTGTTTTACCCATGTACTCACCATACTCTTGACGTGTCGGAGGCACTAACTTCATTATCCCCAATTTTGACAAAAATATTCCCCAGTAGAGAGCCAATAATCACCAAAAAGAGCTACACAACCTAAATTCTTGAATTAAGAAAATAATTTTCGAATCAAGAACGGTAAAATCTACGACCATTTCATAATCAAATATTTCACTTAATTGGGTTGAATGGAAACACTTCAACTTTAACCTTACACCCCTTGGATGATTTATAGTATTTGAAGTACATTAAAAAGATTCCATGAGAAATGAAATAAGGGAAGGGAAGCAAGGTCACTACAATCCAATTATAGAAATGCGCTAGAGAGGAAATAAATTTTGCCATTAAAGTAATAAATAAAAGTTGTGCACTTTTGTAATGAACCTTAATGCATTTTTGGAAATATAAATTGGCATGATTACTACGAACGCGGAAGCGAGATTCGTATAAATATTACGCTTTAGTTAGGTTTTAGAGATACTAGGTTTCAAACTAAAGAACTTCAACTTTTATTAACCAAATCAACTGCTGAGATTACACCATCCTCTCCCCTTATATATTAGGTTTCCCAATAATCACTCCTACAATATCTCTCTAACCTATCCAATTAAGAAACAAACCTAAAAATTAGAAACTGCTAATAACCTATATTGGACCTCTTCAACATAGCATAAGCTAAAACATAAAAGTAAAAATAATTAAATTGGGTGGTAAACAGCCCATAGGCACGTGCTACGTCACAAATCATCTAGATAGTTTTAGGTAGTGAATTGAAATCCATCAATTAAGCGTTGGTATAAAGAATTGTACCATCCAATCTGAATATCGTTGGCATAAAGTGAAAAATTGTATAGTAGATGGCATTTGTGCACTTCAATCAATATTCCTTTTGGAACACCACTACTGATTTCTAGTATCCATATCTCCATTGTTGGGTTCGTGGATACCTCTACTTCACTTTGCAAATCGACCATCATTCTTCTAATAGTCGTTTTAGCCCTTTGTTGCTCACAAATATGGTTTATTGATGCCTCCCCCACTGCCATATGCGTTGCTGCTAATAGAGGTTTCAGACCCACTCCACAAAAGAAGCGTAGTCAGATTTGAATGAGTCATAATGCCTTCTTTATACTATAATCTAGTAGTCTCCCATATGCACAACTGACCTACAATTTCAAATAGCCTTGATGCATAATTTTTACCGGTAACTGCACACTAAATAGAACTCTCGTGATACCTTAATCTTCAAAACTAAACCATAATCAATTCCAAAGCACAAAGATTGAGAGCAAGCCTTTAAACTAAACCTCATTTGACGTATCTTTGGTGTTATTTCTACCATTATTGTCCTGTGTATCTATAATTACAAATGCATAGTCAAACAATAATATCAAGACCTTTGAATCATCGAAACCCTTGTAAAGAACCAAACCATCGAATTTAGACCTGGAAATCATTGGGGAAACATTGAAATCTAAAACTTAGGGTCATTGAAACCAAAGATCGAACTCCTCAATTGAACAAAAAACAAACCCTTCAAAATTAAACCATAGAAAACCAAATGCAAATCATTCAAAATTAACTAATGAGATGATCAGAAACTATTGAAATCAGTTTTGAGAATGATGATAGATAAGATCGAAACCTAAACAAATGAAGACGCTTGGAATTGTTCTCACTAAAATCGTCTGAACCATTAATCGCACGAATCAAACCCAACCTCTGAAGATCCCTAATTGAAAACAATAAACAGTGATAAAAACACTAGAAATCCTAATTCGAACCCTAAATCTTAAGAGATTATCTCCAAAGCTGACCACAAACCAAACTATCTGAAACTCCAATTGATAGAGGACCTGGAAAGGAGTGAGAAACCATTGGAGCTAGGGTTTCCTTCAAGAGAGGAGAAATATTTTCCTCTAGAGAGAGAAACTACAAAGATGAGTTTCTAATTTTTGAGATATATATGAAGCTATTTTCTAGAAATGACTAAAGTGCCCTTAAGTAATGATTTAGTGAGAGGAACGCAATCTATCTAAATCGTTAACGTCTCGAGTGGAGCACCACAATATTAATTTTTCTCGAGAGACAATGTATCCTAGTGAGAGAAAGTAAATGGGCAGCTTAAAAATATCTAAGCCCATTGTGTTTTATATAATAGATTTCCCGCTACTTTAGTTATTCATTGAATATCCTTCATCTCTATAGTCCAGTTTTCACATTAATACATCCAGTTTGGGTGTGTTCACTCCTTTAATTTATATCTTAGTGTACTTTTTTCCTAATAATGTTTTGGCAATCAAACCAAACCGAGTATTTTTATCCATACCACAGCAGATCACTCTTTGCAAAATCTTGATAACAAAATATTCCCCCACTTTCCCATTAGCCAAGTCCCTAATCAGACCATCTCTTCAAAACACAAACATACTTGGTTGCTTATATAAGATAATATAATCAACCACCTTTTCAATCCATGACCTCACCATAGGGTAGGAATCCATTACAAACTCTTAAGGGAGAAAGATGCAGAAACATGAAACTGAGGACTTGTAGTGCCCCCAGACTAACCTCGCTCCCCATCTTGTATTGGTGGTGGTACATCAAAAGAATTATTGGCTAAGCATTTCATGGCTTCAATAGTATCTGCATCTCTACTTGGCATGAAATCCTCACACTCATCAGTTGCATTTCTACTCATAGGTGTTGCATAGTATTTCAAATATTCTTTGTCATTAAAAAGTTAAAACACAAAATGCCTTTAGAATGCAAATAAGCATAGGCAAACTCCTTTGAAGGTACACCCATAAATCACCAAACTATTAGAACTTCATCAAGTAACAACGTTAAGAAAAGATCCATCAAAACTCATCGACAGAATTCTAGCCCTTGCAAAATCGAAACCTCATAACCAAATAGTTCGAACGGCTAGTAGATTTCTCCCCCACATAATACGGAATCGGCTTTCTGCCCTAATCTCTTCAAGTATGTAATATTTGAATTGATCCTTGAATACTCTGCTAGTGCATTAGAGATTTCAGTAGATGACTTATTACCGATAACATTTAATACCTCAAGATTTTTAGTAGATACTACACCAATTTTAGGAAAATACCACAGACTCTATCCGTTGTTAAATGCTATTTGCCACGGACTTTGCTTGTGGTGGAGGTCTGTAGTAAAAGGTGTGTGGCAATTTCTTTTTGCCACAGACTTTATCCAAACTTAACGTACTGTTTTACCACAGATTTAATCTGCAGTTAATTTATTGCCACAGATATAAACCGTGTTGTGAAACAAGGTAAGACTTAATCTTAATCTGTGGCTATTTATTTACCACAGAAAAAGTTCGTGGTAATTTTTTTCATTTTTTCAATTTTTTATTACAAATATATCAAAATTCACAAATAAGCAATAAAGCATCTTGAATCTATGTACAATAATTCGTACGATGACAGAAAGAAAGAAAAACATAACAACAAAATAGTGAACATAATAACATAAACCTGTCTCAACACCATGGACTAACAACAAGGAATCAAATCGTCATAAATGTGACAAAAAAATAAGATATACGACGAAACTACAAAAAAAAATATAACCAATAAGAAAAACATATAAACATGATATGACAAATGCATATAGTAAAGTAAAGATTTAGAAAAGTTAGATAGCACAAGATAGATGGGATCACCAAAGCTTAAAAAGTAAGATCGAAAGACAACCCCAACGCAGATCAGTAACCTCCTTCAAACCCGTATCCATCTGGGTAGATAAGAACTGTAGAGTACAGACGAGAGAGGAGTGATGCCTGCGAGGATCAGAAGAAGTACCCATATGTGGCAAAGATGTACCACCCTCAACTAAAGGAAAATTGACTTGGTCTTCTAAGGCATCATCATCACACTCATCTATGGCATCCAAATCTGCCTAAAAAGTTTCCTCAGTAATCACTGGACCTGCTAGAGCAGAAGAAGCGGCGGAAGAATGCTCATATGTGTAGTCAATAAAATCATTGAACCAGTACAAAGTCGGGCCAGGAAGGTTATCATCTGTAGCTGAAGCGAGCAAGGGATTTATGGGAAGCTTTGTAGACTTGAGGTGAGCATGGCCAATCGTACTAATAGAAGTTTGTAAATGATGGGAAGGAACGAAAATACCTTAATGCTCAAAGATCTGGCAAATCAAAGTCGCGAAAAGAAGACCCACAACCTAATCTTTAATATAGATAGCACCGGTCATAAACTCCCAAATCACTAAAGAAAAATCAATTATTTCATAAGTTCCGAACAAAAACATCAACTGCAAACTATGGCGTGACACAGTATCATTGTCACGCCCCAAAATCCAGTAATCGGTAGCTTGACCAATTACTAGATCTAAAGCTATGCAGGTCGGGGGATCCACAGATTTGCCCCACGAACAACCGAGCTGTAGACAAATTTAGGCCCACTCATTCACAATAGTATCACAACAGAGTAATAAGGAAAACAGAAACAACGGAAGACTAAGATAACAAAATCTAAAAGTAAGATTCTACAAATCTCTACGCAACAAGCCCGACAGCAATAACTGGAGAATGAGCCTCCAGCTCAGCTCCCCAAAGATCACCACAGTAGCAACTAAAATTGGAAACAACCTGTCACTGAAAGGGGAATGCGAGAGTAAGCAAACAACGAGCTCACTAACTCCCAAGAATAGCTAAACGATTATACTAACCAATGAGATGGATATAAATATTAATGATAATAGGATATAATAATATCTAACGATAAACAAATATTGCGGGTTTTACTAACTTAACAAACCCTTAAATACTCTCATCTAAGGTAATGCTAAACGGATAACAAGTAAAGTATCATAAGCAATTAACCCACATACTAACCTAGTCACAGATATAATATACTAAACTATGCATTTCTATAACTCACGAATCAATATAATAATCTAGTTATTCAGGAAGATAAAACTCACCTGTAAACCGATGCCATACTCCCGCAGAATCAATCCGAGCAAGCAACCCGAAGCTCCAACGACAGCATCTCGAGGACATGCCACCCGAATCACAGAACAACCCAACCGCAATACCGCAACCATCACAACAACCCAAACAACACCACCACCGTCAAACCCAAGACCTGCAACCATCACAACTCCGTAAATCAACAAAAACCCAATAACCACAAACCCTAAAATCACCCCACGATCACAATTCCTAAAACTGAGGGTTTCCACCGAAACCAAAATCGGAACAAATCACCCGAATCACAGGATAACTCAACCGCAACGCCACAGACATCGCACGTAACCCAACCAATCACCACCACCGAACACCCAAATCCTCCAACAATCATAACATACAATCAAACCCAAAACCTGCAATAATCGCAAACGCCGTAAACCCCAAATCACCAATAATGCGAACCTAAACAAACCCCACACAATCACAAACCCTAGAAATCAAACCCTACGCCGAATCGTGAGGAATTGACAAAAAAGGAATCGAGAATAACTCACCAAGGATAGGAGTGAAGATCGCGGCGAAGCTCAGCAAAGAATCTGAGAGCGATGGAGAATATCGGATTAAGAGTAAGAATGAGAGGGGAATGGTTAGGGGAGAGGAGAGGGAGTGAGTTTGGAGTGATGAGAGAGGAAGTGAGAAAAAGAGAGGATATATATAAGACGCGCCTCTGTTCGAATAGGGATATTCCTATTCGAATAGAGAGGATCCTATTCGAACAGAGGAAGTCTTGTTCGAATAAAAAGGGTCAGCGAAGAAACTCAACAGCTCAAGAAGAATCCTATTCTAACAGAGAAGGTCCTGCTCGAACAGAGAAACTCAGGGAAAAATCTAGCTGTTCAAGGAGGATCCTATTCGAACAGATAAGGTCCTCTTCGAATAGAGGAAGATCTTGTTCGAACAGAGAAGGTCCTGTTCGAACAGAACTGGTCTGTTCAGAAAAAGAAGATTCCAGAAAACCTAACGGCCAACCCCGGACAACCCCAGACACCTCAGAATCAAACCAAACCACCAACACCACCACACAAACACTACTACAAACCCAACAAAGGTTTCCCAAGGTATAAACACCACCTCCACCGCCTCGCGGCCACCAAAACGCATAAACCCCCGAAAAGGAATCTTTGCTCGGAAAACACCAAAAACCTATCGTTCAATCCAACGGCTCACCGGAACCACACCAAACCACAAACACATCAGAAAAACATCACTACCAACCCATCTAGGGGTTACCAAGGCCACAACGCCACCTCCTCCTTCGAATAACCACCGTACCACCGAAACTACATAAAAAGAATCTAACATACAAAACCTGCCGAAAGGAATAAATGGATGCATAATGGATGAAAAAGTACATGCGAAATATATACAGAATATATGTACAGAACTTAACGTGAAGGAATAATAATAATAATACTTAATAATAAATAAGTAAAATAACCCAAAAATCTGGGACATTACAAAATTCTAGTGGAAGATCACTCATGATATGAAAAGTTATATCATCATCACAAATTAGAGAACCATTCGATTAGTCTCCTCTTACGACAAACATTACGAGAACAAATCTTCGGCAATGGTTTGATTTAAGCGCACAAGGCGATACCTCCGCAAGCTGTAACAATCCTTGGATTATTGTCAATACCCCAAAAATTGTGTTGGAAATGAAACCCCGAAAGCTGTATCAATCTTTAAGTCTGAGACGCATAAGGCGATACCCCAAAAAACCCAATCTTCCGGATCATTGTCGCTGAATAGAGGAAAATCAATACGAGTAGTACGCCCCTGTAATTGAAGACTGTGGATTTGCTCTGTAAGCTGGTGAACAATTTTGGTATTATTATTGCTGGAAAATAGGAGCAACGTCTTCTTGTTGCGTTGAATCGTAAATCATTCAAAAATGTTGATCTCTTCTTTAAGGATTGGAGTCGCAGGAGCATAGTGACCAGCTATGGTGGAGACCGAACAAAGACCTGCCATTGTTGAGGTCAAACAAAGACCTGCCATTGATGAGGTCGAACAAAGACCTGCCACTGTTAAGGTCGAACAAAGACCTGCCATTGATGAGGTCGAACAAAGACCTAGCTCGATTTAGAGAAAGAAACAGAGATAGGGTTTTTTCTACAATTTCAACTTGAGACGAGGAGTTTGAAGTGTATTTGTGGTTCTCTTTCACGTTCTCAAATTAGAATACTGAAAGAGAGAGAAAAAAAAACAAAAACCTCAAACGTATAATCAACTATTTTCTGAGACAATGAGTTTGAGAATTTCGTTTCCATAGACGGTGCCAAATGTAATTGCCTAATTCTGGGATTCGGACTTAGCCTTTACACCAAAGATAATCAGAGCGATTATGAACAAAAAATAACAACTAGCACAAAGTTTAGTGTGGAAAACCTTTGAATATGTTAAAAGCCACGACTTCTCTTGAGAATTTAGAAAAAGGGATATTATTGATATTTACTAGCTATTACAAAGAATGCTCTGAGTAGTTCTTGATATGCTTTCTTGATAGGAAAAGTCCCCCCTTCATATGTAGCTCTATGGTCATATTTATAGGTCTTATAATATGGCCGTTAACTGCTTTAATGACGAATGTTATAATATATGATTTTGATGAGTCTTCATAATGATTTGTGTAACGGCTTGATTTGTGTCACGTATATATTGACGAGATCGAGTGGTCGTATGATGGTCGAAGATGGGGCTTGAGTCCGAGATGCGGAATAAGCCACTATAACAACCATTGATTAGTGATTCCAGTAAAACCCTAAAATTCAAATCAAAATTTATGATGGAGCAATTTGAGGATTGGGAAATTTTTGGTGAAGAATACATAAATTTAATTAATTGATTAAAAAATCAAAAAGAGAATGGGGGTTTGAGATTGGGGTACTTACTTGCAAATGGAGTTATCAATAATCAATTAGGGGGAGCCAATAATCATCACAATAGAATCCTTGCTTTGTAATCATTTAAGAAGCCTTCAAGTTGCATAATCTTTCAGAAATATTATCAAAGAAAATTTTTGTAGAAAAAAAAACTTAAAATGGAGAGTTCACTGTAGTTCTTAGTTTGGTCTTATCATAGTGCTTCGAGTTTAAGTCAATAAAATTTAAATTGTCATGAACTAAATCCATTACAACTATACCACTGCATCTATCCGTGGCAATTTCTTAAATAGACTGTGGTAATTTTATGATTTTTGTGTAGTGAGACAAACTTTTACCCTGTGAGAACCTATAAAAGCATTCTCTGATAACCTAAGATATAACAATGGGGAAAATATCCCTCGCTTCTATGGGCATTGCTCTATTTAGGTTATTTACAAGAAAATTTAAGATTTACATAGACTTGCAATAGCCAAGACCTAAACTCCTGAAAGAATGATCGGGTGTAAGTTATCTTTTTAGCTTTTCTGCAAATACCATTTTGATGCCTCCTGGTAATATTTTGCTCTTGGAATCAATCCCAAAGCCTTTGTCAACATGTACTCACTTCACCCTCTGAACCCAGAAACCATTATATAAGATGAAGTGTACAACTCCAAATCTCCAATTAGCATCTCAAACTATAATATTTAACCCATCTGCCTTCGGAGATAAAATAAGTGTTAAAATAGTCTTTTTATTTGATAAAATAGCCTTTTTATTTGATAAATCCGTGATAACCCAGTCGTTAAAAGAGAAGAAGAAATGTAAGATGTACTCTACTGTAACTATAATCAAAGCAACAGCTTCGGCTCTGCATTTCATTAAACACATTATAACCAAACACACAAACAAAAAAAACCCCTTTTGACTACAGCTCAAACTTACATAACCAAATTCCCCAAATACAGTCAAATAAGCATAAACCCAAACATACCTAGATTTCTTTGAAGCCTCCTTGAAGACAAACAACAACAAAGTTCTTTGTGGGCATTGCTAAATTCACCAATTTTAATGTATCCAACGACTCAAACCCATCAATTAAAGAACTGCAGAGATTGAATTGTACTGGAGTTGTCGAGATGAAATTTAATAGAAAACCATCAGAAAGAAAATAATGTTTGATCCAAAAAACCCTATTTCTATGATTGAATATTTTAGGGAGATTGAAAACAATCGAAATCACATATCAAACATACCGAAACGCAGATTTTAGAGAGATGATTGAATATTTTAGCAAAATCAAACCCCAATTCCTTCAACACCTAAATTGTAGCAATCATCCAATCCCTAAATCAAAGTAACAAACGAAACCCTAAATCGCAGCACCAAACAAAACCTCTAAATAGCAAAAATTTGTGAAACCTTAGAGGAGGAACGATGGAGTACCAGAGAGAAATAACTGATTTGAGTTTTGAGTTTTCTTTTAGCTTTTATACTAAAATATGTGAGGTAAAATGACATTCATACTCCTGATATTTTAGTGGGAAGACTATTATAACCTCAAACACATCCACATATTAGTTGTTTAGTGAGAGAAACTTAATGCGGACCACACAAACAAACGTGATTCTATGGGTGAAATGAGAAAGTGAATGGACGTCTTAAAAATATCTAAGACAAAATGTCTATTTTTTTATCTCTTAACAAATGTACCTCACTGTGTTTTATATAATAGACTAGCCAGGCACGGATCATGCTTTGAAATTCAGTTTGAGTGCCTTCGGCACTACCCCTCTTCAATGGCGTACAAACGATACTACCAAGTAAGAGTTGGGCTGAATTGTTAGTAATTACTAACAAAGAAAAAATCTTTTTAATGTTTTTAGCTCAACCACTCCAAACTCATACAATTTCACGACAAAATTCTTAATCGGTATTCTAGATTCTACAAAAAAGTGGGCAACACTTTCCTTATTTTATAGACCATATAAACCACCTGTAAATAATTTCATAAACATATACAAAAATTGGGCAACATTTCCCTGTACAAAATCCCAATAACCAAACATGTTTGCAACAAATCAAACTGAGTCTTTATCTCATTTCTATATAAATGTACCTTTGGCATACTAACTAATGTTTTCTCGTATCCAATTTTCCCTTTAAAAGGCTGCCAATGTAACTTTGGTCTCTTTATCAAGCATGGCCCTAACTACTGTAAGTAGCAGTAAGTGAACCGCCACTAAATGGTGCATTGTCAAAAGCAAAATAGATGTGTCAAGAATGATAGATTTTGTATTGGATTAGAGTTTTAATACCAACCATTATAACGACACCTTAAACATCCAAAAAAACATAAATGTAGGGATATTCTGAAAACTGCCATCGGGAAATAAAGAAACACCAAATAATGTATCAAACAAACTGAGAATGTAGCCCCTAAGAAAATATCCATCATTTACAAACGCCCAAAGCAAAACAAATCTTTTGCTATGCATGCATCAAAAAAATGTTAGGAACCTGCAAATACTTGATACAGTTGCAATTCTTTCTCTTTGTTTTCGAAGACCATCTCCATCACAGTCAGTTTTTTCATGGGGTTGGAAAACATGTCGGACTAAAAATTATGCTTCAACAGAAGAGTAGTTTGACACCCTTTTAAGGTAAAAAATATATCAAAAGGTAACCCATGATTAGTATGTTGCAATGCAATGTAAAGCTCCAAAGGTAGCTCATGAGACTCATAAATAATTACTCGGACCAAATGATTGAATCTGTAACGAAACTATAGCGGCAACCCTTCAATATTGTGAAACTTTGTACCTCAGGATTATCAAAGCTTCCAAAATCATTTTGAGTTTCCAATACCCCTCACAGTGATTCAGATATTAAATAATGCTCCAACCTCTGTATATCATTTAGACCTAAAATCCAATCATAACGTACCCATTGAAGAGTACATTAAGGTTAAAGAGAAGGACATGAATCATTCATATCAATCAAACTATTCTATAACTTGTCAAAACATCTGGTCTTAGTCGATATACCTGATAGTGCTTTGTTACATGTGCAAACATTTTATCCGATCATGTTCCATCTTGTATGTGTAGAGAATATAAGCAAATTTCTAAAAACTTTCAAGCACGTCGAATGTTAACGCCACCATTGCTTCTGCAGCCTTAAACAGTCCACAGTTTTCTCTCCGTATCATCCAATTCCTTTCACTTCACTGAAATGATTATTGATTTCGGGCATTTCTTGCTGCCAGTTCACCCAATCCCATTAGTCATACCAATAATGAAGCTTCAACCATATCCCTAATGCTCATTTACAAACAGCATAGATCCAGACTTTTTAACCCCCTCTCATTTGCAATTAATTAAATCGCATTTTAGGCATGAAATTCAATCAAAAACAGATAAAAATCCAAACTTTACAACAACAAAAAACACAATCAAACAGAGAAAAAGAGGATGCCTTGGAGTAAGAACCAACACTATAGATCTTGCCCAAGTGAAAATCATTCTCCTGGGGAGCTTTGAAGCAAAGCTCTTTGATCTCTAGACTGAAGGATTAGTTGTACCCTAAAATCATACCAAATCATATAATGAAACCCAAAAATTAAACCCCAAATTTCACCAAGTCTGATCTCTGACTTCGAACATATAATAAAACCCAAAAATTAAATCCCAAATTGCACCAAGTTCGATCTCTGACTTCAAATATATAATTAAACCCTTACTTGGTTTGAGGATCTAAACACCACTATTGAAGATAAAAGAACCAATCGAGAGAGAGGGAGAGTGAAGTTTCGATAATGAAGGCTAGGGTTTGTTTGCGTTAAGATCTCACTCCGAACCCATGAAATTGATCGATTTGGGAAGTGTTGAGATCACTCTCTCGAGGGAGGGGGAGAAAATAGAGAGAGATATGAGAAAGCTTTGTTTGTGAGAGATGTTTCTTTTTTTTGCTTTTATACTAATGAGCTTTGTGCTAAATGATACCCCTGTCCCTAATAGTTTGCTGGAGAGACTGATTTACCCTCAAATTCTAACATAGTGACTGATTTACCCTTATTATTTCATATAGATTTTAATGAGAGGAAAGACTATTCAAACCCTTATAATCTCATAGAGATGTTTTAACTCCGCAGTAGCAATTTTACTCAAGAGACTGATTATCCAAGTGAGAAAAAATAATGTAGGGCTGAGATTAAGTTTTTATCTCTTCTTGTTTATCCCTTAAACAAATGTGTCCACATTGTGTTTTATATAATAGACTAACGAATATCCGTGTCACGCCACGGATTACACTCTGAAGTCCAGTTGGCGTGCCTATAGCACTACCAAATATTTCCCCGTATGTCGGATAAAAAAAATCATTTCACTGTGAACACCCCATTGACTCCTAGAGAATCATTTAATCGTCAAACATATTGTACACCACACTTCTTTAATTCTAAATCCCCTACCAGATTTCAGATTATGTAGAAGCATAATTAACAGTTTATAAATGTCATGAGCAAATAATTCAGAGATGAAACATTTAAATCCTATAAACCATGTTTGGTCTTGTGGGCAAATTGACCGACATCACACCTAGTTGAGACCTCGGAAATAAAGTTCAGATACAGGCTTATATGGTACATGTAAATTTCGTTAGTTCGCATATTATAGGTTGAACGATATTCAGGTAAAAAACAGGTGCATATTATTCAATAATCAAAAGCCCATAAACCAAATATACAGGAGCAAAGTTTGAATCATGGTTAAACTTGAATGTCATACTCGAAGAAGACATCAAAATCCCCAATAGAAACTTATCATCTCCAGGCTCTGATTGGAATGAAAGACTAAAATTATGGCAAACCAAGGACTTGAGCATTGAAATTTGAAGCATCTCCTCCAATTTCCCATATTTGAAGTTTCTTATCATTTCATTTCAGAAGGTCTATTTTGACACCTCTTAATAAACTTGGTATAAACAATAACTTGCACTGAAGTATCTTTCAGTTTTAGAAGCCTGCAAAGTAGTACCCCTCTAAGATTCAAAATTAAAATTCAAAGATACGAATGTGCAGAATCATATCATTTCGTCAAATACATTCATAGCTACCGTAATCAGCCGAAGTGCATTTTCAAATACTACCGGATTGCATTCAGCAAGGGCAGTAGTACACATATCTCTCATTTTCTCCCACAATTTCGGACTGTATCTAGAGGGAATAGAGACAGAGTCCGAAACGGAAAAATACACCCCTCCCTCAACTTGTAGTCTCTCCACATCAATGGTATAATGCTCCTGATTATGTACAAATTACCCATAATCCTCTTTCATTTAGAGGTATCTTCCATTACCATCCCTGCCGTGAGCATAACCTAAAGTTGAAGCCGGGAGCACCTATCTCCCGCTACAGTGGAGCAAAAATAATTGGTGATCACGCTCACCTATAATTTCCAATAACCATTACCATGTATGGCTGAGAATAAGTTCTTATCTCTTCTTGTTTTTCACTTAACAAAAATGTGTCCACATTGTGTTTTATATAATAGACTAGCGAATACCCGTGTCTCGCCACGGATTACACACTGAAGTCCAGTTGGCGGGCCTTCGGCACTACTCTTTAGAGGCGTACTTATAGCACTACCAAATATTTTCCCCTATGTCGGATAAAAAAAATCATTTTATTGTGAACACCCCATTGACTCCTAGAGAATCATTTTATTGCCAAACATATTGTACGCCACACTTCTTTAATTCTAAATCCCCTACCATATTTTTAGATTATGTAGAAGCATAATTAGCAGTTTATAAATGTCATGAGCAAATAATTATGAGATGAAACATTTGAATCCTATAATCCATGTTTGGTCTTATGGGCAAATTTACCGACATCACACCTAGTTGAGACCTCGGAAATAAAATTCAGATACAGGCTTATATGGTACATGTAAATTTCGTTAGTTCGCATATTCGCAATAATGAGTTTAGGTTGAACGATATTCAGGTAAAAAACAGGTGCATATTATTCAATAATCAAAACCCCATAAACCAAATAAACAGGAGCAAAGTTTGAATCATGGTTAAACTTGAATGTCATACTTGAAGAAGACATCAAAATCCCCAATCAAAACTTATCTTCTCCAGGCTCTGATAGGAATGAAGGATTAAAATTATGGCAAACCAAGGACTTGAGCACTGAAATTTGAAGCATCTCCTCCAACTTCCCATATTTGAAGTTTCTTTTCATTTCATTTCAGAAGGTCTATTTTGACACCTCTTAATAAACTTGGTAAAAACAATAACTTGCACTGAAGTATCTTTCAGTTTTAGAAGCTTGACAAAGTTGTACCCCCTCTAAGATTCGAAATTAAAATTCAAAGATACGAATGTGCAGAATCATATCATTTCGTCAAACACATTCATAGCTACCGTAATCTGCTGACGAGCATTTTCAAATACTACCAGATTGCATTCAGCAAGGGCAGTAGTGCACATAACTCTCATTTTCTCCCACGATTTCGGACTGTATCTAGAGGGAAGAGAGACTAAGTCCGAAACGGAAAAATACACCCCTCCCTCAACTTGTAGTCTCTCCACATCAATGTTATAATGCTCCTGATTATGTACAAATTACCCATAACCCTCTTTTATTTAGAGGTATTTACCATTACCATCCCTGCCGTGAGCATAACCCAAAGTTGAAGCCGAGAGCACCTATCTCCCGCTACAATGGAGCAAAAATAATTGGTGATCATGCTCACCTTTAATTTCCAATAACATCGCGAATCAATACACCCTGAAGAACTTAGGGTAGTAAATCTCTGAAAGACAAATTCAAATACTAAGCTTCAAACCCTAATATTAACTTTATGATATTGTAACCAAACCTAAAGATTTGGAACCGAATTCAGATAACTGTGGGAAAATGAGTAATGGAGGTCTTACAGGTTCAGGTCACAACGAAATTAAGCTGTTGGACCCATGAAACACATATTTGAAGCTCTAACCAAAACCCCATTGTTATCAGAGAAAGAAACTTAGTTGAAACCAGCCCATTATCAAAATCTTATGATGATTTCACAACAAACTTAACCGAAATCAAACGTCATTGCAGCCACTAACCAAGCCCTAAATCTCACCAATAATAGAACACCTAAATCACAGTAATAAAAAAACCCCTAAATTGTATCAACAAAGCAAACCCTAGATTGCAACGATTTTATATAGAGAAAGAGAAGAATTGAAGCCCAAAACGTTAAGAAATCAAGTTGATCCAAAAATTCTATCAATGGTAGATTAGGGTTTGTTGAGAGGAGATTAGAGAGATCCCAATCAACACCCCTTAAATTGAAAATCGAACCTTAAAACCCTTTAATCTAAACATTTCACTGCAGGGATCGAGATCGAGAGATCGAAGGAGGTTAGGGAAAATTTGTACTCGTTGAGAGAACTTTTAAGGGTTTTGGTGAGAGAGACCACAAATTGAGTTCATCAATGGCGAATTAGGGTTTGTTGAGAAGAGATAAGAGGATATGGGAAAGATGTATGGGAGACTCCACTCATGGTCAGGAGAATTTACAAAGTGGGAGAAGAGGTTAGTGAAATCCTTTTCATATCCTTTCATTGATCATAATTGTATGAAATTCTAACAATTGATATCAGTCGCTAGAATACGTATTATTAGGATTAATTTATTAACAATAAAGAGAAAAACAACAAAATTGTTGTCTGAAGTTTGGTACTATGAACTTTAATGGTTTTCTTTTTATACTTTATTGTTGTTTCTTCACGAGGAGAGCAATTTTTTTTAAGCTCCTTCTCTGTTCACCGAGTCTCTCTCTTTCTGTCTCTCATTGACAAATATCATCACTTCCCAAATTTTAGGATTCCTTCCCCTCTATCTCAAATTACCGAATTATCAGACCATAATCCCCTAAAATCTTGTGAAAATAAGAGTTTCTAAACTAATTTGAGGAGAGATTCAAAAATTTATATACTGATTTGAGTAGAGATTCACCAACTTTTATACTAATTTGAGAAGAGATTTATCAGTTTTCGAATCTGAGTTGGTGTTGGGTTTCAAAGGCATCACTTATGATTTGTTTTGAAATCAGATAATGTGTTTGAGTTATTTAGGGATTGTTTGTTTGGCTACTATTGATGTTGAGTTGAAATCAGATCTAGAGTTTATTGTAGAGATTCACCAGCTTTTATACTAATTTGAGAAGAGATTTATCAGTTTTCGAATCTGATTTGGTGTTGGGTTTCAAAGGCATCACTCATGATTTGTTTTGAAATCAGATAATATGTTTGAGTTATTTAGGGATTGTTTTTTTGGCTACTATTGATGTTGAGTTGAAATCAGATCTAGAGTTTATTGTTGAAGTTCAACCCAAGATGTTTTTCGTCAATTCATTACACATCATTGGTATAGGTTTGATCGGCTCCAGTATTCTACGGATAGATGAAGTGATATTTTTCTCTCGTGATTTTCTTCAGGCCAGTGAATAGATTAGGTTTTTTTTTCCTCCAGTTTGTGACTCCCCAAATTGGGGAAATTAGTTGCTCCATAATAGAGTTTGTTGGCTCGTCATCGATGAACAAGTACGGCGTTGGATCGCTACCCCGGTTGTGTTTAGGAGACATTTAAGGAAAATGTAATGATGATTTGGGGGTGAGGGGGTTTGGGTTTCATGATGTTGTGATTGAGACGCAGGTTCATTTGGTTATTTTGTTGGATTTATCAGCAAGTAGCATTGGGGATGTGCTTCTTGCTTATAAAGAGATGATTCTGCAATTATCGCGGAATGAAGAGATTAAATATGCTCAGGTTGATGTTGGAGATTGGTGATTAGAACATTTCAAAACTTGACATGAAAGAAGGCAACCATGAGCCATAAAAGGGTGATTATAACATTTCAAAACTTGACATGAAAGAAGGCAGCCATGAGCCATAAAAGGGTGATTATAACATTTCAAAACTTGACATGAAAGAAGGCAGCCATGAGCCATACAAGTGTAGACTATTGTTTTTCAAGGTCTGCTTGTCTGAAATTATATATGTGTGTTAGACTTTTATATCTAATTTCAAGTTGTAACATTAATATGTTAATGTTGGCTAGCTGGACAATATCATGAGTAAAAGTTATCAAAAGAACCTCAAGTATAAGAATATTCAATGTATGTCGACCCTGTTAAGGGATTACAATAAATAATTAGTGATTAATTAAGAAAATTAATCATTAATATTTATTATTAATTGGATAATAATATCTAGCATGAACTATTGCCAATGGGGTTTAAGTGAGATCAAATAGTCGTTAGGAATGTGGGATATAAAATGAGTCAATACACCAAAATAAGTATTATCCATAAAGTTGAACGTTTCTCCTAATTTTGAGACTCTCTTGTAAAGTCTTATTAAAACTATTTTGCATTAATTAAACTTAAAATAATTAGACCACCCAAAGGAGGCTTAGAAACTTCTAATTAATTAGTGGGTCAAGATAGCCTACACGGTATGGGGAGATGAGGATAACCCTCAGTCCAAAGGTGAGGAAGTATCTCAAGTAGAATTATAAGTGGCCAGCCTAGTCTTGAGAATGAGTGATAACCAACTTGAGGGTAATGTATGTCAAATCGCCACCCAAAGGAGGGATTCGATGATACATCGCCGTACCCACAGAGTAAATAGTTAATACCTTAAATATAATTTACACTATGACTCGACCATCCTAACCCCAGGTAGGATTGAGATTAAAGACATCAAGTTATAGGTCTTTTACAAATCAAGTTAAATGTGCATTTTTTTTAATTTATACACATTTTAATATAAGCCTTTGGTTCATGCAGCTATGGACCCTATGATCCAAAACAAACTGACTAATATTGAGACTTTAATAGACTTTAACTACTATAACAATAAGCTCAAAATCCAAATTTCCCTAGGTTACCTTGATTTCGATTTTGTTCTCACTGAAGACAAGCCCGCGGATCTTACTAATACCTTTTTTGATACTGAGAAAGTACCTTATGCTATATAGGTCAGAGCCAATAAAATGGTAAATCTCATCATTCATTCTTTTATCGATCCAATTATGCGGGGTGGTATCACAGAGAAAGGTACCGCAAAGAAACTATTAGATGTCATTAAGAAATAGTTTGAGGGTTCCGTCGAGGGAAGGCAGTACAGTAACTTATCTCAGCTTTTATCACTTACGTATGACGGTAGTGGAAATGTACGCTCGCACATTCTAAAGATCTCAAAGTTAGTTCTTACTTTGAAAGAACTCGGTCTCACTATTTATGATACGTTGATAGTTTACTTAGCAGTTTGGTCTCTTCCATAAAGTTTCAAGATGTTCCAGGTTCACTACCATAATCAAAAGATGTAATGTCCCGGATTTTCGGGTTATTTATTATTAAGTATTATTATTATTATTCCTAATTGTTATTCGATATGCTTCCGTGTTCTTTCTATTTGTCAGGTTAGATGTTAGATTCTTTTTAAGGTAGTTTCGGTGGTTCGGGTGGTTTTGGAGGTTTGGGGGCGGAGGTGTTTGTGTTATGATTTTAGGAGCCGTGGTTGGTCTCTGAGAGGGTATGATGGTTGCCCGAGTTTTTCCAGTCTTCTGAGGGTCTTGGTGTTGTGTGTGGTTCAGGAGGACCTCAGAGTGACATTTTTGGATTTTCCCAGATTTTCGTTCGAACGAGGCCCTTTGTCGTTCGAACGAATCTCAGTGTCTTCTGGACGTTTTGGCCATTGGAGAGATTGTCGTTCGAACGAGTTTTATTTTTGTTCGAACGAGTTGATTCATCCCTCCTGGAATTTGACCCAAGACCTCTTAGTCGTTCAAACGACTTTCGTATCCGTTCGAACGACTTGGCGATTATATTTATATCATTATCAATTCTCTCTTCTCATATTTCTCTTTCACTCTCTCTCTCTCTTCTCCTAACCGAAGCTTCTCCCCTCCAAACCGAATCCTCTCCTCGCCTTGCTCGTCGAATTCGGCACGATTCATCGCCGTGATCTTCGCCGTTTTTCTCGGTGAGTAATTCCTCTCTCTTTCCCTAGTATCATTGGGCTGATTTTGGTTTTGGTGGAACCCTTGAGGCTTGAATTGATTTAGGGTTTGTGATTGTTGTGTTGCAATTGGGGTACTTGTTTTGATTCGAATTGGAGAGAGAGGGAGAGAGAAGAGTTACTGCAGTTAGAGGGAGTAGAGGCAACTGCTACGGCTCAGTTGTTGCGGCCTTGGTGGCTGTTCTATTTCAGTCATTGCCGCCTTTGTTGCTGCTATTTTAAAGTGTAGAGAGAGGCTACTTAAACCGTATTCAATCTCCGACAAACCGTCATCCATTTCCAATCGCAGCTGCCCTTTTTCTGGAAGTAATTCCCTGTTGTTGTTCTAACTTGATAATCTGATTTTCAGTTCACTATAACCCTCTTGCTTGCTTGGTGTTTGATTCTCGAAGATTTGTTTATTGATTTAGGTTTAGAGGAACGATTGTGGCGGTCGTTGCGGTGTTCCGGAGATTTGAAATCAGTTCGCACAACTTAACTTTTTCCCCCTTTGGTAAACTATTTTCCTCCTTTTATGAACTATTTTTCCTTTCTTGATAATCTGATTTGATAATCTGATTTATGTTTTGGTTTAACCTATGATTGGTGGATTGGATTTGGATTATGTTGGGTTAGGTTGGATTGTCGGTTATGGTTATGATTTGTTGGGTTGTACTTACTCTAAATCGCGTTTGGTAGGATTATGGCGGTGTAGTGTTGCTTGGCTAGTGAATTGATTGGATGTGTTTATCCGTGTGGCGCCGTTGTTGGAGCTTTGAGTTGTATTGCTTGGATTGATTCTTCGGGAGCATATCGTCAGGCGAGTTTTATCTTCCTGAATAACTAGATTATTATGTTGATTCGTGAGTTATTAAAATGCATAATTTAGTACATTATATTTGTGACTAGGTTAGTATGTGGGTTAATTGTTTAGGAAACTTTACTGGTTATCCGTTTAGCATTACCGTAGACGAGAGTATTTAAGGGTTTGATAAGTTAGTAAAACCCACAATAATGTGAGTTTAGTTACTAGAATGAATTCGTAGGTTATGATTAGCCAGAGGAGGATATTCTCTGTTGTCGTCGATGTGACGATGACTTCTGAGATTCCTCTTAGACAGATAGCATTGTGGGTGGCTTTCACGAATCATTTCTTCGTGGAGGTGGAGAACAAGGTGTTTCTCAGTGTGTTGCAACTCCCCAGTGTCGATATATATATATAATATATTGAGTGTGGAATATATATATATATATATAATATATTGAGTATGGTATTGTTGGCTAGTTATTAGGGTGCCCACCTTGTTTCAGGGCACTAGTAACTAGGTTTGGCTATTAGTGGAAATGTATGGACGACTGTGGTTTAACCGCCATTACTCTGAGATAGTGTAGTTCAGAGATTATAGTTTTCACCTTATTGTGTAGCACCTTGGTTAGTTTAGGTTGCTGGACTTGGTTCCAGGGTAGTCGTGGGGCGACATAGCTTCAGTAAGACATGGTCTTCGATTCGGAGCTCGTCCTCTTTCCTGCTATTATTTTGACCTGCCTTAAGATTAGTCTAGGTATACTCTGTATTCTCGAGGTCTGGTCCTTGAGCACTGTCGTTGTGATGGTGGTTGGTTGGAATGTTAGATTCTCTGTGGGAGTGCAGAATCTTCTGGACTGTTAGTTGTTACTTGTAAGCAGACAACTTGTCCGTGGTGGTTGGTCGTGGATGTTGAACTTTTGATAGTTTGCCTTAGGATTGTTTGCTTATCGTGTTGTGACACTTATTATCCTCATGATTCTTAGAGCTAATAGAGCTTACTCGTAAAGCTTCCTTCCCCGGGATGAGGCTGTTAGGGCTGCGTTTCCTTCTGTCATCTAGGAGGCAGCGAGACAGCATGGCTCAGTGAGGTACGTGGCTGGGCCAGGTGGCTTATGAAGTTGTACGTCACCCGTGGTGGTGGAATCTGCTGGGGTGGACTGTCACATCAGTATAGGGAAACTATCACCGTCGAGGATCTGTTCGTGGAGATTGTCACCTTGGGTGTAGACAGACCTGGTGGGTTCCTGTACATCCGTGTTGGTGACTTATGTACATGATTAGGAGGATTGTGATGCGGTTTGGTTATTGGAGATTGTTGGCTACTTGTTAGACACTTGTAACTCACCCCATGAATATTAGTCTATGTTGACAGCTAGAGTACTGTAGTACTTGATGACAATCATATTGCTTTGAGGAATCTTAGAGACTAATGTTGTTTAGATGTCGTGACGGTTAAGTTGTTGTTTCATCTAGGTTTAGATGGTGCAACTGAGTCACATGAGGGCATCTGTATTAGTTTTGGCTGCCACGTTCTTAGGCAGGTGGTTATCATATTGTGTGTTGGCTATGTTAGCAGCAATTGTGCTTCAATCTTTAAGATTTTTGCCCTAATCCATGGATAATATATTCTCTTATCTTATTACGACCGGATACATCCCCTGACCCGTATTATATGTGAAATGTGTGTGGTAAGGACTGTGGCTCCTTGTGTGAGATTGAGGATGTGATTCCTTGGGATGTTCGTGACGCCCAGTGTAGTTCCTCCAGCCTGGTCAGCTTAGAAAAATCGTACCTGTATCTATATTGGTCCTTTAAGGTAATCCTTCTTTATTAGTTGTCTGCCCACTTTAGTCATGGGGGCTAGCCCTTTGGGTTGACATCGCTAAATCATTATGCATCATAACGCATCATCATCATCATCAAGCATATCATTGCATCTCTGCATACTTCCAATTCATAGGTTCTTTTGATAGAAATCTTTAACTCTTTCTGCATTATGTTTAATATAGAATCTTCTACACTTGGGATAATCATAAGATTATCTCATTTCACCATATCATCATCATAACATATTATTGCATTGGGATAATTATGGGATTATCCTAGTTAATCATATTCTTCTCCTCTTATTTGAATTCCTCTTCTCCTAATTAATTTGCGGTGTAATTAGATTTATTTTCCTTCTGTATTCTTCTCTCCTCTCTGCATCTATTCCTCCCTCTTCTGTATCTGGTTAATTAATTAGGTTAATTAGCCTGGTTTGTTGCTGTGAGCTTTAGGCTGGTATTTGGTTGTGGGCGATCTCGCTCAGCTTGTGATAACTTCGGGGTTGTGCCTGGTTGGGGTTTGGGTAACCCTGTTGGATTATTGAGAGCCGAGGGTGTTTACTCTCGTGTATGATTGTATTTATAAGGTAGGTTAGTCGCTTGTGGTACTGAGAGCCACGGTAGTAATTAGAGTGTAGTTAGTAGTCATTGGGACTGGAGTGTAGTTATAGTCTTAACACTCTTTTACTCGAGATGTGTATGTATAATTATAGTATAGTTATATATAATCATTAGACTAGTTATGTACCTATTAGATACCTATTAGGCATCCTGTATATATTTAGATATATATCTATTGTTTATCGTTAGATATTATTATATCCTATTATCATTATTATATCCATCTCATAGGTTAGTATAATCGTTTAGCTATTCTTGGGAGTTAGTGAGCTCGTTGTTTGCTCACTCTCGCATCCCTCTTTTAGTGGTAGGTTATTTCAAGCTTTAGTTACTGCTGTGGTGATCTTTGGGGAGCTGAGCTGGAGGCTCATTCTCCAGTTATTACTCTCGGGTTTGTTGCGCAGAAGTTTGTTGAATCTTAAATTTAGATATTGTTATCTTAGTCTTCCGCTATTTCTTTCTTTCCATATTACTCTATTGTGATACTATTGTGAATGACTGAGCCATAATTTGTCTACGGCTCGGTTGTTCGTGGGGCGAATCTTTGGATTCCCCGACCTGCACATCCTCGAATCTCAGTAATTTGTCTAGCTACTGATTACTAGAGTTTTGGGCGTGACAGACTTGGTATAAGAGCTCTAGGTTAACTCCTATCTCGGTGTCTAGCACTCATATTTTGAGTTATTCTTAAAGTGAGTTAGGACGATTCCTTGTTGTCCTGTGTTTCTTTTCGCATATTTTGTTAGAGAGTTGATCTCTTGAGACCTTCTGCGTGTAGGCTTCTAGCATAGGTCTAGTGTGTAGGCTTTTGCTGTAGATTTAGAGGACTCAAGATGTTTATATTGAATCCTTTGAATGGTGTTTGATTGGCTTCTATTGGTAGTGGTTTCCCTATTTGTTTTGGTGTTGGGTTTCGACTTCAGATTTGTGATTTTACGCTATTCGGACGACGTTATGTTTGCCGTCGTAGTAGTTTTGACGCTTGTTCCATTTTAGTGTTTCTCTTATTGAGTTTTGGGTATTTGCTCTTAATCGAATCCAAATCGATCTGGATATTGGATCTGATCGTTTGGATTGGTTTTCATTATCTATTGAAAAACATCATTTTAACCGATTATTTTCATCTCTTGTGTTGTGGACCTGATCTCATAACAGACGTGTTATAAGACTGGGGATCGTGTGCACATCAGATTTTGACTTTGTTCATATATGGAAAGGGACATCATATTCCACTTTTCCCTTATGTATTTGGCATTCTTAAACTATTTGTTTTTTTTAATCAAACTATATATATTTTCATTCAAATTATATATTAATATATTTTAACCATAATTTATGATAGGTTGCTTTTGCTATAATGTTGTGTACCTGGGCGGGGAGTTTTGGGGCTTTCTATTTTATCGACCTTGTGTAACCGTTAATACGATATGGTTACACATTACATTTGAAATATACTATACTATACTTAAGTATTTTAAATTTCGTGACGAAATTCTTCTAAGGAGGGTAGATTGTAATGTCCCAGATTTTTGGGTTATTTTTATTTATTTATTATTAAGTATTATTATTATTATTCATAATTGTTATTCGTTATGCTTCCGTGTTCTTTCTATTTGTCAGGTTAGATGTTAGATTCCTTTTTAGGTAGTTTCGGTGGTTCGAGTGGTTTCGGAAGTTTGGGGGCGGAGGTGCTTGTGTTATGATTTTAGGAGCCGTGGTTGGTCTCTGAGAGGGTTGTGATGGTTGTTCGGGCTGTTCCAGTCTTCTCAGGTTCTTGGTGTTGTGTGTGGTTCAGGAGGACCTTAGAGTGACAATTTTGGATTTTCCCAGATTTTCGTTTGAACGAGGCCCTTTGTCGTTCAAACAAATCTCAATGACTTCTGGATGTTTTGGCCATTGGACAGATTGTCGTTCGAACGATTTTTATTTTCGTTTGAACGAGTTGATTCATCCTTCCAGGAATTTGGCCAAAGACCACTTGGTCGTTCAAACGACTTTAGTATCCGTTCGAACGACTTGGCGATTATATATATATAATTATCAATTCACTCTCCTCACATTTCTCTTTCACTCTCTCTCTCTCTTCTCCTAACCAAATCCTCACCTCTCCAAACCGAATCCTCTCCTCGCCTTGCTCGCCGAATTTGACACGATTCTTCGTTGTTTCTCTCGGTGAGTAATTCCTCTCTCTCCCCCTTGTATCTTTGGGTTGATTTTTGTTTTGGTGGAACCCTTGAGGCTTGAATTGATTTAGGGTTTTTGATTGTTGTGTTGTAATTGGGGTCCTTGTTTTGATTCGAATTGGAGAGAGAGGGAGAGAAAAGAGTTACTACTGTTAGAGGGAGTAGAGGCAACTGTCACGGCTCAGTTGTTGCTGCCATTGTGGTTGTTCTGTATCAGTCATTGCTGCCTTTGTTGCTGCTGTTTTAAAGTGTAGGTAGAGGCTATTTTAACCCAATTCAATCTTTGATAAACCGTCATCCATTTCCAATCGCAGCTGCCCTTTTTTGGAAGTAATTCCCTGTTGCTGTTCCAACTTGATAATCTGATTTTCAGTTTAGTATAACCCTCTTGCTTGCTTGGTGTTTGATTCTCGAAGATTTGTTTATTGATTTGGGTTTAGAGTAGCGATTGTGGTGTTCCGGAGATCTGAAATCAGTTCGCACCGCCTAACTGCTTTTCCCCTTTGGTAAACTGTTTTCCTCCTTTTATGAACTATTTTTCCTTCCTTAATAATCTGATTTGATAATCTGATTTCTTTTTTGGCTTAACCTATGATTGGTGGATTGGATTTTGATTATATTGGGTTAGGTTGGATTGTTGGTTATGGTTATGATTGGTTGGGTTGTGCTTAATCTAAATCGTGTTTGCTAGGATTATGGCGGTGTAGTGTTGCTTGGCTAGTGGATTGATTGGATGTGTTTATCCGTGAGGTGCCGTTGTTTGAGCGTTGAGTTGTATTGCTTGGATTGATTCTTTATGAGAATATCATCACGCAAGTTTTATCTTCCTGAATAACTAGATTATTATGCTGATTCGTGAGTTATAGAAATGCATAGTTTAGTACATTATATCTGTGACTAGGTTAGTATGTGGGTTAATTGCTTAGGATACTTTACTGGTTATCCGTTTAGCATTACCGTAGGCGAGAGTATTTAAGGGTTTGATATGTTAGTAAAACATGCAATAATGTGAGTTTAGTTACTAGATAGAATCCGTAGGTTATGATTAGCCAGAGAAGGTTATTCTCTGTTGTCGTCGGTATGACGATGACTCCTAAGATTCCTCTTTGACCAATTTCATTGTGGGTGCTTTTCACGAATCTTTTCTTCGTGGAGATTGAGAACAAGACATTTCTCAGTGTGTTGCGACGCCTCAGTGCCGATATATATATATAATATATTGAGTATTGTTGGCTAGTTATTAGGGTGCCCAACTTGTTTCAGGGTAATAGTAACTAGGTTTGGCTATTAGTGGAGATGTATGGATGGCTGTGGTTTAGCCGCCATTTATCAGAGATAGTCTAGTTCAGAGACTATAGTTCTTACCTTATAGTGTAGCACATTGGATAGTTTAGGTTGTTGGACTTGGTTCCTGGGTAGTCATGGGGCGACATATCTTCAGTAAGACTTGGTCTTCAATTCGGAGCTCATCCTCTTGCCTGCTGCTGTTTTGATCAGTCTAAGGATTAGTCTAGGTGTACTCTGTGTTCTTGAGGCCTGGTCCTTGAGCACTGCCATTGTAATTGATGGTTGGTTGGAATATTAGATTCCCTGTGGGAGTGTGGAATCTCCTAGACTGTTAGTAGTTGGTGGTCAGCAGACGACTTGTCCGTGGTGGTTGGTCGTGGATGTTGAACTTCTGATAGTTTGCTTTAGGATTGTTTGCTTATCGTGTTGTGACACTTATTGTCCTCATGATTCTTAGAGTTAATAGAGCTTACTCGTAAGCCTTCCTTCCCCGAGATGGGGCTGTTAGGGCTGTGTTCCCTTCTGTCATCTAAGAGGCAACAAGACAGCATGACTCAGTGAGGTATACGCCTGAGCCAGGTGGTCTATGAAGTTGTATGCCACCCGTGGTGTTAGAATCTGCTTAGGTGGACTGTCATATCAGTGTAGGGAAACTGTCACCGTCGAGCATCTTTTCGCAGAGATTGTCACCTTGTGTGTAGACAGTACTGGTAGGTTCCTGTACATCCGTGCTAGTGACTTATGTACATGATTAGGAGGTTTGTGATGCGGTTCGGCTATTGGTGATTGTTGGCTACTTGTTGGACAGTTTTGGGTCACCCCATGAGTACTAGTCTGTGTTTCCAGCTAGAGTACTGTAGTACTTGATGGCAATCTTATTGCTTTGAGAAATCTTAATGACTGATATTGTTTAGATGTTGTGACGGTTATGTTGTTGTTTCATCTAGGTTTAGATGGTACAACTGAGTCACAGGAGGACATCTGTGTTAGTTTTAGTTGTCACGCTCTCAGGCAGGTGGTTATCAAATTGTGTGCTGGCTGTGTTGGCAGCAGTTATGTTTCAGTCTTTAGGATTTTTTCCCTCATCCATGGATAATATATTCTCTTATCTTATTGCGACCAGATACATCCCCTGACCCATATTATATGATACATGTGTGTGGTATGGACTGTGGCTCCTTGTGTATGATTGAGGATGTGATTCCTTGGGGTGCTCATGATGCCCAGTGTAGTTCCACCAACCTGGTCAGCTTAGAAAAATCGTACCTGTATCAATATTGGTCCTTTAAGGTAATCCTTCTTTAACAGCTGTCAGCCCACTTTAGTCATGGGGGTCAGGCCTTTGGGTTGACATCGCCAAAACATTCTGCAACATAACCCATCATCATCATCATCATCAAGCATATCATTGCATCTCTGCATACTTCCAATTCGTAGGTTCTTCTAATAGAAATCCTTAACCCTTTCTGCATTATGTTTAATATAGAATCTTCTACACTTGGGATAATCATGAGATTATCTCATTTCATCATATAATCATCATAACATATCATTACATTGGGATAATTATGGGATTATCCTAGTTCATCATATTCTTCTCCTCTTATTTGAATTCCTCTTCTCCTAATTCATTTGTGGTGTAATTAGATTCATCTTCCTTCTGCATACTCCTCTCTTCTCTACATCTATTCCTCCTTCTTCTGTATCTGGTTAATTTATTAGGCTAATTAGTAAGGTTCGATGCTGTGAGCTTTAGGCTGGTATTTTGTTGTGGGCGATCTCGCTCAGCTTGTGATAACTTCGGGGTTGTGCCTGGTTGGGGTTTGGCTAACCCTGTTAGATTATTGTGAGCCGAGGATGTTTACCCTCGTGTATGATTGTATTTCTGTGGTAGGTTTGTGGTTTGTGGAACCGAGGGCCGCGGAAGTGATTAGAGTGTAGTCAGGAGTCCTTGGGACTGGAGTGTTGTTATAGTCTTAGCACTCCTTTACTCGAGTTGTATATGTATAATTATAGTATAGTTATATATAATCATTAGACTAGTTATGTACCTATTAGATACCTATTAGGCATCCTGTATATATTTAGATATATATCTATTGTTTATCGTTAGATATTATTATATCTTATTATTATTATATCCTATTATCATTATTATATGCATCTCGCAGGTTAGTATAATCGTTTAGCTATTCTTGGGAGTTAGTGAGCTCCTTGATTGCTCACTCTCGCATCTTCTTTGCAATGGCAGGTTTATTCTGGTTTTAGCTGCTGCTGTGGTGATCTTTGGGGAGCTATTCTTGGGAGTTAGTGAGCTCCTTGATTGCTCACTCTCGCATCTTCTTTGCAATGGCAGGTTTATTCTGGTTTTAGCTGCTGCTGTGGTGATCTTTGGGGAGCTGAGCTGGAGGCTCATTATCTAGTTATTACTATCGGGCTTGTTGCGTAGAGGTTTGTATAATCTTATGTTTAGATATTGTAATCTTAGTGTTTTGCTGTTTATGTTTTTCCTTATTACTCTGTTGTGATAAGAATGGCATAAGAAAGGTAAAATAAAATTGGCTTATCTGACTACTTCTATTAATAGGTTGTTCTTCAAGTCTCAAGGGAAAAAGAAGTTCAAGAATTAAGGTTTTGCGAAGAATTTTTTTTCAAGTCTGGTCCAGGGCAGAGTTCTCGTTCAGGGAATGGGAATTAGAATGCGACTTAGTCAGCAACTACATCATCAGTTATAGAGTATTTATTTTGCAATAAGAAAGGTTATTTAAAGTAGGACTGTTATTCTTGTAAAAATTGACTGACTTAGAAAGAAGGCATTAGTTCTATTTATGTTTGCTTTGAATCTAATTTTGTTGATGTTCCAACCAGCTCTTGATGGTTAGATTCTGTGACAACTGTCCACATTTCAAATTCTCCTCAGGGGTTCATCAGCAGGTTGCTGGCATGGCCAAAGGAAAAAGTTTTCTAGGGAGATGCTAGAAGCCTTCCTATTAAGTTTGCTAACATTTTCCACGTGGTTCTAGACACAGGTGTTACTTTAGATTTAATAGACACCTTTTATGTTCCATCGATGAGACGATCTCTAGTTTTAGCTTCTCGGTTGTACTCCTTCAGTTATTTTTTCAATTTTAGAAATGGTGGTTTTGACATTATTCATCATGATTCCATTATTGGTTCTGGTTTATTAGTTGATGGGTTATATCATCTATATCTTGATCATTAATTTGAGACTTCCCTAGTATGTCTATCTGTTGAGGCTAGTATTTTATCTACTTATAAATGTTATAGAGTTTCTGAGCAATCTTTGAAATTATGGCACAAACAACTTGGATATATTTCTAGAAAGATGTTAGAGATTATGGTTTGAGATGGGGTTCTCAGGGTTTTAAACTTATCTAATTTGTAGAATTGTATTGATTGCATTCGTAGAAAATTGACCAAGATCTGGAAATTTGAACCTACTCGTAGTACAAAACTTTTACAGCTGATTCATATAGATATATGTGAACATTTTCCTATTTTGTCCCGCAGTGGTCATCGATATTTTATCACCTTCATTGGTGATTTCTCTCGGTATTCCTACATTTTTTTATCTATAAGAAGTCTGAATTACTTGACGTATTCAAGACTTTCCAGTTAGTGGTTGAGAAATAGTTAGATTGAAAAATCAAGCTTGTCCGATCAGATCAAGGAGGTGAGTATTATGGTAAGATCGATTAAGACGATCAACATTTGGGACCATTCTATTAGTATTTAAAGGATCAGGGTATTATAGCCCAGTACACTACCCCTGGATCGCCAGAGCAGAATGGTGTTTGTAAATGCCAAAATTGAACTTATCAGAACATGGTTCCCAATATGTTATGTCATACATATTTATAGGTGAATTTGAGGGGAGAATGCTTATGTTATTAAGTTTATATTAAGAATCGAATACTTCCTTCTCGTTCTGTTCTAGTTAATCCTTATTATTATGGACTGGGAGAAATTCTAGTCTTAATCACTTCCGTGTTTGGGATTGTCCTGCTGATGCAAAATTATTTAACCCAAATATCAAAAAGTTAGATTTGAGGACTGTTAGTTGTTTTTTCGCTGGTTTCCTAGAGAGATTGAAAGGATTCAGATTTTATTATCCTTCTTGACCCATAGAGATTATTGAGTATGCTCAAGCCTATTTCATAGGGAAGGGAGATTACTTTACTAATACTATTTATAGAGAGGTTATCTTTGAAGAGGATTCTAAAACTCGGAGTCCAACTGCTATTCTGATCAGTATTGCTATGCTTCTGCATTTATCTGATAGTAACACTATGATGAGTACGGTCCCATACCTATCTTTTATTCCAGACCCAATTTCCAGACCTCGTTGTAGCACTAGTTATCCTTCATATTTCTCCTCTACCCGCTCCTATACAGTTTCATGTCATTCCACCTCTAGCCCAGCCTCTTGCTCCTACTTAAAGATCCTTTAGAGAGAGGCGTTCAACTATTTCTTCAAATTACCATCTTTATTCAGTTGAAAGGGATTTATTTGATTTCAAGGATCTAGTATCTTTTAGTACGGTAATAGCTAATAGTTCTGCAAATCTGTGGCGCTATGCCATAACTAAGGAGATGGATTCTATGTCTCACAAATCTGTGTGGGAGTTGACACCTTTACCTAAAGGATCTAAGGCAATTGAATCCAAATGGATCTTTAAGACCAAATGTGATTTTGAAGGGAAGGTTGAACATTTGAAAGCGAGAGTTGTTGTGAAGGGTTTCAAACAACGTTCAGGAATTGATTTTGATGAGACTTTCTCACCATTTTCGAAGAAGGATTAATTATAGATTATTTTAGCTCTTACGTCATATTTTAACTTGGAGCTTCATCAGATAAACGTCAAAATAGCTTTTCTTAATGGGCGCCTGAATGAGGAAATTTATATGCACCAACCCAAAGGTATTAAGACTGAAGGAAAGGTTTGACTATTTTGTAAACTTAATCGCTCTATCTACGATCTCAAGCAGGTGTCTAGGCAGTGGTACCTACTATTTCATGAGGTGGTGCGAACCACAATTTTCTCAAGTGCAAAATGGATCATTGTATATATGTCAAACAGAGTGGGAGACATTTTATATTGATGGTTATGTACGTCGATGAAATTTTACTCGCTGGTAGTAACGTCTAATTTCTTTAGGAGATGAAAGTCTTCTTATCTTAGTATTTTGATATGAAGGATATGGGAGATGCTAGTTATGTTCTTGGCATCAAGATTGAGTGAGATAGGACCAGAGGGATACTTTGTATATCTCAAAGTGCATATATCGATAAAGTTTTAAAGAAGTATGGCATGCATGATTGTAAAGTAGGTGAAGTCCTTGTTGTCAAGGGAGATATCTTCATGAAGATGATACCACACGAGATAGTTTCTTCAGATATTGCTAAGGACTATGCTTCAGTTGTCGGTAGCCTTATGTATGGCATGATATGTATGAGACCTGACATCAGTTTTGTTGTTGGGATGTTATGAAGGAACTAATAGAGCCCTTCTATCATTTATTGGCAGGCAACCAAGAAGGTTCTTCTCTATTTTAAGAGGACTAGATATTACAAATTGGTTTATAGGAGGTCGAATGAGCTCAGGGTTTTTGGCTCTCTGACTCAGATTTTGTAGAGGATAAAGATGACAAGAAGTCTACTTCTGGTTATGTTTTTATGCTTGCTCATGGCGCTATCTCATGGATAAGTGTCAAACAGTCACTTATAGCTTCCTCGACTATAGAAGCAGAGTATGTGGCCTGTTTTGAGGCTTCCCAACAGGCTGTATGGCTCAAACAGTTTATTTATGAGTTAAAAGTTGTTGATTAAATCTTTAAATCATTACAAATATTTTGTAACAATGAGGCAGCTGTCAAATATATTAAGAATGATAACGTGACTATAGATAACAGGTATATTAACATTAAGTATCACGCTGTCATTAATAAAGTACAAAAACAGATTATCGAGATTCCTTATTTGGTGACACTGGAGATGCATGATTGTTGATCCGCTTACTAAGGGACTTCTGATACCAGCCTTTAGGTGACATGTTATGCGCATGGGATTGCTGGAGTCTTTTTAAAGATTGCTCTTTAACGTGAGAGTAGTTATTGATTTATTTTATTTATTGTTACTGCATTAGGATTCTTTATCCATGTAGGAGTTATTTCCGGTTATTATTTTAGTTAACATTCAGATTTTATTTTGATTATTTAACTATTATTTTATTTTGGATCCGTTATTATATGTGCACATATTCAGTTTTAATTATGCAGTTGCAATAAAGTTTTAGATATGAGTGATTTTATCACATGACGGTTGTCAAAGTATCAAGTGCCTATAAAGAATACTAAAAGGTTTATAAAGTTTGCTTGGGCTGGATATGGGTAGGCCCCACATCCTTTGGCCTTCATTTCAATATGAGCGATAATCTTCGTATTACGGTTTACTTAAGTATTAAAATGACGTGTTTGGTAAACACATGTTGTAGAACACTAATGGAAATGTACCAGCTAATACATTATTGTTGTGTACATTTTCCATCTACATGCTAAACTTCACAGTAAAAAAATTACACTTGAAAGCTATTGAGGTTGCTACCCCGATATTCATGCTTTGAATTAGGCACGTGCTAAAAGTCCTAACCAAAATTTCTCCGTGAACTATTTTAGCCATATTTTTTAGCTGTAGAGTGACATTCAAGTTCGATGTAACATTGCCTTCGACAAATTATCATATGTGGTTTTAAAAAATAAGGGATGATCATTCGTTTTTCATAAAACCGTGAATTAGGCTAAAAATATTTTTCCTAAAAATTGAGTTAGTACTGGGTGTGAGATTGTTGGATTTCCATCTATACTAGCACTGCACAATGTTTTATCTTCCGGTTCATGAGCACACACGTTAATAGGTTGTATATGTGCTATTAGTTGTACCCAATTGTTGTACCAAGTTAAGGTTGGTGGGACCTAGTATTACTCTTGATTAGGGTTTGAGTGGTCTCCCCATTATACCCTTAAACCCTATCATGTTAAATTGAGAGAAAGTCCCCCTTGGAGGCTATAACACAGAAAACTATCTCATTAAGCTCTACAAATAATCCAAGGGAAGACTCTACTCAAGCTCAAGAAAATTTTCAAAACCAGGAGAAGAGGTTAGTGAAATCCTTTTTATATCCTTTCATTAATCATAATAATTGTATAAAATTCTTGCACGATCTTCTAAGAGACGTAAATTGTGACATATGAAAGAGACATTATTTGACTTCTGAATGGTAGAAATGGTCTTGGTTATTTACTAGGGAGTTGTATCTTGCTATCCGTTAATGCTTTGTTTTACTCTATTGTACTTTACTTTAGTAGTTCTAAAGCCATTATGTTCACTATGTGGGGAAAAATAACCAGACTGGACTTTTGAATCCGAATTTTAAGAGTAAATCATTTTTCCTTACCTCTCGGATTTAAGTTACGGTCCGGACTTAATCGGGATCATGTCCAAGGGGGGTACATCATTCAAGATTTAAGGCCAGTTTAAAAAATTTAAGGGCTACACACTATTGCATTCCCTCTGTAATTTGCATATAACAGATCACTGGAGTGAAAATATATTTAAGGGTATTCCAAATATATGTGTATAAATATTGGGTTTGTAACATTCGTTAGATTAACTGCATAAGTGTCAAGGATTGTTTGCCTTTTACTCTTTTAATGTGTTGGGAGAAAGAACCCAAGTATTGCCTTTTGTAAATTATAGTATAACTAAACATATAAGGTAGTGCTCACATGATATGGTTGTAACATGTGACTAAGAGATAGTGTATATGTGTGTGAGTGTGTGAGGGGGCCTTTATACCCTTGACACACTTAGACCTCTCACTAGTGGCCCGGTGAACTGGGTTGGGTCAAGTTGGGTTCGGGTTTGGGTTTGGCTCTTCTGGCTTTGGATGCCCTTTGAGCTTGGGCTAGGATCCCCTATTCCTTTTGGAGGTGTATATGTGCGTAAGTGTGTAAGGGGGCCTTTATACCCTTGACACACTTATACCTCTCTCTACTGGCCCGGTGGACTGGGCTGGATCAGCTTGGGTTCGGGTTTGGGTTTGGCTCTACTGGCTTTGGATGCCCTTTGGACTTGGACTAGGCTCCCCTATTCTTTTTGGAGAAAAGTCTTTGACTATATACCTAAACAAACCTAACGAATCTAATTCTTTCTCACAACACGTAAACTGTAACGGATACTTACGAACGCGGTCACTAGGGAAAACAAAAGCTTGTACTCACATTAGAGGAAATATCTCTCCCACGTTCGAGTAAAGTTCTGAGAGTCGTTGCTAAGTAGAACTTTATAAATTTGTATGGTTTCCTCTCTGCAAAGCACAAAACAAATCAGTTACTTTTGTTATCTTCCTGGGTTTACAAAATATCTTCTTCGACCTCTGTTTAATCGATTTTAGTAATTTGCAAGTTTATTACGTTGTTCCTCCGATACAAGGGAACTTATGTATACCCTATTGCTCATTGTATCCTGGAAGGAGATTTGATAGTTCACTACCAGTACTCGGGGTAGGTCAAATTATTCCTTAAAGAGAGTGTGGCCCATGCCTAGAGCTTGTTCATCTATTGTTGTTACTTCCAGATTTCTACTGGTTTTCTAATTTCTAGTTCCTGCATACTATTCATGTTCTAGTCGTAATATCTCTCTTATATCAATTGCTTCAAAAAAAATTATTACAAGGTCAGCATGGACGACGATAATTTGGTAATTACTCAATCATATGAGTTGCAATGAATTGCGTATGAGATTGTGTCCGAAGTGATATCTCTTGATGAGCAATTTCAGGTTGCCATGATGATTGACAAATTACCACCGAATTGGAAAGACTATAAGAATATCCTGTAACATAAGTCAAAGGAATTTACCATGGAAAAGTTGATAATTTGGCTTAGGGTTGAAGAAGAATCTAAAAAAAAAACTTAAAAGAGGAGGTCCTTCTAATTTAGTCCAAATGCAAGGTCTATCTGAAACCTAAGGGGAAACCCATGAAGGCTAAGAATGGTGGTAATCAGAATAATCATCAAAATGGTGGTAATACGAATAGCCGCCATAATGGCCATAATGGTGGACACCAGAATCCTAAGGGAACGAACCAATAAGCCTCACCATACAATGGAACAACTCCAATTGTGTGTTTCGCTTGTAAAAAACTTGGACATATATCTTGGAACTATAATAACCGTAGACCTGTTGCTCAGGCTAACGTTATCGAAGAGTCCTTTGTGGCTATAATCACAGAGATTAATATGGCCGGTAGAACCAATGGGTGTTGGGCTAACTCAGGCGCTTCTAGTTATGTTTTCAATGAATGTAATTGGTTCAAGACCTATAAGAAGATTGAAGACCAGAAGGTGCTACTTGGGAATTCCCATTGCACCAAAGTGTTAGGCACTGGAGATGTTGAACTGGTATTTAAAACATCCATATTTGGAGTTTGTTTCATTTTGTGTCTAGTTTAGATGTTAGCACAATCTCGTGGTTACTCGTCATCAGAGATTGCACCTTGAGGGACTACAGCCTGACTGACACTGAACATGTAAGTGGGTTTCTAACTCTTTGTTCTAAAAAGTCAA
Organism: Kingdonia uniflora; assembly: GCA_014058105.1. NCBI lineage: Eukaryota > Viridiplantae > Streptophyta > Magnoliopsida > Ranunculales > Circaeasteraceae > Kingdonia > Kingdonia uniflora. The sequence continues at coordinate 7,927,658 of JACGCM010000816.1, read as the reverse complement.
GCCTATGTATTTTACAGAGTATGAAAAAGTAATATTAATGTCTCCTTAAAGAAAGCAGAACTTCTATTCGAATAAACTATTTTCTATTCGAATAGAACCGTAAAGATTCCTTCTATTCAAATAACTTTTAATGTTGTTAAAATATTTTGCAACAATTTGAATTGTATTCGAATATAATTATTTTTGTTCGAATAATTTTCAACAGTTGCATTTTTATTCGAATAGATTAATTGTTGTTCGAATAACTTTCATCAGTTTAATTCATATTCGTATAAATTAATTTATATTCGAACAGAACCCGTGTTTTCTATTTTCCTTCTTAAGACATACTTACTTTTTTTCAAAGACTCAATTCTTGAAAAACTTATTTTTCTAGGGCTTGTTTTTTAGAGTGAGGAGAGATTGTTCTTGAGGGATTCAAGAGAGAATTAAAATAATTAAATCTTGAATCAATTATCATTGATCAAGATACCCAAATTATAGATTGAAGAACTTGAGGGATTCAGGAAAGAATGCTTCGACGAGAGATTGGAGCGAGAAGTTGCGAGAACACGGAATCGACTACAAGAAGATCAATTAGAAGAAAGATAACCACGGGATGTGCTTATCAAGTATGTAAGTAGTTGAATTCTTGTAATTCTTTTTCAATAGTAAATTGTTTAGCTGTCGAGTGATTCGACGGTGACTTATAGGTTTTTCTTTGGAGAAAGGTTTCCCACAGGGTTAAAATTGTTTGGCCTTGTATTTAATTTCCTAATGCTTGTTGACGCTAGATAATTTGACCAGCTTAATTAAGGTTAAACGTTGACCATTTATTCAAAGGAATTTAGACCTATCGATTTATACCCAAAACGATCGGAATTGGTTAGTCTCAAGCGTCTAGGAATTTCAATTGGTATCAGAGCGGTCATGTTTTGAGGTTTAGCAACCTAATCGTTGATCCTGAATAGTTCGCTTGAAAATAATGAGTTTTGAAAAGTTTGTAGGTCCTATAAATTGCCCTCCAGCCTTTGATGACAAAGAATACCCATACTGGAAAGTCTGAATGATTGCATACTTACAATCAATCGGAGAAGATGTATGGATTGCTGTCAAGGATGGATGGACACCCCCTACTGTGATGCCAGGTCAACTAGGGAGTACTATTGAGGTTCTTAAACCTAGGAACTAATGGTCAAGAGAAGAAAATGATACTTTTAGTTATAATTCTAAAGGCCTCAATGCGATTTTTATGGCTGTGAGTCAAAGTGAGTTTTAACATATCTCTGCATGTACCGCTTCTAAAGAAGCTTTGGACATCCTAGTTCGAACTCATGAAGACAATGATACAGTCAAAAAAAGTAAGCTTCAAATGCTTAATTCACAATTTGAGAATATCAAAATGAGTAAAAATGAACATTTTGACGAGTTTTATGCGAGACTAAGTGATATTGTAAACACAAGTACCACATTAGGAGCAGCGTACTCCGATGTTCAAATAGTTCATAAAGTTATAAGATCCTTTTCTAAAAGCTTTAGATCCAGACGTGATGCTATCTCATGACTTGCATGCTCAGACTCTCGCCAAGTGTATGAAACTCGGTAAACTTAACAAAGTCTTGAAAAACCAAGTTAATACACTTAAGAATGAACTTCAAGACAAAACTGAGAATACAAATCACGAGATAGAGGTTCTTAAGAATGAAAAACTAGGCCTTCATGACAAAGTTGTATTTTAGAAAAAAAAGTTAATGATGCGAAGGAGAAAATGAAATCAACTTTGGACGAACTTAGTTCGACCAAGCTTGATGTAGTTCTATCTGAGCAAAAACCTGAGAAGTTCTGTCATGGGGCCAAGAACATTGATAAAATGTTATGTATGAGAAAAACATATAGTGATAAAAGCGGTCTAGGATATGAGGATCCTCTTCCGAAATCTAAGACTCCTCAAATCACAAAGTTTGTGAAAGCAACTCCATCTACTTCGGTACCCAAACATAACATGATATATACTACTCATAATCACTCCAAACGGGTATCTTATTCTCATATTTATTATTGTAGTATATGTAGTCGAAATGGTCATATTGTATCGTATTATAGATTTATTGGACCCTATCAACCATATGCTCGCCCTTTCAATGGATATAGATATGATTTATATATGAATGTTTATAATGTAAAAAGTGTGAATTTGAGTAGGTGGTTTACTCTATAAATATCACCTCAAAAGGTGATTCATGCAGTTTGGATGCGAAAGGAAAACTTGTCACCACAAATAAGGTAATGAATCAAAACTGAGAAGAGTTATAAGTATGTTTAATTGATTAGGTACATTTTTTTCCCTGTCTCAGTTTGATTTTGTTTTTGTTTTTGGATAGTAAGATATTGTTCTGGTTTTTTATCTACATTTGCACTTTAGGAGCTTTTCTATGTAGAATATTCTTGCTAGACTTGGATTTTGCTTGTGTGTTATATTCATTTATGAGATAATTATTGAGTAAAACTATATTTCACAATAGTCATTGAGTCTCTTGTTTAAACTAAAAGCTCATCGTGACTAGAACCACGTGAGGATAACTATAGAGACTTCGTACCTAATTTTATGTGAGGATATGACTTTATTTCTGAGCTTCGAGTGTTATTACATTTACTCTTCAATTTTGATTTTGTTGTTTTTGATCTCATTTCGTTTCCATACTCAATTGTCAAATGGTAACATCAAAGTCAAGTTATATTAGGGATACTTTTTTACTTTTACTCGAGGCAAAATAGGTGACAGTGCCCAACCAAAGATATGATAATAGGTAATTTTTTATTACTACATCTTTTTGGCCTTCGTCTGTCCTTGCCCAAATTTTTATCCCCTTACAGCCCCTTGTGCCTTAAAATATGCCATTCATTTTTCTACCCAAAATCCTTTATTATTTTACCCATTTGTTCTGAGGCTTTCCAGTGAAAAAAAATAAAAAAAGAAGAAGAAGGAAAAGTGTGATTTTTGGGGAAAGTTGAATAGAAGAATACAATGTTTCCCCAAATGACGTTCAGTGTCATAAAAAAAATTGAAAAAAAAGGGGGAGGAGAAGTGGTATTTTATTTTATGTGTAATTAATAAGAAAAAGAATGACAGAAGGTGAATTTGGTTTCAAGTGAGAAGGGGAGTTAGTGTAACTGTAGTCTCAGAATGCCAGCAAAGCACCTACTCCGTCATAAGCCTACCCATGCCTACATTATAACCTATTCAAAGACCTATTTGATCTTGAGTTCGGCGCAGTCACTATGAGTGGAGAGAAGATATAGGGATTCTTTATTAGTTTTAACTTGACACCATATATGATAATTGGGGTTCTTTCCAATGAGATCTTCCAGCTCACAGTACGTCGTTTTTGATGAAATATGTTTTTTCCGTTGCTTTATATTCACATTCATATTTAACAGAGAGTGTTTACTAGTCAATTCTCAATGATTTTGAGTGACCACCAAGAGAGGCCTAAGTTGAAACAACTTTCCAATATAGTATTCTAACTGCGGCTGAGTAATACGTTAAAAGCTGGGTAACTCTATGACTATGCACACACACACACCATGTACTTCATTAAGTGATTGTTTTATAGCACATTTGGCGATGTCTTGGTCTTTATAAAATATTTTATATTCATTGTCTTTCTATCATGCCTTGTGTTTAGGGGGAGTGTTATCTTCTTTTGCTTACTTATTTCAGAGACACTCCCCATGTGTGCTTTCCGTTTATCTCATTTTACGGGGGTTACAATTATTTTGAGGGGGAGATGCATATTATTTTGAGGGGTAGATGCATATTATTTTGGGGTATTGGTATTTTAGTATTTTTCCTAACTACACTTTGTTCTACTGGTTTGTTTATCCTTTTATTGGCTATTTACCTTTGTTTATCTGTTCCAAAAAGGGGAGAGAGATGATCCTTACAGGTAAGTCAGGTTAGTTATGTTCCTTTTTCTGAATCCCTTATTTTAAATGAACGGTTACGTAATGTATCTTGTTTAGTGCGCAGAGATTCCAGAGTATATGATATATTAGATAAAAATAGAGCTTTGAGTATGGGTGTTCAGTGATTGAGTCAGTCCATCGAGTTGTATTTTTATTTCTTATAGTTAGTTTTGGTTTTGACACGAAATGAACCAAGGGGGGAGATTGAAATATCCATATTTGGAGTTTGTTTCATTCATTGTCCAGTTTAGATGTCAGCACAATCTCATGGTTACTCGTCGTCAGAGATTGCACCTTAAACGACTACAGCCTGACTGACACTGAACAGGTAAGTGAGTTTCTAACTCTTTGTTCTAAAAAGTCAAGCCAATGCATTTTACAGAGTATGAAAAAGTAATAAGAATGTATCCTTAAAGAAAACAGAACTTCTATTCGAATAGATTATTTTCTATTCGAATAAAACTGGAAATATTCCTTCTGTTCAAATAACTTTTAATATTGTTCGAATATTTTGCAATAGTTTGAATTGTATTCGAATATAATTATTTTTGTTTAAATAATTTTCAACAGTTACATTTCTATTCGAATAGATTAATTGTTGTTTAAATAACTTTCATCAGTTTGATTTCTATTCGAATAGAGCCCGCATTTTCTATTTTCCTTCTTAAGGCATACTTACATTTTTCAAAGACTCACTTCTTGAAAAACTTATTTTTCTAGAGCTTGTTCTTTTAGAGTGAGGAGAGATTGTTCTTGAGAGATTTAAGAGAGAATTAAAACACTCAAATCTTGGATCAATCATCATTGATCAAGAAACCTTAATTATGGATTGAAGAACATAAGGGATTCAAAAAAGGAAGCTTCGACGAGAGATTGGAGCGAGAAGTTGTGAGAACGCGGAATTGACTCCAAGGAGTTTAATTAGAAGAGAGATAACCACGAGATGTGTTTATCGAGTCTGTAAGTAGTTGAATGATTGTAATTCTTTTTCAATAGTGGATTGTTTAGCTGTCGAGTCACTCGTCAGCAACCTGTAGGTTTTTCTTTGGAGAAAGGTTTCCCACAGGGTTAAAATTGCTTGGCCTTGTGTTTAATTTCCTATATCTTGTTGACACTAGATAATTTGACCAACTTGATTAAGGTTAAGCGTTGACCATTTATTCAAAAGAATTAGAACCTATCGATTTGGACCTAAAACGATCGGAATTGGTTAGTCTCAAGCGTCTAGGACTTTCAGTATTTACCTCTGGAAGGACATTGACTCTGAAGGATGCGATACCCTCCTAAAATAAGGAAGAATCATGTCTCTTATTTCTCCTCAACAAAGCAAGATTTCAGCAGACCATTGGCTCAGACCAGTACATTATAACTAAGGGGGGAATTTTTGTGGGAAAGGGCTTTGCTTGAAGAAATGTTCAAACGTTGTCTTGAAATAAAGAAATTTGCTTCCGCTTATTTTCTGTCTTTGTCACGCCACAAAATCCACTAATCGGTAGCTAGACCAATTACTGAGATTCGAGGATGTGAAGGTCGGGGAATCTAACCGATTAGCCCAACAAACAACTGAGCCATAAACAAATCTAGGCTCAGTCATTCACTTAGCAATGTATCAGAGTAATAAGGAAAATAGAAACAGCGGAAGACTAAGAAATAATATCTAAACGAAAGATTCTACAAACCTCAGCCGGTTATAACCATAAACTAAGGACCTAAAAAAATAACAGAGCAATAAGCCTTTGGCTTCAGCACTCTAAGGATCACCACTGCAACAACTCTAAACCTGGAATGTTGTTATGCGAGAGTGAGCAAACCACGGCTCACTAACTCCTTAAATAAGCTAAACAATTATACCAACTAATGAGATTAATATAAAATTATTAAGATATAATAATCGCTAATGATAAGTAATTGATATAACAAGGATGTATAAAAAATATCTAATAGAGATATAATTAGTCTAATACATCTATAAAAACTAAGCCATATGTATATATAAGCATAGTGTGAAGGAGTGCTAAGACTATAAACTACACTCCAATCACACGGACTACAACTGCGCCTCAATTACTACAGTGGCCCTCAACGCCACACGCAACTAACCTGGCTTAGAAATGTAAATAACACACGGGGGTAAATAACCCTCAGCCAACTACAATCCAACAGGGTTATCCAAATCCCAACCAGGAATAACCCCGAAGTTATAACAAGCAAAACGAGATCGCCCACAACCGGATACCAGCCTAAAGCTCACAGCAACCAACAAGACTAAATAACCTAATAAAAATATCAAATATAGAAGAAAGAAGAATAGATGCAGAGAGAAGAGGAAAGCTAAGGTTACAGCAAATTAATTAGGAGAAGAAGAATTTAGATAAGGGAAGAAGAATATGATGAACTAGGATAATCCCATAATTATCCCAAATGCAAATGCTATGCCATGATGATGATATGATAAAAAGGATAATTCCACAATTATCCCAAATACTAAGGATTCTACAATGATGCTAATGCAGATAGGTTAAAGATTTATAGCAGAAGAATCTATGAATAGGGAATATGCAGAGATGCAATGACATGTCTGTTATGATATGATGTGATGCAGAATGATTTGGAGATGTCAACCCGATAAACTTGACCCTAAAATTAAGGTGGGTTGACAACTACCAGAGAAGGAATTTACCTTAAAGAAATCATTATTAGATACAAAGGTACGATCTATCAAAGCCCGACCACGGCTAACAGGGTACTACATCACCACCTGATCATGGTGTACACAGGGTATTTCAACCCCAAGGAGCCAACGTCCTTACTATTTACAATCCAGGTTATTCCAACCTCAACAATGATAAACGGTGCCACGATCATTTATGTATCCGATCTCAATAAGATAAGGAGAATATTTTATCTACAAATGTGAGCAGGATCCTAAAGACTGAAATACAACTGCCGTCAACCCGGCAGTACACACAGGATAACCACTTGCCTCTGAGCGTGTAAACAATCCTAAACACAGATGTTAATCGTGACTCAGTTACACCATCTACACATAGATGAAATAGTAACTTAACCGTCACCACATCAAATCAACGTCAGTTTCTAGAGATCTCCTAAAGCAACATGTTCAGCTTCAAGCGCTAGTGTGCCCTAGCTGTCAACTTAGATTAGTACATACTGGATAACCTACAAGTGTCCGGCAAGTAGTCTACAATCCCCAAGAATAAAGCTGCATCACAATCCCCTAGCAGCCATGTACATAAGTCTCCAGGTCGGATGTACAGGAACCCATTAGGCGGCAACATCAATGGCGACAGTCTCCACGAACACATCAATGGCGATAGTCTCCACGAACTGATGTAACAGGAGGCCAACAGATTCCAACATCACGGGTAACAGTACAACTTTACAAAACCACCTGGCGTCAAGGTCGAATACTCATGAACGCCATGCTGCCTCGCTGTTTCCTAGATGACGGATGGGAACACAACCCTATAAGCCTCACACCAAGGAAAGGAAGGCTTAACGAGTAAGCTCTACTAGCTCTAAGAATCATGAGGACAACAACATGATAAGGCAAACAATCCTAAGGCAAACTATCAGATGCTCAATACCACAACCAACTATTAAGGACAAACTGTCTATCTACCACCAACAGCTAAACAGTCCAGGAGATACCGCACTCCAACATGGAATCTAACATTCCAAACAACCTCAAAATCAGCGACATCTCTCATGGGCCAGGCCACGAGAACACAAAACACACCTAGGATAATCCTAAAACTAATCAAGATGAGAACATATAAGAGGATGAGCCCCGAACCAAGGACCATGTCTTACGGAAGCTATACTGCCCAAGAGACTATCAAGGAACCAAGAACCACATACTAAACTAACTAAGGTATTATAACTATAAGGGATAACTATAATCTGTAAGCTATACTATCTAATAAGAATAGCGGCTACACCACGTGTCGTCCATGTGCATTTACTAATATCCGAAGTTAATTACTAGTGCCAAGAAATAGGCTAGGAAACTTAATAACTAACCAACGATTTCATACTCTATATATTATATATAAATTAGAGACGCAGAATCATCGCAACACACTGAGAAATGCCTTTGTTCTCAACCTCAACGAAGAAAAGATTTGTGATAACCACCTTTAATAAAATCGGTCTAAGAGGAATCTCATGAGTTATCGTCACATCGGCGATAACTGAGAATAGCTACATATGACTAACCATAACCTACAGGTTCTATCTAGTAGCTAAACTCACATTGTCACGGGTTTTTCTAACGTATCAAACCCTTAAGTACTCTTGCCTAAGGTATGCTTAACGGATAACCCGTAAAGGTGTCCTAAGCCATTAAGCCATATACTATCCTAATCACAGATATAGATATACTAAACTATGCATTTCTATAACTCACGAATCAACATAATAATCTAGTTACTCAGGAAGATAAAACTCGCCTGATACAATACTCACGATATCCAATCCAAGTAAAGCAACCCAATGCACCAGCAACGGTATCTCGCAGACCATCCATCTGAATCATAGGACAACCCAACCGCTAAACCACAGGCAAGCCGCCAAACCAAATCAATAGGGCAACGGCAAACCAACACCACCAACCGAACACCACAACCAACAACAACAACCCAATACCAACAACCCAACACCTGCAAGAAATCACAACTCCGCAATCTCAGCAAAAACCCAATCGCAAAACCCTAAAATCAAACCCCAATCTCAAACCCTACAACACCGAAACCACAAGGTTTTACCACAACGAAATTAAATCGATAATCAAAGAGAGGGATAGGGGAATTACTCATCGGAAGAAGCGCGACTGAACTCGGCAAGGAATCGCGACTAATCAGCGAGCGAAAGAGGAGAGGATTGAAGAGAGAGAGAGAGAAATGAAATCTAAGGTTATATAAACCCTAAAGGCCCACACACATCTTGAGGCAAACCAATGGCCAAGATCACGAGGAAAAGACCCAACCTAGTCGCCAAAACGCGTCTCTGTTCGAACAGAAAACAAGCTGTTCAAATAGAAAATAGAAGTTATTCGAACAGAAGCCATCTTGTTCGAATAAAATGAATCAGTGCAGAAAACACTATTCACTCGAGAATCTTATTCGAACATAAAATGTTCTATTCGAATAGAACAAGTCAGATACAATTCTATTCGAACAGAAAATGGTCTATTCGAATAAAACAAAGCAGATATGTATCTTTTCGAACAGAAAAGATGTTGTTCGAATACAAATGACCAGGGAGAAACATATTCGATCAGAACAAAGCTTGTTCGAATAGAAAAGAGCAGAGAGCTGACAAAAGATTCTACCCAACAAAAACTGACGGAAACTCAAAAAAAGGCCACGGATCCCTTCCGGATCACACCCCGCCACAAACACAATAATAACAACAAACCTCCAAGCCAACTATGGGCTCCCAAACACAACTCACCTCCTCCGCCAAACAACTACCAAAACCACAGAATCACAGCTCAACCTCCTCTGCCAACAACTATCAAAATGAAGAACACACTGCCTGCCAAATAGGAAACAATGTGGGAAGCATAACGGAATACTAATATATGAATAACAATAATAATAAAAAAATCAAGGTTATTACAGTCTTCATTTAATATATGGCACTCTAGATTATGACATATTAATAATAAGTTAGTTCACAATATGAGTAAACTTGGCATGATTCCTAAAGTTGATCTGAATGATTTTGAAAAATGTCAATCCAGTCAAGCTAAAATAACTAAAACCTCGCATAAAAGTGTTGTTAAGGAAATATTACTTTTGGATTTAGACTACTCTAACATTTGTGAAATGGACGGTACTTTGACTCGTAATGGTAAAAGGTATTTCATAACTATTATAGATGATTACTCCAACTATACTCATGTTTGCTTAATGCGTCACAAAAGTGAAGTAATAAATATGTTTAGGACATATTTAATAGGGGTTAAAAATCAGTCTGATAGAAACATTAAAAGGTTTCGTAGTGATAGAGGCACAAAGTATGATTTACATGAATTTCAAAACTTGTATGAATCATTGGGTATTATACATGAAACTACTGCCCCTTATTCTTTAGAATCTAACGGTAAAGCTAAACGTAAAAATTAAACTTTTACTGAACTGATAATTGTTATATTACTTAGTTTTGGATCACATAAATCTTAATGGGATGAAGCATTATTATCTGTCTGCCACGTTTTAAACCGCATTCCTCACATCACATTTGATTTGTCACCTTATGAAATTTGGAGAAATTAAAAACCTAATCTTAGTTATTTTAAAGTTTGGCCTTTTTTAGCCTATGTTCGTAAACCTGATCCTAAACGAATAAAACTAGCTAGTAGAGCCTTAGAATGTGTTTTCATTGGTTATGTTATTAACAGTATGGCTTATAGGTTTTTTGATATTAATAATAATGTTATTATTGAATCCCATCATGTTGATTTCTTTGAGGACAAGTTTCCTTACTTACTGAGGGATAGTAGAGGGTTCCCGACCATCCACGTCATTCACCCCTCATGTACCTCAAGTAGAAATTCCTAGAGCTATTGATTCTCATGATATAGACCCAAAACTTCATAGAGGTAAACGCCCTAGGATTACAAAAGATTTTGGCAATGATTATGTTGTACTCACCTTAGAATCCGACCATAACACTATCAGGGAAGCGTTGACCTCGAGTGACAGTGATTTATGGCAAGAAACCATTGATGATGGGATGAATTCTTTTATAATAAATGAAACTTAGGAACTAGTTAACTTACCTCCTGGTAGTCGTTTTATTAGGTGTAAATGGATTTTAAAGAGAAAACTTAAACCAGATGGTACTATAGATAAATATAAGGCAAGACTTGTAGCAAAGGGATATGGGCGAAAGGAAAACATTGATTTCTTCAGCACATATTCCCCAGTTACTCGTATGACAACTATTAAAGTATTATTGCCATTGCTGTGCTGCATAATTTGATTATTCACCAAATGGATGTAAAAACTACATTTTTAAATTGAGAGCTTGAAGATGAATTATATATTGATAAGATACAAAGTTTACAAGCTGACCTTATACGGTCTAAAGCAAGCTCTAAAATAGTGGCTCGACAGGATCAACCAATTACTTCTTTTAAATAGTTTTAAGATTAACATTGTTGATAAATGCCAATATTATAAAGTATTTAGTAAAAGTTGTATAATGATTTGTCTATATGTTGATGATCTTTTTATCTTTGGCTCTAACTTTGATATTATTTTAGAGACTAAAAACATGCTTAATGATAACTTTGATATGAAGGACCAATGCGAGTCTAGTATAATTTTAGGCATGAAGATCATACGCAGAAACATTGGCATTACTCTTGATAAATCTTAATATATTGAAAAGATATTAAAGAAGTACAAATATCTTAACCGTAGACTTGCTTGTACTTCTTGTGATCCACAATTAAACTTTTGAAGAATTTGGGAGAGGCAGTTAGATAGAAAAAATATGCAAGTATTATTGATAGCTTTCGCTACACTACAAACTATACTAGACCGAATATAGCTTATACTATAGGGGTTCTATGTAGATTCACAAATAAACTAAGTTTGGCACACTGGGGTGTTATTGATCGAGTTATATGGTACCTGAAGAGGACCATAAAATTAGGTTTACACTATCAGAGGTTTTCTGCGGTTCTTGATGGATTTAGCGATGTAGATTCAAACTCATTTTCAGATGATTCCAAAGCTACCAGCGGATATGTGTTTAGTATAGCTAGCGGGGCAGTTTCTTGGCAATCCAAAAATTATACGATTCTATCTCAGTCGTCTATCAAGTCTGTGTTAGTGACACTAACTGCAGCTAATGAGGAGGCAAACAGGTTGAAAAACTTCTTGTCTTATATTATTTTATGGAGTAGGCCTATACCGCCGATCTTAATCCACTCAGATAGTACTGTTGTGATAGCCAGAGTACGAAACAGTTACTATAATAGTAAGAATTTAGCGATACGTCGCAAACACAATACGATGAGAGGATTCCTCACATCTAGTATTGTTAAGGTGGATTTTATAAGATCAGAAAACAACTTGACAGATCCTTTGACGAAAAGACTGTCTCGTGACAAAGTTAAGAACACATCTTTAGGGATGTGACTAAAGCCCATAATAAAATCACAAGTAGTGGGAACCCAACCTAAATGACTGGATATCCCAAGAGATAGGTTCAATGGGAAAAATAAGTCACTGTGATACAGGATCATGTAACTAAGGAGTTTGTTACTCCAAAGTTCACCCCAATGAACAATAATGTATATACGCATGATATCTTAAAGCGAGAGTAAGGCTGAGCCTTTTCTAAACTCTTAATGAATTTAATATCTTATTCTTTGAGTGGAGTGTCTAGATATAAGAATACTCTTTATAGACTCACCAAGGTGATTGTGGAAGTGAGGCTGCTTTATATGAGAATTGGGTTAATTCTTTAGAGCCTTCACCCATACTGGGATTATGTACATGGTCGTAATGTACTGGCTTTTAAGAACTTGTTCTTGATAGTTATGTGTGTGGTTTTCTTTCACTGTATAAAACCAAATAATGAGTTCAAGACTCTTATAACTTATTATTCATATACTTTGGGGACTGTCTACTAAGTAAATGCTTAAGTCTTAGGATACCTAATCACAAATCTATATAGAGAAACTGCATCATTTTATCTCAACAAATTATTTATAGTGGGGAATGTTGGTTTTTACAAAAAGCAATAAAATGTTTTTCAAATAAAACATTTACTTGGGTTTGAACCCATGACCTCTTGGTCCATGTTTATTCAAAAACCTCTTTATAAAAGCTCTTTCTTTTAGCCTTTTATTCTTTTAGTGTGTTGAGAGAAAGAACCCAAGTTTTGCCTTAAGTTCTAGTCCAACATTGTTTGTAAACTATAGTGAAGCTAAACATTTAAGGTAGTGCTCACATGATATGGCTGTAACATGTGACTAGGAGAGAGTGTATGTGTGTATGAGTATGTGAGGGGGCCTTTATACCCTTGACACACTTGGACCTCTCTCAGCCGGCCCGGTAGGCCGGTGGGCCAGCTCGGGTTCTGGTTTGGGTTTTGGCAATTGGCTCTTCTGGCTCTGAAGGCACTTTGGGCTTGGGCTAAGCTCTCCTAATTCTTTTTGGAGAAAATTCTCTTGACTTTAGGCCCAAACAAGCCTAATATATCTATTCCAATCTCTCAACACATAAACTGTAACGGATACTTACAAATGCTTAAGTCTGATCTCTAGGGAAAATGAAAGCACGTATGAGCGTTAGAGGAAATATTTCTCCCACGTTCGAGTAAATTTCTGAGAGCAGTTGCTGAGTCGAGCACTATTAATTCGTCTGGTTTCCTCTTTATAAAACGCATAACAAATCAATCACTTATGTTCTCTTCTTGGGTTTACAAAACATCTTCCTCAACCTTTGTTTTAATTGGTTACGGTAATTTACAAGTTCATTACGTTGTTCCTACAGTACAAGGGAACTTCTACATATCATGTTGCTCATTGTATCCTGGGAGGAGATTCGGCTGTTCACTACCAATACTCGGGGTAGGCCGAATTATTCCTTAAAGAGGGTTCAACCCATGCTTCAAGCTTGTTAATCAGATACCATTGCTTCTAGATTTCTGCTACTATTCTAATTTTTCTGCTCCAGCATACTAATCACGTTCCAGCCGCAGTATCTCTCTTATATCAATTGCCTTAGGATGCTATATTACAGGTTCATCATTTTAATTTTTCAACAATTGCACAAGTATGTTATTACTTCTTATTTTAAGAGTCAAGGGTTGTTTGTGTGGAGCTCAAAGATAAAGACTAACAAAGTTTAATACGATGAAGGTAAGTTTCATCGACTTCCCAACCCTATCATGGCGGTGTTCTCTTATCCTCGCTACCCTTTCCAGAAAAAGTAAAAGTTGAAAATAACTTAAGGGTAATTTAAGGATAAGGTAAACATGCACTAACATTGAATACATGTTGGTGTAGCAACAGGTAGGGGCGCTCGTGATATACTTTTAATTTTTTATATCTGGTAGAGGTACTTTAGTTATTACTATATCCTCTAATATTACTGATAGAAGCAAAGTTCGGCACGGCGATCTCCCTAAAAATACTCAAAAAAGTAGGAGATAAGTTGAAGAATGAAAATAGAGTTTACGAGACTAATATTTAATTCGATATAAGCCTATAAGATCACCTCTAACAACAAGGTATGCGATTCCAGTTTGGCATACCGGTATACATGAATCCCATACTATTTTTGTCCAACAAGGAGTTATGGTTTTTCAGCCGTGCTCTGAACCATTCAGTGCCATCCCAAAAATGCCAAATTAAATGTCATATTAGGGAACGAAGTTGTGATGGGAAAGAGGGAGAGAGATGCCACGTGTATTTAATTGTTGGCAGGCGCTTAACGCTTTAAGTGTTACATACTTTGGAGGGGTATGAGGGTGGGTATGCTGAACCCCATACCCCTGCTGGAAGGGTTTTTTTGGAAGAGTTTGTGAAAATCGTAACATCATACCATGCAGTTGGAGGTGCTCTAATTTGTTGATCGATGATAATTGATTCCCAATAATAACCTAATAATGAGAAAATTTGAGATAACCTCTGTAGTTTCTTGACATATTAACGACGGACCTCTTAGTTTACCTTGTATTCAACTTAGGTCCCGATTTAGGCCCTAAGACCAAGTCAGTCGGCATTGTTGACCCTTCTTTAACTTGTAAAAAACCTTTTGTACTCTTAAGAACATCCACAACAGCTAGGTACACCCTGACATGGCGGGGTGAATTTTTTTTCCACCCTCAAATCTACCCCAAATGGTTCCCAACAGCTAGGTGAATTGGTGACGTGGCAAAAAAATCCACCATGAGGGTAGATTCTCCACCCTATGGGTGGATATTTTGTGAATTCATACCGCGCGGTTCAGAAGGGTGCTTAGTCAATGAGCCAGTAAGATTAGAACACGTGTCAACAATCCAGTGGCTCCCATTATGTGCACTTCAGAACTGCACGTAAATACAACGCTTAAGATTAAAACACGTAGACGGCTGAGATTGAAAGAATTTCAAACGGCTAGTTTTGCCACACGGTTCAAAAGTGCACGGCAAAAGCCACCAAGAAAAATGCTCAAGTTCTCCTTTATTTCTTGGTTTTTCCCTGATCAAACTTCTTCAACAGATGCTCAACGGCTATAAGCGACTAGTTTTTTTCTCTATTTATAAACCCCATTCATCTTCAACTCTCTTACTCTTCTACAATCAACTCATTCATCTTATATCTCAAAACTCAACTTTTTTCATTTCTTATCAATTTTGCCGAATCATGTCTGACAAAATTATTGCTGACCTACTCAAGTCTGACGCATCGCTCTTATCTTGGGAGTTATCATCATCATCATCATCTTGAAGCAAAAGATAATTCCAATGTCAAATTGAGTTGATGCATGAGTATAGCAAGATTATGATTGAGATGGGAGAAGCAGAAGAAAAAGAGCAAGAGGCGAAATCATCACGGTGGCGGGGAGGTAGTAAAAGGGGATGGATTAACAAGGGGAAAGGCCATTATCATAAATTGGGGGAGGTTAGCCTTAACCGGGATTATTTCGGTGACAACCCAAAATTCAAAAGTACTTCATTTTGTCGTCGATTCCGTATAAGCGAAGGTGTGTATCAACGTATTTATGATCAAATACTTTCTTCAAACGCCTATTTTATTTAAAGAGAAAATACCGGTAAGACTATGGGTTTATCCTCACACTAAAAGATAACGTGCGCACTTCACATGTTATGTTACGGTACGAGCACAAACGCCCAAGAAGAATTCCTTCGGATTGGGGAGTCTACGACTATTTTGCGTTTTAAAGAATTTTGTAAAACTATTACAAAACAATTCAAAGCTTAATACCTTAGATCTTCCAATGAGGACGATACATTACACTTGTTAGAAGTGAATAGATCACGAGGCTTCTCAGGGATTGTATGCATTGGAAATGGAAGAATTGTCCTACCGGGTGGACAGGACAATATACTGGGTATAAGAAAATCCTAATGGTAATTTTAGAAGCGGTTGCATCACAAGATCTTTTCATATGGCACGCATTCTTAGGGGTGCCCGGTTTGAACAACGACGTGAAGGTCTTGCATCAGGGTGGCTTTTTAACAACTTGTCTAATAGAGTTACGCCGCCATGCAATTATAATATAGGTACGGTACCATACACTATGGGGTATTACTTAGCGGATGGAGTCTATCCAAAATAGAAAATATTTGTTCAAACCATATGAAATCTGTCCAACGATGCAGGAAGACATTTTTTGAAGATGCAAGAAGCATGCCGGAAAGACGTAGATCACACTTTTGGGGTATTACAAGCTAGTTTTTAAATATTGGCACACGGTGCATGATTTTGGAAACCTAGTGATCTAGGAAATGTTATGTACACATGTATAATCCTGCACAATATGATCGCCGAAGATAAACGTCATAGTTACATCCACCAAATGGACATTGATCCCGAGTTAAGAAAATCTGTGAATACTTGGAAGGAAGACTTAAATCTAAGACACGCGATCAACACTATGGCAGAGTACATCTAGAAGTTTCATGAAATTAGAAATGAAGGAGCTCATTTCCAATTACGAGATGAACTTTTCGCACATTTATGGAATCGAAAAGGGGCAGAGTAATTGTAGTCTTCATCATTGTACACTATGGCAGAGTACATGATTTACTGCTTCTATTTTTTTATTTTGTAACATTTTTAAGGATTTCGAGCCATTAATAATAATTTTATTAAAATAATGAGATTACATAGAACTTAATAACTACTATTAACTAAGGATTACATCAATCTTCATCACTAAAAACGTCGTCATCACTTGGACCCTACTCCTTCAACTTCTTCGAATATTCTTTAATTTGCTTCTTCATCCAACGCCTTTATGCCAGTAGTAGGTTATTTAAGTCCGTTGTCATCACCTTAAACATATGCGTATCGTCGATGGCTTTTATTCGAGTTAGCTCCGCTTCACTCCTCCTTTGAATCTCAGCCTTTTTATCCAACTTTAGTTTATCTTCTGCTCTAGCTCTAGCTCTAGCTTCCTTTTCCTCTTTCTTCTGCTCGCCTCACTCATTCCATGACTTCATCATGTTGGACATTGTCTCAAGAATCCTCTCCCCCCAATAACCTTTACTGCCGCTTCTTTTGCCTTATATTTTTTTTGGCCGTCCGGTCGTACATCTCCACGAGAATATAGTAGTTCTTCCACATCGATAGAATCATCTGAAATTACGATATTTGGAGTACTGGATGTAGGTGTTTTAGGATTGGCATTGGTGGAGTTACTCGGGATATCGTTAAAATTTGACTTCCTAGCGACGTTATGGCCAGGTTGGCCGATGTGATGAATTTGTGACCATTTAGGGCAAGTTTCCAAAACTTTGTATGCTTCCCCAACTGTAAATGGTTTGTGTTGTAGTTGAAAAAATATATCGTATGCCATACATTCCTAGAAATCAAGTTAAAAATTTTTTTAGAGTATGATTCACCTTCGAACATTAATGAAATGAGAAAAATAAATGACATACTTACGAAGCCAGCCGTTCCAATATCGGTATGATGTCGGCTATCAAGATCTTGAATGATGCCTCTAAAAATTAAATATTCCTTATTGAGCCACCCTTATACACAATTGACACCGTTGTACGATCGCCACATTGATTGGTCAACATAGAAGGAGTTGAATTGATCACGCACCTTGAACCAAAATGTAGTGGCTTTTTGGTCGTTCGTGGTAGCGAGGTTTTGAGACACTTGGGACCAAGCGCATGCAAGATTCACGAAGTCATCGGACGACCAATTTTTAGAGTTGGAGTATTGTTCTTTGTTGTCATGAACTTCTTCCAAAGCCTTAACTACATCCCCAACTACAATAGGTGTCGATGCCGTCTTTCTTTTAAACTTTGCCTTCCCACGCGTATTACTTATCGCGAGAATCGGATTAAGTTCCTCAGCCTCAGCTACATCCTTAACTATAATAGTTGTTTATGCCATCTTTCTTATAGACTTTGCCTTCCCGCGCGTATTACTTCTCGTAAGAACCAGATTGAGTTTCTTGGCGATGAAGGGAGAGATAATCGAAAATGTAACCGGTGATGTATTAAGATTTAATTTATTTAAACCCCATGTACCTTGCATCGGCGTGGTACTCGAACTTCCACCGGAAAAACCGGTTTGAGATAAATAATATGGATTCCCCGGTTGAGGGTACAAGCCCGTATAACCATCAAATTGAGGTTAATATCCTTAATTTGGGTAATAAGGGTAATATCCATGGGTCTGAAATTGAAATTGATTGTCGGGTACTAGAAATTGTTGGCAAACATATCTTAGATCATAGGAAGTGTTAAGCATTTATGACGGATCAAATGAGCCGAATTAAAGAGGAAGGACATTTCCTTAATGGTTCGTATTAAAGAATTGAGAGTAGTTTTGAGAATTAGATTGGGAGCTTGAGGAAGACATAGTAGTTTTGTTTGTAAGGTAAGGAGGGAGGAGAGTGTAGAAGATTAGAAGGGAGAAGAGTGTAGGAGATGAATGACATTTGTAGTTGAAAAAAGCTAGCCGTTAATATTACCGTTAGCAAGTGTCCAAAAAAAACTAGCCGTTAATATGGCCGTTGAGTAACTTGTAAGACAAGTTACCATAAAAAAAAACTAGCCTTTAATATAGCCATTGAGTAACTTGGACAACAAGTTTCCATAAAAAAACTAGCCGTTAATATGGCCGTTGAATAACTTGGACAATAAGTTTCCATAAAAAAACTTGCCGTTAATATTGTCGTTGAGTAACTTGGACGACAAGTTTCCATAAAAAACTAGCCGTTAATATGTCCGTTAAGTAACTTGGGTAACAAGTTTCCATAAAAAAACTAGCCGTTAATATAACCATTGAGTAACTTGTACCATAAGTTTCCATAAAAAAACTAGTCGTTAATATGGTCGTTGAGTAACTTGTACGAAAGGTTTCCATAAAAAAATTAGCCTAATGTTTAACATGCTAAAACATTGGTTGGGCAGCTTCAATAAGAGTGAGGTCAACCAAACTTAGCAGTCCTCACTTCACTTCAGTCTCATATTAATCAAACAATATTAATACTAATAACTGATAATTAAGTAACTTGGGCAGCAAGTTTCCAAAAAAACAATCTTTAAAAAAAACAATATTAATACTCAACATAGTTTAAACAAAATATAGTTTAAATAAAACATCGCTTAAACAAAACATAGTTTAAACAATATTAATACGCAACATAGTTTAAGCAAAACATAAATAAAAGTTCTAAATAAAATATAGCCTAACTGGGACGACTTCTCTTCGTTTGGCGGGCGCGTCTGCTACGTGCGAGACTCTCGTCATAGGTACATTATACAACCCACTCTATCTGGTAGGAAATAAACATCTCAGCAAGTCTCTCAGACATCTCTTGGATGACCTCATATGCCCGGCTCAGCTCCCTCCTTGGTTTTGATGACAAAAATCATCCATACTATACGTAGGCGGACACGGGTATGGTACCTACATTGCCGGGATCAATATCCATCTATGTTGATCGCTCGTTCCCGCCACATCCATTAACCATCCCATATCATGTGGATCGCCGGACGCTTGAACACCATAGTCTTGTACCTGTGAAGACGTAGCGAAACTCAACGTAAGTAGCAAGTATGCATCCGGCCTCTTAAGATTTGGATGAACGACACGCCAATATGTCATGTAATCTACGTCTGGAACAAGATAATCACGACCATCCTAGAAGTCCATATATTTCAGACCCTGATATAACTCTCGATCATACCTTGGGAATTCTATGATCTCCTGAGGGGGTTCATAGGGCACACTATCTTGCCCGGTCATCTGACGTATACACCGGTCTCCTAAATACTAAAGTGTACCATGCCCGTATGGGACTGACACCAATGGAATCCTCTGGAAGCTCAGTACTGTAGCAATTCTTACCTATGGATGGATTAATTGCCTAGACCTGTGCCATGGTTGCCAATCTATGTTGGTTATCTCCTTCCATTCTATCACATCTCTGATCATAGAAAAAGAGTAATAGATTTAAGACCCCGTACTCGCCCTTCTATTTCTCCACCCACCAATACGGGGATAAATATGGTTAAAGTTTTATACCTTTACTAGATACATTCCAACCCGACAGTACTCGAAGAACTTGAACTCCAACATCGTATAGAATCTGGTGATCGATTTCTTCACATTCTCGTCCCTCAAAACTGAGACTTCATCAAGTCCTCGATACAAAGCCACCATAATTGGCGTACCCCAGTAAAAAGGCGACGCACCAAGAATATCGTAGTCTATCAAGGCTGCAAGATAACCCGCCCGAAGGGAAGTACTACCATTTGAGAAGAAGATATTACCCATCATATAGGCAATAAATTCTCGTGCATACACGATATCCATTTGTGAGCCATAATTGTGGAGACGTAGATTCAAAGGCTCTTTCCACTTTTATAAATAGAAGAGAGTGATGCTACCGTACCTGATGTCAAAGCTTGTGATTCCCGGGAACATCTTTTCTGCTTCTTCTAACTTTGAGTACCTCTCGCCGTACAGGAGTTTGCGACCCCCCCTAAAAGATATGCCCATTAGCATGACAAAGTCTAACGGTGTGAAACCCAGTTCCCTGCAAGGGAAGTAAAATCTATGGGTGGAAGGCTACCACCGTTCCACGAGAGCATGAAGGAGACGGTTATCCGAGATTCTTGCCTTAATCGAGCAAAAGTCCTCGAAACCCATATCGTCAACCAGCTTCGTCAACGTCGGGTACACGACAATCCATTGGTACTACTTCAGTACCTTATCCAATGGTCCCCTACACTGTAATTCATCTCGGTTCGGACAAAAAAAACACATTAACACGTTAGAAGCTCATTTGGACATTTCATCAAACACATTGCAATATACGTTAATAATACTTAAATTATACACAAAACTTACCAGTATTTCCTCTGATCCAGCAGAAATATGAACCCAACCATCTGGGAGGATATCTATTCGGTTCAACTCTTCGAGCGATGAGGTGGGATCGTTGTCCGACGTCAATTGATCTGGCCAAATATTTGTTACTTCAGCGTTCCCCCTTTGTTTTACTTCCGCGTTTTCGTTGCGTTTGGTTTTAGAAAAACATAAGAACGGTCGCGAACTAGACGAACCCGACATATTTTAAGTTATTAACGGAGGAAAGATCTTGGGTTGGGAAACTTGTAGAGTAAGGGTTGGGTATGCAAAGCTTAATGCCTTGGATATGCTTAATGCCTAGGAAATGGCAAACTTAATGCCTTAGTTGATGTTCAAATAGCACTTGAAATGAAGTATAAGAATTATATCCTAAAAGTTACAGCGTTATGCCGCGCGGTTATGAACTGTGCGGCTAAATTTTTTTCAAAACTTCACGTGTCATTCTCTTATTGGCATGAACTTGCCATGCAGTTTAGAAGTGCGATGAGAGTTAGAAGGCTAAGATGTTACCACGTGGACATATCTGGGACGTTGGTTCTTGTGTGCGGTTCAAAACTAAGTTTGGCAAATTTACCTTAGTTTTTTACAAAACTGTTGTGGGTGGATTTGGGGTGGATTGGATTCACCCTGCTTTTGGGCGAATCCACCCGCCCATCTACTGTGGATGCTCTAAGAGCTTTGCATACGCTTCATGTGAGACTGAAGAGATGTGTTTGGCTTCTGAATAAAGGGTATGGCATGTAGCTAAGATCCAATGGATCATGTGACATAATCCTGAACGTACAAACGGCGCCCGCCCACTTAACTTTGTTCTTCTCTCTCTCAAATCAAATTTTCTCTCTATCTCAAATCAAGGCCTAGATCTTCCCACTGTTAAAAAATATGGAGTTGCCTATGTACTGGAGTGTAGCATAGGTTTCTCTTTTATATCTTAGTTGGATATACAGTTATATATGAGTAGCTATATGTAGCTGCATGGGTTACTTTACTTTGGATTGATCATTGTATCTTGTATAAATATGGGTCTTTTACCCAATGCAAAGATAGAAATTCCTCTTCGAATTCATACCTTGATCATAGTTAACATGGTGTCAGAGTAAGGTTTCTCTAGGTCTTAACTCTTCTCAATATCAACCTAAATATATACCTACACGAAAATTGTAAGACAAACGATTCCTATCGTTCCAAATCTCGATCTCAAAATCACCACCTTTCAGATCTATATTTCAATGGCATCCGAGCCGACGCAGGCCATTACTATTAAGTTACACTCATTGGTCATTTCTCATGAGAAGCTTTTTCAAGGGAAAAGGTCTCTGAGAATATGTCACTGGAGATTTACAATGTCCCGCTAAAACCAATGCTAAATATGCCAAGTGGGACATCAACAACTACAAGATCCTCACATGGATTGCCAACTCAGTCGCACCATCCATCAGCATGCAACTAGCAAAGTTCGAGATTTCCAAAGCGGCGTGGGATTTTTTTTTTAGTAGGTGCGTCCAAACCAACTTTGCCCTACGATATAAGCTGGAACAAGATATATGATCTCTTAAGCAACAAATTGGACAATCCGTTTCAGACTTCCACTCGGAAATGTCAATAATATGGGATTGCTTATCACAAATGGAGCCCAAATTTCCAAGTGATGCAATAGAAATTCAGAATATTTTTGTGAAGAATCGAGGTTGGTTCAACTCTTAATGGCCCTCCGGAGTGAGTTTGCATCCATAAGAGCATCAATTCTTCACCGCAAACCTCTTTCAAAGGTTGATGTCGCCTTAACGGAGTTAATTACCGAAGAAACCCGTAATGGTATTAGTCCGGACACGGCCACTGTCTTTGCTGCATCGTCTCAACCATACCCGTCCCCTAACCCATTTTCTTACTCCAACAATCCATCTCACCGACCCACAAATACTTCATGGAAAGAAAATCAGGCGACACCACACCGTGATTTGTCTCAAGTCCAATGCAACTATTATAAGTTTTTCGGGTATACCACTCAAAATTGTCCTGCCCCAACGTCACGAAACATGCAGGAAAGAAGGAAATCAGCTGCACGTGCATCTTCTACTTCTGCCTTTGCACACACTACACCAAAATAGGAAAATTGTCACGGTCTTTTTTTTCGTATGCCACAGATAATTGTTGTAGCTTATATGAGACAGAGTTTATCCGTGGAAAATATAGTTGGGTCCGTGGTATTTTAATTTTCAGCCTTCCCTCATTTTTTTTGTCTTCTCCCGCCAGTTTTCAAGTTCTAATTTTGGTTTCTCTTGATTTTTTTGTTGGAGTTGTTAGAGTCAGTAAACAGAGGATCAAACTCTCAAAATTTTCAAAAATCAAAATTACTTGATCAAAAACCTTAAAACCAAAAATTAAACTCAAGTATTCTTCAAATTTGTTGATCTCAACAATTGGTTAGTCAATTTTGTCTATATCTCAGTTGATGCCGTTGGATTTGTTGATTTAATAATTTATTGCTCTCAGTTCTTCTCAATGATAGGTAATTTTTCCAAGTTCAAACTCTAATTCCTTAGTAGATTTGCTAATTCTGATGTGATTGAACTGTTTTTATGATATAATTAGATATGCAAATTAGATTTGATCTTCTCCTCTCTTCTCATGAGATTTTGGCATCAAACACTACTACTACATCTCAGGACAGGATTCTTAGTTTGGATTGCAAGTAAGATCTGGCTCGAGTGCCATACTGTACTATAAAGCACAAACATAATTAAAACTGAAATT
The DNA here is from genome assembly GCA_014058105.1 of Kingdonia uniflora. NCBI lineage: Eukaryota > Viridiplantae > Streptophyta > Magnoliopsida > Ranunculales > Circaeasteraceae > Kingdonia > Kingdonia uniflora. The sequence goes on along the minus strand of JACGCM010000816.1, from coordinate 7,903,843 downwards.
TGCAGTGAGAGTTTTGGATGTCCCCCCACTTAGTTGTAAATGATGAACATTTTGTTATGGTGTTATGGGGTGGTAAGTATTACCAAGTAAACACATGTTTAGCTAGGGCCATGGTTTTTATCCCTAGAAATGAAGTAATCAGTGATGTTTCGGCAGGAATATAGAGGGTTAAATCCATGAAATATGAATTTTTCTTGAAATATTTGAAAGGTTTAGCATGATTATGTATATTTCATAAAATCTGGATATTTTCTGTAAGGTTTTAGTTTTATTGATTAAACAAGTTATTGAGGAGATCAGGGCCAAAAATGTTGTTCAAGCTGTCACGTTTACTATGTTGGGCTGTATGGAGGAAGTGGGTAAACAATTAGCTGAGAAACACACGAATATATTAATGGAGTCTCCGGTTTCTAGCAGATGTAAAGCCTTGATATTTTTGACTTTTTTGTAAATACTTCTGAAAGAATCTTACTTTTCTCAATGTCCATATAACGGAAATTAGTATTAATAGGTACTTGATGTTCAATGCTGAAGTAACTCTTTGTGGGCAAGACAGTTTGGAAGTAGTTTTCTTTGATGATGGAAAATAAGATCCTTTTTTTGTTGCTACTTGAAAGGCTTTAAACATACGCAAGTCGCACCTTTTCTTTTGGCTTTCTTTAAGCGTACGCAAGTCTAAGAGACAGATGCGCTCCGTGTCTGTTATTGATTAAGGATGGGGTCCTTAAAAAGCCCTTCTTTAACCCAGCTCCTATATGACTACTATGAAAGCAATTGATCCTTATGTAAAGCTTCCACTCTTCTATCACAGAGATTTTATTTTTAGCTCTCTTTGCTTTCTTTAGATGCTACTTTAAAAGATGAATCTCTTGCTCCACTAAGGCGTTTAATAGCAAGGCCTTACTACAATGGATAAGCAATGTCTCAGGGAAAAGTAAAAACCCATGGATGCAGACCCCGCTATCGCTATAACAAAGATAGGACTTGGCGCTATAAAATAGCTAGAGGATAGTTCCAGTTCATCAGCAATAGTTCAGCAATAGTTTGGAGGACAGCCCCAGTTCATCAGCACAGGAGTTTCAGGGGGGGCTCTTTCATGAGCATTCGACAAGGACATGCCAAGAGCGGCGAGCCCAGATTCCTTCCCCTCTCTCTTTGAGATATGCTTGAAGATGCTACAGCTATTGTGTTCCACTCTATATAGGTTCTTATTCTCGTGTCTGAAGTCCCGTCTTTTGCTGGTAGAAGAGTGGAATCTTGGCTTAGTTAGGTTCAATAATTGAGAACTTGAGGGGGGAAGAATGGCCCCAGTTTTTTTAGAAGCTATTTTAGTAGTTTAGAAGTCAGCGTACGCAAGTCCAACTAGTTTTTTTTACCAGTCCTCCAAACTGCCTTCAGTGGCTACTCTTTAATGTTATTTCATTCATTTGCAAGTCCAAGGATGGCGTATACCCAGAAGTAAGATCGAAAAAGCAACGGCGAAGAGTTTGGACATGGCATGGGGGAAGACTACCCATCATTCCATCAATAGCTTACTGAAAGGCCCTTTGAGCCAAAAAAAAAACACAGGTCTGCAAGTGATGGAAGGGTGAAAAGAACCCCAACGCCGATAGGAAAACTCAATCTATGGAACATGCGCTTTCTACATAGATCAACCTGAGTCCCAGCAAGGGTCATCAAATGCACGCTAGCAGCTTTCTAGTGTAGTTCTTACTCAAGCCTACAACGCGTTTCATTAGCTTTTTCCTCTTCTAGTATCGCGCCCTTTTTTTACACGCCCCCCACCTATGACTAACTTTGTAGCAGATGATGCGGCTAGGCTAGTGTATTGTGCGGCTATCGCGCTATCTACCAAAGCTAATGAAAGGTGCTATCTACCCTAACACCAACGCTTTTTCAATCGTGTCTGGCATCATTAGCATAGTGGTCTTGACACAGCTATGGAGCCTTCTAAACTATTTCTAATGGCTAGAGCATCAAGGATCCTCAGACCCATCCGACTTTTCCTCGGGCAAATAATGACAAGTTGCGGCAAGATCTTTTAAATTTGCAGTCTGTTTGAATATTTATAGTTACCTGAAAGGATTCGTGATGCAAGAAAAGGGCTTATTTAAGACTATATTTATATGTTTATTCTGCCCTTTATGTGATTTTAAACAGGTAATGAATTTATGTGGGGGTTGCAGTTATACAGGTTTAATTGTAGCCATCAGTTTCATTAGAAGTAAATGTATAGTAGAATGCATCGTGCAATGCATTATAAGCTGGATCTAAACAGATCGAACAGCTGAAAATATTCTAAGGCTAAATTTCCTAGCCAAAATGTCAGGTGTGATACGAAAAAGATAAAAGGAAAACTTGGCTCTAATTCATGAAACTAATTATTATTGGGCCTTTCGTATGAACATCACTAAGTTTTACCAATAATATTAAGCCATGATTGAAGTATGAGTAATACATTAAAACTTAATCATACCAAAACACCAATATTATTAACCTTTCGGCTCTACTTGAAATTGTTACAGAAGTTACTTTCCAAAAGTTTACTTCAAACCACTTGAAGGTCTTGTGTGTTTATTCACACTATTTCTTCTTCTTGAGGAACCCACTTAGAGCGGCTTTCATCCTTGTCCATTCCCTCTCTGAGGCAGCACTCCTCATGAAGGTGCAAAATTCGTTAATGCAAGCCACTTTAACAACATTTTGATCAGGTCCACAGTCTTTATTTTTAGATAGTTCATCTTTCTCTAAACCAGGTGAAGTTGCTCCCCCTTCTACTAACGATAACATAATGGTTACAACAAGTGCAGAAGTTACCTTCTGCTGCAAGATTCGATCCTTCCCAACCCCGACATCTTTCAAATCTATTTTTGTAGTGTCATTTCTCAAAGGTTTTGTCAAGTTTTTCTGTTTGTTGTTATTAAAATTTTCAATGGCTAAACTGCTTGGTAAATCTCGTGTTTGATGAAACATTGCTTGGTAAAATATGTGAGATGCTAAAAGCCTTGTTATTTCTGCTGGTAAGTCTCCGGTTTCTAGCAGATGTTAAGCCTATTAATTTTTCTGACTTTTTGTAAATGCTTTTGAAAGCATCTCACGTTTCTCAACAATGCTCCTAATGTTGAGGCTACAAGTATTGAAGCTTCACCAAACAAAAATGCTCCAGAAAGTTCGCCAAGCAATTCCAACCACATTGGAGGGAATTTCTCTCCCTTGGAAGACCAACATACTTTGGCAGAACAAATTTATGACACTCAAGAGCTATCATCCTTGGTGGACTTTGGCATTTCAAATGGAGATATTTGAAAGCGGTAAAGAATGTTCGACAACAATATCAACCAACTCGCCTTTAAGACAAATTCATTGGCCATCCTCCCTTGGTTGATACACAACTTGTATCCTAGTCATTGACTTTATTATCCAAAATCCAGTTGGCTCCGGTTTAAAAAAAATAAAAATTGATATGTTAAATTTATTTAACTACCTTTTGTTTAGGTCACTTAAAATTATTCTTCAATTTCTCATTGTAATATAAAAAGATATATTGACCAATCATTATGATGTGATGTTCCAGTTGAAGCTCAATTGGTTGTTGCTACAGTGCAAGATTATTAAGTGGAAAGAAGATGCAAAATATAATACAAGTGAGCTCACTTCCTTTTAGTGTCCATTTGTTAATATTATCGAAGCATAAAAAGTTTTTCATTATATGTATGCCGAAGTTTACCATTGACGTTCATTTCGTAGTATCTATTATTCCGAGTTGTGTTATACATTATTTGCATATTAACTGGGATGTACATAGGAGATGCATATATTTTGAAGAGGAAATAGGCAGAAGAAACTCTCATAATTTTACTAGTTAAAAATCTTGGGATGATCTTTAAATGAACATAAATCGATCTTTGAGATATAATTAGCCATTTTACTTGTTCTATCTTTATTTTCTCACTTTAGGACAATTTTTTTTTAGCCAAAGATATTGAAGTTCCATGAACATGTCTTCTGCGAATTTGAACAAGAATTGGATGAAAGCAAGTAGATTGACATATGATTTCCTCAATGGTGTTCGATCGTTTATTGATTATGTAAAACAAACTTTAGGAGATATGACATATTGTCCTTGCAACAAATGTCGTAATCTCAATGGGGTAAAAACAGTTGATGAAATAAGAACCCATTTAATAACTTATGGTATAGATCAGTCATATACGACTTGGTATTTTCACAGAGAGTCTAGAGATGTTACTGTTGATGCACATATTCAGAATCCTAATGAATCTTTAATTACTCAACATGATGACGTTGAGCGACCAAGAATGTTTGATTTATTTGATGATGCCTTTGGTTATACACAACCAGAAGACCTTAACGAAGGCACCCAAGATGGCTCTTATGAAGGTTCTGATGAATTCCCGGAGGAGGAAATCAAGTATCAAAAGTTAAAGGATGATGCTTCCCATCTATTATACCCTTCATGTTCAGCAGCTGATACAATGTTGTCGGCAACATTTGAGTTAATGAGTTTGAAATCAACTTGTCAATTGTCTGATTCTGGATTCACAATGTTGTTGGTTTTGTTGAAACGACTTCTTCCTAATGATAATACTTTGCCAGAAAATATGTATGCTGCTACGAAGATAAAAAAGTGTTTGGGTATGAATTATAAGAATATTGATGCGTATCCAAACAACTGCATATTGTATTGGAGGGAGCATAAGACTAAGGAAAAATGTCCTATATATGGTGTATGTAGATGGAAATCCGAGTACCTTGCGAGGAAAAAATCAAGAAAGATACCGGTAAAGGTGTTAAAGTATTTTCCCCTAACACCCAGGTTGAAGAGGCTTTACAGGTTAGTGTTAATCCTTATAACTTGTATAGTTATTTTATGAATAGGACCGACTAAAGTGGCGTTAATTATGCCTTTTCAATTTCTTTCACACCATTCCATGGATTGCTGAGAGTTTGAAATGGCATCATAAAGGTACATCCAATGATGGTCTCATGCGTCATCCCGTTGATTCTTCGTACTGGAAAGGAGTAGATATTAGGCACCCTGAATTTTCAAAAGAAGCACGAAATTTTTGTTTTGGACTCGCTACTGACTGATTCATCCCATTTGGTAATAAGAGCACTTCGTATAGTTGTTGGCCAGTGATGATTGTTCCGTACAATCTTCCACCATCTTTGTGCATGCAAAAAGATTTTACTTTACTTACTCTACTTATTCCAGGTAAGAGTGGTCCAGGAAAAGACATTGATGTTTACCTAAAACCTTTGGTCTCAGAGTTAAAAGATTTGTGGGATAATGGTATTTTAACTTATGACGCTCATGAGAAGACCATTTTTATAATGAAAGCAATCTTATTATGGACGATCAATGATTTTCCTGCATATGGACATATCTCTGGCTACAGAACTGGAGGAAAATATGGGTGTCCAGTTTGCAGCAAAGGCATATCCTTAAAGAGGTTAAAATATGGATGTAAGCATGTTTATATGGACACTAGAAGATTTTCACCAGCAGATCATCCTTTTAGGAAACAAAAATCGCAGTTCAATGGGATTGAGGAACATAGAAGGGCACCAATACGTTTGACTGGTTCAGAGGTATTAAGTAGAGTAGATAAGTTGGTAACAGAATGGGGAAACGTAGGAGATAAGAGAAAAAGAGTTACAAATAAAGATGGCAGCATCAGATACAGGGGCAGATTATGCATGCCAGATTCCGAGGTACTGAAACGTGAGGTTTTGAGTGAGGCTCATGGTTTGAGATATACTATTCATCCAGGCAGTACGAAGATGTACCAGGACCTGAAGAGACATTTTTGGTAGGACAATATGAAGCGAGAGATAGCTGCATATGTTTCTAAATGTCTAACTTGCCAGCAGGTGAAGGCCGAGCATCAAAAACCGGCAGGACAGCTTAACCCTTTACCTATTCCAGAGTAGAAATGGGAGAACGTCACGATGGATTTCATTTCGGGATTACCGCGAATGAAGAAGCAACATGATTCTATCTGGGTGATTGTGGACCGACTAACCAAATCGGCGCATTTTATTCTGGTTTGCACGACGTTCACGGTCGATGAGTTGAGCAGAATCTACGTGAGGGAGATTGTTTGGTTACGCGTGGTTCCAGTGTCGATTGTGTTAGATAAAGATGCCAAATTTACCATAAAATTTTGGCAGAGTTTTCAGCGAGCTATGGATACTAGACTGGATTTTAGTACAACATTTCACCCTCAGACCGGCCGTCAGGCAGAGCGAGTGAACCAGATTCTTGAGGATATGCTTCGAGCTTGTGTTTTGGACTTCAAGGGCAGCTGGGATGAGTATTTGCATTGGGCTGAGTTCGCGTACAATAATAGTTTTTAGTCGAGCATCGGGATGGTACCGTACGAGGCTTTATATGGTAGACCGTGTAAATCACCTTTGAGTTAAGTAGAGGTTGGTGAGCAGAGCTTACTGGGACCAAACTTGGTTCGGGAGACTACTGAGGCAGTTACTACCATCAGGGATTGGTTACGTACAGCACAGAGCCGACAAAAGAGTTACGCCAACATCCGTAGGAGACTGCTAGAGTTTCGGATCGGAGATCATGTTTTGTTGAAGGTTTCACCGATGAGGGGAGTGATGCGTTTCAGCAAGAAAGGGAAGTCAGCTCCGAGATACATTGGCCCGTTTGAAATTCTGGACAGAGTTGGAGAGTTAGCATACCGTTTGGCGTTGCCGCCGCAACTGAGCAATGTTCACAGTGTCTTCCATATTTCTATGTTAAGGAAGTATGAGCGGGACCCTACTCACGTGATTGACTAGGAACCGATATAGGTTCGGGGCGATGCCTCGTATCTTGAGCATCCGATACGCATTTTGGATCGCGAGGAGAAAGTTCTTCGCAGCAAGGTTATTCTATTTGTTAAAGTCCAGTAGATTCACCATGGACCAGAGGAGGTGACCTGAGAGCTAGAGACTGACGTGAGGAGGCACTATCTGCAGTTATTTTAAAGGCTGAGGTATGTATTAAATTTCCGGACGAAATTTCTTCTTACGGGGATCGATTGTAATGACCCTGATTTTTTTTATTTCCTAATTATAGCTATTATTATATTCATTGTTGTGATACTCCGTATATTCCTATTCATTCTCTTATCTGTATATTAATTATCTGCGTTAAGTCTGCTTACATTTTCTGCATTTACTCCATCCATTGTGCATCCATTATTCATTTCGGCAGGTTTTGTCTATTAGATTCCTTTTCGGCATTTCGATGGTTTTAGGCGATAGGGCGGTGTTGTGATTTACGGGAACCCCTAGTTGGGTTGTATTTAGTGGTTGTGTGGCTGTTGTTAGTGTAGTTTAGAGGTCATGATGTTTTTGGGTGTTTTGGCGTTGCTTGAGGTGGAGGCGTAGCGAGCATTTTCCGGGGTGTATCCTTAATAGGATTTCTGGGGTCTTTTTCTGAACAGACCAATTCTATTCGAATAAGACTTTCTCTGTTCGAATAGGATCTTTCTTGGTGCAGTTAAATTTTTCCCTGATTTGCTTTATTCGAATAGGATTTCCCTCTGTTCGAATAGGACTTTCCTCTATTCTAATAGGATCCTTCTTAGAACGGTTGTTTTTCCTCTGAACTATTTTATTCGAATACGATGTTTCTATATTCGAATAAGTCTTTCCTTGTTCAGTTGAGCTTTCTTCGCTGACTTTTTCTATTCGAACAGGCCTTCTCTTTGTTTGAATAGGAATATTCTCTCTGTTCGAATATAAATATTTCTTATTCGAACAGAGGCACATTTTGATCACCTATTGGGTTTAATGCTCTCTTTCCCTCACTTCCTCTGTTCACTCAAACTTACTCTCTCTCTCTCCTCTCCCTAACCAATTCCCCTTTCTTCCATACTCTTGATCCAATCTTCCCCATCACTCGCAGATTCTTCGCCAGCTTCGTCGCAACCTTCACTCCTATCCTTGGTGAGTTATTCTCGATTCCCTTTTCGTTCTTTTCTCTCAATTTTGTGTAGGGTTAATTCTAGGGTTTGGGTTTTGATGTAGTTTTCTTAAATTGATTGTTTGCTTGTTGTTGTTATTGGTTGTGTTCGCTTGTTCGTTGTTCCGATTGCCTAGTCGTCGATTCTAGGTTCAGTATTCCAAGTTGGTTTTCTGCCGGACTTAGATTATTATCAGGCGAGTTTTATTCCCTCATTACTAAGTTTCTATACTAGTTTCTGAGTATTGTTTTAGAGTGTTAAATTGGACTTAGAGATGCTATGTCATTAAACTATAATTTAACCTAGGAATTATTCAGTTTATATTGTGAACCTGTAGTTTAGGCTTGTTAATTATTCAAGAGCTTGGTTTATGGTTCGTATAGGACCTGAGCTTAGTTAGTAGTGGTTGGGTTAGATTTCTCGTGGCTTTTCCCCTGAATGCCCCTTCCAGCCTTAAGAGATTGATGTGTTGGATGTAGTGACGGTTAGGTTGCTGTGTCGCCTATGCTTAGTCGGTGCAACCGAGTCCCTATCCATCCGGATTATGTTGATATGTGAGCGGCAGCTGTGTTGTTTTCTGGTGTACCTGTTACATCTTAATAACTTATCATAACATCTTTTAAAGCTTATTGGGATTGGATACACGAACACTCCACTTCGGTTAACCTCTGATAGGGTCCAAGGAGTCCTAAGAACGGGTTAATAGATTTGGTGAGATTGAGAATTGTACTATCATACCTAATTCAACCACTCAGGAGTCTGGAATGGTATGAGACAGATTCATGGAGATCCCAACTTATTCCACGGTGAGGTTGAAATTCTTTGAAATGATACGGACTATTGCCCCGTTGGATTGGAAACTCCCATTACCACTTTGATCAAGTGAGACCTATCCTTAGCTTGGTCGAGCTTAACCAAATCGTACATGTGTGTCCCCTTACTGATCTCTTAAAGAAAATTAGACGTCAGCGGTTGATCAACCAACTACTTTAGAATTATGAGTATCGATTTTATAGCATCACGCCTCACTACACCAAGGATAAGTATGGGATTATCCTAGTCATCACGTCACGTCATGCATTGAATATTCTCTTTTCATCGCATCTCCCTCCTCTCATATTCTTGACTATATTCTCCACTCTCTTATAAACTCTAATCTCCTTTTCCTTGTCAACTCTTTATCCATTGTAGTCATTTAATATATATTGCTAGACTTGCGTAAACTTGTTTCTTTATTACATTCATCTCAACCTCTATTTCTAGTATAGGCTATTAGTAGGATATTTAGTTCTGCTGGGTTTAGTGAGCCGTGGTTTGCTCACTCTCATTTTTAACCATTTCAGAGGTTGAGTAGCTTGGACTGCCGCGTGGTTAGCCAGTTCAGAGACGAATTTTGCCACTGCAGATTCCCTTTAGTTTTATATTTCTGTAGGTGTTCTCAGCATATGTCGCTGAGTTTTATTCGAGATATTGTATTACATTTTCGACTGATGTATATATATATATATATATCTTTTGCTTCCGCGTTATATTGTTATTGTTATTTCTTTACTCTGATGATTATTGCTATATGTGAATACCTGAGCCAGAATTTGTCTACGGCTTGGCCATTTGTGGGGTAGAATCCTTGGATTCCCCGACCTGCACTACTTAGAATCTAGTAGTTGGTCAAGCTACCGATTGCTGGATTTTGGGGTGTGACACTATGTAGGTCATACCTAATACTTGATTAATATGTAGGAAGTATGATATATACCTAAGAGATTACATGAGAGTTTCAAGGCATAGGGGAAGTACAAACTTAGGAAAACCACTGGATTATATATTATGGTTAAGGGAGCAGGTAAAAAAGCATACATTCTTAATGCATTTTATGATAATTATTAATCTTAAACAAACTAATCTTGGATTTATTTATTCTTTCATAGTTTGAGAACTTAGAAATGTTTACACTAAAAAGATTAGTCGACGGGCCGAGCTTTAAAACGACATTATATAAAGCCTATCGCGTAAATGGATTTGTGTTTTGTACAGCGGACTCTAAATCTTGCAAGACAGCACAAAATATTAGGGTTAAGATGAAAGCGATGACCAATTTTGTTGCTAGTGTAAGAGATCAAAATCCACGTGAAGCAAAAACCATATACTATGGGGTTGTAAAGGAAATTATCGAACGAGATTATTATGATTTTCCCCAAACAGTATTCTATTGTGATTGGGTCCGGGTTGAAGATAAAGTTAATGGATGTACATTTGACGCTGAAGAAAATTTAATTTTTGTGAACCTACAAAAGTTAAAGAGAAACTCAAAAGTCGACGATGAGCCATATTGTCTCGCATCTCAAGCTTCGCAAGTCTTCTATTGTCAAGATCCAATAAGGACTGATTGGTCTGTAGTAATTGATGCTCCAAAAAGATTAGATAAGGACATTGACACGTATGAAGAACTATTGGTTTTTGAGATAGGAAATCCTTTTACTTCTTCAATGATGGGATTAATAAATGAAAATGTAGATGAAGATGAAGAAATTACTGAAGGATCGTGGATGTAGAGAGTTCTATTTATATCATAGTTGTATTTAAAATGTGAACTTTATCTTTTGTCAATTTGCCAAACTTGTAATATAATCCAACACATGGAATGGGCTTTTTTTGTAGTTTTTTTTTTATCTATTTTTGTATATTGCATTTCATTTTCCCCCCAATATTTATTTTTTCGTATAACTGTTTACTAATTCTAGCTTGCTTTTTGGTATTGTACAGATGTTCAAGGTGGTTATTTGAAGGTAAGGGTTGTAAATACTCTTGAACTCTATCTGATATTCAAGGTGGTTATTTGAAAACACTCTCGGGGGATGTTTATAATAGATTTTGTCTATTAACATCTCGCGATTATAACAATTTCTACATCAAGTTGAAAGATCATAAAAAAGTGTGTGCCGCTATGAATAGTCTCCAGATCCAACCCTTTGAGATTAGCTCAAAGCTATTGACTTTCATTTTGGAGAATCGTTCCACCTTAGAAGAGGTTGGGGTTCTTCTGGATAGAAGACTTGCTCATGTTGACGTAAGAAAAGCATCCGACATTTTGAGGAGTTTGTACTTTAAGGATCCAGATATTAAAGTGGTATCTACCTGCTCCCATTTGCTAACGAAATTAGCCAAAATGATACAGCTAGCTAGGTATGAGTATTTCATAATATCACTTGAGCAAGCATACATGGGTTGCATTTTCTATCTGCCAGCATTCGTGGACTTCCGTGGTAGAATTTACAGAGCGGGAGTATTACACTTTTACGAGCATGATTTATCCAGAAGTCTCCTTAAATTTTCCTCAATCCTTAATAATAAAGATATAGATATTAGCACCATAGATTCAAAGGGATATTTAGGGGTTGCTGCTGCCTTCAAGTATAAAAAGCTTACATCGTTAGATAAGGCATTCGAGTGGTATAAGCTAAATTCACCAATCATGAATAGTTCAGACCTTACTCTAATTGAGTTAGCACAGAATGCTAGTGAACCATTCCAGTTCATAGCTAAGGTTATATCCAGCGAAAGAATTGACAAAGGATTAACTTCTAAAGAGAGCGATTGTGAGTTACTTAGCATTTCAGTTACTCAAGATGCCTCAGTTAGTGCATATCAACTCATGAGTGTAATGTTGCTCAACATAGAGATGGGTGAGTTAACAAATTTTCTTCCTTCCTCTGATAATAAAATTAATGATTTGTATACGTTTATGAAAGAAGAGCTGAAGGATTACTTGCGTGGTAAATTGGTATACTATCGTAGAATCAATGTTGACGAGAAAACTAGTCAAACAATTATTTATGCCACTTATCTATGGTAAGATAGTTTTAGCTATGAGTGGCGAAATTATCGAATGTTATGGCCCCTTACTACAAAAGAAGGATTGTAGAGCTATATCTAAACATTGCTATGATTTTTGGAATCACCGATTTCCTGAAATCAATTTTTTTATGAAGATGATCAACCTAATAGGTTGGATCTGTTCAGCTCTTGATAAACAAGTAGTCTATGGTACCCCTTACTTCAAAACTGTAAGACTGCTGAAGTTTTGATTTATGATCGGATTACCAGGAAGAGAAGGAGGGTTACACTCCGAATGCCCATATTGCAATGAAAGTGGTGGAAAAACTCCATTCCAAAAACCAACTCCCTGTATATATTATCCACAATAATTTCATTTCATCGGTATATTACTCTATGAGGCTTTCAGGTATTTATACCAAAGTGTTTCTTGAGTTTGGATCACCACTTAGAATTATCAATGAGTTTATAATAAAGAATCTAACACCTCCTAAATATTTTGGGAGTACAAATATCTTTGATAAACTTATGTAGCATAATAATCTTAGAAAACTTTTAGAAGACCATACTATGGATTTAGGCAAGGTTGTTAAAAAGCACGTGAACATAGGTCATGTTTTTGCAAGTTTGTTAACGATCAATTAGTCTTTCCATCCTATCAATCCTTTTAATCCCGTACGCAAGTTATTCTAAATTTGTTATAGATTAAAAGTAGAGTCACGAAAGGATATGTTGTTAATAGTGACGAGTGGCCTTTATAGCCATAAGAAAAAGAGGTATTTTTCTTACTGCAGAGGATATTGCTTTCCCGTATAGGCGCTATTACTTTCCTGTAGAGGCTTTAAAAAGGATCCTTGCTTTCCTGTATAGTATAGGCAGAGCTGGTGGGGAGTGTCTCTCAGGCTCCTGGGCCATGACCTTCTTTTCCCAAGCTGTACTCTGTGGTCGCCCCTACCTGCCCGCCAATAGAGGTACAACTCAGATGCTCATTCATCTATTCCAAAAGGAAGAAACTAGTACTAGTAGTAGATAGCGCTAAAACCTACTAGATACAACTGCAACTAGATACACAAGCTTCATATCTGGTGAAGTCGTCACTACAATCACCAACCATACAAGATGCTTCAGTAGTCAATGCTAGGATCCTTGTCAGGATCCTTGCCTGTTTTTTTTTTCCCTTTTCACAGATCCTAGTAATTATTTTTACAATCACTGATCCTAGTAGCAATTTTTTCAATACCCTTTTCACAGACCCTAGTAGCGCATTTTCCAATGCCATTTTCATAGGTACTGATAGCCCTTTTTCCAACGCCTTGGCACAGGTACCATCTGGGGGCTATTTAGCATCTGAAAAGTAATTGACCCCCAAGTTAAATAGTTTATAGAGAAGTATCTGCTGCTTCTAGCATCTGAAAGATTACCTGCAAGAGAGCTCTTAAAGGACCCATTCCTCCATTTTGTTAATCAAGAAGATGCCATTCGTGACCCTTTGTAACTGCCATCTTATTTGTCTGGATCGTTAAGTTTAAAATCTGAACCTCTTTCCATGCATATCGGCTCTGAATACAAACAACTTTCTTTTAGTACTGAAAATAACAACTTTCTTTTATTTTAAAGTGGATTTAATACTTAATAATTATCTCCCTATATTATTATCTTTGTTGCTATTTCTAAACCATTCATATAGCTTTAATTGATTATTTTAGTATAATTTAATATTATTTGCTATTTACAGATTGCAGTAAAAAAGATTATCGCAAAGAATCCGTAATCTAAATATCTTGATGTTGACCGTGATCCTTTAGCTCAAGTATTTGGTAAGGTGAAAAAAGGGTGTGAATTTTATGGGTCCGGATGTGACCAAAAAGTTTATACAAAATACCGAGCTTTTGAGGGCACAAATTATGGAGGGTAAGGAATCCTATATTGATTTGGAGAACCGGTTTTTACAATACAAGGCTAAAAATGATACTAAGCTTGATAGTTTGAGGGACAAGGTAGCATCTCTTAGATCATTTGAACGTGCTGCGACACCTAGTACTATTGTTGATAGATCACGGGTATGGATTAATTATGTAGTTTTTCTCTTAAATTGTTTTTATTATTACTAATATCAGTACCACATGCTTTTCATTGTTAGATGTCAATTGCACATTTTTTGAACTTGCACGATATTGTGGCATCTGGGAGGGAATTAGTAATTCCTGGTTACCAGGAAAACGAGGAGGCAGAATATGAGGTTATTCTTGATATAATTTTTGAGCATGGTTCCCCAGTCTTTGGTCAACGTGGGGTTTTCTTTGACGTGCTTTTAATTGTCACGAATATCAAGTACCCGAGAATTCTTTTACGTTACACCTACTAGGTGATTATTCTTCCTAACCCCTTTTATAATTTTTAAAATTCTTTTCGTTATCAATTTATCAAGTATAAGTATAATGGGCTTGACCTTTATATTTATTTGTTATCTTAATTTTCTTGTAGGTGCTTCCCGTCGTTGGATTCCTTACTTTTGTATATGCTCATAAAGGATTGAAGATGATTCCTTTTCTTGGATATGTTATTCCTTACTTTTGTGGATGCTTATAATGGATTGAAGACGCCTCTAACTCTTGGATATGTAATTCCTAACTTTTGTGGATGTTTATAATGGATTGAAGACGCTTCCTATTCTTGGATCCGGTACTACTTCCGTGCTTATTGTCCATATTATCTCTATTTTTTTGGTTCTTTTTGGTATGTCCATGGTTTCCTTTTGATTCATTATAGGGAAGATGTGTATAATTTTCTTTTGAATTGGTATACATATGGACAATGTACATGGATATTTTTTTACTAATATTTATAAATGAAACTAGTTATTATGAATTGTCCTTTTTGTTTATATACATTTGTTCATATGAGAAAATGACAGGTGCATCAAGAATATTACAGATTTTACAGATTTTTGCTGATTTTTTTTTGAAAAAAAAACAAAATAAATAAATTGCCATAAACTTAAGCCATGGAAAATTAAAGAACTGTGGCAAATTTCAAAGCATTTAACTCAGGCTAAACCCGTAGCAATACTATTAACCACGGACTACTTTAGTGACATATATTGTGAATATGTCTGTGACAAAATAATTTCCACAGATAAACTCAGTAGTACAATATATGATAACCATAGATTTGATCCGTGGCATAAAAATGTCATACCTACTTTACTACAGACCTCCACCACGGATAATATATGTGGCAAAATAATTAGCACGGATAAACTCTGTAGTACAATATATGACAACCATTGATTTGATCCGTGGAAAAAAATGCTACACCCATTTTACTACAGACCTCTACTATGGACAATATCTGTGGAAAAATAATTGCCACGAACAATATCTGTAGTACAATATATTACAAATGCATAGATTTGATCTGTGGCAAAAAAATTGCCACACCCATTTTACTACAGACCCCACCACATCCTTAGTTCGTGGCAAATAACATTTTACCACAGACTAAGTCTGTGATATTTTGTTAAAATTGGTGCTGTGACAATCCAGTACCAAAATGACGAATCATCTGGCCTCGAACAACTCTAATGCACCTACTAGATAGGACATTCAGGAGATGATCAAACAAGCCCTATCTCTTGGAAACAAATTTACTTGTGCTTCCGCATTCTCTACCCCCTCAGGTATTTATTCCTTAGAATGGTTTCTTGATTTCGGCGCTTCAAATCATATGACCTTTAATTCATAATTTTTTGAAAGTGTCACCCCTATTCCTTCGTCGCATAAAATTCATACTACTGATGGATCTACTACTGTTAGCGCAAGTCATATTGGTTATGTTAAAATAATAAAAAACTTGTCTCTTCCTGATGTTTTTCTCGTACCTCAACTTTCGATGAATCTTTTATCCGTTGGACAATTATGCGATATTGGTCTTGACATTATATTTTCTTCCTGTAGTTGTATTACTCTGGAACGCTCGACGAAGAAGCGAATTGGGACAGGCCATAGAGTTGGACGACTATATGTTATTGGCAAAATTCATATCCTTCATACGTCTGGTGCATCACTTGTCGCAACATCTACCCCCACGTCATCACCTTTTTTGACTTGGCATTCTCTCTTGGGGCATATCTCATTTTCACATCTTCATTTTATGTTTAATCAAGGGTTGTTAGGTTCAGCTAAATTAGATAAAGAACCTTGATGCGTTGCTTGTAAGTTGGGCAAAAAACCAACCCTTCCTTTTAATACGGCACTACCTTTTCTTCATCTCCCTTTGATCTTGTACACTCTGATGTATGAGGAAAATCTCCAGTTGCATCCATGGGAGGGGCTTTATACTACGTACTATTTATTGACGACTATTTTCATTATTCCTAGACTTATTTATTGTGTTCACGATCTGATTTTCTTAAAGTATACATTGAGTTTGCTAATATGGTTAAAACACAGTTTTCAAAGACTATTAAAGTCTTCCGTTCAAACTCCGGAGGGGAGTACATCTCCAACTCTTTTCTAGACTTTCCTAGATCCCAGGGAACTCTTCCCCAGTTATCATGTGTTGATACACCACAGCAAAATTGTATCGCCGAGCGCAAACGCAATCATCCTGTAGAAACTGCTCGAACACTTCTCCTATCTTCATTTGTTCCTAAATACTTTTGGGGTGAATCCATTCATACTTTTGTTTACATCATAAATCGAATTCCCTCGTCTGTAACCGATGGGGTCTCTCTCTTTAAATGCCTTTATACTTCTCCTAATTATTCAAAGCTTCGTATTTTAGGTTCAACATGTTTCATTCTTCTCCCTCAGAGGGAGCGTAACAAACTTAGTAAGAAAACCGCCATGTGTCTTTTTGGGTTATGGCGTTCAACAAAAAGGTTAACGATGTTACGACCCGTCCACTAAAAGATTGCACACCTCTCATCATGTTACCTTTTGGAAAAAAATACCTTATTACACCCTTACGAATACTCAAACAATATCCTCTGAGCCCTTAAAATTCCTTGACCCTTTCTTCAATCCACCATCACCCAACTCTCAACATGAGTTGTCACCTATTGTAATATCCATCCAGTCATTACCAAACATTGAGAATGGGTCGTCCCCCATTGGTATTCCCACCGAGTCATTGTCTAGATCTCATTCTATGCTATCTCACGAACTAGAGATTACCTTCGCAGAAGTCGGTCCTAATATAAACTCTGACATCTCTATGGAAAGTTTCAATGCTTCTTCAGATGGTGTGCAACATGATCTTCCTTCTCGTCATAAAAAACTACCACCAAAGCCCCCAAATTATTATTGTTAGGTTTCTACCTTGTTATCTCTTCATGAACCCATGTCGTATCAAGAAGCCTCATCAAATCCCTTATGGCAACAGGCTATGTTAGACGAACTTGCATCGCTTCAAAGAACAGATACATGGGAACTTGTTGATCCTCCTCGCAATAAATCTATTATAGGGTGAAAATGGGTTTACAAAATTAAGACAAACTTTGATGGTTCTATCGAACGTTATAAAGCTCGCCTCGCTGTTAAAGGATTTACTCAAGAGTACAAAATTGATCTCGAAGAAACTTTTACCTCCGTCGCTCGCATGACCACCGTACGAACCCTTATAGTTGTTGCCTCTTGTCGCCAATGGGATCTTTACCAAATGGATGTCAAAAATGCTTTTTTTCATGGAAATCTCCATGAAGAAGTGTATAGCGGCCCCCTCCTGGGTTACCACATTTACCGCATCAAGTTTGTCGACTCCGACGGGCATTATATGGTCTAAAGCAAGCACCACGAGCTTGGTTTGAGAAATTTTCTAATACAATCCTTCAACATGGGTACTCACAAAGTATGCATGATTATGCTATGTTTACCTGCTCATCTAGTCATGGGATTATTCTTCTCCTCTTATATGTTGATGATATGGTCATTACAGGCAATGATCTCCAAGGTATTTCTTATCTTAAATACTATTTGAGTACTTTCTTTGAGATGAAAGACCTCGGTAATCTTCGCTACTTTCATGGGATT
The DNA here is from genome assembly GCA_014058105.1 of Kingdonia uniflora. Taxonomy (NCBI): domain Eukaryota; kingdom Viridiplantae; phylum Streptophyta; class Magnoliopsida; order Ranunculales; family Circaeasteraceae; genus Kingdonia; species Kingdonia uniflora. The sequence goes on along the minus strand of JACGCM010000816.1, from coordinate 7,885,983 downwards.
GAAGTTGATCGATCAACTAATGGTTACTTTCTTTCCCAAGCAAAGTATGCCTCTGATATTCTACAACGTGCCAGGTTGACTGAAACAAAAATTGTTAATACTCTTCTAGAGATTAATGTCAAATTCCATGAATCTGATTGCATAATCCTTCCCAATCCTACCTTGTATCGACAACTTATGGGAAGTTTAAATTACCTTACTATGACTAGACCATATATTAGTCATGCAGTTCATATCGTGAGTCAATTCATGTTCGCACCTCGGTCTGTGCATTTTGCTACAGTTCTTCGGATCTTACGTTATTTAAAGGGCACCTTATATTAAGGACAACATTTTCCTCTACATCCACCCTTACCCTTCGAGCTTATTCCAACTCAGATTGGGCAGGTGATATTACTGATCGACGCTCCACCAGAAGTTTTTGCTTATTTCTTGGCAATTCCCTTATCTCTTGGAAAAATAAGAAACAATCCGTTGTTTCCTACTCTAGTGCTGAAGCTAAATACCGAGCTCTTGCACACACAACTTCTGAGATCATTTGGCTTCGTTGGCTTCTTTTCGATATGGGGGTTCTACTTCGTGAAAGTACTCCACTCTTCTATGACAACAAAAGTGCAATCCAAATTGCTCATAATGACGTATTTCATGGGCGAACAAAGCACATCAAAGTGGACTGCCACTTTGTTCGACATCATTTCTCACAAGGAACTATCAAGCTGCCATTTATTACTTCTCAATATCAAATTATAGATCTATTAAGTAAGTCACACCCATCTCCACCACAGGTTTTTGCTTATTTCATGGCAATTTGCTTATCTCTTGGAAAAGTAAGAAACAATTCATTGTTTCCCGCTCTAGTGCTGAAGTTGAATACTGAACTCATGCACACACAACTTCTGAGATTGCTTGGCTTCATTGGCCTCTTTTCAATATGGGGGTTCCACTTCGAGAAAGTACTCCACTCTTCTATGACAACAAAAGTGCAATCCAAATTGCTCATAATGACGTGTTTCATGAGCGAACAAAGCACATCGATGTAGACTGTCACTTTGTTCGACATCATTTCTCATAAGGAACTATCAAGCTGTCGTTTATTACTTCTCAATATTAAATTGCAGATCTATTAACTAAGTCACACCCTTCCGCAAGATTTCAGTTCTTGGTATCCAAGCTCCAAATGCTTTCGAAGCCATCTTGAGTTTGCGGGGGGTTGTTAAACAATATGGAGTTGCCTATGTACTGGAGTGTAGCATGAGTCTCTCTTCTATAGATTAGTTGGGTATACAGTTATATATGAGTAGCTATGCGTAACTGCATGGGTCACTTTACTTTGACTGAGATATGTTCCTGCAGCGTGAAGAAATGCTTTCCTACAGAATTTTTGCAGAAATTTGTATCGAGTTTTCCGCATAAATTTTTAACTTGTTTAAAGAACTGGATTGGATAATAAAGAACTTCTGTTTTGTAACTTAATTTAAAGAGCTCAATTTTTTTTGATGAACTTATTATTGAAACACTCTCGCTCCCCTTGTTTATTCTTATGAGGCTCCTTATATAGTTATCATCTTTTACATAGTGGAGGGCCCTCTAGACTTCTCCTTACCACAATTTTATATTAATACAATAATTATAGATAATTGAGTGTCGGCACTACATAATGTGTGACATCTGTGTTTCTCTAGTTATCTTCACTTGGGTGTGGACCCATCTTTATGTTGGCAACTTCTATGGCACATGGGTGGGGACCCACTCTTATCTTCTTTAGAACTCTTCACCTGGGTAAGGTCCTTCTAGTAAATGAACAACTTCCTTCCAGGGGAAATAAGGACATTTGTGGTCCTCTTTCGTCTGTCTTCTAGCCTCCTTGTAGAATGTCTTTTTGGTACTATCAGAGATATCCGAAGCGCCTTCATTGAATGCCTGCGCAAAATTCATTATTTTGTCCAATCTTCACTGCTGATTGGCATGGGAAATCTGCTTGTTAGGATAATTTTTGAGGTTTTGTAATTTTTTTTACCCCACTTTCCTAGTTAATTTTTATGATCTCAAAAAGGATCTGGCTGAGCTTTATTGCTCTTTCCTTATGTAGATGTTCTACCTGTTCCTTTCTTGGATTTAGGGCCAAAAGCCTCAGTTTTCTCGTTCATTTAATGTTAAGCCCATCTTGATAAAGTGGTATGGGGTTTTATCCCCTTCTTCGTTTCCCCATTCAGTTATCGAGTTGTAAAATTGGAGAAAAATGGGTCTATCCTCTGCCTTGATTTTCTTTCTAAAGTTTTTTATTACTCTCTTAAAATTATCTGGGAAGAATTTTAATTCTAAGAGATTGCTTGACGGATAACAGCAATCAATTAAACCGTACATGAATAATTGGTATACCATTTTTGGGTCAGCTATGTTGCAAACGTTGGATGCATCTGTTTCAATCACCATTTTATCATTGGGCGAAGGATGATAAAATCTTCTTAAGTCTTTTATTTGTTTTTTGACTTTTTCTATATAGATAGTGTCTAATGTTGTCCAATTCCAAGGAACATCTTTTTTGAGTTTAGCTTGGAGAGGTTTCCTCATTTCTGCTAGCTTGTGGATATATGCTTTTGTATAGGTTAAGCAACCTACAAATCTTTGTAATTGGTTCTCATCCTTAATTTTACTAGGAAAATGTTTGATATTATTTAGAATATGAGGTTGGAGACAGTGTTTCCCATCCTCAATTTCTAAGCCTAAAAACTTAATTTTTGTCTGGCAAATTACTGTTTTTTTCTCAAAAATTACTAGTCCTTCTTTCTTACATCTATTGATAATAGTATTTGGATGTTCATAATGTTCATCTAGTGTATTACTGAAGATAAGAATATCATCAATATAAATACAACAAAAACTAAAGTATTATGTAAAGATATCATCCATATGTCTTTAGAAAATTCTTGGTGCTTGTTTTAATCCAAAGGGAGTACCTTCCATTGGTAGTGACCTTGGGGTCTGCTAAACGCAGTCAATTTTTGTGATTCCTCATCTATTGTAACTTGGTAAAAATCTGATTTACAATCTATGTGGAGTAATATTTCTTATCTCTAATTAGGCTTATTAATTCCTCTTTCTTAGGAATATAATAACCATCATCAATAGTTTTCTGATTGAGGGCTTTGTAATTTACTACCATTCGTTTCTTTCCTCTTTTATGTTCTGCCGATTTATTTGCCATAAAAGCAGGTGAACTATGTGGGGATTTGCTTTTGCAAATTATATGAAAGTCAAGTAGTTCTTAGATATATTAGGCAAATTCTACTCTATTATCTGGCGAGTAAATTATAGGTTTAACCCTGATTACTTTATTTTTATCTTTTAGTCTAATCTTAGTTGTGAGTTTTGATCTTCATATCTTTAGGTCTAAAAGATCTTCAGAACAAATTTTCTTTAATTTTCCTCGAATTTCTTCAAATTCTTTTTATTATGAAGAATACTTAAAACTTCATAGTTATATTCTTCTTTATTATGAAGAATACTGAGATTGGTAAGCTGTGGTTTTGTTTGCTTGATTTCTACACCTCATTTTTGTTTTTAATGTTGATCAAGGAATCATTGGATTCCAACGGCTATTGCATTTCTTACTTTACTCATTATAATCTTATCACCCATAATTGTTGAGATACTGATAGTATCCACATTTTTTATAAATGGATTATAGAGATTTTAGAAATTATTTCCTATAAGGAAATCAACTCCAGAGTCTTGTTGATGAATATAGAAGAGAGATGAAACATTTCTCCTCCTATTAGTATGTCGATATTTCTAGCTACATAGTCTAGATATATCAAAGTATTGTTTACAATTTTTATTTCTAAGGGTACTTTTGCCTTTTCCCATAATTCTGGGGGTAGGACATATTTATTTGTAATACAGATACTTGTTCATGTATCTATGCATACATGTAGATGATATTGTTTATATCCCTTGAATTTGCAACCAATATTTATATAGGTGTTGTTAGGGTTTGTGATATTGTTTAAGGTATTGAAGTTTGGGTTTTCTTCAAAATCTGTTAGCAGGCCTAACCTGTCCATTTTTCATTATCGATTTTCGTACTAGAACTGTCTTCTTCAATCTCTGTTTCAAGGAGATAAATACTCACATTTTCTAAAATTTCTTCCTCTATAGGTTATAATCTTATTGCATAAGCTTGCTCATGGATTTTTACTTTATGCTTAAAATCCTTTCCTGCCCTATTAGGGCATTTGTTTGAATAATGCCCTTCTTCATTGCATATCCAGCATTTACAATTTATCTTTTTCTGAGGAGAAAAGTTGTCATTTTTTTTACGAAGTTTCTCTTTCTAAAGAATTTCTTCTGAAAATGTGGTTTTTCTTTGTTTCTAAAAAACTTCTTACCTTTATAATTTTTGAACCGGTATTTTTTATGTGAAAATTCTCATTTAAAAATTTTCTTTTTCTTTCTATAGGAAGTTATTGTGCATCCATATTTTCCTGGTATATCGGCATTTGCTTTTTCACAACGTATGTTGTTCTTACCTTGGAGTTGTTTGGTGATTGTCCGTTGTTGGCAATCCAGTATAATATACTATTTTACCAATTTTATTCTTCCCGTAAGAGTATCAGGGATAAACTCCTGTTTGTTAAATTTTTCTCAGAATACTCGGGAATTGTTTCCTGGAAGTTTATTATAGAATAAAGTTCTATAATATTCTTGAACTGATTTATTATGTTTATGGCAGAATCTTTCGTATTCGCAGGTGTATATGTCAAAATAACACATATCGCAAATGGTTAGGTTATCCAAATGCCATGCAACTTGGACTTCTTCAAATTGGGATTTTTTTTTATTGTTTTTTTGTCTTCACCAACTGTCACGCACAAAAATTCAGTAATCGGTAGTTTGACCGATCACTAGATTCAAAGCTGTACAGGTCAGAGAATCTAAAGATTCTACCCCACAAATAGCCAAGCCGTAGACAAATTCTGGCTCGGCTATTCACATATAGCAATAATCATCAGGGTAAATAAAGAATAATAACAACATAGCGGAAGCGAAAGACAAATATACATATCTGACTTAAATATACAATGTCCTGAATAAAGTACAGCGACATATGCTAAGATAACATACAAAAAGATCTAAACTAATGAAGATCTGCAGCGGCCGAAAGCAGGCACCAATCTGGCTGAACCTCGCAGCAATCCAAGCTACTCAGCCTCTAAAATGGTTATAATTACAAGAGTGAGCAAACCACGGCTCACTAAAACCCAACAAAGCTAAATATCCTACTAATAAGATAAGTGTTGAAGAAGAGAGAGAAGTGAATGAGATAAATTAATAGATAAGGAGATACTGAATAATACCAAGGTAACTGTAATTTAGGTAAAGAGTTATAAGACAAGAGGAATTGAGATAAGAGTTAGATAAAGAGATAGCGATAAGGAAAGATCAGAGGAATATATGTATGAAGTGAGGATGGTATGACATACAAAGATGAGCAGGGATATTCCCATAAATATCCCCTAAATGCAGAATAATTTAATGTTTTAAATGTGTTTGCAATCCTATTATACTATTGGTTGATCAACCGCTAACATGCTTACTTAAAGAGATTTGTTAAGGGGATACACAGGCGCGATTTCTTGTCAAGCTCGACCAAGCTAAGGATATTATCTCACTTGATCAGAGTTTTTTGGGCTTTGCGACCTACGGAGCCTATAATTCAAACTCTATTTAGTATTCCAAGAAATCAACCACAACGAGGACTAAGTTCACACCATTCCGACTCTGTCTCATACCATCCCACACTCCCGAATGGGTGAACAGGTATGATAGTGCCAGTGCCAACTCACCTACTATTTTAACCCGATTAAGGACATCCTAGAACCTTTCGAGGGTTAACCGATGCGGAGTTCTTTTGTGCATCCAATCACAATAAGTTAGAAGGTTATAAATTATTTTAAAAGATGCGACAGATCCCGAAGATTAAAATACAACAGCCGTTAACCCGGCAACAAATATAGAATAGCCAACTGCATCAGAGTATGGCAATAATCCTAAACACAGATGAACTATGACTTTACCGTCATAACATCCAAATCTTATCAGTCTCTCTAGACTGGAACCCAGCGTACAAACAAACTGTCAAAATAATGCACAGACAGTTTCTAACCAAGCTCAACGACCAACACGAACAAAAACCCAAGCCACTGAAATAACTAACAGGTTAAATAACTATAGATGAGAATATATATAGGCTATACTATAGTTAATTCACATACCCTCTTTAACACAGAGTAATTACTCTAAAAAAATATTAATCAACTAGTAGAAGGAATTTAGGAATTAAGGGAACTCGCCTGAGAATAATGCACGAATTCTGCGGTAACCAAAACGAAACTCAGAACCCGGGATCACGATGAGGTAAACGGAACACTGAGCAAGCTAACACAACCAATAATAACAACAAGCATAATCAATTTGAGAAATCAAACAATAAAATAAACCCTAGAAATTAGCCTACGCCAAATTGAACCAAAATGGACATAAATGAATAGAGAATTACTTACCAAGGATAATGGCGAAGATCGCAGCGAAGCTTGGTGAAGAATCTGTGAGTGAGGGGAAGATTGGATTAAGAATGGAGGAGGGGGAAATTGGTTAGAGAGAGAGAGTTTGAGTGAAGAGAGGAAGTGTGGAAAAGAAAGCATTAAACTTAACAGGTGATCAAAACGTGCCTCTGTTCGATTAGGGATATTCCTATAAGAATAGAGGAAGTCTTGTTCAAATAAAAAGGGCAGTGAAGAAACTTAACTGTACAAGTAAGGACTTATTCGAATAGAGAAACATCCTATTCAAATAAAACAATTGAGGGGGAAAACAACTAATCTAGGAAAGATCTTATTCGAGCAGAAGGAAGTCCTATTCGAACATAGAAGATCTTGTTCGAACAGAGGGAAATCTTATTCGAACAAAGCAACTCAGGGAAAAATCTAATATCCCAAAGAAGGATCCTATTCGAACAGAGAAATTCTTGTTCGAATAGAAAAAGTTAGTTCAGAAAAAAGACCCCTGAAATTCTATTAAGGATACACCCCGGAAAATGCAACGGATTACCCCGAACACCCCAGAATCACCCTAAATCACCAACACCACCACCCAAACACTACCACGAATTCAATAAAGATTTTCCAAAGTAGAAACACCACCTCCATCGCCTCACAGCCGCCAAAACGCCTAAACCTCCTAAAATGAATCTTTTCCTCGGGAGACTCCGGAAACCTACCGGCCAACCAACGGCTCACAGGAACCACACCAAACTACACACACATCAAATAAATATCACCACCAACCCATCTAGGGGTTCCCAAGGCCACAACACCACCTCCTCCTCCGAATAACCTCTGAACCGCCAAAACTGCAAAAAGGATTCTAATAAATTAAAATACCGAAAAGAATAAATGGATGCATAATGGATGAATAAGTATATGTGGAATATGAATGCGGAACTTAACGTGAAGAAATGATATGCCGATAAAATAAAGAATAGGAGTATATGCGGAATTGGAATATGTGCGAATAAATGAAGAAAAAAAAATGCAGGTCATTACAATCTACCCCCCTAAAAAGAAATTTCGTCCCCGAAATTAAACGCATACCTCAGCCTGAGAATAAATGTGGATAGTGCCTCCTCACATCGGCCTCCAACTCCCAGGTAGCCTCTTCTGGCCAATGGTGAATCCACTGGACTTTCACAAACAGAATAACCTTATTACGAAGAACCTTTTCCTCGCGATCCAAAATGCACTCCGGATGCTCGATATACGAGGCATCACCCTGAACCTCTATCGGTTCCCAATCAATCACGTGAGTAGGATCCCGCTCATACTTCCTCAGCATGGAAACATGGAAGACGCTGTGAACTCTGCTCAGCTGTGGCAGTAATGCTAATCGGTACGCTAACTCCCCAACTCTGTCCAGAATCTTAATCGGGCCAATATATCTCAGAGCTCGCTTCCCTTTTTTGTTGAAACGCATCACTCCCCTCATCGGTGAAACCTTTAGTAAAACATGATCCCCGATCTGAAACTCTAACGGTCTCCTGTGGATATCAACATAACTCTTCTGTCAGCTCTGTGCTGTACGTAACCGATCCCTGATGGTAGTAACTGCCTCAGTAGTCTCCCGATCCAAGTCTGGTCCTAGTAAGCCCTGCTCACCAACCTCTGCCCAACTCAAAGGTGATCTGCACGGTCTACCATATAAAGCCTCGTACGGTGCCATCCCGCTACTCGACTGAAAGCTGTTGTTGTAAGCGAACTCTGCCCATGGTAAGTACTTGTCCCAGCTGCCCTTGAAGTCCAAAACACAATCCCTAGGCATATCCTCAGGGATTTGGTTAACTCGCTTTGTCTGACCATCGGTCTAAGGGTGAAATGATGTACTGAGATCCAGTCTAGTATCCATAGCTTGCTGGAAACTCTGCCAAAATGTGTCGGTAAACCAGGCATCTCTATTTGACATAATAGACATTGGAACCTCGTGTATATGAACAATTTCCCTAACATATATCCTGCTCAACTCGTCAGTGGTCATAGTCGTGAGAACCGGAATGAAATGTGCCGATTTGGTCAATCGGTCCACAATCACGTAAATAGAATCATGTTGTTTCTTCGTCCGCGGTAAAGCCGATATGAAGTCCATCGTCACATGCTCCCATTTCCACTCTGGAATAGGTAAAGGTTTAAGCTATCCTACTGGTTTCTGATGCTCGGCCTTCACCTACTAGCAAGTTAGATATTTGGAAACAAATGTAGCTATCTCGCGCTTCATATTGTCCCACCAAAAATGTCTCTTCAGGTTCTGGCACATCTTCGTACTGCCTGGATGAATAGTATATCTCAAACCGTGAGCCTCACTCAAAACCTCACGTTTCAGTACCTCGGAATCTAGTATGCATAATCTGCCCCTGTATTTGATGTTGCTATCTGAACTAAATGTCCAAACTTTTCTGGTGATGTCTGAAGCCCAAGACTGTAATCTCTCATCCTGCTGCTGAGCCTCAATAATCTGAGAAATCAAAGACGGCTGAACTCTCAGATTTGTAATAAGGCCCCCTGTCGTTTGTGAACTCAAAATCAACCCGAATTCCGCAATGTCGCTCAGCATCGTCTACTCACGAATCATCAGACGTGCAAGTAATCCTCTAGGCAAACGTCCCAAAGCATCGGCCACCACGTTCGCCTTCCCTGGGTGATACTGCCAATCCACATCGTAGTCCTTCAGAAATTCCATCCACCTGTGTTGTCTCATGTTCAGCCCCTTCTGCCAGAAAAGATACCGTAAGCTCTTGTGATCGGAAAAGAGCTCGAATATCTCCCTGTAAAGGTTGTGTCTTCAAATCTTTAGCGCATAAACCACTGCTACCAACTCGAGGTCATGAGTAGGGTAATTCCTCTCATGTACCTTAAGTTTCCTTGAAGCATAAGCCATAACCTTGCCCTCCTGCATCAATACGCAACCAAGTCCACTAAGCGATGCATCACTGTAAACTCTATACACCTGCCTACTGGACAGAACAATCAGAACTGGTGATGTCGTCAATATCTTCTTCAACTCTACGAAAGCTGAAGAACCACTGTCATCCCAAAAAAACCGAACGTCCTTCAGTGTCAAAGGATTCAGAGGAGCTGCAATCCGCAGAAACCCCTCAATGAATCTGCGATAATAACCCGCCAAACCCAGAAAACTACGAATCTCTGTAACGCTCGTCGGTTGTGCCCAATCTACAACTGCTACAACCTTGGAAGGATCTACTGCAATCCCATACTTAGACACCACGAGCCCTAGGATTTTCACCTCCTACTGCCAAAATACACACTTTTCAAACTTCACGAATAATGTATTCTCCCACAAGGTCGGTAGTGCAATCCTCAAATGTTCCTCGTGCTCTGCCTCGGTCTTCAAATAGATCAATATGTCATCGACGAACACAATGACGAACCGGTCAAGAAAAGGGCTGAAAACACGGTTCATCAAATCCATAAAAGTTGCGGGATCATTCGTCAAACCGAACGACATCACCCGAAACTCATAGTATCTCTAACGAGTCCGAAATGCCATCTTCGAAACATCAGCTGCCCTGATCATCAGCCGGTGGTAACCCGATCTGAGATTTATTTTTGAAAATAACTGCGCTCCTCGAAGCTGGTCAAACAAGTCCTCGATCCTCAGTAATGGATATTTATTCTTGATCGTCACCTTGTTTAACTCGCGGTAGTCGATACACAAGCGCATCGAACCATCTTTCCTCTTTGCGAACAAAACAGGTGCTCCCCACAGCGAAGTACTCAGTCGAATAAATCCCTAATTCATCAACTCGGAAATTTGATCCTTTAGCTCTTTCAGCTTAACAGGCGCCATACGGTACGGTGCTTTCGAAATTGGAGCTGTACCTAGAATAAGATCTATGCCAAAATTAATTGCTCTAGTCGGAGGTAATCCAGGAATCTACTGGAAAACGTCGAAATAATCGCAAACCACCAGAATCGAGCTAACGTCCACGTCTGAGGACTCTAACTCTACGAATGCTAATAAGCCGACCCCTGACTGCACAAGTTTCAAACTAGAGAATACGAATTGCCTCTCGCCGGGAATACAAAAGGTAGCCATCTTCTCAAAGCATTCTAAGGTGACTTGATGCGTTAATAGCCAATCCATGCCTAGGATGATGCCAAACTCATGCATCGGGAAAACTAATAGGTCTGCTGATAGGACTCGACCACAAACAACTATCGGGAAATCTCTACATATACGTGAGATTAAAACTAAAGAATCTAGAGGAGTACCCACGAAAACCACATCAATCAATAAAGAAGACTCAAAGCCAATAATACAAAGAAATACAGATGCGATGAATGAATGCGACGCACTAGAATCGAAAAGGACACGAGCGGGTGAATAAGAAATAAGGATCGTGCCTTCCACCACAGGGTGAGTGGTGCGAGCATCTCGCCTCCTGACTGTAAACATTCTGCTCTGTCCACAGCCCTGAACCTAGCCCTGCTGCTATCCCGGATGCTGCGGTCTCTGAACACCATGAGGTCCTAAAACTAACTATCTACCCTGAGGACCCTGGAACGGTCTCTGCGGAAACTGCTGAATCTGCTGAGGAGGTCACGGCTGATATCCCACGGGACCCTGAAACTGTCTCGCTGGCTGTGGAAATCTGACTGGTTTAAGACAATGCTGCTTGACGTGCCCCGTCTCCCCGCAGTTCCAACACTGACGTAAAGCAGGCTGTGCTCTCCCAAAATACTGCCCCCCGTAGCTCTAACTGACATACCATCAAACCTCTATCTCTTCGAACTCATCCTATCGTACTGTGTCTGTACCGCCTTACCCTTATCGGGTCTTTGGTCATGTCTTTGCTAGTTCCTCAAGTCCTTAGACTTGCAATTCACGACGTCATTTTGTTCTAAAGCCAAAGCTTTAGACAAAACCTCTCTGTAAGTGCTAACACCCGAAGAGATTAAAAATATCTTAAAGAATGGGCGAAGACCTTTCAAAAACTTCATCTTCTTCTGCTCCTCATCCTGAACGATGAATGGTGCATAACGAGCAAGCTTCTTGAAACGCTGGTCGTATCTGGCAACGCTCATATCGCCCTGCTCAAGTGCATAGAACTTAGAAATGCAGGCGTCTCTATAGTTCTGAGGAAAATGCTGCCCAAAGAGTAGGTCCTAGAAAACTTCTCAAGGGAAGGGAGTCTCCACAGCTGTCCTCTTGGCCGTATCCCACCAGTGATCTGCTTCCCCATGTAGTAGGTATGCTGCAAGTGTCACCTACTGATCGTCGGGATACTTCATCGCGTCCAAAGTCTTTTCAATAGACTTGAACCACGCCTCGGCCAGAAAATATCGGATGCCTGTACCACTGGAGCTGCTCCAAGTAACTGTGCTCTCTAGGTACCTGGCTCCTGGCCTGCTAAAACGAAGTGGCAAAACTCTCCATAAACTGTCTCATCTCTGTTAAAACACCCAATGCGGCTACCGCTGGTAAGATGCCTGGATGTTCTGGAATCACTGGAGTAAATGGGGCACCCTGACGAATCGGAACCCCTGGTGCTACTCCCATACCAACCCCAACCTCAGAAACTATGGGCTTTGCTAGAGGGATCGGAACAGACCCAGTACTCTCCTGATTAATCACTGGACCATTGGCCACTGTACCACAGCGCAAACCCCCACGAATACCCCCACGAGTCCAAGCACAACCTCTGCCTCTACCACCTCAAGCCATCTGTACGAGCAAATAAATACAACTCAGGAACGGATAAGAAAAGTTTAGGAACGGAAAGGAATATGATAAAATATGGAGATCTGGAAAGAATTGATCCTAACTACGTCTAAGGAATAACTCATCATATGATTTGCAATAATGGAGATATAGATAATCCTTACGCTCTAATTCCAAGTCTGTCACGCCCCAAAATTCAGTAATCTATAGCTTGACCAATCACTAGATTTAAAGCTTTGCAGGTCGGGGAATCTAGAGATTCTACCACAAATAGACAAGCCGCATACAAATTCTGGCTCGGATATTTACATATAGCAATAATCATCAAATTAAAGAAAGAATAATAACAACATAGCAGAAGCGAAAGACAAATATACATATCTGACTAAAATATATACAATGCCCTGAATAAAGTACAGCGATATAGGCTGAGATCACATACAAAAAGATCTAAACTAATGAAGATCTGCAGCGGCCAAAAATAGGCTATAATCTGGCTGAACCTCACAGCAATCCAATCTACTCAGCCTCTGAAATGGTTAAAATTACAAGAGTGAGCAAACCACGGCTCACTAAAACCCAACAAAGCTAAATGACCTACTAATAAGATAAGTGTTGAAGAAGATAGAGAAGTGAATAAGATAAAGTAATAGATAAGGAGATACAAAATAATAACTAGGTAACTGCAATCCAGGTAAAGAGTTATAAGACAAGAGGAATTGACATAAAAGTTAGATAAAGGGATAGCGATAAGGAAAGATCAAAGGAATATATGTATGAAGTGATGATGGAATAACATACAAAGATGAGCAGGGATATTCCCATAAATATCCCCTAATTCCAGAATGATTTAATGTTTTAAATGTGTTTGCAACCCTATTATACTATTGGTTGATCAACCGCTAACATGCTTACTTAAAGAGATTTGTTAAGGGGATACACAGGCGCGATTTCATTTCTAGCTCGATCAAGCTAAGGATATTATCTTAGTTGATCTGAGTGTTCCGGGCTTTACGACCCACGGAGCCTATAGTCCGAACTCTATTTAGTATTTCAAGGAATTTCAACCTCATCGAGGACTAAGTTCGTACCATTCCGACTCTGTCTCATATCATCCCATACTCCCGAATGGGTGAACAGGTATAATAGTGCCCGTGCCAAGTCACCTACTATTTTAACCCGATTATGGACATCCTAGAACCTTTCAAGGGTTAACCGATGTGGAGTTCTTTTGTGCATCCAATCTCAATAAGTTAGAAGGTTATAAAAGATTTTAAAAGATACGACAGATCCCAAAGATCATAATACAACAGCTGTTAACCCGGCAATAAACATAGGATAACCACCTGCCTTAGAGTATGGAAATAATCCTAAACACAGATGAACTATGACTTTACCATCATAACATCCAAATCTCATCAGTCTCTCAAGACTGAAACCCAGTGTACAAACAAATTGTCAAAATAATGCACAGACAATTTCTAACCAAGTTCAACGACCAACACGAACAAAAACCCGAGTCACAGAAATAACTAACAGGTTAAATAACTACAAAGGAGAATATATATATAGGCTATACTATAGTTAATTCACATACCCTCTCTAACACAGAGTAATTACTCTAAAACAATACTAATCAACTATTAGAAGGAATTTAGGAATGAAGGGAACTCGCTTGAGAATAATGCACGAATTCCACGGTAACCAAAGCGGAACTCTGAACCCAGAATCACAATGAGGTAAACGAAACACTGAGCAAGATAATATAACCAATAACAACAGCAAGCAAACAATCAATTTGGGGAATCAAACAATTAACTAAACCCTAGAAATCAACCCAAGCCAAATTGAACGAAAATGGACAGAAATGAATAGAGAATTACTTACCAAGGATAATGGCGAAGATCACGGCGAAGCTTGGCGAAGAATCCGCGAGTGATGGGGAAGATTAAATTAAGAGTGTGAAGGAGAGGGAAATTGGTTAGAGAGAGGAGAGAGGGTGAGAGTTTGAGTGAAGAGAAGAAGTGAGAAAAAGAAAGCATTAAACCCAACAGGTGGTCAAAATGTGTCTCTGTTCAAATTGGGATATTCCTATTCGGACAGAGAGGATCCTATTCAAACATAGGAAGTCTTGTTCGAGTAAAAAGGGTCAGCGAAGAAGCTCAACTGCACAAGGAAACTTCCTATTCGAATAAAGAAACATCCTATTCAAATAAAGCAGTTTAGGGGAAAAACAACTGATTTAGGAAAGATCTTATTTGAACAGAGGGAAGTCCTATCCGAACATAGAAGGTCTTGTCCGAACAGAGGGAAATCCTATTCGAACAAAGCAACTCAGGGAAAAATTCAGCAACCCAAAGAAGAATCCTATTCGAATAGAGAAAGTCCTGTTCGAATAGAAAATGCCAGTTAAAAAAAAAGACCCCTGAAATCTTATTAAGAACACACCCCGGAAATGCAACGGATTGCCCCGGACACCCCGAAATTACCCCAAACCGCCAACACCACCACCCAAACACTACCACAAACTCAGCAAAGGTTTTCCAAAGTAGAAACACCACCTCCACCGCCTCACGGCCGCCAAAACGCCTAAAATCCCACAAAGGAATCTTTTCCTCGGGAGACTCCGGAAACCTACCGGCCAACCCAACGGCTCACCGGAACCACACCAAACCACACACACATCAAATAAACATCACTACCGACCATCTAGGGGTTCGCAAATCCATAACACCACCTCCTCTTCCGAATAACCTCCGAACCGCCAAAATTACAAAAATAAATCTAATAAACTAAAACACCGAAAGGAATAAATGGATGCATAATGGATGAATAAGTATATGCGGAATATGAATGTGGAACTTAACGTGAAGAAATGATATGCCGATGAGATAAAGAATAGGAGTATATACGGAATTTGAATATGTGCAAATAAATGAAAAAAAAATTACAGGTCATTACACCAACCATTTCTCTGTAAATGGCATCCGTGATTTTATTTAAATAATCGAGTCCAGTTTTACAGCCTTGACTCAATTCAAAGTAATCTTCGACTGAGTTTGTCAAACCATGTTCTTTCATTTCTGCTGAGTTTGTGGTCAATTAAAGCTTTTACTGCTAGTAAGTTTGTTGTTGATTCTGAAGTGGTTTAGATGATAAAGCTCATTTATGTGCACCACTCTGTTATTAATTTTTCTCTTTCACGGAT
Source organism: Kingdonia uniflora (assembly GCA_014058105.1). Taxonomy (NCBI): domain Eukaryota; kingdom Viridiplantae; phylum Streptophyta; class Magnoliopsida; order Ranunculales; family Circaeasteraceae; genus Kingdonia; species Kingdonia uniflora. Next base: position 7,870,484 of record JACGCM010000816.1, on the reverse strand, counting down.
ACAATCTATATCCAAAATAAATGTTCCCAAAATGCCAATCTTTGCTTTAGTTAATATTTTGGAGGGATATTCCTGTTATGGAAATTATGTAGTCTATGCGTAGGGTTATTAGATCTGATAGGAATAGTTCAGGCTCTTTCAAACTCTACATCTTCCTCTGACCTGAGTTTAGACCTTCTTCTTCACTATTGTTCCTCATTTTTAGTATTCATGTTTTTCAGTATTTTTGTTAGGATAGGTTTGTCCTATAGTGTTTGTATTAGAACCTTGGCCATCTTCTCTAGTAGGTTTTAAGTTCATTTTTATCTTTTTCCCGATATTTTCTTCATCTGCTTCTGAGTCATCTTCTGACCTTGCAGATTCATCATCTTCGTATCTGTTATTTTCCATATGGATTTTTTCACCCAATTCCTTATCGTCTATAGATAAGAGTTTGATGATGGTGTCTAGATTTATTTCATCACGGTTTTTAAACCTGTGTTCTAATTTTTTCCTAAATATACTTGTTGACATCCAATATTGTTGGTGGTGGTTTCAAATTTTTTGGGAAGAATCTTCATGTTGTTTCGATAATTATTAGTAGATTTGGTTTGGTTTCTAAGATATTACTTAGATTTATTTCCTCAGTGATTTTATTTAATTGTATTGCACTTAAGCTTTCTACTTTTAAAGAAAAATCTTTTATTTCTTTAATAATCTTGCATGGAGGAGTCTGTTGGACTTCTTCTATGATTTCTTTTATATTTTTTTCAAGCTCTCTAACGCTTGTCATGAGTTCCATAATTTGAGGTAAGAGATGAGCAAAACATCTCTGTAAATACTCAATTTTATTTTCACCATTTTTTATTGGGTTCATTAGTCCAAAAGGGCCCTTTGGAGAGTATTTATTTTTATCGATAATCATTTAATTTCTGCAAGGGATTGGTTTGCAGGTTCTTCTTCTAATATATCTTTTCTAATTTGGATCCTGGAAGAGTTTCTTACTTCCATTTGTCCATTTTGTACTTGTACCTCCTTTGGTTTTTGATAACCTAGAAGGGGTTTTTCTCTTATGTTTAGGCTCGAGTTTTCTGGAAATTCATCTAATTCCTCTATTTGAGGTTGGTGAATTTTTCCTATTTCAAATAAGATATCATCTATCTCAATTATTTCTTTTTGCTTGAATAACTCACTGTGATGAGAGTTAGTTAAAGCATATCCCACCACATATGTGATGTTGAAAGGACTGCTTTCTGGTTTAACAAGATCAGACCTTTCAAAATGATGGGGAAAACTTAAATTTTTCTTTAGATTTTTGTCATGTAGGCTTATTGCATACTTTGGGTATAGTGAAAAGACTAATTTTTGTAACTTAGGTTCCCTTGAACCATTCCTAATAATGCATCTCTGCGATTATTAATCAGATTATCAAGTATTACTACTTTGATAGGTCTATTAATTCCTTCTCTAAAATGAGATTTTATCATAATTTGGATTCCTCCTTGATGTATATAACCTATTTTACTCCTGTCATCTTTTGGGATGGCATTTTTTCTTAGGTTTAAGTCTTCTCTTGTGATAAGGGGTAAATTTATGCATCCTGGTGTATCTTTTATATCAAGACTATATTCTTTATGGCTAACACCAAAATAAACCCAATTTTTTCTTTTAATAAACATTCCTGCAATTTTAGAGATATTGTTTAGAACCTTGAATATCTTGTTTTTATCCAAAGAAAGTTTTTCTTTATAATTTCATTAAATTTTTCTTTAATGATAATTAAATTAGTTGAGAAATTTCCTTCTTGTTCATGAACTTAATATAATTATATTTTTGGATTTATAATGTTGTCATAAGAATTACTAGCTTCAGTCTCTGGTTCCATCTCAGGTCTTCCAAGATTCTATGGAATCCTATGTGCTTTTTAGCACTTGAGACTGAGTATAAAACTTACAATCTCATCGTTGTACATTATTAGACATCCTCATGGGTATGTGTGCATCTCGTAAATATATAGGTTCTTGCTAATAAGAGGTTTATTGACCTCTCTAAGTCTCGCATCAGTGGATTCCAGATATAGGGTTCGACGTCTCTTACCATGATGAGGCGTGCAATTAAGCACTGGGTCATATAGACTCTGGGTTCATATCCATTTTTATCATAAATACTAATACTGTGATAAACAACTGATAGTTAAACACGAATTAGTATTAAATAGTAGTTTGAAAACTTACAGAGCACTTGACAAGAATTCTTGAGTATTTAGGGCTTTGGGGCCTGAAGGTAATGGATATTTTGTTCAAAGGTGGTTGATGAACCAAAGAGCTCTCTATGCCTTCTTTATAGTTCTCTAAGACTTGTCTTCTCTGAGACTTATCTTTTCTTTGAGACATAACGTATCTCAATTATTCCCTTTTGGCAAAGAGATGTCGATACTAAAAGTTGTCTTAATGAATAGTAAAATTACTATTCACAAGATATTTTGTAATTGCATTATTTTCTTTGAGACTGAACCTGTCTCAATTATTTGCTTTTGACGTACCAGTTTTTTATGTTAGCTGTCAAAGCTGTCTTTATGAATAGTGAAATTACTATTCACTGTATCTATTCACAAGATATTTCTTATGAATTTTTTGTGTCGGCAGACCAATCTTCCAATGGAAGTTTAATAATTGGAGCGAAAGAATGTGTTTACTTAAGCTATCTGCCTCAAACCCGTTAATTGCGCAACTACCAATTCGCCGACGACCTCCTGTCTATGGCTTAAGGGTAAGCACCGGGTTATCCGTACCGTGGCTCTGATAAACAATATGGAGTTTCCTATGTCCTGGAGTGTAGCATGGGTCTCTCTTCTATAACTCTGATAAGCAAACGGTGCAGGAAATCTCCCACCCACTTAACTTAGTTCTTTTCTCTATCTTAAATCAAAGCCTAGTTATTTCCACATAGTTCAATGTCACTATGAAACAATAGTTCTCTATCTCTTTCTCTCTCTCTCACACTCTCTCTCTCTCAACAATCGTTGAAGATGGTGGGTCAAAAACCTCAGATTGGAGATGGTGGAACGGGAAAGAAGGCCAAAATTAGGCCAATGAAAACCTTGAAATGGTAAGTTTATTCTCTCTATCTCTCCTTGTTACAGTATTGTGATCTCAAAACTGCTTTTGGGGTTTGAAATTTAGGGTTTCCTGCAATTTTATGGTTTTGGTGTCAACGTTAACTTGATGATTGTTGTTGACCACCTTCCACATTGGAAGCCCTAAACAGATTTAGAGGAGATTGGTTTGTTGATGAGAGATATATGGGTTTTGGAGGAGATGAGTTTGCTGAAAATATGAATTCAGCTGTTGGTAAAGGCAGAATGAGATATGAAACCCAGTTGGTGGGGAAATAAGTATAAAGTTTGTAACGGTCAAATCATATAGAAACCTCAACCGTTAATCCTTAACGAGTATCTCTAGGTTCAACTTTTAATTTTAATCTTTTTTTTAGGCTTATTTAAAAGGGTATTATTGGGTGTTTAAAAAGTGAATTTAGATTTGACGAGGGTCAACGCCGGTTGACTTGGTCTTATAGCGGGACTTTAAATTAAATAAAAGGTAAACTAAGGGTTCGTCGCTAATATGTCAAGAAACTATATGGGTTATCTCAAATTTTATCCCTAATATCTTGTTACTATCTATTTCTTGGATAATATTAATTGCAGGACATACATCTGATATATTTACCCTTCAGGGAGGGGTAATAACTTTCTTTGATAGCAACTTTTGATTGGGAAGTAGGTGGATGGTGGAGGTGATAAAGTCAATAGTAGAGATTGGAGAGGATGCTTAAGCAACGAGAAGAGAAGAAAAAGAGAGCAAAAAATGTGTGCATGGGTAAATATTCATTGATGACTTTTGTGTCCAAAGAAAGACACTACAAATGTTGTCGCTTCAAATATATGTATGTAAGCCAAAGAAAAGTAATGAATCCCTACTTTTCCTTAACTGGGTGAAAACAACGTGCACCAAGTTCCAACCAAAACTACTTTGCTAATGTTTGATGAGCGCATAATTATGACACATTTTATATATTCGAACATGTATTTTGGTCATCCATTATATTTAATTAGTATACCGAGTATAGATGGAACCGACAACGAAGCTTTTTTGTGCAATCTCTCTATATATTTTAATTTTTCATGCAATTATAAAATAAATAAAAAATCTAAGTTCAGGATATCAATAACTTCAGTAGATAACATACTTCAAACAACGTTCATCTTAAAATATAATATGTGCGTTCCTGCTTTTGGATGCTCCCCTGAATTGTACGTTCAACAATCCGGAAAAGAAAAACAAAAACATTAAGAAAAAAAATTATGAAACTTTAAAACATGTAAAAGAAACATTTTAAGATAATGTGTTTTGTTTGAAAATTAAACACATCTGGTTGTTGAAGAGCCAATAGTCCTAAGCGTCCTTCCTCGGGCCAATTGACGCATATCACCTACCAATAAAATTGATACATTTCCAAAGGGTTCATCAATAGCAAATATATCTTGGCAACGGAGGTCTATATTCACAAACATCGATCGCCCAAGCATGTTATACTCATCTATTATTAGTAATTTGGTATCCTTGAAGTCTAATTATATTTGATGACATTATTCACTGGTAATATGCTTATAAGGTTGGGATGGCATTCGTTCAATCGTAATTTAAAATTCATGGTTGATGTATGCTCCTCCAATATTGAAAGCAGTAACTCTATTTGGAGCCATAATACGAACTGATTTGCTAGTTCCAAAATGTTGAACATTGAATGAACAATAACACTAATTAGAGTTGATTTGCCCATCTCTGGGCCTCAACATACAATCGTTCGAATGGTCCTTCCAGCTTGAATTTCATTTTGTACTAAATCATGTGCCAATCGTTGTTCAGTAGACATTTGTTCCAATTGAACAATAAGAGGATTGTTTTAACATTTTATCAGCCAATTAACAATTTCCGTGCAAATTATTGTGGATGAACTTTTTTTCTACATCAATATTTGGATATCGATCTAATCATTCTGGCCAATTGAACGAGGTATCAAAATCTCTTAGACCCAATTTTATTTTTGCTTTAGGGACAAAAGGTGGACCCATTGCTGCGGCCATCATCCATTCTTCATGTTGATTTTCTACTATTGCAGGATCTATGTTAGGTTCATCCTCGAGATTATCCTCAATTGGATTAGGAAGTGTCAGAGTTTGTGCTAACTATATGTTTCTATATATATCGTTCTTCTCAAGCTTGTGCTTGATCTATTTTGTGCTAACTATATGCTTAAGTAGTACCTCTTGTCTGCAAAATGCTTCCCATTTTTTACTGTTATAAGGAATATCACCCTGAAGATGTAAATATATTCTCACAACTGCTTCTACCCAAGGTGTGACCCAGATACTACAATTGTAATGGTGTCTCTTGGCCATGTCAAGCAGTGAAAGTTTGTCATATTCACTTGGTCGATTCATATACCTTAGTACAAAGTTTGGGTCTGTTTCACTAGTATCTTCATCATCGTTAGATTGTCTTCGTCTAGTTGTGGTAGGCAACAAGCTTTTATCACTCATTGCTAAAATAACTATCTTTCTTGATGAACGTCCAAGAGGATAACTCATTAACAAATGGCAAACCTTTTGTACTGATATGTCTCTTTCACATACAATTTTTATCAACAACCTCTTGATTATAGATCAAGCAATTTGACATGGACGGTGAATTTCCTCGACTATTTTACTTAGAATATCCTTAAAGTTCTTTAAAGCCGGTTCTAATTTAGCAGCGTATTTTCTAATATAATTCACAGCGGCTTGCACAAAAAGTACAGGGACCAATCAATATTAGCGTATCATGCTTGTAAGACCTATTGATTATGTGAGCATACCAAAGGGTCATTTCTACATCCTACGAAGCAGCACATATTACTATTAGGAGGTTCCTCAACAATTTGGGAATGCAAAAGCACATCGAACAAATATCTAAAATGACCAACCAATTGTTTGGTTATTTTATGAAGGCGCTCACAATAAGATCCACATCTTAAGTGTCGCATAACCCAATTGATCAATTTTGAATAATCATCATCGTCGAAGTCCATATTAACTGAAGGCGGAAGATTTTGTGCACAGGGATGTTCATCTGTCATCACTGAATCATTGAGATTAAGGTTCATAGTGCAGACAAGGCGGTCAAAGTAGTCAATAATTCTTGTATCATCGACTGAGTTTGTACCAATGTCATTTACATCAGGTGCATCTACCAACCAAAGGAATCCATGCACATGACCACTTCCATGATTTTACCATTCATACCAAAACCAATGATCTTTTGCAGGAAGTTTAGTTTTAATAGAGTATTTCAAGAAAAAATCTACTCTTGTTTGAAAGAACCATGAAGCCACCAAAGGATTTTCATTTAGCAATTGAGTTTTTCTTTTCTTTTCTTTTTATCAGCAAAATTCAAGTTTCGTAACTTGTTAGTTGAGTCCAAAAGTTGTATTAACTCCGGCCATTGCATGTCAGCTGCACTCAGTTTAAAAATATTATTGGTGCATCCAACTATTGTACCATGGCAGTAAGCTCTTTTAGCCTTGTAAACCAGTATGCACGACTTCCACGGATACTCTTAGCATAATAAGAAATGTGATGCACCAATTGCTTAATAGTAGAAGATAACATCTCTTTAATGTCTTGTATCAATAATTGTCCATCATCAAGATTCTTTTGTATGTAGACGTTACCTAGCGCAAGAGCACGCCATCTCAAAATTGAGAATCTTTGGCAAATCGGCCATCATTATATTTCAATAGATATTATTTAAAGTATTCACTTGGATTCATGCGCATTGGTTGCGCTTGTCTTAAGGATGCCCTTACATAAGGAAATAGGGTAGAAATACCATTGCAATATATCCAGGAGTGGATAACTCATTGATTGCATTGGTTGTGAATGCCATATGAGCTATTGTTTCATCATTCTCTGCTCAGAGGACGTTTGTTATGCATGCATGCTAATTAGGCTGAATGGCAATTATAACAGTTCCCACTGTCTTAAATTCATCGATTTGAAAATCCTCCATTTCAAACTCATGGGGTCCCTCAAAATCATTTTGAGGGGGGTCCAATAGAAGAAGTTGCATTATGATCACATGGTAGTGTATCTTGAACATGTGGGAGGATCTCAGGTACACCATCCCCTAGTAATTCTTGTAGGGATTTTGCTTTAGCCAAGTCAAAGCTTGACGTACACTCTTGCCGAACTTGAAACTTTTTGCTTCCATGTGCTTCGACTCTATTCACAATCAAGAAATTTAGGGTTTCCTGTGATTTTAGGGTTTAGTGTCAACATTAACTTGATGATTGTTGTTGACCACCTCCCATCATTGAAGCCTTAAACTGATTTGAAGGAGATTGGCTTGTTGAAGAGAGAGATATGGGTTTCGGAGGAGATGGGTTTGTTGAAAATATGAATTCAGTTGCTGGTAAAGGAAGAATGAGAGATGAAACCTAGTTGGTGGAGAAATAAGGGTATCTCCAACGGTAAAGTTTGTAAAGGTCAAATCTTTAAGAAATCTCAACTGTTGATCCTTAACGAGTATCCCTAGGTTCAACTTTTAATTTTAATTATTTTTTTAGGTTTATTTTAAAGGGAATTTTGGGTGTTCAAAAAGTGAATTTGTATTTGACCAGGGTCAAATTCAGTTGACTTGGTCTTATGGCCTAAATCGGGACCTAAATTAAATAAAAGGTAAACTAGGGGGTCCGTTTCTAATATGTCAAGAAACCATGGGGGTTATTTCAAATTTTCTCCCTAATATTTTGTTACTACCTATTTCTTCAATAATATTAATTGTAGTACGTACATCTGATTATTTCACCCTCCACAAAATATTTCTCCAGGGAGGGGTAATGATTTTCTTTGATAGCTACTTTTGATTGGAAAGTAGGCGAAGGGTGGAGGAGATTGAAGTTAATAGTGGAGATTGAAGAGGATGCTTAAGCAGCCAGAAGAAACAAAGAGCATAAAAGAAATAGAGAGCATAAAATGTGTGTATGTGTGCATGTGTAAATATTCATTTATGACTTCTATGTCTAAAGAAAGACAAATGCTGTCCTTGCTAATGTAAAATTTATGAGCGCATAATTATGACACATTTTATATATTCAACATGTATTTTGGTCATCTATTATATTTAATTATGTCTGCGAAGAACACTAATTTATTTGTTGTAGATAATGAAGATGGAGCATAGAAACCAACCATTTATAAGCATCTCTAGTAGTTCTTTGCACAAGGTTTCAACATCCAAGGAAGATATACATAAATATATTTGGAATATAATAGAAATGAAGATTGCTCTCAAGATCCAAGAATATATTGAGAAGATATTTTACAATCAAGAGATATTCAAGAATTTTCATGGTTAGAAGATTTCAACACTCAAGAAGGAAAGGATATGAAAAAATTCTCAGTATATTTATGTCGTAGATTGTGATAATATTTTATTACAATATTCTAAATATGTATAATATTATTACAGATTTGGGTTCCTTCCCCTATAAAATGAAACCTCCCCCGTTGTAAATCTCATCTCATATTGGAGACTTCGAGTAAGTTTAGAATAAATCAAGTATTACTTTAAATTGTCTCCTCTCTATTATATTTTCTTTTGTAAATAGTTAGCTAGTTGATAAGAGACATGGGTTCTATGGTCATGCTCCGACAGTTGTAGAGCTCTGTCTTCAGAGAGGTACAGTTGTACATGCCAAGTACTTTGTATGATGAAGTTGCACGGTTTTCCATTACCCCTTTGGAAAGAGTGAAGTTTGTTGAATAAAGGAACTCATGTGATGCCCACCAGGCATCATCGATTGTCCTTATGTAATATAGGTTATACCCGTTATATACAATAAGAGAGACCCAATCCTACAAGCCTCTCTTGGAGCCCTTTTGGAATGTGAATTTAGATGTTATAAACTCTTAGGATTTGAAGGTATTGCTTTTTTCTTTTCTTTTTTCAAAAGGTAAGCAAATATATTGAAGAAATAATAAGATATTACAGGCAAGTCCTATAATTCTCCAAATTATCTAGCTATGATGAGTGCTTTCACATAGTAGATAATTGAGATGCTTGGATTACATTAACGAATGATAACTCGTTAAGTTCAGATATGGTTCAAAATGTGTCTAGTATGGCTAGAAATGTGATTTCGAGCCAATTATCGGGTATAGATCTTTTGAAACATTTTGGTGACGTTAAGATCACGATGAAAGTTAAGGTTATAGCTTGGTGTAAAAGACAAGATGTCATCTTAGAGACGCATAACACTAATGATGAGATTTTTGGTGTCGTTACTTCGATGGTGGACTTTAGAACAAGGCATAAAAAACTTAGTCACATTAGCAATTGGATAGAAGTATTGTTCTCGAGAATAATACTTGACAAGTTAAAATCGATAGATTAGTTCTTTTGAAAAGAAGTTGTCTTTGTGAAGCAAAAGAAGGTTAGGTTTCCTAGAAAAAGAAGAAAATGTAATATGAGATTAAACCACTTATACGATGATGTATGAGAATGGACAAGAGTTAGTTCTAATAGGGGATTTCATGGTTTTGATGTTTTTATTGGTTATTCCACACGAGAGCTTGGTGTACATTTATTGAAAAATAAAACATATTGGTTTGATGTCTTTGATAGATGAAAATGTTGGGTTGAGATTGAGACTGGTTCGATGTTTAAGCGTCTTGGGTCTAACAACGGTGATAATCAATTTTGCGGTGATAGGTTTGAGATTGTATATGGCTAGCCTGTTATCATTACTCTTAACATTATATGCGGTTAGCCGGTATTGGTGATGACTATAAGGTGGCTTTACAAGGTGAGGTCGTGGGCAAGTAGGAGCTTGTTATGGATGATGATGAGATAGGATCTCAATCATCTAATTGGGTATAAGGGGTGGTCCTATTACCGATGGTAGGATGCATTACTATACAAGTTGGTTTACAAGTTAAACGAGAACATATTTGTTCAAGCGGTTCAGGACAAAACTTGTGGTAAAGTGCTTTCAAGAAAATATGGGTATTTATGTCAAAATGTTTTAGTTCACCGATTGTGAAGCTAGTCGAATTGTGGTGGTTTTGGTTTTTGGAATGATTAATTATTATCTTTCTTGATACGTAATGAAAATTCTTTATGATTGATCTTATTAAAGATGGGTATGTAAGTCGACAACATGGATATATAGTTACTGGGTGGAGTTGCATTATGGAGGTTTATACATGAGAGCTCATATGCGTGTTTGAGACATACACCGAAAGCGATGAAGCTCGATGTTAGATATGTTTATATCATTAGTAGGTTTAGAAAATACCACGGAGACCATTGTTGATATTATAAGTTTTAAGAATTCATGGATCGTCCGTTCTTAGAGCATAGATGATATGCAAGTTCTAGCATTGGTGAGAATGAAGAGCCATGAGAACGGTTATCTAAATAAATGATTGGACCGACGAATTAACAAATCCATTACATATGGTATAGTACAAATAGGAAGAACATGAAGCTGAAGTTGTTATTGCTATGGTACATTGAGACTAGTTGGAGAATTACTTTCTAACACACCATTTGTTGTTTACTTCGGGCCTGAAACACGTGTTTGTTTGACTATGGAATGCGATATGAGTTTAAATCAAGGTATGTCTAACTCATTGATAATTTTTTGTCACGCCCCAAAATCCAGTAATCTGTAGCTAGACCAATTACTGAGATTCGAGGATGTACAGGTCGGGGAATCCAAAGATTTTCCCCACGAACAACCGAGCCGTAGAAAAATTTTGGCTCAGTCATTCACAATAGTATTACAACAGAGTAATAAGGAAAAATAGAAATAGCGGAAGGCTAAGATAGCAATATCTAAACGTAAGATTGTACAAACCTCTACGCAGCAAGCCCGACAGTAACAACTGGAGAATGAGCCTCCAGCTCAGCTCCACAAAGATCACCACAGTAGCAACTAAAACCTGAAACAACCTGCCACTGAAAGGGAATACGAGAGTGAGCAAACAACGAGCTCACTAACTCCCAAGAATAGCTAAACGATTATACTAACCAATGAGATGGATAAAATAATAATGATAATAGGATATAATAATATCTAACGGTAAACAATATATATATCTAAATATATACAAGATGCCTAATAGGTATCTAATAGGTACATAACTAGTCTAATGATTATATGTAACTATAGTATAATTATACGTACACATCTCGAACAAAGGAGTGCTAAGACTATAACTACATTCTAGTCCCAAGGACTATTAACTACACTCTAATTACTACCGTGGCCCTCAACGCCACAAGCGACTAACCTACCTTAGAAATACAATCACACACGAGGGTAAATACCCTCAGCTCACAATAATCCAACAGAGTTACCCAAACCCCAACCAGGCACAACCCCAAAGCTATCACAAGTTGAGCGAGATCGCCCACAACCAAATACCAGCCTAAAGCTCACAGCAACCAACCAGACTAATTAACCTAATAAATTAACCAGATACAAAAGAGGGAGGAATAGATATAAAGAGGAGAGGAGTATACAGAAGGAAGATGAATCTAATTATACCGCAAATCAATTAGGAGAAGAGGAATTCAAATAAGAGGAGAAGGATATGATGAACTAGGATAATCCTATAATCATCCCAATGCAATGATATGTTATGATGATGATATGATGAAATGAGATAATCTTATGATTATCCCAAGTGCAGAAGATTCTATATTAAACATAATACAGAAAAGGGTTAAAGATTTCTATCAGAAGAACCTACGAATTTGAAGTATACAGAGATGCAATGATATGCTTGATGATGATGATGATGATGATGCGTTATGATGCAGAATGATTTAGCGATGTCAACCCAAAGGGCTAGCCCCTATGACTAAAGTGGGCTGACAACTGCTAAAGACTGATTACGTTAAAGAGATCATGATTAGATGCAAGGGTACGATGTACTGCACTAGCTCGACCAGACTATGAGGATATTACATTAATTTTTCTAATCCCATGGAGCCAACGTCTGAGCTATATTCATATTCTAAGGTATTTCAACCACTAGGATAAGCCCTGTACTGGATTGTAAATACTGTCTCATACCACCCCCCCACATACACACTCCCGAATGGGTGACTAGGTATAATAGTATCCATCCTGGACCCACCTTCTATTTTAACCCAATTAAAGAATCCCTGAACCTCTCGAGGGTCAGCCGATGCGGAGTTATTTATGTATCCGATCCCAATAAGATAAGAGAATATTATCTATGGATGTGAACATGATCCTAGAGACTGAAACACAACTACCATCAACCCTGCAGTACATACAGGATAACCACCTGTCAGAGAGCGTGGTAACCAAAACTAACACAGATGCGCACCTGTGACTCAGTTGCACCAACTGAACCTAGATGAAATAGAAACTTAACCGTCACGACATCTAAACAACATCAGTCTCTATGATTCCTCAAAGCAACATGATTACCATCAAGTACTACAGTACTCTAGCTGTCAACACGGACAAGTACTCATGGGATGACCTATAAATGTCCAACAAGTAGTCAACAATCCCCAATAACAGAACTGCCTCACAATCCCCTAATCATGTACACAAGTCACCAGTACGGATGTACTGGAACCCACTAAGCCTGTCTACACCCAAGGATGCGACGGTCCACCCCAGCCGGTTCCAACATCACGGGTGACGTACAACTTCATAAACCACCTGGCTAATCAAAGCATGCCATGCAAGAACTCCTAGATGATGGAACGTTACACAGCCCTATATATAAGCCTCATCCCACATATAGAAGGCTTAACGAGTAAGCTCTACTAGCTCTAAGAATCATGAGGATAATAAGTGTCACAACACGATAAGCAAATAATCCTAAGGCAAACTATCAGAAGTTTAACATCCACAACCAACCACCACGGACAAGCCGTCTGCTCACCACCAACAACAAACAGTCCAAAAGATACCACACTCTCACATGGGATCCAACATTCCAAACAACCACCAATCATAATGACAGTGCTCAAGGACCAGGTCTCGAAAACACAGAGTACACCTAAACTAGTCCTAAGACTAATCAAAACAATAGCAGATAAGAGGACGGCTCTGAATCGAAGACCATGTCTTACTGAAGCTATGTCGCCTCAAGACTTCCCTGGAACCAAATCCAGTAACCCAAATTAACCAAGGTGCTATACTATAGGGTGAGAGCTATAGTCTCTGAACTACACAATCTCAGAGAAATGGAGGCTAGTCCACATGCCATCCATATATCTCCACTAATCGTCAAACCAAGTTACTAGTGCCCTGAAACAAGCTAGGCACCCTAATAACTAACCAACAATACCACACTCAATATATATTATATTATATATATATATATATAACGACGCTGAGGCATCACAGCACACTAAGAAATGCATTTGCTCTTAACCTCCACGAAGAAAAGATCTGTGATGACCACCCTCAATGAAATCGGTCTAAGAGGAATCTCAGGAGTCATCGTCACATCGACGACAACAGAGAATATCCTCCTCTGGCTAATCATAACCTACGGATTCTATATAGTAACTAAACTTACATTATTGTAGGTTTTACTAACTTATCAAACCCTTAAATACTCTCGTCTAAGGTAATGCTAAACGGATAACCAGTAAAGTATCCTAAGCAATTAACTCAATACTAACCTAATCACAGATATAATTATACTAAACTATGCATTTCTATAACTCACAAATTAGGATAATAATCTAGTTATTCAGGATGATAAAACTCGCCTGTAACCCAATGAAATGCTCTGGCAAAATCAATCCGAGCAAGCAGCCCAAAGCTCCAACGGCAGCATCTCGCGGACATGCCACCCGAATCATGGAACAACCCAACCGCAACACCGCAGCCATCGCAATGACCCAAACAACACCACCACCGTCAAACCCAACACCTGCAACCATCACAACTCCGCAAATCAATAATACACCCAATAATCACAGCCAACAACCAAACCCAATACCTGAGATAATCGCAAACTCCGCAAACCACAAGTCACAAACCCTAAATCAACCCACGAAATTGCCACCACCGGCCAAGAATCAATCACACCTCATCGTCCCACACCGGTGATAAACCCAATCAAACACCACCTTAGAACACCCAAATCTTCCAACAATCGCAACCCACAATCAAACCCAATACCTACGATAATCGCAAACCCTAAGCCATAACTCAACAATCCAACACCTGTAATAATCACCACTCCTCAACTTAACAATCACCCAAATCACAAAACACAATATCAACCCACCATCACACAACAATATCATACAACCACCAAGCCACAACGGGCACCCAAAACCAAAACACAAACACTTCTGCCCCGAAACTACCGTAACCAACAGAACTACCGAAAGAAATCTAATACAAACCTACCAAAAGAAATAACACGGATGCATAACGAATAACAATACATGAATAATAGTAACAATACTTAATAATTAATAAATAAAATAACCCAAAAATTCGGGACATTATAATTGTTTGCTAATGTATGTCATGGTTTACATAAGATCGGAGATTTCTCATGAAGTAAGAACTGTGAGACGTTGATCATGAATATTATGTATTCGAAGAAGAATCGATGTAGCACATAGCTATGGAGTGATTCGTGTTCTGCTTGTAGGGTTGTGCACACTTGTGATGACGGAGTACGTTAGTGACTTGGAAATGGCTACAGTTTTGCGGTGTTATACCGAAGTTACTTGGGTATCGAGATAGCAATGGTTAATTGTATCATTGATTGTAAAGGCATAAGTACGGTACGGCTTTGAAAGTTTGCAGGGGGATGTTCTTGATTTTTTATGTTGAAAAATATTCAAAAATGTTATTACATAGTTTTGGGAAGAGTTCGGTTTGACACGATTACAAATGTGGTTACTTGAAAGATTGGTAGTTACGGGAACCTCACATCTTAAATTTAAAGTGTGAGATTTGTAGAAGATTGTGAAATTTTGTAAGTGGGTCTTCATGGTTGAAGATCTGAGTAGCACAAGGAATTCTAAAGATCTGGAAATGGGTTACGATAAATTCGACGTCAAGAGGGAGATTATTGAGTAATGAATTTGAACTTGTTGTTCGTGGAAATTCATTATGTCTGTGGGACGAACGAGGGTCAAAGGCAAAGGTTAAAAATTATTCTTCAAAGACAAAGGTTAAAAAGTCATTCTAGTAATTTTTGGTATTTTTGTTAAACTCTGTTTGAACAGAAGAGGGGGGAGACCTCTCTGCTGGAATAGAGTTTGACTATGATTAAATAGATGTTTTAGAATAGGTTTTGTTCGAACATAACATTTCTCTATTTGAATAGACCTATTATTTCAGCATTTTAAGTTGTTTTTTGATTGTTTGCTTACCTCAGGATTTGTACTTTGAGCCCTAACTTTTGTAAAGTCTTCCCAAGTATATAAGGGATACTTAGAGTGTTTCTAAGGGATGATAATGTGATTTTAATCCTAGAGTGAAAATTTTGGTTTGAGAGACTCTATTAAATCTTGGAGAAAACTTAAGTGATTGTAACCTTTAATATTTGATTAGTGGATTATTCGTCAGGGAGTGATTTTTTATCCGTTAGGGTTTCCCACTTCCTTTGGGTAAATCATTGTGTGTGTGTGTATTTGATTTTGTTATTACTTAATTTCTCAATTGACATTTTTGTGTATCGTTCTTGGGTGAGGGTTTGTGATTAGCTACCCTAATTCTTAACAAGTTCGAAAAGCATCTATGCCACCTGCAATAACTTGTTTACCCATCGCGACTGCAAGGTTATCCAAAAAAAATTAACTCCCATGCAGGCATTCTTCATTTGCACAATGCTACCACAGCTACTCCCTTGAAAGAGATGTTCTTGTATTTGTATCTCCTACCATTTCTAATCTGCATGTACTTTTTACCATAAATGTAAAAAATCAGAGAAAATTTGTGCAAGTGTTGTGCATCCTTAAATGAAACACCAATGGGATTAAATAGAGCGTATGTTTTAATCAATTATCTTAATCACGGGAATATGCAAGTTTACAATCACAATTTCCCTCGTTACTAATCATAGTTGTCTAATGCTAATGATATTGAGTTTCACGTGTGTCGTGACCCGTATGCACTTTCCTCAAACAAATAAGATCATCTTGTAGAGCCATCCTTTTTCCAGCTTCAACATTCGAACGCCCCGAAATAGATGGGGATCGATTAACATTTTCCAACTTCAACACTCAAACACCCTAAAAAATAGATGAGATTTTAATCTCTAGTATAAAGTCTCCACAACATAGAGCTTCATGATCTTTTAATTTTCACATGACCGAAGCATAGTTATAAAAACATTGATCTTTTCCACTATTAAAGGTTGTTAACTTGTGTTAAAAGTTACAATAAACTATAAGAAAGTTCTAGAAAGAGAATAATAGAAATTCAATCATTCAAGGGGGAGGATTTAGAGACACTTAGAAACCAAATACTCAAGTCTCACTCAATGCCAACTACTCATCTTTATTAGATGAGTGGCTCCCAAAATTTGTGATTTGCTATATAGGAAATGAGGTGGAAAACGTATTGGGCCTAGATGCCCCACTTCCTCTCTCTTCCCCTCTAGGTGGTAGAAAGGTCACATTTTCCTCTCTCTTACAAACAATTCAAATCATACATATCTTACTCGTATTGCTGTCTCCCTCTCTATGTTAAACTCACCATTATAGAAGTTTTCGAATTCCCTAAATTCTATCCCTTAAATCTTATTCTCTCTCCCGAACAGTTTTTCTCTCCATTTTAACCCTTAACCAATATTCGAACAGTTTCCCTCCCTTGAATCTCTTTATCTCTCTTCATTTAATTGGGTTTTTAGAGACAATGTTCTTTTTATGTGGAAGTTTTAGAGAATAATTTAGGGTTTGCTATTGTTGAATATTGGAGAACAGATTATTACTGGAGATTGTTGTGCATTTGAAAGTATTGAGAATGGGATCCCGTTAAGAATAATTATAATTATAGTTCATTTAATGGTTGTCTCCACCTTTGTGTAATGCATTTTATAATCCAAATTTTAATTTTTACCCCTAGTTCATGTCCCCTCTGTGTAATACTCAAATAGAAGTCAAAATTGTCAAATTTTACAATATGGCAGTGGAATTAGAGTCATGGAAATCTAATATTATAGAATTCAATAATTTAGCAAGTGTATTGGAGTTATGGAAAGCTAATATTGTCGAATTGGACAATTTCGCAAGTGTAATTGGAGTTATGCATATAAAATATTGTCGAAATCGACAATATTGGTAATTTTAATTCACTTAAAATATATAATATTGTCGAGCTCGATAATTATGATAATGTACATAAAGCCTTGCATATATAATAGTGTG
Organism: Kingdonia uniflora; assembly: GCA_014058105.1. Taxonomy (NCBI): domain Eukaryota; kingdom Viridiplantae; phylum Streptophyta; class Magnoliopsida; order Ranunculales; family Circaeasteraceae; genus Kingdonia; species Kingdonia uniflora. The sequence goes on along the minus strand of JACGCM010000816.1, from coordinate 7,853,004 downwards.
AACTTCTGCAATTACCAAATTCAATTAGAGTTATGCATATATAATATTGTTAATTTTGACAATATTGCACTAAGGCTTTGACTGATAAAATTGTGAGCAAGTACACAATGAAAGAGAAAGTGCCTCCTACAACTTCTAATAGAAGAAAAGGAGAGTTAGACAGAGCAGACCCGAAATACCCAGAGTTTGAATATGCAAAAATATATAAGAGAACGAGAAAGACTATTAAGATGAGAGCAGTGGTCCCTCTAAACATTGTTGAACAATCTCCAAACTTTAAAACTACGAATAAGGGTGTTCGTCAACACAGTAGAGCCGATATAATGGATCATATTGAAGATGGTGATGAGGCTCGGGTAACTGTGGGTTCTAAAATTCAGAGTGAGTCTGCCTAAGTTACTTTGGGAGCTCAACCAATGCTTGGTGAATGTCGTAGCGGAGCTGATTATGATGTTAATATTCATAGTGCTGGGGGTAATTATGAACATAGTATTAGGGGTAATTGTGAAGGCGAGGGGGCTGCAAATAACGAAGATGTAGGCTCTATTGATAATAGTTTGCTCAAGAGCTTCAAATTCCATAGAGCGAGGTTTATCGCGCTAAGGCGGGTATACTATTTAATTATTATTTGTTATTCCCATTATTGTTGTTATAATTTGGAAATTTAAATAATTACATTTTATTTGGTAATCTCATTTTTTTGACATAATCTATATTATTGTGCAAGAGAAGTCATGCCCTCGTGTTCACCATCACCCGCCAATGTGGGATCTTACAAGGAAACCACAAATGGTCAACAAATTAGTTAAGCTGAAGGGTTTAGATAGAATTGGGGCCATACCGTATGACTCTTATAACTCTGGGCTTATTTCTACTTTTGCTGAACGTTGGCAACTGAAAACTAATACTTTCCACTTCAAATGGGGAGAGATGGCTCCAACTTTGGATAATGTAAAATAATTAATTGGCTTTGATGCAGATGGTGATACCACAATAATTAGCGGTACTTAGGGATTCCCCGAACTTCTCAAGGTTTTCCAGAAGAATTGTTTGCTAGATTTTAATGGATTCAAGACTTTAAAAGCTGGTAGTGATGGGAATTATTTGCCCCTGTAGAAACTAAGAGAACATTATGCATACAAATTGGAGAAGGTTATTAATGATGGTACTGCTATAATAGCCTAGAAGAAGGGGTTAACATCCAGGTCTGTCGCTCGTGCGTACATGTTATATGTCCTTGGTTCCTTTTTATTTATCTTAAAAAAGGGCACTGATGGCAACGTACGGTATCTTGACGTGTTGGCCAAGGACAAAGCGGTAAAAGAAGTGGTCATGGGGATCAACAGTTCTTGTCCACATGTATCACAATCTCGGTGCAGCATCTTGAGATGATAGGAGGCAATTTGTATGCTACACCACGCTGCTCGAGGTGATTCCCATAGTCCTTTACTACTGTTATATACATATGCATGAACATGTTTACTAATTTGATTTTGTTTATCTATATACATGTAGTCGTGGATCTTTGCACATTTCCCAAAGCTTTCTAGGATACCAAAGAAGATGGATTATGATCAATACGAGCACTGTACTTGTTGGAAATAGGGTGGATCTGTTACGGATAGAAATGATGGTTCGGCTTTAGAAAAGGTTAGAGAAGCATTGGAGAATTACAAATACTTGGATGTAAATTGATTAGATATCTTTCCATTTTTTGTAGTATACACAACTCTTAAAATTGATAGTGTACATGGAAACAGGTAATTTATAATACTGTCGAGATTGGCAATTACCAAGTATAATTAGAGTTATGTACATACAATATTGTCGAAATCGACTATATAGTTAAATTATTGTCGATCTATTGGATAAAGCGACAATTTAATGCAGCATATTCGACAATTATTTGGTGTTTGCATAGTTTCTTCTTTAGATGTCTTTCCCGTCTCTTTTGTTGTTCTTAACATAATATATTTGACTCATTTTTTGCGAAGGTTATATGAGACCCATATAAAGATAAAAGGGATTCTGCACAAGGGTTCAAGGAGATCACCTATTTTTATGGTGCGTTAGCAAGTCTATACCATGTTCAACCCTACTACCCAAATAGGGTTGTGTGGTAGCTCTCTCGGTAACAAGGCATCCCCACAAAGCCATTATGTCCAGAGGTATCCAACCTATAGATCTTAGAAGAGCTGAGGAAATATAAACCTAAGCAGGGGCGGAGCCAGGATTTCATATTTGGGGGGGCGAAGGTAGTACGATGAATTATATTAGGGTATCGGGGATTTGGAGGCGGAGCCTGATAATCCGTATCAAACCGGGTGTTAAAACATAGAGGGTTTCGTTCTCAAGGATGCAAAGATCAAAATCATGAATAAAAACTGGTTTTCATTGATTGAAAATGGTCTTCATCAAACAGAAATAAGAACTACGGTAGAAAAAAGGATAAAACTCAGAAGATAATAAATCTTTTTTTCTTTACAACTCTCCCTCTTAACCTAACTCAAATTCCTCATCTTCCTCAACCACTCCTGATTTTGTGGAGAGATTTTAGCTAGGCTTGACTACTAAGTCTTCTAGCAGCTCCAGCAGCTCTTGGTACAAAGTCATCTCTAATAGCTCTTAACAACTGATCATCTCCAGCAGCTCTTGACAACTGATTATCTCCAGCAGCTCTTTAGCTTGTAAGAGTTGGGCTTTAAGAAGGGTTTGATTACAAATGTCTCTTTACCTGCAATAGTCAAACATACCTCAATTAGGCCCAGTGAAACATAAAATAAGTTCCTAGATAATGTAAATTGAAGGACAAAAATAGGCATTTTTCATGCTTATCAGAGCCCCCCAAATTTTTTTTTGGCCATTTAACAGTACTTTAAGCTTAAAAATTAATCAAATATAACATTATATTTTACTAGCAAATTATACGGACTTACTTCTCCTCTCGTAAAAAAAATTGAAGCTTTTTACGACAATTACATGATCAGCTTAAAGGTGAAAAAAATATCAAAATAAGCTTTTTATTTTGATGATATCAAAAATTGAACCTTAGGATCTTGGATTATGACCTCCTCACTTTACCAGTTGAACTAACTTCCTTTTATGTCAGTAGACAAAGAAAAATGTACATATATATATAATTTTTAATTTTTATATACCTATATAGGTACTTTTAACAAAATTCTTGGAGGGAGACCGCCCCCCACCCCCTAAATTCACCCCAAACCCTTAGTATGAGTGGGTTGATTGCTTCTCTGCGAAGAAGTGAAAGGATTCGGTATTGAAAAAGGTTAAAAGGGGGCAGAGGGTATGAGAGGGGGCCCAGTATGTATGAAGAGATACTGATCCAGGAGGATCTATTATGTTTTGAAGATTTATCGACGCCGTTCGAACGAGTTGACATGTTCCCTGGAATTTTGGCCCAGAGCCATATTTCGTTCGAACGAGTTGGGTTTCGTTAGAACGACCAGACAGATTTTCTAGGGTTTAGACCAATTAGTCGTAAAGTTGTTCGAATGACTTCCTAGTTCGTTCGAACGACTCTGGCGGTAGTTTTATTTATGAGACGTGCTTTTGCCTCGAGATGCATTCCTTTTATAATTTTGAGCTCCCTAGTATATAAAGGGAACTTAGATTATTTTCTAGGTTATGTTGGATTTGAAGAGAATCTGAGAGAAGTTTAGGGCTTGAGAGTTTGCATTGTAATTACTTCAAGTTTAAGTAATCGAATCTCTATTATTCCAAACCAATCGGTGTTCTTCGTGTTTCTCTACTAACTAAAAGCTTCTCAATCGTATTGTGGATTAAATGGTATCAGAGCTCTAGTTTTTGATTCTTGGGGGGTTAATTGTGGTTTATGGTCTCTACACGTGATTGTCTCTAGCAAATGAAGGAGAAGTCAGTAAGTCCATTGAAGATCCATCGCAAACTTAATTCGAAGAAGAATGACGATTTGGGGATGGGTGATCCCAACAAAAGACTCACGATTTTGGAAATGATAGTTTCTGCCCTAACTTCTACTGTAGGGGAGTTAGTAGAGTAGTTGTGTCTCACGAGCCACCCTAAGGCTTCTACTTCAGTGGAACAGTGAGGCCGCTCAAAGAAGAAAGGGGTTATGGAGGTAGATGGGGATGAGGACGTTCCAATATTCGATGATTCTAGTGTTGCTAATTTCGTCAAGGAGCCCCCATGTTTTGGTAAGTCAACGAATCCTATGTGTAATCTTCGTCTTGGTTTTAAGATTGAGATTCTAGTTTTTGATAGTTCCGTCGACTCCGAGAAATTAGATAATTGGTTAGATAGGTTTGTGACCTATTTTTCCATTGATGAATATTCCAACGCTCAGAAGATTTGCTTATCTACTTAGAAATTCACAAGTCACTCACTCAAGGTCTTGGTGAGGAAACAATTATATCCAATTGGGTATAAATAGGAGCGATGGTACAAATGACCTAACTTGCGCCAACAGTTTGGTTAATCTATACAACAATTTACTGCGGAGTTTCATAGCCAAGCATTGGCTTTGGATATTGACGTGGAGGAGTACGATATGTTCATAAAGTATACGGGGGGTTTATCGGAGTCCATTCGAAGAGAATTAAAGCTCTTCAATATGGTGAAAATCAAAGATGCCACCGTTAAAGCAATTGCCATTGTGGGCAAGTACTTGAAGAGCGACAAGAAAGACGACGAGAATAAGTTGGGGTACAAGGCTAATTGGAAGTTTGATCAGAAAGGGGAGTTCAAAGGGGAGGGGTCTTCTTTCAAATGGACTATCTGTTGTCATTGCAAGGCTAATGGACAATTTAATAGATGTTAGAAACTTCAGCCAGAGCTTTGGCCGAAGGAGGAGAAGGGCATGAAAGAGAAACGTGTACTAGCCGCAGCGATTGTGGATCTTCCGGATTAAAATAAGCCAAATCCTAAGCTTACTTTAATGTTCAAGCAACCTCTAGCTATCGACGAGGCGAGTCGGGAAGAGCATTTCTTTGTCAGCATTCAGGTAAAGCAGAGCTTAGTCGAGGCCATCATAGATCTGGGTAGTCAGAAGAATTTAATTTCTAAGGCTGTGGTCAAGAAGATGGGTTTGGCTACTATGGCTCATCGAAGCCGTATGATTTGGGTTGGATTTAGAAAGATGCGAAGTTAAGGATCACAAAGCAGTGTACATTCAAGTTTATAATTTCTGAGAAGTTTATAGACGAAGTAACATGTGAGGTGGTTCCGTTGGATGTGTGTCAAGCCATCTTGGGTAGCCCTTATCTTTGGGACCGAGATGCAATCATTTACCTTCGTGCTCGCAAGTATCGCTTGGTAAATGATAGGACTGAGTTTCATATTAATGCGTGCAAAGACCATATCACTACCATTAATTTAGTAACGGTGACTCAGGCAAAAAGGTTGGTTAATGCGAGCGGCAAATTTATTTTATTGTTGGTACGACAGGTTCAAGAGGGTCCATCGACTACAGTATTGTCTACTTTGGCAATGTCTCCTAAGAAACAAACCGATATAAGGGAGTTATACGAGGAGTATGAAGACTTGTTTCTGGGCATAGAAGGGATGTCGAGCAAGAGGGATGTAGAACATTATATCACCTTGGTGAATGGTGAGCCACTACCCAATATTGGGTTATATCAGACTTTTGTTACAGAGTCTGATGAGATCAAGAAATAGGTACATGAACTCCAGGATCAAGGAGTTATTAATCCAAGTTGCTCACCTTGTAGTTCACCGGTGTTACTGGTGCCAAAGAAGGAAGGGTTTTGGAGGATGTGTGAGGATTATCGGGCGTTGAACAAGATCATGGCGAAGAATCATTATCCGCTTCCACGGATTGAGGAGATTTTAAATGAATTACAGACGGCTCGGTTTTCACCAAGTTGGATCTTAAGTTAGGTTACCATCAAGTTCGAATTCGGGAGGAGGATACTTGGAAGACAGCGTTCAAAACTAAATCGGGCTCATTTGTGTGGTTAGTGATGCATTTTGGGTTATGCAATGCTCCGGCGACGTTTATGCGGCTAATGAATGAGGTTCTTCGTGCATTTATTGACGATTTTGTAATTGTATATTTGGACGATATCTTGAAATATAGTCGTACGTGGGAGGAGCATCTTGGGCATTTACACAAAGTGTTGGGAGTGTTGCGATCACAACATCCATTTTTGAACGGGAAGAAGTGCGAGTATGAAAATGGGAGCTAGTATATTTAGGTTTTATTGTTAGTGGCGGCGAGCTTAAGGTAGATCCAGAGAAGGTCTCGGCCATTACTAATTAGCCTAGACCCCGTACAGTGACGGCAGTATGGAGTTTTATGGGTTCTTGTCAGTACTTACAGAAATTTATTCGGCATTTTTCACAAATAGCCGCACTGTTGCATTCTTTGACGAAAACCGGGGTACAGTTTGCGTAGGAAGAGCACCATGAGATGACTTTTATGTTACAAAACTTGAAGATTACGGATGCACCAGTGTTAGCATTGCCTAATTTGTAGCGGCCTTTTGAGGTCAAGACAAATGCGTCAGACTATGCATTGGGGGAAATCCTTTTACAGGGTGGGAAGTCAGTTGCTTACCATTCTGAGATGTTTACAGGAGCAGTACGCAACTATCCTACCTGGGATAATGAAATCTGCACGTTATATCAATCGGTGAAGCATTGGCGGAGTTACTTATTTGGGAAGGAGGTTGTGGTTCATTCCGATCACAAACCATTGCAGTTCTTATCTACGCAGTCCAAGCTTCAGCAAGCTTGCAATATGAAGTAGATGTCGTACCTTCAGAAGTTTACCTTATTGATCAAGTATAAGAAAGGAGTGGACAATAAGATGGCTAGTATGTTATCTCGAACCCCATTACCAACTATTTCCAATTTATTGGTAACTATACATATCTAACCGATTGTTCCTTCTGAGTATGTTTCAGAGTATGACGATGACAAGGAGCTCAGTGTGATTCATGGGAAGTTGCTGCAGGGCAAGACCTATGAGTATGTTCTGAAGGATGGTTTGATTTATAGCAGAGTCTACTATGTATTCCTGAGGGTAGAGACCGTTTGCAGTAGATTCGAGAGGCACATTTATCCTGGGTGGCAGGTCATTTCAGGGTTGAGTTAACTCTTCAAAATTTATGGTGTTATGTCTATTGGCCGAAGATGCAGGTGGATATTCCCCATGTGGTTTGTGGTTGCATGCTTTGCAACACATCAAAACCATCTAATAGGAAGATCGGAATGTACTTACCATTGCTAGTTCCTAGTCGACCTTGGAAGAGTATTTCAATGGACTTTATGGGTGGTTTGCCCATGACCAGGTATAAGGATAACTATTTGTTTGTGGCAGTGGATCGATTCAGCAAGATGATTGTTCTTATTCCCTTCCAGAAGACGGTCACAGGGGAAGGAGCAGCGCGATTGTTTTTTAGAGACATCTGGAGGTATTTTGGGCTCCCTTCTGCAATTATTTCTGATAGGGATAGCCGCGTTTTGGGGTATTTCTAGAGATCGTAATGGGGAATGATGGACACTAAGTTGAAGAGAAGTACTACTTTTCATCCGTAGACAGACGGGCAAACAGAGGTCGTAAACCGTACTTTGGTACATTTATTACGGGGATTCCATTCTAAGCATCCTAAGACTTGGGATGACAGTTTACCATATCTTCAGTTTGCGTTCAACCGGGCGATTCATGGTTCCACGTTGAAGTCTCCTTTTAAAGTTTATTTGGGGTACTTGCCACAAAGCCCTTTTGATTTGGCATTTAGTCTTGGCGACAAGACGGTGTCAGGGAAGGAGGAAGAAGAGAAGGTTAAAGCTTAGTAATTTATTGAGAAGATCAGCAAGGTTTATAAGGTGGTTGAAGCTCAGTTGAAGAAGACTCAAGTTAAGTATAAGACTCGCAACGACAAGCATAGGGTTGAGTGTACATTTCTTAAAGGTGGCCTCGTTTGGTTGCATTTGGGTAAGGAATGGCTTAAGGGGGAAGGTAAGAAGCTCAAACCTATCTGTTATGGTCCGTTTTCAATACTCAAGAAGATTGGTGACAATGCATTCCAGTTGGATTTGCCACCTTTCATGAAGATGTATTCAGTGATTAATGCCAAACATTTGAAGCTGTTTGAGCCGTATCTTTTATATGAAGACTCTGTAATCAATACTCACCTACCGTTAGTTGATAGCTTATGGATGGAAAGAGAAGATCTATTGCTGGAGGATGGTATTCTAGAGTGGAAGGTTCGTACTACAAGATGGGGTACTATTGATCGCTCTGAGCTGGGAAGAAGGGTCAACTGCCATATAAGTCAAAGTGGTACAGCAGGGAATTGGGCATCGCCGCATTCTAACATCATCAGTTCTAGCTTGAGCAGGAGATCAAAGCTCCTAAAGGGGGGAGCCATGATTCAGGAGGATCTAGTGTGTTTTGAAGATTTATCAAAGTCGTTCGAACAAGTTGAAATGTTCTCTGGAATTTTGGCCCAGAGCCATAGTTTGTTCGAACGAGTTGGGATCCGTTCGAGCGACCTGATAACTTTTCTAGGGTTTAGACCAATTAGTCGTAAAGTCGTACGAACGACTCTGGCGGTGGTTTTATTTATGAGGCGTGTTTTTGCCTTGAGATGTGTTCTTTTTATAATTTTGAGTTCACTAGCATATAAAGGGAAGTTAAGCTATTTTCTAGGTTATGTTAGATCTGAAGAGAGTTCTGAGAGAAGCCTAGGGTTTGAGAGTTTTCACTGTAATTACTTCAAGTTTAAGTTATCGAATCCCTATTTTTCCAAACCAATCGGTGTTCTTCGTGTTTCTCTAGTAACTAAAAGCTTTTCAATCGTATTGCGGATAAGATACTCGGAGTGGTTTGTCACTATCTTGTAGACGATGATCTGTCCCATTACTGTTGACTTGGCTGCAGATGATGATGTAGGGTTATTCGAAATTCATCGAAGGAAGGAAGCCTGTGTCAATGAGGATGGTGACACCCCGTGAATGAATGTGAAGATGTTGGTGAACAATATAATGCATCGGTTAGTACATCTTACGAAAAATTTGATTAACTTCACTTATATTTTATTCACTTCACAAAATTGATTCCCTAATATTTATTTTCTAATATTTTGTTCACTTCCCAAACCACTTTTGTAGCTCAATGTGCATGGCACTCTGTCTCCAAATGCCCATGATGCCATGCCAACACAGGGTGAATCTGGTAGGTTGGGTCAGCAAATCATAGCATTAAATGATGAGCTTCAGAAGCTTAAGGAAGATAAAGATAAAGAGTCTAAAGCCATCATAAATCTAGCAGAGGGCCTGAAAGAGAAAGTCAGTTATACCAACAACTAGTATATTTTTGTTCACTATCTGCATGTAACTTAATGTTAGTTTTTATGTAAAGTTATCCTTATATCATATTGTTGAGTTTGATAATTATGACAGTGTATGTGAAGTTAAAAATATATAATATTGTCGAGTTTAATAATTATGGCAGTGGTTTGTGAAGTCATCTATATGTAATATTATCGAGGTAGATAATAACATAGTAAGATATACTAGAAAATTGTCGAATTCCCAGTGGGTCGACAATTTTGAAGTTCACATGTACAGTTTTAATTGGGTTATAGAATAATTATTTCATTTCATCTTAACCTCAGATAAGTGAATGTAATTTGCTGTGAGAAACCATTGATCAAACGAAGGAGGACATGCAACTCAAGCGTGTATTTGATGAGCAATATGCACTAGCGTACGCAGATCTACCGGGGCAGTTGATATAAAGGTAAGGTTTTAGGCAGATATTATTATCCCCTCCATTAATTGTTTTATTCCAAACCCTGATGTTCGTAATAATATTTTTGTTTGTAGATATTGGAGTGCAAGAATTTATAATAAAAAAATGCAAGTTTAGAGGCAGAGCTAAGGCAAAAACCTGGCCTTGAAGACTATAATGAGAACTTATCCGTTAAGATGAATAAGAAGGTAATGTAATGTGTAGTAATATAACCCCTAATTACTTATTGGGGTCCATTAATCATTCATACATGTGGTGTAATTATTTTGCAAATGTGTACATACTAAAAAAAACGAGTCAGTAAAAGTAGTAAATACCCTTTTGATAGAGCAGATAGACTTACAACTTCTACCAGCTACACCTGTGAGTTTACCCACACTTATATTGGTTTGTGGCTGCATTATTTCTAAGTCTGGCAATATTTTTCTTGTGTTGCATATTTTGAATAGCTAGCTATCCTCTAATCACATCAGCCTATGACAGACCTAAACCTAGCAAAGAAGTATGATGACTTATTGTCTGCGCATGAGGAAGTTAAGAAGAACTTGATTGCGAAAGAAGATTTTGCAAGTCATTCAAAATGAATGAAATTAGTTTTAGTTAGTGAATTGGAGTTTGTGTTTGATTATCTAAAAATAGAATATCTCTTGGCTGGGTTTGATAGTACTGACTTCATTAAAGTTTAATTTAGTGTAGCACTTGAATATTTTGTCTATATATTAGATGCTATATCCAATTTGGATTCCCTGGTCAATATATGTTTAGTTATGGTTACAGTGATATGTTAATATTATCGGTTAACTAACAACTTAAGTAATTGTCGATTTAGTTCACCCTCAACAATTTGTGTTTGCTTAGTATTGTCGATGCATGTATTAATCGATAATTTAGAACAGATACTAAACTAGACATCCAAGTATAAGAAAGAAGTTGCGAGATTTACGGAGGAAACTAACGATCTCGTAAGCCCCCCCCCCCCCTCCGTATTTATTTCATCCTTCATGGAATGCCTATTTCACTATTAATCCTAATGTTGGAGTTTTTTTTAGCATAAGAAGTTGGTTAATGCTGAAGAGATGAAGACGACTTTGGAAGTAAACCACAATGAATGGGTATGACCAATTCTTAACTCTTGTACCTATGTCACCTCATGTCATTATTGATAAACTTTGGTGATACATTTATTAGTATTTTTTCTAATATCTAGTTGTTGTTGTTGCAGGAGTTTTGGCGTCAATCATTGAAGAAGGCACTTGCGAGTGAAGGGATAGGAGACATGGTGGACCCAACCTTTGAAGAATTTTTTGACTAGAACGCAAGATTCTTCACAATAGCACAGGACCCAAGGGAGATTACAAAGAGAGCATGGTTTCCACGGGGCTAACTCTTGAAAATGTAATTATTGCTAGGAGGGAGAATATGGCTAAGAAGAAGAAGTTCTATTCCAACTGTGGGTGAAGTATCTTCTAGATGTTCGTGGCTATGACGTGACTGATAACAATTCTGCTTTTAAGGTTTCGGCAATGATTCAACATCAAAGTCATCATATATTCTAGGATATAATGAAAACATTGAAGTCATTTCTCACCAAGGGCCCCGCATTCAGGAAGAGTGATTTCAGTCAGACATTGGGTATATAATTCAATCCACCCAGTAAGAAGGCGTATGAGCATTTGTTACATACATTTTCATTTGGTCATCAACATGTGGGGTATAGGCGCATGGCACATTTACTATCCACTTCCTATGAGAAGGTTGTGTTCTTCATTAGCCACAATAAAGCATATACATTTTTACCCCTTATTTAGGCACAGAATAAAAATACTACGTTGAATGAAGAGAGATTCCAAAACCTTCTAATGGATACTAGTAAGTACTGGTGGTTTGGTTTGGGGGTAGACAAACACTACGCTCATTTTCTTCCAACGTTTGATGGACCAATGGCTCTAGCTTTTACTCTTTTCTTTGGTCATGCAAGATTGGAAATTCTATCAGGTTTTATGAAAGATCAGTTGATGAGGTATTTTGATATGGGGAACAAGACCTTCAAGGCATTCCTGAGATAACACAATGTAAAGGGATATCAATTGAATGATATGATCAGTGTTGGTTTGTGATGGAACACTTATCCTTTCATTTTTGGATAACCATTGTATGCCCCTTTATGTATAAGGTTATCGACAAGTGTTTGTATATCCCATTTTTGTAAGAGTGCCCCTTGTTGATTTATTTTTTGTCAACAAATGTTTGTATATCCCTTTTTTTGTAGTATACACAGGTCTATTAGCTCATTATTATATATGAATCTCAATTTCTAACTATTCAAAGTACATATTGGTTGTGAAGTATATTTTAGCAGTACATTTGGAGTTAAAATATAAAATATTGTCAAAATCGATAATATTGGTAGTGTACATGGAAACATGCAATCTAAAATATTGTCGAGTTTGACAATTATGGCAGTATAGTTGGAGTTATACATATATAATAATTGTCGCGCTCGACAATTACCAAGTATAATTGGAGTTATGCATATATAATATTGTTAAAATCGATATTATAGTTAAATTATGGTCGATCTATTGGATAAACCGACAATTTAATGCTACATATTTGACAATTTACCTGCATAATGAAATATAGTATGTGTACCATTCTCAGTTACGTTGAGTAATCTACAAATTCATAGAGGGTACATAAAGTACATCAATCCCTAAATTCCAAATAGTGCATTGCTATTATCCAAAATTCCAAATACAAAGCAAACTGAATGTTGAATCAACACAACAATCCCTCACCAACAATAATTATCAAATACAGATTTATTAGAATCAAATATAGATTGGTGCCATGTCAACTCCTTATGTTTTCCTAGAGGTCTTGGTGGCCAGAATTCTCTTGCAGTGGCTGAACAAAATCCCATTATTATCTCTTACATGGAATTCATTTTGATTGTAAATACAGGATAAATACATGGGAAACACATTATAGAGAAATCACAGAGAATATGGTATTTATGCATAGTGCAAATATATATTTACTTGACTCCACTATCTTCGTTTTGAGAAGTGGGCATGTCCGTTTGTCATGGTTGCTGAGTACTCCACAACTTTTGCATGTTCTCTTCTACTTCATAGCAGCCTTTTCCATCCCCCCCCCCTTCCATCTTACCCCTTTCTTATGATCAGTCTTCGCTCGTCCTTTTGTTTGAACAACGAGAGGGTTTAAAATGATAGTTCTAAGCATTATAGAATTTGCTAAAGAAATTGAGATCTTTGGTTGAATACATCTGTCTATGTTAAAGACTCATCGTAGTGATCAAGGTAAGACTCAATCTTGTTTAGCTTCAAAACTGCGAATTTAAAACTTTCTTTCATCTTTGAGACCATTTCTAATAAGTCTGATACACGAAGAGATAGGTGGCTATAGCGCAAGGGATGTCATAACTTTTCTCATGTCAAGTAACTTTTATCATACGACCTTAAGAACTTGTTTACACCAATCGTCCACCTTATCATAATGAAAGCTTCAGGTATTTTGAGAATGTCGTATTTTGAGAAAACCTTCAGTAGGTGATAACATGGAAGTCTAACATACTCAAACAACTTATATCAATAATTACCAATTAGCTTCTTTAAGTCTATATTTAGCTCAAATGACTCGGTATGACCACTATAGGACTTCACTGTAAGTTGTCGAAGGTTACCTTCTATATTTCTTTCTATTGCAGCAAAGCGGACAACCTGGTTAAACTGGCCCTGAAGTTTGTGGAACATTGTTCTTGTGTAAATCTTTACAACATCTTTAAGTAGAACTTGATGATAACAAACTTGACGATATATGTGTTCCTTTACAAATTCTTCTCCACTTTCTCGGTCGTATACATCTAAAAGGGTAGCCTCGTACTTGGTTACAAAACTGTACAATCCAGTTGTTATTGGCAACCAACCATTAAAGAAGTTGTTTGTGGACTCATTCCATCTTGTACTGTTCATGTCTGCAAAGAAGGTTGACCTATTCCATAATGGTATCCATATATGTCAAATATTGAAGATGCCTTGCATTCAAAGGTTATCATCCAATTTATGTTTCTTCATTAGGACCATCTACCAAGTTTCAAACTCTACGGCCTCATATGTGATATGCATTATCGAATCGATATCTTCTTTGAATGCAGATGGTTCTCGATAAACATGGCCAATTTTCTCAAGAAATTTGTTTATGATATGTTATAGACAAAATCGATGTTTGATATTGGGGAAGACCTGGAAATAAACTAGAACTTAGAATGCTAGGCAAAACTAAATAGTATATGATATTATCAATCAGAAGCCGTTGTCGACAATAAAATGTTGATTCATGCTCCTACTCGATAATATATTGTCGACCTATATGTTAAATTGACAATATACCTAGCATGTCCAATTCGAACTACTTCTTTACCTTGGGAATAACGGCGGTCATAGCTGCATCTTGATCAGTGATAATTGAAATAGGGTATTTGTAGTTCATTACTTTTAGCCAAGTATGGAATATCCATACAAATGTGTTTTCTTGCTCATTTCTTAGTATAGCACATCCGCATTGAATTGTTTGTTGTGGTTGTTAATCCCTATAAATAGAGCAAAGGGCATCTTGCAGACATTGATCCGATACGTAGTATCGAAGATGACGACATCTCCAAATGTCTCATATGTGCACCTTGAACGTCCATCGATCCAAAAAAAATGAGTGCCCGGTCCTTCTTATCTAATTCTATGGTGAAATAAAACATTAAATCTTTATTTTGTTTCTTCCTAAACCACTCCAACGTGGCTTGTGTATCTTCCCTGACTAGTTGTTCCTTATTTACTTTGGCATTGTGGTTGTAACAATCCCATTTTTTGAAGGTATTATGGAGCTCAAATGCCGATGTAAGATTTTTTGCTGCTTCTGGAAAGAATCTGTTAACCTTCATACGATGATGATTCTGTGGAGATACGAGTTTATGATTATGGATATCCGTGAAACTTGTGACAACATATTTGCTTATTTTGGGATTCTAATTAATGTTAATAATTGCTTTACACCCACACTTATCAGATGATCTTCTGTTGTCATCTATGTCGCTAGCTTCTGGATCTATCCCAAGGTTTTTCTTTGAAAATCCATTACTCATACAATAAAAGTGGGCTCTGCCTATATCATCAGATCTCGAACGGTTAGTAGAATTGCGTATCTTGGTGGAGAAACCCTGCCCTCTTCTATATCGTCCGTAGCACAGATGTATGTCCTTAACGCTATCAAAATGTTGACCCTCATATGGGGCTTCGGCCAACAACGGGTCTACAATACGTTCATTTTCAGACCTTTTCGAGGACTCATCACGAATAACTTTCATCCAACTTTCATCTACGGAGTCTTCCATTGTCGACCTTACTGACAAGATTATATATAAAAGAAGCGATTGTGAGTTGAAAGTAATTCAACAAAATATCACAAACCAAACACAATTAAAGTCCAACGTATGTTCATGTCATTTCAAAAGCCTTCATTAGATCACATGCTACAAAAGAGAGAATACAAAATGTAAACAATTACCCTACAAAAACTCATTGTACAATACAAACTTCTAATACATTAACTGTTCTATCCAAAAATCTATTTACATTCATATTCTTCCTAGCTATATTAACCCCTTTGCCACCCATCAGAAGAATCGCAATTAGGCCTATTACACAATGAATTAAAATATGTTGAATCTTGCTCCACCTATAACTCATTTTCTAGTCATCCAAATTATAATTCTTGCTCAATTTTAGCTTGTCCCGCTTCTTCTACTTCAACTTCTTACAGTGCTGGATAGAATTCCTCGTGAGTTGGCAAAGAAACTAGGATGTAGACACTATCTTAACTCTCTGCCTCCTCCATGGCAAAACACGCACAAATTAATTTATAAACCCAGTTCAAAAAACTAAACTCCATTGTCAGGCCTCTGAAATAACATAAGTAAAATCCTATAAAAATTGGCATACTTTAGTAAAACATGCGTACAACGTTCGGGGTAACCTAAAACAAGCTGACATCAAAAGTAATATTATCGAGTTCGACAATATGCTTATCTATGTGAAGACTTCCATGTATACTATTGTCGAGTTAGACAAGATAGTTAGTGTATGATTATTTTTATATGTAATATTATCAAAATTGAAAATTCCGATAGTGCATGAGTGGAATTGGAGTTAAATTTGTTTATTTCGACAATTAATAGGTGATTACGATAGTGCATATGTGGAATTGGAGTTAAAATTGTTGATTTCGACAATTAATAGGTGTATGCTGAAACTTATGCATATAACATTGTCGAATCACGCATTACCGATAATTCATTCACTCTCATAACCCATCGGTAGATAATCAATGAAAAAGAAATTGCCTGGGGAGACCAAAATTGGATTACACAAAGGATTACTCACCGTAGCTGTATAGCCCAGAATTAGACATTATGTCCCAAATTTTAGAGTTTCCTAACCCTAACAATTTCACAACATTTCATACAAAAAAGGAAAATTGTCTCTAACTTTGAGAGAGATAAGGGTAAGAAATTACCTATGGAATAAAAGTTGTCTGCTACTTTCTTCGAATACTGTGGGTATCGCAGTTCTTTGGAGAGAACAATTTCACATCTGATGGTAAAAATTGTACAAAATAGAGAGAGAGAGAGAGAGAGAGAGAGAGTGAGTGAGGGAGAGAATGTTATGGGGGAGAAAGAGTGAGTGATATGAGAACACATTTGTTCAAATTTGAAAAACAAGGGAAGAGAGAGGGAATAACAGTTTCATGTGTCTGCCACCTAGAGGGGAAGAGAGAGAAAATGGGGCAGTTAGGCCCAATACATTTTCCACCTCATTTCCTATATAGCAAATCGCAAATTTTGAGGGCCACTCGTCTATATTAGATGAGTGGTTGGTATTGAGTGAGAATTAAGTGTTTGGTTTGTGAGTGTCTCTAAATCCTCTCCCTTCATTCAATTGACCATATTACATACTCAACCAAATATCCAAATTAATTAATGTAGTGATGTGCTGATGCATAATAAGTAAAGTAGAGTGAAGAACTGAAGAGCACATTATCTTTTTCGATGAGGAATTTATCACGAAGAGATGACAACAAATTTTTAGCCCTATGGAAAACGTATCACCCAGATTTCGTAAGATTTCTATATCAGTTTTCTCCTAACAAATTTTGAAATATTCTAAAGAAGAAATGTAACTTGTGCTAGGAGTTGGGTCCGGCCCAAGGTGGGAACCCAACTGGGTTGGGGTGTCCTACTGGACTCCTAACAAGCCCATATGCCATTAAAGTTTACGGGGAGAGTTTGAGTATTAGTATATAACCTAATAAAGGGTTAAGTCTTGTAACCTACATAGTAAAATCATCAATCAATAATATCTTTACACTTTTCTCCTGTCTGTGTTATTATTTTTAGTAGAATAAAATATTATCCAACACATTACCAGCACTACGAAAAACTAGTAGATCAGAAGGGATAAAAACGGTTCTCCAACAAGCATTTTTTATAACTTTTAAGCATTGCAGAAAGGTAAATTTTTTCAAATTTCTTTTTTATATATTAATTACTTTATCTATCATATAAGATATGTATATCTGTGTTTGAGAGTTAATTATTATTATTTTCAAAATTATTAGAGCTATTTAGTGATTTTTACCCTTGTAAAATGGTTATTTTCAAACTAAAATAGGGATCGTTGTGATTATCGGTTTGACGTACTTTTAAATAAGTTGTGTAGCCTACTCTATAACGATCATATCCATATATTACACATCTTCAGGGGAGGTCCATATTGCTGGGAAAATGACAAGGAAACTTGGTAGTTTACGAAATAAAAATTTAAACGACGCATTAGATCATGCTGACATCAGCTAGGTTTTTTTAAAAAATTTAAAAAATTTATAACATCATGATGATGTCATCAGATCCAGATCCATTTC
The DNA here is from genome assembly GCA_014058105.1 of Kingdonia uniflora. Lineage (NCBI taxonomy): Eukaryota > Viridiplantae > Streptophyta > Magnoliopsida > Ranunculales > Circaeasteraceae > Kingdonia > Kingdonia uniflora. The sequence goes on along the minus strand of JACGCM010000816.1, from coordinate 7,835,231 downwards.
TTGGAAACTGGACATGGATCAGACCTGATCCATAAAATTAGACCTGATTTGATTTGCTAAAGTAACAAGGAGTAGGCCCACAATGACACGTGCCAAGGACACGTGGCATGTGGGACCTACATGTGTTGATGTGGCATGACACATGGCAATGGGACCTACATGCGCTGACTTATCAAGGGCACATGGTAGTTAGGCCTACACGTACACTGTAGCAGTGACACGTATCACCACAAGGTGATGACACATGGAATCACTATTCAATGAAACATATCATTACCATTTAGTGATACGTAACACCAGTTTGACTTAGTCAAACCGGTCTAGGCCTTGACCCAGATAAAGTCAGACCGGTCTAAACTGGTTTAAACACTAAATTAACTTTAAAATGTTCAATTGTTAGTTAATTTTTTTTTAAATCTTATTGACTTGGCTTACCCCTAGGGGTACCCATTTTTTAAAAAAATTATATAAAAATATTTCTTACAATTTTTGGGAACGGGTGCCTTGTTTAAGAAAACTGACTAACTTATATGTGATATAAGAACATAGATTAATGCCTATTTAAGTATCTTATGATAGCTTATAGGATATTAATGGTATACCCCTAAAATACAAAACTAAGACTAATTTTGAATATGACAATGAGTCATATCTAAATCACGGTTAAATGTCATTGACAAATAATTAAAAATCAATTGGGAAATGACTTAGTCTTATTTCCTAAGAATTTTTGTGTCTGAGGAACCAATTTTATGTATCTAGGTGCAATTAGATATTACTTGATAATATTTAGAGGTATATAGGAACTAATAATAACCTATAGTTCCCAAGAATGTTAGTTCAAAGACAGGACTAATCTACATATCTTATGAACTCAACGGACTTTGGGGTAAGACCATTTGTCAACTAAACATATGATACCCCTCATATTCATAGCAAATGGGTCATTTGGATAGAATATACAAACCTTATAAAACTTTAGGGATTAGAATACCTAAGTTGTTAGAATATAGATCACAACATCGAGTAGTTTTGAATAGCTCTATTAGCTAAGACTCTATTAAAATGCACTTTAAGGTTATGATAATCCACAATACGATTGAGAAGCTTTTAGATAGTAGAGAAACACGAAGAACGCCAATTGGTTTGGAAAAATAGAGAATTCGATTACAAAAACGCAGTAATTACAAAGAGAATCTCTCAAACCCTAGGCTTCTCTTAGAACACTTTTCAGATCTAACATAACATAGAAAATAACTTAAGTTCCCTTGAAATACTAGGGAACTCAAAAAATCATAAAAATGGATCTCGAGGTAAAATAACGCCTAAGATTCCAAAACACCGCCAAAGTCGTTCGAACGACTTTATGCCTTATCAGTCTAAACCCGAGAAAAGTAGACCAACTCGTTCGAACGATACTCAACTTTGTTCGAACGACATATGGCTCTGGGCCAAATTTCCAAGGGACATGTCAACTCATTCTAACGATACTCAACTTCGTTCGAACGAAAAAAATGGTTTTGGGCCAAATTTCCAGTGGATATGTCAACTCGTTCGAACGACACTCAACTTCGTTCGAATGACTTTTATAAATCTTCAAATAACTCTAGATCCTCCTGGATCATGGCTCCCCCCTTTAGGAACCTTGAGCTCCTGTACAAGCAATAACTGGAGATGTGGAAACGTGGCGATGCCCAATACTCTACTGTACCACTTCGACTTACTTGGTAGCTGACCATTCTTCCCAACTCAGAACGAATCAATAACACCTCGCCTTGTAGTATGAACCTTCCGCTCAAGAATACCATCCTCTGGAAATATTAATTGCAGAGTCTTCATCTAAAAGACTGTAGGTAAATATTTCCATCCATAAGTTATACACTGACAGTGTATAACTCATGAACCTTGCTGATCTTCTCAATAAAATGTTGAGCTTTAATCTATTCCTCTTCCTCCTTCCATGACACTATCTTGTCGCTAAGAATTAAAGCCAAATCCAAAGGGCTTTGCGGCAAGTACCCCAAGCAAATTTCAAAAGGAGACTTCAAAGTGGAACCATGAATCGCCCGGTTGAACGCAAACTGAAGATATGGTAAACTCTCATCCTAAGTCTTAGGATGCTTAAAATGGAATCCCCATAATACATGTACCAAAGTGCAATTGACGACTTCTGCTTGCTCGTCTGTCTGCGGATGAAAAGTGGTACTTCTCTTCAACTTAGTGTCCATCATCCCCCATAACGATCTCCAGAAATGCCTCAAAAAATGGCTATCCTTATCAAAAATAATATAAGAAGGGAGCCCGAAATACCTCTAGACGTCTCTGAAAAATAATCGCGTTGCTCCTTCCCCTGTGACCGTTTTCTGGCATAGAATAAGACAAATAATCTTGCAGAATTGATTCACCACCACAAACAAATAGTCAGCCTTACACCTGGTCATGGGCAAACCACCCATAAAATCCATCAAAATACTCTCCCAAGGTCGACTAGGAACTGATAATGGTAAGTACGGTCCTATCTTCCTATTAGAAGGTTTCGATGTGCTGCATAGCACACAACCACGAACCACACGAGCAACATCCACCTGTATCTTCGGCCAATAGACATAACACCATTAACTCAAAAGAATCTTCTCAACCCTAAAATGACCTACAACTCGGGAACAATGTGCCTCTCGAATCCACTGTAAATTGTTTCCACCCTCAAGAATATATAGTAGACTGCTCCTGTAAATCAAACCATCCTTAAGCACATGCTCGTACGCCTTGCCTTGCAGTAACTTCTCGTAAATCACACTGAGCTCCTTGTCGTTCTCATACCCTAAAACGTACTCAGAAGGAACAATCGGCTGGATCTGTATAGCTACCAACAAAGCAGAAATAGTTGGTAATGGGGGTCGAGATAGCATATCAACCATCTTGTTGTCCACTCCTTTTTTATACTTAATCAATAAGGTAAATTGCTGAAGGTACGACATCCACTTCATAAGGCAAGCTTGCTGAAGCTTGGACTGCATAGATAAGAACTGTAATGGTTTGTAATCGGAATGTACCACAACCTCCTTCCCTAATAAGTAACTGCGCCAATGCCTAACTGATTGATATAACACGTAGAACTCCTTATCGTAGGTAGGATAGTTTCGTACTGCTCCAATAAACATCTCAGAATGGTAAGCAACAGGCTTCCCATCCTATAAAAAGATTGCCCCCAATGCATAGTCTGACGCATTTGTCTCAACCTCAAAAGGCCACAATAAATTAGGCAATGCTAACACTGCTGCATCCATAATCTTCCGCTTCAATAAATGTAAAGTCATTTCATGGTGATATTCCCATACAAACTGTACCCCGGTCATCGTCAAAGAATGCAACGGTGCAACTGTACCTTATAAAACTCCTCACTTCTGTCACTATGCCGGGTCGAGGCCAATTACTAATGACCGAGACTTTCTCTGGATAGACCTTAACCTTGTCGCCACCAACAATAAAACCTAAATAGACTAGCTCCCATTTCCCAAACTCGTACTTCTTCTCGTCCAGAAAAAGCTGTTATGCTCACAACACGCCCAATACTTTGTGTAAATGCCCAAGATGTTCCTCCCATGTACGACTATATATCAAGATATCATCTAAATATACAATCCTAAAATCATCAATAAACGCACAAAGTACCTCATTCATTAGCCGTTTAAACGTCACAGGAGCATTACATAACCCAAAAGGCATCACTAACCACTCAAATAAGCCATGTTTGGTTTTGAACGCTGTCTTCCAAGTATCCTCCTCCTGACTCTGAACTTGATGGTTGCTCGACTAAAGATCCAACTTGGTGAAAAACTGAGCCGTCTACAATTCATCTAAAAGCTCATCAATCCGTAGAAGCGGCTAACGATTCTTCACCATGATTTTGTTCAACGCCCGATAATCCACATAAATCCTCCAAAACCTATCCTTCTTCAGCACCAGTAACACCGGTGAACCACAAGGTGAGCAACTTGGATTAATAACTCCTTGTTCTAGGAGTTCATGTACCTGTATCTTAATCTCATCAGAATCTATAACAGAAGTCCGATATAACCCAATATTGGGTAATGGCTCACCATTCACCAAGGTCATATCATGCTCCACATACCTCTTACGCGGCATTCCTTCGATGCCCAGAAACAAGTCTTTGTACTCCTCTTACAACTCCCCTATATCGGTTTGTTGTATAGGAGACATTGCCAAAGTAAACAATATTGTAGCCGACGGACCCTCTTGAACCGGTCACATCAACAACATAACAAATTTGCTGCTCGCATTAACCAACCTCTTCGCCTGAGTTGCCATTACCAAATTACTGGTAGTAATATGTTTGTTGCATGCATTAATATAAAAATCTATCCCATCCTTCACCAAGCAATACTTGCGAGCATGACGGTAAAGGATCGCATCTCGGTCCCAAAGATAAGGGCTACACAAGATGACTTGACACACGTCCAACGGAACCACCTCACATGTTACTTCGCCAATAAACTTCTCAGTAATTGCAAACTTGAACGTACACTGCTTAGTGATCTTCAACGCGTCTTTCTGAATCCAACCCAAACCATACAGCTTAGAATGAGCCATAGTAGCCAAACCCATCTTCTTCACTATCTGGATCAATAATGGTCTCGACTAAGCTCTGCTTCACCTAAATGCTGACAAAGAAAAGTACTTCCCGACTCGCCTCGTCTATAGCTAGAGGTTGCTTAAACATAAGAGTAAGCTTAGGATTTGGCTTATCTAAATCCGGAAGATCCACAATCGCTGCGGCTAGTGCACGTTTCTCTTTCTTGCCCTTCTCCTCCTTCGACTGAAGTTCCGGGTGAAGTTTTCAACATCTATCAGAATTGTGCCTATTAGCCTTGTAATGACTACAGATAGTCCCTTTGAATGAAGACTTTTCTCCTTTGGACTCCCCTTTCTGATCAAACTTCCAATTAGCCTTGTACCCCGACATGTTCTTATCATCTTTTTGTCATTCTTCAAGTACTTGCCTTTAATGGAAATTGCTTTAACGGTAGCATCTTTGATATTTGCTACATTGAAAAGCCTTAATTCTCTTCGAATAGACTCCGAAAAAACCCCCTGTATACTTTATGAACATATCATACTCCTCCATGTCAATATCCAAAACCAATGCATGGATATGAAACTCCGTAGTGAATTGTTCCTTGGATTACCCAAACTGCTGGCGCAAATTGTGCCATTTGTACCATCGTTCCTGTTCATAGCCAATTAGATAGAATTGCTTCCCTACCAAGACCTTAAAATCCTTCCAACTCAGACTTTCGATATCATGTCATTTTCGATAGGATTTCCGCCACGTGAGTGAGTGACTTGTGAATTTCAAAGTAGCGAAGCAAATCTTTTGAGCGTTGGAATATTTATCAATGGAAAAATAGGTCTCCAACCTATCTAACCAATTATCTAATTTCTCGGTGTCGATGGAACCATCAAAAACCAGAATCTCAATCTTAAACCAAGATGAAGATTACGTATAGGATTCGTTGACTTACCAAAGCCTGGGCGCTCCTTGACAAAATCGACATCACTAGAATCATCGAATGCCAAAATGTTCTCATCCCCATCCACCTCCATAACCCCTTTCTTCTTCGAGCGGCCTCATCGTTCCACCGAAGTGGAAGCCATAACGAGGTTTGTGAGACGCAACTGCTCCACTAACTCCCTACAGTAGAAGTTAGGGTGGAAACTATCATTTCTAAAATTGTGAGTCTTTCGCTGGGATCGCCCATCTCCAAATCGTCCTTCTTCTTTGAATTAGGTTTGCGATGGATCTTCAACAGACTCACTAACTTCTCCTTCGATTGCTTGAGATGGACACGTGTAGAGATCATAAACCATAATCAACCCCCCGAGAATTGAAAACTGGATAACTGATTCCACTTAATCCACAATACGATTGAAAAGCTTTTAGTTAGTAGAGAAACACGAAGAACACCAATTAGTTTGGAAAAATAGAGAATTCGATTACTAAAATGCAGTAATTTCAAAGAGAATCTCTCAAACCCTAGGCTTCTCTGAGAACTCTTTTTAGATCTAACATAACATAGATAATAACCTAAGTTCCCATTATATACTACGCAACTCTTAAAATCATAAAGAACGGATCTTGAGGTAAAATAATGCCTGAGATTCCAAAACATCGCCAAAGTCATTTGAACGAACTAGAGAGTCGTTCGAACAACTATATGCCTAATCGATCTAAACCCTAGAAAAGAAGACCAACTCGTTCGAACGATATTTAACTTTGGTCGAACGAAATATGGCTCTGGGCCAAATTTCCAGGGGACATGTCAACTCATTCGAACGACACTCAACTTCGTTTGAACGAAAAAAAATTGCTCTAGGACAAATTTCTAGTGGATATGTTAACTCATTCGAACGATACTCAACTTCGTTCGAACGATTATTACAAATCTTAAAATAACTCTAGATCCTCCTGGATCATAAGATCACCATTTTACAGGGTAAAATTGAGATATAACGCTTAATAGAAACTTATGAGTAGAAACCCATGATCAGGGTTCACTTACAAGTAATGATTGGGAATCATGTACTTCATTGCGTTATATGCAATAAACCACAAGTAATAATTGGAAATTATTTACTTAAATAGGATTTCAAGAATAATAGGATTTGAATAAGGTTTACCTACAAGTAATGATTACGAATTACTTAATTGAATACTATGAATTACCTTTATTCAATGAATGCTTATCAACTAATACTACTGGTATTAATCTACATGCATAATAAATGTTGGCGACACTCAGAACATTAAGTACCTCTCATACTGCAATTTTATTTAGGTACCAATAAACTTGACCTCTAAGGATACTAATTTTATTTTATTTTTGTAAAATATGGAAAAGACTATTATTGAGAATAATAAGTCTGTAAATAGCAAAATAAGAGCATTGTTTGCACCCTCGCCTCCATATTCTGGAAGACTTGATAATGGTTTACCCTATACTATTCTAGTATTGTATGACTGCGGCTAAATTTGTATTTAGCAGTGCAATTCCAATATGATGTTATATAGAAACATATTTGAGGTAAATAGAAATATTGGGAATATTCTATTATATTCTTTACGTTTTAAATATTGTGCTTTCGAGACAATATTCAATAGATCACTGTACACGCAAATGTAATTCAAGTTTCCCTCATTTATGAGAAAAAAAATGAGCTACTGGTTAGGAACCTTAAGCTTATGAGCATGTGCCAGGGTCACACAATGTTGGGTCTAATAATAGAGAAAGTTGTAGACAGGGTCGCAACCGTGGATAGATGAGAAGTGATAACAACGGTAGGATTAAAATTTCAGCTATCAGTAACCTAAGGTAAGGGAAATAAGAAGTTCACCAATGGACCCAAATGGAATAGGAATAATTTGTAAAGGGATATAAGATAGTCGGGCGCGGGATTACAAGGTACCTCAAACGATCTAAAGAGATCAGCCCCAGACTTATCATGTAATCACAGCTAGCACAAACCTCGCCACGACAGAGTATGTGGTCACAGATTTCTCCCATGATACCAATACAGCTTTGGATCAAGTTGTAAGAGTGATCAGTAGTAAATTCTCAGTAGATGAATAATGTTACCTAGAGAGTATTATAAGTAGTAACTTTACTTGTTATATAGTATTAGTTTTTCTTTATTAATACTATCATTGACTGAGTTGGGAACTCTTCACTGGTTAGTATAATAGAATACTTGTGACATGTACTGGTTAGGTACTCTATTAATAAGATTGTTCTTTGATTTTTCTATGAATTTATTGCTTGGGAAGAAGTTAAATTCTATGTATGATAGTTGATATTCTATATTCAACCCCCCTATGGGTCTATCTGCTCATTGAGCATTACCGATAATTGAATGAGTGGCGACACGTGCCTAGGAGACATTAGTACCACACACTCGATCCTTTCGAGATATGAACATATTTCTTGTTTCTAACCTTATATATCGAGGATGTCACGAAATCATTGGCACGGCCAACATGATAGAACGCACTAAGTGCGTCACGTTATTACTCCTTCATGGTACAATACAGGGAATATAGTCCACTTTATACACTAGTAAATCCAGCCAAATTTTACTAAATTTTAGGGATATACATGATAATACTTATCACGTAAAGGCGATTAGAGAAAATGACAAAAAAGGTTTTGTGCGTTCCCTCTATGTTTAAAGGTTAGAATATGCTATTAGAACGGTTTCCAATACACTCCTCCGAGCTAGAATAATGAGGAAGATTATCGGGAATACATTTTAACTTTCCTGAAAAGGAGAGATGATCTAGAGATTGTATGTCTAACGACTGCTTTCAAGGAAAGTTTATTATTTCATCTTGGTATGGCCAAGGTGGAGTGGAAACTCTAACCTTTGCTCCAAACATATATATGAAGACACATGTGAACCTATCCATCCATATAGTGGCCCACATGAGTATTTATGGTCATAATAGACATTTATCTGTAATTAACATCTAGGAATACAATGTTAGCCTGACTTTTTACTCAGATCATTTGATCGTAGGCTCAGTTCCTGGATTAACCGATCAAGTCGATCGATGCGACTTGACGGGGGCTTGCGAGTTTGACTCAAAGGCTTTTAATTATTATTTTATCGGTAAATAGGATAGATGATTGAGCATCATGATCAGTACCCCATACCATACCCAACTCAAGATTGGTAGAGAACCTGATTAAGCAAATTAGGATAATCGTAAGGCCATTGTTATTATGATTACAACCTTTGGCTAGTGTATGGTATATGTATTCTTACTCCCACAGGACTGATTATGATTCATCCCAAAAGTAACCAATAACTGGGTCGGAGCCCAATGTCGCCCATCGACGAATATTTGGATGCTCCGTACAGATGCCAATTGCACCACCAGAACATATGAAGATGAGACTATCAAGGTCGATATGGTATTACGTCAGTTATGATTCGATTATATCACTAGATATTTGAAGCCCCACTGGCAATGTATATATATAATGTAGGGCAGATTGTCACTTTGATGAGATAATATTCCAGGATTGTTGGGAGATATATATATGATAGTCAATGCTGAGGATATTTCCAAAATTGGTTGGAAAATACCATCGTTGTCTCATCTGGATCCTTTTACATAAGTTAAGTGATAATAAAGTTTAACGGATTATAAACTTTCAATAGGCCACAAATGAATTGCCAAACACATTCATTGATACTGTTGAAGTATCATAGGTATATGTACCTACAAGTAATATACCTATACAGTTTAATGTTCCAGGGGGAATTAGTACTGCAAATAAATCTGAGGCTCGTGCTTAGTGCGGAGCACCGTAGGAAGAAAGTATTCTGAGCCAAGGAGCTACAGAATGATGAACAAATATGACTAATGGTGTAGTCGGTTCATCGAGGATGGAACCACCCATCGACGAGGCAAGAGTAGGTGCACGACCAGTTGATACATTACGAGAGAAGCCCGAGGTAGTACATACGTATGATAATAAAAAGATCTCGATCTATTAAAAGTCTGTAATATCACAACGTTGGATCGTTCAGTAGATATTTTTTGGCAAGGTGTTCATATTCGCTGCTGTGCTTGCCATCAAGGATGAGAATTCAGAACCACTTATTATAAATGAGTGTGTGTTGTTGTAAATTGGCCAAAGGTGGCGCCTGGAATTTAAGCAGAGCTCATCTTTCTATCATAATGCGAAGTAATGTCATAGAGTCTATCAGTTACAAATAGGAATGGTACATAAACATGATTAACTCGGAGAGATAATTAGGTCAAGGCAAGATTAGTTGCCTATGAATACTTGTAAGAGATCTGACATCAATTACAATGAGACCTATCATCCGATTATGGACGCTATAATGTTTCGAAACTGATCAGTCTGTCAAGTTGTCGAGGATAAGCTAGATATGCGTCTTATGTAACTACCACGCATCTATATAGGAAACTAGATATTGATATTTACATAAAACCACCCGGGGAGGTATAAGCTTCTAGAAACAATTAAGCCCGATACACGAGGTGTGTACGTAATAACACTGGAAAAGTTAATATTGACTTGAAGCAATCAGGGCCCATGTGGCATAGAATTTTGACTGAGTATTTAAAGATTGGGGACTTTGCAAATATTCATATCTGTCTAGGCGTTCTCATTAAGAACATAAATATTAGCTTAAGTTATCATAACAGTATACTCAATGATTTGGATATCATTAGAATTTTCGGGGAGATCACGAGAGCTGCCGAATACCTTAAGAAGAAATTTGAAATAAAAGATCTTGAGAAATCAAGTAGTGTCTCAATTTGTAGATCGAACATCTTGGTAGTGGCATACTCGTACACCAAGAAATATATATCGGAAGAGTTAGTTAACACTTCGGTATGGATGTAGTACACAGTGCTAGATCATTTATTGTATATCTATCACTTGGGTATGGACAACGACATCTTCTACCATCCTAATAGGGGAATAAACTCTTAGGGTTGTGGCGTCATAACTAGGAGGTGCTTTGTTATAGTTAGTTGGTTATACTAGACCCGATGACTAATTCGTAGTAAACTATTTGGCTTACCAAAGTTTTGTTCTTACCCAAAGACATTGGAATGGGATCAAGTACATTCTGAGGTATCTGATCGGCATGAAAGGCTGAGGTCTATTCTACACAAAATGGTAAACGTAAAGGTATAGAGTATGCTGATGCAAAATACTTGTCAGACGCACATTGAAGCCATTATCAAATGGATTATGTGTCTATTTATGGGGATACAACAAACTCTTAGAGATTGATGAAACAGTCAGCGGTAGTTACATCTTTAAACCATAAGGAAATTCTTATACTTTATGAAGTTGGCAGAGAATGATGGTCACACTCTAATATACATCACATCAACTAAAGTTATGGCATGTTCTATCCATGATAAAGCATCGACTCTGTATGAACACAACTCTGTTTGCATCATTCAAGTCAATGGAAATTTTATCAATGGCGAAAAAACAAAACACATTTCACAGAAGTCATTCCATATTTATGAATTACAGAAGGAAAATGAGATTGAAGTTATTTAAGATATTTCAGAAGATAACTTTGTAAACCTATTCACGAAGATTTTTGTACCACTTATGTTCAAGCAGCTGGTACACGGAATCGGCATGATAAAGTTTGTATTCACCATAATCTCAGGGAAATACATCTCATGGAGATAGATCTCGGGGGACATCGACATCAGAGGGAGTGGTCCCAACCTGATATGGACACATGCGTGTTGTACTCCTTTTCCTTATAGTGTAGTTTTTATCCTAGGAGATTTTACTGACTAAAGGTTTTGACACAACCCATATAGGGCATATGATTTTACTCTTTCACAAAGATTTTTATACCACTTATGTTCAATTAGCTGGTACACAGAATCGACATGAGAAAGTTTTTATTCACCACTATCTCGGGGAGATACATCTCAGGGAGATAGATCTTGGGGGAGATCAATGTCAGAAGGAGTTGTCCCAACCGGGCGTGAACACATACGTATTGTAGTCTTTATCCTGATAGTGTAGTTTTTATCTTAGGAGATTTTACTAACTATAGATTTTTATGTGGTAACATATACGTGTCCACAACCCATACGGGGCACATGATTGTACTCTTTCCATACACAACTTTTTGCCTAAAGGGGTTTTTCTAGGCAAAGGTTTTTATGAGACAAGTCTTCCTGATATGAAACACTCCAAGGGGGAGTATTAGGAGTTGGGTCCGGCCCAAGGTGGGAACCCAACTGGGCTGGGGTATCTTACTGGACTCCTAACAAGCTCATATACCATTAGGGTTTATGAGGAGAGTTTGAGTATAAGTATAAGTATATAACCTAATAAAGGGTTAAGTCTTGTAGCCTACATAAATAAATCATCAATCAATAATATCTCTACTTTTCTCTCATGTCTGTGTTATGATTATCTAGTAGAATAAAGTATTATTCAACAACTTAAAGTTAATAAGAGCATCTTCACCTACCTTATTGGGAAATCATGACTTTCCCACTATGTGTAATTCAATGATAAGCAAGAGAAATTTAACGATAAATAAACTTGCAAGCAAGCAAAGACAACACACAATTTTTACGTGAGGGTTACAATAAAAACTCCTTCTGACATTGATCAATAAATAGATTACAAACATTCTCAATCGTGAGGGTTTCAATAAAATTCAGTACCTTGCATGCCCAAACAAGAGCTACTAAATGTTATTTACCTTCAACTTGAAAGAACGCCTTCAATCCCCTTTCAGTATCGACAAACTCGTCTGAGAACACCTTCTTTTGTTACTTGGTAGGAGCACAAAGAACACTTGGATTGAATCCTCTCTTTACCTTACACCAATGGAGATGGATTTCTTTTCTTCATGCTAGATTTCCAAAGTTCTCTTTCTCTAGAACTTTCTCCAAGAGTACATACCACATTAGAAAAGACAAGGCTTTTCTAGAAGTCTCAATTTACATTTTTTTTCAAACTAAGAACTAAGCCCATTAGGTTTATGGGCCTCATCATGGGGTGGATTACCCAACAATTTCCACCTCCAGTACATGAGAAGGGATTCCCCTTGCCAAGGATGTAAATCTACTTGTACTAACAAGTATCCATACCGGCCAAACTTTTAAAGAACTCGTACTTCTCTTTTACGAGAACCTTCTTCATCATATTAGATGCATTTGAATTCGCATGAACTTTATCCAAATTCATCAACCACCTCTCTAATACATCATATATCCTTGAGTAAAATACGGCATTTTTACTCAAGTCTATAGCACTTTGGCTATCACACTTGACCACATACTTACTTTTTTTAAAGCCCAACTCGTGTAGAAAATGACTCATCCACAACATCTCTTAACATGCCTCAGTGGTGGCGACATACCCGGCTTCAGTAGTAGATAAACCAATACCCTTTTGCAACCTTGATTGCCATGAAATAGCTCCCTCGACAAAAGTAAACAAGTAACCCGATGTAGACTTTCTAGGATCAAGATCACCTGCGAAATTTGAATTCGTAAACCTCTCCAACTCGAGTTTAGATTTTCCATTGCATAAACATACCATGGAAATGCCTTTAAGGTACCGAAATATTAACTTAACGGCTTCCTAATGTCACTTCCCCGGATTTATAATAAATCTACTTACCACACCAGTATGTGTGATATTAGGCCTTGTACATATCATAGCATACATAAGACTTCCCACGACCGAAGCATATGGAACCTTTTGCATATCCTCTTTCTCCTTCTTGCTTGTAGAACATTCCTTGGAGCTTAGCTTGAAATGACTTGCAAGTGGAGTGCTAACGTATTCTTCATGTTGAACTTTTCAAGCACACGCTCTATGTACTTCTCTTGAGATAGCCATAGCTTCTTCGCAACTCTATCTCAGCTGATTGTCATGCCTAACATTTGCTTTACCGGACCCAAGTCTTTAATATCAAAAGACTTGCCCAAGTCATTCTTCAACCTCTAAATCATGTTAGCATCTTTTCAACAATCAACATATCATCAACTTAAAGAAAAATAATAATGAAATCACCATTAGGAAACCTCCTAGAATAAACACAATCGTCAAATGTCGATCTTTGGCACCCATGCTCCACCATGAAGGCATCAAACTTCCTGTACCATAATCTAGGTGCTTGCTTTTGCCTATATAAACTTTTGTATAGTTGATATACCATGTGCTCCTTTCCCTTGACTTTAAACCCATGAGGTTGCTCCAAATAGATTTCTTCTTCCAAATCTCCATGGAGCTAGAAATGTAGTTTTCACATCTAGATGTTAAACTTCAAGGTCCAAATTTTCTACTAGACCCAAAACAACCCGAATAGAAGAATGCTTTACTACCGGGGAGAAGATCTCATCAAAGTCGATTCCCTTTCTTTGATCCTTTAACCATAAGACGTGCCTTGTATCTCACCTTCCCATCACCTTCATTCTTTAACTTGAAGATCTATTTATTTTTCAATGCTTTTCTCCCCTTTAGTAACTTGACCAACTCATAAGTATGGTTCTTATGCAAGGAATCAATCTCATCTTGCATAGCTTTTAACCACTCACCCTTTTTTTATGGTCTTGAACTTCTTGAAAACTTTTCGTTTCGCCATCGCTTATGAGCATGACATACTCATTAGGATAGTACTTAGTCGAAGATGTAGCACTCTTGTAGATCTTCTCAATTATGGTTCAATAACTTCTTCATTTGGATCTTGCTCCCCCGCATCATCGTCATCATCAATGGGAGCATGTTCAGAGTTTTGTTCATCCCTACTATGAGCATCTTCATCATGTTCTTCATTTTCGTCTCTATCATCATAATCATCATGGTGCATGGGTTCAAGAGGCATATGATACAAAAATCAGAAACTACTCTTTGAGGTTTATCACTTGTATCATCCTTCTCAAAGTCTTCAAATATTTAGTTTTCACAAAAAACAACATCTCGGCTTCGATGTAACTTCTAGCTAATTGGATCCCATAACCGATACCCAAATTCATCATGACCATATCACATGAAGATACATGGTTTAGACTTATAGTCTACCTTGGAACATAGTTCATCGGAAATATGCATATAGGCTTTCCAGCCAAATACCTTTAAATGTGAATATGACGCATCTTTCCCCATTAACTACTCTTTGAGGTTCATCGCCCGTGTCATCCTTCTCAAAGTCTTCAAACGCTTAATTTTTGCAATAAACAAAATCCCGATCCCGACTTTGATGTAACTTCTTGCTAATTGGATCCCATAACCGATACCCAAATTCATCATGACCATATCCTACGAAGATACATGGTTTAGACTTGGAGTCTAACTTGGAATAGAGTTCATCGGAAATATGCATATAGGCTTTGCAACCAAATACCTTCAAATGTGAATATGACACATCTTCCCCACTCCATATCTTTACTAGAACTTCTCCCCTAAGTGGTACAGAAGGTGAACAGTTGATTAAATAACAAGCGGTGCTCATAGCTTCCGCCCAAAATGGTTTTGGTAATTTTGCCCAAGCTAACATACTTTTAATCCTCTCTATAATAGTTTGGTTCATCCTTCCAGCCACTTCATTATGTTGAGGAGTACATGGAACCGTACATTGGTGCATAATCTCAAGTTCACCAAGATAATTTGTAAACTCCTTGGATTTAAATTCATCCCCATTGTCGGTATGGAGACACTTGAGAAGCTTTCCACCGCTTAACCATGGTAAACGCCTCATCTTTGGTCTTCATAGCATAAACCCATACCATTCTCGAAGCATCATCTATGAATGTAACAAAATCATAAACACTACCAAGATATTTAACATCAAGTGGGCAAACATCAAAATATACAACATTTAGAATTTTAGTTTCATGTTTTGAACCACCACTTTTAAGAAATGAAACTCTATGTTGCTTACCGGCAAAATAATGATCACAAGAATCTAAAGCCGTACCTTTGGTATTAGGAAGGAGATCTTTCTTGGCCAAAATTTGTAAACCCTTTTCGCTCATATGATCAAGTCTTCGATGCCATAAAATCAATAACAAAATCTTCAAGGCTAAATTTTTCCCACCTTCACATAACCACGCTTTTATTTTGTAAAGTGTATCGATTTTCTCACCTCTAGCCACCACAAGAGAACCTCTTGTTAATTTCCATTTTTCTTGCCCAAAGTGGTTGTCATATCCTTCATCATCAAGTTTTCCACCCGAAATAAGATTAAAGCAAAAATCCAGAACATGCCTTACATCTTTCAACATAAGCTTTTGACCGCTACTAGTTGCAACGAGTACATCACCAATACCCACAATTTATGAAACATTATTATTCCCCTACTTGACCATATTAAAATTGTTGGAGCTGTAAAATAAAAACAATTCTTTAATTGGAGTAGCATGGTATGAAGTACCCGTATCGATCACCCACTCCCTATCACCATTTGTGACACCAAAGCAATCTTCATCATATATTGTAAGCACCACTACATCATCACCGGTAACAACAACCAAAGTACCTTTGATCTATTTATTGTTCTTCCCATCTTTCTTCTCCTTTAAAATTTTTGACAATCTTTCTTCATATGGCCTTCTTCCCATAATAGTAGCACTCAATATTTTTGCTCCTTGATTTTGATCTTCCTCTTGACTTGTTATGATTTTGATCATACCTCCTAGTAGATCTTCCTCATTCTTCACTAGCTAACACCTATAATTAAAAAGGACCCAACAACTTTCTTCTCACTTCTTCATTCAATAGGCTACTAGTAATTTAGTTCATTGTGACAATACTAATCAGTGCCAAATTGTTTAACGATACTACTAACATTTCCCAACTTTTCGATAGCGAACTAAGCAACAACAATGCTTGTAACTCATCTTCCAACACCATCTTCATAGATGCCAATTGATTCACAATACTATGAATCTTATTAAGATGCTCCGCGATGGACAAACCTTTTTTGAACTTCAAATTCACTAACTTTCTAATCAAGAAAGCTTTGTTCCCGGCCGTCTTCTATTTATAAAGATCATACAACTTCTTCAACAAAGCTTGTGAAGAACTCTTATTTGACACATGGTGAAAAATAACATCATCCAGCCATTGTCGAATAATTTTGATCATTTTTCTATCCATCATTTTCCAATCATCATCGGACATATCTTTTGGTTTGCTTCCGACCCCTTCAATAGGTACATAGAAATCCTTGCAATAAAGCAAATATTTCATCTTCGCCTTCCAATTCGACCAATTATTGCCGTTAAGACTAACGATTCTTGCATCCATCACGAATCATACACAAACACCACCAACCACGGCTCTGATACTACTTGTTGTGAAATCATGACTTTCCCACTATGTGTAATTCGACGATATGCAAGAGAAATTTAACGGTAAATAAACTAGCAAGTAAGTAAAGATAATACACAATTTTTACTTGGAAACCCTTCAATGTGAAAGGGAAAAACCACGGAGTGAATCCGAATCTACTATATCACTAAACAGATTACAAACGTTCTCAATCGTGAGGGTTACAATATAATTCAGCACCTTGTATGCCCAAACAAGAGCTACTAAATGTTGTTTACCTTCAACATGAAAGAACACCTTCAATCCTCTTTAAGTATTGACAAACTCGTCGGAGAACACCTTTTTTTGTTACTTGATCGAAGCACAAAGAACACTTGGATTGATTCCGAAGCACAAAGAACACTTGGATTGATTCCTCTCTTCACCTCACACTAATAGAGATGGATTTATTTTCTTCAAGTTGGATTTCCAAAGTTCCATTTCTCTAGAACTTTCTCCAAGAGTACACACCAAATTAGAAAGACAAAGCTTTTCTAGAAGTCTCCATTTACCTTATTTATAAGATAAGAACTAAGCTCATTAATTTTATGGGCCTCACCATGGGTTAAACTACCCAACATACCTGACATATACTAACCAGTCTTATCTAGACATGTGAGCAGAAGAAATCATTCATAAAATAAGTATGTACAAGCTACAAGAAACAACCATTACAAATAGGTAAAAATTTAAAAGCCCATTTTGAAATAATTTCCTTGCAAAATGTTTACTCTTACTAAATGGGCATCAATCATTTTGTAAGTCCAATAGACCAATAGGCATTCACCATCTAATTATCTAGCACTATATACATCTATTTATTTACATTGCTAACAACAATAGAATGTTGCGTAAAGACAAATACCGTAGCATGGTTGGTATGCAAAGTAAGTCAGGTAATCCTTTTCAAGCTGTAGCTGGTTCTTTAACTTTGGTCGTTCTGGCCTGATTAAACTGCTCTTCTGGTAACAAAGAAACTCGGCGTAAGAACATAATCAAATGGTGGTACCTCAAAAGATATAAAAAGATTGATCATCACATAAAGGTGAAGGTTACAAATCTCTTCATATACACAGGAGGTTGCAATCCCTTCATAGATCAAATCATTGACTTCTCAATAAGAGATTGATCATCATAAGATTGCCCCTTCAAGTGTAACATTTGCCTTTATCAGGTTTGAACTTAATTTTCGATCATCCGCCTAAAGACTCAAAACTAAGTTTCATACTTGAAACCAAGTCTAAAAATTGAGTTTTGAGTTTAAAAACTTGAGTTTTAAGGTACTATTGGACTGAAAAATAGAATGTGATAGAATCCAAACTCAAAAGAGTCATTGTTGGAGATTGTAGGGAAAATTTTCTCTTGCCCCCCAATATTCTACTCGAAATTGCACTTGCCCCTCACTGTTGGTAAAAATTTGAGGATGGACCCTAAAATAGGCTTGACCCAAGCTAACTGCCCTTTGACTGGTCTTGTTTAGTTGAAGTATCAAATTTACCCTCGGGTGCCCTGCATGTAAAACATTAGCCCAGGTTGCCGGCTACTACTTTAGGTTTCCCAAGTTCAAAACAAACCTTGAACATATCAAATCAATCCAATGGCAGGAATTAATAAAAAATATGGTCGTTGGTCATCTTCTCCAAATGGTATCTCTCTCTCCAAACTTCATCTTCCTTAAATAGTTTCTCTTCTCTCTTTTTCACTCCCTCTCTCTCTCTTTTTCTCTCTATCTCTATCTCAACTAGTATATCTCTCTCTTTCTTTCTTTCTTTCTGTGAATTGCGATGGGAGGTGGATTAGGAACTAATGTAAGAAGATTTTCTTCTTATCTTGTTTGGTTATTTAAGTTAAATTGAATTATTTGTTGTAACTATAGTTTTATGCCATTAAAGTTATTTAAAAGTTTTAGGAACCAAAAAAAATTACAGGAACTTTTATGGGGGGTTAACAACATGCATATTCACAGGTTGCGGATTGTGTAATTTGTGATGAAGGCCATCAATTTTTTTTTGGAGTATCCATGGATATATTGCAGATGGAAGAAATAGGGATACAATGGGATTATGATTCTAAAGGTATCAAACTATGAAGTAAATCCCAATAGGTTGTTTCTAAACTGTCAATACTCTCTGATGCCAATAAGGAGTTAAAATGTAAGTTTGGGCCATCATTCAATGGGGGATGTTTTGGTTGTGCCTCCTTTGATCACTGGTGGAAGGAATGTCCATGGAGAACAACAAATTATGGTTGTGGTTCCACAAGGAACTTGTGCACTTCTAAAACTGAAGCAACAAAAGGTCAAAAGTTTTTGAAATGTATAACCACCCACTGTTTGAAGTTTGTTTGGCTGAAAGAGGCAATGCAAACTGAATAGAAGAATTCAGATGAAGAAATAAACAAGAATGTACAACTCAATGTTAAGATGCCTGTGAGCATGGACTTAAATAATTTCTGTAGGGGATTTAAAGGGAAGACTATACTTGGTTGAATTGGAAGACCACACTGTAAAATGTCTATTGTTTAAGTTTTTGAATCTTGATTAATGAAGTTGGTTGTTTTCTGAATCCAAGTATATATGTTTCTATCTTATGGTTTCCATGCAAAACAAACATTTCATTAACAGACATTTCATTCAAAAACTAAACACTCACTACATGCAAAACAAACATTTCATTAAAAAAAATATATGCAAAAAACATAGTCTTTGCAACTAGATCCCCCATCCCCACAAGCATAATACCTAACTAAATAACTAACAAACAGACATTAACAAACAACCAAGACCTAACTAGATTCCCCACCTGCAACTCCTCCACCATCCCTACCTGCCAATCCACCACCATTCATAACACTATCACCACCATCCCCACCTACAACCCCATTATCATCACTATCATCCTCTTCAGTTTTAGTCTCCTCCTCAGATTTAATATCATCATTGTCATCCTCTTCCTTCTCATCTTCATCACTTTTATAATCTTACTTCTCTTCTTCACATTCATCATCTTCCTTCTCCTCTTCACTTTCATCATCAGAGTCATCAGAGTTATTATCTGATGAATCATCATCACCCCACCTATACTACCACTCATTTAACTCTTCTTCATCACTTATTATGTACCTAGTTTCCCTTGGAGAATTGTACCCCTCACCATACATCCACTCATTATCTGAATCCATGCCTAGTTTTTTTCCTTTAAGATGAGATATTGATAGAAGAAGATGGGGATGTTAATAGGTCATTTATAGACTAATTTGCACAACATTAGAAGATAAAGGGCATTTAAACCTGATTATTCCCCAAAACAAAAAATGGTCAAAGTGATGTGGTTGGGGGTTATAGTACCTATAATGATCCCATGTATCAATACCATCTGCACTACATTACTCCCCACTCAACACAAAAAAGACATTGTCTAGTCAATACACAAGTATTGTTAAGAAAGCAAAATAGATAAGCACAAAAATTTAAGAATCTACAATTAACTAAACCCTGCACATTCAGAATATATGACATCTACACCATGCACAATATATTGACAAAATAAAAATGTACTCCAAAATTCTCACATATACGTGATACTGCATAATCATCAAAATTAAATACCATCCTAGTTTTAGGTTAGTCCAAAATAAAACATGAAACCTACCCTACAAATCCAGGGTACACTGCATACATAATGTGTTACAAAAATAGCAGTGGATAATCCAAAATTACATCATATTCTTGCTTATGGTCTCCAAATCCTGCTTGGTGGTTGAAAACTCTTTTTGTAAGGGTTTAAAGTTTAAGCCTGAGACTGTTGTGCTGGAGCCTAAGGGTTAAAGGTACTAGTTGCACCACCTTCGATTACACTACCTCTAGTTGCATTGAGTCATGCATTTTCACCAACATTGGGACCTCCATTTGCACCACCTCTAACCCCAATCCTTGCAACTCCTCTTATTGCTCCACCTCTTCCACCCCTTGTACCACTTCTAATTGAACCACCTCTAAATAGGTCAATCCCAATCCCTATTGCCCCTCTAAAGCTGTTCATATGAGTAAATATACCTCTATTTCATGAACCCCTTGTACTGCTTGATTTACCCCTCCCTCTACCACCTCTGGTCCCACCTCTACCTCCTACATTTTGTATTACAGGTGGTTGATTGGTGTTCCTCCTATGCTCTGATCTACTTGAGTGTGTATCAATCCTTTGTCTCTGCTTTCTGATCATTTGTTTTGGTGGAACTCACCTTTACAAGTTTTTTGTTGTGTCAAAACCCCCCACACTTACCACATTTCTTTTCTTTTCTGGGCCAAGTGCTTCATCAGGATCTGGTATCCTTACTTTCCTTGGTCTCCCAGATCCCTTCACCAATGATGGGGGCAAAAAGTCATCAATAGGCTAGAAAATATTGGAAAAAGATATTTAGAGTCAAGTACATTATCATCAAATATAACAAGAAAATAATGAACCTTTACCTTGCCCCATTTAGATGAATCAACTATTGGATAAATGGCCTTTTTGTATGTTTCAACATATGATGAAACTCTGTGATAAGGACTGCAATACCTGTAAAAAAACAAAGTCATGGTAGACCATCAATATACTCAAGCCAAGATTTAGAAGTTAAAAAGAGCTAATTGGTAAATGCATCAAGTACTTACTTAATTCAAGATACTCTGAATTTCAAAAATATACTCATTGCATGCACACATGGCAGGCCAGTCACTTGCCACTCATGACAATCACATTCATATTTTTTTATGTTAACTCTCCACCTTTTACCATTGGCCCCAATTGCAACATGACAACCATTACAAGCAACTTCTGGGTGATATTGTCCATAGAATATCTCCATTTTGACAATGTGTTCCTCAGCTCTAGGTATTAAACCTAATCAAATGCACAACACCCATACACATATCAAAATATATATATATATACTAAAAGAATTAAGAAAACATATATGACAAGTTTCCAAGATCATACCAGTTTGGTTCCAATCAGCAGCCTTATTTCTTCTGTCATACATCAACTTCATCATCATCAAATTCAATTTCTCTAAGGCTCTATTTAGTGGCCTATCTCTGATCTTCAATATCCAGTTATTGAATAATTTTGAGAAGTTATTTATTATGTGCTCATTTTTGGTAGTAAAGTCAAAATGTGACCTTGCCAATATTCAAATGGTTCCTTCACCAACCAATCATGTGCTTCAGGGTTGTTAACTTTAAGTTTGTCCAGCTTCTCTTGTTTTTCAGTTTGCTTCCAAGCCTTTGCTCCCCCCCCATACTAGGCTCTCCAAATATGCCCCTCCGCAGTATTTTTTCATATTATTGTACATATGTCTAAAACAAAATTTGTGGTTTGCATTAGGGAATGCTTCTATAGCAACGCCTATACGACCCTTCTGCATGTTACTGATAAATGTTAACTTACTTTTATGTTGATTCAGATAAGGTTTTACCTTTTGCAAAAAATGAAACTATGTCTCATAATATTAAAATCTACATAGGTACACTGCTATTGGGAATAATCTATTATTACCATCTAGTCCAATTACAAATAGCCACACTCCACCATACTTTCCCTTTAAAAAATAACCATCCAGACCAAGGATGGGGGTCTACAACCATTTACAAACCCATCAAAAGAGGCCTTATCAGCAACACAAGTTCCCATCCACATATTGGTTTCAACATCCTTGCTACTTCTACCTAAACTTCCAGGGTTTGCACTCAATATATGTCTACATAACTTAGGCTGTACCACATACCCATCATCAAATGAATCTACAATTCTTTCTATGCAAATATTTTATGCATTCCATGCTGTATAGTATAAGATGTCTGACCCAAATTTTGTAAATATCAGTTCTATCACATCAACTGGCCAGATGGACCTAATTGTTCTCATTGTGTGTTCAGCTTCATTTGTCACCCAACCAGCATGAACCAACTTGTTTGATGTCTTACCCTTTCCTTGACAAATATGCTTTAAAACATTACTTTTTCTCAGCTTGATTGTGTGGCCATCAGAGGCAATTATGGCAAAAAAATAGCCAATTACATATTTTTGGCTCAACACAAATGAATCTAAGCCTATAACCCTCATTCTTCTTTTGATGGTACTCAACCATATTCAATATAGACCACCTCCTAATATAGGCCCTTGCAGCATACACTGTAGGCCACTCCATCTCAGACACCAAATCTTCAACCAATTGATGTGGATTCCCAATATTCACATCATTATCTTCATTTGCAAAAATATTTTCAGTATCTTGTGCAAAATTTGATAACTCCACATCAACCTTGCCTATATATCTTCTTGAGTAGGTCCTTCATCACCATCCAATGAGGTATGAGTAGACTAATAGCCTTATTTAGTATTTAAGTAATCAGGGTCAATTTCAGCCCAGTTATTCACACATGTTTGATTGTACCCACCACCTCTATGTAGAAGTGTATGTCACCCACCACCTCTATATCACTATAACTCTAAAAATACAATAGATCTAAATTTTCCTTCACATCCACAATTTTACCATGATATATTGTACACAAATTAAACACATTCCCTGGGGGTATAGAAGAGTTTATATTAGCCATAGTAGAAAAAAAAAAGTTTGCCAAACATATGCAAGAAAACCTATCCCCATCCACTGTATCAAATTTATCTACCTTTCCCCCAACATACAAGTTGCGTGTGAACCCTAAACCACCCCTAGGTTCTGTCTAATTACTCCCCCCCCCCCCCCCCCCCCCACACACACCACCACCACCACCACAATTAAGTATCAGATTTTTCATATTGTCATCCTTGTAACAATACAACATATATAAACACATTCACATTCACATTCACATTCAAAACTACCCCAAATTTTACATAAAACCAAAATGAATATTTGGGTTTCATAATCTCATAAACAAACACGACATATTCAAAACTGTCCTCAAATCACAATCCCCACAATAAAAATTAAATAAAAACCATGTAAATTGCTGAATAAAAAGGTATAAAAAAATAAAGATAGAGAGAGTGAGATATAGTACTCACATTACAGAAGCACAAGGTGTGCGTGATATTGTACCCGAACAGAGAGAAAGAGGGAGAAAGATCAACAAGTTTAATGGAGAAATTACAGACAAAGAGTAAATTAATGAGAGAGATGGGGGTCGTAATGAATGAAAAAAGAGGTTGTAATGAGAGAGAGAAGAAAAGGGGGGGGGAGGAGTTAGAGTTCCCGTTCTCAGTAAGGACACGTCTCAATATCGCATTGGCTCCCATCAATCAAATCTCAGCCGTTAGTTCAAAGGTGAGAGAAAGAAAATTGTAACCGGTTGTTGTTTCACATACAGGGCACGCGAGGGTAAATTTGAGACTTCAACTAAATAAGACCAGTCAAAGGGCAGTCAGTGCGGGTCAAGCCTGCTTTGGGGTCCATCCTCATATTTTTACCAACAATGGGGGGCCAGTACGATTTCGAGTGGAATTAATAATGGGAGGCAAGAACAAATTTTCCCGAGATTGTATGATCATCTAATAAAATGCTCATAACACTTATTAGTGCGTCCTCATTTCATAGTAGTTTTCTACAGTAACGAGATTTTTCCAAAAGCAATTTTTGCAGGATTATTAGGTCTAGTACTAAGCTTATGCGACAAAGCATTACTGGAGCATTTATTCTGTTGATGGTGTTCTGTCAGACATGGACGTATGTTGTTGTGACCGTAGTTGTGGTGTACGCACTGAATACATTTTTTATGCATATTAAGCATGTCAAGGTCATGAACTTCGTAAGCTATGTCATTTTTCCTCTGACAAGTGGAAATCAAAAGATGTCACAAATTTATCTAACCGATCGGTAGGGAGGTCACTCTACACACTTTTTGCTCTTGGTGGTTACAAAGAGGTTAGATGCCAGTCCGTCTGAAGCTTTTTGGGATCTCTAAAGTACCCTTTAGCCTTTTCTTTCTTATTAGTTTGTGTTAGTTGTACACACAGTAATAAGTTGGAAAAACAATAGGTATTTTAGGTAAGATAAAAACATATCTCTCCACTCCCACCTTTCTCTCCATTTTTTTTTTCTTTTCTCCTATCTTTTTTTCTCTCCTGGGAAGTAGTTTTGTTTCTATCCCTTCTCTTTCTAAACTCTATGCATCTGTGCATGCTACCTGAAAAATAATCCTTCTTCTAACTTGTAAATATATATTAAAAAAAACTCTTTTATTAGGCGATGAGACTTTTAAGTGCTCAAATTCTACGATGTTGTTTGAATCAAAGTGATCCAATCTACTAGCACTTACAATCGGAAAAATTCTACCAGAAACACAAATATAAAACCAAAAAGACAAAAAGAAATTTACGTTGTCGATCTCACCGTTATGCGGTAAACTAATAATATGTTCGTTCCTCTGATAGACGAGGACCGTTCCAGCACCCCTTTCTGGTTCACTGTCCAAAATTCAAACCCCACATCTGCTGGAGAGAGTGAGAGTTTAACTTAACCCCCTTCCCAATTCTCATCTCTCTCTGATCGAATTGGAAGTAATTTTGGATTTCTCTGAGATTTTCCCCTCAAATCACTCTTAAAAGGTAGTCATCTATGTCTCTTCAACTCTTTAATTTGGTATTTAGGGTTACAAATTGATCTAAATTATGAGGTTGTAGTGTTTAAAACATTTCTTAATCACATTATTTTTGATGAGTTATTGGTTTTGCCCAAAAATTCTTGAGTTTAGTCGCAATTATGAAATTGGGTTTTTCTTCCAGAAATTGATTGATTTAGTAGTAGTGTTACGATTTTGAATGCCCGATAGCGAGAGAGTTATTGCTAGGTTTCTTTTAGGGTTTTTAGTTGAAAAACAGTTAGTTGTTTGCAGATTTTGGGTAAAGATTGCTCAGGGGGGGGGGGGGGGGGGGGGGGGGGGTTACAGGAAGTAGAGGGAGAGAGGCGGAATCCAAGTTCGTGGTGCAGTAGACGTGAATTCGCACAGTTAATATGTCATTCGGGTATAGAAATGTAGGATTACGCAATCTATATGTTGATGTTATTTGGTGGGTTTACTTTCAACTGTAGTGTGGGATCAACCCAATTATTTACTGGCATTGTAGTCTTATATAATATGCTGGCTTTTGAAATTCAAATATTTAGGTGGAAAATTCTGCAGTATCTCAATAACAGCGAATTTTTTGTGTTACATACTTGTATGGTTTTGAAGTTTTTTGTAGATTCAGCGGCAAAAAATATATTATAAAAAAATTGCGTTTGTTGTATGTTGATTTTAATGCTGTATATATATTATGTTTTGGCTGTGTTCATGATTTATGTTATTATCTATGTCTACAGGATAGAGGGGTGTTGAAACAAAAATCATAGGACTTCAGGTGTTTCCTGCGTGTTGGAGTTCACTAGTCAACCGTTAAACAAGGCCAGCCCTCTGCTTCTCAAGAATCTATAAATGGAGACCTCAATGTCAAGGAGGCAAGTCAAGAAGCAGAAGAAAGCCCTAAACCGTGAGGGAAAATTCATGTACCAACTTGGTACTTGCTCCAAGAAGAATGACTTTTCTGAAGCTCTCTCTCTTTATGAAGATGCAGTTTCACAAAATCTCCGCTTAGATCACAATCACTACAACACTCTTTTCTACCTATGTTCTAATGCCCCTATAAAAACTCTAGATATTGTAGAAAAGGGGTTTAGTATTTTTGATAGAATGTTATCAAACAAGATTAATCCAAACGAAGCAACAATTACATCTGTTGCGAGACTTGCTGCAGCGAAAGGTGATGGCAATCTTGCTTTTGAACTGGTGAAAACAATGCGAGATAAATACAACAGTGTGCCCAAATTGAGGACGTATGATCCTGCTTTGTTTTGTTTTTGTGAGAAAGTTGAAGCGGATAATGCATATTTAGTCGAACAACACATGGGTTCGATGGGAGTTCATCTCGAAGAATCAGAGCTTGCAGCCTTACTAAAAGTTAGCACTGAAGTTGGAAAAGAAGATAAAGTTTATACATATCTGCAGAAGATTATGATTCGTGCGAGCTGTGTTAGTGCGTTAACTGCGGAGATAATCGAGAGTTGGTTTTGTAGTAATTTGGCATCAGATGTGGGAGCTTTGAGTTGGGATGAAAGTGAAGTTAGATATGCAATTTTGAAGAATGGGGGAGGGTGGCACGGGAAGGGATGGTTGGGGAAGGGAAAGTGGGTTGTTAGAAGATCAAATATTAGTTCCGAGGGATGCTGTTGCTCATGTGGTGAACATTTAGTTTGTGTTGATATAGATAAGGGTGAGACTGAAAAGTTTGCGGAGTCAATTGCTTCATTGGCATTGGAAAGAGAAGCTAGATCAAACTTCAAGAATTTTCAGGTAAGGGTTCTTTTTGCCTCTGTATAGTTTAGGTTGTTCTTTCCGCCTCTGTTTAGTTTAGCTTTTACATTGATAACACTCTTGATATTAGTAAACCTTAAGATCTCAATATCATATGGTAACATTCAAATTTAGTATTATATACTTGGTAGTGAGCTTTAAAGTTTCAGCATAATACATCTGACATTCCTACCTACATATCATGATTTACTACTTAGGTTTGTGAATTGGCAACTAAGTACAGGGGTAGAATTATGATTTTGGTCAGGTGTGTTGGTTTTAGTATACCGTTAGAACACTCTTTTTGCGTCATTTCAGGGGCATTTTAAGACTTAGGCTTCAATTATCTCTACTTACGAAGCCACCTTTCAAGGATCCGGGAGATGAAATAACATATCAGCTAATTTGAGTAACACTACCGGTGATCTGTGTACAAGACTTCTAGTCAAACTAGAAAAGAAGATATATATACGTAGCAAATTCGGAATGATATCTTTAACAATGTTACAGATAGAAAATATGGAGAGAAAAGCTATAAAATAGTTAAAAAACTGTAAGTGTTGTGGCAGAGAAAATGCATTTCTTAAGTGAAATAGTGGAGACCGACACCATATGTGGCAGGGCGATCAATGGAGTCACAAATGTCTGTTGTAAGCCTATTTTACATACTTATAACGCCTTGTAGCAAATAGAAATGTGCAACATGTTTGAGTACTTTCTGGTTGTTTTCCTTTGCTCATCTCATCCTTTCTGGCTTTACTCTTAGCCCCTTGGTTTTATCTGAAAGGATTTTCGAGTTGCTAATATTTGCTAACAATGAAGTTAAAAAACAATATTATTTTATTTTATTATGTACAATGCACTAAAGATGTTAATAATCTTGTCTAGGAATGGTTGGATAATCACACTGAATTTGGAGCTATAGTAGATGGAGCGAATGTTGGTCTTTACCAACAAAATTTTGCAGATGGCGGGTTTAGCTTTTCTCAGGTAGTACATCTTGATTTAATGCCATTTTTTTGTCTGATATTTTTATTGTCTTCTGATACGAAAAAAACAAACAAACAAACTATTTGTACTAAGCTAATATTCTAAAATTTACAACGGTGCAGCTGGAAGCTGTTGTGAAAGAGCTCTACGAGAGAAGCCAGAGGCAATGGCCTCTTGTTATATTGCACAATAAACGCATCCGACCACTTATGGACAATGCTTCTAGTCGAATACTACTTGAGGAGTGGAGAAGTAAAGGAGCATTGTACACAACTCCACATGGATCAAATGATGATTGGTATGAACCTATATGATATTAAGATTCTCAAAGCTCAGTGTTTGGATAATATTACTTTGCTGATGGCATATTGCTCTCCATCATATGAGAATTTTTATTAGTTATTTGGTATATTTACCATAACTATTAGGATATTTTCCTTGTAATTTATTTCTTTGTTGGTGATAGGTTATGTGGTCGTTTACACGTACCACGTACCGGTTGTCAACACGACACTTTTTTTATGTTTTTTATTTAAGTATTAGTTACTATTTTTTGAGAGTTTTCTAATTTTCCAACACAAGGTTAATTGGGACTCTTTTCTTATTTTCTAGATTAGGTCTCCTAATTATTCTAGAATTAGGGTTTCTAATTGTGATGAGTATCCTTATTCTTATAAAAGGAGAGCTCCTCTAGTTGTTTGCTTAGGTTGTTTTGATGGAGTTTGTTTTAGTTTTGGTTTAATAGAGATATTTAATAAATTCGTAGTTGATTTTCGTTAGTTTAATTGTTGCTTCTTCAATCTTTTGGCTTCCGCGAGATAATTTGCATAAGTTGGTTTTAGTATTAGCAATGGCAATGACAATTTTCCCCTTGATGAATCTAATAACATTCATCTGCAATCTAGGTATTGGCTCTATGCTGCTGTCAAGCGTAAGTGTTTGCTTGTGACAAATGATGAAATGCGAGATCATATATTTGAACTCTTGGGGACCAACTTCTTTCTCAAGTGGAAAGAGCGGCATCAGGTATACTATATTCTAAAATGTTACTCTTTTGTGATTATTTTTAAACGTTGAAAAACGGTTAATCAAAATCCTCTTACCTTATTTGAGTATAAGGTTGTAAATGGATTTCATATCAACTAGATTCATATCTATGTAACAACGACACTTCGCTTTAAAAAAAAAAAAAAAAACGTGTCCGACACTTGGACACTCGGACATACGTGTCCAACACTATTTACAAGGTACTTAATAATTTTCTGCCGTTTCCAACACCCCGTACCCGTGTCGTTACCTAGATTTATATAAATATAAATACCATACGACATTGCCTGCATCAAATCACATACGTTCATGTTCATATTGATATATGCATGCAGAAACCATATATACATGCGTATTTCATCAATCCAATTGGTTATTAGATTAAAGCATATTTGCATTATTGAGTGTGAATTCATTTAATTAAAGCATATGTAACAATCATTCGTTTTCTTTTTCTCAATGAGTTTCTTTGCCACTAATTTTGCAGGTTAGGTTTACTTTTATGAGATGTACTCCGGTGCTTCAGATGCCACCTTCGTATTCCGTTGTCATTCAGGTAAAACTCTACTCTGCTCTTTTTAGTTCTTGTATCGATTTGATTATTCATACCAAAATTTTCAGATTTCCTAATAGAAAATGTTTTGGATTATCCTATGTAGTCATTTATAGCAGGTTTAAAGAACTTAAGTTCTGGCTTAATAATAGTGAAGTGTCTAGGTTACCTCATTTTTTAGACGAGTTCATCTAATACCATTCAAATATTCTTCTGTGTTTTAGGAATCAGAAAAAGGATCATGGCATATACCCATAGACGGTCAAAGCAACAATGAGGCATCAAGAACTTGGCTTTGTGTTTCGAGGCCAAAACCTTCTGAACACTATGATGCTACTTTGATGAATTCTGAGTGTAAATCTCCTTATACATGCGCAACAAAGACTGTTGGATCACAAAATGGTTTCCATGGCAACTTGAAGTCAGTTAAGCCTTGTGATAGTGAATCCATATCCATGACGGGTAAACGAAAGGATAGATCTCCATCCCCTTCAAAGTGATATCCTCAACTTCACTAGCTCTGGCTGTAAAACTTCCGAACTTTGCAAGTTTTATTGGAGAGATATTTGCACTTCCTTAGAGATTTGAAAACAAGAATCTCCTTGTAGGCGATTGTTGTAGAGTAATATGCACGCGCAGACTCCCCAGTTACTATTTTCATGTGCGTCTGCAAATTGGGCTAATTCATCGAGCAGCAATCTTAACGTGTTCTTTTCGAAGAGCTTCTGCACTTACTTTCACTCAGGTCTCAGCGAGGTAATTTTGTAATTGAGCAGATAACCAATAAGCATGATTGTGACCCTTTTTTTCTTATAGAACTCAAATTTTTTCAATGCAAATGACGTAATTGTTTGCCATCGTTTCACATATTCAACTCCGATCCTGTTTTTTTATTATTTATGGGTACTCGTATCCTATTTACTTAACTTATGCATTTGATGAATTACATTTTTTTGTTCACTGAACAGATGTGGCCACTTAGATCTATTATTAGTTGCTCTGTACACAATAACTTTTGGTATATGCGCCCTTATCTGATCTGATAAGTAATTCTTAATTGATTGGATCCAACATTTTATTTGATTGGATAATATACAACCGTAATTTTGACTAAAATGGTAGATTAGTGAACAACTTATCTGAAACCTCGTGAAAATAAACACAATTTATTAGATTGGATATATACACATCCTTATTTAGTCATCGCAATTACAACAATATAATCCAAAAAACAAAAAAGTCTTAAATACATATGCAGCCAAAATTTGCATGACGCCTACCAATTAACCGAAATACGAACTACAGAACTATTAGCAGTATCAATCTGAATTCCGACTGTTCGTGATCCCTGTTTTCTCGATCATTTGAATAAGTATCGAACGACACCAGGGAGATGAATATTCATGAAGTAGAATTCCCAGTCAATGCACTTCGGATCAAAGTAAAACATTTTTGCCTCTGCTTCATTTGCTCTCACTGCCATTCGCAACCTTTCCGAGTTCAAATCATCGAAACTGCATATAGAAGATAAAAATAAACTCAACTACAAACGGCTTCTTTCATGGAAATTGAACTTTAAGAGCAAAAAAGAAAAGAAAAAAGGAAGGAAGTAATAGTTCCTAGAAGCACGTACACTCCTTCGAAGAATACGTAAGGTCTATAGAGTTCCACCATACGCATTACGAATTTGATCTTCATATTCATGTCCATGTACACACCGCGAAAAAACTGGCAAAATGCTGTGTTCGCCAATTCCAAACCCTAGAGATATGAAAAGTTTATAAATCAAAAACTGTAATACTAGACCTCACAAAACTCTGTCCCCTTTCCATAATGTTTAGTCAAGGCTCGTAGCTCCTCCTAACAGCGAAGGACATTCCCACTCCTCCCTCCCTCCCTCTAAAGTAAGAGAGAAAGGCTTACCTTGAGTGGTATCATGTAACGGATGGCCATGTAGTTTTGAAAGCTGGCCATTGAGGTATAGAGAACAGCCTTGTTAACTATGACAGGATTTCCTTCTTTGTTGATCCATGGTTTCTTAGAGAAGTAACGATAACCCAAGTCTCTCAACATAGGTGCTTTCATAGGATTTTTCAAAGACGAAGACACTTGGTAAATGTTCTCCGAAGGTTGATTTGCATGAGTTACCATAGCCACAATAATAGCATTCACCACAATATCTCCCGGGATCTGCATTATTTCAAAAATTTGAGTAACCGGAGTGTGAGTGATTTTGTAAATATCTCCTCCATCGCCAAGTTTCATAATATCAAATGTAAAACTCACCAAATCCATCACTGATTCATGACTTCCAAGGAATGAAGTTAGCTTTCCCTTCCCATAGCCTACTATCAAGCTATCAATGGTTCTGTAGTAAACAGAAACAGTGGTCAGATAAGGTTCTTGGGTTTGACCGATGACCTGTTTTTGGAACTTCATTTTTACCTGACACCTTCGATCCAGCCGGGAAATGGTTCTTTGAAAGTGCTGGTGACAATGGACGGTCGTATAATTACAACAGGTAAATTTCCTTTGAAATGTCCAACCAACATCTCTCCCATCGCCTTTGTAAAGACATATGTGTTTGGCCAGCCGTACATTCTTGCCCTGCATCCATTAAGCCACGACCTCGAGTTGTTAGTGCAATAGCATACACCTATCTTTTTACCCAAAGTATTTTTACCATTGATAGGAAGCAAAAAATTCCTAATAAAAATAGTTACAATAACGAGATTTTCCTGTAAAAAATAATATCCTTTGTACCAAAACCTTGAGGCATAATTCTCAACAAAAAAAAAAAAAAAACCCCTTGAGGCATTAATGATGAAAATGATGTTTGGTGAATTATTTGATGAAGATGATAACTGTGATAACAAGCACGTAGTTCAATATCTTAACAGGCACGGTGTGGAGGTTGATAGTTTTAAAGTGCGTCCACAGAGGGGGATATATCGTCTATGACTTTCTGATTAAACTTAAGTTCCAAAACCATGTGATTTGGTTCCAATATCACTGGGAATGATTGTGATTTATCTAACCTTTTCAAGCCAAGTTCTTTCATCGCAGTTTTTTCCTCTTCTTTTGTAGCTTCCATTGCTCGGAGTTCATACAGTTTTCCTTCCATCATCTTGAGCTCTTGCTCGATGTCTAAACCCGATGTTCCGTTAAGTGTTTCACCCATTTCAAAGGCTTTCTCTAGTATAAGACCTGGTCTCTCTCCGCAAACATAAGCTGAAAATAACACATGACTTATTAACATATGCAGAACGAATTTTGGCAAACAGGAAGACGTGTTGTCACTTACGACATTGAAAGCAAATCATACCTGTTGAAACATGGACAAGCATCTGTAGTTTCTTGCACTTCTTAGCGAAATCTACGACATTTTTTGCTCCGAAGGTATTGATACCTAATGCATCATCATACCTGAACATATCAAATAGAGTGTTAAAAAATTTTATTCCGAGTTCAGTAGTCCATCCCCAAATCCATGAAATACTTGCTTACCTCTCCTCAAAGTTGGTTGTGGCAGCGAAGTTTAGTACAACATCGACTTCACTCCATATTTGTTCCCTCAAGTCGGAGTCATTTATACCTAGGTTCTCGTATGATATGTCTCCGGCAACTGGCGTCACCTTTTCTAAGATAAAAGAGTCCAAGCTTGTACCACATTTCTGCTTCAGAACCTTGAACACTTCTTTCCCAATCACCTACAAGGAGAATTTCACGATAAACTTTGAGTTAAACTGCGGAAATTATTAGCTTGAGGAAAACCCATGATCAAACAAAAAGAAAATAACGACAAAAACAATCATACACCGTATATAAAATATATATAATTCGCTTAATACATTAATCTCGAACCTGTGGTACTCCTTCACTAAGACATAAAATGTTACTTTCTTTTTTGACATCATACCTCAGTGTTCAGGCGTTGTTTCGCTGACTTGGAATCTGCAGCTCTTAAGAGAAGAAAGAGCTTCTTCACATTAGGCTGAACTCTAAGTATTTTCTCCACAAAGACTGCATGAAAAGAAGCAAATAAAGTACTCTCAGTTAGACTTTGTTTTACACGATGTAATCCTTTAAAAGAAAGAAATAAATGTGTATTAGTAGTAGTACTCTTTGCTAGAAAGCCAGTAGCACCACTGACTAAAATGCTCTTGTTCTCGAGAGACTCCACAATACCATTCAACTCCATTTGAAAAAAAAAACCAGATGTCTAGATAGAAAGAGAAATCTAAGGAAAGGGGAAAGAGAGAATGGCTTAAAGATAGATGTATATTATGGTTTGATGAGTATATGATCCATGGATACATTTATATAAATAGGGAAGCATAATAAGTAAATGTAGAGTGCACGAAAGTGGTTATTCAATATATTGGGTTCATTAATAGTCGGTTCCCAATCCATTAAATTTAATTGCTGTGATCCATCCTCACTTGGACCCCCCCACACACACCTTTCCCGCCGTAAAGAACATAAAACTTCTAAATGAAAACAAAGTCATAAAAAGTTTTACTTTTCTTTTCAAAGATTTATATTCTCATTCATTCTATTTCTTCAACTCTGTCGAATTCCCACTAATTAACTTACAAGTTATAGTAAGTTATATTAGTTATATCCTAAGCAACACGAAACATGTATTGTATGAACACCTATACAGGATAATATCATCTTAATGGGTTCTGGTTTATGTTCAAGATTTTTTTAGCGAGTAGGTATTACTGATACAACAGTTCTGAACAAACTATTTTGGTCAAAACAGGTTTACAAACAGAATATTTCTCATCAGAAGATATATTATCTGAATCATTTATACCATTATATCACATATTTATCACCGTCACTATTTTATGTTTGTTAATCTCCTGGGACCCGTAGAATACGCTGAAAAACAACACATCCCAATTTGAGCCTGGATAGCCATTAACAGGTCGCCTGCATTTGGTGAACAATCGATTTTAGTACCACTGTAGCCTCATGCATGGTCCTAATAGCTGCTCCTGCCCTTGTTGGCTCTTAATCCTTCAGTCGACTGTGATATTTTTATGAGACACGTCCAGGTCTGGACTACTCTTCTGGTTCTTCAGTATGGGATCTGTGTCCATGATCTGCACTGTTAATTAATATTATTTCTGTAATTCTAAATTGACTATCGGGTGCATTGGATTTGGTTATGTTTTACTTGTTTCTCTTATAAGTCAGAATTCATTCCTTGTCTTGCGTGCAGTGAATGAATTAGGTATAATTTTAGTACATGTGCTGCCCAATAGGAGGCTATATTAAATTATTATAGGATTACATTTATTAAATTTGGTGAGATGTTCCTCAGAGGGCGTAGGGGGTGTTGACAGTTGAGCCAAAAACATATGCAGTAGCTAGATTTTGGAAATTTTATGAAATTGACTTTTGTCTGCAAATAATCTATCATGATTTATTATGTGTGGGCACTGTGACACGTTTGGCAGTCGATGGTGGACGGTCGAGATCATATCAATTTGACTTTCGCTACTATGGACTATGGTCTCTGGCCATGTGAGATTCATATTTTGATCTCCCGAGCAGGGCCAGCCTTCATCTTTATGATATTGACCTCCTGTTTCCTAACAAAGTGCTTAAATCTTTAACCTTCTGATTTCTAAAGTTTCTATTACTTCAGATATTATTATTTTTGCCTGTGCAATTTCGCCCACTGATTTGGGGTCTCCGTAATTGGGAGCATATGGTCGCACACCTTCAGATTGCACCTGTTGAGACGTCAATTATTTTATTCATCAGTAGATGTTAAACGTCCCTCAGTTTCCTCGCCCCTACGTAATTTACGTACTCAGTTAAAATATGTATGTTTTGTGTTTTTTTTACGAAGGCAATGTAGAAAAAGATGAGACGCAATGACCAGTTTTTCTTATTCCTATTTTTGAAATTTTTTATTTAACTTCGTCAATGATATATTGTTGACGCCGACCATTGAAAGCGTGTTTTATACAAGTACTTCATTTAAAGGGCATGGGTTTGTTGGGAAAATACATTTAAAGAACATGGATTAGTTGGGAAAATACGCTCTTTGAAGAGAAAAAAAATTGGATTCATTTGAAGTATACAATGAATCCAAAGAATGTATCCAAATTATTTTGCATGTTTAGACTCTCCAGTAGTATGGGCAACAAATTGTGGAGTAAATACACCATTAAAGCATTCAAATGTAAGCTCGTAAAGATGACAGGGACACCCATGTCCTCCGTCTTCAAGTCTTTGAAAACTCCCTTTTGAGTGGGGAAATAACTTTTACAAGTATTCCTAAGCCTTTCCTCGGTCTTTGTTATATTTTCCGTACTATTGTTACTCTCAAGGGTGCATTTGGAGCATGCTAGGCTGTGCTCATCCAGGTGAGCATCTTCAAGGAAAATTTGTAAGAAAACAACATTACCCTGGATTGATTAGAATCGCCATACCTCCAACGGGGACCATTCGCCAGACAAGATTTATCCTAAATTGACCGAAATGTGTCTTTAGGGATCTCATGTGCCCCATGGATTAGTCAATCAAATGGTGATAAATTATAAACCAGTATCATCCAGGTGAGCCAAAAATATTACAAACTCAAATCCATTTGGTCCAGCAGTTGATGAGATTTTCATTTAGCTTTAGAAAGCCGAGAAGGACTTTACTTTGCGGGTTCATCTTTAGAATGCCAGATTAAATCTACTACTCTTAATGCGGCACACGGGCACATGCAAACCTACAGGAACGGTCCGGTAAGCCGCAA
Organism: Kingdonia uniflora; assembly: GCA_014058105.1. Lineage (NCBI taxonomy): Eukaryota > Viridiplantae > Streptophyta > Magnoliopsida > Ranunculales > Circaeasteraceae > Kingdonia > Kingdonia uniflora. The sequence continues at coordinate 7,798,569 of JACGCM010000816.1, read as the reverse complement.
AAATTGGGCTAAACACTTAAAAGTGTTTGGGGCAATTATGTGCACCTTACCACGGTTCATAAAAGTGCAACTAGGGCTGGTTTTTCCGTATCTGACCAAGGCGAAGACATAACCAGTATATCTTTTATTCAAGTAATCTTTGTTAGACTTTAAGCAAAGATAGAGAACCGGGAAACAGGAAAACTTGATATGATCGGAGCTGGCCCTTAAGCACGTATCATGTATATTAATGACATGATTGGTGGCTCACGGGTAAGGAGACTCGCCTGCTAATGCTTGGCTAATGCATACCATGAATGGAAAATCAAGTCACAACCAAGCCAAAAGACGGAGTGAGAGAAAAAGTTGGACTAAACGTAGTAAGAGAAGAAGTTCACTAATACTGGGTACACTTCTTACAAAAATATATTTAAAATTGATCAAGTTGGACTAAACGTAGTAGGAGAAAAAGTTCGCTCCTTTGCCCTTGCGGCAAGCCTATGGAACAGTTTGGATTGGTTACTGGTTACTGGTTACTTAGTTGAAGGCTTAAAACGCATCATTTTAAGAAACTAAATCAACCCAAACACAATCCACTTTAGTTTTTTCTTCAAATAATTCACTATGATACAAGAACACAGTAGGCAGGGAGACATGAGCTTAGGATGGTTTTCGATTTTTCCTAAGAAGGGACTTTTGTTCATTTAGGTAGCAGTCATGAGCGTCTTAATTGAGACGGACACCGAAAGAGCTAGGTAGCTGTAGGGCGCGATAGAAGCTAGGGCGGGGTCTAATAGGTAGGCTAAGGTGGCGCTATAAAGAAAAAGTAGCCTTCCAAGTATTAAAGAGTAGTTTAGAGGAATCCCGAGGACTTGTGTACAAAGAAAAAAACCCAGCTTTCTAAACCACTAGCACCACCTAGGTAGGATCTTAAAAGGCTTCATCTTCCCGGGTCATAGGCCATGCCAATAGTGGCAGAGTACTCCAATTAGGATTTAACTATGTCTGCGGAAGGTTTCAGGTTTCGATTGTGGTGAAGATGGCAGGCATATTCACAGGATTCTGTCAGTGGCAGGTGTACTAAGATGGTTGATTTGCAGGAATAATGGTCACTACAATCATAGCATTCTTTACCATGTCCGCTCGATGTTGTAAATTATTTATGGTTATATTTATTAGAGTATCTAGAGCGGTAGGGTGGGTGAATTGATCCAAAAGTTAGGGTTGATTCAATCCACCCCACCTCCACTCCATAGCAGTTTACCAAAAAATCAAAGTGAATATTGGCCACCACAATTCTAAACTGTGGGAAACAACCTACGTCCCAAAGTAATCCACGTCTCAACATCTTAAACGTTCAATCCACACGCACAGTTCGGAAATGCGAGGAGGGAGAACCAATCAGATTAAGCCACGTAATTAAAAAAAATAATTAATGCCGCGCAGTTCAGAACTGCGTCGCAAGAGCATGCATAAATTGCCTTCAAATTCCCACAATCCTTTTCTCATATTGCTAAAGTATTGCTTCTAGTTTAAACACCCAAACCCAACTTATTTCTCAAGTTTCCCAACCCCCACCTTTTCCCTAGTAATTCAAGATCATTATCCAAAGATTAACAATGTTGGGAGAGCCTAGTCATGTTATTCCCAAAACAAGATGTAGGCCAAGCTCCAAAGTTAAACGAACGGAGAAAGAATTGGTCACGAATATGTGGTCGTTATACCTCATAGAAAATGATCCCTCCCCAACCCTCGAGGATTTGCACCGAGTGGATATTCTCCCGGACAACTGGGTCCACATTTCCATTGGATCAGAAGAATTGTCGGTAAGTTTTTTGTGTAAAATTTATGTATTATTAGCATTATTTGTCAAATGTTCAACGAAATGCCCGAATGAAAATTTAATATATTAATGTGTTGTTTTTGTAGAACCGAGATAAAATACAATGTAGGGGATCACTGGATAATATATTAAAGTGGTACCAATGGATTGTCAGGTATCCCACATTGAAGAGGTTGGTCGACAATATGAGTTTCGAGGAGTTTTTGGGGATTAAGGCGGGAAACTCAGACAACCGCTTAATTCATGCTCTCGTGGAACGGTGGTGGCCTTCCACCCATACTTTTCACTTCCCTTGAGGGGAACTTGGCGTTACGTCGTTGAACTTTGTCATGCAAACGGGCATGTCTTTTGGGGTGGGTCTCGAACTCCTGTACGGCAATAAATACTCAATGTTCGAAGAAGCACAAACAATGTTCCCCAAAATCACAACCAATGACATCAGGTACGGTAACATCACTCTAGCTTATTTTAAAACCTAGAAAGAGATTTTGAATCCTGAAACCAATTGTTATAACCTAGACATGGATATCGTGTATCCGAGGGTATTTATTACATATATGATGGGTAATATCTTCTTCTTAAATACTAGCACATCTTTACAGGTTGGTTATCGTGCAGCTTTGATAGACTACCATATTCTAGGTGCGTCGAGGTTCGACTAGAGTACTCCGATCATGGCAGCTTTGTATCGGGGACTAGATGAAGTCTCAGATCTGAAGAGTGGGAAGGGGAAAAGATCAATCACAAGCTTCTATGCTCTGTTAGAGTTCTGGTTCCTTGAGTACTATCGCGTTGGAATGTATCTGGTGAAAGTAAACAACTTCAACCATGTGTATCCTCGTATGGGTACGTGGAGAGATGAATGGGCTAGTTCGGGGTTTGAAATCCATCATTCTTTTACTGTGACCAGAAAAATGATAGAATGGAAGGACAAAACCAACATTGATTGGCAACCATGGGCGAGGTCTAGACAAACAATCTGTCCAGAGGTAAAAGTTGCCAAAGAGCTCAGTGAAAGAAAAATTTCATTAGTTTTAGTCCCATACGGGAACGGTACGCTTTGGTATTTAGGAGACCGGTGTATGCGTTAGAACACTGGGCCTGATAGTGTTCCCCATGACCCTTCACAAGAGATTATAGAATTTTTGCGGTATGATTGAGAGTTTTATCAGGGACTGAAAGAGGTAGACTTCTATGATGGACACAATTATATTATTGTTGACGTGGATTATATAACATATTGGCGTTTAGCTCATCCAAATCTCAAGATCGGTTGTAGTTTAGTGAAGAGGGTCAGAAATATATGGATGATCGGGCATGATCTAGTGAGGCCCGATGTTGCTCTGCCACCGACTTTGAGTTTAGCCACATTTTCTTAGGTGCAAAACTATGGTGTTGAGGCATACGACGAGGAAGTGAGGAATATGTGATGGTTCATGGAAATGGCAGGAAGCAGTGGAGAACGTAGACGGCTACCGATCCCGGCCCTCCAGGTGCCACACCCGTGTCCACCTAGGTATAGTATGGATGAGTTGTGGCATCAAAACCAAGGAATGTAGTATGCGGCATATGAAGATTTGAGACAATACTTTTAACGCGCATAGGAGTTAAAAGAACAGTTGTAGCGGAATGATAAGATTATCCGAGTCACGGGAGATAGACTAGCTGATATGTATATTAACTATCAGACAGAGCCGAAAATCCAATGCACCTATGATGAGAGTCTCGTACGCAGCAGACGCCCCTGCCAGAGGAAGAGAAGATGTCCCACTTAGGCTATGTTTTATTATGTTTTGTTTAGACTATCAAGTTTTGGTTATGTTTTCTTCAGAACTTTGATATGCTATGTTTAAACTATGTTTAATTGATAATGCATTATGCTTAAAATTGTGTTTGTTTCAAATACTAGGTTTTTTCAAGTGTTTAAATAAAATTCACCGTAGAGAGGAGTTGATAAAATAAATAATTATCATAATATTACAATATAGGAAAGGTGTTTGATGAAATGCCTAAACGAAAAAGGAAAAAAAACTAAGTATGAAGAGATGCACACACCATAGAGGTACATCAGGTGTTTGAGGAAATGCCTCAAAGAAAAATCATAAAAAAAACTAATGAGATGGGAAGCAAACTTGCCGCGTAGTTTAAAACTGCGTGGCAACCTTGATGAGAGACGTGGCTTAATCTGGTCTCTCTTCTGAACTGCGCGGCAAGAGCCTGTAACTTTATAAAGAAAATTCATCCCTCTCCATGCTTAGTTTTTTTTTAGGGTAAGTTTCTTTGAGGCATTTCCTCAAGCACCTTCCCTTGCCCTCTATTATGTGTGCATTGCTTCATACTTAGTTAATTTTTCTCCTCTTTCATTTAGATATTTCCTCAAACACCTTCCTTCTATTAAAAAATCAGTTCCATTAGTTTTTTTTATGAGCTCTTCTATACGGGGAATTTCTTTAAACGCTTGAAAACACCAAGTATGGAATGTATTTGCTTCCCTTCTCCATACTTAGTTTTTTTTTGTGAACTTTTGTAATGGCATTTTATCAACCATACTGTATTATTTTATGACCACTGTTGTGATACTTAGTGGGTTTTTATGACCTCCTCTCTATACTTGGGCTTATTTGGTGATCAATAACGCAATATTTTGTTACAGGAAACTTGTTGACCAAGTAGCTCAGCGGCTATATTCATGTAGAAACTTGTTGACCAAGTAGCTCAACGGCTATATTAATATGAAAACTTGTTTACCAAGTAGCTCAACAGCTACATTCATGTGGAAACTTGTTTACCAAGTAGCTCAACGGCTATATTCATGTGGAAACTTGTTTACCAAGTAGCTCAACGGCTATATTCATGTAGAAACTTATTTATAAAGTAGCTCAACGGCTATATTCATGTGGAAACTTGTTTACCAAGTAGCTCAACGGCTATATTCATGTGGAAACTTGTTTATCAAGTAGCTCAACGGCTATATTCATGTAGAAACTTATTTATAAAGTAGCTCAACGGCTATATTCATGTGGAAACTTGTTTACCAAGTAGCTCAACAACTATATTCATATGAAAACTTATTTACTAAGTAGCTCAACGGCTATCTTAATGTACAAACTTATTTACCAAGTAGTTCAACAACTTCTTTTTTTATCAATAAAGGTCATTCATCTTCTACACTCTATGTTCTTAATCTTCTATACTTTCCTCCCTCCTTAGCTTATAAGCAAAACTGCCATGTCATTTTCAAGCTCCCAATCTAATTCTTAAAACTACTCTCAATCCTCCAATACGAACTAATAAGAGAGTGTATTTCCGACGTAATTTGGCGCTATGATTCGTCACAAATGCCTAACTCTTCCTAATATCGTGATCACCATGATTGACAACTATTCTCGCCACATGAAAATCAATTTCAATCTTAAACCCAAGGATATTGCCCTCAATTTGATCTTCATACGGGCTCGTACTCTCAGCCAGGGAATCCATATTTTTCATTTCACACCTGTGGAAGTTCGAGTACCACGCTGATGAGAGGTACATGAGGTTTAAATTATTTAAACCTCAATACATTACCGGTTGTATCTCCGGTTCTCACGAGAAGTAATACGCGTGAAAAGGCGAAGCCTAAAAGAAAGGTGGCATCGACACCAATTGTAGTTGAGGCTGAGAATGAAGTTGATGACGACAAAGATAGATACAGGAACTTGAAAGCTTGGTCTTCCAATAATTTCATGAATCTCGCATGCGCTTGGTCCCAAGTGTCTCAAAACCTCGCTACCACGACAACCAAAAAGCTGTTAAATTTTGGTTCAAGGTGCGTGACCAATTCAACTTATTCTATAACGACCAATCGATGTGACGATCATACAATAGTGTCAATTATGCGTTTAAGGGGTGACTCAATAAGGATTGTTTGATTTTTAGAGGCATCATTCAAGACCTCGAAAGCTGACATTTTACCGGCATTGGAACGGGTGACTTCGTATGTAATTTTTTTTTCTTATTTCATTAATTTTGTTAGGTAAATCGTACTCATTAGAATTTAAAACTTGATTTCTAGGAACATATGGCATACGAGAAATTCGAAAAATTACAAAAAAAAACTATTTACATTTGGGAAGGCTTACAAAATTTTGGAGTATTGCCCAAAATGATCATAAATTAAGAACATCGGGCAATCCGGCCGCAACGTCGTTAAAACATTAAATTTTAACGATAGCCCAGGTACTTTTGGCACCGATCCTTCTACACCTACTTCCGACACTCTAAGTGTCATAATTTTGGATGATTCTACTGACATGGATGCACCACTATATGCTTGTGGGGAAGTATGACCGGACGGACAAAAAAAATACAAGGCAAAAAAAACGGTAAAGTCAAGTATAGATTTTTTGGAGAAGAAGATGTTTGAGTTGACAACAAACATGATAGTGGCATGGAATGCGAGAGATGAGCAGAAGAAAGAGCAAAAGGATGCTAAAACTAGAGTACGAGAGGAACAAAAGTTAGCTAGAGAGACAGAGATTTAAAGGAGGCGTGAAGCGGAGCTAACTAGAAATAAAGCCATCAAAGAAGTGTATTTGGTTAAGGTGATGACAACGGACTAACCTACTACCGGCACAAAGGCGTTGGATAAAGAAGCAAATTAAACTTTATTCGAAGAAGTTGAAGTAGCAGTGTCTAAGTGATAACGACGTTTCTAGTGATGACGACGTTTCTAGTGATAAAGATTGATGTAATCCTTAACGTTAATAGTAGTTCTTAAGTTCTATGTCATTTCATTATTTGAATATAATTGTTATCAATCGTAAGTATTCCACAAAACATACTTCAACAAGTAGAGAAAATGTATTACAACTTCAACATAAAACTACAAATTTCGAAACAAAATGCATTACTCTGCATCTTTTTTATTCTGCAAATGCGCGTCAAGTTTATTTCGTAATTAGAAATTAGTACCTTCATTTCTAATTTCATGAATCTTCTCGATGTACTGTGTCATAGTGTTGATCGCGTATCTTGGATTTAACGTCTTCTTCTTAGTATCTACAGTTTCTTTAAACTCAGGATCAATGTCCACTTGTCGGATGTAAGTATGAGGTTTATCTTCGACGATCATGTTGTGCATGATTATATATGTATACATAACATTTGCTAGATCACTAAGCTTCCAAAATCGCATACCGTGTGCCAATATTTTGAACCTATCTTGTAATTCTTCAAAAGCATACTCTATATCTTTATGGCATTCTTCTTGCATCTTTACAAAACATCTTTCGGCATTGTTGGACAAATTTCTTACGGTTTGAATAATTATTTACCATTTTGGATAGACTTCATTCGCTAAATAATACCCCATAGTGTACGGGACCGTTCCCATATTGTAATTACATGGCGGCGCAGCTCCATGAGATAAGTTGTTGAAAGCCACCCTTGATGCAAGATGTTCACATCATTGTTAAAATCGGGCACCTCAAAGAATGCGTGCCATATCCAAAAATCTTGCGATGCAACCACTTCTAAAATCACCGTCGGGAGTTTTTTATATTCGGCATATTATCCTGCCCACCTGATAGGACAATTCTTCCATTTCTAATACATACAATCTAAACTACCTAACATCTCTGAGAAGCCTCGCGATCCATTCACTTCTAACAAGTATAATGTATCGTTTTCATCGGGAGATCTAAGGTATTGAGCTTTGAATAGTATTATAATTGTTTTACAAAATTCTTTCAAACTCGAATTACCCGTAGACTCCCCAATCCGAACGCATTCATCTTGGGCGTCTACGCTCGTACAGTAACATAACATACAAAGTGCGCACAATATCTTTAGGTAGACGATAAGCCCATCGTCTTAGCGACATTTTCTCTTTGAATAAAATAGGGGCTCGTAAAAATAACTTGATCATGAATACGTTGATACACACCTTCGCTCATATGAAATTGACGACAAAATGGGATACCTTTGAAGACTGGGTTGGCACCAATGGAATCCTGATTAAGGCTAAACTCACCCAATTTATGATCACAGCCTTTCCGTTTGTCAATCCTTCCAATTTTACTACCCCCCCCCCCCCCCCCGTCGCCTTCGTGATAATGTCGCATCTTGCTCTTTTTCTTCCGCTTCTCCCATCTCCATGAGAACCTTGCTAAACTCATGCATCATCATAATTTGGCGTTGGAAGAGCTCTTCGCTTCTAGATAATTATGAAGATGACGATGATAAGGATGAGAGTGATGGGTCAGACATGATTGGGCAAAGTTGGTAACAAGATAATAAAGTAGAGTTTTGAAGATTAAGAGAATAGAGTTAAGTGTAGAAGAGTAAGAAAATAGAGTGTACAAGATGAATGGTTTTTATAGATGAAAAAACTAGCCGTTGAGCTTCTTGTCAAACAAGTTCGGTAAAAAAACTAGCCGTTGAGCTTCTTGTCAAACAAGTTCGGTAAAAAAACTAGTCGTTGAGCTTCTTTTCAAACAAGTCTGGCCAACAAACTAGCCGTTGAGCTACTTACCACACAAGTTTGCCCAAAAAATATAGTTGTTGAGGTTCTTGTTGAGCAAGCATGTCCAAAACTATAGGCCTTCTGATTACCAAAAAACAAAACCAAGTATGGAGAAGGGAAGGATAACATTTTTATGCAGGCTCTAACCGTACAGTTCAGAAGTGCACAACATGAACTAGCCGTTAACCAAGTTTGAATCCCAACCGTCTACGTGTCTCCATCATAAGCGTACACTATATGCACATATTTGAAGTACGGGGCATGAGAACCACTTAAATCTTGACAAGTGTCATCATTCTATTGTGTTAAACTCTACGCGCAGTTCAGAAGTGTACAACATCAATCCACCAAAAATTTACCCAGATGGTGGATAGACTCCCCGAGGTGGGCTTGGGATGAACAGCTTAGCTGATCTACCTAGCTATTGTGGGGTAGATTGGGGTCGAGGTGGGTAAAGGATGGAATCTACCTTGCCACCTAATCCTTCACCTAGGTGCTACAGATGTTCTTAAGGTTGCACAAAACTTGCAGAAAAAGAAAGAAACTCGATAGAGTGCAAGGCCTAGCTTTTTTTTGGGGTGAGAGACAATGCCACTAGAACCTTGTATAACCATTGCCAATTTCCATGTATGGCCTTCTTCATTGCCAGCACGAAGGAGTAAAACTATTAACATTTTTCCTGGAAAATCGTCCAAGGTCCAGTACTCCTTTGTACTTATGACGGAAGATCCTCTTAACAATATTCATTGAGAGAGAAAGAATCTATACTAAGAAAAAAAATAACCCAACTTATTGTTTAGGTTTTACCCATCGATTCCACTGATGCGAATACCGAGGCGTACTTTGGATGGCTTAGATGATTTCTATGGTACTTACTTACCATAGAAATGATATGGATTGCCCAACTCAAAATTGTCGAATTGCGTGGCATTTATGAGTTTTAACCTTCTCTAAATTGTCGAATTGTATGGAATTTATAGGGTTTAACCTTCTTCTCCCTATACAAATTCTTCTCCTCTATAAATCAATCCTTCGTCCCTATTTTACTTCTAGAGGTCAAACTAAATCGATTCATAGAAAAGGGTTATATTAAGTCATTATGAATATGTTGCTATTTTTTAATTATCTCATTATGAATCTCTCGCTCTTGGAAGTAATCAAATTAATCTTCAATAGATTTAGAAAAACCTTGCTCTTGGATTTCTTTAGGGATTATGAGTCTCTATCAATCAAATCAATCTTCAATCGATTGAGAAAAAACATTGCACTTGGAAAGTTGTAGTTAGGCGTTGATGTTCCAAACCTATGTAGCCTATATTGCAGTTTACACCTTCCTCTTATATTGTAGTTTATACATGCTCTATTGCTGTTTTTTACATTGCTCTATTGGGTTTAAACATTGTTATGTTGCTATTTTACTCATTACTCTGTTGCTGTTTTTAATATGTTACAGACCTACTCAAGTACGGATTACTATTGCAGGTTCAAATAAGAATTGCTATTGCTCTTTATTTAATTGATTTAGGACTGTGAAAAGTTGTTTATACTTTGATTTGATGCAGGATTCAGGGGTTAGATTTTAAGAATTTACACATTTCTCTTATCAAAATATTGAAGTTGTAATTGATTTACTTATTGAAATTGTAATTGATTTTCATGTCTTCTTTGTGCTTTGATTTGATCAGGTTTTAAGAGGTTATACGTAAAGAGTTATTAATTATATAGGTCTTCTATGACGTATTGAAGTTGTAATTGATTTACATAGGTCTTCTTTATATTAGGTTCTAATGGTGATATATAACTTTTGACAAAATTTCACTACTAAATAAAACATTAGAAGTGGAAGACACCTCGCTTGGTCTATAAAATTTGTTTCTTTGTTAAAAAAATATAATGCCAAATTGTTATCCAAAATTTATATTAATATTAGTAGTAATGTAAATATTATTATCTTGCACTTATTATGAGTAAACTTCTTTATTTTACTATATCTTACTCTTATATGAAAAGAGTTCTAATAAAATATCTTTTTTTATTTACATTTTAGTTATAACATGGCAACTTCTCAATTACATGATAAGATACTTTGAATAGAAAAATCACCAGTCTATTATTCTGAAGTTTTTGCCAGTACCTATGCTGTCAAATATTTATCTAAGTTTTTCTACCATGCGAGGCAAGGTCATCTATTAGTCAATGTTGGTGACGAAAAAGCTGAAGTACTTACTATATTATGTTAGGCTTATCTCCTTCTTAATTGAGTGATGCCCTCTTCAAAATTGTAAAGAAAGTTCACTATCACCCCAAATTTTGTGCCAGTGACTATGCTGCAAAATACATTTATCGTTATACCTTTAAAAATAAAGCGAGGTGTGTTCTAGATAAATATGTTGGTGACGAAGAAGATAATAACAACTGTTTTAGCGAGGCATCTTATATTTTATTGTAATCAACAATTGGTTTGGTATTATTAATTTTGTAATAAAATTTGTCTATCTCTTAAACATCAAGTTATTTGATTATCATATCATAGTTAATGTCAGGGTTAAAGCTATTATTATTTAATAGTTGTTAATGTTGGCTATATCCTATTAATTAATTATAAATTCAATAACATTGATTTCTTCTAATATCCTATTAATTAATACTAAGCGATGCAGATCAATTGATAACCATTCTCAATCATTTGTATAAATATTCTCAACTATTGGTAAACATCACAGATGCAGATGAAGTCTTTAAAATGAAAAGTATTGTGATGAAAAAAATCAAATATACCCATAAAAGATTTAGACATTGAAGAAATTGAGCATAGAAGACTCCAAAGAAATGAAAAGAGAAGATCCAACAATATTTGTAAGGGAACCCCTCAGCCATAAATCAAAATATTGAATGTGCCAACAACAGGTAATTCATTTAAAAGTTTGCTATACTATTATCTTTTGCATATCTTTCATACATTTTTCTATTGGCATTTACTCTATTTTTTTCTTATTCTTACTCATTTGTATAAACATTTTCATCTAATTGTTAAATGCCACAAATGCAGATGAAATATTTAAAATGAAAAGTATTAATAATTAAAAAAGCTCATGTGACTATAAAGGATTTGACCACTGAAGAAATTGAACATAAAAGACTCCAGAGAAATGAAAGGAGAAGATCTACACATGTTTCTAAGGGAACCCCTCAATCATCAAAACAAATATTGAATACCCTAATAACAAGTAATCACTTTAAAAGTTATAATATACCATTATCTTTTACATATGGTTATAATAATAATAAATTCCTTTATCATTCCATTTAATTACGTATTTTATTTTTACAGGTATTACTGAAGCAAATAAGAAATAATGGTATAATGCACATGATGTTACTAGAAATAGTAATCATATTAGAATAGGTCAAACAATCACTACAAAATGTTCAATAAACAATATCATACATGATGCTACAATGGGGGATATAGATGGAATTTATGCTACAAATATTCGTTCTGTTGCTTCAAACAATTTAATTATATATCAATCTTCTATTGTTGGTCCTATATTTCAAACGGGTACGTCATTCAATTCTCTAAATGGTATTATTAATAATAGTACTGTTGTTAGGTCTCAAATAATATCTAATAAGATTTCTGAAGGTACTGATAACCATTTTTATGTAGTTAATAACCCAGGCATCAAACATGCAAACCCAAATAATAACTTTTCCCATGATTTCCCTCCTGCTAAAATAATAAAGAACCCAAATATAATTCTAAACCAACCCAAACCATGTGTTAATCCATCATTCTCTAATGGATACATGCAACAAATTTTACCCTTAAAGATAAATCAATTGCATTCTAATAAATTTACATTTCCAATGGTTTATATCAAAACCACACAGGAGGTAACTAAAAAAACCTTCGTATAACCTAGGAAGGAATTATATTGATAAAACAAAATTTAAACAGGATAAGCTCCCTCCAAAAAGACAATACCTACATTATAATGCTTAGTTATTCACCAAAGAAACAAGAAATTTTTGTTGCAAAAATGGTAGAGTCAAATTGAAACTTCCTCTTGTACCAAATGATCTTCTAGAATTATTCAAAGATAAAACATCTATTGGTAAGGATTTTAGGCTAAACATACATAGTTATAACCATGCATTCTTTAGTGGCTTATTCTGCATCTCGAACTCATGCTTCATCTTCAACAAACATATGAACCTTCTACCTCATTAATAGAGCATGTGGTACATTTATAGCCCAATCATAATCAATATAGCAATATCAGGAAATAGTTATAGCACGAGTTTCTTAACCAACACCACTCGGCCATGATTTTTCTCATGCTCTTGGTTGAGAGCCGTCTTGTAATAGCTTATTCCGTATCTCGGACTCATGCATCACCCTTGAACTCATCAACATACATGAAGCATTACTAAAGACATATTCAGTATCCAATCATCACTATTCAACCTCTACATCAGTAGTTCGAGTCAACAAATGCATCATCATCAATGAAGCTATTACAAGACATGCAGGATCAGTCTGTTACACAATATGGTAAAAGAATATTTAGCATATATTTTGTAATGTCCATCATTAAGAATCTTAATGGTCATCAAATGACCATATTATAAGACCTATAAATAGGACCAGAGAATTACAGATGAAGGACGGATGAACACTCACTCTAACGTCACTATTCAATAATATTACTTTGTCTTTCTCAAAATCTTTAAGAGAGGTTATGGTTTTTAACCTATTCAAAGGTTTTCCATGCTAAATCATCTTGTTAGCTATCACTAACTATTCTTGAGCATTCTAAACACATCTGGTGTAAAGGCTAAGTTTGAATCTAAAAATTAGGCTATTACATTTGGCACTGTATGTGAGAACCGTAATTCTCAATCCCTCTATCTCAGAAACTGCTGATTATCTTTTCTCAGAATGACACTTCCATATCAGATCACGCCAGTTACTCTAGTAGAGGAAAATACCATATTAGCAGAGTTGCGGGCTAACATAAACTCTGAAACATAAAGGCGTGCCACTCTGGAGCAGCAGCTAGCGAGTGTACAAGATGCGCTGAAGGTTTTGCAAGGTCAACAAATCACCACACATAAGAACAAAGGTGTACAACCAGAAGGCTCGCAAATTTATCTTCATGACCAAATAGAACCTCTACCAAAAAGTAATAACTTAGGAGGTACACTTCGATCTAACCATCACCAGCGGGAAATTGAGCCTATCCCAATCTAGGAAGTCCACTAAGAAGTAGATGGTGGCCTTGCAAGAGTAAGAAAAACAAAAAATCTACCTCAAAGTGTTCGAGTTCCAGCAAAAGATCATCTAAGTAAAGGGACTGGCGACCACAATCCTGGAAAAGGACGCGTCACACGCCCAACCACTACAGCTCAACAATATGTGACTTAGGAACATGTTGAAAAGTAAATCAAAGAATTGCTCAAAGCTTAGACTCAGACCAATAAAGGAATCCATAATTGATTATAAAAGAGCTTAATCGTACAGGAGCTTTTGGATAGGGAGGTCCCCACCGGGTTCCATACTCCGAAGATCTAAAAATATAAATGAACCGGTCCAGTGGAGCACGTCCAAGAGTTCCAAGACGCTTTAGGCTTACATTCCACATCTAATCACATTATATGCCGGCTCTTTCCTACCATTTTATCAGTCAAGCCCCTGCGATGGTTCACACACTACCTGAAGGGTCCATTACAACTTTCAAGCAATTGCAAGAACTTTTCGTTAAGAATTACTCATACAATAGAGACAAAGAGGAGAATCTATGCTCTTTTCAGCCTTAAGAAAATGCCAGGAGAGAAGCTCGAGACATTCACTAAGAAGTTCGTGGAGTTAGCTCGAAAAGTAGATCGGCTCGATTAGAAGATTACTATTTTGGCTTTCACCAATGCTTTACTCGTCGATGGAAGGGCGACAGAGTTCTTCGTCCTAAAAAACTTACAACTTTGGAGGACATAATCGAAAAAGTTAATGGATATATCGATCTCGGAATAATGGTCTCCGACAGGCAGAAAACTCAAAAATCAATATTGACAGCTAGAAATCAATCCACATGACAAGATTTCAACCGTGTTGTTGAACAGGGAGGAAACAGGAAGCGAACAAAATCAAATGACGATCGACCTCGGAAAGGTAATACTTTGCCAAAACCTGTCTTCCCAAGATGAACGTAACCATAATCAGCATTTATCTTATACTTCAGAAGGATAAGTTTTTTTCGCAATGCACAGTATCTCCAACCCATTGAGAACAAACCATATTACATTCACCACATAGTTTGACATCATGAGACAGAATACTGTTTTACTTTACAATGACTGTTGGAGTATATATTTGCGGATGGACGAATGTATGAATACATTATGGACGTTGAAAGTTACAGGAATCGGAGTTACAGTCTTCCTACAGAAGTAGTGAATGGGACGTTGCTGGTTACATAATATGTGAGCTATTCCATCGACCTATCATTTGGCACTACGATTTGAATGGAATGGCAGAATTTATGAAATAAAAGGAAGTTAGAAGTTAGCTCGAGCATGTAAAAATTATGTTGCCATCACACCAGAGCCATTAAAGCCATAGTTCGCATAACAATTGCTGAAAACAATAAGGATCATTGTAGAAAACTTTACAACTCTACAGAAAGCTAGTGAAACATCCATATTTTGAGTTTCTTTCATTCCATGTTTAGATTAAGTGTCAGCACTATCTCGTGGTTACCCGACGTTAGAGATTGCACTTGGAGCAACTACAACTAGATTGGTACTGAATAGGTACGTAGGTTTTTACCTCTTTGATATAAATGTCAAGCCCTTAGTATTTAACAGAGTATGAAAAGAAAGTGATATGTTTTCTTGAGAAAAACAAGTCTCTGTTGAAACAGGCTTTTGCTCTATTCGAATAAGACCTTGTTCGAATAAAATTTAGTATTTATTTGAATATTTTCTCTTAGAACAAAATTTATTCGAATAGACTATTTCTTTGTTCAAATACTTTTTCTGGGAACTTAATTGTTCGAATAAAACTTGTTTTGTTCGAATAGACTTTCTCAATTCGAACAAATTACCTCTGAACTTTATTTGTTCGAATATGATCTTGGTCCTGTTCAAATAGAAATTATTCTATTCGGATTGACTTTGTCTCTATTCGAACAGAGGTCGAGTTTTTAGTTTTTATATAAGAGATAACCTTTCTTATTTTATTTTTAAACTCTTTTGAAACCTATTTTTTCAGAGCTTGATATTTAGAGATAAGAGAGATTTTAACTCAATGAGCAATTCAATGTGAAATAAACTCAAATTGAATCAATCGAAGAGATTTAAAAACTTAATCATTAATTTTCAAAGCTTGTAAGTTTTAAGCTTTGAAGCTTTGGTGCGTTATTCGAGCCGAGGCATTGCGAGAATGAAGAGCGTTGAGAGAACGTTAAAATTGATTGCGAGGAGTTCAATTAGAAGAGAGGTAACCATGGGATGCTCTTATCGAGTCTGTAAGTAATTGAATTCTTATAATTTTGTTTCATATTGGATTGTTTAGCTGTCGGGCGATTCAGCTGCGACGTGTGGGTTTTACTCCTGAGAAAGTTTTCCCACAGGCTTAAAATAGTTTATTCATGTGTTTAATATCCAATTGTTTGTTGACACTAGATGATCAAACCAATTTTAATTAGGTTAAGGTTAGATAATTAATTCAAAAGAATTTGGACCTAGTGATTTAGACTTAAATTAATCAAAATTGGTTTATCTCAAGTGATTATTTATTTCAGCCAGCTGCCAAGTGCAAAAATCATAGAATACGTCAAAGTTAGTAGGGACAAGCGAGGAACATACATTGGCACTCTTCTGCCCACAGAAAATGAGATGCTCTTATCCAGTTCCTTAAAGATAATTGTAATGCCTTTGCTTGGACGTTTCATAAAATGCTAGGCATTGTTCCCAATCTGGCCTACCCTAAACTTAATTTAAAAAATAAAGCTGAAGCCGTCAAACAAAAGTAGAGCACTTTAGCACCAAGACTCTGGGAAGAAGTCAACAAAGAGATCGATAAACTCATTAAAGTTGGTTTTATTCGAAAAGCCAATTATCCATAATGGATCTCGAAAATCGTAGTTGTACCAAAACAAAATGGTAAGATCAGAGTGTCCATGGATTTCACGGACCTCAACAAACATCCTCCAAAGGATGGTTTTCCACTTCCTATCATAAACCATCTGCTCGATTCTATTGCGGGATACAAACTCTTATCCATGATGGATCCCGTATCAGGGTACAATCAAATACTTCTACTACCTGATGATCAGGAGAAAATAGCTTTCATTACAAAGCATGGCTTGTACTACTATAAGTTTATGTCATTCGGTCTCAAGAACGCTGGAGCCACTTATCAAAGATTGATGACACGGATGTTCAAAGATCACCTCAGAAAATGATTGAAGTCTATATTGATGATATGTTGTGTAAAATTTTTAAAAAGGAGAACCATATTGCAAATTTATACACTACTTTCGAAATTCTCCATTTTCACAAATGAAACTCAATCCTGACAAGTGCCAATTCGGGGTCAAGTCAGGAAAATTCTTGGGACATTTGATCATCAAGCGAGGCATAGAAGCTGATCCATATCGTATTCGTGCACTACTGTCTGTGCCTTCATTAAAAACAAAAAAAGACGTATAGAAGTTAGCAGGCAAGATTACTGCAATTAATCATTTTGTCTCCAAATCTTGAGATCGATCTCGATGGTTATTCAACCTATTGCATGAAGAAACAACAAAAGGAAAATCTAAGAAAGATCCTGAGATCGAGTGGACAACAGAATGTGAAGCAGCATTTCAGGAACTCAAATAATATATGGGGAAACCACCAGTGATGTGCACACCTGTAGAAGGGGAAGAACTCACCATATATCTTGCCGTTACCAATAAATAATTTTACTTGATGAGAAGACTGTAAAACCTGTCTACTTCATCAGAAAAACTCTTACTCCAGCAGAATCCCGGTATACCATGATCGAGAAACTATTGTTAGCTCTAGTTTACACCTCACAGAAATTGAAATAATATTTTCAAGCCCACTTAGTTCGAGTGATGACAAATTATCCCTTACGGGAAATCTTATCTAAACGAGAGAAATCCAGACGAGTACAACAATGGTCGATAACTCTTGGCGAACATGATATCTATTTTAAACCACGACATTATGAAAAAGGTCAAGTTGTAGCAGATTTTTTTGCAAACTTCCCAGTAGAAGATTCTGACTGGGAAGAAGACAGTATGGATATCAATGAAGAACATTTCGAGGATAATTCAGACAGGATAACTTAAAAGGGTTGGCGTCTTTTAACCGATGGCTCTGTTGGACCTGCGAAGTCAAGTATTAAAATCGTACTCATCACACCTTTTAATGACAGGATTGAATAAATAATTAAACTCAATTTCAAAGCTACCAACAATGACACTAAATATGAGGCATTAGTTCACGGTCTAGATATGGCCCTCGAGATTGGAGTTTTCGAATTATATGTGTATATAGACTCTTTACTCATTGTGAACCATTGAACATAGAAATTTCAGAAGAACGGAAAAATGGTTGATTACACCGCAACAGTAGCCGACAGAATGTGCATATTCAAGAGGGCTACCATTGAACACTTACCACGTGGAAAAATAGACATTCTGATTCCCTGGCCTATCTAGCAGGAGTTTTCAACATAGAATCTCAATATCTCAAGAGCGAAATATTATTCACCTTCAACATTAACATTATAAGCTCAAATTCTGCTAATACAGGGGGCGTTGAAGAGGACGAGGACAATTGGAGATGACCTTTTCTCACATATATCGGATCTTATACCAAGTTTGACGGCGAACTCCCTAAAGATCCAACTAAAAGATGACGTATACTAGATAATGCTAAGCGATACGTTGTGGCCAATAATTTCCTTTACAAAATTTTGGTCACATGACCATATCTCGTGTCACGCCCCAAAATCTAGTAATCGATAGTTAGACCAATTATTGAGATTTAAGGATGTGTAGATCGGGGAATCCAAAGATTTGTCCCACAAACAACCAAGAGGTAGACAAGATCTGGCTCAGTCGTTCACTTAGCAATACATCAGAGTAATAATGAATATAAAATAGAAACAACGAAAGACTAAGAAGCAATATCTAAACATAAGATTCTACAAATCTCTACGCAGCAAGCTCGACAGTAATAACTGAAGAATGAGCCTCTAGCTCAGCTCTTCAAGGATCACCACAGCAGCAACTAAAACCTGAAACAACCTGCCACTAAATGAGGGATACGAGAGTAAGCAAACAACAAGCTCACTAACTCCCAAGAATAGCAAAACGATTATACTAACCAATGAGATCGATAAAAATACTAAAGATAATAGGATATAATGATATCTAACGATAAATAATATATATATATAAATATATAGGATGCCTAACAGGTATCTAATAGGTATATAACTAGAGTAATGATTTTATGTAACTATACTATAAGTGTATATATACATCTCGAACAAAGGAGTGCTAAGACAATGACCACACTCCAGTCCCAAGGACTACTAACTACACACTAATCACTACCGTGACCCTCAGCGCCACAAGCAACTAACCCACCTCAGGAATCCACTAACACATGAGGGTAAAAAATCCTTGGCCAACCACCATCCAACTGGGTTATCCAAACCTCAACCAGGCACAACCCCGAAGCTATCACATGCTAAACGAGATCGCCCATCACCAAAAACCACCCTAAAGCTCACAGCAACCAATCAGACTAATTAACCAAATAAATTACTCAGTTAGATATGGGAGAGGAAGGAAAATATGCAGAGAGGAGAGGAATATGTAGAAGGAAGAGGAATCTAATTACACCGCAAATCAATTAGGAGAAGAGGAATTTAAATAAGAGGAGAAGGATATGATGAACTAGGATAATCCCATAATTATCCCATTCACAATAATATGTTATGATGATGATATGGTAAAGTGAGATAATCTTACGATTATCCCAAGTGCAGAAGATTCTATATTAAACATAATACAGAAAGGGTTAAGGATTTCTATCAGAAGAACCTACGAATTGGAAGTATGCAGAGATGTAATGATATGCTTGATGATGATGATGATGATGATGCATTATGATGCAGAATGATTTAATGATGTCAATCTAAAGGGCTAGCCCCCAAGACTAAAGTGGGCTGACAACTGCTGAAAAAGGATTTACCTTACCGGATATTATTGGATACAAGGGTATGATGTACTGCACTAGCTCGGCCAGACTATGAGGATATTGCCTCAATCTATCAAATCCCACTAAGCCAACGTCCAAACTATATATACATTCAGAGGCATTTCAACCTCTAAGATAAGCCCTGTACCGGATTGTAAATACTGTCTCATACCATCCCACACTACCGAATGGGTGACTAGGTATAATAGTATCCATCTTGGACCCACCTTCAATTTTAACCCGATTTAAGGAATCCCTGAACCTCATGAGGGTCAGCCGATGCAGAGTTATTTATGTATCCAATCGCAGTAAGATAAGGAGAGAATATGTTATCTATGGATGTGAGCAAAAATCCTAAAGACTGAAATACAACTGCTGTTAACACAGCTAGTACATAATAGAATAACCACCTGCCTGAGAGCGTGACAACCAAATCTAACACAGATGCCCACCTATGACTCAGCTGTGCCATCTAAACCTAGATGAAATAACAACTTAACCGTCACGACACCTAAACAACATCAGTCTCTAAGATTCCTCAAAGCAATATGATTACCACCAAGTACAATAGTACTCTAGCTGTTAACACAGACTAGTACTTATGGGGTGACCTGCAAGTGTCCAACAAGTAGTCAACAATCCCCAATAACAGAACTGCCTCACAATCCTCCTAATCATGTACATAAGTCACCAGCACGGATGTATAGGAACTGGATTCAACTGGAGGTTTCAGCCGCATTCCAAGATCTCGGGTGATGTACAACTTCATAAACCACCTGGCTTAGCCGCGTACCTCATTGCGCCATGCTGTCTCGCTGCCTCCTAGATGACGAAAGGGAACACAGCCCTAACAGCCTCATCCCGGGGAAAGAAGGCTTACGGGTAAGCTCAGTTAGCTCTAAGAATCATGAGGACAATAAGTGTCATAACACGATAAGCAAACAATCTTAAGGCAAACTATCAGAAGTTCAACATCCACGACCAACCACCATGGACAAGCCGTCTGCTCACCACCAACAACTAACAGTCCAGGAGATACCACACTTCCACATGGAATCCAGCATTCCAAACAACCACCAATAACGACGACAGTGCTCATGGACCTGGCCTTGAGAACACAGAGTACACCTAGACTAGTCCTAAGACTAATCAAAACAATAGCAGGCAAGAGGACGAGCTTCAAATCGAAGACCATGTCTTACTGAAGCTATGTCACCCCAAGACTACCCTGGAACCAAATCCAGCAATCCAAACTAACCAAGGTGCTATACTATAAGGTGAGAACTATAGTCTCTGAACTGCACTATCCCAGAGATATGGCGTCTAAACCACAGCCGTCCATATATCTCCACTAATCGTCAAACCAAGTTACCAGTGCCCTGAAACAAGCTGGGCACCCTATTAACTAACCAACAATACCACACTCCATATATTATATATATTTATATAATATATACAGCGACGCTGAGGCGTCGCAACACACTGAGAAATGCCTTGTTCTCAACCTCAACGAAGAAAAGATTTGCAATAGCCATCTACGATGAAATCGGTATAAGTGGAATCTCAAGAGTCATCGTCATATCGACAATAACAAAGAAATAACTACCTATGACTAACCATAACCTACAGGTTCTATATAGTAGCTAAACTCACATTGTCGTGGGTTTTACTAACTTATCAAACCCTTAAATACTTTCGTCTAAGGTATGCCAAACGGATAACCCGTGAGTGTGTCCTAAGAAATTAACCCATATACTAACATAATCACGGTAATAAACATGATAAACTATGTGATACAATAACTTACAAATCAATATAATGGTCTAGTTATTAAGGAAGATAAAACTTGCCTGACAAAACAACGCTCGGAACGGCAATCACGGCGAAACTGTCCAAACAGCACCCCAACGGAAATGTGCTCCGCGAATCGACTTCCGGAACTCCAAATCAATCACGGAAAGGACCAGGAACACCACAACATCAACCACTATCAAGGCCCGAAACCCAATCGCAACTCCAACAAAGGATACCCATCTGAAACTACGTTTTAAATCAGTACCACATCTGAATTCAGTAACAAAACTGCATCGAAGCCCACGGTCCACCACGCTACGCTGCGCTACTCCGATCACCCACAATCACATGAAGATATGCCACTTTAAACCCACCTAGTCAGTTGCCCAACAATCACACATCCGATGTTCGAAGAAGGTAAAACATTCCTCACTTTACCTCTAGAACAACAGTAACAAGGGCAGCAAGAACATAAACAAAACAACAACAATTGTCGGTTTTAGGAAGCCCTTTCTCGATAACAGCCGCAGCTTCTTTCTAGAATAGCCACACCTCCTCTCTAGAAAAGCCACACCTCCTCTTCCCAACCACAATTGAAACCACAAAACCCCTAAAAATAACCCAATCGAAGACCGCCTATACGCCATTATAACGCTCCCATCATCATCAATCCTAGCAATTTCGATGTTGGAGGGACCAACCTTGTTGGGGATGGCAAACTTGAGAGGATACTTATAGAAGTAAAGAGTAACTATTAATTTGTCTCCGATCTTCATCACCACCACCAAACTCGTCTCCATATCCCCTCTCTCAAACGGCAACAGCTCTTCCTCCCTCTACTCTTAAACAACAACAGCTCTTTCTCCCTCACTCTAACTTCAATCTGAAATGGTTCCTCTCTTTCTTCTATTAATCCTATTTTCAGCCCACAATGGCAGCCCACAATAGCATCAACCAAACTCTGTTTCCAACATGACTCTTCCTCCCACAACAGAGTTTAAGCAATAGCCACAACGAAGTCTACCTCCTACGGGTAAAACGCTGCTCTAATGTTCACATTGACAGTAAGCCTAAATACCATACTAATAGCTACAACAATAAAATGATGAAACACAATACATGATATCAAAAAAAAAAAAAAAATGGATGCATAATTAAATATAGAAAGATATATATATAAATAAAAAAGAAAAATCTAGGTCATTACATCTCGAGTGTTTATCGAACAAAGAAGCTCAAAAATTCTTACATGAACTTCATGAAGGCACTTGGCTTCCCATGCAGCTGGACGATCTCTAGCCAATCGAGCTCTTACGCAAGGTGTTTTTTTGGCCTAAAATGAAAGCTTAAGCCATTGAACTTGCAAGGAAGTATGATGCCTGCTAACGACATGGCCCCCAAATTCGAGCTCAAGCCTTGAAACTCCATTTCAGCAACGCTGTTTGGTCATTCAAAAGATGGATCCTCAACCTCGTAGGAGAATTCCCCATTATACCAGGCAAAAGGAAGCACCTCCTAATAACAACGGATTATTTCACTAAATGACTGGAAGCAGTCCCTCTGTGCCGCACACGAAAAGGCGAAGTCATCAATTTTATATGGGAAACCATCATTATTCAGTTTGGCTACCCCCATCTAATCAGAATCGACAATGAACCTCAATTCATTGGCTCCAGAGTCGTTAAGTTCCTCAATCAGCACAACATCATCCACTCTCCTTCCAATCCATATTACCCACAAGGAAATGGTCAGGCTGAAATTACTAATTGTACTATTATGGATAGAATCAAGAAGCACCTGACAGAGAAAAAGGGTAGTTAGGTCTTGGGTATCGACTGAATGAACGCCATTCATATTAGCATATGGTACTGAGGCAATAATCCCCACTCAATATCATTACCCATTATATGACCAGACTATGACATATGAAGAAATGAATTCTAATTGGCATGTAACATGAATTAGATCGAGGAAACTAGAGACAGAGCAATCATGAACTTGGAAAGATATCACCAAGCTTTAGCTCGATCTTATAATAAGCAAGAAGTCCCCAAATACAGAAAAGAATTCAATACTGGGAAATTGGCCAAAAATTAGGAAGGTCCTTTTGTCATTATTGAAAAAAGTGGTCTTGGTTCTTACGATCTCGCTACTGAACATGGGGAACGAGTGCCTAATCCTTGGAATACAAGGAGATTGAAGCTATATCAAAGATGATAATCTATTACAGTGTACTTTTCTAAATAAATCTATAATCTTATATGACGGTCTAACATCAATGAAATACTTATGTTTGATCACCATACATCTGAGTACTTTCTACAATTCCATATAGTACTCCATCTAACATTCTTAGTACGTTAATCTTATAATAATGAAATACTTGTGTATAATTGCCCTACATTATAGTACTTTTCTAATATATCAAACAAGTACTTTTATATACAGATTATATGTTTATACATTACAGATCATTTGTTGCTTCAACCAAACTGATCCTCTATTACATTACAGATCGTTTGCTACTTCAGCCAAACTGATCCTCTATTACATTATAGATCATTTGTTACTTCAGCCAAAATGATCCTCTATTACACTATAGATCATTTGTTGCTTTAGCCAATGTGATCCTCTATTATATTACAGATCATTTATTACTTTTGCCAAACTGATCCTCTATAACATTGTAGATCTTTTGTTGCTTAAGCCAAATTGATCCTCTATTTACAAATTGTTTATTGCATCAGCCAAACCAGCCCTCTACTATACGATAACATGAAGAATCATTCTATAATGTAGATACCCAACTCATATATCACAATTGCTTCATCACAAGGTTAGTACAAATAATTTTTTTTTTGCAAACAGTCTTACCTTATTATATTCTATCCATTATATTTTCATTTGTACAGTACGAGTAAACCCTTATAACATTTACTACGCCTCATTGCTCACTCGAACTATCACTTGAACTGTCACCTGAAGGACTCCCAGCATTACGTGAGCTTTCCCTATACATACAAAGACGCAAAAACTCTGGCATTCTCCCAATAACAAATTGTTTTCCTTCCCTAATCATACTCCCTTTAAGAACTCCAATTCTTGATACCATGGGATCAAGGTATCTCGATCGAACCAACCTCATTTTACACTGCACACCTTTGGCAGCTAACCTGCCATATATAATTCTAATTTTTGCTTATAATCTATTAAACTCTGATACAAAAAATGAAATAACTGCTGTCATATCTCTCTCGTATACATCATCTGCCTCACTTTCTACCTTTTTAGAAAGAATAAGCTTACTAAGTTTACCTTAAGTTTCCTTCAGCATAGCTTCCAAATGTTGACAGTGTTCATCCGCTGTTCATTTTTCTTTCCCCGTAACGGCATTCTGAGCTTCCAACACTATCGTGAATTCCTCCATATGACAAACCATAGACATTAAACCCTCCACTTCAGCCTCACGATAATTTCTATCTACCTTACTTTCATCAAAACTTACTTCAGCCTTACAAAGATCCGCATCCAACTTAGTATTCGCGTCACACAATCTCGTATTCTTCGTTTAGTACTCTAAAATAATTAGCTCCAGTGATTGAACAGTATGTTCTAGCATATCACCTTGTCCCAGGTCTTGTTTATGTTTTCGTTCTGCTGATTGCAGGCCTCTTCCATCCTTTTTATCATCATACTAGCAACCAACCACAATACTTCATATTTTCAAGCACGAGCTTTTGTCTCTATAATAGGTACTCGCATATCAGCTATCTCCGCTTCCAGCATATTTACCTGAAATTGTAAATCTTTTTCATTACTTCCTTCCTCTTCTAACACTGTCAACAGTTCTGCAATTCGAGTTCAAGCGGATATCAATTCCACCCCTTGTTGGCTAGTTTGTCCCGAAGTACCTAAAAATTTAACGTCCTTTTTCCTTATAACTTCTTTTAATTCCTCAATCTTTCTCAGTTCACTGGCTAGTTCAGCCTCTTTCCTTTGCAGTTTATCAATCAAACGAACTACTATTTCTTACTCTTTTGACATCTCCACCTTCGTGTTTTCTTCTAATTCAGTAGCACTCTTTAGTGCCCCCTGACACAAATTTAGTTCACCGTTCAATTGTTCGTTTCAAACACGTAACGTGTCACATTAGCTCTGAACATCTACCAATTCCACCTATTATGACAACTAACATTTATACTAGTTCGCATGTACAAACAAATTACATATCACAGTTAAGAAGTTTACTCAGGAACATAATATCTGAGTCATATTGATACATCGTTCTATTTATCATAACAGGAAACAAATTTCATTTATCATCAAAAAAATGAACAGTATGCAAAGCTCTAACACATATGTAGGGCCGGTAAAAAACTGGAACACCCTATTTTAGCTCTAACATTTATTTCTTTATCTCTGAAACTCTTTCTATTCGTTACTTGAACATCTATAGGAGCTATAAAGGTTACCACCTCCTGCTGGTGTTGTTTGCGCCATGATCGGGGTATCAGCCTCTCGACCTCTTCCTCATCCTCTTCTGAGAACAGTTTCCTCGACCTAGGAATTGGTTTTTTTACCAACAATTTCCTTTTCTTCTTTGGTAAACCACATATTTTTAGCCTTGACATTCTCAATATCAAAATCCTTCCCATATTCCATTACGAACTTCCTAAATTTGTTATCTACCCTCGCCAGTTCTTCTCCATAAAAATCAATAACACTTTCTCAATGACGCTCATGTTCTATTCGAGCTGTGACTTTTGCTCGGGACGGATGCAGATGTTCCTTTAACTGCATCTGTACTTTTTGCAGCTACTGGCGCGTTTCTTTTTGCAATACTCCTTAAGCCCTCACATCAGCTTTTACCTTCATTCGAATAGTTACTTCTTTTGACAATCATATCGTTAAAGACATTTTTTGCTCAACATGTTGCGATAAAACATCCTGCAACTCCTTTAATTCACCCTCTAATTATTGTTGAACCTTTATTTGTTCTTTTTTTATCCTAAAAAATACAATTCTCGTGGCCCTTCGATCCTACATAAAACCAAACACATTAGATAAAGGCTCTACATCACCCCATATAACAGACACACCAGCTCGAGCTAAACATTTTCTCGCCTATAATATAACGATTACGTACTTCTTGAGCTAAAAACATAACTCGAGCTTGGGTCTGGTACTATTCCTCTTTCCTTCAAAATTTCTACATAAGCTTCTTTTAAACCTCGTTCATTATCTACTTTGACCTCGAAATACAATATTAGGGCTATCAACATACTTTAACACCTAGCCTTATCACTTGGGTTGTTAAAACAGGTCAGCTCTTTTCATTTTTAAACTAATACCCCTTTTTCTTCTTCCTTTCTTAACACCTCAGCTCTTTATATTTTTATCTTAGCATATCGACCCTAGAGGTCATATAACTCTTTAAAAAATTTCTCCGAATTAAATTTAAATTGCCTTCTCTCATATTCAATTTTATTAAGTACCTATTAAATACGACCCACAGAATCCTTCGCTCTACTCAACGTTCAATCCAGTTCAGAATTAGTTTGTCTCAATCGCTCTACCTCCTACACAGATAACAAATATGTTGTTATTTC
Source organism: Kingdonia uniflora (assembly GCA_014058105.1). NCBI lineage: Eukaryota > Viridiplantae > Streptophyta > Magnoliopsida > Ranunculales > Circaeasteraceae > Kingdonia > Kingdonia uniflora. The sequence continues at coordinate 7,771,553 of JACGCM010000816.1, read as the reverse complement.
AAAGCGAGCATATTTTTAAGTATCAATCAAACTTAAACATTTTAAGACCATACATAGTACAATCACATTCAAATAAAGTAAACTATATAAATTAAAATAGGATACCCCTGGATAATTAGAGATTCTTACTGATTTCTACCTCAGAGGGAGAATCCAATGTCTTCTCAGCTGCTACAGTTGCTTCAGTTGGTACAATAGATACATTGGCCGCGTCAGTAACATCAGCCTCAACTTCACCTTCTACCTCAGCAGGAAAATTTATCTTATCATTTTTCCCGGATCGACCCAGCTCCATGTCAGCTTGAGTCAATCCAAAAAATTAATAAGATTGGACAAAACAATCCCTTTCTACCAATAATGCTTTGCATGATCGAGACACAACATCATCATGCTCAAACATCATTTTATACTTCTCTACGCACTCTAAAGCCACCTTAGCATCTGCAAATCTCTTCTCTTTCTCTAACTCGAGCTCAGCTTCGAGCTCCTTAATACGAGCCGATTGGGCATCAAACTTTAGAGTAAGATCTCCAGACTCTTGGCTCCTCTTATCAAGATACTTTGTTGCCCCCTTCAACAGTATCGAGAGCTGCCAGTATAAAAAATATACAAACACAATTTAAGAACAACAACTCTTAGTCAGAATACAAGACAATTAAAGATTTCAAAACACATACCGTGAAAGTATGCTCGTGATACTCTTCATCGAGCTGCCTTAGATCAATCCCAGCCATCAGGCAGTATTTCTGCTCCAGCTCTCTTATCTTGGCCGTAGTATGAGGATTAGTTCGAGAGCTACCCTCATCCTCATGCCACTTTCTCTTCAATAAGTTATTCTCAGCCTCTGCAGGAGTAACCGCACTCACTGCTTATCTCTCCTCCACATCCCCAAAAATAGTTTTTGCGATCCCTTGTCCTGTGGTCACCACCCCAGTAGCAGGCATACTATGCAGAGTTGACTTCCTCGACCTCCGAGTAGTCCATTTTATGTTTTTAGGTATAGGAGGTGGAATACTAAGAACATCATCAACAGTTAAACAAGCTTTTTCCTCAGCCATAACTCGTTTCTCATGAGTTTGTTGAAATTTAGGTACTACAAAATCTACCCTCTTATCCCTACGGATACCTAGCTCACCAAGTACCTGCTTTAACTCGACCTGATCATGAGTAACATAGTCAAACAAGCTGGTATTATCACGCACCGATGAAGGATTGGGTTCTACCAAAAGAATAAGCGCAACATTATTTAATAGCTCAAAGACATGATAATGGTTAGTCGAAGAGTGATCAACGTTACTTACTCGGGTTATAATATTTATGGTTCAGAGCGAGCTCTGGTTCATTTAGAACCTGCATATATTTACCCCTTACCCAAATAAGGTGGTCATTTCATGGTCTACTCGCAGATTCAAAATCAAATTTTTTTGGCCTAGATGAATCACTATACAGGTAACCACTACTTCGACCTTTGACATATTTCCATTTATAAAACTTTAGCACATCATTGGCTTCAAACTGTTTTACAGTCCCTTCCTTTCTCTATTTATTATTCAGTATCTCACATACCCTCATCATCTCATATACATTCCCATTTAGTTGGGTAGGGCAACACTGCAATACATTTATAACCCCTTTTTGAAAGAAGGTCAGAGGAATACTAAGACCATACACAACCTAGTTCAAGTAACATACAAACCCATCATTCGGGCCTGTTAGCCTGAGACCATTATATTATGAGAGAATAACATCCTTACTAATCCCTCTCTCCATTTTCTACTTCTCAAAACAAAGGACTTGGTAGTATACCGCCTCCTCTCTTTTCCCGGGACATAGGCCCTAAACCAGGGACCCTGATCCAACAGATAACTTCCCCATTCTCCCTACAATTTCTTTTTATATTTTAAAAATTCTTTTCCTACATCTACCCCCTCTGGGTATATAACAAATAATTTATCCTTCTCTTTTCTATCATCTTTCTCTATCACTTTCCTTATTTTACTGGTATCCCCAACTTCTACAGTCACCTCTGTACTGTTTACAGTTTCTTCTATGACATTACATTCGTCCTCTCCCCCCAACGGCGATATTTCCTCCGAACTTGAAGATACTACATATTTACTCATGGGAATTCTAGGATTGGAACGCATACTGAACCAACTGATACACAAAATATTTTATCATTATCTCTACTTTACATATTATACCCTACATACAGTAAAAGCAGCCTCACCCATATTTTTACACAGTCAACACGTTTCCCCAAAACTAAAAGTAATCATTTTAAGTTTCCTTCTTCTTCTCCAAACAAGCATTTTCTCTCTCTGCAGTCTATTCATATACCAAAGTTTCTATACTACAAAACTTTCTTATCAATTACTTAAAGATTTTAAAAACCTCTACATTATCAAAACTTTTGTATCCCTCAATCTAAAAGGATAAACACACAATATCACACAGATTATTGGCAACAACAAATCAAACAAACAGATACATATATCACCAACTTGTACTTGAAGAATAGCAATATTTTATTTTACCCAAACTTCTTACTGCAAATGACCTCTCCCGTCGCTTTTCCAACAAATTTATATCACCCGATGAACCTTCCCTCTTAGATCATACTCAGAACTCAAATATTTCCTCTCTTTGGAGATAGGATTTGCACAACTTTTCTCTTTTTCTGCAACTATTGATAATTTATGAGGGAGAGAGATACGAGTTTTTATACTCTCCCTCAGTTTATGAATCAATGGCTCCTTCAGACACGTGCCAGTCGCCCCTACAGTCTCTACAGGTACGTCTTTCGGATAATAACATTATCATGACTTCAATGATAATGTTTATTGTGATCACGCCTATCATTATTGTCTGCCATTAAAAAAAATTGCCTCTCTTCCCCAAGGCAGTACAAATGACCAATCACCTTACTTTTATACTCTACCAAGATCATACAACATTCCTAAAATAGTTCAATAATCAAATTTTGAAGATATCTATGCAGTTGCTAAAATCATACAGCTGTTAGCCACAATATCTGTACACAGACAGTAAAAGAAAATACTTTATTCTTATTCATCTTAGATCGAAGCAACAACTATGTCTCGTTCTGCATATAACAGGTAACACAAATAGATTACTGCACACAGAATACTTATTTATTGCAAACTGTCACAATTTGATCTTACAGACTTCTATAGTTATATTTTAAACAGCCTGGATGGTTCACCTCCCCACATGAAATTATCTATCCTTTTGCTGCCCTTGTATCCTCTTCAACAAGTTTATCACATGCGAGTTGTCGAACAGTTATTTCTCATACCGTGGTATCCAGTAGAGACCTACAAAATACATCTTACCATAAAAATGATCATATTCTACACGCCTACCTTCATAATTTAGGCCAATCAAATTTAATGGCCATTTTGGTAATACAGCATCATAAGGCAGTCGACGAAAATATCGCTCACAAAGTTCAGCAATCTTGATATGGAACCTACCATCTGCTGTATGACGAGCACGCTGAGAGTACAACAAATTATCCTTACAAAAAGATATAAGACATAGCAGCCAAAAAGCACTACTTTATATAATCACCAGGAATATCTTTAAGAATCTATATCATCCAATAGATTTTGCTGATGGATATATGTTTTTAAGAATTTTTTTTGGGACAGCAGAATATCAACATAAAATCAAGAATATTGTGACTGGTCATTCTTTCCATATTATGAAATATCTCCTCCGATTTTATACGCACAGATATGAAGATGACAACATACAAAATCAAGCAAGTCCAGTAGTAGCACCTACAGACCAATATCAATTCCTTTTATAGTTTGCGATATTTTTAAGCCAGTTCGAATACATAGATCGCATAAAACTAGATACCTTTACATCCACACAGCCACCTCACAAAAATAATCTACTTTCTATCACCACATTTTCTAGCTCCTCTAATTTTTTAAGTCTCACCTATCACTACCATTTACCTATATCAACACTAAAATCCTTATAGTTTGACTTTCCCCATCATACTCCATGATAAACTAATACCTATTTACAAACTTCCATTTTTCAACCGAAAGCCGCACACATAAGTTCAAAGCACAGCATCAAGATAATAAAACGATGACATTTTATTAGTTGCAAAAATTTCTTACAGATTACTTTACAGATAAACTATCATTCCAGACAATATATAGATTACTTTCCATATTACATCAAGTAAATAGTTCGAAATACCTCTCAGCAGTCAACGAGGAAGAAGATGCAAAATTAAAGCAACTTCCAAACTCTGATCCTATGCTGCAAGGAACAGAAAATAGTAGAACTGAAAATCACAGATGAAGAATCTTCTTCATAGCCATCATCACTACCTCTTCCGCCATAACCCCTACCTCCCTGCATGCTAGAGGCAGACGGAAGGTCTAATTTTTTAGCAAGGGCTCACTCCCTAGCAGGATACCGGCGATACTCCCTCGGATGAACGTTTTCTACTTTATCTTTAATTATAACAGCCTCCTCAGCCAGCAGCTAAAGCCAATTTTGGTACTTTACCTTAGATGTCAACAAATAATGGAACCGTACCATCTAATAATAATCATCCCTTGCCTCCAACACCTCTTCATATGACATATGGTGATAGGCAGGCAACACAGAAAATTGGTGTCAGCAAATACAAAGTTTTAGTATCCAAAATTCCTGATGTGCAGTTCTTCCATCTTTCTATGAATCCAAGAGTTCTGAGATTGATTCCATGTAGTCACCATACTCTTAACAGTTAGAAGATTTCAAGTACAGAAATAACTTAGAGACGAAGACTTAGTTCATCACACACAACTCAGGGTATCATTTATACTATGATGAGAATTTAGGCAGACTCTTCAAATTCCCAATGTCAGAAGGATTTCCCATGCAATAACATTGACTAGAACTATTGGTTCTAGAAACCCTAAAGGCCACAAACATATATTCATGAATATGCATTGGAAATGATTCCTAGATATTAACAGTAATATTAATGATACTTCTCAACCAATACCACTCGTCCATAGTGTTTCTTGTACTATTGGCTGAGAGTGGGCGGTTGTAGTGGCTTATTCCGTATCTCAGACTTATGCTTCATCTTCGAACAATATATGAACTTTCAACCTCATCAACAATGCCCATGGCACATTTTTGGCACAATCAGAATCAATACATTAATATCAAGAAACAGTTATAGTACGAGTTTCTCAACCAATACCACTCGCCCATGATGCTTCTCATGCTCTTGGTTGAGAGCCGTCTTGTATTAGCTTATTCGTATCTTGGACTTATGCTTCACCCTTGAACTCATCAACATACATAAAACATTACTAAAGATATATTCAGTATCCACTCATCACTATTCGACATCTACATCAACAGTTCGAGTCAACAAACGCAATATCATCAATGAAGCCGTTTCAAGGCAAGCAGGATCAGTCCGTTACATAATCTGCTCAAACAATATCTAACATATATTTTGTAACGTTCATCATTAAGAATCTTAATGGTCGTCAAACGGTCATATTATAAGATCTATAAATAGGACCAAAGAATTGCAAATAAAAGACGGATGAACTTTTACTTTAACATTCCATATACTTAGAACACTCATTGTAATAAGCTAGCAATCTCAATAATATCACTCTCTATTTCTCAAAATTCTCAAGAGTGGTCCCAGTTTTCAACTTATTCAAAGGTTTTCAACACTAAACCATTTTGTTAGCTACCACTTACTATTCTTGAGCCTTCTTAACACATCTGGGGTAAAGGCTAAGTTCAAATCACGAAATTAGGCTATTGCACATTCCAATGCACCTCAATTGGTCTTTCTCTCAATAAGAAAAAGACTAATTCTAAAATAAAGTCTACACATTTCAAGCCAATGGATCTATATATCATCGCATTGGTTATTTTATGCTTAGAAATAAAAGGTAAGTCATGATTCTTACAACTATATTTCTTTGACCCTGTAACATCTCATAAAATAGGCTTCTAGAGAAGGATGCTTTACGGGTCAAAATGGTTCTTAAATTAACAAAAATATTACAACGTACTAATACATTCATACAAAAATATAAGATACTTGCGAAAAAAAATATATGAGTGATTACAAAATTGAAATAAACCAATAACCAGATAATACACCCCAATATGTTCTTCCAACCTCTGATGATGTTATGGCTATAGTTATAGGTGGATATGATTTGACAGTTGAAGAGAATATCTTAATTCATCCAAGAAAAAAGATAAATATATATATCAAAGAAACATCTAGATTCTATGACCCCCTACAATATCCTATTTTACTCCCTCATGGAACATACGGGTGGGATTTAAGAAATAATTTCTTAAATGGGAAAAGAATCTCATCGCGTGCTTTTTATTATTATATGTTACATATTCAACCTATATATGAATCATTAATTCATAGAGGCGGCCGACTATTTTAACAGTACATTGTAGACCAATTTGTTAAAGTACAAAGCAACAATCTAAGATACATAAAGAACAATCAAGATAAAATATGTGTTGATCTATATTAGGGTCTACATGATGTTCTTATTGCTGGAGAGGAAAAATGAAAAGACGTAGACAAAAAGTAATCCTTCATGCTTCTTTTAATGGCAGCCCTCGCAACATGCATATGAGATACCAAGATTCAATGGCATTTGTACAAAAATTTGGGAGACCTAATTTATTCATAACAATGACATGCAACCCACTATGGCCTGATATAGTAAATAATTTAGAAGTGGGTCAAGAAGCTCATAATCAACCTGATATAGTTGCATGTATTTATAATGCTAAGTTTGCCAGACTAAAAGATGACATAGTGAATAAATCCAAATTAAGAAATGTCCTTGCTAATGTCGATGTAGTTAAATTTCAAAAATGTGGATTACCACATGTCCATATGCTCATAATTCTGCACCAAAAAGATCGCCTTAGAAGCCCTAATGAATATGACAAATTAGTATGTTCAGAATTTCTTGATGAATAAATAGAACTTGAACTACATGAACTAGTCAGGAAACATATGATTCACGGACCCTGTGGCATACACAATTCAAAACGACTATGTATGAAGGATGGTAAATGCCCAAAATGATTTCCGAAAGACTTTGCCAAAGAAACTATTCAAAGAAAAGATTGTTACCCTATTTATAAAGGGAGAGATAACGGTCTGAAGATACAAGTTGATGTATTAGGTTATTAAAAGGTTGATAATAGCTGGGTAGTTTCTTATAACGGAATGTTGCTTAACAAGTTTGATTGCCATTTCAATGCCGAAGTATATAACAACATTAAATGTGTTAAATATCTTTATAAATACATTTACAAGGGATTAGACTGCGTCTCTATTGAGATTAGTGAACAAGTTGAGGTAGATGAGATCAAGCAATTTATAGATACAAGATGGGTATCACCATTTGAAGTTGCTTGGAGACTATTTGCTTTTCCAATGAGCAAAATGTATCCCAGTGTAGTTATATCTACCAAATCAACAATAAGTGACTTATTTTTATTTTTAAAATGTTAAGGATATTATTGAAGATAATAGAAACTCTCAAACAATGTTAACTGAATTTTTTACATTGAATTCAGTAGACACTTATGCTTGTTGGAAAATACAAAGAGGGCTTTGGTTTTCTTTTTGGTTTGAATAGTAGATTTAAGTGTTTAGTCCCATATTGGATATGAGGGAAACTCAACTCTTCTATATAAGCAAGTCTAACACTTAACTTGTTGTGATGTGTATGAGAGTTTGTACGTCACACGCGCATGCGCGACATGTATGACCCATGTGTGCAAACTAGCTTGAGTGCATGGGTTACCCATGGGCTTGCTCAACCTTGGAATACTTAGTCATATTTTTAGGTTTGAGGTGTGAGTTGGGTTGCCTCCAATAGACGCAGCTATGACTCTTGGTGAAGGGGTACTAACTTGAGGTGTAACCCTTGGTGAAGAGTCATCTATGCTTTACATAACCCAAATTTGTTTTCATTTATGATTATCAGTTTTTCAGAGTTTCTTGAGTCATTTTCAAGAAAGAAAATAGATGCAATCAAGGTTCGTTTGGCAGAGAGATAGAAGTGTTTTCTTATCTCTATGACTGATCATTGTATACTAGGAGACAGGGGACTATATTCCTAAAAAGATTGAAGGTAAACTATTATGAGAACTGAATGATTTCCTTATCGAACATCAAAAGAAAATATCTGATTATGGATTACGAGAACTTAATGAATATTACAACACTAAAGCCAAGTATAGTTTGTTTAGAGACGAACAAGACATTCATACGTCATAATTTGATATACCAACCAAATTTCTTTCGAACAAAGAACAAAAATATGCATACGGTAGAATATTACATTCTGTTAGGGAGAATGAAAGTAAAGTTTATTTCATAGATGGTCCAAGAGGAACAGGTAAAACATTTTTGTATTGTGCCCTTCTATCAGAATTAAGATAGAATAGTAATATAGCACTTGCAACAGCATCTTCCTGCATAGCAGCCACTATTTTACCCGAGGGAAGAACAAAGCATGATAGATTTAAACTACCATTAACACCTGAACATAATTCAAGATGTAAAATTGGCAAAGGAACTTCTTTGGTAGAACTTATTAGGCAATCAAAAGTCTTAATTTGGGATGAGACACCTATGATGCAACACATAATAGATTTAAACTACCATTAACACCTAAGCACAATTCAAGTTGTAAAATTGGCAAAGGAACTCCATTGGTAGAACTTACTAGGAAAGCAAAAGTCCTAATTTGGATGAGGCACCTATGATGCACCGATATTACTTTGAAGTACTTGATGAATCTCTTAGGAATGTCCTAAATTGCCCATTACCATTCGGTGGATTTTTTATTATCATGGGTGGCAATTTCCGTCAAACAATACCTGTTATTCCACGCTCAACTCGAGGAAAAACAGTTGATGCATGTATTATTAACTCATATCTCTGGCATTCTGTAGAAACTAGTGAATTGAAAGATAATATGAGCGCACGAGACGATCCAGAACACTCATAATTTTTACTTCGCATATGCAATGGTGACTCCTGCCTAGAGATTAAAGATAATATAATATGCATCCCAGAAGAAATGGTGATACCTTGGATTAATGAAGATTCGATCCAGAATTTGATAAAGTTTGTATTGCTTGATCTACGTGAAAAATTATAAGATGCAGAATGGATGACAAAAAGAGCTATTATAACCCCTCTAAATGAACAAGTTGATGCCATAAACAACTTAATTATTGATTCATTTCCTCAAGAATCAGTTACTTATTATTCATATGACACAGTTGAGAACGACATAAATAATTTATATCCTCAAGAATTTTTGAACTCAACTACTATTGGAGGATTACCACCACATAAACTTACATTGAAAATAGGTGCACCTATCATGTTGTTAAGGAATCTTAGTACAAAGCATGGGTTGTGTAATGGCACTAGATTGATTTGCCATCGTTTCAATAAGAATGTTATTGATGCAAAAGTATTAACTAGACATAATGTCACGTCCCAAAATCCAATAATCGGTAGCTAGACCAATTACTGAGATTTGAGGATGTACAGGTCGGGGAATCTAACTGATTCGCCCCACAAACATCTGAGCCATAGATAAATTAAGGCTCAGTCATTCACTTAGCAATATATCAAAGTAATAAGGATAACAGAAACAGCGAAAGACTAAGAAACAATATCTAAACGAAAGATTCTACAAACCTCAGCCGGTTATAACCACAAACTAAGGACCCTAAATAATAATATAGCAACAAGCCTTTGGCTCAAGCTCTTCAAGGATCACCACTGCAACAGTGCAAAACCTAGAATATTGTTATGCGAGAGTGAGCAAACCACGGCTCACTAACTCCCCAAATAAGCTAAACAATTATACCAACTAATGAGATGATAATAATAATAATAAGATATAATAATTGTTAATGATAAGTAATAGATATACCAAGGATGTATAATAAATATCTAATAGATATATAATTAGTCTAATATATCTAAATAAACTAATCCATATGTATATATAAGCATAGTGTGAAGGAGTGTTAAGACTATAAACTACACTTCAATCACACGGACTACAACTACGCCCCAATCACTACTGTAGCCCTCAGCGCTCCACGCAACTAACCTGCCACAGAAATTCAAATAACACGCGGAGGTAAACAACCCTCGGCCAACTACAATCCAACAGGGTTATCCAAACCCCAACTAGGCACAGTCCTGAAGTTATAGCAAGCTAAACGAGATCGCCCACATCTGGATACCAGCCTAAAGCTCACAGCAACCAACAAGACTAAATAACCTCATAAAAATATCAGATACAAAAGAAAGAGGAATAGATGCAGAGAGAAGAGGAAAGCTAAGGTTACAGTAAATCAATTAAGAGAAGAAGAATTTAGATAAAAGAAGAAGAATATGATGAACTAGGATAATCCCATAATTATCCCAAATGCAAATGCTATGCCATGATGATGATATGATAAAAAGGATAATCCCATAATTATTCCAAATACTAAGGATTACACAATGATGCTAATGCAGATAGGTTAAGGATTTCTAACATAAGAACCTATGAATAGAGAATATGAAGGGATGCAATGATATGTGTGTTATGATATGATGCGATGCAGAATGATTTGGTGATGTCAACCTGATAAACTAGACCCTAAAATTAAGGTGGGTTGACAGCTACCAGAGAAGGAATTTACCTTAAAGAGATCTTAGTTGGATGCAATGGGTCCAATTAGTCTACAAGCTCGACCACGCTTAGGATCTACACACGGAGCCAGCATCCGAAATAATGTTTATGATTCCAAGGTATTTCAACCTCAAGGATAAGACTGATACCTAAGGAAACTGTCTCATACCATCCCACACTCCCGAAGGGTAATAGATATGATAGTGTCCAGCCAGAACTTCACCTACTATTTTAACCCGATGTAGGAATCCTAGGTCCTATTGAGGGTCAGCCGATGTAGAGCTTTGTTATGTATCCAGACCTTCTCAAGATAAGAAGAATAAGTTGTGATATCTGAAAGCAAGTAGATCCTAAGAGACTGAAACACAACAGTCGCTGACTGGACAAACACACATAGGATAACCATCTGCCAAAGATAGTGGCAAACAATCCTAACACAGATGCAAACAGCGACTCAACCGTTACAATATCCAAACAACATCAGTCTCTAAGATCTCCTAACACAACATGAATACCATCAAGTGCTAGTGTACCCTAGCTGTCGACATAGACTAGTACACACAGGATAACCTACAAGTGTCCGACAAGTAGTCTACAATCCCCAAGAACAAAGCTGCATCATAATCCCCTTACAACCATGTGCATAAGTCTCCAAGTTGGATGTACAGGAACCCACCAGGTGACGACATCAATGGTAACAGTCTCCACGAACTGATGTAACAGGAAACTAGCAGATTCTAACATCACGGGTGATAGTACAACTTTACAAAACCATCTGGCGTCAAGGTTAAAGACTCATGAACGTCAGCTGCCTCGCTACTTCCCAGGTGACAGAAGGGAACACAACCCTATAAGTCTCACACCAAGGAAAGGAAGGCTTAACGCGTAAGCTCTACTAGCTATAAGAATCATGAGGACAATAAGTGCCACAACACGATAAGGCAAACAATCCTAAGGCAAACTATCAGATACTCAACAACACAACCAACTATTAAGGACAAACTGTCTATCCACCACCAACAGCTAAACAGTCCAGGAGATACCGCACTCCAACATGGAATCTAACATTCCAAACAACCTCTAAATCAACAACATCTCTCATGGGCCAGGCCACGAGAACACAGAGCACACCTAGGAAAATCCTAAAACTAATCAAGATGAGAATAGGTAAGAGGATGATCCCCAAACCAAGGACCATGTCTTACGGAAGCTATACCGCTCAAGAGACTATCAAGGAACCAAGAACCACATACTAAACTAACTAAGGTGTTATAACTATAAGGGATAACAATAATCTGTAAACTATACTATCTAATAAGAATAACGGCTACACCACGTGTCGTCCATGTGTATCTACTAATATCCGAACTTAATTACTATTGCCAAGAAATAGGCTAAGCACCTTAGTAACTAACCAGAAATTTCATACTCTATATATTGAATATAAACTAGCGACACAGAATCATTGCAATACACTAAGAAATGCCTTTGTTCTTAACCTCAATGAAGGAAAGATTTGTGATAACCACCTTTAATGAAATCGGTCTAAGAGGAATCTCATGAGTTATTGTCACATCGACGACAACTGAGAACAACTACCTATTACTAACCATAACCTACAGGTTCTATCTAGTAGCTAAACTCACATTGTCATAGGTTTTACTAACGTATCAAACCCTTAAGTACTCTCGCCTAAGGTATGCTAAATGGATAACCCGTAAAGGTGTCCTAAGCCATTAACCCATGTACTAACCTAATCACAAATATAAATATACTAAACTATGCATTTCTATAACTCACGAATCAACATAATAATCTAGTTACTCAGGAAGATAAAACTCGCCTGATACAATGCTCACGATATCCAATCCAAGCAAAGCAACCCAATGCACCAGCAACGGCATCTCGCGGACAATCCATTTGAATCACAGGATAATCCAACCGCTACACCACAGGCAAACTGCCAAACCAAATCAACAGGGAAACTGGAAACCAACACCGCCAAACCAACACCTACAAGAAATTACAACTCCACAATCTCACCGAAAATCTAATCGTGAAACCCAAAAATCAAACCCCAATCTCAAACCCTACAACACCCAAACCACAAGGTTCCACCACAACGAAATTAAATCGATAATCAGATAGAGGGATAGGGGAATTACACACCGGAAGAAGCGTGACTAAACTCGGCAAGGAATCGTGACTAATCAGCGAGTGAGAGAGGAGAGGATTGGAGAGAGTGAGAGAGAAATAAAATCTGAGGTAAAATGGGTTATATAAACCCTAAAGGCCCACACACATCTTGAGGCAAACCAACGGCCAAGATTACGAGGAAAAGACCCAACCTGGTCGCCAAAACGTGTCTCTGTTCGAACAAAAAACAAGTTGTTCGAACAGAAAATAGAAGTTATTCGAACATAAACCATCTTGTTCGGATAAAATGAATCAGTGCAGAAAGCACTATTCACCCGAGAATCTTATTCGAACAGGAAATGTTCTATTCAAATAAAACAAGGCAGATACAATTCTATTCGATCGGAAAAAGGTCTATTCGAATAAAATGAAGCAGGTAGGTATCTATTCGAACATAAAAGATGTTGTTCGAATACAAATGATCAGGGAGAAACATATTCGAACAGAACAAGGCTTGTTCGAATAGAAAAGAGCAGAAAGCTGACAAAAGATTCCCCCTAACAAAAACTGATGAAAACTCAGAAAAAGGCCACGGATCCCTTCCGGATCACACCCCACCACAAACACAATAACAACAACAAACCTCCAAGCCAACTACGGGCTCCCAAACACAACTCACCTCCTCCGCCAAACAACCACCGAAACCACAGAATCACAACTCAACCTCCTCTGCCAACAACTACCGAAATGAAGAACTCACTACCTGCCAGATAGAAAACAATGTACGGAAGCATAATGGAATATTAATATATGAATAACAATAATAATAATAATTAATAATTATAAAAAATAAAAAAAATTGGGCCATTACACATAATAAAGGTAATATGGAGTTCTTACCACGTATATCATTGAAACCCTCCAAAAATGTCAAATTACCCTTTGAGTTAATACGTTGACAATTTCCCATTCGTCTGTGCTTCGCTTTGACTATTAACAAGTCACAGGGACAAACAATTCCCTGGGCTGGTATCTATTTACAAGACCCTGTATCCAGTCATGGTCAACTATATGTAGCCTTATCTAGTGGTGTCTTGAAAAAATAGACATGAATTTTAATATGGAATAACAAAACAGACAACTTACCCGGAACAAATACAAAAAATATTATTTGCAAAGATGTCATTAGCAAGCAGTACAAAAATCTTTTCACTTAAATATACTTCATAGCTGCTCAAATTAAAAAATAATTGGTCTTTTTTCAAAGTTACTATAATTTTTATTTTATTTTTGGACCTGCAAAGTTTACTGTTATTATTAATTTTCATGACATGCTGATGTGAATTATGCCCATTGTTTTAATTATACAGCTTCAAAGAAGATGTTTTCTATTAAATCAATGAAGCATCCAAAATACTGTGCTCATTGAAATTACTTTTTCATCAGTAACTCATTTAATACTCTGCATGAGATATTATTTGATGCAATATTTTGCCCTTCTTAATATGATTTATTTATTCTATCTTATATTCATGAATTTCAAATTTAGTACCAGCTAACAGTATTCAAATTTATAGACAAGTTAGCCTTCCCAAAATATTATAAAGTTGATATGCTTATAATGAAATTGTACTTATATTGTCCATTTGTTACATTTTGCCACTTTTATTCAATGTAATATTAGTGTCCCTAAGCAATGAGGAAAACGATAATTTGCTACAATTTTGAGGTCAAAGTACTGAAACGAAATGGTACTTATACTATTCATTTTTTACATGTAATATGATAATTTAGTATTTATTCCTAACAGGTCAAATTCACTATTTACAAAAAATTATTCGAAGGAGGGATCTAAAATCATTGTATACTAAATTTGATGTTTTCAGGCTGTGTTTTACAAGGGTTGAGAGAAAGATACAACATGTTAGAGAACTTGAATGAAACTATGCAATAATGGCCAGAAAATGGATATGAAGGGGATGAGCTGGTGGAGGAAAAATTAAATTGACACACCTGAAGATTCAAGGCAATAAATGGGAGGCAAATAACATGATTTAATAAGTATATAGTTGGCTAAGGTTAATCAAATATATAGAAATCCTGCGTATTCTTATATTGCACTTCTGCAAAAGGGAATCTTAAACCTGAATCAACTCCCATGTTATTAGGGCACTTTGACCCTGTGAACTTGTTCTCCAAACATTGTAAAATTTAATACCAGCTAGGTAAGACCTTGTTGATTTATTTTTTTCATGTTTTCATGGCAGGATCTATTACATGTAGTAAAAGATAACATAATGCCAGATGGCTATGCACTGGGAAGGATAACATTTATTGGGGAGAAAATGCAGAGGATAACATTCATTGTGGGGTTCTCAGATACATTTCAAATGCAGGAAAGTAAATCAAACCAGTCAAAGATTGCTCTCTTTTGATAATAGAAAGTGATCTATTTCAGATACCCAATCGAAGGGGTATAGTAAAGATTCTAATTTGTAGAAACACTATTTTGTTTTTAAATCAAAAAAAGTGGTGTGTTTGAGGGAGAAATCAGTGATTGGAGGAGATAGGGTTGATGAAATTAAGGGAGAAGTATTGATTCATCTCTCAAAAGCTGCGGATAATGTGAAAGTTATGATATTGAAAGAAGGGGTTGAAGTTGAAAAGGAAGAGAAGGAGGATTCATTGTTAGCAACTGTTGTAACAGCAACAATGTGGCCATGGAATCTGAGAAAAAGGATTTCTGCTCCGATTGAGGATAAGAGTGTGGCGGTGAAGAAAGTTAAGAATGAAGAGGGGCAAAGGGCGACAACTTCTCCTCTTTCTCCTCCTCGTTCACCACGGAAGGCGATTGGAAATGAGAATATGAATCCAGTATCGAATCTACTGCGATCTCAAGATTTGGTTGTTGTTAAATCTCAAGGTATTGAGTTAGAGAAGAAGGTGATAATAAGCTCGACAGTAGCATTATCTAAGGGTAATATAACATCTTGTTAATGTATATTGTCGATATACATTTTCATATATGGTCTATAACTTCGAAATTACCATATTTAGTTACCTGATGTGGTTGTTGCTAATAGCACCCATTAGATGGGTACCTACTACCATAAAAATCAATACACAACAATATGTGGTTTCTTAATCTCATATTTTTGCTTTTAAAAAAAGTAATGGATATGAATCATTATTTTCTTCTTTGCAAATTAGGCATGCCTGAGCCATAGAATTTGTAGTATAAGTAAATATTATTATAGAATTTCTCACCATTGCAGTTGACTTACCATTTGAATTTAGAATAATTTTTATGACAATAATGAAATCGGTTTGAACATATTGTTAACACATATTGTTGATATACATTTGTAGACATGGTCTATAATTTTGAAATAACCATATTTACCTAGTATAGTTGTTACTAATAACACCTATTAGATGGGTGCCTACTACAATAAAAGCTAATATACACAACAATCTGTGGTTTCTTAATCTCATGTTTTTTCTTTAAAAAAGTGATGGACATAAATCATTATTTTCTTCTTCGCAAAGTAGGGATACCTATGGTAGAGTTTATAGTAAAAGTAAATATTGTTATGAAATTTCTCACTGCGGTAGTTGGCGTGGCTCTCCATTTGAATTTAGTACAATTTTGATGTGTTTTGGACTTGTAGTTACATCGCTGCAGTTAGACTTGTTATGGTTCTTAATATGTGTTTCTTGAAATTTGAAGACTTTATTCCCTGGTTTATGGTTGTCTGATATAACTACTGATTCATACAAAGTTCCCGATGAACCTAAACCCAAAAAAGGTAACTAGGTATGTATGTACACTGAGATTTCAAAGACATTAACGTCTTTAAAATTGTAACGAATGATATGTTGTTAACTATATAGTGTCTAAGTTTTATTTTGATATTATCCCTTGGTAGTGATTATTAAATACTAATGACGACAACTTTACATATTGTTAACTATATACTCAATCCACAACAGCATATATTTCAGATATCAAATTAACTAATTATAAATTTTAATATACTTATATTGAAAAATAAAATAATCAAATAAAAGGAGAAAACTCAATTACATAACTGATACATATGTTAACAATTCATACACATACTAAAATACACCTTAAAAAGATTACTTGTTACAAATTACCGAGCATATTGTTAACAAAGACAGCTACAAATAGTTATAACATAATTATCTTAAAACATAGATAACCCCCCTGCTGCTACTGTTGCATCTCAAAAAAGTTTCTCATCATTTCATCAGATAATGCTACTTCTACACCTGTGAGAATTCGGAATTTCCCTTGCAGAATCTCCATAACTTTATTATAATCAAACAAATCAACTTATAATTTGGAACTACGCCTCCCGATTCTATTGTACGACACATTGGACATAGCAACAGTTTTGCTACTTCTTGAATTTTCACCATATGAATACAATAGAGATAATATACATGCGAACACCCCAGCTTTGTTAGAAATCGCAGGATACTCATTTTTTCTAAACAAATGCAGTAAGCCTCCTCTTCAATGGCAACTTCTTCAACCTTTTTTAACCGTTGTTTATAACTAATGAACTCTTGTTGATTAGTCTCACACTTTTCGATCTTGTTATCTAAAAACTTGAGCTTTCTAATATGAGAATAAAAATATTAGAAAATATATGTAGCACATTGGCTCCCATTGGAAATGTGTGAAGATGCCTCAAAGAATATCTATAATAAGGAAAAAAAACTAGACACATTATTATAACATGCCATAGTGTTGTTTATTTTTTTTTAAAAATCACAATATTTCTATCTAATATGTGATAATATAAATTTACTTACAATATATAAAATAAAAAAACCAACTTTACAAAGAAGTAAGAGAAATCAACAATTTTTGTGACAGTGACCATCTAAATCTGAATATACATACCATAACAGTAGGTTACTTTGCTTTACAACAAAAAACATGATTTATATGTATATATGTTCATTCTTATATGTAATTTTGAGGTCACATTTAGAATCAAGCATGCTTTCAAATTTGATTTGTGCTTCTTTAAATTAACTACTACAATAATTTACAATTATCAATTCTAATAATTGATTACTAAAACTATTTATTTTGTAAGCTGTATTTAATATATTTTATTAATGGTAGGACCAAGGAAAATCAATGGTTATGAGTTTTCTCTCAAGGTAATGCAAAACCATTGATTCTCCTTGGTCCTGCTATTAAGCATGCTTTCAAGGTAATTCATAACCATTGATTTATATGTCTATATGTTTATTCTTATATGTAATTTTGAGGTCACATTTAGAATCAAGCAAGCCTTCAAATTTGACCTGTGCTTCTTTAAATTAACTACTACAATAATTTATAATTATCAATTCTAATGATTGATTACTAAAATTATTTATTTTGTAAGCTGTATTTTATCTATTCTATTAATGGCAGGATCAATGAGAATCAATGGTTATGCATTACCTTGAGAGTAAACTCAAATGGCAAAGAAGAATATTTGGATTAAAGCTCATGGACTTAAACATTGGTAAACCAAACAACATTTACAGGGTAGACATTATATCTATTATGTTGGAGAAAGAATTAGAAACTATAGAACATATAACTGAAGCACTAAGGATACCATTAGAAAAGACTGAAATGGCAAGCAAGAAGGTAGTGAAGATAAAAACCAAGAAGAACCAAAAAGTTCGAGATGAGGTAAACTATAAAAATTATATGAGTCCAGCAATGTTTACTATTATGAAATTTTAATTTACTCAAATATATTCCTTAGATTACCGCAGACAACCATTTATCAAGCTCTAGTAAAAGCAATTACAGCTTTAACAACTAATATACTAGAAGATGAAGATTCTACAAGTGTAATAGGTAGTCAAAGAATTTGTGCCTATACTTCAGTGCAAGTAGCTAAACTTAAGAGGAAATCAACAAAAAGAGCAAGAAAAATTAGATTACAAAAAAGATGACGCCAAAAAGCAAGAAAAAATCTAAAATCAATCATCACGAAGATAGTGAGGTGAACTCAATTAACTATATCATATCATATTTTACCTAATTTTTCTTATTAATATATTATTATTATTTCTATGTTTATAGGTAGAAAAAATAAATAGTACTCCTCTAGAGTCAGACACACATTTAACTCCCAATAACGATGGTAATATATAATTACAATGGTATATTCTAAATTATTACAATTTAACATACTAACTATTTGTAAATTCAGGATAATGAAGTTGAACAATTCCAAAAAATCAGTGAACCAAAGGATGAAAGACATTTAGAAAAATCAACAAAAAAAAACAAAAAAGTTAGAGCTCAGAAAAATAATTATGAGAGGAAAAATAAAAAAAAACAAAAATCACAGATACAGAAGACAATGAGGTAAATACAATTAACAGTATAGTATCATATTATAATAGATTTATCTTATCAAAATATTGCATTTTTTTCTTGATTTCTAGGTAGAGTAATTTAATAGTACACCTCTAAAGTCAATCACACATTTAACTCATAGTTGCGAACGATAAATGGTAATATATATTTATGGATGTTTCCATAAATTATTAATATATTGCGTACTAACTATATCTAAATACAGGTAAATGGAGATGAATAATTTCAATAGATAAGTGATTTAGAAGATGACAGTCTTCTGACATTTACAAGATCAATTAGAAAAAAGAAAAAGAAATTAAAGCAACTACAAGCGAAAGGTAACAAAATGAAGAAACCAATGAATATGAACCAGATCATGAAGAAATAAATAAAAACCAAGAAGGTGATGAGAACGAAAGGGAAGAAGAAGATGAATGTGAAGAGTGTTTTTCTGAACGGCCTCTTAGAGGATGAAGTGTATGTGGCCCAACCAAAAGGGTTTGAGGATCCTCATCATCCCAATCACGTGTTCTACTTGAAGAAGGCCCTTTACAGTTTGAAGCAAGCCCTTCGAGCATGGTATGAATAACTCTCCAATTTTCTCTTAGCTAAGGGTTTTGTTCGAGAGAAAGTTGATAAAATACTATTTATCCAACGGAAGGGGGGCGCGATGCTCGTTGCATAGGTATATGGCTCTACTTTGAGTTTACTAACCACTTCTTTTATAGCTTTAATGAAAAATAAATTTGAGACGAGCATGGTTGGGGAACTAACTTACTTCCTAGGTCTCCAAATACGTCAAGTAGAGAAAGGAATGTTTATTTCTCAATCTACGTATGCCAGGGATCTTGTAAAGAAGTTTAGTCTCTCTTCTGTAAAGCATGCCAGGACACCCATGAGTACCACTACAAAGTTAAGTAAGGACTCGGCACGTAAGGAGTTTGAAATAAAGATGTATAGAAGTATGATAGGTAGTTTACTTTATCTTACTGCTACTCGTCCTGATATTATGTTTAGTGTATGTATTTGTGCTCGGTATCAAGGTAATCATAAAGAATCTCATTTACAGGCTATTAAACGTATTATTCGTTATGTATGTGGGACTTCTTATTTTGGTTTATGGTACTCACATGACACAACTTTCGAGGTAATTGGGTATTCTAATGCAGATTGGGTGGGTAATGTAGATGATAGGAAGAGTACTTCGGGTAGATATTATTATATTAGGAATAATTTTGTGGCTTGGCAAAGCAAGAAGCAGAATTGTATTTCTCAATCCATAGCAGAGGTGGAGTATATTGTTGCAGGTAGTTGTTGTACTCAATTGATCTGGATGAAACAGATGGTGCATGACTATGGAATAGTCCAGGGGATGATGTCAGTTTTTTGTGATAATACAAGTACGATCAACATCTCCAAGAATCCTGAACAACATTCTAGAACCAAGCACATCGACTTTCACTTCTACTTCATCCGTGATCTTGTTGAGCGCAAGATAGTCAGTATTGAGTATGTTTCTACAGAGAGTCAGTTGGCCAATTTTTTTACCAAGCCGTTAGATGTTATGAGGTTTGAGCTTCAGAGAAGGTCAATTGATGTCTGCTCTATTGATTAGTTATGTCTCTTACTTCCTCTTTACACTTTTTTGTTAGATTATCACGGTAATATATGCTTGGTTAGATACATTTTTTAATTTCGTATTAGGACAGTTCAATATAGTATTTACTTAGATTTGCTTTCCTTCACGGCAGTTAACTATTGCATGCTCAGATAGATAAGCACTCATTGATATTATATTTTAGGATACATGTAAAGACTTCATACCTAATGTTATGTGAGGATCTGGCATTCTTTATGAGCTTTGAGTGTTATGACCTCTATTTGATCTTGTTGTTTGTGATCTCGTTTTGTTTCCTTACCAAATTATCAAATGGTACCATCAAAGTCAAGTTATACTAGTGAAACCTTCCTGTTTTTATTCGAGGCAAAAAAGTGACTGTGTCCAACCGAAGATATGATAATAGGCATTTTTTCTTCTCCCATTTTTGGCCTTCGTTATTTCTAACATTAGTTTTATCCACTTGCAGTCCGATGAGTCTTAAAATATGCCATTTCATTTCTTTTCAATTTTTTTTTATTTTTTTACCCAATTGTTCTAAGACTTTTTAGTGAAAAAAAAGGAAAAGGAAAAATATGTGTACTTTTTGGGGGAAGATGTAGAGAACAATACAATGAGTCCCCAAAAGACTTTTTATTATCTCAATCAAAATTAAGTAAAGGGGATGTGAAGAGGTATGCTTGTTTGTGTACTTCATAAGAAAGAGAACAATAGAAGGTGAATTTGGTTTCAAGAAAAACAAAGCAGTAGTGTAACTGGAGTCTCAGAATGCCAGCAAAAACACTTACTCTATCATATGCCTACCCGTGCCTATATTATAACCTATTTAAAGACCTATTTGATCTTGAGTTTGGCTTAGTCAATATTAGTGGAGATTAGAAATAGGGAATCTAATTAAGTATAAACTTGACACCATTCGTGAAAAATGGGTTTATTTTCCATGAGATCTTCCAGCTCACAGTGCTTTGTTTTTCTAATAAAATATGTTTTTTTTACGTTATATTCATATTTATATTTCACACAGAGTGCTAGCTAGTCAATTCTTAATGATTTCGAGTGACCACCATGAGAGACCTAAGTTGAAACAACTTTCCTTACAGTGTCTTATTTCTAGTTGTTGGGTCTGTTGAATGCATGGTACTATTTTACGTTGACTGCGCCCACACACACAATCTGAGTAAATACTTATTCTGACTGGCTTTTCTATGGAATGATTTCCTATTTGATATTCATATAGCCTGTGATTATTCTCTCGTGTAGAGTAGACAGGGGGAGTATTGATTTTATTTTGTCGTTTACTTCCTTTTATTTCTAGTTGAAAAAAAAAATATATGTTCGAATAAAAAAAATTTATTCAAATATTTTTTCTCAGCGCAATTTTTATTCGAATAGATTTTTTGTTTTATTCGAATATTTTTCCCCAGTTTGTTTTTTTATAAGTGCATATTAGAATATTTCTCTGCAACCCATTTTTTATTCGAATATGATTATTTTTATTCGAATACATTTTGCCGAGTTTGTTTCTTTTTTTTTAATCCAATTTTTTTTTCTTTTTTCACTCTCTCTTTTTGTTCGAATACAACTTGGCGTTGTCCATCTCTCTCTCTCTCAAATCCTTACAAGTTTGACATCCTTGCTCGAATTTAATTGTGCTTCTAACCTCGTTTTCATTGTTGAGTTTGGGGTTTCCTAGTTTGAAGATTGATGGTCCAAATTGGTGGTTTGATCTCAGCAGTTTTTGCCCTAATTTTGTGATTAGACTTATCCTCCAATTTGGTAAGCTTGTTCTACTCTCTCTCCTTCAAGTTTGTTGCTCAATTTGTCAATTTGTGCTTTGGAATTGGGTTTGGATTTGGATTTGTTATTTCGAATTGGAACTGTCATTTGAAATTGGATGTGGAATATGCTTTTATGAAGAACTGGAAGATTGGAGTATGGTTTGGTTTCTTGCAGTGTTTAGGGTTGTTTTGTTTAGTGATTGCTTGCTTGCAGTGGTAAAAATTTGGTGGTGTGTTTCATTGGGTTCCCCTGCTTAACTGTGTTGGTTAGGTTTGGGGAAGTGGTGGTATTTTTCTTGCAGGTTAAGTAAGATCTTTGAGCATTGATTGCTATGGCCAGGGAGAAACGCCCTGAGGTTGCATCCCCTGTTCCCCCTCCGAGTGGTACGGCTAAACGGGGTCGGACGTCACGAGGAACTAGGATAGATTCTAGTAATGTTGCTTATCAAGCTTCTGGGCGAGGAGGATCTAGTGGTGCTGGGGGGTCGCATGCACATCCACGAGACAATGACGGGGGGAATCACGGTATGCATCCCAACCCCTCCCATTGGTCTACCCCGCGATCAATTTTTAAGTTTTGAAACTATCAGAAAGAGGTATCACTTAATGAGGAGGAGCTGCATCAGCGATTCCCCACTATCTCGTAAGTTTTTAATGTATTCACTAATCTTGGTTGGACCGGGATTATTCATCTCCAGATGTCGTGTCATCCACGCTTGGTGAGACTTTTTTATGCTTCTCACCGCGATGTGTAGGGCACGGGAGATGACAAGAGTTTCTGAGTTTCTATTGATGGTTTCGAGTATCATATTGGGTCGGATGACATCCGGCACACTTTTGGTCTGGGTGAGCCCGCATGTGAAGATGAGGAACTTTCAGAGTGGCCTCCGGTTCATAGTGAATTTCCTTCCAAAAAGGAGATGGAGGAGGGGCTTCGTGTCGCAGGGAAAATAAAAATCACATATCTCAAGCGTAAGAATCTGAGCAACGCACTAAGTGTCTTTTATATGATTGTTCATAGGAACATTATTCTCCAACTGGGGAATAAGAATGTTCTAGTGGGTAATATGCTTTATTTGGTATATATTTACCATAAGGGGTACACTGTTGATTTGGTGCATATTATTATGCACGAGATGATTCTTACGCCTAACCCAGATCTTCAGGCACGGTCTTTGCCATACAATAGGTTTATTTCTCAGCTTCTGATTGGGATGGGGTATGTTATCCATACGGATGAGGAGGCGGACGAGAGGAACGAAGTGATTAATTCTCGGTATTGGGAAAAAAGAAGAAAGCATATGGTACCTTTTGAGTCAGAGGATGAGTCTGAGGAGGGTACAGAGGACTCAGGGACTGAGGCTGCACCTGCTACATCTAGGCGAGCAGCTAGGCCCTCTGCTTCTAGGCTTGCTGATACTTCCATGCCTAATGTTTCTATAGCTGCTTATACTGGATTGGTCCCGCATGATTTTGCTATTATGTACACCTATATAGAGTCTCATTTTAGTAGGCTGGACACTCAGATGGAGTCTCATTTTGTTAGCCTAGACACGCAGATACAGTCTCAGTTTTAGCTCTTCAGGGATGATATAGGTTGGCTCTAGACTTCTGTGGATGGATTGAGCCGTATAGTGCGAGGCTCGTCGAGTGGTCCTCCTGCCACAGATACAGATGAGGGGTCTTAGGTCGTATGAGACTTTGGGTTTATCTTATGCACTTGAGAGTGTTAGTTTTGTGTGTTGTGTTTTCCATGACTATTTTTGATTTTGCTCTCTTTATTGCATGTATATTCTCTGTGAGTGCTCTATTTGACTTTGCTATAAATTAACAGTTTTTTTACATGGATACTCTATCAAGCTTTTGCTATATCCTATATGATTATTCTATTCCATGATATTTACTCTTCCATGACTGTTATCTATTTTGGCATGTATAATTTAATTTCAGTTTCCTCTCTTTTTATTTGTTTACCCTTTGTTCTTTTGTGTCAAAAAGGGGGAAAAATGGTTCTTCAGGTAAGTCAGGTAAGTACTTTGTATCCTCTGAATTCCTTATTTTAAATATGAACGATTACATGATGTATCTTGTTTAGTATCCAAGAATTTCAGAGGATATGCTTGTATGAATGGATGTTCAGTGAGTAAGTCAGTCCATCAAGTTTGTAATTTTTTGTTTATTACCTATAGTTCTAGTTTTGACACAAAATGAACCAAATGGGGAGATTGAAACATCCATTTTGGAGTTTGTTTCATTTAGTGTCTAGAGTAGGTGTCAACACTATCTCGCGGTTATCCGACGTTATTGAGTGCACGTGGAGAGACTACAGCTGGACTGGCACTGAACAGGTAAGTGGGTTTCTAACTCCTTGTTTCTAAATATCAAGCCCAGGTAATAAGTATATCTTTTTTAAGATAACAAAACTTCGATTCGAATAGATTATTTTTCAATTCTAAAAAAACTA
The DNA here is from genome assembly GCA_014058105.1 of Kingdonia uniflora. Taxonomy (NCBI): domain Eukaryota; kingdom Viridiplantae; phylum Streptophyta; class Magnoliopsida; order Ranunculales; family Circaeasteraceae; genus Kingdonia; species Kingdonia uniflora. Next base: position 7,746,376 of record JACGCM010000816.1, on the reverse strand, counting down.
GGAACATTTCTATTCGAATAGATTTTATTGTATTCGAATAAAATGCCTCAAGCAGTTTTTTATTCGAATAGATCTCTTTGTTATTCGAATAGATTGGCTAAGCCTAAATTCTATTCGAATACATTTATTTTTATTCAAACAGAGAACGTGATTTTGGTTTTCTAATAGAAGGCAACTTTCGTTTTTTCAAAATTCACTTCTTCGAAAATCATTTTTTTCTAGGGCTTGTTTTTTAGAGTGAGGAGAGATTGCACTTGAGAGATACAAAAGGGATTTCAAATACTCAAATCTTGAATCAATCATCATTGATCAAGAAACCATAATCATAGATTGAAGAACATGAGTGATTTAAGCTTTGAAGCTTTGGTGCGTTATTCGAGGCGAGGTGTTGCGTCAACGAGGAATCGATTGCTAGGAGCTTGATTAGAAGAGAGGTAACCACGGGATGTGCTTATCGAGTCTGTAAGTAGTCAAACTCTTGCAATTCTTTTTCAATAGTGGATTGTTTAGCTGTCGAGTGATTCGACAGCGACCTGTGGGTTTTTTTCCTGAGAAAGGTTTCCCACAGGGTTAAAAATCTTTGCCCTTGTCTTTATGTTTCCAGCTGCTTGTTTGACATTAGATAATTGAATCAACTTGATTTAGGTTAAGCGTAGATAATTAATTCAAAGGAATTAGGACCTATTGATTTAGACCTAAAGCAATTGAAATTGGTTAGTCTCAAGCGTCTAGGAATTTCATATGATTGTTGTGACATGTGCTTATAAAAGAACATATAAAACTCATCTAGCAGTTGTAGATATAAAAGAAGATTAGTATAGCATCATAAAAACACTAGCGAACAATCAGAAGGTACGTCATATCCATAACCAAGAGGCAACTGTAGAATCTGAGGAGCATTTAAATTTAGCTGGAAGACTACAAAACTGCGCAATAAACAAACGTAAATCTATAATCTTTTGGGCCTTCAACTAATATAAAAAATACATAAATGTCTTACACCAAAACATGCACAATGTACTTGCAATACTCTATTTTAACTAACTTGATCTAGGGCTACCTGTTTTTTGTTTCGCCTTGTCAATTAGTGGCTTTAACTTCTTTTTATCCGCCGGAATCTTCAAGAAATTTAACAGAAAGGGGATGTAGTTGGGCTTTCTACAATTTTTTTATGCTCTTCAGTTCTTACATTTCACCTCCTCCATTAATATATTGTCAGTTTCACCCACAATTGCATTATTTATTTCTAAGAGTGATTTGTTCAGTACTTCAATGCTGCTACTGTCTACCTGCTTCTCTGCCTTTGTTGCAATCAACTACTGAGTTGGAATCTAATATTTCCAATGTTAACTTTTCAGATCTTTATAATGTGTTTTTCAATGCAACTATCCCATGGCACAATGCATATTCAGAACTTTTAGTGAAAACTCAATAATATGCAAACACAAAAACAACAATATATTTTTTCGTTCAAAATTAAGTAATATATCAAAAAATTACACTCAACCCCAAATTTAATATTATAAATAAAGCGCTTGCACACGCTAGCGCGTGCTTATTTGCTCGTATAAAAATAAAAAAACTCAATGAGAAAATGTTCCAAAGGTTTCCACATTATTTATATATATAAGCAAACATTAAAAGGAATCTTGAGCGAGTCGATCACAACAACTGGATCCTTCCGATTATCATTTAAGGTTGTGTCGTACTACACCATGTAGTCATCCCAATCAATGCAGTTTGGATCGAAATAAAATGTATCTGCTTCGAAGTTGCTTGTATTTAGCTTCATCCACATCTTTCTCAGACTTAGAGTCATCAAACCTACGTCCCATGACATAAAAACCCACTTTAGCTCACTACATTTGACCAAAAGAATGCAGGAGCAGGGAAATAATGATAAACCTCTTCTAAAAGAAGGGAAAAACATTTACACTCCTTTAAAAAATATGTAAGGTTCATAAAGTTTGCCAAGACGTAATACAAGCTTGATCTTGTTGGATTTGTTTTAACTATAAAATATGGCTTTAAAATGCTTTATCCCACATTGGAAATAAAATGTAATTTTATTAGTTTTTATATCTCTATTGCTTAGTTGGATTTAAAATCTACTTTAGGAGTGTGTGCACTCTGGCGAGATGCTTCGCATCGAGCGCGACTCGCGTGCGCACGTGAGTGGGCGAATGGGCGTTTGAGACGTATTTAGGCGTTTTTTAGCATTTTATTAGGCACACTTAGCACTTTGCACGCTTGTCGCAGTCGTGGGGCGTGGGCTTAGTGGGTTTGGGTCTGGAACAGACAACCTCTTGGACTTCTATGTCTGTTAGAGTCCTGTAACTGGTTATATCTTTATTGGGGTTTAAGTGTGACTTATTAATACTTATGAATTAATTAAACAGTTTTAGAACTGAACAGTTTTTTAGACTCTTATTTATAGAGTTCTTTTATTTGATAAAGATACAGAGAAAAACAAACAGTTATTTTTCTTTCTCAATTTCTTTCTTTTTCGTTTTATTTGGGCAATGAGGAAAGGTGAAACAAACTTGATCACTTTGTGCAGTGCAAGCACATAGTGATAGAACGGGTCTAGCTTGGTTGAATCCCGGAGATAGTGCTGCTGAGTTCTCTTACACCTTTGGAGAGGCTTCGACTATCTTCAAGAAGCGCTTGCGCGCCTTCTTGCTTGGTTCGGTCCAAAGAAGGCTGAAGGGCAAAAGAAATATTCAAAGAATAATTTCAAACCAATTAAGAAAGACTTCAAGAAGAAGCCAGGAACCAAATAAAATGGAGACAAAAAGAAATCTTATTGCTATGTATGTGGCAAGCCTGGCCATTTTGCAAGAGATTGTCGTTTCAAAAAGGGCAAACAACATGAAGAAGACAAATTAATTGTGATGGTGTCTGAAGTGAATATGGTTGGAGGAGAAGTGGATTGGTGGATCGATTTGGGTGTAACAAAACATATCTGTTGTGACAAGAATATGTTCGTGACTTATGAACCTGTGGGGGATGGAATGCACATCTACATGGGTAATTCTTCAACTTCCAAGATCGTTGGTAAGGGTTCAGTATATCTCAAATTCACATCTGGGAAGACCGTCACTTTAACTGAAGTTTATCATGTTCCGGAGATTCACAAGAACTTAGTTTCAGTCAGCCTCTTCAGTTCTCATGGTTTCAAAATTGTGTTTGAATCTGACAAAATGATCCTTACAAAAAATGGCAATTTTGTGGGTAAGGGTTATTCTATTTCTGGAATGTTTAAATTGAATGTAATGAATGAATCTGTTTCTGTGTATATTCTTGAGTCCTCTGAATTGTGGCATGGTAGATTGGGCCATGTAAACTATAAATCGATTCAATCGATGGCAAGTAATGGATTAATTCTAAAACACAATCAGACTCATGAAAAATGCATAATATCCAGCAAATGTAAAGTTACTAGAGCCTCTTTTAGATCTGTTGAGAGATCATCAAAGGTTTTAGATCTTCTACATTCAGACATCTGTGAGATGACGGATGTTCTGTCCAAAAATGGAAAGGGATATTTCATTACATTCATTGACGACGCTACGAGATACACTTACGTTTTTCTTTTAAGGACTAAAGATGAAGCTTTTGAAAAGTTTAAAACATACAAAGCTGAAGTCGAGAACTTTCACAATTGCAAGATAAAGACTCTTAGGACCGATAGAGGGGGAGAGTACACATTCACGGGTTTGCAAAAATTTTGTGAAGCTGAAGGGGTGCACCATCAAATGTCTGCTTCAAGGACACCAGAACAGAACGGCATTGCGGAACGGAAGAATAGAACTATTACAGAAATGGTTAATTCCATGCTTATCAGTTCGGGTGCTCTACCTAATCTATGGGGTGAAGCTCTTCTTTCGTCGTGTCATATTTTGAATCGGGTTCCTCATAAAGCAATTGGAAAAACTCCTTATGAAGTATGGAAAGGGAGAAAGTCTAACTTGAATTATCTTAAAGTCTGGGGATGCTTAGCTCAAGTCAAGTTACCACACGTTCAGTTTCCAAAAGTTAGACCGCGAGGGTTGGATGGCATCTTTGTTGGTTATTCTGTGAGTAACAAGGCTTACAAATTTCTGAATTTGGAATCTCCAGTACCTCATTCTATTATTGAGTCAACAAATGCTGATTTCTTAGAGAACATATTTCCGCTTAAGAAGGATAAGGAAACTGTGGGGGTTGAGTTTTCGAGTTCACACAAGAGAAGCAATGCAACTGTTGTACCGGTGGAACCTCGTAGAAGTGTTAGACCTCGGATACCTAAAAACTTTGGTCCTGATTATGTTCTCATGGCAGAAAAGGATCCTAGTACTTATTCTGAGGCAATGAGTTCGAATGACGCAATATTCTGGAAGGAAGCAGTTGATGATGAGATTCACTCTATAATGTCCAATAATACATGAACATTAGTGGATCTACCTCCGGGGAGAAAACCGATTGGATGTAAGTGGATATTCAAGAGGAAACTTAGACCCGACGGTTCAATTGATAAGTACAAGGCTCGTTTGATGGCAAAAGGATACAAGCAACGAGAGGGTTATGATTTCTTCGATACGTATGCACCTGTGGCAAGAATCTCCACAATAAGACTAATGATAGCTATTGCATCATTGAACAATCTGGTCATACATCAGATGGATGTAAAGACCGCTTTTCTGAATGGAGATTTTGATGAAGAAATTTATATGGTTTAGCCAGAGGGGTTTGTTCTGGATAATAATAAGAAAAAAGTATGTAAGCTGATCAAATCTCTTTATGGACTAAAACAAGCTCCTAAGCAGTGGCATGACAAGTTCAGAACAGTGTTGATTGCTGATGGTTTTAATGTTAATGGTGGTGATATATGTGTTTATAGCAAGTTTAATGGCAGCAGTGGAGTCATTATATGTCTTTATGTCGATGACATGCTTATCATTGGAAACGACAATGACCAAGTCATAAATGCGAAGAATTTCTTGTCTTCAAAGTTTGATATGAAGGATCTTGGCGAGGCAAATATAAATCTGGGAATTGAAATTATCAGGAGCAACAATGGGATAGCTCTTACGCAATCCAAATACATCGAGAAGGTTCTACGAAGATTTAATCAATATGAGTCTAAACCTTCTCCTACTCCGTTTGATCAAAGAATAAAGTTGCAGAAGAATGCAGGTAAATCTATAGCTCAACTTGAGTACTCCCAAATCATTGGTAGTTTAATGTATGCTATGCATTGTACAAGACCCGATCTTGCATATGCAGTTGGAAAATTGAGCAGATATACAAGTAACCCAGGTAAAGAGCATTGGGATGCACTATACAGAGTTTTAAGGTACCTTAAGGGTACAATGGGTTATGTGATACATTATGAGAGACATCCAGCTGTACTTGAAGGGTACTGTGATGTGACTTGGAACTCAGATCCAGACGAGTCAAAATCTGTTATTGCATGGATTTTTTCCTTAGCTGGAGGTGCGATCTCCTGGAGATCCAAAAAGCAAACATGCATAACTCATTCCTCTATGGAATCGGAGTTTATCAGTCTATCTTCTGCGGGAGAAGAGGCCGAGTGGCTGAAATCAGTGTTGTTTGATATTCCCATCTGGAAAAAGCCTGTGCCGGCAATCACAATCTATTGTGATAATCAGGCTGCATTGCTGCGAGCATACAACGAGACTTATAATGGGAAATCAAGACAGATTCGTCTGAAACATAATCATGTCAGGGGGATTATTAAGAACGGAGTCATGACCGTTCAATATGTGAAGTCCAAAGAAAATTTGGCAGATACTCTATCTAAAGGCCTTGGGAGAGACATGATTAGTTCGACGTCGAGGGGAATGGGATTGAAAGTCTGTAGATAGTTTCTTCGAGTGGAAACCCAACCTGTAGAGGTTCAATGGGAAAACAAACTCGTGAGTTAACAATTTGTAGTAAACACTTCTCTTTATATAAAGTCCTATTCTTATGGTTCTAGTGTTTTTTATTCTGTAAAACGTGTAAGGCTGGGATTGTTCTCTTAATGAGTTTAAAAGATCCATTTGGATTAGAGTGCTTACAGATCACTCTTGGTAAACTCACCTCTCTAAGTGTGGAATCTAGTCAGTTCCTATGAGATGACAGACTGTCTCTAGAGCACTTAGTAGAAAGGGATTAAGCACGGACTTTAAAGTGCTGAGCTCAAAAGTTATTTGTTTCTCTGAGCAGGGAAATAATGATAAACCTTTCCTAAAAGAAGGGAAAAACATTTACACTCCTTTAAAAAATATGTAAGGTTCATAAAGTTCGCCAAGACGTAGTACAAGCTTGATCTTTCCATTGAGATCCTTGTACAGGCCTTGCAAATATTGGCACAATACTGCATTTAGTAACTGCAGAACCTGAAACAAACCAACAAATATCAAAATATAGACGACAATACTCAGCTATTATAAAATGTGATTTTGATGGTTATTTTATGAAAGTCGTACATTATATTTTTTCAAACTGACCTTTAATATTGGCAAGTAACGTATAGAGATGTACATGCAAAAGCTTTCCATTGAGGGGAGTATGACAGGCCTAGTCACTTTGACAGGCTTTCCGTGCTCATTGATCCATGAATTCCTAGAAAAGTACTCGTAACCGTAGTCCTTAACTTTTAAGGTCTTCAAAGGTTTTCTGAACGAGGTACTCACATGGCAGATATACTGAGAGGGTTGATTTGCATGAAGAACTGAGGCTACAACCATAGCATTTGCTGCCATGTCTCCTGGTATCTATAAAAAAATTGAAGTCGTATTTATTATGGCTACATGCACCATATTTGAGAAATAAGGAGTATGACCACTATGATTACCAGATCGATAACTAACGCCGGATCCACAATGAAGCACGGGATTTTGCCTTTACCATACCCAATATGATAGCTATCAATATGACTGGAGAAAGAAGATAAGAAGAGCATACAATTAAGATTAAAAAATATTGAAGCAAACTACTATATCTTATGTCGACCTCGTAAATACATTATAAGTAAGGCCTGCCATGTACTTCTTAGACCTACACAAACCCATAACTGAGAAGGACTCATGGTATGAACTGGAAGGACTCGTACTATGATGTTGTCCTTATAGTTCTTAGGTTTATTCGGTGTTTGAGACTCTTCCATGAACCCTTTTTTGCTTAGGGTCTTAAAAACCTACATGATTGTGATATGATGAAGGATTACCTAATCCCTTCGGTCCATCCGGGAAATGGCTCTCTAATAGTGCTAGTGACGATGGAAGGGCATAGAATAGTGACTGGAAGATCTTCTCTCAATAGTCCAATTAGCATTTCTCCCATTGCCTTTGTGAAGGCGTATGTGTTTGGCCAGCCATAATGTCTTGCCCTATAATTAAGAAAAAGAAGAGAAAATTTCATATGCTAATAATACTTTTACTAATAAGAAAACGACAGGTATGCTTGCGTCAAGTGTTTCTTAATCAAACCTTTGTAGCCCCAATTCTTTCATGGCAGTTCTTTGAAATTCTTTTGTAACTCCTTGGGCTCGGAGATCATCGAGTGTCTCCCTCACTACCTTGCGTTCATGCTCAATATCTAAATCCAAGGTACCATTTAGTGTTTCACCCATTTCAAACGCCTTTTCTAGCACAAGTCCCGACTTCTCTCCACAAACATAAGCTGTGGAACAATAAGAGATATATTGTTATTAGACCAGGGAAAAAACTCTAAGAAAGGGCAAACAACCCACCAGTAGAAACATGAACAAGATTCTGTAGTTTTAAACACTTCTTTGCGAAATGCAAGACATTCTTAGCTCCCATGGTATTCGTACCCAAGGCAACATCATACCTACATACAAAAAATTATATAATATATAAACAAACTTAAATAAGCTTGTTGAAAAGCATTTAACTTTGATGATTACCTCTCGTTGAATTTGATGGTAGCAGCTGTATTGACAATAATGTCGACATCTCTCCACAGCTAGTCCCTCAAATCAGAGTCTTCTATTCCCAAGTTCTCACAAGTAGTGTCTCCAGCTATTGGTACTATCTTTTCCAGAATAAAGTCGTCAAAACCCGCTCCCAGTTTCTCCCTAAGAACCTTGAACACCCCTTTTGGTATCATCTCCACGCGGGATAAACATGTATGTTAGAGTATATTTTTGGGTTTTTCTTAGACAAAACCTCAGTATTTATAGCCATATTTCTTAGGGATGTGCAAACGTGTCTGTTCCGGTATTTTTGAGTTTTGACTTCGGTTGGGTTTACCCATTATCTTCGGGTTCGGGTCCGGGTCGGGCTTTCTTAGATAATACTAAACCCGAATCCAACCCAATACCTGAAAGTGCGGGTTATAATTCGGGACGGGTTTGGTAATGGGTTTTGAAACCCAAAATCTATTTTTAATCTAAACCGTTGATTTATGAGCTAAATAAAATTAATATTTTAATTTATGTTCTTTATAAATGTAAGTGTATCTTTTAAATTTTCATGGAACTAGTAATTAAATACATTCATGGCTAAAAATATATGTGTACTTAAAATAATTTTATTGAATATTGATAACAAGAATTTCGTCGTGTACATTTTAATTGATCATATTCACAACTATTAAAATATTGTTGGTTGTTTATAATATCGTTGATTGTAACTTTAGAGTAAATATACTTTAGCTTTTGGTGTGTATATGATTAAAATAAGTTGATGTACCTACAAAATATTCAGACAAATACAACGGGTTTTAATGTGGGCATTTTTTTTCTTCGGGTTTCAAGTAAATTTTGGATCAGGTTTAGTTTCGGATTGGGTATAACTTTCGAACCTGTACCCAGCCCGATTAGGTACCCGAAATTCTGGTCAGGGTTTCGGGTGTGGACAGGTGTGGACAGGGCCGTCCAACTAGGTTCTGCGCAAAAATACAAAGAGGGCCTAAATTATTATTTTTTACTAATACATGAACCTTAGAGTTCTACTCATACATGAACCAACTAAGCCTGCATCATATGTGCTTAAAAAATCTAGGCCTTGAACAAAAAAATTCTTGGGCGTTGTGCGGGCGCATACCTCGTACACCCCTAGGGGCGGGTCTAGCTGTGGATCGAGTGTGTATAGTGTCCTAAAAGAGTGTATATACCTCATTATGAAGTCGTTGTAGCTCCTTTGTAATCGGTAGCTCGTAAAAGAAGATAGAGTGTCTTCAAATCTGGCTGAACTCAAGTACTTTTTCAACAAAAACTGCATTTGTGATAAAAACAAATGATGGTGAGTGAGAAGATCAAAGAATATTGAGTGAATGAGTTGAGAGAGTCATTATACTTTTTGCTAGAAATCCACTCGAACCAGTAACTAATAGGGTTTTGCCCTTGAGAGGACAATGCTAGTTATCTCCATTGAGGGAAAAAAATTAAGTTGGTTTTTTTGTTTAGGAGGAAACTAAGTATGAGCTTGATCAAACTATCTTTATAAACATGAATTCAGGGACATGTACTTCTAACTGCAACATTAATATCATGTGAAGGAAGGAAATTGGATTTGACGTGCCGGTTTGGCTTGGGACATTTCCATGTGTAGAAAGGAAATCGTGGTGAGTAGCATTTCTTCTAGTATTTATGGATCTTACTCGAGACATTACAATATAGTGATTACTGACTGACATATATATCTGCTACAAAATATCATGGTATAGCAATCACCGTTTCTGGGCTAAGGGTCCCTTCCACCATAGTGTGGGTAATGATAATATTGGCAGAGAGCCGCATTTAGCATTTAGCATTACCTGGGGAAGCTTTCGCTCTCCCTGGCAAATTTACTGAGAAGGAGGGGACATCTACCTATGCACCTCGTCACCTCCTAAGCCTATAGAGGGGACTTCTATCCATTCAGTACAGCCTTGATCTTTCCTGATCCTTGTAGAGACCATGCCAATATTTGCAGAGTGCCGTATTTAGCATTTAGTAATATATACGGAAACTCTCCCTGGCAGATCCTCAGAGAGAGGCTGATTTGAAGGAATGATTGTCGCTACAATCATAGCATTCATTACCATGTCCCTCGAATTCTGTAAATAATTTATGGTACGAATTTATTAGATTTACACAAAACTTAAAGAAAAAGAAACGTATTAGAGGGATTACAAGACCTAACCTGTTGGGCTGAGTGAGAATGCCACTAAATGACTAGAACCTGTTAAAAACATCAGCACTAATGGGTTAAGGCGCCTTTCCAGCATATTATGTGAGCAAGATCATAAAAATCTGCAATACGAGCAATTGTGCATGCGCATTACTTTTGGTGATATTGTTGGGTTTTGATATTATTTTTGAGTTTTTATTAAATTATTTAGAAAGATCTTTATTTTCTTTGTGTTCTCCCCGTCTATATAACCCAAAAGATGTCTTCTACAATATATGTTACAACTTTTAGTACAAACAATGTTTAGAGATGAGAGGTTATAGTCAAGTAGTGGAGACCTGGTTGCATGGTAAATTTGTGACAATTTATTGGAATGTGTTGAGTTTATTGTTTAAAGGAATTGTAACTCCCCAAACCTTTTATCTCTCATCTTGCAAGTAAATTCATTAATCATAATCAATGTTTTTTTGTTTGGAAAATGATGGTTATTCTGGTGTACTTCTTAATGTATGACAGTCTAGACATAACTGAAAGTACAGAAGGTTACTACTACTATTACAGTTCCAAGTTGACATAGTTTTATAGAATCATATAAAACACTTTCAGAGTGCAAGTAAATGTTAGAAATTTAAACTAAATTATTACATCGAATCCAGACAGGGATCAATAAGTTCAGCTTCATTCCATTTAAACTTAACATCTTCATGGCTGCAATAATAAGGCACTATTTATTAGTATCAACTGCTACCAAAACTTCATGTTTAATAGCTAGTGCATGATCTATGAACCTTATTCTAGTGTAAACTGATTACGCGGAAGCCAAATAATCACGAAGAACACTGGTACATTAAATTGAAGAAGAAATTAGGTTCTTGAGGAACCCTAATTTTACTTTATTAGAACTTTCTTAAAACACAAAACTAACTGTTGGACAAACTAAAAAAATGCCCTCTTTATAGAATTAAAGAGAGAGGGGGCCAACTACTCTTGGAAACGTCCTGTCTAGGGATGTATGTGCTACATGCCTACATCAAACCCTCCCTCTGCGGAAGAATTCAACCATGAATTCAACCGATCGGTGTAATCAGAAAATTGACCTGGATCCCTATGCCGAAAATATGCCTCCGATATCCATGAATCCTCTTAATCAGGCTTGTCTAACCAATGCACCTTGTATATATGATAGACACCTCACTTTGGCGTCTCATTTGTACTCCTCTTTAAGATAGTGCCAATAAGGTCAAACTCGTGTTGCTACGAAAGAGGAATCGGTAAAGTAATAGGCGGCACGTGATCGCCAACAAAAGGAGAAAGGAGACTCACATTAACAACGTGAAAGCGTCGCATATCCCGTGGGAAGTCAAGCTCATAAGCGCTCTTCCCAATACCCTGGATAATATGAAAATGACCCATTCGTTGAAGGGATAATTTTAAACCCTCTCCAGAATGACGCTCCTTCTTAATAAATAGCATAACCAAATTGCCTGCTAAAAACTGACTTGTCGATGACGTGTATTAGCCTGGGCCTTATAGGAAGCATATGTCTATGTTAAACATGTGCATACACTCTCATGGATACGCTGTATCGAAATAACAAATTCTACAACAGAGGACAAAACTAGGACCGTCGGGGGTATAAGTGCAAAATCTAGAACTGTATTCGGCGATCGACCCTAGACAATCATAAATGGATACAATCCCGCCGATCTGCTGACATAATTGTTAAAAGTGAACTCTGCTTAAGTAAGGGCGAACACCCAATCCTCTGGGCTATCCCCAATTGTGGCTCGTAATAGGTTACCCAAACTTTTGTTAACAAACTCTGTCTGCCCATCGGTCTGAGGATGAAATGTTGTAAAAAGCTGTAACTTGCAATGTAAATAGCCCCACAATGGCTGTAAGAAATGACCCGTGAAACAAATATCCCTATCCGACATGATTGACCATGGAATACCATGTAAACGAACAATCTCCAAAAAGTACAGGTAAACAACATGAGAGGCATCATTTGTCTGAGAAAAGGGAATGAAATGTGTCGTCTTGAAGAACCTGCCGACGACAATGAAAACTAAATCAAGGTCATCCGCTATCACTGGTAACCCTATCACAAAATCCTTAGAGACGTCACTGGTAAAGGTATGTATAGGCCAGTGTTTTGTTGAGTCCCCTTAGTTGTCTGACAAGTATAACACCGCTGAAGAAACTGGTTGATATCACGCCGTATGCTAGGCCAAAAATATCTCTCTCACACAGACAACATCTTTTTGGCCTCCCCAAAATGACCACCAACTCCCCCGCTATATATCTCAGCTATGACACAATCTCAAACTGACGATGTAGGGATGCTGATCGATTATAAAACTGACGTCTTAAGGACCTGCAAGCGCACGGTTTACCGTTAAGTACAAGGGAAAACAGGGGCGTATCCTAAGAAATTCGTGGTGCAAATTATACTTCGAGCTACTAATTTTATTTAATAAGAATAAATTTTGGGTTTTTATAAGTGAAGAAATTAAAATAAAATACAAACTAGAAAAGGTGTTGATACGATTGGAGAGGAAACCAAGGCATAATTTCACTCCATCCGTTGTAACCTTGAGATAGTGTACCTAGTTAGAGTATATCACAAATCCCGTATCATATATCCTTGGTCGGGTATATGCAACACATCATGAGATAAGATAATTAGTGATTGGGTACAACCCATAAACCAACTTATTCAACCATGGTACGGTTGATAAGCATGGATTATGTTATCTTCTCCATGTTCTTAACCTATCTTATTATGGTTAAAGAAGATGGTTACTTAGATTCTTTATTCCTTCTAATCCTAGCTATGGTCAAGCATACGATGAAGGAATAAAAATATGCATTATGTCGGGATAAAGATAATGTAATTACTCTAACTAAACTATACAATCTACACTAAGGCTACATTAGATGGAGCTTCATCTAGCCTTGGCTAAGAGGTTTAGCTACTCAACCCTTTGATCATTACCATAATATTATTACTACAATAAAATTAAAGACAAAAAGAAGAGAAGAACAATAACTTAATTACTTTGTACCTTTTGATTTATATTCTCCAAGATATCTCAAATAGGTGGAATTCCCCTCCTATTATAGAGAATAGGAGAGGTTACAAAATATTATAACATAAATGTAAAATACCCTAAATAATGCCTTTCATTAAGCATAAAATATAAAAGCTTCAAAACTCCATACTCTATGCCTTGGCCTATACATACAATTATATGATTTGATGATCTCCATCAATACCTTTTCAATGCTCCTCAATAGACTTTTGGTTAACAATTTCTTTGAGAATGACATGTTGGAGTGTACAAGACATTCTTCTTTGTTAAAAACCGCAAAAATGTGTGACTTTTTTTATCATGCGACCGATTTCTGTAAATACAAGTAAAAGTACTATTAGTATCGCATTTAATTAATAAATGACAAGTTAGATATAAATTTAGGAGTTGCGCACATAAATATCACATGTCTATCAAATACATAGAGTAGACTCACAAAACAAATACCCATCATGTATAGTGTATTCCCTACTTCTCACACCCTCCTGTACGAGATAGTCGCCAAAAATAGAACCGAAGAACTCATTTATATCATATAGATCACGTAATGTTTCAAACCTAAATACCGAAGCTTGGAGAGTAACCAGAACCTTCTTGCGTTGACTCAAACCATCTACGACCATGTTCACCTTCCCCTTAACATGTTGAGTGCTGAACGTATAGTCTTGGAGGAAGTTGAACTACTTCACCTATCAATCATAAGTGATCGCTGTTAACTATGCATATGGCGTAACGCATCATGATTTGTGCAGAGAATAAATTCCCTGTGTACCATAGAGTGCCTCCAATGAGTTAGTGAGTGGACAACTACCATAAGCTCAATGTCATAAGTGGAATAACGTAATTGTGGACCCGATAGCTTTTGAGCGAAATACCCAACTGGCTTCCCCCATTGAGAAAGAACTGCCCCAATACCAGTTTTGTACACATCTGTGTGTACATGGAACAATTATATAAAGTTGAGTAGTACAAGAATGAGAGTTGACGTCAACCTATTCTTAATCGTTGCAAAAGTTGTTGCGGCCTCTGGCCCCAGACGAATGGGACGTCTCTCATCAAATCAGTCAATGGTGCCATTATCGTACTAAAACCCTAAATAAACCTCTTGTAAAACGTAGTTAACCCGTGGATCTAAATTTGTGAAGTCGATGTAGGAACCGATCAATCCCTAATAGCTTAAACTTTGCTGTCGTCAACCCATATGGCGTCAGCTGACACCGTAAATTCCAAAAGCTGTATTGAGTAAACCATGAAAGAATACTTCTTTAGCTGAAAAATGGCTTGTTGTCCTAGAGGACTCCAAGAATAGTGGCGATGTATTATAAGTGTTCTTCCTCTGTCTTACTGTAAACTAAAATATCATCAAAGTATAAAACAACAACTTGTTGATGTACTTACGTAATGCCTTAATCATCAACCTCATAAATTTCGATGGGGTATTAGATAGGCCGAAAGGCATAACCATCCACTCGAATAGACCATCCTTTGTTTTAAACTCTGTCTTCCACTCATCACTAGACCTCATACAAATATGGTGGTGCCCACTGTGAAGGTCGAGTTTGGAGAACACTCAGGCTTTGTGCAAGCTGTCAATCATATCCTCTAACCATGGAATTGGGAAATGGTACTTAACCATTCTCTTGTTAATGGTTGTACTATCAATACACATCCGCCAATTGCCATCCTTCTTAGAAGTCAGATGGGCTGGTACTGCACATGATAACATGCTTTCATGAACTAAACCCTTGTTACATAACTCAGAGACCTATTTTTGTAACTCTGCATGCTCTGCAGGTGCCATCCGGTAGTGGGGTAAATTCGGGAGTGAGGGCCCCGAAATAAAATCAATAACATGTTGTATATCACGTAAGGGAGATAATACATTATCCAGATTTTTTGCATAAACATCACTGAACTCTGTAATAATAGACTGTAAACAAGAAGGGACAGGTATAGGAGGTGAAGAATACGTACTCACAAGGGAATATGCCCTACTGTGAGATTGAGCATCGGTGATGAAATTGGCGCGCTCTTATCGCACAACTGCTATAAGTGTTGGAGGAGGTATCAGCTCTAGGATAACTTTCCCTTTCCCCTATAGGAAGTTAAAGGTATTTGTCTCTCCATCATAATAGATTTTTTTGTCAAACATCCAAGACCTCCCAGGTAGGATATATGGAAAATATCCATACAACTACTAAGGCATGGATGGTATCCTCGTAAGCATCACCCATCGTGGATGTCAAAACACACTTGTCTTTAGAATGCTTTCCTTGTCCTGGAGAGGGCCAAGTGAGATCAAACCGCTCAGTATTTGGGAAAGTCTCTAAATTTAGCTTCTCCACTAATTTTAAGGCCACTAAATTCTCTGCAGACCTACAATCAATGATTACTTCATAGAGTCTTCCCTTTGCGATGCACCGCGTACGGAATATGTTACTACGGAGCCAAGAATTTAGGTTTGTCAGGTTAATTTTTAATGCCTTATTTACTAAAGTACATAGAGGCAGGATGTGGACGACGTTGCGGAAGTCAGGGTTTTGTTTAACGTGATCACTGAGCTCAACTTGTTATTTATGCATCGGTTGGGATTGTGGCAGTGGTGGCACTGGTGATGGTGGGGTGGTAACTCGTGACATGAAGAGAGGCAGGCTTGGTGATGGAGAGGCGCTCGGTGATGGAGACTGACCCTCTTTTATTTTGATGGGAAACATCTGGGTCGGGACGTCTATGGTTGGGGAAGGGAGTAATGGTAGGCCTTCTTTGATCTGAAAATTTTGATTTTTGTTTATGGTAGTTGGAATAGTGGGTTAGGATTGGGCTAGAGTTCAGGCATGGGTTTGTTGAAGTGTTGTTGTGGGCTTGGGCCCGGGTGCTTGATCCTGGACTGGGTGGTTGCGGTTGGTTTTCGAACCTGATCCATGCGGGTCAAAGGGAATCCACTCACAGCTCACCTCTCTCATGAGCTGTCTTGCTGCAGACATAACTGATTTTGAGGTTTTCACCTCCACTTTGGCAACCGGGACCACGTCCTCTCTGAGAGTCGACTCGGGCTTTGTTGGGGGGTCGACCAAACCGTATGAAGCTGATAATTTGCTCAGATTTTGAACCGTCTTGGCCGTAGCGTGCTCACACGGTTCACGTCGATCCATAACGCTAGGGATACCGGATGACTCCTAAACGGCGTGGGGTAAATACGGAAGACCGTACCGACCTTCATTTCCACAAGTTCATATGATTGTTTGAAGCAACACAATTTGAGCACTCACGAGTTCAAAATGAAACTTGTATCTCACATTCATCTCATCGAATCAAACGATTGAAAGGTCGCGTTAATGCCACTTTAGTGTAAACTGATTACGCGGAATCCAAATAATCACGAAGAACACTAGTACATTCAATTGGGGAAGAAATTAGGTTCTTGAGGAACCCTAATTTTACTTAATTAGAACTTTCTTAAAATACAAAACTAACTGTTGGACAAACTAAAGAGAGCCCCTCTTTATCAAACTAAAGATAGAGAGGCCAACTATTGTGGAAAACATCCTATCTAGGGATGTACTACACATCATTTCACATAGACCAATAAATACTCTCAAAAGGAATGAAGTATATGTTAAATGCATAAATTTTGAATAATCATTGATTGTATGCTTCCTAATGGTATTATATAATTAGCTCCCATTTTGTATGCATGTCAGTTATACTATATAATATATATAAAAGCAGAGTTCAGGGAATCTAACGCAATATGAAGAGAAGTACAAAATTTTAATGTTGTTCAATGTAGTTTTTTTTTTGTATATGAGCTACTATTTGTAGTGGATACTTCATGATTTATTGGAGCGATGAACATTTCATGAAGCTATTGAAGAATTGTTATGAAGCACTTCTGAATCAAGGGAAGGTAATTATCATTGAAGGGGTACTTACAAATGTTCCCAAAAGTAATACCACTTCAAAATATCTTCATCAGCAAGACCTTTACATGATGGATGTGTTGAGAGGAATGAACTCGAATTATGTTCTTGGATGTTCATTGGAGTTCGTGGGACGAACGAGGATTAAAGGCGGAAGAAAAAATGATTTTTCAATGTTTTGCTTGAATAGACTTTGTATCTATTCAAATAGAAGATGCAGAACATGATCTGTTCGAATAAACTTTGAGTCTATTGGAATAGAAAGTTGTCTGTTGGAATATACTCAAAGTTAATTCGAACAGAAGTCTCAGAACTTGTTCTGTTCAGATAAACTTTGGAGTCTGTTCAAATAGACTTCATAAAAATAGTTTTAGAAAATTAAAGTGAAGATGTTGGCTTAACTCGTGATCCATACTTTGAGTCCTAATTGATGTAATAATCTCCCAAGTATATAAGGGATACTTATAGGGATACTTATTGTATTTATTATGTTAATATTTTGGTGAGTTTAACCCTAGAAAGAACTAGTGTTTGAGAGACTTCATTAAAGCTTTGAGGAAGCTTGAGATAATGATTTGTCCTCCGCCAATAACGTGTCTAAGAAACATAACTTGTTCCTGGGCAAACGAGTATTTCTTTAACTTTACATATAGCTGGTTTTGTCGTAGGACTTGAAATGCCAGGCGAAGATGTTCAAGGTGCTATTCTATAGTGTGGCTGTAGATAGCAATATCATCCAAGTACATCACCACAAACTTGTCGATATATTTCTGGAAGAGCTCATTCATAAGAGTACAAAATGTTGTAGGAGCGTTGGTCAGACCGAATGACATGATAAGAAATTCATATGCCCTATACCGAGTGGAATTGGCCGTCTTCGGTTCATCCTCGGCAATAATCCTGACTTGGTAGTAACCCGATCTCAAATCAAGTTTAGAGAAGTACTTCGCAGATGTAAGCTGGTCAAATAAATTGGCAATTAGCGGTATTGGGTACTTGTTTTTCACCGTTACCTTGTTTAGAGCTCGATAGTCGACACACAATCGCAGACTTCCATTGCGCTTCTTCTAAAATAAGACCGGGGCACCATATGGCGCCTTTGAGGGGCGAATAAAGCCCGATTCCAATAGTCCATCAAGTTGTCTCTGGAGCTCTACTAGTTCGGGCGGACTCATCCTATACGGTCCTTTGGCAGGAGGTTTAGTTCCAGGAACTAACTCAATCTGATGATCGATAGGCCTTCGTGGAGGTAACACCTTTGGCAGTTCCTTCGACATCACATCCTGGAACTCAGTAAGTACATAGGAAACTTCCATTGGGAGGGCATTATGGTTCTGATCATCCGGTTCTAACTGCAAGGTAGCGAGGTAAGTTAACTCTCCTTGCTTTAGTCCCTTCTCCAACTGAAGGGCTGATAGCATTCTGCCCTCATCTCTATGCATGAACATCTATTTGATCGAAGGATTATCACCAAAAATCCCTAAGGAATTTACGAACGGCATCGACACTGCTTTATGGTAGCGGGGAAAGTTCATTCCTAAAATAATCTTAAAATCATCCAACATCACTGCGAGAAGGTTAACTTTCCCACTCCACTGTCTCATCTTAACTAGAACCAACTTGGCAACACCATGTATCAGCATTGCGGCATAGTTGATGGCTTTCATCCTGCTAGAGTCTTTCACCAAACGCAATCCCAACCGATTCACCTCCTGAATGGTGATAAAGTTATGGGTAACACCTGTATCAACCATCGCCGAAGTGCTCCGCCCATTAATACTGAGGTCCACGTACATAAGTCCTTCTTCAGCTTAGTCTCTGGCAACTGAGTGGTCACGGCATTGAGCAAGTAAAGAAAACCCATATGAGTTTCACCGCTATTATTTCCTTGAGTGGTGTTATTGGCTTGGTCCCCCTGCGATGCTATTAAAGCATTCAGGGCCGTCTTCTGAGGACATTGATAGGCCTTATGATTTCCTCCACAGAGAAAATACTTAAAGTTTCCTGGACGTCATTAAAACTTGGACGAGGAGGAAGAGGTACCATTATTATACGGCCTGTGGTACTCCCTCCCGAAATTGGAGCCCAAAGCACCGCCCGTACTTGCTCCCCCACTTCTGCTCTAGCCTTGACCTTGGTCTCCCCTACTTCTAGCTTGGTATCACCCATTCTTGCCCTTATTGTAATTATAGGAGGATCCCGTTCTCTACTGCGACTGGGAACTAGACTGAGACTGAGCCAGTCGACGCTCACCCTGTATAGGAGTGTAGTTGTTGATACGCTCAGCAAAGGCCATTGCGGAAGCCAAATCTTGAACCTGTTGCCTTTGTAGTTCATTCTGGAACCATGGTTTCAGATCTTCCAATAAACAAAACAACTTATCCTTTTCAGACATGTAGCGGATATCTTACATCAGGGTTGAGAACCGCTTCACATACTCACGGATGTTGCCATTTTACTTTAGTTGCCTTAAACTCCTCCGAGCAATGAACTCAACATTCTCGGGTAAGAACTGATTCTTCAGCTCTTTCTTCAAGTCATCCCAAGTTCCAATAGTATATTGACCACTCTGGATCTCAACATACTTGGTGCGCCACCATAGTTTAGCGCCACTGACGAGGTACATGGTTGCCATCGATACCTTTGCACCTTCGCTATTAGGCTTGACCACATTGAAGTACGTCTCCATATTCAAGTAGAAGTTCTCTACCTCCTTTGCTTCCCTCGCCCCCTTGCACGCCTTGGGTTCGGAGACCTTGATCCTGGGCCGTTCAATACCGCCGCCCAAAGGTGTTGGTTCACCATTTCGAACAACCTTAACTAGGAGATTTACCTTCAAAGAAAGTTCAGCTACCTAATCTAGAAGAGTAGCCATATTCCCTTCAACCACTCCTTCTAGCGTAATGAGACGTCTGCCTATATGGGCCTGATCGTCATAGAACCCGTCTAATCGTTCCTCCAAAGTTGTTACTTGATTGATAATCCCACTTTGAGCTTGCATCTCTTCCTCTAATTGGTCCAACCGCGTTCGGGTATTCAAGGGCCTGGGATTGATAGGTGGTCCTCCCACTTGTGGGACAAGTGAAGGAGCGGAGTCAAGGGCATTGAGACCCTCCGCCATAGCAACTAGATCGCTTACTATGTACAAACATTAGCTCTGACACCAACTGCCACAGACCAACTTAACTCAAGCTTGGTACGTGTGGCACTCAAGGCACGTGCCTCAAGTAAGCCTTTTTATTCGTCTCTTTCAATCATTTTTAGAATACACTATCGCATAAGATCACATAAAATCAAGGCAACACAAACACCGTACGAAGGGTCTTTGAAAGCATCATTTCATTCATTTATCAACAACAATTACAAAGCTTAAATTCCTTCTCAGATGTATTGGATACAAGTCCTCTACATATATAACTACTAAGGAAATACATAAGTTCTAAAAGTAAACATCAAAGTTGGAGGTGAAGCGTACTCCCCCTTTTGCCTAACCTAAGCTTTACAAAAATAAACAAAAATTTATACATGGCTTTATTACATCCTAAAGCTACTCTGTACAAAATTTGGGCTTGATCGGCTGAGGCGTCACAGTATGAGAGATAAATTCAAGATTGTGAATTTTAGGGCTTGTGAGAGTACTCCATTTAAGCTTTTTGTGAAAGCTTGAGAGTGAGAGTAAGAGTGATTCTAACCTATTTGATTGAAGATAGTGAATTGTTCTCTCGTAGGGAGTGGTTTTTACCCATTAGGGCTTTTCACTTCCTTTACATCTTAGAACCTTTTTGTGATTTTAATTTGTAATTCTAGTTTGAATTTCTCTAATTGGCAATTTCGCGTATCTATTTGGCAATGGATTGGAATTAGGTACCCAAATTCCTAACAACTTTTAGTCATATGAGCTCTATGGAGAGTAGATATTTCTGGCCAAATGTTACACATCTATAATTACTTACTTCTAAAAATAGATATGTTCTAGCCTAGGGCTGTCAATTGTAATGACTAAATTCGTTACTCGGTCCGATCAAATCCTTTAGTGAAGGTTTATGATCAATTTTTAAAATCCATTAAGAAACCCAGTCTGATAAGCTATCAGATTGGATAAGGATTTACCTCAATTCGATCCGCTAATGATACATGTTACTTGTGCTAATATTGTAATTAGGGGTGGCAATCAGTTCGGGTCGTGTCACCCCTGACCCGGCCAGCTCGGGTTCGTGGTGCAAATTCTAAACCCGTACCTAACCCAATAATTCTTCATGTTAGGTTTAACAAACCCAAACTGGACTTGCCAATTTTTGGGTTGACCCAGCCCAATCCGTTCGAACTGATGATAGGCATTGAGAAATGACTAAATTACCCCTGAAATAGTATTTAATTAGTCCTTAGTATAATTTAATAAACACTAATTACGATTATTTTGTGTTATGACGGGATTCTCGCAAGGATAGGATTATTGCAAATAAATGTGTCTCATTAAGAATTCGATAGGAGAATGTCGAAGTCATGTTTATAATCAAGAGAAAATCAAAAACATGTTTCGCAACGCATTTTATACATTGTTGACAAAGAAGGCTTCATGTGTTGAGAATAGAGGTAGTTAATCTCTTTTTTACGCCAAGAGCGATATGCGGAATAAGCCTATCAAGTGAACAATAAAGCAAGAACAATAAAGAACACAAGAAGGCTTCTGTGTATTAACAACTTTAGAACCATCCATGTTAAACTGCTTAAGTACTTTGCCGATGTACTCAGTTTGAGATTAGTTTAATTCTCGCCGTTTTCTATCCCTTGTAACACGCATACCAAGAACTTGTTTTGATGCACTCAAGTCCTTCATAGAAAACTCCTGGGATAACTGCTCCTTCAACTTGACAATCTCTCGCATGTCAGCACTTGCTGCCAACATATCATCTACATACAAAAGTAGAATAATATGCAAGTTCCCCATATTTTTAATAAAAAAATAGTGATCCACATTGTTCTTCGAATAACCATTTATGGACATAAATTGTTCGAACTTCAAATACTACTGTCTTGGAGCTTGTTTTAAACCATATAAGCTCTCCATGAACCTACATACAAGATCTTCTTTCCCTTTAGCCGAATACCCTTCTGGCTGCTTCATATAAATTTCTTCATCAAGGTTATCGTGAAGAAATGATGTCTTAACATCAAGTTGCTCAAGATGCAAATCTTCAACTACAACTATATTCATCACAACCTGAATAGTAGACATCTTCACAACAGGAGCAAAGATCTTACCAAAATCAATACATTTGTTCTGCTGAAAGCCCTTTCCCACAAGTCTAGCCCTGAATCTCCTTGAACCGTCAGATTTCTACTTTAATTTGTATACCCACTTATTATGTAATGCTCTCTTCCCTTTCAGTAACCGAACTAAATCCCAAGTTCGATTTACTGATAACGAGTATATCTCATCATCCATAGAAAGCTCCCACTTACTTTTGGCTTCCACATCTAAAGCCTCATTGTAACTTTTCGGTTTACCACTGTGATGGCCAATTTTTGCAAGCTCGAAATGGCTTAAAATTCGTTATCACGCCAATGAACCTGCAACAATATTCTAATGACAAATAAGAAAATGACACAGGTAGATTTTAGCGTGGAAAACCTCTGAATAGGTAAAAAAACTGCGACCTCGAGTGGAGAAGTTTTGGTAAAAGTATTTTTAGCGATTGAAGTAGGCACTTTATTACAAGTAACCTCTAAGTTTAGAAATGCTTGAATCTTGTAATTATGAAGCTTGAATAGTTTGAGAATCTAGACAAGTGATTTCTTATCTAATTTTTTTGGTCCTGTCTCTTCTCAAACTTTTTTTTTATATAGGCCTCCTCCGTAGCTCTTCATCGTGTTGGGGTACGTTTTTTGAATAATGTGATCAGTGGCGGTTGACTAAGTAACTAACGAGTTCGTGAGATAAAGATATTTTTGACTTGTTCAGGTTTTCCGATTTATGCTCGACCCACGCTCTTCGCTAGTTTGTGGGGTAGGTTGAAATATTGACTGGAGAAGTTATGCTGAAAAATACGTAAGCCTGAGATGGGGTTAATTCGAACTGGCGATAGATCGAGGGATAGATCCTTACAATCACCCCCTCGTAACTGAATTTACGAGTGGCTTTGGTTAAGAAATAATCTGAGAGTAATGGGTATTGGGGTTAAAATCTTTGAAATTCGAAACATAGTAATGATGGTGTTGACGGTATGGCAGTTACGCGATATTGGGAAGTGATGAGTATTAAATGATGATGTGGATGCTGATGTATGTAACGTTTATGATTGAATAGTCGTATCTGTAATAAATGATGATCCTTGGGAAAGCGTACCAGCACAATAAATATAGGGTTATATAAATAGTACATGTAGAAAATCTTTGAAGCAGTGCTTGTGTGCGCAACTCTTTGAATTTTTCAAAGTAATGGTGAAGACTCGGAGGACGGTCCTTGAAGAGAAGATAGCGACTGAAATGCAGAGGTTGAAGTTAAAGTACTTTGGTCACCAATCCCTGGAGTTGTCTATTTTTGCTCCTGTTCCTCCAATTTATCAAGGTATGTCGGAAGAGGAAGTGGTTGAAGCTGAGGAGGTATTTTACTATAAGTGGCGGTTTTATGTGTTCGTCTTGACAGGCGAGGAATGTTGGGCTTATCTCCGTGCCTTAGCAGATGATAATGTTTGGGCTTTATATGCAGGGGTAGGCATAGCTGCCCCGCAGTTACGCTGATCTCTTGTATCGCCATGGATTCTAAGATTGGGCATTTTACATCTTTACCAACTCTTCGGTGGTGGTGGTTATAGGAGAGGCGATGATGGCAGTGGAGGATGAGGATTAGAAGTAGGAGTCTGCTGACGCATTTCCATCGTGTTTTGGCGCAAAGAAGTGAAATATCCATAGTTTAAGTTTTTTCCATTCCGTGTCTAGTTTAGATGTTAGCGTTATCTCGTGGTTAGTCGTCGTCAGAGATTGTACCTTGAGCGACTACAGCTGGACTGACACTAAACAGGTAAGTAGGTTTCTAACTCCTTGTTATATAATATTAAGCCCTAGGTATTTTTACAGAGTTCTGAAAGGGTAATAAGTATGTTTTTAAGACAACAAAACTTATATTCAAATAGATTCCATTTTCTATTCGAATAGAACTGGGAACATTTTTATTCGAAAAGAATTTATTTTTTTTGAATAAAATGCCTAGACAGTTTTTTATTCGAATAGAATAAAATTTATTCGAACAGATTGGCTCAGACTGTTTCTTCATGTTTCTTTATATTCGAATAGATTTCTTTTTATTCGAATAGATTGGCTCAGTCTGATTTTATTTAAATAGATTTTAAATCTATTTGAACAGAGACTGTGATTTATGTTTTCTAATAAAAGACAACTTTCGTTTTTTCAAAACTTTCTTCTTGAAAAACCTATTTTTCTAGGGCTTGTTTTTTAGAGTGAAGAGAGATTATTCTTGAGAGATTCAAGATAGATTTAAATCACTCAAATTTGAATCAATCATCATTGATCAAGAAACCTAGATTTATGAATTGAAGAACTTGTGAGATTCAAGATTGGAAGCTTCAACAAGATATTGGAGCGGGGCGTTGCGAGAACGTGGAATTGACTGCGAGGAGTTCAATTAGAAGAGAGGTAACCATGGGATGTGCCTATCGAGTCTGTAAGTAATTGAATACTTGTAATTTAATTTAAATAGTAGATTATTTAGCTGTCGAGTGATTCGACAGCGACCTGTGGGTTTTTTTCCTGAGAAAGGTTTCCCATAAGGTTAAAATTGATTGGGCTTGTATTTAATTTCCTATTGCTAGTTGACACTAGATAATTTAACCAACTTGATTTAGGTTAAGCTTTTACCATTAATTTAAAGGAATTAGGACCTATCAATTTTGACCTAAAACAATCAAAATTGGTTAGTCAAGCGTCTACTTATTTCAATTGGTATCAGAGCGGTAACGTTTCGAGATTTAACAACCTAAGCATAGATCCCAAACAGTTCGCTTAAGAATAATGAGTTCTAAGAAGTTTGAAGGTCCTATAAATCGCCCTCCACTCTTTGATGACAAAGAATACCCATACTGGAAAGTCTGAATAATTACATACTTACAATCAATCGGGGAAGATGTTTGGATTGCTATTGAGGATGGATGGATAACCCCTACTGTGATGCAAGGTCCACAGGGAGTGTTATTAAGGTCCTTAAACCTAGAAACCAATGGTTAAAAGAAGAAAATGAGACTGTTGGTTATAATTCTAAAGGCCTTAATGCTATTTTTATGGCTGTGAGTCAAAGTGAGTTTCGGCATATCTCTACATGTACCACTTTTAAAGAAGCTTGGGACATCCTAGTTCGAACTCATAAAGGCGATGATACAATCAAAGAAAGTAAGCTTCAAATACTTACTTTGCAATATGAGAATATCAGAATGAGTGAAAACGAACCCTTTGACGAGTTCTATGCGAGACTAAGTGATATTGTAAACACTAGTACCGCATTAGGAGCAGCGTACTCTGATGTTCAAATTGTTCACAATGTTCTAAGATCTCTTCCTAAGAGGTTTAGATCCATACGTGATGTTATCGAGGAAATAGAAGATCTTAAGAAAATGGAACCCGATACATTGGCTAGAAAATTGTGAACGTTTGAACTCAAGATGAAAATGGAAAACCCCGAGAAGAACAAGAGTATTGCTTTCAATTCTTCACCTTACTCCTCTTCTTCTAAGGGTACCATAGAAGATGAAAACTCATCTGATTCTGATAATGATGATGGGACCGATCTGGATTCACAGATTGCCTCTATAAGTCACCAGCTTAAAAACCTGGTGAAATAACGCCAATTTAAAAAAAGGGCAATCGGTGAATCATAAGTCGCGAACTCATGATCAACATAAAGTAAATAACCGGCAGACCAACCTTGATACTAACCTAAGTCAAATTAAATGTTATAAGTATCATAAGCTTGGTCATTATGCTCACAGTTGTCCCAATAAGAAATCTGGGACTAATCATAAAGTTATGAATATCAAAGTTACTTAGGATGATAGTGATAATGAGATTAATAATAATGAGAGTCATCCTCAAGTAGTTGATAACGGAAATTATTGTGCATATCGTATTATTCTAAATTATGGTAATAATAACTATGACGTTTTTGAACTTGAAAATTATGTTAAAAATCAGAGTGATCAAGAATAAAATGAGTTTGAAGACCTGAATCTTGAGGACTTGTATGCTCAGACTCTCACCAAGTGTATGAATCTTGAGGATTTGTATGCTCAGACTCTCGCCAAGTATATAAAACTCGGTAAACTTAACAAAGTCTTGAAAGATCAAGTTAATACAATTAAGTACGAACTTCAAGACAAAACTGAGAATATAAGTTACGAGATAGAGGTACTTGAGAATGAGAAACTATGCCTTCATGACAAAGTTGTATTTTTAGAAAAAGAAGTTAATGATGCAAAGGAGAAAATGAAATCAACTTTAGACGAACATCGTTCGGCCAAGCTTGATGTAGTTCTATCTCAGCAGAAACTTGAAAAGTTCTATCATGGGGCCAAAAACATTGATAAAATATTACGTATGGGAAAGACGGATAGTGATAAAAGGGGTCTAGGATATGATGAACCTCTTCCTAAAGCCAAGACTCCTCAAATCACAAAGTTTGTAAAAGCAACTACTTCTACTTCGGTGCCCAAACATAACACGATATCTACTACTCATAATCTCACCAAACGGGTATCTTACTCTCATACTTATTATTGTA
Organism: Kingdonia uniflora; assembly: GCA_014058105.1. NCBI lineage: Eukaryota > Viridiplantae > Streptophyta > Magnoliopsida > Ranunculales > Circaeasteraceae > Kingdonia > Kingdonia uniflora. The sequence goes on along the minus strand of JACGCM010000816.1, from coordinate 7,719,447 downwards.
GTATATGTGGTCGAAAGGGACATTTTGCATCTTATTGTAGATTTATTGGACCCTATCAACCATATGCTCGACTTTTCAATGGACAAAAATATAAGTCATATGTGAATATTTCTAATGTGATTAGTAAGAATTTATGTAGGTGGTCTACTCCAGAAACATCACCTCAAAAGGCAATTCATGCAGTTTGGGTAGGAAAAACTGATTTGGCACCACATATAAGGTGCAATGTTGCTCAAATAAGGTAATAAAAATTTACTGATAAGGGTTATAAGTATGCTTCATTGATTAGGTACGTTTCTTAACCAATTTTAGTTTGTTTTTAAGTTTTGTTTTTGTTTTTATTGTTTTTGGATAGTAGGATATTATTCTGGCTTTTTTTTTTATACTTTGCACTTTAGGAGCTTTTGTATGTAGAATATTCGTGCTAGACTTGGATTTTGCTTGTGTGTTATATTTATTTATGAGATAATTATTTGGTAAAACCACATTTTACAATAGTTATTAATTCTCTTATTTAAACTAAAAGTTCATCATGACTGGAACTACGTGAGGATAACTGTAGAGACTTCCTACCTAATATTATGTGATGATCTGGCCTTATTTCTGAGCTTCGTGTGTTATTACATTTACTCTTCATTTTTGATCTCATTGTTTTTTATATCATTTTGTTTCCTTACTCAATTGTCAAATGGTAACATCAAAGTCAAGTTATACTAGTGATACTTTCCTACTTTTACTTGAGGCAAAAAAGGTGACGGCGCCCAACTGAAGATATGATAATAGGCATTTTTATTGCTATATCCTTTTGGTCTTCGTCTGTGTTTACCCAAATTTGTATCTGCTTGCAGCCCCTTGTGCCTTATAATATACCATTCATTTTTTCTACCCAAATCCTTTATTATTTTTCCCATTTGTTCTGAGACTTTTCAGTGAAATAAAAGGAAAATAAAATAAAATAAAAATATGTGTAACTTTTGGGGGCCAAATGAATAAAAGAATACAATGTGTCCCCAAATGACATTTTTATTATCTCAAATCAGAGTCATAAAGAAAAAAAAAAGGGGGGGAGGAGAAGTGGTATTTTATTTTATGTATACTCAATAAGAAAAAGAGTGACAGAAGTTGAATTTGGTTTCAAGTGAGGAGGGGAGTTAGTATAACTGTAGTCTCAAAATGCCAGTAAAACACCTACTCCGTCATAAACCTACCTATGCCTACATTATGACCAATTCAAAGACCTATTTGATCTTGAGTTCGGCACAGTCACTATTAGTGGAGAATAGATATAGGGAGTCTTTATTAGTTTTAACTTGACACCATATATGACAAATGAGATTCTTTCCCATGAGATCTTCCAACTCACAGTGCACCATTTTTGATGAAATGTGATTTTTCTATTATTTTATATTCATATTTATATTTCACACAGAGTGTTTTCTAGTCAATTCTCAGTAATTTTAAGTGACCACCATGAGAGGCCTAAGTTAAAACAACTTTCCAATATAGTATTTTAACTACGGCTGAGTAATACGTTGAAATATGGGCATCTCATTGACTATGCACACACACACACACACACCAAATAATTTATTTAGTGATTGTTTTATAACACGTTGGCAATGTCTTGGTCTTTATAGGATATTTTAGATTCATTGTCTTTCTATCATGCCTTGTGTTTAGGGGGAGTGTTGTTTTCCTTTGCTTACTTATTTCAGAGACACTCCCCGTGTGTATTTTCCTTTTATTTCATTTTAAGGGGGTTATCTTTATTTTGAGGGGGAGATGCATATTATTTTGGGGTATTAGTTTTGACTTTTTTAGTATCTCAATAGTCAATATATTCAGAATATTTGCTCTGCCAATTATAAGTATATATTTCTCATTTATTTTGTGTTCAACTCATGGTTTGCTTCTCCTCTTATGGGTTATGTACTCTTTGTTCATCTGTGCCAAAAAGGGGGAGAGATGACCCTGTCAGGTAAGTCAGGTAAGTTATGTTCTTTTTTTCGGATCCTTTATTTTAAATGAACAGTTACGTGATGTATCTTGTTTAGTGTGCATGGATTCCATAATATATGTTATATAAGATGAAAGTGAAGCTTTGAATATGGATGTTCAGTGATTGAGTCAGTCAATCGAGTTGTATTTTTATTTCATATAGTTAGTTCGGGTTTTGACACGAAATGAACCAAAGGTAGAGATTGAAACATCCATAGTTGGAGTTTGTTTCATTTTGTATCTAGTTTAGATGTCAACATTTTCTCATGGTTATTCGTCGTCAGAGATTGTACCTTGAGCGACTACAGCTAGACTGACACTAAACAGGTAAGTGGGTTTCTAACTCCTTGTTCTATAATATCAAGCCCTAGGTGTTTTTACAGAGTTCTGAAAGGGTAATAAGTATGTTTTCTAAGACAACAAAACTTCTATTCGAATAGATTCCATTTTCTATTCGAATAGAACTGAGAACATTTTTGTTCTAATAGAATTTATTTTGTTTGAATAAAATGTCTCAGGCAGTTTTTTATTCGAATAGAATAAAATCTATTCGAATAGATTGGCTCAGTCTGTTTCTTCATGTTTCTTTTAATTCGAATAGATTTCTTTTTATTCGAATAGATTGGCTCAGTCTAATTTTATTCAAATAGATTTTAAATTTATTCGAACATAGACCGTGATTTATGTTTTCTAATAAAAGACAACTTTCGTTGTTTCAAAACTTACTTCTTGAAAACCTATTTTTCTAGAGCTTGTTTTTTTTAGAGTGAAGAGAGATTATTCTTGAGAGATTCAAGATAGATTTAAATAACTCAAATCTTGAATCAGTCATCATTGATCAAGAAACCTAGATTTATGAATTGAAGAACTTGTGGGATTCAAGATTAGAAGCTTTAACGAGAGATTGGAGCGAGGCGTTGCGAGAACGTGGAATTGACTGCGAGGAGTTCAATTACTAGAGAGGTAACCACGGGATGTGCTTATCGATTCTGTAAGTAATTGAATACTTGTAATTTGATTTCAATAGTAGATTATTTAGCTGTCGGGTGATTCGACAGCGACCTGTAGGTTTTTCTCCTGATAAAGATTTTTCACAGGGTTAAAATTGCTTGGGCTTGTGTTTAATTTCCTATTGCTAGTTGACATTATATAATTTGACTAACTTGATTTAGGTTAAGCTTTGGCCATTAATTTAAAGGAATTAAAATCTATTGATTTAGACCCAAAACAATCGAAATGGGTTAATCTCAAGCGTCTAGTTATTTCAAGAAGACCTTCATTTTGTAGGGTTGGGTCCTCTTTATCTCTACCATTTCTTCGGTGGTGGAGGTTTCAGAGGAGGAGGTGATGGTGGTGGATGAAGGGGGTGAACGCTTGTTGTCTGCTTCTGCATGTCCATCACTATTTTACCTTCTGAAGACCTTCAGTTTGCTTGATGGAGGCCAACACTGAGTCTACTGCTTGCAAAGTTTTCATTTGAAGTTTGACTGGACTTCGACTTGACTCATGCGAGGGAAGTTTTTTGTTGTTTCCAATGTCTTATTTATATCAGGGTAAAAAATCACTGAAGCGGGATGAACTGAAGGACTTGAAGTGCCAGAATGGTTGAACGACCTGTTACTTAAAAAACATTGGAAAGACTTGTTATCTGTAAAGCACCTGAAGGTTGTGTTGGTCAGATTTATGTAATGGTATTGTACCTGAGATTAATTATTGAAAGACTTGTTATCTGTAAAAACATATGTAATAGTTGTTGATATGAATAACATTTGGCATTCGACCTCCTGCGTTGTTGTAGATATAGATAATGTAGAAATCGAGCTTAAATGTTAGAAGAATGTACGAATATGCAAGTATTGTTTCTCCTTACTTGACTTGAGAGAAATCCGTGGGAGAATTTGTGAAATAAGTAGAGCTTGTAGTGTGCGATGAAAATGTTGGAGGCAAATTTTTTAAGATTTTAGCACTGCAAAAATTCGATCTAATAGGATTTGGTAGAATAATAAATCTAGACAAAATATGCTCGGCCTAAAAAGTAATATAACGGACAAGCTCAAAAGTAGAGAGAAGTTTAAATATTTTTCTTAAGATTCTTGGGTTTTTGTTGCGAGATAAAAGGTAAAAATCACTTTTTAAGGGGAAAGCGTGTCAAAGTCGTATAAAAATGGGAAGGAAGATTGTGAAGGTGGAGAAGAGGTTAGGATAGTACGGACTTGATCTCAGAGGATTCGTCATGCTGTGGAAGGACGACTGGCTATAATGATAGCTGAAGTGCAGGAGATGATTTTTGGTAAGTTTGGCTATGATGTTGAGTTACCAGTGAGGGAGTGTTAGCTCGAAGGATTAGATATAAGGAGTAGGGAACGTGAGTATGCCCGGTATTTCTATGAGGTATGTTTTTGTGTTTTGGTGCTGGACCCTGCAGCTCGAGAAGAAATGGTTAAATTGATTGCTGAGGTCGAGATTGAATATGAAGATGGCTGATTGAGTGGCGACGTGATTGGATGTGGTGTTCCAGGTTATTGAGTTTGTTTCAGATGTGATGTTGTAAAAATACGTTTATAAAAATAAGTTTGTTGAATGTGAACATAAAATGATGCAAATAAATGGGATCCTCTATAGTTGCAAATGCCATTTGAAAACTGTTGGGATAAATATTTGAATAATTTTGAAAATTTTGTTAGCTTTGAAAATGACATCACTTTGATTATAAGTATGATACAAAAATGAGAAAATGCATAAGCTTCTAGTTTTGTTTTGTATGTAAAGCTGAGAAACTTGATAATGTGTAGTGTGAATCATCATGAGTGTGGGAAGGTCAGAAAAAGGTATGGAGACATGAGAGAAGAATATATTAAAATATGAGTGGAGGGGTAATGAGGAAAAGTCTATTTAATCGAAAAGGTACAAGACGTCTGGCATGGATAGTGGAAAAGATGCCTTGGTTCCAAAACTGAGGACGGGTTGTATGAGGTACAATAACTGTCAGTCACTAGAGAGAGAAAGGATAAATAGTGTTTCTTCCTCATCATTCAAACGTTTTTCAACTTCTGAAAATTTGGAGAGCACAGAGAGAGAGAGACGCAATTTTTTTTAGGGGATTTGATAAGGAGTTGTCTAAGGGCAATCAACGGTTGAGGAGAATGACAGATACTGGATAACGCAGGTGGCTATACAACAGTGCTGTGAGGGAGGGGCTCGGCGCCACTGCGGACTCCTACTCGGATTCTGAAGGTTAGTAGAGACGTATGGGATATATATGTGTGCGTGTGCGTGTGCGTGTGCGTGTGCGTGTGCGTGTGCGTGTGCGTGTGCGTGTGCGTGTGTGTGTGTGTGTGTGTGTGTGTGTGTGTGTGTGTGTGTGTGTGTGTGTGTGTGTTTGTGCAGATCGTAATCATTTTTTTTTTGAAGTAAATCTTAACATCAACTATTTATGGTAATATATGTATAGTATATATACACAGAATATATTAAAGATATATGTTAAGCGTATATGATCGATTTATACGAAGTAATGGTAGATACCTGAACCTGTATGTAGGTTGAGCGTGAGAGGCAGTTGTGTTGGTCGAAACTTTGCCTATAGAAATTGTTATTGATATGGATTGTTTACCTGTTAACGAGGTGTCGACCTCCGGTCGGACGATGGGGTCTGATGGTGAGGCTGAAGTAGGATTGGAACAATATCCAGGTTTTCCTGGTCAATTGATATCCAATCCTCCTGGTTCGGATCACTTTAGAGAATTTTGTAAGGCCAAGGCCGCTGTAGGAGGGACATGGGGTAATTGTGTAGAGTATGCCGGTAGGCACTTTAGGGGTTGTACAGTAGCGGTGGGGGAAGAGTATTTTTATCTGTTGGTCAATTTAGAAGTGGAAAAATGAGATAGGGGTATAGACGAATCGATCTCGTTAGAATACTTTGATGAGGGTGTTTGGAGTGACCTTGAGGAAGGTTTTTTATGTTACCTGTCTCAATTAGAGTACAGGTTGAGTCTTCCTTTGACCAATTTGGCAAAAAGGATCATGAATGTAATTGGGGCATGTCTTGTTCAATTGAATGGGAACATGTGGAAGGTAATAAATGTTTGCGATCATCTGAATGAGAAGTAGGAGAACGAGGGGAAAGTGAGGAGAATATCCCCTGAGGATGTTCTGCAATTCTATGGGGTGAAGAATTATCGTGCTAGTAGTGGGGCATATTTTTGTGCGAGCGTAACTCGGCCTCGTTTCTTCGATCTGAATTCAGCAAGTCAAACTTGAAATGACAACGTCATTTGGGTGAAGGGTAATTGCCTTCAGAGAGATGACCAAGAACTTCTGGATCTTCGGTTTAGAACTGTAAAACAAATTAAGTACTGCCATGCATAGATAATATATTGATATATTTGAACTGAGACTTGTGGTTGATAATAAAGTGATGTTATGTATTGCAAGTGTGAAATCCCATGTCAAGAGGAAAGAGTCATTGCTGAACGGTTGCTGAAGAGGATGCTGAGCTCGAATTTGTATTGGAAGAACTAGGTCTTAACAGAAAGAAGAGAGTTGATAGCAGGTCGAAAAAGGTGTAAAAGGCTCAGTCGACCAGGTTGATGGCGGGTGCTGACGAAGAAAGAAAAGAGGAACTGGTGGGGAAGATCGAACCCACTCGGCCAAGACCTCTGAAATAGAGAGTTCGGTTCAACCTGAACCCATCATGTCGTCAAAATAACTCAAAAATATCCAAAAAAACGGATGTTAAAGTCTGTGGCGACCTCTGGTACCACTGGAAGTGGTGAGTCTGTTAAAGAAAAACGGAGAATGGTTGAATCTTCGGAGAAGTCTGGTGAGAAGGTCGCCGAAGAGCGACCTGTTGTGCTGGACGACCTTAAAGAGGTGGAAGAAAGGGCCAGGCTGGCGGCCTTTCACAGAGAGGAAGATACGAGCAAGATGGTAAGTGTATACTGATTATATGAAATATATTTATTGCATGCCGAGCTGATGCTGAGGTCAATGTGTATTATATAATCTTCTGCACTGAGTTGAGAAACTCTTAGCCAAAAAAAAAAGACTTGAGAATGATGTCTATGGTGACCAATTTCATATTCCCACCACCCCCATCTCTCTTCATCACAACCATGTCTGTGATAAGCTTTGTTTCATTAGCAAACACAGCTTTATCAGAGATAAGAGGGAAACACCTTCAATACTCAAAGTTCTGGAATACAAATACTTCCCAAAAGGTTAAGCTCACTAGTAGAACCGGAATGCTTGTTTTGTATACCCCAGCATTTCTAGCTGGTGCTGTCTCTTTGTATCTCATTGCTGATGATGGGCTTAGGGTTTTGTTAGTCACTGCAGCTCTTACCATCCATTTCCTCAAAAGGGTGCTTGAGGTAATTTTTATATTTTCTTCCAATCATTATGATTTCTTTTCTCATAAATCAATATTTTAAGCAATGGGGAAACCCCTCTTCGTTTGTTGAAATTTTGGAGATATTAGTATCTAGAATTGGCGGGGAGAAATTTGCTTGTGTGTTCATTACATTATCTTTTAGAAGGCATGGCTTTCTGATTTAGATTGTGATTATTCTTCTACCATTGAATTGCCTATGTCGAAATATGTACTATTGTACTAATTGTAGTTCTAAATTGTTAGAGATTTTTTTCTTGCTTTTTTTGTATACGTATTTATGTTTTATTGTCGTAGCTTTGATTGTTAGCCCATTGTTTCTGATTAATTAGGATTGTTCTACATTGTTCTTTTGTTGGGATTCTATTTTGTATTAGCTGCAGAGGGGATTTTTTATTTTATTTTATTTCTGCTGTAGTATTTGGGCTAGTTTTTGGGTGGGACAAGCCTCTCTAACTCTGGCTAGTTCTTGGGCAACATCTAGCTATTATTTTTCATCCTTCCATTCAAGTAACCAACTCAAAGGAAAAGCAATGGGAAACTCTTAGGAGTTTGTGTGGTCAGAGAGAAAATTTAAGCGCTTGTTCCTTCCACCTCCATTCTGACCTTCTTACTCCCGGAGCTCTCCAAAACTGGGTCCCCTTTCACTTTCAATATGATATCTTCATCGATTTCGTATTTCTACATTATCCCTCATCCTTATGTATAAATATGCCTAACCACAATCAAAATTATGATATAGAAATGTAGAGAAGAAAAGGGCGAACTATGGGAAACTGTGGGAATAATCTATTAGAAAGAAATTGCAAGCGGTCACTCCCTTTGCATCCGTTCACACTAACTGTTCCCTGAGTTCTCCAAAACTCGGTCCCCTTTCCACCATCAACATGAACATTTCTTTCTTACTTACCATGCTTAACATCAGGATTTGTCTTCCTATAAGGCTATAAGAGTATCCTTGCTATCAATATAATTAGATAAAGACCGTTCTTTGCGGTTTGTCATAGCAAATAAGTCCACATTGCATTGGGATTAAGGAGAATAAAACTTACTATTGAAAAAATCAATTATTAATTACATTTGCCATGGAAAAATAATCCTATCTTTAAAATCATGCCACAACATTTACTCAATAGTGGATGCAAGAGCCCTCATAGTCATGGAGAGAGTTAAAGATAATGCCAAAAATAGGGACATATGTAATAGGTGGGGGTTTAACCCTCAATTTTACAATCCAACAGTAAAGTACTGTTCCTGGAGCCCCCTTCCACCTGGGATAGCTATGTTGAGTTCAAATGGATCACTGAAGATTGATGGGGGAGGTTATGGGGGACTGCTTAGAGACAATGCTAAAAAGATATATCATGGGCTACAGTTGAAGAATGGTACCATTAAAGCGTTGCTTGAGGCACCGAATCCATGTGCTCTCCTTGATAATTACGCCTTCAGCACTGAACTTTACTTCTTTTCAATTATCCTTGTGATACTCGCTAAATGAGTGTCTTAATTCACAACAACTCATGTTTCTTCGAATAACTCCTTTCGACCTGCCTAACTACTTGGAATCTATTATGAAATTCAACTATAGATAAACTTTAGTATTTGAAGAAGTTAAAACATGTCCACAGAAGCCAGAGTGCCTAATTTTCTTAAAATTACTTCAGTAGTGAATTAAATCCTTCAAAAACCATCTCATAAGAGTTGGGAATGCCATCTAAGAATTCGGTAAAATACTCTCATATGAAGGAAATCATCTTAATATTACTGACTCTTGAATCAGTCAGTCATTCCACATATATTTTCTTAAATCATCTTTCCAGATTGATCTATGCAGCTTAATGAACATACTAGCCTTCTTTGCAGCCCGCAACTACATTTACTCTTGAAGAATAAGCTCTGTTGAGACCCCGGCAGAAATATGTTTGTCACTTACGGCTTGTTATTTATATTGATTTTTGATAGCGAGCTGATAGCATGTTAGCCATCCGCATCACTAAATACTCATAAATCCAACTTAGCAAGAATTTATTCAGAGGCACACCCTTCCTGAAAGGGCAATTCTCCTCAACCATCCCCCTATCTTCCAACGATGGGACTATCTCTTCACGGATTAGCTACAATACGCAGCCAAACTTGACTATTCAAACTTTAGATTACCACCAAACATTCCAGTTTCCTTTCCAAATAATCAGGTAAATAGCCATTTATACTGTTTCTGCGAAAGAGAAGTTAAAACTACTTTCCTACACAATGAGAAAACAAATCCAGGATGGTTTGGATTGGTAGAATGGTGGGACATAATTGTAAGGAACAACCTGGCTCTAAAGCTTAATTTTAAACATAAGCTTGAAGTATGTTTTAAATCACAAGACACAGATTTAACTCCAATAATAACATTAGCGTTAAAAAGAAGGAAGCAATGGTCATCCTACGATAAACTTGAAATGTGTTCTAAATCAAAAAGTGGTGAATCAATATCACTTAATATCTTTACAATATTTTGTATATCAACCGAAAACAAGCTTCTTTGAACTTTGATTATTATTATTTTTTTGGTGCTGGACCTCTTGTTACTTCAAAGGCTGCCTACATACCCCGTGGCCTGTGGGGATCAAGCACTTTTGTAGTTCGATTTACAATTTACATCTCAAGCAAGGCCTTTACATCTAATCCCGTGGGACAGTTCTTACTACAATATTTTCTTCACTTCTAAGTGTCGTCATCTTCACTTCTAAGCATCGTCATCAAGTCCGTCAAAAAACGGGTCCTTCAGTAATTCAGCGGCAGGTCTTTCTTTGAGCTTTGCAAGACATTTTTCGATAAATTTTGTAACCTCTGGGTCCTTTTCCTTGTTCATAGCTTGAGGTCTTACTCCAGAAGTCACTTTCTTGTATATCTTTACATTGGTGTCGCACTCACTGTATGGTATCTCCCTGGTTACCAATTCTAGTACACAAAGCCCGAACGCATATATGTCAACCAACTCTGTATAATTCTCTTCGTATAGCTTTGGTGCCATGAACTCGGGCGTACCAAGTACCGTATGTGCCACGTGACTACTGTCGACAACTGCTGATAAGCCAAAATCTCCAATCTTTACCCTTCCAGTATTCCCATTGATAAAGATATTGTTCAACTTGAGATCCCTATGAATGATGCACGACTCTTGCGTGTGTAAATACTCCAGCCCCCTTAAAATCTGTCTTGACCAATTCTTCAGCGCCTTAATAGAAACACGTCGATGTTTCTCCCTGTAATCCTTCAAACTCCCCGACGTTTAAAACTCTGTGATAAAATTCAACGTCTCCCGCTCTTCGTCCAACCACACATTGTAACACTCTAGGATGTTCTCGTGACTCATCTCTCGTAGCAACCATGTTTCATTGAAAGTACGCTCCATCATTGCCTTATCGTCAAGAAACATCCTCAGTTGAACCGGATTCCACCAACTTCTATCCCGTCTTCTTGATCGAAAGCGCGGTAAACCTTCTTCACTGTTCCAACACCGAGTAGATCGTTATAGCTCCCGTAACGTCTCTTCGAGACGACCTCCACAAAAGATTCCGCATCTTTATCAGAAGGGTTGAGCTTAGCATATGGCATTGTGACTAATTCAAGATTTTATGAAATCCTAAAACTTTCACAAAAACTCTCAACACAAACTCTGGTATATAATTCTATAAGAGTTTCATCTTATATAAGATATCGAAAACTTGTTTTACAAGTTTATAATAAAAACTTGTGTTTCAAGTTTCTAAATCTGGAACTAAGATAAGAAAACTAGATTTTGTTTATAAATCTGGAACTAAGATGAGAAAACTAGATTTTGTTCTCCTCAAATATCTCCACCTTCTAATTATTTTATTTTTGACATTTTAGAACTAGTTTCCTACATAATGAAAATACAAGTCTGGTAACAGAATGATTTGGATTGGTAACTCTAACAAACAATCTGGCGCTAAAGCTAATTTTAAACTTTAAAGCGCTTCATACCTCCGATATTGGAGTGATCTCCACCTGGTAAATTTTGTTTTGAGCTTCTCTCATCTGATTTGTAATCTCCAATTCTCCATGGCAAACAGTTGGAGTCAAAGGCACTGCAAGCAGATGTAGAGTCTAAAGTGATCCATATGTTATGTATCTCCATTCTAATTGCATGGTTCATAGCCTCAACGATAGTTGTACGCTCTGCATTATAGTCTGTAGACTGTGGCAAGTTAATGATCATAGGCTTCACCCAGTAGATGGGAAGGTCCCACTGTACCTCATAAGTTCACCATATCCCGGTGCAAATCCAATCAGACCTTATTGCGGTTGGCAAGGATAAGTTCCATTATCTTCTTCTGCATCCTCCCTTTGATTTCATCCATCCTCCTATTAAGCCACTCAACCCTAGTCTCTACTAATGGGGGCCTCCCATGACGTTCTGTTTTACCCGCCATTTTTTCTTCCAAAAGACTGTTGCTTGCTCGCATACCTAGTCTATAAATGAACTAATTGGCTGATGCTTGGGAGCTTTTTATGTTAGGGACTCCCTACTCTCTTGTTTAGTATCTGCTTCCGTTCCACGCTCTGGGAAGTTAGGGTATGGCGATAAATAGATATTAACTCTGCAGCTAAAAAAGAGCAGGCTTCATGAAATCAAAGGATTGTACTAGTCTTTAGTTGTGCCAGTCTAATTGTTTTCTATAAACACTTGTGTACTTTCTGCTTATCATCTGCTACTGCTTATTGTCCTCTGTTGATTGACCTGTAAAAGTTCCTTGGACAACTATATCCCCTCTGCATTTTCAATCTTTATGCATCTGAATGTTGCTCATTATGCTGTGTAGGTTATGTATGTTCACAAATACAGTGGAGCAATGATTCTCGATTCGATCATTCCAATCTCACTCAGCTATTTTACGTCTACAGCAAGCATGATATACAACCAATATTTGGTACATGATATGGCTGAACCTCAAGTGGATCTCAAGTATGCTGGGGTTTTCATATATTTGGTTGGTATTGTTGGTAACTTTTACCACCACCACCTCCTCTCGAAACTGAGGTCGAACGATGAAGGCGTCAAAGAGTACAAGATCCCAAAGGGAGGTCTCTTCAGCCAAGTGATTTGCCCTCACTATTTTTTTGAGATCCTAGTGTTTGTTGGCATTTGCTTAATCTCTCAAACACTGTATCCGATCTGCTTCACCATTGGAACCATGATGTACTTAACAGCAAGGAGCTACGTAACTAGAAAATGGTACGTTTCTAAATTTCCAAATTTCCCGAAGGATGTTAAGGCTCTTGTACCCTACGTGTTATAAATTTCGACAGTACTCGGTTCAACTGTTCTTTTATGTTTCAGTTTGTATTAATAAGTGATAATTTCATGTAATACACGATTTATATCTCGAGTTCAGAGACTGAACTTGAGAGATGTGCCACACTGGACATTATGTCTATAGCTATGTGTACATGACTACGACAGTGTTCATACTTGTTTCCTTTATGATATCTACATTTTTAGATCAGATTTGTGATTTCTTATTTCCACCAATCGCTTAAAGGATGTGTAGATCGTTCTCGTTATAATTTGAAGTTATTGATGGAATGAGATTTATCATATTCTTTCTGCGGTGCGGTGTTGGCCCCCTTTTTATCGGAAATTATGAGAATAAATACTACTTTTTGCCATATTTACAAAATCGATACTTTGGCAAGTCGCTTCCAAAATCGGTACTAAAATTAACAAATTGTTGTATTCTAATTTTGTTTAATTTCTAAATTGGTATCTCTGTTAATCGTTCTTGGACGAGGGATTGGGATTTGTTGCCCTAATTCTTAACAACTAGTATCAGAGCGAATGTTAGAGCTTGTGTGATTAGAGCAATGGTCGAAGTAGAGAAATTAAAAATCGAGGAATTCAATGGATTGAACTTTGGAATTTGGAAGATACAAGTAGAGGATTTTCTATACACGGAAGATTGTGATATTCTTCTTTGAGGGATTTCGACGAAACTGGCTGATTTGGATTGTTTGGAGTAGGAGTTTCTAGATCAAGATGTTCCAGGTAAAGTTTGTTCAACACTCACAAGTTCTATTTCTTCTAAATTGTATAAAGTGAGTACGGTGTTAAAGATAATGAAAAAGCTATCAAAGATATTTGAATAAGTTTCGAGTGATTTAAATTCTCAGAAGTATGTTACGAGTGTTTCAAATTCTCGTAAACGAGTTACTATTAGTGACATAGTAGAAGTCTTTGGTGATGATTCTTGCGCAATACCTCTTGGAGCTTTGTTGTTAATATCGGGTTATTACTTGGATGTTAAAGTTGGAGGAGAAAGAGTTTCACATGTTGAGAATAGAAGAAAAAGGCACATAAAAACATATAATTACAATCAACAAGATATTTGTTAGAATTGTGGTAAAGTTGGTCATAAGAAGGAAGATTGTAGATTGACGAAGAAAAGAAGATCTGTGAAGGGACGCTTGGTGACTTTCTCCAGGGAAAGTAAAAATTTCGATAGTGCCTCCAATCTTATTTCTAATGATTTGTGTGATATGACTTGTAATATTCGGGATAAACCATGTAATGTGATTTATGGTACTCGGGATAAGTCATTTTGGTTGCCTTATGGTGTTTGTAAAAAGTCAAGGTTAGACTTTGATGCTCTATTAGAAATTACGTCGGGTAAATGTGAATTGTCTAGCTAGGATGAATATTATTACATAGTAAATGATGGAGTGTTCAGTTTGAATTAACAATAAAAAGCTTGTTCAATTCGGACATAGTGCAATATGTTTCTAGTGTAGCTAGAAATGTTATTTTGAATAGCCAGCTATCAAACTTGGGTCTTTTGGCTACCTTTGGCGATGATATTTTTGAGATCATGAAGGAGACTATTATTTTAGCTTGGGACAAAAGATAAAATGCGTACTTGGGGACGTGTAACGCTAATTATGAGATTGCTGGTGTTGTTACTTCGATTGTCGACTCTAAAGCATGGCACAAAAAACTTGGTCACGTGAGCAATTAGATAAAAGCGATATTCTCGAGGAGAATACTTGACAAGTTAAAATTGATAGATTTGTTATTTTGTGAAGACGTTGTCTTGGTAAAGCAAAGGAAGGTCGGGTTTCCTAGAAAGAGAAGAAAATAGAATATCAAATTGAACTACTTATACGATGATGTATGGAATTGTCTAGAATTAATTATAACGGGGGATTTCACAGTTTTGTTGCTTTCATTGGTGATTTTACACGAGAGCTTGGTGTATATTTTTTGAAGAATGAAATGGATTGGTTTGATGTCTTCGCTCAATGGAAAGCTTGGGTTGAAATTGAGATGGGTTCAATGTTGAAGCATCTTGGGTTTAACGATGATGGTGATCAATTTTGTTGTGATGAGTTTGTTATAGATAATGCATCTATTGGGATTAAATGGCTTGAGAAGATCCCAATAATACTACCAGAGTTTGGTATGGCTGAAAGTGTGGTCCATGAGATTGTTGAAAGGGCGCGAAGTATGAAATGTTTCATCAAGTTGTCAAAGTAGTTTTGGATGGATTCGGCAGTTTCAGTGGTTAATATAGAGTCTTGGTATACATTGGATCTTGGACTATTAGAAGAGATCACTTGGATGAAATAGCATGAAATCATTTATACTTCTTTTATCTATTTTAGTAATAGATTATTACTAGATTATATGTCTAGTTTGTGCGTGTTCATTGAATATGTTTGTGATGATTTTGCTGACCGATCTTGTGATGCGAAGAATCAGAAAATTATCCAATTAATTGATGTGATATCAGATGATGGTGTCTTTTGCGAAGACATGGATAAGTAGACCAGAAAAGTGGATTTTTTTGGGTCATGTGAGTATGTAAGAATCTCTACAGAGATAGTTGAAACCATTGGTTGAAAAGGTTCAACGAGAACCGTATATTCCTCTGATTGTAATGAAAAGAAAAACCATGGTTTCAAGACCTATGGCCCATTATCATTACTCCTGACATTGTTTGTGGTTAGCCGGTATTGGTGATGATTACAAGGTAGCTTTTGAGGTCATGGGCAAGTGGGAGCTTGTCATGGATGATGATGAGATGGGATCTTAATCGCCATATCGGGTATGGGATGTAATCCTATTACCGATGGTAAAAATCTTTACTTCACAAGTTAGTTTACAAGTTAAGCGAAAACGAGTTTGTTCAAGCAGTTCAAGGTGAAACTTGTGGTAAAGTACTTTATAGGAGAAACGGGTGTTTCTGTGAAGATATTTTGGCTTACCGGTTATGAACCTAGTTGTACTATGGTGGCTTTATTTTTTGGATTGAGTGATTCTTGATACGAAATAAAAAAATCTTCATGATTGATCTTATTGAAGATGGGTATGTAAGTTGACTATAAGAATACATCGTTACCGGGTGAAGTGGAATTATGGTGGCTCATGAAACATCCATATATGGAGTTTGTTTTATTTCATGTCTAAAATAGGTATCAACACTATCTCGTGGTTATCCGTCGTCATAGAGTGCACGTTGAGCGACTATAGCTGGACTGACACTGAACATATTTGTTGGTTTATACCTCTTCACTTTAAAAATTCAAGTCGTTAGTATTTTACAAAAGGTCAAAAAAAAAAATCATGATTTTTTGAAGAAAATAAGATTCTGTTCGAACAGACTTTTGATCTGCTCGAATATTTTACTAAGACCATTGTTTCTTCAAATAGGATCTTTGGTTCTATTCGAATGAAACCTAGTCTGTTCGAACAGACAATTTCTCTGTTCGAACATAGTTTGGGTTTTTAATTTTTTGATAAAAAGACATTCTTTCTTCCTCTTTTTTGATCTCTTCCAAAGCCAACTTTTTTAGGGCTTGATATTTTAGAGAGAAGAGGGATTTTAACGAGCGATTCAATGTGAACTAAAATTCAAATTGAATCAATCGAAGATTGTGAAAACCTAAATCTAATTTCAGATTTGGTGAGTTTGAGCGATTCAAGCTTTGGTGCGTTATCTGAGGTGAGGCATTTTGAGAACGTGGAATTAATTGTGCGAAGTTCAATTAGAAAATAGGTAACCATAAGATGTGGTTATCGAGTCTATAAGTAATTAAATTTTTGTTATTTTGTTTTAATGTTGGATTGCTTAGTTGTCAGGCGATTTGGCAGCGACCTGTGGGTTTTTCTTCTGAGAAAGGTTTTCTACAGGGTTAAAATTGCTTGTAATTGTACTTTTGATTCTTTATTGTTTATCATATCAAATCGAGCTAGGTTAAAACTATACAATTATTTTCAAGGATTATCGACCCTTTCAATTTTGACCTAAACTAGTTAGAAATCGGTTAATCTCTGTTAGTCAGAAATTTCATTTGGTATCAGAGCGGTTGCGCTCCAATACTTAACAACCTGAGTATGGTTCCTAACTTAATTATTTGAGATCAATGGATTCTCAAAGATTTGAAGCTCTCATAAATCGTCTGCCCCTTCGATGGTAAAGACTATATTTATTAGAAAGTCTGAATGGTTGCATTCTTACAATCACTTGGAGAAGATGTCTGGATTACGATCGAGGATGGATGAACGCACCCTGCCATGTTGAAAGGAATGGGTGATGAAGCCGAAGAGGTCCTTAAGCCTAGGAATCAATGGTCTAAGGATGAAAATAAAGTTATTGGTTATAATAATAAAGATCACAATGTTATTTTTATGGCTGTGAGCCCCAGTGAGTTTCAACACATATTTGCTTGTACCACTTCAAAAGAAGCTTGAGACATATTAGTTCGAACTCACAAAGGCGATGATACAGTTAAGAAGAGCAAATTGTAAATGCTCACCAATTATAGAATATTCGAATGGATGAGAATTAACCCTTTGATGAATTCTATGCGAGACTAAGTGATATTTGAAATACTAGTGCCGCATCAAGAACAGCTTATTCCGGTAGTCCAAATTGTTTGCAAATTTTTAAGATCTCTTCCTAAGATCATTAGATCCAGACGTGATGATATCGAGGAAGTTCAAGATCTAAGGAAAATGAAACCTGATACATTAGCTGGAAAGTTGTGAATTTTTAAACTCGAGATGAAAATGGAAAACTTTGAGGAGAACAAGAATGTTGCTTTTAAACCTTCATCTTACTCTTCTTCTTATAAGGGTACCAAAGAAGCTGATGTAGGAGCACGCTCCTGCAAGCAATGAGGTTGAAAGTCACTGAGCGACCCCGCCATTAAAAGTAGGAACACTCCAGCTAGCACTAACTGGCCAGATCGTTTTGCAAACCCACTTTTAGCTAAAAGTAGGTCCATGGCTGGGTCTCGCCTAACGACCATAGAGCCATCGTAAGCACAGCCGACAACAATCTCATAGTTAGCCCCCTGCCCGCCTGGAAATATAAAAGCCCACGACCCTGAATGGATATCTTAGGAATTGCTCAGGGAACGTGAGCAGGGGTACTCCTAGGTCAAACCCTCCCTATAAGTAGAGGTGATGAGGTAACCTAAAAAGGATCTTCTTTATCTTCTTCTGCCTCTTTTCCTTTCTCTTCTAGAGACAATTAGCTAAGTCAAGGAGACGGAGAAAAGCCCGGAGAGAGTTGAGTGGTGTCCTCCTCCAACGAAAAGAATCAAGCCCAAAATGAATGTACTCTCATTGTTGTCCCTGAGAGGAATCACAGGACTACAACTGATATCTTATGTGATTCAGATAATGATGACGGGTTTAATATAGATTCACAGATTGCCTCTATAAGCAACCAGCTTAAAAGCCTTGTAAAAAAATGTCAATTTTAAAAACAAGAGCAATCAGTAAATTATAAGTCATGAACTCGTGATCAACTTAAATTGAATTGTAGACCAACCCTGATACTGACCTAAGTTAAGTTGAATGCTATAAGTATCATAAGTTTGGTCATTATGGACATAGTTGCCCCAATAAAAAATCTGGTAGTAATAACAAGGCTATGAATAATATTGTTACTTGGGAAATAATGATGAATTTGATGCTAATAATGATCATTCCCAAGAAAATGATAATAAAAAATATTGTGCGTATCCTGCTAGAATAAACTCTAGTCATGATCATTCTGACCTATTTGAGCTAGAAACCATGCTAAAAGTCAGAATGATCATGAAAATAATGAGTTTGAGGACCCTAATCTTAAAGATTTGTATGCTCGGTCATTTACGAAATGTGTTCAACTTGGCAGAATGAACAAGGTATTGAAAGATTAAGTTAACACACATACGCTTAAACTTAAGGAAAAGGCCAAAAATACAAGTCATGAGATAGATAGGCTTGAAGGTGAGAAACAAAGTCTCCATCAAACGATTATGATTTTAGAAAAGGAAGTTCATGATGCTAGGGAAAAAATGAAATCAACTTTGGACGAACTTGATAAGTCCAAACCTGATTTAGTTTAGTATCAACAAAAACTTGAAAAAAAAATTATTGAGCAAAAAATATTGATAATATGTTATGTATGAGGAAAACCAAGAGTGACAAAAGGTCTACGATATGAGGATCATGACTCCAATGCCAAGACTCCTCAAGTCACTAAATTTATCAAAGTAACAATTACTCCACTTTTGCCTAAACATAATGTAATATCCATCCCTCAACATCAAGCCAAGAGGCTTTCCTTTACTAAGATTTTATATTGTCAAGCGTGTGGTCGAAAGGGTCATGTTGCTTCTTTTTATAGATTTGTTGAGCCCTATCGATTATATGTGAGACCATCTAATTGGCAAAGATATAACCCAAATATAAAATTTTCTAATGTAAAAAGTGAAAATGTGAGTAGGTGGTTTGCTCAAAAAACATCACCTTGATAGGTTATTCTGGCTGTTTGGGTGTGAAAAGATGATTTGTCGCCACAGATAAGGTAATAAATCTAAACTGAGACAGGTTATGAGTGTACTTCATTGATTAGGTACATTTCTTACCCTATCTCGTTTTTGTTATTTTTATTTTTTATTATTTATGTTTAGGACAGCAGGGTATTGTTTTGATTTTATTTGTATATTGCATTTTAGGAGCTTTTGTATGTGGGATATTCTTACTAGACTTGTACTATGTTTTTGTGTTATATTCATTCATGGAATAATTATTTAGTAAAATTACTATTCACAATAGTCAGTGATCCCCCAGTTTAAACTAAAAGCTTATCTGATTAGAACCACGTGAGGATAACTGTAGAGACTTTGTACCTAATGTTATGTGAAGATCTAGCCTTTTTGTAATCTTCGAGTAATATTTTATAAATTCTTTCCAGATTCAACATATTTTTTCCTAATCTCATTTTTTATAATCAATTGTTGATGATAACATCAAGTTCAACTTTGTCTAATTGTACATTCCATATACTTGATTCGAGACGAAAAAGATACTATGCTAGATCAAAGATATGATAATAGGCATTTTTATTGTTACACATTTTTTGGCCTTTGTCTGTAGTTACCCAAAGTTTTATCCGTTTGTAGCCCTTTGTGCCTTAAAAATCTCATTAATTTTATATTCAACTCCTTTTGACCCGTTTGTTCTGAAACTTTTCAGTAAAATAAAAATAATGTGAGGATAAATATATGAGGAAAGTAATCCTAATGATTTGCTATGACATCTATAAGATTATGTCTAGCATCTTGGAAAAAAAATTAAAAAAAGGGAGAGATAGAAGAAGAATCAATTTATTCTAAATATACTAAAGGAAGAGAAAGAAAAAGAGGTTATCTATTCTAGATGAACTCAATAAAGAGAAATAGGGGAGTAAATGTAACTGTTAGTCTCAGAATACCAGTAAAACACCTACTCCATCATGTGCCTGCCCTTGCCTACACTATAGCTTTCTTAAGACCTGTTTGATCTTGAGTTAAACACAATCAATTTAGTGGAGATGAGAGATAGGAGGTTTATATTAGTTGACTTGACATCATTAATGACAATTGATTTCCTTTCCACGAGATTTTTCATTCACAGTACACAGTTTATTTGATGAAATATAAATTTTTCTTTGCATTTACTCATATTCATATTTCCACAGAATGTTTGCCAATAAAATATCAGTAATTTTTAAGTGACCACCCAAGTGAGGCCTCAACTAAAGTAAATTTCCAACATAGTATTATAACTATGGCTGATGAAATATAAATTTTTCTTTGCATTTACTCATATTCATATTTCCACAAAATGTTTGCCAATAAAATATCAATGATTTTTAAGTGACCACCCAAGTGAGGCCTCAACCAAAGTAAATTTCCAACATAGTATTATAACTATGGCTGAGTAATACGTTAAAAACCGGGTATCTACCTGACTGTGCACACACATATATACGCACACACCAAGTAATTTATTTAGTGATTATTTTATAACACATGGGCGATGTCTTGGTCTTTATAAGATATTTTAGATTTATTATCTTTCTATCATGCCTTGTGGTTAGGGGGAAGTGTTGTCTTCTTTTGCTTACTTATTTTAGAGACGCTTCCCATGTGTGTTTTCCTTTTATTTTTATTTTAAGGAGGTTACTATTATTTTGAGGGGGAGATGCATCTTATTTGGAGAGGAATAACTAGTTCATATTGTTTTGGTTCAATTTCTTTTATTTACCCTTTGTTCATCTGTACTAAAAAGGGGGAGAGATGATTCTGATAGGCAATCCAGGTAAGCTATGATTTCTTTCGTAGATCCCTTATTTTATTTGAACGGTTACGTGATGTATCTTGTTTAGTGTGTAGGGATTCCAGAGTATATACTATATGATGAAAAAGTAGCTTTGAGTATGAATGTTCAGTGATTGAGTCAGCCCATCGAATTGTATCTTTTTCTTATAGTTTTAGTTTTATCACGAAATGAAGTAAAGAGGGAGATTGAAACCTCTATATGTGGAGTTTGTTTCATTTCGTGTCTAGAATATGTGTCAGCATTATCTCGTGGTTGTTTGTTGTCAAAGAGTGCATGTGAAGTGACTATAGCTGGATTGACACTGAAACGACTATAGCTGGACTGACATGAGAGCCTATATGCGTGTTCAAGATATACATCAAAACGACGGGGCTCAATGTTAGATATTTTTATATCATTGGTGGGTTCAGGAAATACCATAGAGACCATTGTTGATCTTATAAGTTTTGAGAACTCATGAAGTGTCTGTTCTTAGAGTATGGATGATATGCTAGTTGCGTATACAAGTTCTTGCATGGGTGAGATTGAAGAGTCGTGGGAGCCGTTATCTCAATAAAGGGTTGGACCGATAGATTGGTTAATCCTTGGCATATGGTATAGTACAATAGGAAGAACGTGAAGTAGAAGTTGTTATTGACATGGTACATTGAGACTGGTTGGCATGTTATTTGGTATCACACCATTTATCATTACTTCGGGCTTAAGACACGCGTTTGTTTGGCTATGGAATGCGATATGAGTTTAGATCGAGGTATGTCTAACTCATTTGATGATTTGTTTGCTAATGTATGTCATGGTTTACATATGAGACCGGAGATTTTCGATGAAATGGGAGCTATGAGACGATGATAATGAATATTATGTATTCGAAGAAGACTCGGTTGTAGCTCATAGCTATGGAGTGATTCTTGTTCGGTTTGCAGGGTTATATTCATTTATGATGGCGGAGTACGTTAGTGATATGGAAAAGGCTACAGTTTTGTGGTATTATACCGAAACTACTTGGGTATTAAGATGACAATGGTTAATTGCATCATTGATTGCAAGGGCATAAATACGGTGTGGCTTTGAAAGTTCTTAATTTTTTTGTTAAAAAATATTAAAAAACATTATCACATGGTTTTATGTGGTACAGTAGCTTTTGGCGTGAAGAGTTCAGTTTGACACGGTTACAAATTTGGTTACTTTGAAGATGGGTGAAGTTACGGGAATCTCACATTTCAAATTTCAAGTGGAAGATTTGTTAAAGATTGTAAATTTTGTAAGTGGATCTTCATGGTGTTGAAGGTCTGGGTAGTGTGAGTAAATTGAAGATCTGGAGATAAGTTACGGTAAATTCAATTTCAAGTGGGAGATTATTGAGGAATTAACTCGTATTATGTTTGTGGATGTTCATTGGAGTTCGTGGGACGAACGAGGATCGAAGACGGAAGAAAAGATTACTTTTAAGTGTTCTGTTCGAATAGACTTTATGTCTATTCGAACAGAAGAGGCAGAACATGATCTGTTCGAATAAACTTTGAGTCTATTCGAATAGAAAGTTGTTTGTTCGAATAGACTTAAAAGTTTATTCGAACAAAAGTTTTAGAACTTGTTTTGTTCAAATAGACTTTAGAGTCTGTTCGAATAGACTTCGTAAACATAATTTTAGAAAGTTGAAGTGAAGACGTTGGCTTGCCTCATGATCCGTACTTTGAGTCTTAATTGATGTAATAACCTCCAAAGTATTTAAAGGATACTTAGTGTATTTCTTATGTTAATCTTTTGGTGAGTTTAATCCTAGAGAGAACTAGTGTTTGAGAGACTCTATTAAAGCTTCGAGGAAGCTTGAGGGATCAATTCGTAACCTGTTTGATTATAGTGAATTATTCGCGGGGAGTAGTTTTTTTATCCAAAAGGGTTTTCCACTTCCTTTCTCCTGGTAAATGGTTGTATTTTAATTTCGTTTAATTTCTAAATTGGCGTTTTCGTTAATCGTTCTTCGACGAGGGGTTGGGATTAGCTACCCTAATTCCTAACAGGAATGATTCAATAAGGAACGAATGGAATAAGACCCGTGGACTTGGTCAAGACTGCTGGGTTTTCAACTATTAAGAGCATCCAGTGTAGATTACCTATAATTTTAGCTAGTGGTATAACGTGGATATGAGATTTGAATGTCGTGCAAAAACTAAACTCCTCAAAATAACGAGTTTAATAGGTGATGTGTCATAAATTTATTGGGTAAAAGTAGTTTTAATTTTTCCAAGCACTTTCTACGTATTGATTTTAGTTAAAAAAAAGTTTTTCACATAATAAAGTTGTCATATCGGTAGCTACCCAAATTTTTTCTCTCTCTCCTCAATAATGAAGAGAGAGAGTATTGAAACCCAAAATAGCTACCCTTTTGGGATGCTAAAAACTATATTTTTAGAACTTTCTCCTCTTTATTTATTTATTTTAACTATAGAGAGCCTACACTAGATGCTGTAAGGAAATATGTTGGGTTTATCACAGTTGGGTAATTGGCTGCTACAAAAATTAGTAATAATATACTCCATGATGTAATTATAACGTTGGGAAATATAATAAGATTTGCCGATTATAAGCATATGATGCGATAAATAAAATTTTTCATTCTTGTACAATATTCTTCAGCATATTATATGATTTCGCTGTTGTTGTGGAGATATAAAAAATGAATCAGGCAAATGTAAACGAAATAACATTAATGTTAGTTGACAAGCATGTACATGCAAACATTGTTTTAAAATCAAATATTGTATCGGGACAATCCTTGTTATGAAAGTCAAAATCAGCAGCCAAGTACATAGGGTTTTTTCCCTGTGCATTCTTAGAGAAATTTACGGTGTCACCATTTCATAGAGAATTGTCAAAGTATGTTATAAGTGTAGTGGTGGCTACTTTTCACAGCTAAAAATTCCATGTAAGAGCCAGCTCTCAATGGGTTTCTCTAATGGCTTGACGCTCATTCTTAGGAGTGTAAGTATAGTGCTGATGCTTGTGCAGAAAGGGCCAGTACTGAACTTCCTCTTAGCTGCAAGAAGTAGCATATGTAAACCTGGGTTCTTGAAAAAAAAAAATTAAAGTTCCTTTGCATACATCATTCGAAGTATCTAACCTCATTTGTCAACTTCAAGTGCAATCTTCGAGTACACCGGGAACTAACGATGATAACACTTTCATTCAGTGTTGGCACAAGTTGAAGGCCACATGGGGTTAGTTAAATGTCTATTAATTTCAACAATGATCACTTTTGCTTGAAACAGAAGTTCTGAAAACATCGTATCAGCTGTGGTGGGCTGGCGTCTGGCGATCAAGTTAGGGATATATATCATTCCCGAGAGACATTTGGTTTCATTTCTAATCAGGTGGTATTGACCATGTGCGTTATTATCTGGTTTTGGAGAGGTATAATTCTTCTCATAGACAATGATGATCATACAAACCAGACATTGTTCTTCGATCAAAGAACAAAGTGGCCCTAACTAGTGCAATTGTCTTTAGGACCATCAGCATTATAAACTAATCGTTATTTGTTTATTTTGGGTTGGCTAAACATCTCTTGATTGATCGAAAAGTTACAAAAAAGAAAAACATCGTTATTTGTTAACAATGACGGGAAAGCTTTGGCAGTAAAATTTACAGGCACTAAAATGACTGACACCAATTATCGTAAATTGTATGTAAGACATGCCTGATAAAAATAAGCTTTGTAGGTTGGATAATTGAAACATCCATATTTGAAGTTTGTTTCATTTCGTGTCTAGAATATGTGTCAGCACTATCTCGTGGTTATTTTCATCAGAGAGTGCACGTAGAGAGACTACAGCTGGACTGACACTGAATAGGTACGTTGTTTTGTACCTCTTCGCTCAAAATATCAAACCGTTAATATTTTATAAAATATCAAAAATGAATTATATTTTTTGAAGAAAATATGTTTCTGTTCGAGCAGGCTTTTGTTCTGTTTGAATAGACCATGTTCGAACAAGTTTTTTCTCTGTTCAAATATATTACTCAGACAACAGCTTCTTCGAATAGGATCTTTGGATCTGTTCGAACAGTGTTCGAGTTTTCAGTTTTTTGATAAAAGACAACATTTTTTTTTATAATGTTTTTCACCCCTTTCAAAACCAATATTTCTAGGGCTTGATATTTTGAGATAAGAGGGAATTCATCGAGAGATTCAACGAGAATTAACCTTCAAGTCAAATCAATCGAGAATTGCAAAAAACCTAAATCTAAGTTCAGATTTTATGAATTTGAGTGATCCAAGCTTTGAAGTTTTGGTGCATTAACCTAAGCGAGGCGTTGTGAGAACGAAGAATTGATTACGAAGAGTTCAATTAGAAGAGAGGTAACCACGGGATGTGCTTATTGAGTATATAAGTAATTGAATTATTGTAAAAAAAAATTAATAGTAAATTTTTAGCTGTCGGGCGATTCAACAACGACCTATGGTTTTTTCTCCTTAGAATGGTTTCCCACAGGGTTAAAATTGTTTGTCATTGTGTTTTTGATTCCTTATTTCTTATCATATCAACTTGAGCTAGGTTAGAACTAGACAATTAGTTTCAAAGATTATCGGTCCTTTCAATTTTGACCTAAATTACGCAAAATCGGTTAATCTCAATTAGTCCAAAATTTTAATTGGTATCAGAGCGATCACGCTCGAGGCTTAATAACTTGTGCATGAATCATAATTCAATTATTTGAAATTAATAGATTCTGAAAGATTTGGCGATCCCATAAATAGTCTGCCCCTTTTCGATGGAAAAGACTATCCTTATTGGAATGTCCAAATGGTTGAATTGTTATAATCACTCAAAGAAGATGTCTGGATTGCGATCGAGGATGGATAGACGTAACCTACCATGATGAGAGGAATGGGTGATGAAGCTGAAGATGTCCCTAAGCCTAGGAATCAATGGTCTAAGGATGAAAATGAAGTTGCTAATTATAATAATAAGGGTCACAATACTATTTTCATAGCTGTGAGACCAAGTGAGTTTCGACACATATCTGTTTGTGCCACTTCAAAAGAAGCTTAAGACATATTAGTTCAAACTCACGAAGGCGATGATATAGTCAAGGAAAGCAAATTACAAATGCTCACCTCACAATTCGAGAATATTTGAATAGATGAGAATGAATTCTTTGATGAGTTCTATGCGAGACTAAGTGACATTGTCAATACTTGTACCGCATTAGGTGTAGTATACTCGGATATTCATATCGTTCATAAAGTCTTGAGGTTTATTCCCAAGAGCTTTAGATTCAGGCGTGATGTTATAGAGGAAGCTCAAGATTTTAAAAAATAAAGCAAGACACACTTGCTGGAAAATTACAAACATTTGAACTCGAGATGCATATGGAAAACTCTCAGAAGAATAAGAGTGTTGCTTTTAAGTTTTCATCTACCTCTTCATCTTCAAAGGGTACAAAAGAAGCTGACAACTCATGTGATTCAGATGATGATGATGGGTCCGATATGGATTTACTGATTACGTCTATAAGCAACCAACTTAAAAACCTTGTGAAAAATCATCAATTTCAAAAACAAGAGAAATCAGTGAATTATAAGTCGCGAACTCATGATCAAGTTAAATCCAATAATAGGCAGGCCAACCCTTACACTGACCTAAGTCAAGTTAAATGCTATAAGTGTCATAAGTTTGGTCACTATCCACATAGTTGCCCCAATAAAAAAATTTGTAGTAATAACAAGGTTATTAATATTAATGTTACTTGGGATGATAATAATGATGAATTTGATACTAATAATGATCACTCCCAAGAAAATAAAAATGGCAACTATTGTGTGTATCCTGCTAGAATAAAATCTAGTAATGATCATTCTGGCCCATTTGAGCTAGAAAACCATACTGAAAATTAAAATGATCATGAAAATAATGAGTTTGAGGACCGTAATCTGGAAGATTTATATGCTCGGACATTTGCGAAGTGTGTTAAACTTGACAAAATGAACAAGGTATTGAAAGATCAAGTTAACACACTTACGCTTGAACTTAAGGAAAATATCGAGAATACATGTCATGAGATATAAAGGCTTAAATGTGTGAAAAAAAGGTCTCCATGAGACGATTATGATTTTAGAAAAATAAGTTCATAATGTTAGGGAGAAAATGAAATCAACTTTGGACGAACTCTATATGTCCAAGCTTGATTTAGTTTAATTCTCAGTAGAAACTTAAATTTTTTTGTCATGGCGTAAAAAATATTGATAATTTGTGATGTATGGGGAAAACCGATAGTGACAAAAGGGGTCTAGGATATGAGGGTCATAACTCACATGCCAAGACTCCTCAAGTCCCAAAATTTGTTAAAACAACAATTACTCTACTTATGCCCAATCATAATATAATATCCACCCCTTAGAATTAAACCAAGAGGTTTTCCTTCACTCAAATTTTTTATTGTCAAGTGTGTAGTCGAAAGGGTCATGTTGCTTCTTATTATAGATTTGCTGAGCCTTATCGATCATATGTGAGACCATCTAATTGGCAAAGATACAACCCAAATATGAATTCTTCTAATGTGAAAATTGAGAATATGAGTAGGTAGTTTGCTCAAGAAATATCACCTCGAAAGAATGACTTGTTGCCATAGATAAGGTAATGAATCTAAACTGGAACGGGTTATAAGTGTATGCTCCATTGATTAGGTACATTTCTTATCCTGTCTCGTTATGGTTTTTTTTTTCTGTTTAGGACAACAAGGTTTTTTACTACAAAAAAAAATGATTATTGGGGACCAGATATTGGAGACGAAGTAAAATTTGTCTCTAATAATAAAATATTTGGAACGGTTTTGAATTAGTCTCGAATATTATAGTTTATGAGACAGAAAGAGTTACTATGTCCCTAATAATATAAGTTTAGGGACTGTTGGATTTGGGCGTCCCTAATAGTATAACTTTAGGGACTCTTGGATTTGGTCGTCCTTAATTGTATAAGTTTAGGGACTACTGGACATGGATATCCCTTATAGTTTAAGTTTAAGGGTGGATAAAAACATTGTGAAAACGAAAATGCTCAATTTCATGCACGCAAGTTAACTCCCATTCCCCGTAATCCTTCCTCCCTCAACTCTCTGCGACTGTGCTAAACCCCGATATACGATCACAACCCTAAAACTGAAACCCTAATTTCTTTATTGTTGTTGTTCTTGGTGATTTTCTGAATTGATAGTTTATGATTTGTTGAATTGATAGTTTATGATTTGCTAAATTGTTAGTTTATGTTGATCTCTAGTAACCACATAATAGATGATCCCTAGAATTGGTACTTTCTGATGTGCAAAGAAGGGAATCCAAAGTTTGAAGTGTTGGTGGGTGTTGTTAAACTTATTGGGTTGATAATGTATGTGATTATTTGTGGGATCTTCCTGGTTGAGTGTCAGAGAGTTTTGGCGATGGAGGCGTTCAATACTCTCGTGCCTTTCATTGTCATATTCTATTTATAGGTAGTAGTCTAGTTAACTGACACTACAAGAAAAAGGGGCAATCGCCACTGATAGCTTTTAGGGACCATATATTTGGGACCGAGTAAAATTTGTCTCTAATAATAGAACATTTGGGACGGATTTGATTTAGTCTTTTATACTTTTGTTTTTTTGGGACGGAGAGAATCACCCCGTCCTTAGAGCATCTCCTAAAGTGCCTCTTATATTTTTAGTTCAAATCTGTTCAGTCACTCTTTCTTTCTCTCTCTCTCTCTTTAAACTCTTTGATCACGAATAACAATTGACAAAATCTTTAAACTCTTTGATCACGAATAACAATTGACGAAATCTTGGCCTTCATCGTCTCTCCTCTCCATCTAGGGCTTCAATCTCGCTCTCTCTGCAACCGTTGATTACAAATATACATGTGTGATTTTAATGGTTTGACAACATCTTCTACCTTGAAGGAAGACGAGACAGCAAACCCTCTTACGATTTCCACAATTCGATCATCAGATAACAATTTCCCCAGATGGTTTAACTTCTGTTTTACATAAAGATTATAGTGTAAAGAAAACCCTAGTTTTGGAACTCATTTTCAAAAAAGTTGTTGAGTACACACTTAAGTATTCATCGTTGGTACAACACCATGGGTTTCTTATCTTCCCCAATTCACTTTACGTTTTTTTTTATTACTTGGGTTTTAATTTTAATTCCTATTAATTGGCATTAAAGGGTCTCCAAACCTCAACTCCTTCTTTTAATAGTTACTGGAATTAAATTCTGAACATTAGGTGGATTTGTGTAATGGCGTAACTGAGTTCACCAGGGTTAATTCAAGCTATATTATATGGTGTTGGTTGGCTCACAAGCTTAAGGATCATATGCAAATAAAAGGTGGGATCTTAGTTCAACACTTCGTATAATACTTTATACTTGTGCTTTCTTGGGTGGAGAAGTTGTTATCTCCCTAGGATATGTATCGGTTTGGATAGAAATAACATTATGGACTCCCATTTAAAAGTATGAAATGATTGAATGCAAAAGAGGATGAGTATTAAAAGGTTAAAATTGAAGGACTCAAGGTTCAATTGTAGGGAGTCCTCTATTTTTGCCTATGCCTTTTACATATTATTTTTTTGGCTCAAAGATTCTAAAATGCCTATGCTCAAAGATTCTAAAATGTGGTCAACAACCAGAGAGCTCCACCCTAAAATTATCTGGTTGTGTTGTTTACAAGGAAGCAAGAAGAAAGACGCAATTAATAGAGTGGCTTTAGGGAATTTGCTTAGAGAAAGGGATGATGTTGTGATAAGAGTAGTAGTGCTGGCCTGATTTTCTATTTTCCAAGCCAACCACTTCTCATGTTACCAATGAGGTAGTGTTACTGATGAAGGATAAGCTAGTTTTGAATCACTACAAGAAAAATGGGCGACTGATGGCTTTTAGTTTCCACTATTTTATCAGTGACAGACAAACCACAATTGTTTTATCAGTGATAAACGATGTGATCTGCCTTCATAAGCTAGTACACATAGAGCTACTTAATTATGTATATATTATTACTGTATTTCACATTTTAAATTTGCACACCCCTAATATGTATCTTTGGTGTCAGTTCCACAGGATATAGACGAATATGAACTTGTTGATCCTGTTGATATTATGTCTTCTTTGGAAAAATCCTGATTCTGGGATGGAATGGTCAGTGTTCTTTCTCGGTCCAATGGTGTTCCTTCAATCCATTTAGTTGCTCTTTGCTTTACTAGTCCTGTGTCTTAATGTTTATAAGGAGGTAATTTTTTCGTGTTTAATTTTTGAATCTTCTATCCATGAATTTAGAAAGTAGCCAAATGGTCTAAAAGAAAGGACGCAGTAGCAGAACTTACTAAGCTTGCCTCAACAAAAAGAATAGCACCTGCTGATTTCACTGAAGTTTGCAGGACCTTCAAAAAGGTATGCAATTTTGCTTTCTCCAAGTACCTCACTCTAATAGTTTGGATGTCCTTTGGCTCCGAATGTTTAATTTTTTCGTGTTTAATTTTTGAATCTTCTATCCATGAATTTAGAAAGTAGCCAAATGGTCTAAAAGAAAGGACGCAGTAGCAGAACTTACTAAGCTTGCCTCAACAAAAAGAATAGCACCTGCTGATTTCACTGAAGTTTGCAGGACCTTCAAAAAGGTATGCAATTTTGCTTTCTCCAAGTACCTCACTCTATTAGTTTGGATGTCCTTTGGCTCCGAATGTTGCTGTAATAACATTACACGGGATCATCACATTATGATAGCTATAAGTCTATTGATTTTTTTTCCTGAATTAACTCTTAGTCATTTAGGATTCTAAATAGTGTTTTGATGATTTTACATATCTTCCATTTTTGAATTTAAGATTCAAAATAATGTTTTGATGATTTTAAATGATTGTTTCATTATCGTACTTACTCTATGTCTCTTCCTATCTAGGCCCCCCCCCCCCCCCCCCCCCCCTTTAAAGCTAGCAAATCACTCAATAAAAATAACAAAAAACTTATTGAAATAAGTGAATGAGAAGGCTACTATATAGAACACAAGCTAGATGAAAACAAGAATGGGAAATTACGTAGGCCTGCTTCGGCTTTGCTGATACAAAGAGTAGGACATGTAGGCTTAACCCAAATAGGGAGTACAAATAACTTGGATTCTCAATGATATAGATTATGTTGTCTTGGCAAGATAGAACTAACCTTTAGAAAGGCCTGCCGTCCCAATTCTTGTTTTCACAATGGATCTTTCTCTTGCCTTAGTTCTTGTAAAGAGCTCCAGTCAATATATCTTCTCGAGACACAACTATTAATTACTGATATCTATTATCTGCACAAATAACATTTTGATAATGCTCAAATTATGCACGACACTTTGTTTCTCCTATTGATTGTAGTTATGTGTTCTCATTGTTCCTTATATTGCCTTTTTTATTTGTGAAGACCGGGCTTATTTTAGTTGAATCTTTTAACTTGCAGCTTATCATAGATGTGAATATAGTCGTTGCAGCTGAAGCTATCCAAGCTATTGGCAATCTTGCTAGGTGCCTAAGAAATAATTTTTCTAGGGGTTCACTTTCTCTTGCCTGTTTTGCTTGTAAGTATGATGACACATGATCTATTGCAGTCTATGAAAAGCCTAAACTTGGCTCATCAATTTTTACATGGTGGTGTATATTGTTTGAAGAGAACATTATCCTTCTAATTTTGGCTTTAGTATAGTATATCTATCCAAAGGTTTATTTTGTAAAGATGTTTATTCATAGTTGCATAATCAACTTATGACATTATTTGACTTCACAGTATATTCTTTGTTCTTAAATAGGAAAAGCTAAAAGAAAAGAAGCCAACTTGTTCAGAGACACTTATCCAAACACTACAAGCAATTCATAAGGCCGGGTGCTTAACTCTCCTGGATGTAATTGAAGGCAAGTTATCTTTTTAGTTCTCCTGGATGGTATTGGTATTGGTATTGGTATTGGTATTGGTATTGGTATTGGAAGCAGAACAACATAATACTATTATAATGAAGGAGCAAGTAGAGTGAAGTATGAAGTATTATCTCTACTGTTATAATGAAGTGTGGTGTTTTGTAGTGTCTTAATGACGGAACTCCAAAAGTGAGGGATGCATCCTTTTCTGTTTTGGCAGTAATTGCGAAGGTAATTGTAGATCATCCCGTTCGTGTCTCGTTTCTTATAAAATGTAGTCCTACTGTAATAAAATGGAGAAAAGGTGTATGAGATAGATATAGGAGAATACTAATACATGAACATGCACCTTTAACATTGGTAATATTTTCATTCCATTCTTTGACCTTTCTCATTTTAGTTGGTTGGAATGAGACCTTTGGAAAGGTTACTGGAGAAACTTGATGAGGTCAGAAAAATGAAACTTGTTGAAATGATTGGTAATTCTGAAGGTATCCCACATCCTGTTACAGGTAGCCTGGATATTTATTTAAGTAATTCATTATTAACTACTTTGTTTATTTTATCTGAATCCTATTTTTATTTTTAAAATCTCGATCTTTTGGTGCCTCACATGTTTCTTTGCTTTGCTATAGAGGTTCTGTGTCAACTTCTAATAGGAGCTTCTCATGATCAAAGGTGAGTCGAGCACTTGGTTTTCTTTTTGTACGTTAATTTTTTTTGGTTTATGAATACGGTAGTAAAAGTGTTAATAATACATGTGACACTCGGTCCTTTGTTTTATGTTTATTTGCATTCAGTTCATTGTACCCAAAAAAGAGACTGTAGATGCTTTGCATGACTATCTTTGTAAATCCTTTTAACTTTCACGTATCTTTGTAAAGCCTGATGACGATATCTTTTCATTCTGCTATACTGTCACATGCAATTTAGGTGTTTTGTTAGTGGAGTTTCTAAATTTTTGACCCGATATGTTAGTATTTTAGAGCTAAAATTAGCTTAGCCAACATATGACACTTGTAAACCAACATGATACATTAGCATTTTCTTTTCTTATCCGTTGTACATAGGTATTATTATTATCTTATAAATTTTCATTTATGTTTTAATTTATATCAAGCTATGCTGATTAAAATTGTGGAAAACATTCATTTGACAGTTTTTTTTTTTTTGCTTCGTAGATTGGCACTGATATTATTTTTAGACAAAATGTTGGTTGTAAGAGTCTTCTAGTCCTTTCAAGTATGTTTATTCTTGGTGTATACAAATATTTTATATTTTACCATACTACGTGTCGAATAGCATTTGGTGATATAGTGTCGCAACTTCTAGATATTTATACTTATGTTATGAAATTATACTTAATCAGGTGTTAATGTTTGTAGTTGTTGAGATTTATATATATTATCAAGCCTCGTGGTTGATATGACCTTAATATAATATCCAATTGTCGTGTGATTTGTGCAGATTTCATAATCTTAGAAATTTGGAGCGTGTTGTGTGAATACTGGCCCTAAGCGTTCTCAAACTGAAAGATTACATTATTTACTTGAGTGTTTATAAATTGTATATGTTTTCTTGCAGGTATAAAATATAAATGTCAAATTTACAGTGGAAGTGTTGCCGAATTTTCGATAGGATTTTTCCTATTTGATTTGCTTACGTACAAGACTCTGATATAGATTTGACGCGTTATTTAATTTTTTGTATTTTCAATTTCATAATGTGTACTTCATTGTTTTATTATCTTTTGGTTTGCAATTATTTTTATATGTTGTGGTTGAGGTTGTAACAATTAGATTTTGTTTTTTGTTTTTTTTGCTTCAGGTAGTTTCTTAACAATTATGGGAGCGATACAATGAAGTGCTTATTATACGTAGAGATATTGTTCGTGTATCGATGGTTCTATGTTTAGTGCGTAAGAGTTTTGATAATTAATTTGAATGCTCAAGTTGTATTTAGTGATTGAACAATAATTTTAAATGTTATAGGTAGATTGAGACCTTATTTATTTATATAAAATTAGTGTTTGTGAAACCTTGTAAATAAAGCTCTCTTTTAAATTAACTTGTGGTTGATAAATGGTTTGTACTATCTAACAGGGGCGTAATTCAAATATAAAAAATGTTATATTTAACATTATCTTCTTTAGGGACAATTCATTTTACCTCTATTAATATTGGCGTCATACTTTTAGACAAACAAATTCGTCTAAAATGTTGTGTATTAGAGACAGAATAATCTGTCCCCAATAATATTGGTACTGACGGAAAAAATTTGTGCCATACTTTTAGAGAAAAACAAATCCGTCTCAAATATTGTGTATGAGACACAAAATAATCCGCCCCCAATAATATTGGCACTGGCGGGAAAATTTGGCGCCATATTTTTAGAGACAAACAAATTTGTCTCTAATATTATGTATTGGAGACGGTTGTACTCCGTCCCCAAAAGAGTTGAAAAATAAAGACTTTTAGAGATGGATTTTTGGCGTCTCTAAAGCCGTCTTTAATAGTATTATAAACGGATGTATCTGTCCTTAATGTATTTGGGACGCCACCCTAAAGGGACAACACTTTACCATCCCTAAAGACATCCCTAATAGCTGCAGGGACAGATTAGTAGCATTTTGGGACACTTCTTTACCACCCCTAAAGGTGGTTTTATTAGTCTACTTGTGCCCAATCACAATATAATATCCACCCCTTAGAATTAAACCAAGAGGCTTTCTTTCACTCAGATTTTTTATTGTCAAGCGTGTGGTCGAAAGGGTCATGTTGCTTCTTATTATAGATTTGTTGAGCCCTATCGATCATATGTGAGGCCATCTAATTGACAAAGATATAACCCAAATATGAATTCTTATAATGTGAAAAGTAAGAATGTGAGTAGGTAGTTTGCTCAAGAAACATCGCCTCTAAAGGTTTTTCGGGTTGTTTGGGTATGAAAAGATGACTTGCTGCCACAAATAAGGTAATGAATCTAAACTGGGACAGGTTATCAGTGTATACTCCATTGATTAGGTACATTTCTTATTTTGTCTCGTTTTGGTTATATTTTTTTATGTTTAGGACAAGGTTTTTGATTTAATTTTATTTGCACTTTGTATTTTAGGAGTTTTTGTATGTGGAATATTATTGCTAGACTTGGATTGTGTTTTTGTGATATATTCATTCATAGAATAATTATTTGGTAAAATGACTATTCACAATAGTTATTGACCCCCTAGTTTAAACAAAAAGCTCATCATGATTAGAACCACGTGAGGATAATTGTAGAGACTTCGTACCTAATGTTATGTGA
Organism: Kingdonia uniflora; assembly: GCA_014058105.1. NCBI lineage: Eukaryota > Viridiplantae > Streptophyta > Magnoliopsida > Ranunculales > Circaeasteraceae > Kingdonia > Kingdonia uniflora. Next base: position 7,684,172 of record JACGCM010000816.1, on the reverse strand, counting down.
AGATCCAGCCTTTTTACAACCTTTAAGTATTATTTCACAAATTCTTTCCAGATTTCGCATTTTTTTCATGATATCATTTTTTTATAATCAATTCTCGATGGTAGCATCAAGGTCAAGTTAGTCTACTAGAACATTCCCTATACTTGATCCGAAATGAAAAATGTACTATGTGAGACCGAAAATATGATAATAGGCATTTTTATTTTAACACCTGTTTTGGCCTTCGTCTTTATTTACCCAAATTTTTATCCGTCTACAGCCTTTTGTACCTTAAAATATGTCGTTCGTTCTATATCCAACTCCTTTTGACCCATTTGTTCTTAGGCTTTTCAGTGAAATAAAAATAATTGAAGGAGTGAAACTATGTGGTTTTAGTGGTGGAAACGAATATAAACGGAGAGTATTTCTAATGATTTTATGGTACATATATATGATTCTATCTAGAAACAATATATTTTATATGTACTCGCTAAAAGAAAATAATGAAGGGAAATGAACTCAAAATGAAGGAGGGGAGTAAAAGTAATTGTTACTCACTAAGGAAAATAATGAAAGAAGGTGAACTTAAAATGGAGAAAAAAAGTGAAGTAAATGTAACTGTAGTCTCAGAATGCCAGTAAAACACCTCTATTATGTGTCTACCCTTGCCTATATCATCACCTTTCCAATGCCTATTTGATCTTGAGTTTAGGACAGTCAGTTTAGTGGAGATGAGAGATAGGGATTCTATTTTAGTTAACTTGACACCATTTATGACAATTAATTTTCTGTGCATGAGATTTTTCAGTTCACAGTGCACAGTTTATTTGATGAAATATAAATTTTTCTTTGCATTTACTCATATTCATATTTCCACAAGATGTTTGCCAATAAAATCTCAATGATTTTTGAGTGACCACCCAAGTGAGGCCTCAGCCAAAGTAAATTTCCAACATAATATTCTAACTGCGACTTAGTAATACCTTGAGAACAGGGTATCTATCTGACTATGCACACACACACACACACACACCAAGTAATTCATTTTGTGATTGTTTTATAACACATGGGCGATATCTTGATCCTTATAGGATATTTTAGACTAGTACTACCCGTGGCTTGCCACATTGAATACGTCGGCGCACCTTTGGTGCTATATTTGAGGCGCGTACATGTCTTCACCCCTAAGATTACATGAAGGTGCACCTTACACGCCCCACCCCCAAACGCACACACACACACACACCACTCGATACATCACAATATTTGTAAGTAACACGAAGAAGGACCTATATAAAAGAAATGGAAAGACTGGGCCTAAATGACAAAGGAGACCATTAATTCAAACCATAAATAATAAGATGTATGAGTTGAACTACACTATTTATGTTTAGAGAATTATGACTTCTTCAAATAAAAATTTAGAATGTGTCCACCAGCAAAAGGAGATTATGAAAAATAGTTGAACGACATACTTGATTGAGGCAAGCAGTGTATGATAAATTAAAATGTATAAGCTTGGACGTGCACATCTCTTGAAGGTATCAGGCATTTGAGGAAATTTAGATAAGAGAGTTCCTCTATCCTTAGTTATGTAGAGCTTCCAAAATCTTGAAATAAAACCAATCCTAGCGCAAGTCCATCGTCCCATTATTCGAGCTCCGCTATACGTCATACCATTCCTGCCATATTCATAATATGCACATAAATAATATTTGTTGGATTTATTAAAATACTCCATTGCCCAATTGGTATTCAAATGTACTTGATAAAATTCTAATTAGAAATTCCAATAATCATAGTAGCCAGAAGTCTAAAATGAGAAAATACCAACTTAAATAATTGTAGCCTAAGCTTATAGATACTTTTAAGGTCTTAGGATCAGTGATAGACTGAAGCTTGGCCGATGCACGTTGGTTGTTGCTCATAACATGCCTTGAGAAACTCGTGACATTTGGACTCTCAAAATTCCATGAACAACAAATGTATTTTGATCTGCAAAAGTATATATATTCAAAAGTTAAAATACAAAAGAAACAAATGCTTGATTATAAAAACATAACAAAATGGAAGATTCCATATTTAGATCTCATTTCATAGACACAATCCATTGGTTTTTGAGATGAGCATTTGAATGAAAAGCCATCGAAAAAATATAATCCCATTTTTTGAACCATATGGGATAAAACATATGTTGGATATCAGCTCGGATATAACATACGTTAAAGTGCAATATTATCTCAATTGTAGAATAACCAAGTCATGTATCAGAGATGCTTACAATATTTTATAGCAAAACTTAACTATAGGAAACTCATGTGGCTACGTATATGTATAAACTTTAAATGCAAGAGCCATATAGTACTTACCTCAGGAACAATATTTTTTCCCTTCCTGTTACTTCCATTTTTGGTGTTGAGATGGATTTAATACCCAATTTGTTGGGTATGCTAGGATTACTCTAAATCACTGATTTACATCAATCAAACCTTGGATTAGAGTGTGATTTACGAATCTAACAATAGACAATCACTAATTACAAACATTGTAATAAAACCCTGAAGAAATAAATACATTACCTTACAATCAATCAAACCCGGGATTATAAAACCCAAACGAAGCAGTCGTGCATTGATTTTACATCGATTTTGTTCCTCCATGAAGTCCAATAATTCTGAGAGGATTTGAGTATATGGGAACCATGGTGGCTAATCTTTCTAAAGGAGATAAAAGAGAGAGAAAAGATATATATATATATATATATCCGGATCAATCTCTCTCCGAAGGTGCGTTCATTTTACTTTATCTAGATAAAGTAAAATGAACGCACCTTCGGAGAGAGATTGATCCGGCTTCCCAAATAATTAAACCCTAGGTGGCATTTGAGAGAGAGAAATAGGTGATGAAGAATGAGAGTCGGGATCATTTGTTAAGATGGAGAGAGGTGCTAAAACTAAGGTGGTGTTTCTTTGCCTGCTGAAAAATTAATTCAGTAGTGAGTTTTATATTTCTTTCACTGCTGAATTTTTTTTCAGAAAACTAAATTCAGCAAAAAAAATTCAGCCAGGAATACATGCTTAAAAAAAATTCAACACTTTGAAGAAAAATTGATGCCTCAATTGCCCTTGTCTTCAACTTGCCTCCAAACCTGAAGAACCGAATTCGTCAAGGAATCTCTCATCTCTCTCTTCGATTTGTTGTTGCTGTTGTTGTTATTGTTTGGGAACTCCAGCTAGGGAAAAATCAGGTACAAAATGTTCTCAATTTGATCCAATTTTGCAATCGATCTTCATATATTTCCCTGATCTTTCTCATGTAAAAATTTCTGATTTTTTTTGGTAATGTTATTGAGAAGATTTGTTGTTAAAGAGACCTTAAGATTACATCCTCCAGCCCCTACATTGATCCCTCGATTTACCACAGTGGGAACAACTGTGAATGGCTTCCACATCCCTCTGAATACCACAGTGCTGATAAATGCATGGGCAATTCAAAGGGACCCTGTATATTGGGACAATCCAGAAGAGTTTATTCCAGAGAGATTCATAAATAATAGTATAGATTTCAAAGGTCAAGACTACGAATTCATCCCTTTTGGATCCTGTAACTAGTGATTAATTTTTTTCGTGATTTTTAGCGGATTTTGATTGATTCAGCTGTTGAGATCATTGGGAATTATGGGTTTTTGTTTATTAGATTAGTAGATCAAATTTGAAGTTCACATTGGTCAAATTAGTGCTTAGAAACATGTTTTGTAGGTAGTTATGTATGTCGAACTCATTGGGTATCACCGAAGTACTGAGAAAGGCAATGGGGTTAAGCAAGGGTCAGGAGTTATCAGGAGAGACTGAATTGGTTCGAGGATATTGGAGTCAAATGCTGCTTAGAATATACCTAATCCATGTCTAATATTGATGAATCCAATTTAGTAATTTGTTATTTCTTTGCTGCATATTTGATATGTTATTTGTTTGCTTCATGTTTGATCTGTTATTTCTTTGTTTCATGTTTCCACTTAAGCTAACATTTTTTTGCTTCATATAGTTGCCCATGATCTGTTATTTGTTTGCTTCATTTCCTAGAGCTCAATGGCCATGGAACTTTAGGTGGTGTTTTTGTTTTATTGTTGTGTTGAGTGATTGATTCATTTGTCTGTTTTGTTTTAAATTGTGGAGGTATCTAGAAATGGAGCATTGCATGTTTGGATATGAATTTATGTGTTAATGGCAGTGTATTTGAGTGAATGAGATAGTATGGGGTTTGATCAAAGTGAAGTTTAGAGTAATGGGTCTTTGTTTTTTTTGTTATTAGGAGTAACCCGCCGGCCGTCATCCTGGTATTTACCAAACATGGGTAAAGTATATGTTGTGTTTGTTGGGCGGCATCCTGGTATTTACCAAGCATGGACAGAGTGTGGAACAGAGATTTTGAGATATCTATGTGCTTTATATCAGTATATGGATAGAATGGAGGAACCAGAACATACTCTTGCTGAGTTTCTTACCCTCAAGTCGCGCACTAAACCTAAACCAGAAGCAGTTCCCACTGCTTTGGTTGTGAGGGAGGAAGCAGAAGATGCAATGCTTAAAAATGAGCTTCGATTCTCACATTTTTATCTTTTAGCTATATTGGCAGTACTTGTTGTATTTGTAGCATTTATGTTACTCTGATTATGTTTGAGACTATTATGTATGGATATTAGTGTAATATGTTATGAACTATGTATTGTATCTTTGGATTGAGTTTGGCGTTCGTAATTTGTGAGTAATATATAATTATTGTATAAATTATTTTATTATAGTGAATATGGATTCTAGACAATGGACCATTATCAAGTTAACAGCCTTAGCATTCGCACTTATGATGCTAGCAAAAAATAAAGAGAGAAGTTGTGTGTGTCTATCTTAACGGGTAGAACACGCATCAATGAGATTCTTAGTGGCCCTAACCAGATTGCTTATGATTCGTTGAGGATGAACAAAGATGCATTTGTTTCTTTATGTGTACATTTCAGAGCGAGGGGATGGGTTATAGATAGCCAACACTTAGATATGGAGCAGAAGATGGCTATTTTTTTAAAAACTATAGCTCATTCAGTGAGAAACCGCATAATGAAGCATAATGCTTCACTTTAGCAAGGAGATGATAATGCCTCCTAATTTTCAAGAACCAAGCGAAATTTGTATTCATAAACGGTTAAGAGAATGACCATTCAAAAGGTTTATTAGAGCTATAGACGACACCTTGATTAGTGCACAAGTTCCTAAATCAGACCAAATTCTATTTAGGGCAAGAGGGAAGGGTGATTGCTTTCAGAATGTGATGGCAGCATGTGATTTTGATATGAATTTTATTTATGTCCAAGCCGGTTAGGAAGGTACTTCTTATGACTCGAATGTCCTAACTTAAACAGTTAGAAACCCAGCAAACAAGTTCCCCCTGCCTCCTACCGAAGGTAATCATCTAAATTGAAGTTATAGCAGTGAAGTATATGTTAAGTTATTGTTTTATTCTAATTAGAGTTTGTAAATTGTTTTGTAGACATGTACTACTTGTGTGATGTAGCATACACGCATACCAAGTACTTTATATGTTCTTTTAGGGGAGTACAGTATTGGCTTAATGATTTTTAGAGGGGAGGGCGACCTAAGACTAAAGAAGAACATTTCAATCGTACACATGCGAAGTTAAGAAATGTCATCGAGAGGACATTTGGTATTCTTAAAGAATGATTCCCTATATTGAAGGCAATGCCCAAGTTCAAGTTCTCAACTCAGATAAACATAGTCATTGCATGTATGGCTATACATAATTGCCTCCGCCAAATTTCTTTGAATGATAAGTTGTTTACGACATTTGAGAATGAAGACTTAGATCTTGGAAATGTACAACCTCAAGTACATAATGGTGACCACCTCGAGGCGCTATTTGGAGGAAATGAGCAGTGCTTTATGAGAACTAAAAGGATGTGCATTGCAGAGGAGTTAGCTGCTTATTATGCATCACAATCAGCTGATGAAACTCCTGTTGTTTAGTACTTGATATGGCTACTACCTCTTTTTGTTGTTTGGTTTTTTTGGGTATTTGTCTATGGCTACTATTGCTTGGCTTTTTTGTCTTAAATATTTCATTAAGAGGTTGTGATCTGAACTATCAACTGTGATTTGTATGATCTGTACTGAATAAATTTTATTATGAGATTGTCCATTTTGTATGTCCATTTTGGGTGTTATGTTTTTTACAAGGCTTTGTCCAGAGCTTGTATAGAATCTTTATGTTGTTATGTTGTTTACAATCTTATTGTTGTTTACAAGCTATTATGCCCATTTGCCTGTCCAGAACAATTGTTCTCAATGCATACACATATTGTACTTCATTGCATATAGTCTTAGTATTCATTTTAGCTATTACAGCTTTATGGCAGAAAAAATAGGTATTGGAGTCTCCCAGTTGGAGCCAATTTATTCTAGATTTCTGCATGTGGTAGGCTTCTCCATTCTTGGCCATCATCCTATAGAGTTTATTTGTTATGGCTTCTTCAACATAGATTTTGATCTCAATAGGATCTCTCTAGATGGCATCCTGGATCTCAGTAAGGTGTTTCTTAGAGCACAAGTATTTCCAACTTTTTATTTTTCCAAATCATCTGCTGGGTTACCACACTTTCCTCCCAGGCATTCTTTATAATTTCCTACAACCATCAACGTCAATCCATAAATTAATGTATTTGAAAGAAATTTTACAGTTTCTAGGATTTTGAGTGAGATTAACCATCATAAAGCTATGTCTAAAACACCAGCAGCTGTGAACTCAGACTCAGTGGTGGAATCTGGGAAATTGTTTATCTAGCTTTCATTAATCAAGGCCTATCAATCTTCATGATCCCATCCTGGGTACATTGTTTGTTTGACCATGTGTACTTATGCAAACTGTATCTCATGTCCATCGTGTTGATATCACTCAAGTAACTTTGATGCTTTACGAAAGTTTCAGTAGCAACTGGCCTTCCTCCCTACTTCTCATCATTGAAAAAAACTAAATTGAAGTCCCTGCTAATAGCCAAGGTTTATTGTAGATCTTGTTGATGTGTTAGAGATGTTTCCACTCCCTACGATACTATTAGAGCCATACACAGCAGAAATGAGTGTACTCATTTAGGAGCACTCTACTATGCAATGAATAACTTGAGGAAAGACTCATGTAATAGTTACATCACAAATACAGGAATCCCAGTAAACCAAAATTCTACCGATATTAGTACTTTATGCATTACTAACACTTTGTCGGGTAGGACAGATTTTGCTAATAACAGTTCTCAACTCCAAAATCACTACTATAGCAGTTTCTATACCTACTATAGTTGTTTATGGATAACAGTTAACTGATATTTGTATGGATAGCTGTTTATGGATAGTTGTTATTGGATATTTGTATGGGTAGCATTTTAGACCATGTTGTTGCGGATGTTTTGCTGTTACAGAACTATTGTTTTGGATTATAGAATTTGCATCCATGAATCTAGAAACTGCCTTCAGAACAATAACATCCATGAATCTGTTGTTTCAGTGATATGACCAGATGGATTATAGAATACTGTTGTGTTATGGATTATATCATACTGTTGTTTCACTAATAAAGATGGTGGACATTTAGCTAATTTATGGATGGGCAGTCTGAACATCAGGAATTGGGTAGTCTTCCAGCATAAAGCAGTTTGTTATATTCCATATTCCATATTGGTGTTAGCATTTTGAGCATGATTCCATATTCCATATTGGTGTTAGCATTTCTTCTATTAGCATTTTGTGCATGATTCCATATTCCATATTGGTGTTAGATTGGATCCACAATGGATTTAAGCAGAGAGGGGTTAAAAAACCATAAAGCAAACCATAATAGCATCTTTTAGCATAAAACAAACCATAATAACATTTTTTAGCATAAAACAAACCATAATAACATCTTTTAGCATAACATCTTTTAGCATAACATCTTTTACCATTGTGATATACTGTATGTAGAATATATTGTTAACATTTTTGTTTTGATTTCTTCATCAGGTTTTACCATGCCTCCAAAGAATAAGGCTCATCAAGAAGTGGCTGGTGACCCAAGTCAAGATACTCCCAAACACGCAAAACAACTTAATGGTGAGATGTTGTACACTTATCTTACATTATGAAAGTGTGAACTTGACACAAGTAAAGATGCGGGGTCTGGATTTTCGAAAGCCTCTTGGGCCAAGATTAGGGAGAAGTACAATGCAAAATTTAATCTAACTCGTGGACCGAAATATTTTAGTAATGTCTGGTTTTACCAAAAGGCGAAGTACAATGCTTGAACATGGCTTTTGAGAAGGAATGGGAATGGTTTTAATGCAGAAACCCGCACGTTACATCTTCCACCCGAAGAGTGGGATGCCTTGATTAACGTATAGTAATATTTTGGTTATTATGTTCATCTATATAGTCATATTATACATTTTTGAATGTTTGTTTTCTTGATACACATCAGATAAATGAGAACGTCAGTACATTTAAGAAAGGTGGGTTACTTCATGAAGACTTGATGGAATCTATTTTTGCAAATAGAGTGGCTAATGGTAGATATGCAACTGGTCCTGCTAGGGATGATTTCATTGATACGGCTACTTCAGATGTCACCGCCGATTTGAATTTGGAAGATGAGAATAATGTCCCCACAGATCAAGCTGATTTCATTGAAGATACTGATACATACTTCACTGATCATCATTTTGAACCATTTCAAGCCGAATACTCCACCCCTCAAATAGAGTAATATACGCCTTATTACTTTGCACAGTCTGTACCTCAACCAATGCAATCCGCTTCTCAGTCAGAAAGTAGTCACTGCAGTGGGAAGAACAAACGAAAAGTTGAAGACACTTTGGATAAGTTCGATCAGCTGATTGAGGTTATAAAGACGCAGGGTGAACGAGAGGAATTGGCAAAACAAGATACGCGTATAAATAAACTTTCGAAAGTACTGCGTATTCTTCAAGAAATGGAGCTTTTGGGGTATCTGACGACTGCTGAAATGACTAAAGCATATTTGAAGTTTACTGAACATATATAATATGCTGACATGTTTGTAGGCTTGCTAACGCTAGAATCAAAGAAACTCTACCAGATGCAGTTTCTCGGAGTTTAGTTTTCTATGCATTGCTATTTTAGATTATCTTGTTTTTCGGATTTATAAACTATGCTGATGTTCGACTATTTGCCATTTTTGACTATGTTGTGCTATCTTAAGATTCGTATTTTAGACTATCTTTAATGCTTATGATCTATATAAACCATTTTGTGCAATGATGTCATTTGTATGTCCATTTTTTCCATTCTTTTTTATCCATTTTGTGTAATAATGTCTGTTGTATGTCCATTTTGCATGTCCATTTTGTATATCCATTTTGTCCATTTTGTGCAATGATGCATTTTGTATGTACATTTTGTCTATTTTGTCCTTTTGTTCGAACAGAAAGGGGCAGATATAGACCAAAATTTTGTTTATTCGAATATGCTTCAAGTTGTATTATTTTATAACAAGGGTATTTAAGACATTTACCAGTTTTACTAGTTTTCAGCACTTCTTAGAAAAGAAACACCATAACTAATTCAACAATTCAACATTCAGCACTTCAAAACATTCAGCATTCAGCACTTGAAAAACAAACACCACCTAAAGTACTATTTTTATGTGTTTTGTTTAATGTGCCATTGTTGTACCAAAACTTAAATAGATAAAGTCCGTTCATCTCGCTCATTTGCCTAATCTCCACAAAAGAACATCAAATCTAAACCCTTTTTTATCTTTGAGACAATAACAAACTTGTCTATTTGAAAATATTGTTCTCTAATGTATAATAGATTCATTTTCTTTCTATCATGACTTGTGTTAGGGACAGTGTTGTCTTCTTTTGCTTATTTGTTTTAGAGACACTCCCCGTTTGTGGTTTCCCCCTTGTTTTCATTTTTTTCTTGTTATTTTATAAATAAATAAATAAAAATTATATAAAAAAAATTTCCTGTTAATTTTGATTGTGTTTGTGTTTTAACTAAGATTACCATTATTTTGAGGGGGAAAGGCATCTTATTTTGGGGGGAACTGACTAGTACATTTTTAGCATGATATTATTTTGGTTCCTTACTTTCATTTTACCCTTTTGTTCATTAGTGCCAAAAAGGAGGAGAGATGATCCTGACAGGTAAGCCAGGTAAGTTATGATTTTTTTTTGGATCCCTTTTTTTTTGAACGGATATGTGATGTATCTTGTTTAGTGTATAAGGATTACAGAGTATAAGCTATAGGATGAAAGAGTAGCTTTGAGTATGGATGTTCAGTGATTGAGTCAATCCATCAAGTTGTATTTTTTTTTCTTATAGTTGTAGTTTTGTCACGAAATGAACCAAAGGGGGAGATTGAAACATCCATATTTGGGGTTTGTTTCATTTTGTGTCAAGAATAGGTATAAGTACTATCTTGTGGCTATTCGTCATCAGAGAGTGCACATGGAGCAACTATAGCTAGACTGACACTGAACAAGTACATTGGTTTGTACCTATTTGCTCAAAATATCAAGCCGCTAGTATTTTAAAAAAGGTAAAAAAGGAATTGCAGTGGCTTATTTCGCATCTCGAACTCATGCTTCATCTTCGACCAACATGTAGACTTTCAACCTTACCAGCAGGGCACGTGGCACAGTCAGAAATAAGACAACAACATCAGGAAGCATATACAGCACGAGTTTCTCAACCAACACCACTCGTCCATGATACTCCTCGTGATCTTTGTTGAGAGCCGTCTTGCAATAGCTTATCCCGTGTCTCGGACACAAGCTTCATCCTTGACCTTATCAGCATACAAGAAGTACTACTAAAGACATATTCAAAATTCTTTAGTCTGAGTCATCACTTTCGACCTCTGCATCAACAGTTCAAAGTTATGCAAGTATTCAGTCATCAATAGAGTTGTTGTTTAGTAACAGAGATCAGAACGTTACATAATCTGGTCAAACAATATCTCACATATAATTTGTAATGGCCATCATTAAGATTATTAATGGTCGTCAAACGGTCATATTATGAGACCTATATATAAACCCAGAGAATTTGAGATGAGGGATAGAATAAAAAGGAGACAGGAGAATCCTTACTCCAAAATTTTCATACACTCAGAACATCCTTGCAATAGCTAGCATTCTTAATAACATCTCTTTCCTTCTAAAATCCTCAAGAGAGGTCATGGTTTTTAACCTATTCAAAGGTTTCTCATGCTAAACTCTTGTGTTAGTTATTATTAACGTTCTGATTGCATCTGGTGTAAAGGCTAAGTCCGAATCCCAGAATTAGGCTATTACATTTGGCGCCGTCTTTGGGAATCAAAGTTCTATAACTCATTATCTCAAAAACCCCTGAATACCATTTCTCAGGATGGCACTTAAAGATCAGAACATGTCGGCCCTTCCAATAGAATAGAATGCCACCCTAGTGAAGCTAAGGGCAAATTTAAACTTCGAAACGGAAAGGCGTACTGCTATAGAGAAACAGTTAGCAAGTGTACAAGATGCGCTGAAGGTTCTGCAAGGACGGAAGATCGCCACCTAGAAGAATAAAGGCATATAACCAGAGGGCTCACGGATTTCTATGCATGACAGAATTGGACCTCTACCGAAGAACTATAACCTAGGAGGTGCACTTTGATCCAACCATCTTTTGCAGGAAAATGAGCCCATTCCGATCCAGGAAGTCAATCAAGAAGTAGATGGCGGCCTTGCGGGAATCAGAAAGAATGAGAATCCACCTTGAAGAGTTTGAGTATAAGTGAAAGAACGTTTAAGCGAAGGGAGTGGCGACTACAATCCTGGCGAAGGACACATCACACACCTGACCACTACAGCTCGGCAGTATATGACTCAGGAACATATCGAGATACGAATAAAAGAAATACTCAAAGCTTAGACTCCGACTAAAGAAATCCATAACAGATTACAGAAGAGCCCTATCACATAGGAGCTATTGGATGGTGAGGTCCCCACCGGGTTCAATGCTATAAAGATCCACAAATACAAAGGAACGGATCTAGTAGAACACGTCTAAGAGTTACAAAATGCTTTAGGCCTATATTCTACATCAAACCTCATTATCTACCGGTTCGTTCCTTTCAGCTTATCCGGCGAACCTCTGCGGTGGTTTTACACACTACCCGAAGGATCTATCACAACTTTCGAACAGTTGTGAAAACTCTTCGTCAAGAATTACTCGTACAACAGAGACAAAGAAAAGAATTTATATTATCTTTTCAGCCTTAAACATATGCCAGGAAAGAAGCTCGAGACCTTCACCAAGAAGTTCTTGGAGTTAGGTCGAAAAGTAGATCGACTCGACCAGAAGCTCAGCACTATTATCTTTGCCTTCTCCAAAGATAAAGAAAGATGTACAAAAGTTAGCAAGCAGGATTGCTGCCATAAATTGTTTTATCTCAAAATCTTCATATCGATGTTGATGGTTATTCAACCTATTTTGTGGGGGGACAACAAAAAAGTAGTTTAAGAAGGATCCTGGGATCGAATGGACAGCAGAGTACGAAGCAGTATTTCAGGGGCTTAAATATTACTTGGGTACACCACCAGTGATGAGTACACCTAAAGAAGGGGAAGAACTAACAATCTATCTTTCAGTTACCGATGAATCATTAAGTTATGCTTTAATTCAACTTGATGAGAAGATAGAGAAACCTGTTTACTTAATCATCAAAACTCTCACATCCACAGAATCCCGGTATACCAAGATCGAGAAACTACTTTAGCTCTCGTATGCACATCGCAAAAACTGTAATAGTATTTTCAAGCTCACTCAATTCGAGTAATGACTAATTACCCTTTGCGAGAGATCTTATTCAAACGAGAGAAGTCAAGACGAGTACAACAATGGTTAGTCACCCTTGGCGAACATGATATCCATTTCAAACCATAACATTCTGATAAAGGTCAGGCAGCAGTAAACTTTCTTGTCGACTTCCCAGTAGAAGATCCTGATTGGGAAGAAGATAATATGGATACGAATGAAAAATAGCTCAAAGAAAGACAGACTTGATAACTCAGAAAGGTTGGCATCTTTTAACTGATGGATCTTTCGGAACTACAGGATCAGGCATCAGAATTGTACTTATCGCACCTTCCAATGATAAAATCGAAAAAATAACTAGACTCAACTTCGAAGCCACCAACAATGAAGCTGAGTACGAGGCAATGATTCACGGTTTAGATATGGCCCTCGAAATTAGAGTTTCCAAGTTATCTATATATACAGATTCTTTGCTCATTGTGAACCATTACACAGAGAAGCTTTAGAAGAATGGAAAGATGGACTACTACGAGGTAGCAGTAGCCGACCGAATGCACCGATTCAAAAGGATTACTATCGAACATTTACCACGCAGAGAAAATAGATATTCTGATTCCCTCACATATCTAGCAGGAATCCTCAGCACCGAAGCTTGATATTTTAAGATCAAAATATTATCCACCCCCTGCATTAACATCATCAGCTCAAATTTTGTTAATATTGGGGAAATTGAAGAGGACGAGGACAATTGGACATAACCGTTCCTTAAGTATATCGGCACTAAAAACATATTTGACAGCGAACTCCCTACAGATCCCACGGAGAGGAGACGCATACTTGATAATACTAAGTGATACATCGTGGACAACGACCTTCTTTAAAAAAAATCGGTCACAGGACCGTACCTCAAATATTTGTCGAGCAAAAGATCTTCAAAATTCCTGTACAAACTCCATGAAAGGACTTGTGGTTCCCATACAGAGGGACAATCATTAGCAAATCAAACTCTTACTCAAGGAGTCTTTTGGCCTAAAATAAAAGCTCAAGCTATCAAACTTGTAAGGAAGTGCAACGTCTGCTAACGTCATGGCCCCCAAATTCGATCTCCAGCTTTGGAGCTCCATTTTAGATTGTTTGGCCATTTAAACGATGAACCCTCGACCTCGTAGGATAATTCCCCACTATACTAGGCAAAAGAAAATACCTCCTAATAGCAACAGATTACTTCACAAAATGGATTGAAGCAGTCTCTCAATGCCTCACACGCGAAGATGAAGTCATCAAATTCATATGGAAAACCACCATCATTCGATCTGGTTGCCCCCATCTCATCAGAATTGACAATTGACCTTAGTTCATTGGCTCCAAAGTCGTTGAGTTCCTCAATTAACACAATATCATCCACTCCCCTTCCAATCCATATTACCCTCAAGGAAGTGGCCAGGCAAAAATCACTAATTGAACTATCGTGGATGGATTCAAAAAGCTCTTGACAGAGAAAAAGGGTAATTAATTGGGTCCAAGAATTACCATATGTACTATGGGCATATCGCACAACACCTTGGGTATCAGCTGATACACACCGTTCTTACTAGCATATGCTACAGAATTAATCATCCTCAATCAATATCATCACCCAATACGCGACCATACCATGACGGATGAGGAGAATGAGTTCCAGTTGGCATGTAACATGAACTGGATTGAGGAAACTAGAGACAGAGCAATCATGAACTTGGGAAGGTAGCATCAGGCTCTAGCGCGATCTTATAACAAATGGGTCTGTCATAGAGAATTTGAAGTCAATGACCTTGTCCTTCGTGAAATTCTAAGACATAGAAAAGAGCTCAATGCTGGAAAGCTGGCCAAAAATTGGGAAGGTCATTTTGTTGTTGTCGAAAAAAGTAGCCTTGGTTCTTACGACCTCGCCACTAAACATGAAGAACGAATACCTAATCCTTGAAACACAAGGAAATTGAAGCTGTATTGCAGATAATAATCTACCACAGTGTACTTTTCTAAAATCAATATATTTTTGTATGACGATCTTACATCAATGAAAGACTTATGTTTGATCCCCATTCATCTGAGTACATTCTACTATTTCTTACAATACTCTGTCTAACACATTTTTTGTACGTTAATCTTACACCAATGAAATACTTGTGTTCGATTGCCCTATATTCTAGTACTTTTCTAATATATCCAACAAGTACTTCTATATACAGGTTACAGATCATTTGTTGCTTTTGCCAAACTGATCATTAATTTACATTACATTACAGATTGTTTGTTGCTTTGGCCAAACTGATCTTCTATCTATTTCAAATCATTTGTTGTTTCGGCCAAACTGGTCACATATCGCATTACAAATCGTTTATGGCTTCAGCCAAACCGATCTTCTATGTTTTTCTACGTTTGTTGCCTCAGTAGCCATCTACTCAATGAAAACTTCCGAAAAACAGATATCTGACTCATACATTATCGATGGTTAATCATAAGGTTAGTACAAATCATTCTTTTATTAACAGTCCTATCTTCATACATTTTATCTACTATATTTGTTAGTATAAACAACGCCTCATCACTATCGTTACACTCCACTAGAACTATCACTTGAATTATCACCTACATTATAAGGTCCCACAACGTCACGTGTACAACCCTTATACAGCCGTTGACGCATAAATTTTGGCATTCTCCCCATAACAATATCCTTTCCTTTTCTAACCATACTCTATCTCAGAGCTCCAATTTTGGCCACCATGGGACTTAAATACTCGGAACGTATTAGCTCCATATCACATTTCACACCTTTGCCAACTAAACCATCATATACCAATTTACTTTCTACTTTTAATCTTTTGAACTCTGATGTAAAGAATGAAATCACTGTTGTTATATCTCTCTCGTACACATCACCTGCTTCAGTCTTCACCTATTTTGACAGAATAAGCTCGTTGAGTTTGCGTTGAGCTTCTTTCAATAAAGCTTCCAAATGATTACAATGTTTCTCTACTTGTCGTTTCTCATCCCCCACATCAGAATTCTGAGCTTCCAGCACTGCCATGAATTCATCCATATGATAAATCAAAGATATTGACCCATCTATTCCCACTTCATGATTCTTCCATTCTACCCTCCTTCCATCAAGACGTATCTCCACCTGCAATAGGTCAGCATCTAACTTGGTATTCACATTACACAATTCCATGCTCTCCGAAAGATGCTCCATTATATCCAAACGTAACGATTGTACAGTGTGCTATAGAGTAGCTACTTTGTTCCAAGCCACATTTGTGTTTTCATTCTATTTATTATAGGACTCTGCCATCTTATTTATCATCATTTAAGCAACCAACCATAATAATTCATACTTACGTGCATGAGCTCACATCTAGGCTATCTCTGCTTCAAGCACGTTTATTTAGAATTGCAAGTCTTTTACAATATTACCTTCCTCCTCTAATTATGCCAACAGTTTTGTAATTCGAGCTCGAGCAGATGTCAACTCCACCCCCTGCTATCTACTGACTAGATCAACCTCCTTCTATTGCTGCTCCTCAGACAAACGAGTTATTATATTTCATTCTTGGGTAATCCCCACCCTCATACTTTCTTCTAATTCATTTGCACTTTTTAGTGCCCCTTGACACGAACTAAGTTTAGTTATTAACTGCTCGTTTCAAACATGCAACGAGGTATACTGACTTTGAATAGCTATCAGTTCCACCTGTCATAACAGTTTATATTTATAATAGTTCGATTATACCAACAGATTACATAACACAGTTAAACAAGTTTAAATCAGGAACATGATATCTGAATAATATCGATACATCCTTCTATTCATCATCATAGAGAGAAAAATTCTTTTATCATCAACAACAGTATATAGAGATCAAACACTTATGCAAGGCCGGTAACAAAAAAATGGGAATACCCTATTTTCGCTTCTTCAAGACATGAGAAGACAGCTCTTTGTTTCTAGAACTCTTTCTATTCGTTACTTGAATATCTATAGGAGCTGTAAATGTTACAACCTCCTGCTGGCGTTGTTTACACCGTAATCGAGGTATCGGACTCTCGACCTCCTCCTCATCCTTTTTTGATGACAGTTCCTTTAACCTAGGAGTGGGTTTTTCATAAACAATCTCCCCCTCATCTTTGGTGAACCACATATTTTTAGCCTTGGCATTCTCCACATCAAAATCCTTCCCACATTCCGTTATGAACTTTCTAAATTCACTATCTATCTTCGCCAATTCTCCTCCATAAAAATTAATGACACTGTCTACATGACGTTTATGTTCTGTTCGAGCATCACCTTTAGATCGCGACGGATACAGATGTTCCTTCAAATGCTTATGCACCTTGTATTGCCGCTGGCGTGTTTTTATTTGCAATACAGCTAAAACCCTCACATCAACTTCTACTTTCATTCGAACAGTCACTTCTTTTGGAAATCTCGTCGCTAAAGACATTTTTTGCTCAACGTGTTGTAATAGTTCATCCTTTAACCCCTTTAACACCGCCTCTAATTTCTGCTGAACCCATATTTGTTTTTTTCTTATCCTGAAAAATATAATTCTCATTGTCCTCCGATTCTACATAAAGCCAAATGCATCTGATAAAGGTTCTACATCGCCCCATATAACAGACACACCAGCTCGAGCAGAATACTTTCTCGCCTCTAAACTATGACGATTACGTGCTTCTTGCGCTAAAAACATAACTCGGCCAAGTTCTAGAACTACACCTTTTTCCTTCAAAAGCTCTACATAAGCTTCTTTTAAACCCCGTTCACTATCTACTTTGACCTCAAAATATAATGCAAGAGTTATTAACATACTCTGATACCTAGCCTTATCATTTGGGTCATTAAAACAGGTCAATTTTTTTGGTTTTTGAACTAATACCCCCCATTTTCCTCTTCTTTTCTCAAAACCTCGTCTCTCTCTATTTTTATCTTAGCATGTCTACACAGAATCCTCGCTCTACTCAACGATCTATCCAGTTCAGAGTTAGTTTTTCTCAATCGCTTTATCTTCTACACAGATTACAAATACATTGTTATCATGCGGACATTCAAAATGAGCACATTTTAAAGCATCAATCAAACTTAAAACAATGTACGATTATATAAAATACAATAACATCCAAATCAAGCGAACCACATAAAGTAAGACAGGATACCACAGAACGCTTAGAGATTCTTGTTAATTTCTACCTAAGATGGAGACTCCAACGTCTGCCTAGAAGGAGGAACTGTTTCATTACGTTCCAATAGTGGGTCTAATATTTGCTCATTAGATTGGACTAGCTCTGTGCCTCATGGTAGAAGGTTTGATGCTCTCTCAGAAGAAATCGCAGCATCATCAGCCAATACTTCCTCCACAACCTCTGAAGGAAGAACTATCTCATTATATCAACCACTCTGGCCTAACTTCACATCAGCTGGACTCAATCCAAAATAATAATACATTTAAACGAAGTGATCTTTTTCCACTAAAGTTGTTGCAACTGATTACGACATAAGGGCGTCATGCTGCGCCAACTCTTCATACTTTTTTGTAGCCGCTGTAGCATCCTCAACTTTATCCTCTTTCTCTAGCTTGAGCTCTGCTTCGAGCTCCTTCATACGAGCTGATTGAGCCTCAAACTTTGCCGTCAGATCCTTGAACTCCTGGCTCCTCTTGTCTAGACACTTAGTTGCCCCCTTCAGCAGCATTGAGAGTTGTTAGTGCTAAAATGCATAATGAACAATTCAGCAAAATAGTGTCAGATCGCATTTAATGAAAATTACAAAGTCTGAGAACGTACCAAGAAAGTATGCTCGTGATACTCATCCTCGAGCTGCTTTGGACTTGTCCCAGCCAGTAGACAATATTTCAGTTTCTGCTCTTTTATCTTAGCAAAATCATGAAAATTAGTTCATAAACTACCCCCTTCCTCATAACATTTTTTCTTATTCGAGCTCTTTTCTGCCTTAATAGGAGTAGCCACACTCACTTCCAATCTCTCTCCCCCCCATCACCAGAAGCAGTCTTTGCGATCTTTTATTCCATGACAACTATACCAGCAGGAGATGTACTCTGCAGAGCCAATTTCCCCGACCTCCGAGTATTCTGTTTTGTGGTCTACGGTGCAGGAGAAGGAAGACTAAGAATGTCCTCAACAGTCAACACTTCCCCCAGTCATAGCTCATTTCTAGTGAGATCACTGAACTTTGGGTACTACAGAGTCTACCCTCTTATCTCTGCGGATATCAAGCTCCTCGAGCACTTGTTTTAGCTCGACCTGATCACGAATAACACAGTTAAACAAACTGGCCCTATCCAGAGCTGATGAAGGAGTGGGTTCTGCCAAAACAAAGAACAACACATTAATTTACAGTTTAAAGATACGTTATGGGTTATTCGAAGATTGGTCAATGTTACTTACTCGGGTTATAATACTTATGGTTCAGTTTGAGCACTGGTTCATCTGGAACTTTTATACAGTTACCATCTACCTATACGAGGTGGTCATTCCATGGTCTACCCGTAGACTCATCAAAATAAAATAAAAATTGGCCTAGATGAGTCACTATGCAGGTAACCACTACTTCAACCTAAGATATATTTCCACTTATAATATTTTAACACATCTTAGGCCACGAACTACTTAACAGTCTCTTCCTTCCTCCATTTCTCATTCAATGCCTCGCATACCATCATCATCTCATAAACGTTCCCATTCAATTGGGCAGGACAACACTGTAATGCATTCATAACCCATTTTTGAAAGTAGATCAAAGGAATTCAAAGGCCATATACGACCTGATTCAAAAAACATAAAAACCCATCACTCAGCCCTGTGAGCCCGAGACCATTGTAATATGAGAATGTTACACCCTCCTTCATCCCTTTCCTTTTTTTCCACTTCTCCAAGCATGGGACTTAGTAATACACCTTCTCCTTCCCCTTTCCTAGGATATAGGCCCTAAACCAGTGACCTTGGTCCATCACATAACTTCCCCACTCCACCTATAATTTTCTTTTGTACTTCAAGTACTCTGTGCCTACATCTACCCCCTCAGGATATATGATAAAAACTTTATCTCTATCTTTTTTGTCCTCTTTGTCTACCACTTTCTCAACGTTGTTGGGTCTACCAACCTCTACAGCCCTCTCTACACTGTTTACAGCCTCGTCTATGGCACTACACTCATCCTCCCTCCCCGAAGACGATGTTTACTCTGAACTTGCAGAAACTACAAATCTACTAGTGGGAATACTAGGTTTAGAACGCATACTGGACCTACAGATACAAAAAATATTTTATCATTATCCATATTCTACATATTACACCCTGCATACAGTACAAACAACCCCACCTTCTACCCAGTTAACACGTTTCTATTACAATTTCCCACAATAAACAATAATTATTTCAAATTTCCCTCTTATTCTCCAAACACATATTTTCTCTCTCTACAGTCAATTCATATACCAACAAAACTTCTACATTTCAGGAATATCTCATCTATAATCAAAAATCTCAAAACCCTACATTATCATAATTTCTCATATCTACAAAGACGCACATACATGATCATACAAAATACTAATCGAATCCAATATACAAAGAACATATATTACCAACCTGTACTTGAAGAATAGCAATTGTCTACTTTACCCAAATTTTTTATCGAGGATGGACGCTTTCATCGTTTCTCTGATAGTTTTCAATCACCGGATGAAGATCTTTATCTCAAATCACACTCAAAGCTCAAACATTTCCTCTTATTGGAAATCAAATTTGTACCACTTTTTTTTCTCTCTAAAACTGCAGATAATTTATGAGGGAGATAAAAATGAGTTTTTAAACTCTCCCTCGGTTTATGAAACGAGGGCTCCTGCAGACACGTGTCAATCGCCCCTACTGTCTCTACAAGCACGTCGTTTTGGCTGAAGGCATTATCATGACTTCTATGATAATGTCTACTGACATCACGTTTGTCTTTATCGTCCGCCATTAAAACATCTAGCCTCTCTTCTCCAACACAGTACAAACGACCAATCACCTTACTTTCATACTCTACAGAGGTCGTGCAACATTCCAAAAATAGTTCCCTATTCAAATTTTGAAGATATCTATACAGTTGTCAAGATCCTACAGCTGTTATCCACAATATCTGTATAGAAACACAAAACCCAGAATACTTTATTATTATTCAATCAGAGCGAGGCATCAACTCGGCCTCACCTTACATTTATTGAAATACCACCACAAAATACTCAAAAGAGATTACTTATTACGAGTTCTCAAATCTTGAGCTTACTGATCTCCATAGTTACATCTCAAGCAGCCACGATGATTCACCACCCCGCACAAAATTATCTCTCCATTTGCTACCCTTGCGTTCTTTCACCAATCTTATTGCACGCGAGTTGTCGTACAGTCAGTTCCCGCACCGTAGCACTCAGTAGAGACCTGTGAAACACATCACACCAGAAAATGCAATATTATTCTGCACGCCTACTCTCCTCATCAAGTCCACTCAGATTCAATGGCCATTCCGGTAGCACAGCATCATAAGGCAATCAACAAAAATACCACTCACAAAGTTCAACAACCCTTATGTGGAACCTACCATCTGTTGCATAATGAGCCCGCTGAGAACGGGTTCTCACCATGATCAATCACACTACCTCCACCGCAACTCGTCCCTGCAATAGATACAAAGTGTAACAGCCAAGACTCACTACTTTATAGCCTCAGGAGGATCTTTGGAAATTCGTATCACCCCATTAATTTTTCTGTAAGATATCTTTTTTTGAAAAATTCGTGAAACTGTAGAGGATCAACATCGAGTCTAGAATATTATGGCAGGTCATTCCTTCTATATTATAAAAATATCCTTAGATTTTATACTCACAGATATGAAGTTGCCAAACATATCACATCCAGCAAGTCCATCAGAAACACTATAAAACAACTTCAACTCTTTTTGTAGAGTTCGAGACATTTTTTTTACCCAGTTCGCATATACAGGTCGAAGAAACACCATATACCTTCACAATACCCATCATCTTACATACATTATCCACTCCCTAAACATCACATCTCCAAACTTCTCTCTATCTTCACACTTCATAATGAGATCCTTACAGTTTGCTTTGACAAGTTAATACCACATACCGAAATGTTATTTCCTATACTTACACAATTATAGACCTTTACTTTACAAACTCAAAATTACTCCTAGTTCGTTAGAAAACATCCAACAAAACAAGTGATATTTCATTAGTTTGAAAAACTATTATAGTTTACTTTATAGATGCACTATCATTTTAGACATATTACAGATTACTTTTATGTTCGATCAAGTACAAGCTCAAAACATTTCTCAACCGTCCGCAAGGAAGATGATAAAAAACTAAAGCTACTTTCAAACTCTGATCCCATGCTGCAAAGTCATAAGAACCAGTTAGAACTAGAATCATTGATGAAAGATCTTCTTCATGGCCAAAATCTATGGTCTATAGAAGAAAATGATCTCATCCCTCCTCGCCACCTCTTTCTTCATAACCCCCACCTCCTCGCATGCTAGAGACAGACGAAGGATCTTATTTCTTCAACAAGACCTACTCATTAGCAGGATACCAGCGAGACTCCCTCCGACGAATGCCTACTGCTTTATCTTCAGTTGTCACAACCTCCTCCGCTAGTAATCAAAGACCATTTCGACGCTCTGCCTCAGATGCCAGAAGATAATGGAAGCGTACCATTTGATAATAGTCATCCCCTGCCTCCATCACTTCTTCATATGACATATGATGATAAGTGAGAGATACCGGAATTAGAGTGGGCTGATGCAACGGTTGGTATCCAAAGTACCTGATTCACAGTTTCTCCATCTTCTTCCGAATCCTTGACTCTTGGGCCTGAGTCTTTGTCGTCACCATCCTTTCCACTGTAGAACAATTTTAAGTACAGAAGTAGAAAATAGAGAAGATAGAATTCAGAGATGAAGACTTAGCTCTCCCAACTCAACAAAGAGTACATTTTATACTATAATTATTAAAAGTCGACTCTCCAAATTCCCAATGTCAGAAAGATTCCTCATGCAACAACATTTGACTAGAGTCATTGGTTCTAGGAAACCCAATAGACGCAAACGAATACTTATGAATATACATTAGAAATTATTCTTAAATATTAACTACAGCATTAATGAAACTTCTCAGCTAACACCACTCACCCACAATACTTCTCGTACTGTTGGCTGAGGGGGTACGGTTGTAGTGGCTTATTTTGCATCTCGAACTCATGATTCATCTTCGATCAATATATGGACTTTAGACCTCACCAACAGAGTGCGTGGTACAGTAAAAAATAAGACAACAACATCAAGAACCATATAAAACACGAGTTTCTCAACCAACACCACTCGTCCATGATACTCCTCGTGATCCTGGTTAAGAGCCGTCTTGTAATAGCTTATCTCGTGTCTCAGACTCAAGCTTCATCCCCAACCTTATTAGCATACGGGATGTACTACTAAAGACATATTCAACATTCTTTAGTCCGAGTCATCGCTTTCGACCTTTATATCAATAGTTCAAAGTTATACAAGTGTACAGTCATCAATAGGGCCGTTGTTCAGCAACAGAGATCAAAACGTTACATAATTTGGTCAAACAGTATCTCACATATACTTTGTAACATCCATCATTAAGATTCTTAATGGTCGCCAAAAGGTCATATTATAAGACCTATATATAGACCCAGAGAATTTTAGATGAAGGACAGAAGAAAAAGGAGACAGAAGAATCTTTACTCCAAAATTTCCATACACTCAGAACATCCTTGCAATAGCTAGCATTTTTAATAGCATCTTTTTCCTTCTAAAATCCTCAAGAGAGGTCGTAGTTTTTAACTTATTCAAAGATTTTCCACGTTGAACTCTTGTGTTAGTTATTATTAACATTCTGATTACATCTGGCGTAAAAGAAAAGTCTGAATCCTGGAATTAGGCTATTACAGTAAGTTTGAGCGATTTAAGCTTTGAAGCTTTGGTGCGTTATCCATAGCGAGGCATTGCTAGAACGAAGGGCGTTGCAAGAATGAAGAATTGATTGGGAGGTGTTCAATTAAAAATGAGGTAACCATGGGATGTGCTTATCGAGTCTGTAAGTAATTTAATTCTTATAATTCAGTTTCAATAGTGGATTTTTAGCTGTCGGCGATTCGACAGCGACATGTGGGTTTTTCTCTTGATAATGGTTTTCTACAATATTAAAATTGTTTGTCATTATGCTTTTGATTCCTTATTGCTTATCATATCAACTTGATCTAAGTTAGAACTAGACAATTAGTTTTAAGGATTATCGACCCTTTTAATTTCGACCTAAATTACTAGAAATCAGTTAATCTCAATTAGTCAGAAATTTCAATAACTTGAAATTTCATCCAGCAATCCATTTTTGAATATTAACAAATATAATTAACTTGTTTGATATGCCAAGTACACAAGGGTACCTTGGAGGGCTGAGTACAAGAAGCTCATCAACTTTACTTTGACTAATGGACTATGATGTTTGAGGACTAAACCGAATTAGGTCTCTACTATATTAAAGAGAATAAATGAAACCTAGATCAAGATCACAACAACAATATATCTCACCGGGATTTCTTATAATTCCTTTGACATTATAGGAAGCAATGAAACCTCCTGCACCCGTTACACAAACGGTTGGGCAAGGAACTGTCAAACAACATTACATTTTACATGAACTATTCCGAGCCTTGATGATTAATGGAAAATGTAACCTAATTATATATATAACTGTTAAATTAATATCTATCAGTAAACACACACACACACGCACACACACACATCTATATTACATTCTGCAGTACATGTATCAAGACAAATTCAACTTGCTGCGTCTCTCGAGACGGGGAAAAACAGATCAAGGGTGTACAATTGTTTTAAGTTTACTAGGGGAAACATTGTCCAATGTATGTATATAAGAGTAGGTTACAAAACCATAGGTGACGGTTACATTACTTCCCACAAAAAAAAACCACTTCTCTTCAAAGTTCAAAAATCTCTCCTCTTTCTTACAGCCTCACCGTATTTCCCACTTCCACAATAGCATTAACTTTACATATATTAAAAAAAAACTCAGTATAAATCTCTCTTCCACATTCAGATCTGTCTCAATTTCTCTCTTAACTTTATTGATGATTTTGGAACTTTTTTCATCTTTCTTCTTTCTTTCTTTCTTTAATTCATATTCCAGGTTAAGATTTCTTATTTTTGGGTGTTTGATCTACTCCTCCTCCAAATTCTGCCCAGGTACTCATTTACAGTAGTTGTTATTAATTTTACTCTATTTTCTCAATTGGGTATCAAACGAATCATCAAATGGTTTGGTTTATGTATCACATTGGTTTTAATGATAAAAACATTAATGATGTGGAATTGATTTCTTCGCCAATGGTTTAATATTATACAAGGTCAAGGTCAGATTCCTCCCTCTCAAACTCTATTCTTGATTTCTGGGTTTTTGATTTCAGATCATTTGCTCTAAGGTTCTTAATTTTACTCTATTTGCTCAATTGGGATGCATAAACCAATTGCTCAATTAATTAAAGCAATGTATCCCATTAATTGGCCTTGACCTTGAACAAATGATAAAAATATAGATTCCTCCCGAATTTGATGTATTACCAACAATATTTTTAAGCATTTATTTGTATACCATTTAGGCCTACAAAGGTATGGTTATGTACGGAAGCATATTTATTAACCGCGGTGTTCGCGGTGTCCATGTTTTATGGGTATTATTTCTTATCATCGTAACAGAAGAAATATCCATATGGCAGTCTGCACTAATATGCTTGGAATTATTTCTACACCTATATTTCTGGATTCTTCTATAAATAAAAACACAGTGTGCAAGAGAAATAAGTATCATCAACTTTCCACGATGTTTATGAGCCATTAATAGATCTTTTTTCGTCATTCGTTTAATACCCATGTTAACATTACTCTAATACAGAGTTTCATCTCTCATCTTTCTAACAATATCATCTCAGTATTCCCATGGCTTCTAATGTCCATCTCAAGGTTCTTTTGTGTCTTTCTTTGGCTCTTAGATCAATCTTGCTCTTTACAGCCTATCTCCCAAACTGTCGTCGTGTGATGAGCCCATCATGGGTAGTACTAGATCAACCAATATCACACCTCCAACACTTGCATCGGGAAGATATGGAACAATAACACGAGTTCTAACACTAGGGTAAAAGTTTAGAATGACACTGATAGTAGTCATGAGGTCATAAAGGAGAGATCTTACTCTTGCATAGGAAAAGCAAAGCAGTCTAACAAGAGAAAAATTAAACATACTATTCACAATGTAAAGGAAGACAAGGTTCCATGTCTATCAGAGGAAGATCGTATTCTCATATAACTTGCACACTCAGAAGATCATGGGATTATGTTATGGAACATAGGTTATCGGGCAGTACTCTATAATGATCAAGAAGTGCCGGGATCGACATATTCTTCTTGTAAATCATGATTTTTCAAAGAAAAAATGCGGACTTAGAGTGCAATGCTTACTCAATTTCTCTCAAATAGAAGGGGATACAATGTTTATATAGTAATGGTAACTTGGTGATGGTTAATAGAGTGCACAAGGGGACTTGGACAAAAAGGGGAAAGGGTCAAAACTGCGACATTTGTCGCAATGGGACCGTCTCATATAAAACTGGCATGGGTGTGCAGTCCACCCTAGGGGTATATTTAGTGAGATATTTTCGGCCGTCCGATCTCCCTCTCACTAGATATGTGCATTGCGAGGGGGATCTGTGGAGGGGGTCGGTGGGAGTATCGTGCACCCCTGGGTTCAACTCTATCTCTCTCTAGAAAAAGTTGACTCGGCCTATCGTGCTCGATGGCGTAGGCACGGGCGTGCACTTGTATATATATATGCAAGCAATTACACAAGTGCAAATGCATTACTTTTGGGAATGAAGTTGGGGGTTAGCTTAATTTTATAATATCTTACTTAATTTTAATTATATTGATGTTAATAGTTTTCCTTTTGAATTTCTATTATTTATAGTATAACTTAACTTTTAATTGAAATACATTAATAATTTGCCTTATGTCTAAACTTTGAGTTTGAAATTTTTATTGTATTTAAATAATTCATTCGATCTAGGGTCTCTAACCAGTATGCACAATTTTGATGCTTCTTCGTCAGGCTCAACAGGTTGTATTTTAGCTAATTTTAGAGATAGCAATAAAATGGTCTTGATGTGTTATAGAGGTAATTAAATATCCTTGTATTACAGCTCCTTTACTTCATACAATACTTTGAGGGATTTACTCGGGAAATTGGAGCATTTTAATGAAGCAAAGAAGATTGAGCGTCTTCGTTATTTATGGGAATAGGTTTGGGGCTTTAATTTTTTTATGAGTTTTTAATTTAATATTTATCATCTAGATATGTTGATTGTAAATAATAATTTGGAAGTGGGCTAAAATGTGTTGGCCATTAACGTTGATTATCGCTATAACACACATAATAAGAATCATATGGTTCTGGTGTGATGCACGGGTCGTTGGGTATCTCCTTTATTCGACTTTAATGTATCTGATAAGCACGTAATTACGACATTTTTTATATACCCGAACATGTATTTTAGTCATCCATTATATTTAATTTTGGGTACTTATGCGCGTTTGTTTTATTGTAGCTATTGGAGATGGATATTTGAAACCAAGCTCTTAAAGCCAAGTAAAACTGTCTTTAGCAGTTCATAGAACAAAAAGTCAAAGACATAATATATTTGGTCTCAAGATTAAAGAAATATATACAAAAATATTTTTGGATAATAAGATTAAAGAAGATATTGCATCGAAGATTCTTGAAGATATTTTATATTAAAGATATATGCAAGAGTTTTCATGAAGAAAGATCATTTAAGGGAATTATATGCAAGAATCTTAGGTGATTATTGTAATATTAAAAAAAATTATTGTGAAAATATTATTTAATATTTAATGTATATTTTCTAGATTTGGGTTTCTTCTCCTATAAAAGGAACCCTCCGCCATTGTAATTGGGCATCTCGCATTGGAAGGAATTGAAAAAAATGCAAGAGTACTTTTTGTTCAAGAATATATATATATATATATATATCTCTCTCTCACCCCTATTTGCTTTATTTATTTTAATGCGATGATCTTAGGGATAATTCGAGGTTAATCCTTTTCTAGCTATAACTAGAGGGAAGCCCTTACCTAAGTAGCGATAGTGATATATAGTTTTCTAGGATTAGCTCTATTTTTACAAATCTTTTAAGAGCTATAATCCACTTCTAAGCTTAACCATAGTTAGAAAGTGAATTTAGTCTATTTTGCCCAAATTTGGTGTTATTATCACTAAGTTAAATTTTAGGGCAATAAAGGGAAAAAGACCCATGAGAAGAAATCTAACCAAGTTTAACCATAGTTGGTTGAATCTCTCATCTAAATTGGATTTAGTAAAACTTAATGATTAAATCATAGATGTCTAACCATGGATCTAGGGTTAACATTTACACTAAAAATACCCAACTCGGGATTTTTGGTACATAAATCAGCCTAGCAAAACTATTTTATCTATTGCGATTTTTGTTGGGTGGAACTTCAGTCATGGCTAGTTTCTTTTAATTTGATATTATTTCCTTAGTTTTTTCTTAGTTTTAAAGAAAATACCAAATCATTGATGAATCGGCCTATGATTAGTTTTTCGCATCTTGACACTCTCCGTAGTACGATCCATACTCTACAATTTCTACAACGGTAAATCCTTACTTAAGCGGGGTATTAAGTAACGCTTGAAAAAACGTTCATCAAATTGGCGCCGGCGCTGGGGAGTGCAACGATGCGAAGGACCGTTACAAATACCAATTTCTTTTATTCTTTTAATTGGTTTTCTTTTTATTGTGTTTAACATAATTATATATATTTTTTTGGCTTTTGTACTACTGTAGGGTCTGCACTAAGTTGAATTTTTGGTGCTACCGTAGCCTATTTTTGGTGACATTCAAAGTTTTAACCTTTTGGGTTTAATTTAATTGCTAATGATTGCATGAACACATGCTTTTGCTCATCTCTTTCCTTGAATTTGTTGCTTGGATTTTAAACAGTTAGTGCTCATCTCTTGAGGTTTGGTGCTTGGGTTATTAAGTGTGACATTTACATTTAAGAATTTACTACTAATCTCATTGATTTATCAAAGCGCAGCCAAGTAATTTTTGTGCACATTATCTAGTTGGTGCTTAAGGAAACTCAAGTGCTTAGTTTGGGTTATTGCTCTATTGCTTTGTTTGAAAATATTTTGCAGCTTCTTTACATCATCAAAGTTGGTAATTCCTTGTTGGAGCATTGAAGTGCATGATCATAGCCACATCTCCTCTTGTCAACGCAAAGAATTTCAAAAGTACTTTTAGTCAGTGGTGTTGGGTACTACTTGGGTTAACAAATTTTGATAATCTGTAAGACCTGATAATTGATAATAGTGTCAGCGTACTTGCTACATCTTTGCTGTCTACGCCATAAAATTTGTCTATATTTCTAATTGGCATATATTAGGCATGCACAGGAGATTTTAGCTTTAAGGAAGACCTTGACCTTGCAAGAGATAAAGCAAAAAGATAAAGAAGTACTGAGAAGAGGAAAATTCTCAAAGATTAAAGCCCATTAGCTACAAATCCTTCTTTTTGCCCCTAAAGTGAAGGGGAAATAGCCTTTTTTTGCCCCCTAAGTGAAGGGGCGGCCACATCAACACCAAAAAACATTTCCCGTAGGTTGGTTTTTCTCTAAAACTTGACATCTAGAAGGGGTTCATATCCACTCTGCCCCGGCACTAGGAATATAAAGTCATGTGGACTGTGCAAATACACGCTGCTTTAATAAAAAATATTGTGTGTTTGGATTGACCTATTGCTGTGTTTTAAATTTTTGTTCATTCCAACATTAGTAAAGGTAGAAACTATCAGAGACTTGCGGGATTTCATCACCTAAAAAGCTATCTAACAAGTGGGACTACCTATTAGGGATACGAAAAGGTTTGTATCACACGAATATTGAACGTCCCGAATCTAAAAATAACTGATAATAAAAAATAACAAGATTCCCACGAGATTTCATCACCCAATGGATAGATATATCGGACCGGTGTACAAACACGAGTTCATAGGATACGGCCTCAGCCTAGCACCGCAAAGTACTAATTGTAGGTATGCGATGTCACTATTCCGAGTGCTGACGTACAATAAGGCGACTCGCTCGGGCATGAGGACCGAGCATCTACTCTAAGCTAGTACTAGCACATTGACATAAGGGAGTGTAGGAACCAAAACATTTGACCATCCTACCCTTTTGTGAACATAGAAGAATATTGGGAAAACTTAATTATTACTTTTTTTAAAACCTTGAAGTACGAGATTTTATGTTTGATTGATTGTTTACTGCACCGGGTGCCAAATTCTACCGTATATTAGTTTGTGCATGATCAATTAGATACGTAGAGAAAAATGTTTAGGAAGTTTATCAGAACATTTGCCTATTTACGGCCTACCACCTCAGCATAAGTGGAGAGGGCGACTATCTCGCCCCGTCAACATAATAGAAAACTTAGGACCCTCAGTTTGGGATGAGAGTGATCCATCTCGAGTTTCCCCAATTTTGGAGGAGAGTAATCCATCTCGATTTGCCGCAATTGAGCTTGTTGTTGAGCTAGAAATTAAACCCCCAATCATGGTGACCACCAAATCTTTTAGGGACTATTGGATCCTCTTGTGGTACAAACCAAAGGCCGTGCAAAAGATGATCACAAGAAAGGTGGCAGATGGAAGGGCAGAATGGAGATAGCTGTGGAAAAGATGAAGTGGGCATACAAAGGGTATGGAGTCTTTGGCAGTCACGACAAACGCACTTGCCCACAATTAAAATTATTGTTTCAAAAAGAAGAAGCTGGTGAGTACCCTAAAACCATAAATAAGTACTTCCCACACCTTCTACGATAACATATGGTAAATATTACTAATTTATTTAGTTCATTACGTATGTAGGGGCTGTTAATCATGATTGAAGAGAGGCACAGTCAAACAACCATGGTGTAGGGAGTTGCTGAACAACTTCATATGATTACAGATTAGTCGACATCATTGGAACTTCATTATTATACTTAAGATTTCATTTTTAGCGACATTAAGTAGATTATAACTTCGGTATGATGGAAGGATCATGAGTTGAAAACTAATATTGATACAATGTTGTTCCTATTGGAATATTACTCTATAATGTTGATTATATGTGTTGGGGATCTCTATGTGCTGACAAAGCACTTTGCTATGGCCTTGCATATTTAGGGTGTGTTATATATATTGTCGACTGTAGCCACAATTTACTGTCGCCCGATACTTACATCGAGAATAAATATGCAAGCTTTTGTCGATGATGTAATTGTCGATAATTATAAATGTTGACAATTTCGTGTGTTCGACAATTAACATTGTTGTCTGCACCTTAAACTCGACATTTGTAAATGTTTTTTCAATATAACCACTACTTCTGCCCACAAGCTACAAATACATAGATTCATGCGACAACTGTACATCATCAAAAAACATACAATTATGTACAAGATTCAAGAAAACAAATAATTTATGTTGTAATCCCGAGGGTTAACGTTGTTTTCTTTCATCAACTTCATCCAAGCTTGGTTTGGCACGTCGAAATAGCTCTTTACACATGCCTTCATAAAATCATCTAAAATCTCCAATTACATATGCGCTTACCATAGTGTAGAAACCGGAGAAATAGGTAATAGGTATTTGGTCTTCAATTTCACAAAGTATTCATCAGATGTCATCCAACACACCAATACTTCATACTATCAGCAAGAATGTTTTCAAACCTCTTCAATTTGGTTAAATTGTTGTTTAATTTTAGCCAGAACATAGGTAAGAACGTTAGGGCCTCCTTGTTGCAAATGAAAGTGACCACATTCTCGTAATATATTGCCAACAAATGGCCCATATACAAATATTTCACGAACACACCAATAAAGTTAAAGGCCCATAACAAAGTATCATACCTTCTCTCTCCCAAATCATTATAAGCTACATCTAACATCTGACTTAACACACTTTTCTAATAAGAAGGTTTCTTGGTCATCAAGGTACACAAGGACTGCTTTACATTCAAGAATTTCAATTAGCTTTGATACACATATCACGCAGCAACCTTAAACGTTGTGCTCCCATCCCTTTCAACATCAATTATATCAAGTTGGAACTAATTAAATGGTTGAAACAAAGTCTGCCTTAGCATGGTTTTATGATCAATCTTATTCAACCTCTAATCGATCATTTTGTTATACTTTCCCCTGGTAAGATCAAGTCATCTTAATATTCCCGTTTTGGACCCTCTTGAGTAATAGTTAATAGTTTAGTGAATTGGAGACTTAGTTCCTCCCATGTTGGGTCTTCAGTATTTTCAAAATCCCCTCTTCAATGACACCTTTTAGTATCAGGCGCCACACTTCCAGCAACGCAAGCACAGCCACGATAACATAGTTAAAAATTAAAATAAAGTAATTTAAAACCAAACTATAAGCATAGGATGACAAAGGTGAACACACCCATTCATTATTGTCATTTTGAAGGTTGAATCTCATCTCTTCGGATATTGTTAGTTTGGTTTCCTATATAGTATAGGGCTTATTTTTAGATACATCATTAATATTTTGTGAAAAGCAAATTAAAAGTCACAGTACAACTTATAAGCCTATTAGTTTCGTGAATATATTTGGCATACCACCTGTCATGAGTAGCCTTCACCTATCAATCATAGGTTTATACATAAATACACAAAATCAGCGTACACATGACCTACTCAGAGACTGGAGAATAAACTATCGGGTACAGTATAAGTCGACAATAAATTATCGACGACCATCTGATGCGACAATAAAATTTTTGATGACCATCTGATATGACAATAAAATTGTCTGCATTCGTATGTTTCGACAATTTCATAATATGGTCATTGTCGAGTATACAGAAATTAACACAATATTGTCAATTACCACAATTGTCGACAATAAAATGTCAAAACCAAAACATTCGATAATATTTAAAAGGTATGCATAGACAATATTGGTAATAGGTATTGTCGACTTGATGTTAACTATGACAATATCTTATTGTGCAATATTTAATAGACAAAAGGGCGAATATATAGCATAAAATAATTGAGTACATAGAAAGTCTCCTCTAATAAAAATAAGCTATTGCATCAATGCGCATTACTACAAAAAGTCTCGTCCAATGAAACATGTCTAAATCAACTTACATTCCCATCTCTCTCACTCAATTTCCTTTAAGCTTCTTCATATTTCACATTTAACTCGTCGTACTTTTGCTTTCAGTCTTTGACTCCTATGACGTTTCCCTCTGAGTGTGCAGCCAAGTTTAGCTGCACATAAAAAGAAGAATGATCATGAAATAACTAATAAATGGCATATAGGTTTAGATGTACTATATTCTTATATATAAAA
This sequence comes from Kingdonia uniflora, assembly GCA_014058105.1. Classification (NCBI taxonomy): domain Eukaryota; kingdom Viridiplantae; phylum Streptophyta; class Magnoliopsida; order Ranunculales; family Circaeasteraceae; genus Kingdonia; species Kingdonia uniflora. Next base: position 7,650,712 of record JACGCM010000816.1, on the reverse strand, counting down.
TTTCATACCCACAGCTAAGGGTAGAGTTCTTGATTTACAACTTCTTTCATCAACTTATCATTGATAGCAGCCAAGGTTTCATACTCCAACACCTATTATCAATCATAAATGAGTACTTCCCAAAAAATGAATAATTGTCAATAAACTCGTTTTTTATTGGCATTCATAGTATTTACTTTCCTTTGGAATTGAAAATTCAAATCTGCAAGTGACTTCTTTAATTCAACATTTTCCAATACATCTTCTGGCAACTTTTTATTTGATTCTCTCAGTGAATTGCACTCCAATGTTCGATAACAAACATATATGGCTGAGGTGACTACGAATATCTATGGCATCTATGAACAGTACAGAAGGAAGGGAATGTTAAAACATAGTAAACTAAAGTAGGGGAAATAAAACTATGGATACCTTGTCATTTAGCTTATTTATTGTTTCGTTATAGTCTTTCTTGTAGATCGAGTCGACCACTTGCTAAGCTTGAATGTTTGCTTCCAATCTATTATTTGCCTCTTTCAAACTATCACATTCAACTGTCTGTAATAGTATTAAGTAATTAATTGACGTCACTAAAATGTCGATTGAACTTTAGATTCGACAATCATATTGTTTGCTAGTTACAAATTGTCGAGTGTGCAAAAGTCAACAAAAGAGCTTGTAATAATTATCGATCACAACCCATGCAGAAATTTTAAATAACAAGTAATTATCGATGAGATGGATAATTGATAATATATATTACCAGCCAAATATTACTTAAAATGTAAGGAGAGTGTGTACACACCTTCAAATCCATAGCCTCAAACAATTCTGATCTTGCCCGGTCTTCTACCTCCTTCGCTGGCTTCACCAAATTAACTTCAGACTTCAAGATGGAGATCTCCTCTTCCAAATGATTGAGATCTTTATTTTTCCCGTCAACCTATAAAGGAGTAGAAGCCAATAATTCAGAAGAAAGAAGAAATGTATTACCCCAAATACTATAACAATAACCAGATACTCACATTTTCACTAAATAAAACACCACCCCCATCCCCCAATATCCTCCCATCATCATTTTCATCAAGATCAACAACATCTGAGCAAAGCTTGGTGAATGAAACTGAATTGAACCATTCAAAGTATACGTTACTGCAAATGGGAATTCCATCATGTACTTTCCTCCCCCTCATCGAGATTAAAGAGTGGCTATATTTTCCTTCAGAAAATAGATCCTCCCAATCATACTTCGACTTGTATGCGTATGGTTCAGCAGCAAAATGTAAACCGCTCTTCTCAAGACAAATGGGACCACTAGGCACAGGTTACCTTTTGTTGAACTGTCGTTGTACTCTGTCAGGATAGTATGGCTCTTTATGCTTAGGACTACAAAGCAAACCTGTGAAACTAGTGACTTTTTGAATGTATGTTTGTCTTCCTTCTTCTCCAAGTACGGGCCCTAAATGACCTAGAACACGAATGACATATATATTAGTAAGATAAATAAATTTAAACTAACTTTCACTGAGTAAGCAAAAAATATTGTCGACGTCTTCAGGAGCGACAATAACATTGCATAATTTGTCAAGGCATGTCCTATTGACAATTAGTTCGCATGTTAATTGTCGATATAGCATCAACCTCCATTTTAAGCTTTTGGAATTTGCGTGAGTCGCCTAAACTATCACCGATATTGTTGAGTTCATTTTAAGGTTTTGGAGCATTTCATCGACCTTGTCTATGAGTTTTGAAGAAACCTTGTTCTCTATAGGCAGCTTTCTTCCTTGCTGAACCATACAAATGTAGAGACTCCACATACGTACCATCCTTGTGTACCACGTTATTATAAAGTTCAATCTCTTTATTAACAAGTCCCATAAAGTCCATATATTCCCCCACTTACTAAAGAGGCTGAAGTAAGGAAAGATAAGGTGCGATTGAGCTCAAAGATAGGGCTGTCAATTTAACCAACCCCGCCGGATCCCCGCCCCACCTCGCCCATAATGAGGCGGGTTTGGTATACTATAACGGGTATGAGGCGGGTCTGGTTTAAAAAAAACCATTAATTTATTGGGGCGGGTTTGGTTTTAGGCTCCAATAAATGTGGCCCCATATCCCGACCCAGTTATAAAATATATGACTTGAATACCCTTAAGCTAAACCTAATTTTAAAGACATGTTAGTTAAGTCCAACCTCCTGTCTCCTCTCATGTCTTCATTTCAACCTCTAGCCTACTGTGTTCTGTCATCAGCATCTCTACATTTCAACCTCGAAATGATATTCTTTATTGAACTAACTTTCATTTGTAACTCAAGTTAAGTGAGTGTTCTGATTGTAATGCTATGATGAAACTCACATTCTTCTTCTAATAAGAAGATTTTGGATTTCTCTTTCTTTCTTTCCTCAGAGATCAAAACAAACAAGAGAAGAAGAAGTAAAAGAAAAGATCTTTGTTTGAAAGGTATCCATTCTCTCTTTCTGAATCAATTAGTATTCTCATCCCTTTTGATTATTACTACTACTTGCTTTCATTAAAAAAATTGTAAATTTTTAGTTTTTAGTTAGAATTCTTCAAACCCCATTTCCACTTTTTACTCAACTGGTGACTCATTTAATTTATTACCAATTCTGATGATCTATGTACCAGTATTCATCTCCATCTATGTACTCCATTATTACAATCGGTATGACACTCAATTTAATTTCAAACCCAAAATATCATTCTTCACCAAACTTTTATTTCTAACAATTTTCTTGGAAAATGGCTTTCATCAAACCTCACACCAATCTTATGTTGTCAACCGCTTTCCTTTTTCTCATCTGAATTGCATCCCATCTTTGGTGTATTAATAATGCCTATATTTCTTTAGAGTCTTGTAAAACTTAGATTATGTTGACAACATTAAATAATACTATATCAAACATATGGATTTTTAAACATGGCAGGTTTGGGTGTTAAGTGGGTGTTGGGGTGGGTATGGTATAGGCAAATTTAAACTGGGCGGGCTTGGGTATTCCCCATTTAAGTTAAATGGTATTGGGGAGGGTTTGGGGGTAAGGTAATTTGGTGGGTATGGTGATGCTATTACTCCACCCACCCCAAACCCGACCTATTGCTAGCCCTACTCAAAGAGTTGCTCCTCTTTCTCTAATGTTTTTTTAACCACCTGCTCTTATACATCTCTGTCCATTGGCATTGGCACCTCCTCTGAAGCCACATCAACTTGGTTAATTGCCCATCCATCTTGGATTTTACTCCTATCTCTCCTTGATAAGTTATTGCGTCTTAAGGAGCTCCAATTTCCTCCTCAAAGAAACTGAAACTTCAGATGCCAAAGCTGTCCTGCCCAAAGTATCCATGACTTCATCGGATAGAAATGATAGTGTAGCTTGTACAACTTCTTCCCGCATAAATTTTCTAGACACATTGAAGGCTCTGGAAAATATCATAAGCAAAAACGGAACAAAGTGGTTGAGACACAAATCCAACCAATAACGAAGTTGTCACCGCATTTCATTAATTGAAACTAATCCAAGTAAACCCCTTTTCCTGCATTCTTCACGAAGTTCGGCATCCAAAAAAGACTCTACGCTCTCTTGTTGAATCAGCCTATTATTAGCCTCTCCAAATGCAGTGCTCTCTCCAGCATTTTTGTAAGGAGCTTTATCCTAAGGACTTTCTGGCACATATGAGAAAATATGATCAAGTTCATCACGTTGTAGGGTCCAATCCTGATCAGAATCTCCTTTGGATAAAACCGAAAGTAGATCATCCCTAAGTTTCAAATCCAAAATGGCATAGAGCTCCCCATTTTTACAAGATTTGACTGAAGAGATAGCAACCCGGTCAAGGTAACACCCCTCTCATTTTAACATTTTAACATCTGAGTATGGCTTCTTATGCTTAGAGAACCCCCCATTCTAGGATGAAAACTCTTTTGCCAAGTATATCAGCACAACATGACCAAATCTTTCTTCAAATGTATACTATATAAGTAACCCTCATATACTACATATAGTACTATTCAAAATTGTCCAAAAGTATACTACCCTTTGAGTTATGTAGATGGGAAGAGCACATAAATAATATATATATTTTAAAACCCTCATATACAGCATATACTTCTTTTATGCCCCCAACATAACGCGTTCGCACGTGCGTATGAAATCTCATCTCATACCATACTATCTTTCTCTATTTAATCTTCTTCCTTTACAACCCTACTCTCGATCTCTCCCTTACTTACGAAAATGCTGAATCAACAATCTCCCGAAGGTAAACTATATCCCTCCTTTCTGAATAGTATTTAGATTAGGATTTAAATCTATGATGAGGATTTAGCAAAGCCTGTACTCAGATTGATAAATACGATGTAAGTCTTTAGTGTTAATATTGAGGTTATGGGGTTCTAGTATCTATTCAAAGTTAAAGGTTTTACTAAATTTTCGTTCTTATTGCTAATATCGAGGTTAGGGGGTTCTAGAATCTATTTAAAGTTGAAGGTTTTGCTTAGTTTTGATAAACTTAGACTGGGTATCTAATTTTTAGTGCTAATATTGAGTGTAAAGGGTTTCAGGACATTGTGATGTAATATTGATTAATTATCAAGTTAACATTGTGATGCAAAATTGTTGTGTAATATCTATAAAAGGATTTGGTGATGATTGAATCTAATATACTCTAAACTTGAACTATATATTACTAAAAAGGAACTTTTTGCTATGTATAACCCTAATCAGCTCTAATCTTCTTGGGTTTGATTGAATCTAATATTATTGCATATAACTGCTTAAATATGCTCTAAATTTAAACTATATATTATTAAAAAGGAACTTCTTGCAATGTATAACAACCCTAATCTGTTATAATCATTTAATCTAATATTGTTATGTATAACTTCTCTAATCTGCTCAAACCATTGCAGAAGAATTTCTTGTAATGAAAGGTAATGTTTTAGTGCCTGATTCGATTATTGTTACCAAAAGAGCTTATATTACTAAAAAGGATTTGACTATTGAAGAAATTTAATCCACAATACGATTGAGAAGCTTTTAGTTAGTAGAGAAACACGAAAAACACCAATTAGTTTGAAAAAATAGAGAATTCAATTACTAAAATGCAATAATTACAAAGAGAATCTCTTAAACCCTAGGCTTCACTCAGAACTCTTTTCAGATATAGCATATCCTAGAAAATAACCTAAGTTCTCTTTATATACTAGGGAACTCAAAAATCATAAAAGAACGGATCTCAAGGCAAAACAATGCTTAAGTTTTTAAAACACCGCCAAAGTCGTTCGAACGACTTTACGCCTAATTGGTTTAAACCCTAGAAAAGTAGACAAACTCGTTCGAATGACACTCAACTTCGTTCGAATGACATATGACTCTGGGCCAAATTTCTAAAGGACATGTCAACTCGTTCGAACGACACTCAACTTCGCTCGTACGAAAAAATGGTTCTGGGCCAAATTTTTAGAGGACATGTCAACTCTTATAAATCTTCAAATAACTTTAGATCCTCCTGGATCATGGCTCCCCCCTTAAGGAGCCTTGAGCTCCTGCTCAAGCTAGAACTGAAGATGTAGAAATGCGGTGATGTCCAATTCCCTGCTATACCACTTCGACTTACTCGGTAGCTGACCCTTCTTCCCAAGTCAGAACGAATCAATAGTACCCCGTCATGTAGTATGAACCTTCCACTCTAGAATATACCATCCTCCAGCAATGGATCTTCTCTTTCCATTCTTAAGTCATCAGCTGACGGTAGGTATGTATTGATAGCAGAGTCTTCATCTAAAAGAGATGGCTCGAACAGTTTTAAATGCCTGGCATCAATCACCGAATACATCTTCATGAAAGGTTGAAAATCCAACTAGAATGCATTGTCGCACATCTTCTTGAGTATCAAAAATGGACCATAACGGATAGGTTTTAGCTTCTTACCTTCCCCCTTAAGCTGTTCCTTACTCAAATGCAACCAAATGAGGTCGCCCTCAAGAAAAGTATACTCAATCCTATGCTTGTCATGGCGAGCCTTATACTTTACTTGAGTCTTCATCAACTGAGCTTCAATAACCTCATGAACCTTGCTGATCATCTTAATGAAACGTAGCGCTTTAACCTGCTCCTCATCCCCTTTTCCAGATATTGTCTTATCTCCAAGACTAATTGCCAAATCAAAAGGGCTTTGCAGAAAGTACCCCAAACAAACTTCAAAAGGAGACATCAACGTGGAACCAAGAATCGCCCGGTTGAACACAAACTGAAGATACGGTAAACTCTCATCCCAAGTCTTAGGATGCTTAAAATGGAATCCCCGTAATTAATGTACCAAAGTGCGGTTAACGACCTCTGTTTGCCCGTCTGTCTGTGGATGAAAAGCGGTACTTCTCATCAACTTAGTGTCCATCATCCCCCATAACGATCTCTAGAAATGCCCCAAAAGTGGATATCCCTATCAAAAATAATAGAAGAAGGGAGCCCAAAATACCTCCAGACGTTTCTGAAAAACAACTGCGTTGCTCCATCCCATGTGGCCGTCATCTGGCATGGAATAAGAACAATCTTCTTACTGAATCGATCCACCATGACAAAAAAAATAGTCGTTCTTACACCTGGTCATGGGAAAACCACCCATAACATCCATCGAAATAATCTCCCAAGGTCGACTAGGAACTGGCAATGGTAAGTACAGTTTTATCTTCCCATTGGAAGGTTTCGATGTACTGCATAGCACACAACCACGAACTACACGTGCAACATCTACCTGTATCTTCGGCCAATAGACATAACGCCGTAATTTCAAAAGAGTCTTCGCAACCCCGAAATGACCTGCCACCCAGGAACAATGTGTTTCTCGAATCTACTGCAAACGGTCTCTACCCTCAGGAATACATAGTAGACTGCCCCTGTAAATCAAACCATCCTTCAAAACATACTCGCACATCTTGCTCTGCAGGAACTTCTCGTGAATCACACTGAGCTCCTTGTCGTCGTCATACCCTGAAACATACTCAGAAGGAACAATCGGCTGAATCTGTATAGATACCAACAAAGCGGAAATAGTTGGTAAAGGGGGTCGAGATAGCATTTCAGCCATCTTGTTATCCACTCCTTTCTTATACTTGATCGATAAGGTAAACTATTGAACGTACGACATCCACTTTAAATGGTGAGCTTGTTGATGCTTGGACTGCGTAGATAAGAACTGTAATGGCTTGTGATCGGAATGTACCACAACCTCCATCCCCAATAAGTAACTTCGCCAATGCTTAGCTGATTGATATAGTGCGTAGAACTCCTTATCCTAGGTAGGATAGTTGCGTACTACTCCTGTAAACATCTTAGAATGGCAAGCAACCGACTTCCTATTCTGTAAAAGGATTACCCCCAATGCATAGTCTGATGCATCTGCCTCGACCTCAAAAGGTAGCTGTAAATTAGGCAATGCTAACACTGGTGCATTCAAATTCTTCCGCTTCAGTAATAGAAAGGTCTTCTCATGGTACTCTTCCCATACAAACTGTACCCCAGTCTTTGTCAAAGAATGCAACGGTGTGGCTATTTGTAAAAAATGCCGAATAAATTTCCGTAACAACTGACAAGAACCCATAAAACTCCTCACTTCCGTCACTGTGCAGGGTCTAGGCCAATTAGTAATGACCGAGACCTTCTCTGGATCGACTTTATGCTCGTCGTCACCAACAATAAAACCTAAATAGACAAGCTCCCATTTCCCAAACTCGCACTTCTTCCTGTTCTCCAGAGTATCCATCTCTCAGGGCATAAATGTCTCTGGAGCATTGCATAATCCAAAAGACATCACTGACCACTTAAATTAGCCCTATTTGGTTTTGAATGTTGTCTTCCAAGTATCCACCTCCCAGATTCGAAATTGATGGTAACCTGACTTAAGATCCAACTTGGTGAAAAATCAAGTCGTCTGCAACTCATCTAAAAGTTCATCAATCCGTGAAAGCGAATAACGATTCTTCACCGTGATCTTGTTCAACGCCCGATAATCTACACACATCCTCCAAGACCCATCCTTCTTTGACACCAGTAACGTCGGCGAACTACAAGGTGAGCAACTTGGATTAATAACTCCTTGCTCTAAGAGTTCATGCACCTGTTTCTTGATCTCATTAGACTCAATAACAAAAGTTCGATATAACCTAATATTGGGTAGTGGCTCACCATTCACCAAGGTGATCTCATGTTCCATATCCCTCCTGTACGGGCATCCCTTCTATACCCAAAAATAAGTCTTTATACTCCTCTTTCAACTCCCCCATATCGGTTTGCTGCGTAGGAGACATTGCCAAAGTAGAGAATACTGTAGCCGACGAACCCTCTTGAACCAGTCATACCAATAACAAAATAAATTTTCCGTTCGCATTAACTAACCTCTTCGCCTGAGTCGCCATTACCAAATTACTAGTAGTGATATGTTCCTTGCACGCATTAATAAGAAACTCAATCCCATCCTTCACCAAACAATGCTTGAGAGCACGATGGTAAATGATTGGATCTCGGTCCCAAAGAAAAGGGCTACCCAAGATGACTTGACACACGTCCAATAGAACCACCTCACATGTCACTTCGTCAATAATCTTCTCAGTAATTGCAAACATGAACGTACACTACTTAGTGATCATCAACTCCACGTCTTTCTGAATCTAACCCAAACCATACGGCTTAGGATGAGTCATAGTAGCCAAACTCATCTTCTTCACCACTGCCTTAGAAATTAAATTCTTAGTCGAGCCATAATGGCCTCGACTAAGCTCTGTTTCACCAGAATGCTGATAAAAAATAGCTCTTCCTGACTCACCTCATTGATAGCTAGAGGTTGCTTAAACATTAGAGTAAGATTAGAATTTGGCTTATCTAAATCCGGAAGATCCACAATCGCTGTGGCCAGTATACGTTTCTCTTTTTTGCCCTTCTCCTCCTTCGGCCAAAACTCAAGGTAAAGTTTCCAACATCTATCAGAATTGTGCCCATTAGCCTTGCAATGACTACAAATAGTCCTCTTGAAGGAAGACCCTCTCCTTTGGACTCCCCTTTCTGATCAAAATTAAAATTAACCTTGTACCCCAACTTGTTCTTGTCGCCTTTCTTATCACTCTTCAAGTATTTTCCCTTAATGGCAATTACTTTAGCAGTAGCGTCCTCAATATTTGCCACACTGAAGAGCTTTAATTCTCTTCGAATGAACTCTGACAAACCTCCCGTATACTTCATGAACACATCGTACTCCTCCACGTCAATATCAAAAACTAATGTTTGGTTATGAAACTCTGTAGTAAATAATTGCACGGATTGCCCAAACCTTTGGCGCAAGTTATGTCATTTGTACCATCACTCCTATTCATACCCAATTGGATAGAATTGCTTCCCCACTAAAACCTTGAATTTCTTCCAACTCAGACTTCCGACATCACATCATTTCAAATAGGATCTCCACCACGTGAGTGAGTAACTTGGGAATTTCAAAGTTGAGAAGCAAATCTTCTGAGCATTGGAATATTCATCAATTAAAAAATAGGTCTCCAACTTATCTAACCAATTATCTAATTTCTCATCGTCGATGACACCATCGAAAGCCGGAATCTTAATCTTAAAACCAAGATGAAGATTATGCATAAGATTCATTGACTTACCAAAACTTGGGCGCTCCTTGACAAAATTAGCATCACAAGAATCACTATCTTTCTCCGTATGAACCTCATCTCCATCCACCTCCAAAACCCCTTTATCTTTGATCGGCATGGCTGTTGAGAGCGGCCTTGCCGAGTTATCGAAACGGAACCCAACGCAATGTTTGCGAGACGCAATTGTTCAACTAACTCCCCTATAATAGAAGTTAGGCCGGAAACTGTCGCTTCCAAAGTCGTGAGTCGATCGTTGGAATCGCCCATCTTCAAGTCGTTATTCTTCTTCGAAGTAGGTTTGCGATGGATCTTCAACGGACTCACTGGCTTCCCCATCGTTGGCTTGAGACGATCACGTATAGAGACCATAAACCACAATCAACCACCCGAGAATTATAACTGGAAAACTGATACCACTTAATCTACAATACGATTCAGAAGCTTTTAGTTAGTAGAAAAACATGAAGAACACCAATAAGTTTAGAAAAATAGAGAATTCGATTACTAAAACGCAGTAATTACAAAGAGAATCTCCTAAACCCTAGGCTTCTCTTAAAACTCTTTTCAGATCAAACATATCCTAGAAAATAACCTAAATTTCCTTTATATACTAGGGAACTCAAAAATCATAAAAGAACGGATCTCGAGGCAAAATTACGCCTGAGATTCCAAAATACCTCCAAAGCCGTTCGAACGAACTAGGGAGTCATTCGAACGACTTTACGCCTAATTGGTCTAAACCCTAGAAAAGTAGACCAACTCGTTCAAACGACACTCAAATTCGTTCGAACGGCATATGACTCTGGGCCAAATTTCCAGAGGACATGTCAACTCGTTCGAACGAAAAAGTGGCTCTGGGCCAAATTTCCAGAGGACATGTCAACTCTTACAAATCTTCAAATAACTCTAGATCCTCCTGAATCAAAATTGAAAAGAGAAAACAAGATAAAAATACCAAATCACGGGAACAATATGCTTCTAGACTCGACACCCAAATATCACCCTCAATATTAAATTTCCCAATCCTAGATAATACATTTAATTTACTTACAATATCGGTCTTTTCAAATATCAAATGAATGCATTTTTTTATTTATGAATTCGATTAGTAACACAAGAAATTGGCTATTACACAGGTCTTATTCAAGCAAATAAAAAACAACTACAAAATAGGAAAGCAATTGCTAGAGCTATTAATCATATTCGATTAGTAACACAAGAAATTGGTTATTACACAGGTCTTATTCAAGCAAATAAAAAACAACTACAAAATAGGAATGATATTGCTAGAGCTATTAATCATATTGGAATATGTCAAGCAATTGCTGCAAAAAATTTAATAAATAATGTTAAGAAAGATGCTGGAATACGGGGTATAGATGGAATTCATACCACGAACATTCGTCATATTGCTTCAAATAATTTAAGTACATTACAATCTTCTATTGTTGCTCCTATATATCATTTGGGTAGGTCATTCACTTTGCTTCATGGTATTATTGATAATAATACTCTTGTTATGTCTCAAATAATATCTAATTTAAATTTTGAACATATAAATGAATATTTTAATGCGGTTAATAACCCAAGCATCAAACGTGCACACCTAAATAATAACTTCACTTATAATTCATCTCCCCAAAAAAGATTAAATTGATGCATACAACAAGCTTTTCCCCTAAATATAAATCAATTGTATTCTAACAAAATTACGATTCTAACGATTTACATCAAGCCCACACAAATGGTAGCTAAAAAAAACCTTCATATAACATTGCACATAATTATATTGATAACAGAAAATTTAAACGAGATAAGCTCCCTCCAAAAAGACAATGCCAACATTACCAATCTTACTTATTCATGAAAGAAACAAGAAATTTATGCCGCAAAAATGGTAGAGTAAAATTGAATCTTCCACCTGTACCAAATGATCTCTTAGAATTATTCAAAGATCAAACATCAATTAGAAAAGATTTTAGGCTAAACATACGTAGTTATAACCATGCATTTCAATGCACCTCAATTGGTGTCACTTTCGACAAGGAAATGGCTAATTCTAAAAAGGGAGTCTACACATTTCGAGCTCATGGGTCTATATATCATCGTATTGGAAGCTTTCTACCCAAAAAAAAAGGTAAGCCTCGATTCTTTTAACTATATTTCTACGACCCTGTATCGACATTTAAAAATAGGCTTTTGGAGAATAATATTTTGCATGTCAAAACTGTCCTTAAATTAACAAAAATCTTAAAACGCACTAATGCATTCATTAAACAATTTAAAATACTAGCAAAAAAAAACCTAAGTGATTGTAAAATTGAAATTAAACAAAAACCAGATGATGCACCCCAATATGTCCTTCCGACATCTGATGATGTCGTAGCTATTGTTATGGGTGGAAATGATTTGACAGTAGGAAGGAATATCTTAATTTATCCCAGGAAAAAAAATCTATATCAAAGAAACATCTGGATTTTATGATCCCCTGCAATATCCTATCTTACTCCCTCATAGAATATACGGGTGGGATCTAAGAAATAATTTGTTAAGTAGGAAAAGAATCTCATCCCGTGCTTATTATTGTTAGATGCTACATGTTAGCCCTACATATGAATCATTAATTCATAAAGGCGGGCGATTGTTTCAACGATACATTGTAGACAAGTTTGTTAAAGTGCAAAGTAACAATCTAAGGTACATAAAGAAAAATCAAGATAAAATATGTGCTTATCTATATCAGGGTCTACATGATATTCTTATTACTATAGAGAAAAAGGAAAAGATGTGGGCAACAAAGTTATCATTCCTGCTTCTTTTAATGGTAGCCCTCGCAATATACATATGAGATATCAAGATGCAATGGCATTATTCCAAAAATATGGAAGACCCAATTTATTCATTACAATGGCATGCAACCCACTTTGGCCTGATATAGTTAACAATTTAGAAGTAGGATAAGAAGCTCAAGATCGGCCCAATTTAGTTGTGTGGGTTTTTAATGTTAAATTTAGACGACTAAAACAAGACATAATTAAAAAAATATGTATTACGAGAGGTTCTAGCATATGTCTATGTAGCTGAATTTCAAAAACGTGGATTGACAAATGTCCATATGCTTATAAATTTGCATCCAAAGGATCACCTTAGAAACCCAGACGAATATGATAAATTGGTTCGTGCAGATTTTCCTAACAATTCAAAAGAGCCTGAACTATATGAATTGGTAAAAAAACATATGATTCATGGACCCTGTGGCAAATACAATTCATCACGTCCATGTATGAAAGATGAATAATGTCAAAAGGGATTTTCAAAAGACTTTTTCGATGAAACTATTTAATGAAAGGATTGTTACCCTATTTATAAAAGGTGAGATAATGGTGTTAAGGTACAAGTTAATCTATTTGGTAATATAATGGTTAATAGCAGCTGGGTAGTTCCATATAATGGGATGCTACTTAAGAAGTATGATTGTCATATCAATGTCGAAGTATGTAGCAGTATTAAATGCGTAAAGTATCTATATAAATATATTTATAAGGGATTAGACCGTATCTGTATTGAGGTTAATCAACAAGTTAAAGTAGAAGAAGTCAAGCAATTTATAGATGCTAGATGGGTATCGCCACCTGAAGCTGCTTGGAGACTATTTGCTTTTCCAATGAGTAAAATGTATCCCAGTGTAGAGCGCTTACAGTTATATCTACCAGCCCAACAACAAATCACTTACCTTGACTTTCAAAATATTAAGGGAATTATTGAAGAGAGTAGAAATCAATGCTAACTGAATTTATTACATTGAATTCCGAAGGCACTTATGCTAGGCAATTCTCATACCGAGAAATTCCCTAACATTATTCTTGGGTTAAAAAACAACGCTATTGGAAGCGGCGCAGTAATAATAGGAAATGCATAGGCAGAGTGTAAACTTCACCGAAAGATGGAGAACGCATTTATTTGAGACTTCTATAACTGCATGAAAGGGGGCCAAGATCATTTGATGACCTAATGAATGTTGAGGGTATAGAGTATAGATCCTTCAAATGAACAACAGAGGCTTTAAGTTTGTTAGAGAGTGACAAAAGCATTAAATAATGTTTAGAGGAAGCAACATTGATAAAGATGGCTACTGCATTGAGGAAGTTATTTGTTTCCCTACTAGTATTTTGTCATCCTTCAAACGTTAATAATTTATGGTAAGAATTTAAAATTCCTCTAGTAGAAGATTATCGTAAGCCATTCCCCAGTTTTATTGATGCAAGAATTGAGGATAAACTATTAAGAGAACTAAATGATCTACTTGGTGAACATCATAAGAAAATATCTGACTATGGATTACCAGAGCTCAATCAAAATTACAACACTAAAGGTATCTACAGTTTATTTAGAGATGAACAAGAAATCCGTACACCATAATTTAATTTATTGTCCAAATTTCTTTTAAATAAAGAACAACAATATGCATACAATAAGAGTTTACAAATCGGTTAATGAAAATAAAATTGAGTATATTTCATAGATGGTCCCGGGGGAACGGGGAAAACTTTTTTATATCATGCCCTTCTAGCAGAATTAAGACAGAATGGTAATATAGCCCTTGCAACAACATCTTCCGGCATAACAACTACTGTATTACCTAGAGGTCGTTCAACGCATAATAGATTTAAACTACCATTAACACCAGAGTACAATTCAAGTTATAAAATTGGCAAAGGAAATTTGGTATGAGGTACCTATGATGCAACGATATTACTTTGAAGCACTAGATAAATCTCTTAGGGATGTTCTAAATTGCTCATTACCCTTCGGTGGAAAAATATTTATTATGAGTAGTGATTTTCATCAAACCTGTAATTCAGTGTTCAACTCGAGGAAAAATAGTTGATGCATGTATTGTTAACTCGTATCTTTGGAACTCTGTAGAAACAATTCCATTGAAAGATAATATGTGCGCCCGTGATAATCCTGAAAACTTAAAATTTCTACTTCGCATTGGCAATGGTGACTCTAAAATAGAATTTAAAGAAGGTATAATACGCATCCCAGAAGAAATTGTCATACCTTGGAATAATTAAGATTTCATCCACAATTTAATAAACTTTGTATTCCCTGAGATTCGTGAAAAATCAAAAGATGCAGAATGAATGGCAGAAAGAACTATTATAACAATTTTAAATGAACAAGTTGATGCCATTAACAACTTAATCATTGATTCATTTCCTGGAGAATTAGTTACTTATTATTCATATGACTCAGTTGAGAACGACGTAAATAATTTATACCCACAAGAATTTCTAAATTCGACTACTGCAGGAGGATTACCACCACATAAACTTACTTTAAAAATTTGTGCACCTATCATGCTACGGGATCTAAGTGCAAAACATGGCTTGTGCAATGGCACTAGATTGATTTGTTGTAGTTTTGATAAGAATATGATTGTTGCAGAAGTAATGACTAGACATAAGAAATAAAATCTTGAGTTCTTGCCACGTATATCATTAAAACCGTCCAAAAATGTCAAATTACCCTTTGAATTAATTCGTAATTTCCCATCCGTCTATGCTTCGCCTTAACCATAAACAAGTCCCAGGGACAAAAAATTCCCTGGACTGGAATCTATTTATGAGACCCCATGGTCAGCTATATGTGGCCTTATCTAGGGGTATTTCAAAAAAACAAACAATAATTTTAATATGGAATAACGAAGCCAACACTTTTACCAGGGACAAATACAGCAAATGTTGTTTACAAAGATGTAATCTGCAAGTAGTACAAAATTCCCCTAAAATAAATATACTTCCAGGTTGCTTAACCAATAAAAGACAACTCAAAAGGTATTTCACCAAAATATATAAACTGTATCTTTTTTGAGATCTGCATTATATTTTGTTATTAATAATGTCCATAGCATGTCGCTGTGAATTATGTTTATCGTTTTAATCATGTAGCTGCAAAGAAGTTGACTTTTATTTAATCAATGAAGCATCCATAATTATATGTTTGTTCTTATCAATTTTATCAATAACCCATTCAGTACCCTAGTCGACATATTTATTTGTTGCACAATTTTTTGCTCTTCGTAATATGATTTTACAATTCTACCGTATTTTCATTGGCTTCCAATTATTTTAATACTTCATGAAACTCATGTTCAGGCCCCATTCATAATTTTCCAAGTTATATACATAGTATCCTTCTCATAATATTTCGAATATGATGTCTTAAGGTGAACTTCCACGATTGGCTGCTTGAAGTAACGATATTCTGAAGAAAAGTCACATTTTACATAACAATGTTTCAAAGAAAATGGATAACAATAAAAAAGATAAACTTTCTGCAATAAAGAAGAAAGTATTTGCCTCTAATAGCTCTACATCAACTGGTAAGTTACACTCGTAATTACAAATTATAGATTATTTCCTATCAAATTGTACTATGTATTTTTTATAAAGCCTACTTCTATCTCCTTGTTATCTTAGTGGCTGAAAGCAAAAAAGTGTCGAAACCAATCGATATAATGAAGTGAGGTGGAGGATGAAAGAGATATACACTAAAGCCTTCTTCTATCTCCTTTTTATCTCAGTGGCTGAAAGCAAAAAAGTGTTGACACCAATGGGTACAATGAAGTAAGGTGGAGGATGAAAGAGATATACACTAAAGCCTTCATCTATCACCTTTTTATCTCAGTAGCTGAAAGCAAAAAAGTGTTGACACTAATAGGTACAATGAAGTGAGGTGGAGGATGAAAGAGATATACACTATGCAAAGATTGGGAATGTTAATCAAATTCATCAAACTCAAGGATTTTCAATAGGTATTGAACTCCCACCGAATTATTTTACATTTTTAACTTGATATAGCTAGAGATGATACCATATAAGTTTAGCGCCTAAAAATTATATTGGCAGGAAATGGCCAACCTCATTCTAAAGAATTAAGAGATCAAGCTTTTATGGAGCTGTTCTAATCTCAGTTCAAGCAGCAATACCAATAAACACACGTTTTTAGAGCACCAGGTCATACTTACAAAGCGTTCTTAACAAGTGTTTCGATTAACATGATTCAAATACTGTAATATTTCTTACCTAACTAATCCTATTAAAATTTATAATATTCCTCTTTCACGTTTATAACTCTGTATTGTTTATTTGTTGCTTCATTGTTAAGAAATTGTTATTAGTTGTTTTGTTCAGGTTGACTTGAATAGGGCTGGGACACCTTTGTTTGAGATTGTTTTTGAGCCAGATATGAAAATTGGCATTGAGGCTGATGCAGCTGAGATATAGAGACTTGTACGATATTTGGGTGTGAGTAATGGCAATATGCAGGAAGGCTCACTTCGCTGTGATGCCAATGTTTCAATCAGACCTGTCGGACGGCTAAAATTCGATACAAAGGCAAGTCGGCTTGAATAATTAGGCTTTGTACAGTATATGTTATTTGCTTATTAAGTGGTTAATTAAGAGCTACTAATTGAAGCTCACTAATCATATAAATATCCTAGAACTCACTAATCACTAATGCCTTGAAATTTAAAATCCTTGTTATATTGGTCTCTTATATCACAAGTTAACGAGAAGGGAAGATTGGATTGGAGGGTGTAGCTACGAGGTTTAGGATTATGATCGCGTTAAACTCTTAGTTATTTGAGGTTATATTTTGTTTTCCGTTATGTTTAGGATTCTACAAAAATGTTTGCATTGTATATGAATTTTTATAACTGACTCTTTGACTTGCAATGTATTTTTTGGCTAATGTTCGTTTTGTCATTATAGCAGCAACAAAGAAAGCCAGAAAATGAGGAAGCGTTTCTAGTGTACCAAGCACGTGGTAACCAGGGAGTCCCCAGTTTTCCATCATCTTCGGGTACTCTTCAGTTGCCTCAACAACAGCATAGTTTTATACAGAATCGCGATGAGAGCCAGAATAAGGCTCAGGGTATTGAACATCATCATATGCAAAATCCTATTCATCAAGCTTATATTCAATATACTCATCAGGCTGCTGCACAGCAGAAGTCTGCTCCTGGTAACCATCCACAAGAGTAACAAGGTAAAATGGCAATGATGTGCGCCCCATCTACCATGGGTAATCTCAAAATGCAGGAACTCATGTCTCTTTAGGCAGCTAATCAAGCACATGCATCCGCATCTCGAAAGACCTCTGAAAGTTTTGCTCTTGGTGAGACACAAATGTATCAAGGGACGCTAGTTTCTTCTAAATAAAGAATCGACTCGAAGCCAGTTATTGCGCAGTCAATGGCAGCGACCAGTACAAGGCCTCATCAGGGTCCATAGGGTCAGGCAAACCTGCAAAATATTGTAAACAACCAGCAGGGGGCGTGACCCAAGTGCAAGCAATGCAGACTTGGGCTTTGGAACACAATACTGATTTATCTTTACCTGCTAATGTTAGTTTGATTTCTCAAATCCTTCCACTTTGGTAAAATGGCTGTAATGCAGAAGGCAAATGAAACAAAGCCATCAAGGCAGCTAGCACCAAAGCAACAAAATATATCTTCTCCAGCGACGGGTAGTAAAAACTCTGCCCACGTAAATTCATCGAGTGACATGTCCGTGTCTGGTCTGTTGGTAACGGCTAAAGCTAAACAAGTCATTCCCTCTGTCATTTGAGAGTACCCCAACTTCTACAATGGTTAACGCCAACAACGTTCAGATGCAGCAGCTATCTGGACAGATGGTTACATTAAACGGAATGCCTCCCATGCATCCGTCACTATCGTCTTCTGACACAATTCAAGGGATTGATTCTTCGCACATGAAGAGTAGTTGCACGGGTGCTGATAATCTGCAAATGCAGTACTTGAGATAGTTGAATCGAACTACTCCACATTCGGCAGTATCATCTAATGATGGAGGCTCGAGCTCCCACCTACCATCGCAAGCTGGACCCAAGGCTCCGGCATCACAACAACTTCATGGTTTTACCCCAAGGTGAATTCACCCCAGCGCACTTCTGAACCACGCGCTAAAATGGACGTCCCAAATGAGTCTATGAAATCAAATCTCAGCCATTCAAAACCCATCGCAGTTCTAAACTGCGCGTAACTACCAGCTAATAGAAAACTGACACGTATTTTTTTTATATAAATATATAGCCGTGCAGTTCAGAACCGTGCGACATCACCCTGTAAGCTAAAGGCTTAATCACTTGTGTTTTTTTTTCTATTGTGACTTGTATTGGTTTTTCTAAGTGTTAAAGACATAACACTTGTGTTTAAGGTTTTACCCAAGGCATACCCAACCTTACTCCACAAGTTTCCCAACCCAACCCATTTCTTCCGTTAATCACTTCAAAATGTCGGGTTCTTCTAGTTCGCGACCGAGGAAAAATGCTTCCAAAACTACACGTAACTCTAACGCGGAAGTAAAACGAAGGGGGAACGCCGATGTAACAAATGTTTGGCCGGATCAAATGACGGATGACATCGATCCCACCCCATCGCACGATGAGTTGAACCGAGTAGATATCCTCCCGGACGGCTAGGTCCATATTTCTACTGGATCGGAGGAAATACCGGTAAGTTTTATGTAAATTTCATGTGTATTAACGTATATTGCAATGTGTTCGATGAAATTCCCGAATGAACTTCTAACGTGTTAATGTGTTTTTTTTTTGTCAGAACCGAGATGAATTACAGTGTAGGGGATCATTGGATAAGGTACTGAAGTGGTACCGATGGATTATCGTGTACCCGACGTTGAAGAAGTTGGTCGACGATATGAGTTTTGCGGACTTTTGCTCGATTAATGCGGGAAACTCGGATAACCGTCTCATTCATGCTTTCGTGGAGCGGTGGCCGCCTTCCACCCATACCTTTCACTTCCCTTGCGGGAAACTGGGTTTCACACCGTTAGACTTCGTCATGCTAACGGGCATATCTTTTGGGAGAGGTCGCGAACTCCCGTACGACGAGAGGTACTCCAAATTAGAGAAAGCAAAAAAGATGTTTTCGGGAATCACAAGCTCTGACATGAGGTACGGTAACATCACTCTCTCTTATTTAAAAAAGTGGCAATAGCCTTTGAATCCACGTCTCCACAATTACAACTCAGAAATGGATATCGTGTATGCACGTGCATTTATTGCCTATATGATGGGTAATCTCTTCTTCTCAAATGGTGCCACATCCCTTCGGGTGGGTTATCTAGAAGCCTTGACAGACTACGATATTCTTGGTGCGTCGGGTTTTGACTGGGGTACGCCCATTATGGCGGCTTTGTATCGAGGGCTTGATGAAGTCTCAGTTCTAAGGCCTGGGAAGGTGAAGAAATCGATCACCGGATTCTATGCAGTATTGGAGTACTGGTTCTTACTGTCGGGTTGGAATGTATCTCGTTAAGGTACAAAACTTTAACCATATTTATCCTCGTATTTCTGGGTGGAGAGATGAAAGTGCAAGTACGGGGTCTGAAATCCATCACTCTTTTACTGTGATCAGAGATATGATAAAATAGAAAGACTGAACCAACATAGATTGACAACCATGGCACAGGTCTACGAAATTAAGATGTCGAGAGGTAAGAGTTACTTCAGCGCTGAGCACCCAGAGGGTTCCATTGGTGTCAGTCCCATACGGCCACGGTACGCTTTGGTATTTAGAAGACTGGTGTATGCGTCAGATGACCGGGTTTGATAGTGTACCCTATGACCCCCTCAGGAGATTATGGAATTCCCAAGGTACGATCGAGAGTTATATCATAGTCTGAAGGATGTGGAATTCTACGATGGTCGCGATTATCTTATTCCCGACGTAGATTACATGACACATTGGCATCTCGTTCATCCAAATCCCAAGATCGGTTGCACTTTAGTAAAGAGGACAAGAAATATTTGGTCGGTCGGACGTGATCAAGTGAGGCCCGATGCAATCTTGCCACCTACATCGAGTTTAGCTACGTCTTCACAGGTGCAAGACTATGGTGTTCAGACAACCAGCGATCTACGTAATATGGGATGGTTCATGGATGTGGCGGGACCGAACGATCAACGTAGACGGATACCGATCCCGGTGATGCAGGTACCATACCCGTGTCCACCTAGGTATAGTAAGGATGAGTTGTGGAATCAAAACCAAGGATTACGGTATGCGGCATATGAAGACTCGAGGCAACTATCTGACAGCAATACTGAGTTGAGGAGGGAGATGAGCCAGGCACAGGAAGTCATCCGAGAGATAGCTGAGATATCAATTTCTTACCGGACATAGCCGGTTGTGCAATGTACCTATGACGAGAGTCTCGCACGTGGTAGACGCGCCCGCCAAACGAAGAGAGATAGTCCCAGTTAGGCTATATTTTATTTAGAACTTTTATTTATGCTTTGTTTAAACTATGTTGTGTATTAATATTGTTTAAACTATGTTTTATTCGAAGTATTAATATAATTTTTATTTTGAAAATTATATTTTTGGAAACTTGTTGTACAAGTTATTCAACGGCTATATTTTTGTTTTGGACACTTGTTGTACGGCTATATTAACGGCTAGTTATTTTTATCTATAAATGTCATTCATCTCCTAGACTCTCCTCCCTTCTAATCTTCTACACTATCCTCCCTCCTTACCTTACAAAGAAAACCACTATATCTTCCTCAAGCTCCCAATCTAATTCTCAAAACCACTCTCAATCCTCTAATGCGAACCAATAAGGAAACATCTTTTCTCATCAATTCGACACATTTGATCCGTCGCAAATGCCTAATACTTCCCAAGGTCAGAATCACCATGTTCGCCAACTATTCCCACCACCCGACAATCAATTTTAATCTCAAACCCATAGATATTACCCTTATTTCCCAAACCAAGGATATTACCCTCAATTTGATGGGTATACGGGCTCGTACCCTCAACCGAGAAATCTATATTATTTATCTCAAGCTTGTTTCGCCAGTGGAAGTTTGAGTACCATAACGATGCAAGGTACATGGGGTTTAAATTATTTAAATCTTAATACATCGTCGGTTGCATCTCCGGTCATCTCCAAGGAACTCAATCCGATTCTCACGAGAAATAATACATGGACTCATGGGAAGATAAATTCCATAAGAAAGACGGCATCGGCACCTATTATAGTTGAGGATGTAGCTCATGCCAAGGAACTCAATCCGGTTCTCACGAAAAGTAATACGCGCAGGAAGGCAAAGTCTAAAAGAAAGATGGCATCGACACCTATTATAATTGAGGATGTACTTGAGGCTTCAGAGGATATTCATGACGACAAAGATCAATACTCCAACTCTAAGGATTAGTCGTCTGATGACTTCGTGAATCTTGCATGCGCTTGGTCCCGAGTATCTCAAAACCTCGCTACCACGAACAACCAAAAAGCTGTTATATTTTAGTTCAAGGTACGTGATCAATTCAACTCCTTCTATGTTGACCAATCAATGTGGCGATCGTACAACAGTGTCAATTGTGCGTATAAGGAGTGGCTCAATAAGAAATGTTCAATTTTTTGAGGTATCATTAAAGACCTTGAGAGGCAACATCATACCGGTATTGGAACAGATGACTTCGTAAGTATTTCATTTATTTTTCTCATTTCATTAATGTTCAAAGGTAAATCATACTTTAAAAGATTTTTTCTAACTTGATTTCTAGGAACGTATGGCAAACGATGCATTTTTTCAACTACAAGGCAAACCATTTAAATTTGGGGAAGCATACAAAGTTTTGGAAACTTTCCCAAAATGGTCACGAATTCATTACATCGGCCATCCCGCCTGTAACGTTGCTAGGAAGTAAAATTTTAACGATAGCCCGGGTAACTCTACCAATACCGATCCTGAAACACCTACATCCGGCACTCCAAATATCACAATTCCGGATGATTCTATCGACGTGGGTACACCACTATATTCTTGTAGGGATGTACGACCGGACGGCCAAAAAAAATACAAGGCAAAAGAAGCGGCAAAGTCAAGTATAGGTTTTGGGGGGAAGATGATGCTTGAGACAACGTCCAACATGATGAAGTCATGGAATCTAAGAGACGAACAGAAGAAAGAGGAAATAGAAGCTAAAACTAGACGTCGAGCAGAATGAAAGTTGATGAAAGAGGCTGAGTTTCAAAGGAGGCATGATGCGGAGCTAACTCGAAAAAAAAACTTCGACGACTCGCATATGTTAAAGGTGATGACAACGGACCCAAGTAATCTACTACCGACACAAAGGTGTTGGATGAAGAAGCACATTAAAGAATATTTGAAGAAGTTGAAGGAGCAGTGTCCAAGTGATGATGATGTTTATAGTGATGAAGATTGATGTAATCCTTAGCCTTAGCATTAATAGTAGTTATTAAGATCTATGAAATTTCATTATTTCAAAAAAATTGTTATTAAGGGTTTGAAATCCATAAAATTGATACAAAATCAAAAAGTTGAAGCAATAAATTATGTTTCATTAAAGTGTTAGAAAGATGAAGACTTGAAAACAAAAAACATTACAACTTCAACATTAAACTTGAAAAGAAAATACATTAATTTAGAAAATAAGCAAACAATGATGAAGGCTACAATTACTCTGCCCCTTTTCGACTCTACAAATGCGCGACAAGTTCATCTCGTTATTGGAAATAAGCTCCTTCATTTCTAATTTTACGAACCTTCTGGATGTACTCTGCCATAGTGTTGATCGCGTGTCTTGGATTTATGTCCTCCTTCCAATTATCTACAGCTTTTCTAAACTCGGGATCAATGTCCATTTGTCGGATGTAAGTATGACGTTCAACTTCCACGATCATATTGTGCAAGATTATACATGCATACATAACATTTCCTAGATCACTAGGTTTCCAAAATCACGCACCGTTTGCCAATATTTGAAACCTAGATTGTAATACCCCAAAAGCACGCTCTACATCTTTCTGGCACGATTCTTGCATCTTCGAAAAATGTCTTTCGGCATCGTTGGACAGATTTTTTATGGTTTGAACAAGTGTTTGCCATCTTGGATAGACTCCATCTACTAAGTAATACCCCCTAGTGTGCGGTACCGTGCCTATATTATAATTATATGGTAGCGTAACTCCATTAGACAAGTTGTTGAAAAGCTACCCTTGATGCAAGACGTTCACGTCGTTATTAGAACCGGACACCCCAAAAAATGCGTGCCATATCCAAAGATCTTGGGATGCAGCCTCTTCTAAAATCATCATCGGGATATTTTTATACCTGGTATATTGTCCTGCCCACCCGGTAGGACAGTTCTTCAATTTCCAATATATACAATCTAAACTGCTTAACATCCCCGGGAAGCCTCGCGATCCATTCACTTCTAACAAGTGTAATGTATCGTCTTCATTGGGAGATCTAAGGTATTGAGCTTTGAATTGTATTATAATAGTTTTACAAAAAAAATTCAAGCACAAAATAGCCGTAGACTCCCCAATCTGAAGGCATTCTTCTTGGGCATCTGCGCTCGTACCATAATATAACATGCGAAGTGCGCACGTTATCTTTTCGTATGAGGATAAGCCCATAGTCTTGGCAGCATTTTCTCTTTGAATAAAATAGGGGTTCAAAAAAAGTATTTGATCATAAATACGTTGATACATACCTTCGCTCATACGGAATAGACGACGAAATGAGATACCATTAAATCTTGGGTTGTCACCGAAGTAATCCTGGTTAAGGCTATCCTCCCCCAATTTATGCTCACAGCTTTTCTGTTTCTCAATCCGTCCCCTTTTACTACCTCCCAGCCTCCGTGATGATGTTGTCTCTTGCGCTTTTTCTTCTGCTTCTCCCATCTTAATCATAATATTGTTATACTCGTGCAACAACTCAACTTGACGTCAGAATAGTTCTTCGTCACTGGACGATGATGAAGACGATGACTCTGAAGATGAGAGTGATGTCTCAGGCCTGAGCAAGTCAGCAATGATTTCGTCAGACATGATTCAGCGCAATTGAAAAAAAATGAAGAAGGTTGAGTTTTGAGATATAAGATGAATGAGTTGATTGTAGAAGAGAGTAGGAGATGAATGAGGGTTATAAATAGAGAAAAAAATAGCTGTTTATAACCGTTGAGCATCTTGTTGAAGAAGTTTGATCAGGGAAAATCTCAGGTAAAATAATGGGGAACCAAAGATATTTTTTATGCAGGCTTATGTCGCGCACTTCTGAACCGCTCGGCAAAAACTGGTCGTTTGAAAATATTTAAATCTCAACCGTCCACGTGGTTTAATCCTAGACATTGAAGTTACGAGCACTTTCGAACTGCGCTTAATAGGAACTATTGGATGGGAGAACACGTCTCGTCATCTTAGGGGAGAAGTGTGTACGCGCACTTCTGAACTGCGCGCTATAGTTACGCGCACTTCAGAACCGCGCAACGTGAATTCACCCTCAATCCACCCACAAGGTGGAAAATCTACCCTTGGATGCATTTTGAAAGAGCCACGTCACGTATTCATCAAGCTGCTTAGAGAGGAATTGGGTGGAAAAGAGGGTAGATTTGGAATTTACCCTGCCACGTCAGGGTGCACCTAGCTACAATAAATGCTCTTAACTGCTGTGGATGCTCTAAGAGCACAGATAATGCACAGATACAAGCTTTTCTTATTTTATTTCTTGTCATTACTTTTCTAATGAATAATGATTAAACTAGACTAATTTACCCTACCACCACATTAATTATTTCATACCTCTCTGTTCTGACACACACCTCGGGTTTCTACTCACAAATTTGAAAAATAGTCAAAACCAGGGCTATTTTCCTCCAAATAGGAAAGAGGGAGAAGGGCGGTAGTGGAGGGGTCGTAAGTCTACTCTAAAACTAGATGGTTAATTTTAAAACTGAGACAATATAATAGACAAGTTGTATTTATATATGCTTTTTTCTTTGTTTGGCAGCGAGGCGAAGGCAATCTTCCTCCAGAAGTTCTTCAAGCAATTGCTCCCCCTCCCCTTGTGTCACAACTACAGCAAACATGCCTTCCTTCTACGGGAACAATGAGCCTCGGAAAATCATTACTTTCTAGCAAATGCCACTTTGTTTGTGATATGGTTCAATACAGCTCCATCTAGACACCATATATGAAGACCTAGAATCAATTAAGATGTCTTATGAGCCATTATTTGGAACTCCGCAAATTTTGCTTTGACTCGATCGATCCATTATATGGATTTTAGCCTTTGGGTCCAATCAATTGCACACATATGAATTGGTCATACTAGGCGCTTCGTGTATGGATTTCTTCAAGCCTGAACCACATGTGTTATGTTGAAGTCATATCTATAGTGGTGTCTGGGTTAGGATTTTTTTCATTGTTCCAACTTATATTTTATTTTTACTTTGGGTCTCTTTCACCATACTAGTAACTCAATAATATAAATGAATCTGATGGTTGATGTACACCTTTTGTGTTGCTAGGTTGATATAAAGAACGTGAACTCATTTTTAGCAATACACAAAGCTATCGACTTCGAGATTTCCAAACAAGCTCTTCTCAACATTCAAAGCCAGGGAGATCAACTTGTACAAGAAATTATATTGTGGGAAGAGAGATCTCAGGTATAAACTATTTAATGTATTATGGTTTTCTATAATGATGTTATATGATTGGTGAAGTTTAAACTCTTTTATTGTTATATGGTTCAGTCTATGGTTAACTACTCCATAATTTTGTAATTCGAAACGTGAAATGGCCATCTTGGGACTATATTTTAAGGGAAAAGGCTACATGGGCGGGAGTCAAAGTTCATCGTTGAAGCGATGAAACATCACCACCATCTGTAGTCGTTTAAAGATTTCGATGGAACTCATAACTGCCTAAGGAAGCCATAGATGATATGATGTGCAGACATTTATCAAAACTCAAGGTGACTTATTTGATTGTTAGCAATGCTTGACATAACTTAAATAATGTGTTTAGAGTTTAGTAGATTTTGAGTTATTATTTTGCTCATCACAATAAATAAACATTTAAATCAACCATTTATTTATTTTAGTTTGTTGTGCAAAAATGTCTCCAATGTGTTTTTTCGCTCATAATAGTATTCGAATTGGCCATGTAATCTTGCAATTAGCATCTGCTATTTCAAAATATAAATTTGATCTTTTGAAATATTATTTCGTTATTGGTTTTTGCAGGGAAACACAATATTCGGAATCATTGTTGACCAAAGTTGTTCCTTGTCTAAAATTTGTTGAATCAGTTGGGCTAAAAAATACGGAAAACTTTAACTTCATATTTTCTCCGTTATCAATCCAACTCGCTCTAAGTTTATTAGCAAATGGATCGACGGGTAAAACCTTAGAACAAATGCCATCTTTCCTTAATATAGATAGCCTGGAGTATTTTATTTAATTTGGGATATGAATTCTCACAGGAAGTAATGCAAAATAGAGAAACAAGTCAGAAGGTTGCTCTCCAAGCGCTAAGAGATGCCTCAGCCATAGAGAATTTAGTTCGGGTTCTCAAGTATGAAAGACTTCCCCAAAACCTTTTCGTAATTCCTGAATATGATTTTCAAGATTCAATAATTGTATATTTCGTTGTTACAGAATCTTCTCAAATTTGAGCAGATCGACGAGAGCTGATGCTCCAAGTGTTTGCTTTGATCAGTTCCTGGAGTTCCATCAACATATTGTGGAAGCAATAAGTAATTTGGAGTCGGTTCAAGAGGCTACAGGTCTCGATGTGGCACAAACCCCGTTGATGAAACAAGAGAAAGACAATCCCTCTATTTTACAGGAAGTTTTTGACCAAAACAATCAGTTTGAGTTTAATTCGTCAAAAAGAAGACCAGCGTTGCAGAAGTCCGTCTCAGCCACCTCAGAACGAAATGATCAGAAAACTAACCTCGGAAAGCATTTGAGGTCTACAACTAGAAAAGGATCGACTCCATTGGTAAAGCTTCCACTTGAAGCATTTTTTGAAAATGATGAGAATGAAAAACCAACTTCTAGTTGTTTTAGCAACACAATTAAATTGGGTAAACATATCAAGTTGGAAGCTGGAAACTGGTTTATGGAGTTTTTGGAAGATGCCCTAAAAAAGGTGTTGAAGAAACTGACGGGACCTGCAGCTAATGATGCTCGAAAAGTCCCCCAGTATCTTATTCTTAAGGTTATCAACTGGGTAGAGGTGGAGCAATGTGACGGGAGTAAAAAGCCAATTCATCCTAAAGCATTACAAGTAGCCCGAAGGTTGAGAATCGAAGTGAAGAACCCATAAATATGTCTGGATCAAAGTAAGTGTAGGAGGAAATAATGGTACATAGTGTTAAGCTTAGTCAGAACTGGTATTTGGAA